>JAREIS010000002.1:4925000-6125000 GCA_030060385.1 Muscicapa striata striata | reverse complement strand
CTTGTCCTGGCAGGATTTCAGCCACCTCCAAGCTGGCTCCTTGGAAAAGCATCTGCTGTCCCAAACCAGGACTGGAAGGTTTGAGAAAGGCTGGTGGATAATGGTGATGTGGAACACAGGAAAAGTGATGTCACTGCATCACCCTGATGCTCAAAAGACTGAAATCCTGCAGGAATTGGGGGGAAAAAAGGAATACAGAGATGGGCAAGGGCCAGGAATGCTTTAATGAGACAGCAACCATCAAGTGTGGCAATGCAGCCTTAGAGGGGAGTCTCCATCTATTCAGAGAGGAGATATTCCTGTTTGTAAATGCACCCAGTGAGGAGAAAGGGATTTGTAAGCTAAAAAAGAGGGAAAAAATTAATATCAATTAGGCAGGAATATATTTATTCTGAAATTAGATCAGCCTCTTCCCCATTATTGGGGAAAGGTCACAGAACAGTGTCCCAAGAGGAGAAAAAATCTAATTAGTTTTCAAATGGCACTTGAGCACCTCATGGAAGGTTTTCCATGGCAAGGATATCTCCTGAATTGAATTGAGAATTGAACCCATGACCCAGCAGATCCCATTCACTCCTCAGAGTGCAGGTACCACCAAAAACTGACCCTTCCTCATTCTTTTAACACCCATCAAACGCCCAAATTCATGGTTTGGGGAGCTTCATATATATTTAAACATTTTAGACCCATTTCTCTGAAAGTGTTTGGAAGCACCCACATGAAACATGACACTGCTGCAGCTCCTGGCTGCACACACACTGCTGTGGCCCTTGATCTGGAGGGTGTTTAATGAGGGTCCCTGGAGGGATTAGCATGGCAATGTGTGGGTATTGATTTCCTAATCCAGCCCATCAAAGCTGCTATGATCTGGCACAGCACAAGAAGCAGGAGTTCAAGGTTCTTCACACAGATCCCACAGTATGTTCTCAAGCCTCTTGATGTGAGAATTAGCTCACTCCTGAAGTCCAATTAATCTGATGAGACTGTCAACAAAGATGTCATTTCTCATCACATTTTTGGGGATGTGGACACCTGTCTAAACCAGAGGATGAGATCATCAGCTCATTAACATTTTCCAGCAGATGGCAAAAAGCTGCATTTCGTATAATTTTTGGGCTGCTCCATGTTTTCTAGCCAGACCTCTGAGCTGTGGGACAACAAAATCAGCTTTTTCAATCTGAGTAGCTGGCAGGCACATATGTACCAACCACCAGGATCCTGGAATCAGGATTACAGCACACACAGGAACAGTGAGCAGTCTCAATCCAGACATTTCAATTAACAAATCAATAAATTGGAGAAGAAAACAGATCAGAAATGGGGGAGGGTGATCAGCTAAACAAAAGCTTTTCCTGAGTAAACTCAAATTCCATCCAATATTCCTTCCCTTGGAATGTTTCAGTGTGGGATGTTTCAGTTCTCTGTAGGGTCACAATCCCATCCCTTTAGGTCAGTGACCAGCAGCTCTGCCTGGTCCTGCAGAGGACACTTCCATGGCTCACAGGTCCCAGCTGCTCCTGGAGGAGGTGGCAGCTCCACAGTCCTCAGCAGGAGCAGGAGCCACTCTGAACCCCCTGCACTGCTGGGCTCTCAGTCCCATTCCTACAGCAAAGCTGCTTAACAACACTGGAGCAAAAGCAGCTTCTAACAAGTTTCCAGCTGAGCTAAATATGGCAAAAAGAGAACTTGTAAGTGCACAACCTAGTCAGGATTATTGCAGGAATACCCAATGGTGGAGTTTTCTCAGCATCTAGAGGAACTGCTGTCAAACAAAAAGAATATTTTTGAAGGCTTGATGAGGAACCCCCCTTTTTTCCCCTAAGCACACAACTCTCACTCCACAGCCCCCACATTGCTTTGGCTGCTCAGATGTGTCACAGCACAAATTGGCATCCTTCCTATTTTTGATATTGCCTAATTCCCTGGGTCATTAGTTATGTAATCATAATCATTTTTCTGCTGGGCTGATTGGTGTGATCCATCTCGTCTCCTTTTCTCATCTCACCTCTTTAGTAGTGTTGGAGCATGGATGGGAACATCCAAGTCCCTCAGGGCACCATCTGCTGCTACCCTGAGCAGGGAGGGCTAAATGAATGACATACTGTACAGTACTTCCTACTCATTAGTTACTGGTTCCTTATGGTGCTGCTTTTCCATTCATTCCATTACAGGTTTTCACTAATTTGTTCATTTCTAGCCCCTTTCCTTTCTGCCCCCACCTAAAGGTTTCCCAAAGTGGGGGGAAAAGCCTAAAGGCTGAGAAAGTGTTAATAATACCAGCATGGGAACAAAGGAGAGCGTAGGAGATCAGTGTTCAAACTATGAACAGGAAAAAAAAAAAGACATGAAAAACACTCCCAGGCATCACAAAGTAACAGGGATTTAATATAAAAGTGAATTTATCCATGGCTGTGAGTCACCTGCCCGTGGGTAAACGCTCACACTCCACAGCCCCGTTAACACAACAGATGAATCTTTTATATGTAAATAACACCAGCTCAAAAAGCTCTGCCTCCTTTCCCAAAAGGATAAAAATCCAGGAAACAATTAGGAGATGCCTTCTGAAGTTGTGTGTGCACCTCCACCGTGTACCTGCCCTGCTGCAGGAGGCACTGCCCCAGGATAAAGGAGCCCAGCATTTGCATTTCCCCCACTTTATGTTCATCTCCCTAAAACAGATTGCTTCTTTTATTGTCCTGTGTAGCACTGTAAATGTAGATGGCCTTTGAAAGCCAAATATCACTCTTGCTAAGTCATTGTCAATTAAATTCGGTATTAATTATTCTTAATAGCCCAATCTCATCTGCTGTTTTCCATGTGTCTCATTTTTGCACGGTTCTAATGTCAGAGCAGATGAATTTCAGTTTGGAGGTTTACTTAAACCCCACATTCAATGAAATCACTCTATTGTTGGGTGAATGTGTAAAGCTCTGGAATAAAACTGCCAGAGCTGGTTACAGAACCTCCCAGCCACTGCAGGCACATCCAGCTCCTGTAAGTAAACATCAAATGATGACAGAAAATGCAATAACTTAATAACCAATCCAGGCTATAATTATACTGCCAGTCAAAGCCTTTGCTTTTTAAATATATAATGTTGGAAGAGATGTCTTCCCATCTGAATTAAGACAGAAAAATGTGAAGAATTCCATTTCTATCTGAATTTCCACTCTGGGACAAGGTGCCTGGGAGGATGGAGAAGGGGTGCAGGGTTCCCTAAGCTGTGCCCTATGTTATCCCAGCACAGGAGCACCAAGGGCTGAGCAGGAATGGCAGGAGCAGCCAAAGCTGCAGGAGATGACTCCATCACTCCATGGGATGTTGGACAATCCCTCTGTCCATGGCTGGGGCTCACCTGGCCCCTCTCCTGATGGGAAAGGCTGCAAACCCCTCTGAGAGCAGCAATAAACAGAAGCTCAGGAGTTTCCCCCTGGAGGTGAAGCTCAGGGGCAGTTTCAGGGCTCAGACTCAGCCTGGCTCCAGGCTGGCTGTGCTGGCATTCCTCTCCTGCTGCTCCCAGCTCTGCCTGAGCAGCTCTGTGCTCACAGAGAGCTGGTGCCTCATTAGGCAGGAGGCAGAGGGAGGTGGGAAGGGAAAAACAAAGGTGATAGCTCACCTCTGCCCCCAGCCCTGAGCAGCTGCTGCTGGGGGTTTGTGCTGGGGCAGGGTTTGTTTCTGCTGCTCCTCCTGGTCTGCAAATTGCATTTTTTTTTTAAATTTGGTGGTTCAGAGTTTGCCCTTGTTGCAGCACAGAGGGACCTGGTGCACAAACAAGGGGTCAAAGATATCCCCAGTCAATCTGTCACTTCCTCAGCAGAATGCAAGGGGACATTAAGCAGTGCTAAGATCCATGAAATCCCAGGGAATAAAATCCCAGAGAATAATGGCACTCTGAAATGGGGGCTGTGTTTTTCACACAACAGCCTCATACCAAACAGCAAAACAGGACATGGGGTAAAATTCATAACAAACAAATTTAAAAGGATCCTCAGTTCAGAGCCTGTAAGAGGCATTCTTCAAATGCCTTACAGCCATTCATTCTTCCTTATATCCATGTGAATGTCCCCCCTTGGCCTTTTGTTTTCATTTTAGCTTTCTAAGCCTCTGTGCCATTCCAGAAGCTGTTTCCCCCCTCTCCCTGTCCCTTCCCTCCCAGCCCTTCTCATTCTACCTCTGCAAGACCCTTTCTCGTGTGACTTGGCATTTAAATTCTGTGTTGCTTCTTAAACCTTTTTATATTTCCCCCTTAGACTGATTCTCCTTTTCCATTAAGCTAGATTTTTTTTTTTTTTTTTTTTTAATCTCCCACCCTTATAAAGAGCATTTGATGCTGGCCAAGCCCAGGCCTTGCCATGTTCTCATTTAGAAATGTCACTGCAGCAGGGCTGAAATGCTGCTGGGGCTCTGGGAGCTGTGCTGGCACAGAACAAAGGCATCGCAGTGCCTCTCACACCACGGCCTTGTTTTCCCTCCTTCCTCCTCCACTAACAGCTTGCAGTGACATTTTAGCAAAAGTCAGGCTCTTTCTCCAGCTCCACCCTCTGCTTGCAGCAGGAATCCCCAGTCCTTTCAGGAGGAGCCACCAAAGACTGACCCAAAGCAGCAGAAAACAGACAGAGCCCCTCATTCCTGTCTGGCTGCCTTGATCTCAGCCCCAAGATCTCAGATGTTTTCCCCCCTCATCATTAATTGTAATTTGTAATCCTTACTTCAGCACATTAACTCCAGGGAGATTTTTGTGGGACCTCAGCAGAGTCAGAGATAATCTTGATGTCACCAGGACCGAAGTGCTAAGTGCTCATTTCAAGCATGAATGGTATAAATTCCTATTCAGCAAAAGGTTGTGCAAAGAAACCCATGATTTAATGTGTAAGACATCACCAAATAAACCCATTTTGAGGCCTCACTGCCAGATCCAACCTCTCTCCAAACCTCCTGGCCAACCTCAGCAGCTTTGGACTCACAAAGTCCAGATAGTTCATGATGGCATTGCCTCTTTAGCTTATTTATATTTATATGTTTATATTTATATTTATATTTATGTTTATGTTTATATTTATTTATATATATATATTTATATTATTTATACTTATATTTATATTATTTATATTTATATTATCAGAATAGACCATGAAAACAGAAAACTAAGTCGCATGGGTTAATCATTAATTAATAAACCTCATTTAATGAGAGAATTTAATCTTTGAGAACCTGCTGCAGCCACTTAGGGTTGTTTTCCCATGGAAAGGAGCTCCATGAGCACAGGCTGGGGAGGAGCAGCCCTTCTTCCCCCTGATGTGGCAGCCAGGGCCAGCCCAGTGCCACTGCTGAGGGTCACCCGAGGCCAGCAGTGCACACAAAGGGACACTGAGCAGCCTGGCAGTGGCAGCAGGGACACACCAGGGCCATCAGGAAGTCCTTGGCTGAGCAGCCAGAGCCAGCCCTGGCTCCCACAGGGAATTGAGGCAGTGGGAAAAGCCTCCCACTGGCTGCACCTTGGTTACTCCATAAAAACAAATAATCCCCCCCCAAAATCCCGGCAGAATTACATCACCTTGTCTAGTCCCAAAAGGAATTCCAGCAGTGCCTCTGTGGTTTGTGGGGGAAGAAGTCTCCCTTGGGCTCAGCAATTCCTCTGAATTTTCCTCCAAAACCCAAAATGTGGCAGAATCACAATGATTTGGGCTCAAAGAGATTTTAAAGCTCACCTAAACCCAACCCCTTCCAACACCTGCTCCAAGCCCACCCAATATTTGCACACCCAATTCACTGAGCAGGGGAGGCTGTTGGAGCCAGGGAAAGCCCTGGAAGGGAGATCAGGTGAATTCTGCAACACTGGGAGCATCCCAAGCCCCCTCTGACCCCCCCAAGCTGCTACTGCAGCCACTATTTCATCTCATTTCTTATTAAAACACCCAGAATCAGAGCCTGTGTGGCTCAGCCTGCTGCTATCAACCTCTGCCAATCCTCTGAACCTCCTTAAAAGTCCTTCCAAGGTGGAGATTAGCAGAAAGAAAACAGTAAAATTAAGCAGGCAGGCAATTTTTCCAAGCATGAATGCAGAAATCAGGGAGGAAGGAGGATTTTCTCCCTCCAGCACAGACAGGTTCTCCCCAGGGAAGAGCCAAACCTGCTGCCAGCTCTGCTCTGCAGATAAAAGTGATTTCCAGCAGGAGGAAAAGAATCTGGTTTGGGGCTTCAGGTTTAAATTACTGTTTCTGGGCTAAAACTGATCAGCCTGTGGTTCTACTGTCAAAGAAGAATATTGGGAAAATATTGGAACAGTCCCAAATTCAGACCTGAGCAGCCAGAGAGCAGCTGGTTTAGCTGCACCTGCAGGAGATGTGATGTGGGATCCCCAGGGAAGCTCTTCCTCCCAGCTGCTCCAGTGGGGCATTTATTTTACATAAACATAGAATCCTTAAGGCTGGAAAAGCCCTCTAAGATCATTAAGCCCAACCATTGACCCAGCACTGCCAAATCCACCACTGAACCATGTCCCAGGTGCCTTTTCTGAACCTTTCCAGGCACTGTGATTGCACAGCTTCCCTGGGTATTGTTTCTCTGCTTTGTTTGCAGAGAAACAGGTAAAAATATTTAGTAACCCCCTATAACTAACAGCTAAATAGGAAATAAGTTCTCTGAAATATTTGAGACTTCTGTAAAAAAGCAAATTTTTCCCAGTTTAGCTGGCAGCATTGCTCATACAGGAACTGCAAGGCTGTGGATACAATAATTTCCAACTCCAGACTCAAGTTAATGTTTTGATTGTTTTAGTTTATACAATGGCACAACAGTCAACAGTGGTTAAATGACCATAATTAAATGCCCTACGTATCAAGGAGCTGAAATGATTTATCAGCCAAAAGCCACTAAGTGCTTGATCACTTCACCAGATCATTAATCTGCCTTCCAGGAACGTGCCTGGCACTTCTATAGTCAATTATATTAATTTTAAGTGACTGGAAGTCAGTATATATACACAAGATCAGATCAATATTGGACATAATTCAATTTATATATTCCATCAGATATTTAGTGGGGGTTTAAAAAGACAATTTTCTTTCTATTAGGGAAAATTAATAAATAATTTAGTGTGCATAAAGCTCAGATAATGACCACTGTGAAGGGGGAAATGCTTTCTATTGACAGCTGCCAAGCTCTCCTGACATTTAGTGCTTAAAAATGGTGAGAGATAAGCTGGGTTTGGCTTAAATTCTGCTGTGCTTCCTGAACACATGGGGTTGGAGTGATGCTGCCTTGCAGCAGTGCCTTTGCTTCTTTTTTTTTGGCTGGAGTTTTTGCCAGGGTGCATACAAATGTCTACTGGAGCATTTTTTTGGATAAAGAATACAGTCCTAAAAATACCCACATACACTTGGAGGATGTCAAAACCATCCTGAGTGTTAAGCACGTGGAAACACATCCTCAGAAACAGCAGCCTGCAATCTAAATTGAGAAGCCAAGTAAGTCTGAGCTCTCTTAGTTATGATTTTCCTGTAAAAACTCCTTGTTTTACAGAGCCTCTGGGATGGCTTGAGCTTCCAAGGGGCTTTGTCTTGTCAGCTCCTCTCGCTCAGCTCAGAAAAGCATTGCAGAAAGTTGGGCACATGCAGGTCCAGAGCTTCCAAATCTCTGTTATCCCTTCAAATCCCCCACGCCTGGTGGCTCTGTAACAAACAGCTCAGATGGTGAGGAGCAGGCAGATGTTCAGGAGGCTTTGTTGGCAAAACCAGACCAGGGAGGAATCAGAGCAAGTGGCTGAGCTCCTCTCAGGAATCTCCTAATGGAATTTTCAATGTTGTGTGTTGGACAAGTCCTCCTTCAGCCTGGGGTCTTTAATTTCCCATTTCAGAGGGCTGGAGTCCTTAACTACACACTCTGGCATGTAACAAGGTGATTTATCTTTATTTGCACCTCTCCACTCTTTTGCTGGGAATAGCAAAGAACTTCCCAGCTCACAGCCCTGGCCTGAGCCAGCCTGAGACTTCCCTCATCACGTACCTCAAGAATTCCTGTTCTGCTTCCAAGGGCTTCTTTTCCTGCCCAGCTTGCCTGGAGCTCCCCAGGATCTCTCTGACTGGGGATATTTATCCTTTCCTGACCTGAGCAGAGAACAGGAGCTGTTCTCCAAAGAGCTGCATGGCCACAGCCCCTCCCTGTTGTTGGATGCTGCTGGGAACAAGGGAAAAAGCAGCCTTGAAGCCTTGCCTTTGTCAGCCTTCACACAGATAAGAAATTATCACAAGGATTATTCACCTGCAGGGTGCATGAGAGCTGTGTGAGTGTCTCATGTTGTTTTGCAGAAAGCATGTTTTCAAAAAGGTGTTGCCTTCCTGGACCAATGAATGTTTTCTATTTTGTTTTTCACATACTACCCCATAAAGTGTGGTGTTTAAATAAAGCTCTCTTTCTCTTTCACATCTCCATTACACAAGGATTTATGTTGCATTATGCTTTTCTCCACTCACCTATAGCCAAAAAAGCAACACCTCCCCTCTCTCTCCTCCAACAGAAAAACACAGCCAAGACCAAACAGGATGAGATCATCAGGGTGTTTTTGGGGCAATCTGCAATGACTTGGTTCATCTTCCTGTTATTGAGGTCTCCTTCCATCCCTGCAGGCAGAGCCTTCTAATCCTGCTTGGCTCACTCCTTTCTACTTGCAAGAAGGAAACTGCTCTGGTACGAGTGAGCCAGACATCCCAACCTCATTAAAGAGCTGTGTAGCCTCTCAGCAAACACAACTGCACCACAAAGAGCATTTTTAAATAAGCCAGAAGAAAAACACAGGCACTAATAAAATAAACTGTGAATATCAGCCATACTTGGTTATGTTATTTGCATGCAAATTCTAGTATGAGTTACTTATATATTTTTAAATGCTTAGCTTCAGGAAAATCCTCACCAGTCTTCAATGCCTGGGGAACACTGTCTTTTGACCCCTGGCAAAGAACAGAAATTAATTACCTGTTTAGTATTCTGGGTTTGCCTTAGCAAAATGAGCAGCCAGCTTCGCAGAGGGCCAAAATTCAAACAGAAACTCGATTCATGCACAAGAGATCAGCCCTGAAACTTGGATAGGGCCCATTCTGTCACCAGGGCTTCTGTCAGCCACGGGGTGATCCCTGCACAATGCAGAGCAAACACCCTGCAGGCAGCAGGGAGAGCTCTGTGCTGGGGTGCTCAGTGTGGGGAAGGGCTCTGGAACCTGTCCTACAGCTGATGCCTTTTGGGACAACCTAAAAATAGAGGCCAGACAGAATTAAGAGAATAAAAAGCTGTGCTATTTATGGAAGGGCCTTCAGGTATATTTAGGGCAGACAAAGCCCCCCAGGGGCTACACCCAAAATGGAAAACAGGTCATGGGTTTTCTCACTTTTATAAGTTTGGTCCATTTGCATTTTGGGGTTAATCTCCCAATTACAGCTGCAGGTAATGAAGTCATTTACCCCAAGTTTGCTCCCCCAATCACTTTTGTTCCCATCTCTGGGGCCTGAGGCAGTGAGGTGTCCTTGATTCCCAGCCTGGAGAGGAATTGTTGTGTCTGCCCAAAATGGGAGAGCAGCAGCCAGCACTGAATATGGAGTTTGGAGTTACACACTAAAGAACTGCAGGATTACAAACACAGGAAAATATAAAAGCTGAAATGCTGAGGCATCACAGCACAGCCTCCTGTTAAAGCATCCATCTTCCCATGTTCTTCCCAAAACAGGTCCTGAGTGCCCCATGCCAAAGAGCAGCTGGCAGTTTTATAATGACCTGCATGGAAAGCACACTGCTGTGTGATAGAGCAGGAAAATCCCAGCAGAAAACATCAGGATGGAGATGCTACCACACCAGATCCAGGGACTGTTCCTAATCCTGTGTAACACTCCCCCCATCCCAGCCTAACTGTGATTTTATTTTTTATTTTTTTTTAAAATAAACGCTGATTTCTTTGTGGAGGGATTACACTGCCCTATGTACAAGACACAAGGAATCTTTGCAATATTTTCACATCTCAAATTTGCACTGTCTTAGAAAACAGCCTGAGCCTTTGACAGCCATAGAAGTTGCTCAAATTTAACTTCAACTTTAACATCAAAAACCAGATAAACCCAAAACTACACCTGGTTCCACCCTTGCCATGGGCAGGGTCACCTTCCACCATCCCAGGCTGCTCCAAGCCCCATCCAACCTGGCCTTGGACATTTCCATTGTTCTACTCTGAAAGCAGAAATTAAAGGGAAAAAAAGCCAAACCAAACAACACCATCAACAACAAAAAAAACCAAAAACAAAAAAATAAACAAACAGGAAAAAAAAAAAAAAAAACAAACAAACAAAAAAACAAAAAAAAAACCTAAACAAAAAAACCAAAAAAAAAAAACCAAACAAAAAAAAAAAAACTAAACAAAAAAAACCAAACAAAACAAAAAACCCTGAAACTGCAACCCCCCCCCAAAAAAAAAAAAAAACAAAGCGAAAAACCCAACAAAAACTCCAAAACAAACAAAAAGCAACCAAACAAAACCCCCCCAAACAAATCCCACAAAAACAAACAACAACCAAAAAAACAACAAAACCCAATGACAAATAAACAGCTCATATAAAGACAGTTACATGAATTATGAAATTAGAGGATAGAAAGTTGCCAAGTTTAATTTGATCACAGTGTTTTAGGCAACTGGAAAATGTGGAATTAAAATCCCAGAGTACAAGAGTTGCTAAAACAAGTAACTGCAAATGCAGGCACTCGTGTTGGTTTCCATAAATGCTTGTTCTGATTTTTGGTTCAAAGTTGGAAATACTGGGAGATGAGCAATCAGGCAATTCAGAAAAAGCAGGAGAAAAGTGGATTTGCAAACTCAAATAATCCTTTTAGTTTGTACTTAAAAATCACTTTTAATGGAAATAAAATGTAAAGTACATAATATATAAGTGGTAGCATTTAATTACCCACCTTAATCAACTTGAATAATTAAATAATCCAGTTCCCATTTAAATGCAGCACTTTGTGTGCTGAAATATGCAGCAGAATTAAAGAGAAAGGCTGTTTGAATCTCTGAGCTGAAAAATTAATCCTGAGCCCTATTTTAGTAGCTGCTGCGACTGCAGTTCCAATGTATTGATTAATTAGATTTCTATGCAGTGAAATTACTGTGAGTTTTCACATCATACCAGGATGCAGGAAAAATGGGAAGCAATTGTCATCTTCATTTCCCTGATCTTTATTAAGAAATGTTACTGTGAGCTTGTTCATTGCTGCTATCACTGGAATTTGTTACTGGGGGATGTAAAACACAATATAGTGAGTGGATTACAGTAATTTAAAATATTCCTTTAAATGATCCACCATTTATTTACTCATTAGAAACTGCTCCAAAGCCTTGGAGTCTGCAAACCTAAAGCCAGGTTCCTACAACCTGCAGAAGGTACCACAAATATATAAAAAAAATATCTGATTACTGAAGGCATGAAGCATTCCCAGGTTGTATTTATCAGCAGGACACCTGAGTTTCCAGCAGCAAATATTAAATCAATCTAACACTCTGATTATCTGTTATTTTGAGTAGGAAAGTCTTTTGGGTATTCACTTTTTGGGTGTCCTTGTTCAGGCTGGCAGGGACCTTCTCCAGCAGCTCCCAAAGTTGCCAAATTGCAGCATCAGGCAATTGCAGGTGTCAACAAGTGCTGGGAGACCTCAACCTCTAATTAGAACAACAGGAGTCAAATCTGGGCAAGATCCCTAAAGGAAATTTCATCAGTCTGTTATGGAATTAGTTTTCTGTCTTGTAGTTTTTAGCAGCTCCAGCCCACATGGAAGAGACAGGCACAGATGCCTCAATGAGATTTTTCCACGAGGCACTTCCCCCAATCAGTGTTCTTGCCCTCCTTTATTGATTATTAGCTATAGCAGGCAGGAAAACCAGCTTTGGGCAAGTGGAGAGAGTTGAGGGACTCAGGAGTTGCTGCATTCCATGAAAAAGGGAAATCTCCTTCTGGAGGGTTACAAACCATGGCTGAAATGAACACTCCAAACTTCAAAGACTTTTCATGTCAAACACAATATGGATATGGAGAGATGCCAAGGGGTGCAAACCATCAAATTAGACTTTTGATTTGTCCTCACATTCTCACTATCTCCTTACTAAACCTTTTCCCAGGAAAATCAGTTGTCTGACACTCTCCCTTACCCACTAACTGAGGTTTCCCCTCTGTCACAGAGAGAAATCTCCCAAACAAACTACAGCAGGCCCTGCTGTGCAATATTCCTCTGGCCAATTCAGATGTTTGCCTTTTATTCCTCATTATTTCCAGTTAAAAATCACAGCAGAGCTCACTCACAGAAATGTGGTTTGAAAAGGATGAGCCTTTCCCTGCCAGCTCCCCACCTGATTTCTTTACCTTTGTGTTTCCCCAGTTCTGCCCTTTGGTGCCTGTGTTTGATGTTGTGCTGTACAAAACCTCCAAACCCAGCACACAGAGCATTTGCTCTCAGAACTAACACAAAATGACTCAGCTCTGGGAATTGTTCTTTTCCCTGAACATTTGCCTGACCCTTGGCTCCCTTCCTGAAGAAAATGACACGTCCTCCGTCACAATGAGGGGACTCCACGTGGCTGAGCCCATCACAGCTCTGGCATTTCCACTCTGTGACCACAGGATTTCTGCTCTGAACAGGACCCACTGTTCTCTGCACTCTTGTTGAGCAAGTTTGCTGTGGTTCATGACCTTTCAGTTCCAACATCTTTTGTGTATTCATCCATCTGTGATGCTGCAGCTGTGCAGGGCATCAAAGTTTTGTGGGTTTTAGGATTTCACAAACTTGAGACTTCAAACAATGCTGCAGCTCTAACTCAGATCTAGAACACTTCAGATCATTTAAGGACATTAAATGTTTTATATTATTGACATGATTCAGTGTAAATAAGCTTCCTGCTCCTCTTTCTTTCCTAAAAAGAGAAACCACATCCTTTTATGAGTACAGTTGATTTGAAAGCAATAGGGATGGCACAGGAAGGAAAACACTAATTTCTAGGGTTGGGTCTTTAGTGCTTTCTGAATATTGTACAGAATATTTGCCCTTTTAGAATGCACTCCTCTGCAGGATGTAATTCCTGTAAAACAGGCTTCTTGTGATTCTGTTTTGGTAGCAGCCAAATGATGGGCTTTTAACCAAAGGAGAGAACATCCCTGCAAGAAAACTCTGGGTTTGTGACTCCAGCTTTGCTTTAAAGCAAAGCCACCACCATAAGGATCCTAAGCCAGGCTTAGAGTCAGGTGTGGAGATCTGCTGTGTCTGGCTTTTGGTTTGAACAGCCAAGAATTTCACAGCCTTTTATCTGCTAAGAACCTCGTGTTTCCTGATGTTAGCACAGAGGGAAGGGCCCCTTGGACCCCTTGGAATTGCCCAGGACTCCCCTTGGAAGGAGGATGGCAGAGGGTGCCAGGGCACCTCTCACACTGGGAAAACCTCTGGAAACAGAGGGGCTTAATTTAAACAGGAGAGCTTATGGCACATGGAACCAGAGATAAGAGAAGCTCCAAATGCTTCAGTACCAAAGGCTTAGCTGGAAAAAGGATGTGGACTGATGGAAAACCTCAAAATGGACTTGCTGGGAGCCCTGCTCAGAGCTGAGAGCACAGCAGGGCTCAGACAAGGCTCTACCTCAGCCTGTGCTGCCAATAAATAATTTACCTGCAAAAAAACTCCTGTAAAGGCAATGTCAACGAGATTAATTGGTTCATCCAAATAATTATTGATGAGTCCAGGCAAAGTCCTGCCAGAGTATTTATGGGAGCTGCCTCAGCACTGTGATGCTGCAGTGTCCTGCAGGATCCTCTGTCCTGTCCTTTAGAAACCTCTCCTGGGTTCCCTGAGAGGCTTCCAGAGCTGGAGGTGTCTGGAGAGCTCCACACTCACCACAAAATGCTGCCACAACAATTTACACACAGCTCCAGCCACACAGAAAAAACCAAACCCTTGTCCTGACATTCATTCCCATCTCTCTGTCCTCTTGGCTGGACTCAGTGACCCTGGATAACTTTTCCAGCATCAAGGGTTCTGTGATTCCATGGCTCTTGGGTAGAAGGGAAAACACAGATCACCAGCACACAGCTGGGGGTTTTTGCTCTTTGGTTCATATTTAACTGTTCATATTTGTATTGATATTTAAATGTTTATATTTAATTGTTTGTACTTTTTCTTAAATACTTACATTTAACTGTTTGTATTTATTCTTAAATGTTTATATTTAACTTGCTGTATTGATACTTAAATGCTTATATTTAACTGTTTGTAATTATTCTTAAATGTTTATATTTAATTATTTGTATTGATTCCTAAATTTTTATATTTAACTGTTTTTATTTATTCTTAAGTGTTTATATTTAATTCTTTGTATTTGCAGGGGTAAGGCTGGAGCTCAAGTGGTGTTTGGGATCAACCCTCCCTTGCACCAAAACCAGGTTGTCTCTCCCACCTCTTTCCTCAACACATTCCCCCTTTCCAAACCCTGAAAATCCTCTTTTATACCAGTTTTTTTTTTTTTTTCCCCACAGAGAATGTTCTGCTCCCTGTCCTGCTCAGATGAGCTGCAGGAATGTCTGGAAGGCATCACCACAACTGAGGAGCATCCAGTCTGTGATCAGACATAAATAAATATCTGTTATTTGGAATTAAAACTTCCTTCACTCCCCCAAGTGCCATATTGCAGCACTATTTATACACAGCATTTATTTTACATTTCTGCTGAGAATTATTTACCAGCAACAAATCCTGTTGTGACGCAGGAGAAACCTTTGTGTGGAATCCTGGGTTGTCTTTTATTTTGAAGGAGGGAAAAGCAGAATGTGGCTGACATGGATGGCAAAAAATGCTGAAATGCAATTGCTGAGTGCCCTCTCGTGATGCCAGAAGGAAACAGCTCTGCTGCTGAAAAACTGCCCAACACAGTTTTTGTAAAATCCACATTTTTTCATAAAAATGAAAAATTTTCATAAATCTTGTCTTCTGTGTGCATCTAATTCCTGTGTTCACCAAGAATTTCCATTTATGTTATTTAGAAAAGGCTTTAGAGCCACTCTATCAGCACAAATGGAATGGAAGGCACAGCTTCCACCTCATTTTATTGGACTGGGGAAATCAAATATGCCACATTTTATCCTCCCTTGTTTTCCCAGTCCTGTCCTTCCCAAGGCCAGCAAACAGATATTCATTTTTCCTATTACTGTCTCTTTTATAGAGCATCCTTGCACTAAAAAGTAAAAAAGGAATCCCCCAACACATCTGTGTGTGAACTGAAAACAGAAGCAAAGCAGGTAAATTAAAAAAACACCAAAAAACATGGTGAGGATGTGAAATATGAGGATATTTTATGAAACACCACCACCACCACCACACTGGATATTTGTACAAGTGTGCTAACCCCTCCATATCTAAAACTGAAGGATTAATCCATATATTTGGAGTTATCCTATTTTTTTAACACTGGGGATTTTTTTTTTTGGTAAGAAATTTTCCTTAACACTGAGGACTATTCCCAAGATTTCATTCTATTTTGGCAACTTTGCATTTTTATACCATCCCAGGTTTCATGGCAAGGCTGGGGTGTGTTAAAGGGTTTTTACAGAAGCAGAATAATGCCATCACTTTCTATTTTGGGGGGAAGAGCCCCAAGAGCTGGAACCAGGAGCTTTGGAGCAACTTCTTAGAAAATTTCCCAGCAGGATTGGCACTCCAATCCCCAGGTTTCTTTAGGGCTGGCTCAGGGGACTGCATGATTTAATTTAATTGAGCCCCAAGCAGTAACTTGTGCAAATCCAGCACTGTAGGACAGATATTTTCTGGTTCTACACTCACAGATCTGAGTTTTAAATTGGCTCTATTGGCAATATTGCTTCAGCTCCACCTGAGGAACCTGCAGAGGCTGCCAGGGGAGTTCTGGGGAGAAATAGGAAGTGGAATTCTTGACTCTATTTCAATTCACTTTTTACATCAATAATAATTTCCTTGTTTTCCTGAAACCACATAAAATTCATTACGGTAATAAAGATGCAGTAAAAAAAAAAAAAAAAAAAAAAAAAAAAAAAAGGATTTTCTCTCCTAAATTGTTATTCACTGATGTACCAAACTCTTTGCTACCCCTGGGATTTGCAGGGCTCACTTGGCCTCTGATTCACCACAAAGCAAAGCAAAACTCCTCGTTTCCAGTCCCAGGCAGCCTCTGCTTGCCCAGGAATGAGGAATATTCATTGCAAATGTTCCCAGATTTCCATCCCAAGGAATGTCAGTACCTCACTGCACTGCCTGAGTCAGCATAAAGTGACAAATCACCAGCAGGAGCTCATGGCAGCTCTGAACCATCATTTTATTAGAGAAATTGCTTTTGTAAATTTAAAGAGTTTACTTTGCTGATGACAAGGAGATGCTTGAATGACTGATTTTTTTAAAATATTTATAAGCAGATATTTATAACCTCTGGCAGTTTGTCACTAACTTTTCCATGTATGAGAGACTTGTAATGAACTTCATTACAGTGAATATTTGCTTTTCCTTTTTGTTGCTACACTAACAAAAAAGGCTTTTAATAATAAATAGCATTTCCTAGAGTGAAAGGCATGGAAATGGTGTCAGTTTTTGAAGAGCCCTTCTCATCCCTGCTCAGCAAAAGTAGAATTTGGGTAGAAAGTTGTGTAGTGATTAGTAATTTACAGATTTTCTTCTGATTTTTATTTTTTTCTTTAGGAGCTGTTAACAAGTCAAAGGAGTCTTGTTTATTATCCTGACTCTTATTTGGGTTAATTTAGGTATTTTTGATATATGGTCTGTGCTATCATTAATTGCTGCTTAATTCAGTTTAACCTTCAACCAAACACTTAATGTACCAAAAGGAAAAGTAACAATGATCTAAAATCTCTATATTCTGGTTATCTGACTGCTTTGCCATCTCTACTCAAGCCCAAAGCTTCTCTGAATATCAACAACAGATTTTTGATAACAATAAAGAGTTACACCATCAGGGAGAAGGTAATGGAGACTGAGATGGGGCTGGTCCCTTCCAATTCAAACCATTCTGGGATTGGAGCATTAATAAACCAGGAATAGAAACAAAAAAAAAAAAAAAAAAAAAAAAAAAAACAAAGCCCAAACCCACCCACAAAAGACTCTGTGCTTCATATTTACACCAGGCAGAATTTAATCCTCTCCCTCAAAGCTTAAATAGAGACAAGTTTTCCCCCTTTATCCACTTGTATCTCTCTCCTAAATGCACCAAGATTGCCACAGAAATTTCACTGAAAATAAAGGTTTGCATTCCCTCAGCAAGAATTTCCTCTGAGATTATTTTGAGGGAAACTTAGCCTGAGAATTCCCATCACATCTCAACTATAACCAAACATAATCTGAGCAACACAGAAATTATTAATAAGGTATTTAAAAGTTCATTGTTTTCTGGAAAGGAACAGCACATCATCAAAACTACTTTCAGGAACCATTTCTATACCCACAATACAATGCTGAGTGTGTGAGCAGGAAGCTCTGCCAGCCCTCCTGTGTAATGTATTCATGTATGGCTGAGGTAGATCTGAAGTGTGTGATGGAGAAAAAATTTAAGATTTAAGTAGTTTGGCAGTGTTGAAACAAATATAATTATTGAGCTGCACAGCAGAGGCAGCAGGGAAAATAAAAAAGGTACATAAACAGCTTTGTTCTAGACAAAATGCACACTTAGCACCCAATTATAAAAAAGCTGCTGCTCTCAGCATCTTTAAAATAACTCCAGAGAAAGAGGAAAGACTTCACACCCCAATGAAGGGCCATGCTCAGTTATAGAGGGGCTCTCCCAGCCTTTGCAAAGATGTCAGCTTCCCTTTCCACCAGGGAATACAACATTCAGGAATGTCTTATAGACTGGTAGGAATTTTATACAATTCTGGAACTCAAAATGGTTTTCATTATCCAGGTTAGCTAAAGATTGAATAAAGAGGCTGTGAGATGAACATAAAGCAAAAATCAAATTTCACGTTCAAACATTTTTTCATCTAAATTGAGCTTCAAAAACAAAGTTCAAAATCAATTCTCTCAAAAAGAATTTCAAATAAATTCTTTTACATCTCATAATAAAGATAGAGCAGCATTACTTGGAGCTAGTCAGCAACTTGTGGCAAGAGCTGGAGGGAGGTGAAGGAACAAATCCTTGGCTCTGGGAAAAATCCATATTAAAGTAACTCCAGCCAATGACAGCAGGAGAAATCTGCCCTTACCTGTTTCAGGAGCTGCTCTCACACACACAGGAGCAGGGATCCAGAACTCCCAAATTCCAGCCAGAGGAGACCAAGCACTCCCTGCTCTCCTGAGTTCATGGGAAAGGGGAGAGGGACCCTCTGAGGGTGATTTAAAATGTAAATGTGAGCCAGGTGCTGTGAGTCCCTCTGGAAAGAGGATCCCTGCCAGGTTGTGGCTGTGGCTCCAGGAGTGAGTCCTGCTCCCATCCCTGCTGCTCTGGCATTCCCAGGTGGAGCAGGTGGGGACAGGGCTGTCACACCAGGGGCTGGCACACAGGGGTGGAAAAGGGATTTCCATGGATGCCCCCAGCTCCAGAGGAGTTGGAGTGAACCCCTTTCCAAACAGCAGAAATGAGGCTTTTCCCCATTTTATCACATGCTCATTGATGGCTCCTGAAGCCCCAGGCAGGAATTTGGGGAGAGGACACTGATCCCCCTTTGTCCCAGCAGGGACAGGAGGTGACAGTCCCCAGCCACAGCTGTGTCACAGCCCTTGCTGGGGTGGGTGCTCCAAAACTTTGCCCAAAAGTGGATTTTGTTCCTCTCCATGGGACTCATCCCAGGCTCGTGATGTAATTCAGCAATTCCAGCTGAACCAAGGACCACAGGAGCACAGATATTAATGGAGACTTCAAAACTGAATTGTGTCCCTTTTTAAAAACAAACAAACAAAAAAAAAATCAATTATTACAATAAAAATTTCCTAAAAATATCCTCAGTACTAAGTGGATATATTTGTCTTATTTTCACACTTCTTGAGACCATAGCCATTACTAACCAATCAGTTCTGGGTTTAAATATTACAGGAAGCCAAATTCTATTTTTTTTTTTTTCCAAGTTGCATAAATGTGAGTCATAAAAAAACCCACAGAACTTTGACAGCTTTACTGCAAAGAAAAATTTACATCCCACGGTCACAGGTCTGTGCATTGCCCAATGCCTATTAAGAGAACTCATCAAAAATACAGATATAAACCACACACACCTTACTTCTGTCTCAGAACACTGCACGATTTTTATCTCCTCTCCATAAATAATGGAAGCATCAGCACATTCGTCAGGGCACAATAACAAATCCCATCCTCTTGGTAATTGTAAACACACTGGAGCTTGTTATTGACCTTGTGTAAAATACTGACACAGGAAAACAGGGGCGAAGAGAGAAACAAAGTTTTCCCCCACACACTCCCCTGTTCCATCCAAAGCTAAAATACAGCTGAATTTATAATGTGATTTGGGAGGAATGAACTGTCATCAAAAAATGAGCTGCAAAATAAAGCGTGGAGCAAATCTAAAATCCAATTTTAATAGAGTAAGGTGTATCCATGCACATAATGACAATTTACGTGCATATTTCACTTGATTTGATCAGTCTTCATTTTAAATCTTAAAATACCAGTCACTGTAATGAAACAATTTATTACCGATCTGTACAAGCAGCAGTGCTGGTTTTGCTAAGTAATCCATTCAGACACTTGTGGACATGTGAATGGCTAAATTCATCAGGCACTCAGCTCTGATTTCCTGCCTCCTTTATGCCCCTTTGAAATGCCCAATGTTAATGCAGCACTGCCAGGACAAAATAAATTATTCATCTGATTGAGCACAAGTGCGTTTTCTGAAATGTTCCTTGACTTGAATGAGTGTTAGAAAATACATTTTTCTCCAACGATGATGCAGCCATAACACTGTGGTGTGAAGTGTCCTTTGGCACATTATCAGCTCTCAGGGCCCATCAAGGATGGTGCTTATGTGCTCTGTTCCAATGAAACAATTCTCCCAAAAAAAGAGCTTTGGCAGATCCAGGGAAGGCTCAGTGTGAAAACTTTGTGTGCAGGAGTGTTTGGGGGATAAATGAGGGGTTCTGAAGCACCCTGGATCAAAATAGGAGACAAAAAAAAAACCTTCCCTGTTGGGAGAAGAGCAGTTTGTGTTGATTATAACCCTTTCTTCTTTGTGCTCATGAATTTGCAGAGGAAATCCCCATGCCTGCTTTCCTGCAAAGGCAAATCCATTTAGGAAAAATCTATATCAGAGCCCACATCCATTGAGGACATTGTTCTGTGGAGTTTGCTGTTATGACATTGATAAATAAATAAATATGGAGTATCAGGAGTAATGTGGCAGCAGAACCAGTTCCTTTTCTGCCCTAATGATTCCATGATTCTCTGTATACATACACACACCTATTACTCTATCTCTTTTTCCAAAGCAAAACCAGCCACTTTTAGTAAAAACTAGATATTTGTACTTTTAAAAGGACAATTCTTATCCAATCAAAAGCACATTAAAAAAAAAAAATCAAGTTTTGTATGCAAAGCCTCATTACAGGATTGTCATGAAGAAACTGGAAAATAAAACCAGAACATCCCCAGATAAGAACAAACACTCTTGAAGGGATTACCCTGCAGAAATGCTTGTGCCAAACTGCTTTTATAAAGATAATAACCCATTTACCAGGAGTTTTTTCTTCTGCTTCTCTCAAGAAAAGCACCAGGCAACACCCAGGTCTTGACTTTGAATCATGTGAGGCTGCACAGAACTTAAAGAGAGAATTTTTGCTTGTACCAGAGGACTCCTCTCCCTTTCTGTCCTGAAAATACCAATGCAGATCTCATTCCTCATGCCAGTACAGCCATGTGTGAAATGTTTGAATATTTCTGAAAAAATCCTGTTTTCCAACCAGAAGGCAGTTAGTAGTGATGGTATTATCTGTAATGCTGTTCCTTTTTATAGACTGTTAGAAAGTGTGCTTATGTGCTCAGCATCTTGTAACATTGCTAATAAGTGGCAATTAGAGTTATTAATATTCCCTCCTAAGTGAGAAAGCAGATCCTTTTCATTAGACAAAGCAGTTTGTCAGAGAAAATTGGGGCAATAACAAAACAATTTGTTGTTCTAACAGGGCAATTTCAAAGGATTTGTCTCCAGAGAACCCAGGGCTCTCTGATCAAACAGCACCCAGTGCCCTGATGGTGCCAGGGCTGCACAGCAGAGCTGCTCCAGGTTTGGGTCACCTCACTCTGTGTCCCTCTGCACTCCTCTTCCAGAGCAACAACAATATTTGGCTGGGTTATACATTTTTAATCCTCACTCCATGTTGAACTGACTGCTGTGTTTTGTATTCTCCAATATTTCACTGAGAAGGGGATGAAAACATTCCCATTCCTTCTAATCAGTGATTGGGACACTCTGGGCTAGTTCTGAGTGATCCTTAACGAGCACTCTGAGCCAGAATGATGAATTTTTAATGTACAGGTAGACAAATAAAAACCTCCCGAGGCAGAGGAATAGGTGTGAACATCCCTGAGGCTGCAAACTGCCAAACTGGAGCTCAATCAAAAAGCAATAAACATGGACAACAAGATTTAATCAACATATCCCCAGGGTCTTCATCCCAAATTTCTGTAACAGCCACTTCCTGCTGTGGATGGATATTCCTGATATTCCTGAATCTCAGCCCTCAGCAAAACCAAAATCCAAGGTCAGTGATTATCACTGAGAAATTAAATGTTATACATTTACTTTCATACATGGCTTTGCTCTGAAACAAAGGTGGCATTTTTAACACATCTGTAAGAATCAATTGAAAGTTTTAATTTTAAAGTAACAGCTTGGTTTTAACAAAATATAAACTGCATTTTATTAAAGTTATACCCAGGTAGGCTGACTCATGAGACAGAGATGCAGAATTGCTCATAAAAAGCCAGGAAAAGTTTGGCAGCTCTGCCTTAAAGTATTCTGAGGGTTAATATTTCTTTTTATTCTGAAACCACTGAAGAATCAAGTTTGGAGTGTGGAGTTCATCTTTCTTCAGAATGTACACTTCACCTTAAAATGATTCCCCATCTGGGATGTCATTGTGGAAACCCAGGATCACAAATGGGGATGGGGCTTTCAGCTGGAAAATTGAATGACATGATGGAACAAAAGGAAACCTGGATTTCTCCACACATCACAAAACTCAGGGAACACAGAAGAGAAGACATTCTACCAGGATTTCCACAGATGTGTTTTTAAACGTTTTTGAAATTTTCCAGGAGATACCAGCTCGTGTTTAGATAACAAGTTCAAACAAAATAGTTCAGCTTTATTTTTATGTATCCATAAAATTCCTTGCATGAGATGCTCAGTGAAGTATCAGACAGTAAACTGGGGAAAACAGGATCATAAAGCTGAAAGGTAAACATGCAGAGAATAATCAAGCTCTTTAAAGACACACATTAAAATGAAATTCTCTCTCTATTTTTATCTGTCTCACAAGTGAATTTATTTTTTGTACAGAGCAAGATGTAAAAACCACCCAAGCTGCTCAAACTCTTTGGACACTAAAAGAAAATGCAGTGATTTGACTCTCCAGTCTTGCTTAGGAAATGCTGATAAGTAGACTATTAACAGCCTATTAAATCAATTAATAGTCTATTAAATCAATTAAATTGATTAGCAACTCTAAAACTGAAGCCTAGAGTTTTAATAGGGAGGATTTGTTGTCTTCACATATGGCACTGCTCAAAATCTCTGCAGATATTCACAGGCAGCTCTAGAGCTCAGTTCAGTTTAATTTTGGGACTCCTTCCCACTAATTGCTCAGCAGGAGGAGCAGTAATTACGAGCTGCAATATATAGGGTGCAAAAAAAAAAAAAAAAAAAAAAAAAAAAAAAAAAAACTGCACTGCAAATTTGCCACACCAATAAAAAGGCTGAGAAAGTAAATTTTGTACAAATTAATTAGAATCAAGCATTAAACTATATAGTGATTGCTCTGTGGCATAACTTTCCAACAACTACTGGAAATTAGTTAAGGTTTCCAATAACTACATATGAGAAACATAATTTTTTATGGCTTTATTTTCATTAGTTTAAGTTTCTAGACAGTCACAAATCCAACATAACTTTCCTTTATACTAAACAAAGAGCAGAGAAAATTCCAAGACTTTCCCAATAAAAAGCTGCTTCCAAGGATAACGCTCTGAGGTTATTTTTTTTTTTTTTTCATGGCATTTCCACAATGAATTGCTTAAACTCTCCTTAGTATTTACATACATTATCAATCAATAACCCTCATACAACACTGGTGGGACATTAATCCAAATAAAGCTTTCAACCTCTCACTGTTATGCACATATAAGACAAAGATAAACTGGACTTATTTAGTTATAATTCACCAAAAAGTAGCATAAATATTAAAAATTCCAGAAAAAAAAAAAAAAAAAAAAAAAAAGGCAGGATCATGTCCTTTTGGTGTAAGAGTGATAAAATCTCATCAGAGCCTCTGAACAATTTTCTACCCCCAGAAGTTCCCATCTCGAGCACAGTTTAGGTAAATGAGATGCAGAACAGATGAGCAGCACTTTTTTTGTTGTTTTTTTTTTTGTTTTTTGTTTTTTTTTTCCCCTAGACAGCTTTCCACCTTTTTTGTTTTGTTTATTTTTTTTTTTTTGTGGGCTTAGGTCATCCTTCCTTGAAAATGAAGGGTGAAACAGCTGTGGCAGCTCTCAGTTTGAAACACCTGGATGTTACCAGAGACTCAGGCTGATGAGCCTATAAAATTGGATTTAGGCTTTAGCACTGAACCTAAATCATCCAAACAAGATGATATAAAGTGCTGATCTTTGTGTTCAGTCCTACTAAAAAACAAAACAAAACAAAACAAACAAAAAAACCCCAAACCAAACCAAAAAAACAAACAAACAAACAAACAAACAAACAAAAAACAAAAAAAAAAACCAAACAAACAAAATAAAAAAAACAAACCAAACAAAAAAACAAAAAACAAAAAAAAAAAACAAAAAAAAAAAAACAAAAAAAACTTTTTAAAGGTAGAAGGGAGGCTTGTTTCCCTACACCCCTACAGGAGTGAGGCTGATTTCTGTCCCTGAAGGAAACAGTTGCACTTTGGTTCCTGACTCACCTCAAACTTGTATTTCTTGGCTGTTTGCAGAATAAAGCAGATTTTTTTCATGCTTTCACAGCAGGTTTCTCTGTTTACTGTAAGACCATTTTTACCCAGTTTTGCCAAGCAGATCCAAGACCCTGAAAGTGCCTTCTCCACTTTTCTCCCTTCAGCTTCAAATCAATCCCTTTGTGTGTTCAGTTTTCTAATCAGCACAGTGGAAATGTTTCACAATTACCCAATTTACGGGCTGTTTTGTAATTTGAAAAGAAAATTACACCATTTAATTAAGTTTTAGTGCTGTCAAACACGAAATATAGCACTGATGAATTTCTATTTATTCCCGAGCCCAAGTCAAACCTCCAGCAGCAGAGCCACTTTTCTCTTTCCAAACCTCATTGCAGCTCCCAGCTCTGCCCTAAAGTTCAAATTGAGTCGTTTTGGTTTCATTTGTACTTAAAGAATTATCTGATCCAAGAATGGAGCATCTTAATTTGTTGCTGTTTGGGAAAGTATTTTTATGATGTTATCAAATATTTATTGAAAATTCAACGTTTTGATCAGAAAAGACACTCAAGTATCAAAGAGCACAGAGTCATGGACTGGTTTGGGTTGGAAAGGACCTGAAATCCCTCTGATCCTGGTGGATGTTCATGGAGTGTAAAATTCCAGGTGCTGAACACTTCTGCAACAGAGTTCAAGCAATCAACCTTTCACAAAAACTGATTTTAGTCTCTCATTTTAATAAAACCAAAATCCTACATCTCTTGGTTTTTCTAGCTGTTTCATAATTAAATGCTAATTCCACAGCTTTTGGAGTTGACTTTTGACTCCGACATGAAATGTAAATTTAACAACCCCTACCAGCATGAGGCCAAATAGAAATGCATCAAAGACAGCTGAGAGGAGGAGGAGGTGTTGATCACAAGCCTGACATTTTTAATGTTGTACAGCTCCTTTTTCAGCAGAATTTTTATTTTCTAAAAATTTAGTGCTAAATCATAAAGCCTTTTTTTTTTTTTTTTTTTTTTTTTTTTTTTAATAGCTGATACATAATGTATTACTCCACATAAATCTATAAATCTAGTCCAAGTCTGGCTTTGGACATTCACAGGCACCACAGCAGAATAAATTTAAAACAGAGGCTGACTTTAACAGCCTTCTTCTGTGGGAGTTCAAAGTATTTCATGTCTGTCTGCATTTTTCCTAAAGTGTGCAAGATCTGGAAGATTTGAAACTTTTCTGGAAAACAAGGAACAGGAAAATGGGAAATGCTGTTGGCTGCTGTGCCAGCTCCTTGAAACTCTAACCAGCCATGCTCTGCATTCACAGCCCTGAGGCAGAATTATTTAAGGATGTTTTCCATGACTGGGCATCCAAAATAACCATGAGCAGTGAGCACAGAATCATCAGGGTTGGAAGAAACCTTCAAGACCATCAAGTCCATCAGTACCACCACAATAACCCCTAAACCTTGTCCCCAAGAGCCACATTTGAGCCTCTTGAGCACTTCTGGAGATGGTGACTCCACCACCTCCCTGAGCCACTGATTCCAATATCTGTGAAAAACCTTTTTTTAAAACTCAAATGAGGCCATTTCCACTATTTTTTTATCTTGTGCCACAGCAGAAGAGACTGAACCCCACCTCAGCCATTTGCTTTGGAGGAAAATAAAGGTTTCTGAGCCACTTTTTTGTCCTTTTTGCAGATCTTAGGGTGGAGAAAACCTTTATGGCAGCTTGAAGGTCAACCCAACCTCATGCCAGCATGAGCATTGCCAAGGTGGCCAAGCCCTTCCTTCCCATCTGCCAATCATCCTTGGGAGTTCATTTCCATGCTCTTTTCTTATTCCTGACTGGATTAAGACATCCCACAAAACCTCCAACAGCACAAGAATCTGGAATGATTCCCACATATCCCTGCAGGAAGAGCAGTGGCCCCACAAAGGCAGTGCCAGGCTGGTTTGGGCAGCTGGAACCTGCATCATTTATAAGGAATAACTCAATTTGCATCCCAGCTGCTGAGCTGGCTTGACATTTGTTCTGCCAGGGTCTCTTTTTGCTCCTCATGACAAGGCCACAGGTCCCATCAAGTGGCAGCAGTGGTTATTTAACAGAGGGCAGCCCCTCTGCAGAGTGAATGCATTAATAGACTGCACTGGCAGCTCTACAGCCACTCCAAGCCAATCAATTCCTTTAATGAATCCAGACCTGGAAAGGCAGAAGGCAATTATTTTTGCTTTTAGATTATTTTAGAGCCTTTCTTTAGACACAGAAGATGAATCAGAATCAGTTCTTTGAGTTAACTTATCACATTAAATAACTTAAATACACTAAAATTAAAAATTCTTCCTCTAGTACCCTGATCAGGGCTAGGAAAAGGAGGCAACATCCTCCTGAGAAAATGGGTGGAAGATCAGTGCTGAGGAAACTTTGTGTGAGGATGTGTGAACATAACTCTCAGAAATACAGGGAGTGTTAAAAGCAGAGGGAAGAGTGTGTTTGTGCACTCCAGAGCCATGAGGGACTGAATTCCTGAATTCCAGCACAGCCTCAGGCTGAGCCTTGCTCTACATTTCACCTCAGCCCTTTGGACTATTCTGAATTTTGCTTCTCACCCTTTTTTTCTGATGTCTTGGATGCCTGGAAAACAAATACATAAAATATCAATGTGATCAAAACCCACTGAACTCGGGTATTAAAGGAAAGTCCCAGATTTTGTGTTCTGGTTACCAACATGATGAATTACAAAACCAGAATAATTCAATCACTCTCTGAGAAGTTCCCCTTAGCACACCCCTCCACATGTAAATATAGAAATGGGAGGATTTATTTTATTTTATTTATTTTATATCAATAGATGGGAGGATATATTTTATATTTTATATCAATCTCCTCACCCACCAAAGCTCAGATCCAGGCTGTGCCTGGTAAGCAGCCAGAGAAGCAGATATTCAATAGCAATGGTACATTTTATTTCTAAATCAAGTAAATTTTATTTCAAAAAATCAAATTTATGAAGCCTCTATATTCTGGGCAGCTCACTCTTTGTTGAGATGAGCAGCTATGACAAAGTGTTTTATTTCTATGATGCAGCTGGGACTTCACAGCAACACCTCCTCTTTCAAATGTTCCTGGATGGATATCTCTGCATTTCCTACTCAATTTAAACACCACCAGGACTTTGTTTTGGGCATATTTATTTCTCTGTTTCTTAATTTAGATAAGGTGTCTGCCCTCCTCTTTGTCAAATTAGTTCCCAATTAAAGCAGCACTTCAGGCTAATAAACCTGGGCCCTTCTGCAGCACCAATCAGAGAAAGTGTTTCTCTTCCAAGAAGAATTCTGTGTGTTCCTCAGCTCTTTCTGCAATCTGATGAGAATCACTGGGAGTTTGAGGAGTACATTGAATATTTGAGAACAAAGCAAACCAAGATGAATGCATGGAAATTGTAGGAAAATATTGTAAAGAGATGGATTTCTTGTCCAGTTGGACTCTCATAAAACTCCCAATTCCACTTGCCTTAGAGAGAGTTTTTGAGATCTTTCTCTACAACCTCACAGTGTGTCACTTCAGCAGGAGAACAGAAGTCATCAGTCTGGAAAACAATTTTTTAAAAATTCTCTTTTTAAGGAAAAATTAATAATTCTCAAAACCAAAGCTCCTATAGAAAAAAATAAACAAACAAACAAACAAAAAACCCACAAAAAACCCCCACAAAAAAAACAGTTTCAGCAAGTTCTGCAAATCTAAATATTTCCTAAGTTGATAAAATTACCAAAATATCTTCTTTTAGCATTTTCAAAATTAAAATAAGAAGATTTCTCATTTCAAAACAACTTTTCCCTTCAAAATTTGAGCTAATCAAGCAAATGACAGATCAAAGATAGCAGCAAAATAATTAAATGCTTCAAAACGATCAAACCTATTTTTGTCAATTAAAGTAAGAAAATATCAGTTTGCAAAAGGGAAAAAATACCTAAGTAATAATGGGCCTTTTTCTGGTGTGGACTTTGAATTAGGGAGAAATAGCAGAAAGATAATTTGACAATTGGAATGTGTTTAGCATGGTGTGGTGATCCAGTGCTGCTCTAGAATTATTATCACTGCCATGTTCTCTGTCCTGTTATAAGAAAATCAGGCTGCAGTTCCAGAATTATTCAGGACAGTACCAGATTTTGCAGAAGAAAATACATGAGGGTAAAGTGACACTGTCAAAGATCCCAAATGATTAATGAAAACTTGAACTAACTTGAAATGATGCAAGTAATTCTATGTGGGAGAATCTTATTTAGCACAAATTCTGGACATGCAGTACATTGCTCAGTGGAGCACTCCATTTACTGTGTAAATTCTCACTTCCAGAAACCATTAGTGGTGCAGGAACAAAGTGAAAAACACAAGGATGGACAGAAAGTTTTTTCTGAGAGCAGATTGTTAGCACGAGAGAAACTTCCCCTTTCTTCTCTCCACTTGTTTCCTTCAGTAGAAAAACTGAAATCTCCATTTTGAAAACTAATTTAAGTAACTCACCAAGAATTTGACTCGATTTTTCTCACTCTGACAAGAAGAATTAGAGCAGGAACAGCTTCAAAAATGAGCTTTCCTGGCTCTGAGTGGAATAAGGGTTGGGAATGAACACCAGAGGGAGAACAAACCCCACTTTTGCAGCAGCACATCTCCAGAGCAGCTCCATGTAATCCAGGAAGCCCAAAATAAAGGTCAGGGTTCAGGTGCTTTAAACCAAGATCTCAGAGCCAAGCAGAGGAATTTTAGTTCTTTGTCTCCACCTCCTGAGTGATCCTGAAAATAGGAGGGAATTATCCTTATCCTTCTCTCTCAAACCTCAGCCAACCAAAGCAGGGAGAAGGAATTGTGGTGTCTGAAATCCCAACACCCATTATTATTTAATAAAACACGTGAGCTGGAATAAACCAGCTATAAATGTCTTGACCTCAAAAGTCAGGAAGGTTTAGTTGATATAAATGAAATTTCACTCCCTTGTGTAACTTTTAACTTCCAGACTTTTAACCTTGTTGTGATCTTTCACCCTATTTTAGGTAAATCCCCTCCCCATTTTTAAGAAAAGAAAAAGCAATGAAAAGAACTCACTAAGTGAAGCCTTCAATATTTTAGGTACCTGCAACTGAAATAGGGCATGGAAAAATAAAAATAGCCTAATTTGACAATGGAAAAACGTGTGACATTATTTAAGCAGCTCATTATGTGAAGCTTTCGAGTTGTTCTCTGAGCTCAGCTGAAGTTTTTGCTGCCTTCCTGCCCTTTTTA
Organism: Muscicapa striata striata; assembly: GCA_030060385.1. NCBI lineage: Eukaryota > Metazoa > Chordata > Aves > Passeriformes > Muscicapidae > Muscicapa > Muscicapa striata. The sequence continues at coordinate 6,095,550 of JAREIS010000002.1, read as the reverse complement.
AGTCTTTCTGGTAAAAATTAAAGAGCTGCCTGTCTCATCAGAGAATAATGACTATTCCCAGCTTATTTGGGAACTCTACACTGCAGCAGCACCAAGACAAAAAGGACTTAAGTTAAAAAACTACAATTGAAAAAAAAAAAGATACACAAAGTTTGTCGGCTTCCTTTGTGGAGTGATGACTTATTCCTTTAATTTGAGCTTTACACATTCAATTCCACAGTAAAACTGTTTCCAAGTAGTGAACTTTAAAGCAAAGCATCACTGCACAAGGTTCAGAGCACTAAGGGTTGTTACACTGCCCTAAATATCCTTAGATTTTGAATTAACTCCTGCATTTATCTGGGAGTCATTAAGGGAAGGAACTGAGGCTGCAGAAATGAGTGACAGCCAAAGCTTCACTCCTTGTTACACTTCATGTTTGAAAATGGATGGGAGCTTCTCACAAAGCCCAGCCTCAAAGTTGCCTTTGATGAATTCCAGCTGCTTTGGGCTCCTGGGGGAAAATCTTCAAAATCAGAGCCCTGCTCTGTGACTTCTGATGGAGTCAGGGCTGCTGTGCCACTAATTTCCCAAAGTACTGGGAAAGTACTAAAGAAGAAATTTCTTAATGTTTTCTACAACATTAGAACCTGCTTTTCCTTAGAGCTGTTGTAAGAGTTTGGGAACAAGGCACTATGTGGGTAAAAACTTCCCAAGACACTTGGAGAAAAACCTCCCAAATCTTTCATAATTGGTTTCCTTCCATTTGTAGAAATTCCCTTTATTGGCAGCTCCCCTGCCAGGCTCTGTGGAACTCTGTGCCCCCCTCCACATCCCAGATTCACCATTCCCTGATGGCAAGAGCTGAGTTACCTTCCCCAAAATCCAGATCTCAGAGCTGCCATCAAGAGTGTCCTCTCCTAGAAAAGAAACAGATTCCCAGGGTTCTGTCACCACTGCAGCCCTCTGCCACCACAGCCAGGACCCCTCCTCCGTACTGAATCCTCTTCAAATGATCTTTTATCCAGATTTTTACTCCCTGGGAACCAAAAAAAAAAGTAAACTAACCATTATTCAAATAGCATCCAGTGAGCCAGGACAGCCACACCACATAAAAGTATTTTAAATTTTAGCAATGGGCTGTCTCAGCTCCCATTCCCCAAATCCTAAATCTGGCACTGGGATCTCCCACAAACTCCAGAAATATCCCTGTTCCTACCTGCTCTTTGGGATGAGAGGCTCTCTGGGACACTCAGAACAACAACTGACAGAGGAAAGGTTTTACAGTGCCATTTCAGTGGTCAGGAAACCTGGCAAGCTGAGAAGCAAATGAAAATAAATAACCCACAATGACATGGTTTTGTCTAAATGGCACCAAAACCAGCTCAGAAATGTCCTGACAAGTGCAGGGAGAGCAGGAGTCAGGGCAGAAATGTTATTTTGGAAGGTTTTTTAATGTAAGGACACTATAAAAATGCATTAAAGCCACTTAAAAAAAAAAAAAAAAAAAAAAAAAAAGAAAAGTGAGATGTTTCATCTCAATCATTCTGCAGCTGCTGCTTGCAAACAAAGTCAGAATTATTTTACCCCTGCTGTGGCTCTGGATCACCAGGGGTTAAGTTCACACAGCTCCCAGTGAGGAGCTTGAATCTGGGCCAGTCCCAGCCCAAATTTCAGCTCTGTCCCAGCTCTGTGAAATCCTGAGCCAAAAATCTGGGGAGAATGGAGACCACGAGAGAAATCCCACAGAACAACCCCCGCTTAAAAAAGTTCCTGAGCTTCACTTTTCAGAAGTGATGCATGTGACCCTTGGAATTCCTCTTGCTGAAATAAATGTGATATTTTGGACACCAGTGAAAATTACTTAATATCCATTATTCTTCGCTAATCCCTACAAACTTTTTTAAAAAATAAAACTAAATATTTCTGAATTTAAATATTAAAATTTATCACACATTTTGAAAAGGCTCATTGCAGTGGCAGAGGTCAAGCTTCACTTGTCTTTGACTGAAATTCTTGAATAAAAAGGAGAGCACCTTCTTTTTTAATGAATAAATTAGGGGATTTCAATATAGATATAACAACATGAAATGGATTTGGCCCGAGTACATTACAGCCATTAAATAAATCACTGTTTCATGGAGAAAAGGAGGAAACTTTGAAAAGAAATGTAATTTCATACAACTTCATGACAGAACCAATTAATCAACTAAATATAATTTCAGACACTTGTTATAGAACCCACATAGGGGTAAGATACAGATCCATGAAATATTTCATCATCTGGGGAGAGGATGGGAAATAAACCTCCCAAAGGAGGATGATTAGCTGGGGAATTGTGCAGATCAGGGGTCTGATCAGAGCTGGCAGCAGAGGAGAGGGAGCTCCTGTGACTCCCACTGAGCCCTGCCAGGCACAAACATCTTGGATTCAGAGGGCAATGGGGAGAGACCCACAGAAATCTGATTTCTGGTGGGAAATCAGGAATTATTTCCTTGTGGGAAGAGCCAATCCCACCACTCCCCAAGGAAACAAATCCTGTGCTTGTGTCCCTACTGAGAATATCCATGGCATGAGAAGAAACTTAACAGACATGAAATAAAATTTGTTTTTTAGCATTGTCTGACACTGGAATGGACAAATATTTTTTTTTTTCCTACAAAGAATCAAATTAATATTTAATCACAACCATAGTATTACACAAATCACAACTCTCTAATTTTCCTTCCTTTGCTATCCTTACTCTTGTCTAGTTTATTTATATTTTTCCTTTTTATTCAATAACAGCTTTTAAAAAGGGAGGAAGAGAAAAAAGTACTGAAATTAAAAAAAAAAAAAAAAATGTTTTTCCCCAGAAGTTGAGGAGGAGAGAAGGTTTTTATTTTTCAATTCCTACTTTGCCTCTGTAGAGGAAATTCCTTATCCAATTCCTTAATATTCCAATATCTCCCTGAGAAAACAGCAAATGACATTAAATTTCTAAACAAGAAAAATAAATTTAAAAAAAAAATAAAACCAGATTAGTTTATTCCTCACCAAATTCATCTTTTGTGTTCTATGAATATTTTCTTTGACCTTCTCCACGTCCTAAAAATATCGATCTTGTACAGGACAATTTCATGACATGGAAAAATAATAATTTTGAAAGTTAAGCCAGTTTTAATTATGAAGTCAAAGGATAGCTGTGGAAGGGGAAGTTTCTCCATTTGGCTGGGAAATCAGCTCCTGTTTTGGCTCCCTGCCCTGTGCTGCTCTCTAAACACTGGCAGCTGGAGCATGAAGAAGAAAGGCAGGGAAGATAAATAGGGTAGAAACTGCTTAAGGTCTTTGTAAAGTTTAATGAAAGATTTATCTCTGGAGGGTAATGTTCCTCTTTCTTCTACTGAAACAAGACTTTGATAACCTCTCATTGTGCCTTTGATAAATTACAGCTCCCAGTCAGAAGTGAGGGAGTGCAAAATGTAAAAGGCCAAAGCAAGGTCTGGTTATTCAGGTCTGCCAATGAGAAATATCCAAAAGAAATGGGCCAGAACCTGGAATAATTTTAATTACAGGAGTAAGGATGAAGTGTTGCACAGTGATGTTATAACAAGAGAAGATTCTTCCACATTTCTGAATTCAAGTCCTTGTGTGTAAGAGCAGTAATTAGACAGTTGATGATGCTGCTGATTGAAGCAGCAGAGGCTGCAAAGGTTCATTTTGGTTTTTCTGCTTTCTACTCAGTGTCCAAACTTGCTGTAGAACTTGATGCTCCAGGCACATAAAGTCAAACCCTGCCTGAGAAAATCCCTGGTTCACAAAGCCATGCACGAGAGGGATGCTTTTTTACTTCACCTTGTTTTATTAATGCTCCATATTCCAAAAATGATCCAACTGCAAAGAAAAATCCCCATATTATTAATTGAGAATGAGCTATGAAGACAGAAATTAATTCTATTAAAATTTACAGACATCTTTGAATTAATATTTAAAAAAAACCCAGCAACCATAAGATCACCATAGACAAGTAAAATATTTTTGGTTTTGCTTTTTATTTATCTTAAGTAGAAAAACTTCTGTAACACCTGGAGGCAACTAATCAGCAAACATCAGGACACCAAAAGCTTTTAGAGCTTCAGTCCAAAAAATTATAAGGTGCAAGGATTCAGAATGGGCCAAGAAATCAGGATTTTATGCTCTCCCTCAATTCATGGATGATCTAGAATATGCTCATTCATGCCTCTACAAATCCTACCCACTTACAGGAGGCAAAATGAAGTTTTTCCTAAGGAATAGGATTATTAATTTTGTTCCCATTTACAAATAGCTTATTTTCTGAATGCTGCAAGGGTATGAATTATTAAAGCTGTACACCCACAGCTTAATTTCTTTCCAGGACAATTTATCCCTCATTCAGTACTTCCCACCATTGGAGGCAATAAAAGCAATTTAAATTCCTCAAATTAAAGAGAACAGAAATTCTCCATGGGTCATTTATAGATGTGTTCAAAGTGCAGAGCTCTTTATGAGGCACAGGGAGGCCTCTGGGATTCCACCAAATTGATCCCATATCACAAACACTTTAATTTAATGTACCTTTTGCTGCTCACTTTTAATGAAGTGATTATAAAAAGGGCATCTGACTTTATTAAGCATTAACCTTGCTGGCTGTTGGGTAAATCAGAGATCACAGAATTTGAAGTTCTCTAAATCCAAACGACTCATTTGAAGAAAGGACACATGTGACCATTATTAGTGAATATTTATTATCATTATTAACTAAAATCCCATCTTTGCAAGAAGAAGGAAGAAATTTTGTCCTCCTAGAAAGTCTTTAAAGGAAGCTCACAAAATGTGGTGTCTAGAGCTGTTTTACAAAAGGTTCTACCAAATATAATTCAGTGTTTTCCATGGAATTTGGTTTCTGAAGATGAGACAGAGGCCACAATATTTATGTCATAATCACACCAACATGGAACCAAAAGTATATCTGCTTTGGATAAATAGATCTGCTTTGGATAAATATCTGGGTAAAATATAAGCATAATGATAATAATAAAAATAAATATTTAAAATGTGCTAATTTAAATAGTAAAAGAGATGGATGGTAAACAGTAAGAATCAGGAAAAGGGGACAGTAGATACTGGGAATAAAAATCCAGTATATTGACATCTGCACTAAGGGGAAACAAACCCCAGGTCTTTGCCTTAGAATTGCTTGAATATTTAAAAAAAAAAAAAAAAAACCCAAAACTAAAAGCCAAAATGATTTTTTTTTTTTTTTTAAATTAGGATTTCAGTCAGCAGAGGATCCATGCTGTAGGTCCTGGAAGCAGGGAGGAAGAGCCTCTGACTGAATTCTCACCTGTCAGATCACTTTTGTGACTGCACTCAGAGCTGGAGGTTTCAGTGGGAGATGGGCTCAGGCAGCCCCAGAGCCCTGGGAGGGATCACAGCAGCCACAGGATGGCCCTGGAATCAGGAAAATCTGCAAGAACACCCCTGAGAAAAGTTCCCAGCTTTGTAAATAGCAGGAGTCAGACACTGAGTGCCCATCCTGACTCTGCTGGAAACAGAGAGACAGAAAATTTGCTGTGCAAATTTACTTTATTTATTGCAATGTTGGTTCCTCTCCTGCTGATTGTGGCACCTGGAAAATGGATTTGGACCTCTACCTCCACCATCCACATGATTTCACAAAAATTAAAAATCAGAAATATAACAATACTTGATAATGAAAAATATCAAGTACTGTGTGTTTAAAGGAAAGGTCAATATCAGTGCAAAAAAACCCAAACCACCCAAAAAATACAAAAAAACAAACCAAAACCAAAAGAGCCACACCAAAAACCCTCAATAAAAAAAAAAAAAAAAAAAAAAAAATATAATATTCTTTGCTGAGGGTAATCCCAATAGGAGTTCTCTAAATGAGCCCTTGGAATTCTGTCCCAAAGCCAGAGCCAGGGGCTTGGATCTCCTGCCAGTTTGGGACTGAGGGCCTGAGGTCTCTCCTCAACTGGTGACTTCATTTCTTTATCTGGGTTCTATCAGCCATGAGAAGGTCACTGTCACTTTTATTCCATGTCCCATCTCAACCTCCACTTGTTGATGGATGTCTATGAATGCAAATAATCCATGTAAAATGCACATTGGAAAATAAGATATTAATGTTAATGAATTCTGGACAAAGCTGCCATGTAATTAATGAGATTGATTTTTCTCTTTGGTGTGCTCAATTTTGCATTTAACAATAGAATCAGAAAACATTAGTTTTGGAGAAACAAGAGAGGAAGCAAAGGAAAAATAGGAAAAGTGACAATCTCATTATAATTACAAACAAATTTTATTTTGACAAGGGAAAAAACTTTATCCCTCTCAGTATTAACCATAAATCCATGGTTAATGCTTCAAGCGAGAAATCATTTTGATTAAGAACAACACACAGCAAAAAAATTAACAAAATAATTGAGGACATTTTTCTTCTTTTTTAGGTGTCATGATTGGTGGTTGTTTAGGACTTTATGGTTTGCTTTTATTTTGGGTTTTTAAATTTTGGTATTTAGTTTTTGTTTTGTTTTGTTTTGTTTTGTTTTAAGCATAATTTATGTTTCAGTGGCTTTGAAAGGTTTTAACAAGTTGTAGAAAAACACTTAAAAATGGCTTCTTTTGTGCACTTGTCATAAACTAAGTTTAAAACCACTATTGGTTTAAACTAAGAAATATGTAGAAAAATAGTTAAGTGTGTGAAGAAATAGTAAAATATGCAGAAAAACAACCAGACAGCAAAATATGGAGAAAAGCAGCTAAAGAGAGTTTAGCTGGACTTGTTCAGACATGTCACTGTGGCTTAAACTTGTTTGATATTATTACACTGATTAATCTATTTTTTTTTCACTTAATCCTCTTTAGCTCAGCCAAAAGCAAGGTGTAGCCTCTCAGTGGGTGATTTTAGTGCTGCAGAACCTTTTGCATGTAAAAATAACAAATCTGCTGATTTTAATGTTGCAAAAAATTAAACAGGGAGGGTTTTGCAGCAGCACAATTCTCCTTTCCCATCTTCCTGCTCCAGTGCAGCTTTTGGTGAGTTTGTCTTGCACAGAAAGGTTGTGATTGATGGGGAGCACAGAGCTACCAAAATCAGCTCCACCATCCTTATTAGTGTTATGAGAAGGAAAAGCAGATTTTCATAGCACAGACTGTGCTTTTGGAGCAGTTATTGATTTCTTTATTGCTAGTCTGGTTATTACTAAGCAATGATTCCTGTATAATGGGATTATGGAACCCACTGAACCTTGATAAGATTCTTAAATATCTCTGACAGAATATTTATAATGAAAATCCAACGAAAATAAGCTGTCACCATGCAGAATGTTACCCACAAAAGTGATGTAATAAAGGACAAATATTTCTGCCTTCCCAGAGCTGAGGAGCATTTGAGATTTAGCCTAAGTTAGTCCAAGTTCTGTGTGGGAGAGTCCATAATATCCCACACTCTGTGGGAATTAACCAGGAAACTCCTGCCTTGGAAACTCATGGACAACACCCAAATGATCCAGAAAAGGAAAGACACATTTTTAAAGACCAAAACTTGTTTCATTATTTATTCTCTCTCCAGAGGTAGAGAAACGTTAAAAAAAAAAAAAAAAAAAAAAAAAAAAAAAAAGGTTTAAGAATTTCTGAACATGCTCAACCACTCACTCGAGTATTTTTTAAAGATGAATGGAATCTAAGAGGATAATTAGCTGTTAATGCTGATATGAGGGGGAGTAAAAAGGAGAGGTTTTGGGTGTGGTTACAAACCCAGAAGTGGTGCTGGGAATGATGGAGATCAGTCAAGTCAGTACAAGCTGTGGAATTGTCTGGGGCTGGGATCAAGTGTGTTCTGCTCTGGAAAGGATCAACTAAAGAGTGGAATGGAGAGGAGAGCAGGGATGCAGCCAACAGCCACAAAACGTGTGTGAAAACAGAGCTGTCACAGCATTGAGTCACCAGGTCAAGGTGGACAGGTCCCCACTTCCAGCATTTCACCCTTAAAACTCCAAATGGCAGATTATTCCAATTCCCACTCAAAACTTCTACTCCAAACGAGGGGCAATGAGGGAAAACATCATTAGAAAGCACGGAAAATACATTTCTAGTCTGTTTTTAATTTGAAATACTTAAAAGCAGATGTGATAAGCAGCTCCAGAGCAGTGATTTGCTTCATTAATGTTTGATTGGGAGGCAAGAAGTCCTGGCAGGACTGGGGTGTTGGTGCTCAGGGGAATGAAGTGACAGGCACAACTGTCCTCACATATTCACACACATAAGCCTCATCTATAATTAAGAGAAATAAAATCTACATCATCCATGAGTAGAAATCATAAAATATTCTAATTTTTTTTTTTTTTTTTTTTTTTAGAAGAGCAGCAACTTTGGTAAAAGTTTCTAAGTCAGCCTGCAACATTCCCAAGAACATTTACTATTCTCTTTTCTGTAGCTGCAGTGCCCAGACTCCAGGTTTACATCCCATTTCCAGCCCAGTGGTGCATGAATTATGCTCATTAATCTTCTATCTGAGAGCTTTATTACTGTTTGCTGGGTGGGAAGTGACACCACAAAGCTGTTATAAATTAGAGGAGAGCTCTGGTTAGAACTGCAGCTTTCCTGGCTCTCCTACTGAGTCATATTTGACACCAAAACATCTGCAGAAATATCTGTGGTTATCTGCCTGCTCCCCCTTTAGTAGATTTGCATTAAACCCTTAGTATTACATAAAATATTCCTGTCTGAAATGTGGGACAATGTTTTCTCCCTGGAATCAGCAAGAAAATAACATTCTATCCATATTTGTTACCTAAATGATTACTTCAAATTTATATATTTGGGGAAGAATCTGCAGCTACTTCTTGGCTGAAGTCAGCACAAGATTCTACATTTGTGTTGCAATTGTTTTACTCACAGGAGTGTTCTCAGAGGAGGACAGAGAAACCACCACCTCCTGTTTTTCCCTTCAGCTTCATGTATTTAACACAATGACTTACAAGTTTCTTAAAGTGACATTTCAGTAATAAAAGGCCAGAGTGGAAGAGCTATAAATTAATTCTTTCTTCTTAATTAAGTCCAAAGTGATGAGTATTTCCACGTGCACTCTGAAATATCTCTTATCCAGAAAAGGTTTTTGGCTACACAATTAAGAAAATCAAGTTTGCTGTAATTCTTAAACATTATTGATCTCTGCCTGTTGATTTTATCAAGAAAAAAACAACTGTTTTTTTCTTAAGAAGGCTGAATTAAATAATCCCTGAAATATTAACTAATACTAGTGGTAACAGATTTACACAGACACTCCTTCTCTGGATGCAAATGATTAGAAATTCAGTGATTTATATTCACCACCACCCCTGGTTTTCTGCAATAATACCAGTTATTCCACAATGAAGAACAGATTAACTTCCTTATTTCCTACCTGGCCACCTAATTCCAAAACACAAGCCTGGAATCAATTCATTATATTAATTTTTCTCTCCAGACTCTTTTTCCTGTCCTGTATTTTTTCACTGATCATTATAATTCATCTGAACATGACATTTAACTGAAATCTGCTTGTATTGGGAGAATGATTTATATTCATCTTGAAAAAAAAAAAAAAAAAAAAAAAAAAACCTTAGAATATTGAGACATTGGTTAAAAAGACCTGATTAACTGAGGCTTGCAGGGAAGGCTCTATTCCTTGGACAAATTTATGGGATAGGAAAGGCAACACGATCTTTACCCATTTCACACCATTGCAGTGCCAGTTTCTAATATGCTGGGAGCTTCAAGGATTTTATTCTTCAATAAATCTTCAATTTTTTGGGGGAGATTTTGTCCCAGATTCCAATCAGGGGATTTGATGGCTGGTGGGATTGCTCTGCCTGGCTGAGGGGATCAGAGCAAAGGATCACATTTATTCAAGGGAAAGGCAGAAATGGGCGATAACATCAAGAGAAATATTGTTTCAGTAAGTACAGAAGAAGATCAGTTTTTTCAAGGAACAGGAAGAAATACCATTCTCTGCTGGCAACCTTCCTCCTGCAGCTCACAAGGACAAAATCCAAGCAATTCATCTGCAGGTTTCAGTCATTAATCAAGACAGACACGATTGTGTAGATGCAGTCTAGACACTGACAGTCTTCTTTGGTTCACACAGTGATGAAACAGCATCTCAAAATGTGTGAGCTGAAAGCTTCAAAAATAAAGTGTCTAAACCAAGAATTTGGTGTTCCAAGGCAGACTCTTTATGTTCCCTTTCCCAGAAATATGTGCACTCTGCTTCCCCTGGCTGTTTTCCCCTACCACCAGCCATAAACACTTCAATTTTGGGGTATGATGGACTATAAAACACAGAGAAATTTGCCATCCATTTAGTTTGCAAACATTTGTTTTCTCTCTGCTGTACAGAACACTGTCCCCAGTTTGGACCAATTGATCTGCCTCATTAAGGGAGGGAGAAAAACTGAGATTTTCTTGATTGCTGATTTCACAGACAGTGAAAAACGCCAACATTTCACAGTATCAGCAAAGTATCCAGCAGATGATGATGGGTGTCCTGTCATTTTGCATGGTTAAGGCATTGATATCTCAGCCACTCAATCTGGAAATATTGAGTCCATATATAACCTGCATAACCAGCCCCTAGCCCCAGCACTATTTTATAAATTATGAAGGAGCAGTTATGGTCACCTAAAAGCCCTGTGAAATAGGAGTTCCCTGACAGCTGAGCAGGTTATCACCACTCCACAGGGCTTTACAGCTGATATAAAACATGTTCTGCCAAACCACAGCCAGTTCAAGACAAAAGAGCTCTGGGAGCTTTCAGCACTGAAAAGGAGTGCAGAGCTCTGCAGGGAGCTGGGAATGGCTTGGAAAACCTGTCCTGGAGCCCAGCCCATCCTGCAGAGCTGCTGCTGCTCACTTGGGTCACAAATGCAGCAAATATTTTTATATCCAGGGCTTCAGACATAAAGCTTCCCTAGAGATGTTTCTGACCCATGTAAGAATTATGTTTGCTGGCTTGACACGTTCTAAAGAGCATCAAGAAGGAATGGGGTGGTGGGAGAAAATTAAACCAGAGATAAAATTTATGTGATCACTTTCCCATTTGTGTCAGCTAAAATATTAATGTATAAGCATCAATACATAAATCAATATATAAAATAATCCGTCCTTGATAGGTTCTAAAGAATTAGATTTGGGACAGGGCTCTAGCAGAGAAAGATGAGAGGAAGTGATTCTGGAAGAAAGGATGAGAAGGGAAAGCCCAGAAAGCCACCCCAGCTGAGGTGAGGGGTGACAGTCACAGATTTTCTGTCAGGCCTCTGCTGAGAAAAGGACAGGACTTCATTGCATCAAAACTGATGTTGTAAAAAAGCAGGTCATTACCAGCTTTTTGCTTTTTGGAAATGAAATATGTCCCTCAGTTACAGACATGACAGATTGCAAACTATAAAATTCATGTATTTAAGATAAATTTAGTTATTTAGATATAATTGTGTGATGCCAGAGATGTTTTCTCATTCTTTTACATCTCCTTTTGCAAGTGACAGTAGGTTTCAAACTAGAACCCTTTATGGAATGTGATGCTAAAGATGTTACTTGAATATGCAATCACAATGCTCTTAATTTGTTTTGGACTGAAACATTTCACACATTTCAAAGCAAGCACTAGTTATATCTGTTAACCAGAAAACTCCTTCTGACACAGTAGATTTCCCTGAAGAATTATGATCAGTGGAAAATGAATTTAGCACAGACATAATTACAAAGTAAGAATTCATCTTGTCAAACCACATTGAGATTAAAAAAAAAAAAAAAAAAAACCAAACCAAGAACTACACAAAACTAAAAACCCAAGCTTAGAATGTTACTCAATAAAATGGGGTCTTCTGAATCCTCTTAATTACAAAGAAACCATCTTTCTTCTACAGGTATTTATTGTCCTCTCTCAGCCCCCATGTGACAAGTGGTGAGCAAAACTTCTGACAGAAGGAACAGAGCAGCTGCCAAAACTGATTTTATCAATAAAAATCAACAACTCGAATTTTCTTCTTTTATGTAAATCATCCCAGAATTAAAAGCTGCTCCTTGAATGACCAGGAGCATAAAAAAATACTCCAAGGTAAAATACACAGCCATAACTACCTGTTAGTTATTTTGCCTGATTTTTTTTTTTTTTTTTTTTTTTTAACCAAATTCCAAGGGTTAGTAGCTTTTTCTGACTCAGGATGTCATCAGTGACTCAAAATATCAAGGCCCATAACTCCAGCAAGTAAATTCTCCATTAGGATTTTCACAGCAGACTCATAAAGCTGCTTTAGTCTCTAACCAAGATATCCAAGTAAATCTCCCTTCTTTAATCACTAGTTATTATATTATAATATCTGTTATATTTTCTTAAAGCTCAAAAGAAATCTCTTGAGAATAATTCTCATTATGATGAGAAAATTTCTGGCCAACTGTAGGTCAAGCTCTAAGATTTGATCAAGTGCAATATTTGGATTTTAATCAGGTCCTCTTCAGTAGATGTATCTCATTTCAATTATTATTTTGATGTCTCAATAAAGGAAGATATAAACAACACACCAACTCATAATGCTTCTCTTCTCATCCATAAATAACTTTCAGGTTCTTTCCCTCCTTGAAAAAATTCATTTCTATTTGCTAAACCCCAAACCAATCCAAAACTTAAAGGGAAAACCTCTTTGAACCAAAAATCCTATTGGTACATCTTACTGTCATTACAACACAAGATTTGGGAGGAAAAAAAGTTCCTTGTTTCCCCTTAGCTCTGAGTTGGAGCAGCATATTAAAGATCCAAAATGTTTTACTCACTTGCAATAAATTTTGCTGAAACATGGGAAGAAATTTTCCAATTTCGGAATAAGAAAAACAAAGTTAAACCTCTTGGCAGAAATTGATTGATATTTGAACATGCCAATGAAATATCAACAGGATCCCAAATATTAGCAATTTTTTAAAGAAAATTTCTAAAAAAAAGTTTGTTCAGTAATGAATTGGACTGGCTGAATGGTTTTGGTGAGTGGAACAATATAAATCAGTATTTTGGATCAAAAATTATGTACCAAAAATTCATTTTTAAGCTGAGACTGTCCTTGAAATAGTTGAGGCTGTGGTTTAATTCCAAGCAGGAATTCCAGCAGCCACCACAGAGGGTTCTGCACCCATTCTGCCTCTGCTCCCCAGCACAGGAAACCTCAGAGAAACCTCAAATGTTTCAAACCTGCATCACAACATGAAATATTTGTTACTTTCATGCATTTTATTCCACCTTTAGAGCCTGATCAAAGTTAAGTAAAATAATAAAAAGTGATGTGGAGCATCCAATTTCTGCTCCTCAAAGTTCTGGAGCACTTCTGGTTATTGCAAGGTAATCAAAGTTACCACAACACTTCAGAATTGTTTCTAACTCTGAGTTATTGAACAGGATGGAATAAACAGCAGCACTTAATCCCAAAAAGCAGCAGCAGGAGGGGAGCTCCTGCCAATCCAGCAGTGGAATACAGATATTTACCAGCAATGCCATTCATCTGCTGCTTGTCCTGACATGATTGAAAAGAAATTTGCAGTGCAGAAATTAATTACTGCCCAAAGCCCCAGAGGCACAAACTGCAGAGCCCAAACATCACTGCAATAATAAATGGATAATGTGGATAATAGAGATCCTCAAGCAGGGTCTAACAGCTGCTCAGGGAACACATTTGATGGGGAACAGAGAGGTAGGAGGTGATCACAGCTCCCAAAGCCATAAACCAGTGGATCATGGAGTCATAAATGCAGCATCAACAAGGCACATGTGGAAATTCTGCTCCTTTTTCCTGCAGAATTTTATTATTCCCAGACTTAGAGCTGGGCTGGACTTGGTGAATTGAGTAAAAGCACACAGCACAACAGAATCATCCATTTCAGAAAATGTCTTTTTCCACAGGGTTCTGTATCAGCTGGCAGGTGCTTTGTCACAGGAATCCCATTACATGCACACTGCAATTACAGCCATTTTCTCCAGTTTTCAAAATTACATTAATTTCTTTTCATAAAGCAGAACACATCCTGCAGGCCTTGTAAATAAAATGTCTTTTTCTAAATAAATACCTAACTGGAACTTTGCCTAGATGCATCTGGAGTAAAGTACAACCTTGTTTAAAGTCTGCTTAAAAATACAGAGAATGATACATAAAGTATCATTTTTATATTTTTTAGATTTTTTTTTTTCATCCCATTTTTGACTGAAAAATACCTCAATTTTTAAAACTATCAGTGTTCTTCCTTTAGGAAAAGAAAGGGTCTTAATCCACGCTCTGAATGTTCATAAATCAAAATGGAATCACTACAATCATTTCATAAATTCAAGCATTTATACACAGAAATATTTCAAATAACTGGAAAAGAAATATTGGTGTGTTTAGCATTACTGTATTTATACTAGAATAAAAATTCTAAAATATTCTGCAAGAAAGAATAAAAACTACTGTTGGATCAGAGAAAAGCATTTTAGCTCTTCCAAGGTTTTTCTTGATAATCTTGACAACCTTCAATAACATATTTTGGCTATTCATGTTGAATTAAAACAGCTCCAGAACAGGTATGGATTGGGTTCTGAAAATTCTAGGAACATTTATTCTGACACTCCCAAAATATTTCTAATTTTTGCATTATAAATTTGACAAACTCAATGCTCCTTATTAAAAATTCTCTTTCTTTCTGAGTGCAACACTTCTTTGTACTATCCCTGACCAGGTTTACACCCAACCTGCTGACAGTCCCTCCCAAGTATTTGAAATTGCCTTTTAAAGAAGTTCCAACCACATCTAAAAGAACTGATTAATACCTGGGAGAACAATTGCCATCATTTCTCACACAATGCAGACTTTTGGAAGTAGGTTACCTTTTTTTTTTTTGTTTTTATTTTTTTGGTTTTTTGGCCTTTCAAAACTTGCCCAGTGCTCAAAGGGAGCCCAAAGGAGTTGGGTTTTATTAAAAACCAAAAGCATTTTGGGCCAGGTGAGGAGAAAAGCTTCCAGGAGGATTTGTGGGGTGAGGAACCACAGCACAGGTGACAGGAATGGATCCACTGGAATAACTGGAATTCAACTCCACCTGTAAATAAGAGAAATTCAGATACTCTGAAAATGAACAGTTTCCTCTTTAGAGACTCAGAGCCTCAAACAAACTGAAAAAAACGTGGTGGGAAAAAAAAAAAAAAAAAAACACAGCAGGAGTTTAAGGGACAAGTTTAGGAACAAGGTTCAGAAAGTGATGGTTTATTGGGGTTTTGCCTTAAAACAGCTTTTAAGGACAGTCTTAAAATGCCTGTTAAATCTTAAAAACATGCAGGAATTGAAAGTGTTTTTTTCCATTTCTGTTTCCATCACAGATCCCTTTTCCTTTTCTCTTTTACACTTCAGCTGAGCAAATTTGCAACCAGAAAAAATCAGCATCAGGCTATTGAGTGGAAAGAAAAAGTGAGAATTTACAGGAGCTGCACATCCAGCACTTAACTCCTCAAATAATTCAATTTTCTTCCTTATCATTCTTTCTGCATTTGGTATAATTTTACATGTGTTCTCCTATTAGCTGATGAAACTTGAAATGTATCCACCACAGCATCATTTCCACTGCTTGCTGTATTATTCTTCTTTGGCCTAAAAGAATATTTCCATGGCTGTCCCAGTTTTCCTGAAGTCCTTGCTGGAGCATTCTGTGAAAAGAGAACAACAAACTCCCTATTCTTCAAAACTCCAGCGATGTTGCACATTAAAAAATTATATGTGTTAATCAATAAAGTGTGAAAGGGCTGATGAAACAGACTGCCTTTTTCTGGGACAGTAATTTTGCTCCATGAATTATTTATCAAGGCCCATGAAGCAGAAGTAAAAAAAAATTGGAAAGCACAGAGCTTACCTTCTCACTCATCATCTTGCAAAGAGCCACAACGAAACCAGAGTCATTTGCTACATGCTGGGACATCAAAGAACAATGGAATATCCTGGCATGCAAAAATGTGGTTTAACATATTAAAGAAATTAGTCCCTGGTGAGTTTCTGTGTTTCTTTCCTCAGAGAGCCAATGCCATTTTTGCTGACAAAATGAGAATTTCCTCTGAGCTCTCCTTGAGGAGAAAAGTTGGAAGGGAGATGTGAGATGTTGGCTCTGCAGAGGATTTCAGGCTTGTGGTAGGCAAAGAAAGGTGAGCTGGAAAATGACTTCCCAGAAGCTGTGCAGCAAATGGCCACAGCTTTTAAGCTTATTATTTATAAATGATGGAAAGCGTTTGAGGGAACAAAATTAAAACAGTTTATCAGGGTTTGGACTTGGCTTATAAATTTTGGTAATAATTCCATGTTTTTTGAGTTAAAGAGGAAAGCTGAAAACAGCCCAGAGACTGCACATTGTTAATACAAATCCCTCATTTTTCTGACATCTCTAGTAAAAATTACAACCTGGCAAACTAAAACACATCTGAAGTCCTTGGGTTGATTAAATTTTTCTGTCTATGTTGCCTGTGTTGGTTTTTTCTCCCTCACAGGTAAAAGACCTTTCTCAGGTTGGAGGTTCCTGGATATATTTCTTATTATTCTTGGCTTCACACTAAAGGAACTGCTGGATATCCTAAATATAGACCTGAACAGGACATATAAATGCTGATTTTCATACAACTGGCTACCTGAACAAAAAAACAAAACAAAACAAAACAAAAAAAAAACAAAACAAAAAAACAAAAAAAAAAACAAAAAAAAAAAAAACCCCAAAAAAAAACCAAAAACAAAAAAAAACAAAAAACAAAAAAAAAAAAAAAAAAAAAAAAAAAACAAAACAAACAAAAAAAAAAAAAAACAAAAACCCAAAAAAAACAAAAAAACCAAAACAAAAACAAAAACAAAAACCCAAACTTATAATGCTTCTGTATTTGCTCTACAGTAAGCTGGGAATATTCTCCTATTGACAATTTCTGAATCAAACACTGCCAATTTGGCAATACCAAAATATCTCATATACATGCTTTGATTTTCCATTAGAAACCCCAAAATATTAAAAATATCAAAACATTCCAATTTACTATTTTCTAAATAAAATTCTTGAAGTAAATAAAAAGTCTCTGGGTTTGTGAGGATATTTGCTGGGCTTTATTAAGCAAGCTGGCAGAGGGAAAAAAAAAAAACAAACAAACCAAAACTAAACCATTCAATACTCCCTGCCAATACTTCATTTTGGATCCAGGATATCTTACCTGCATCTTTTTCTGCTTGAATTCCAATTCACTGTTAATAAAACTCAATTTTTTTTTTTTTTTTTTTTTTTTCCCCCTGATATATGCCCAATTACAAGGTACCAAAGAAAGTAGAGATGACAAACCTGACACAGCTCCATGTTTGGAGAGGCAAACTTTAAAAATTTTGGATCCATCCATTAAATTCAGGGTGAGGTGTGAATGGCAAGGTTTGCTGGGACTCAGATTTGTCACTGTCACACACTCACATGCAACTCAATGCAAGAAATGAACCTGCCCATGAAGAAAAGGAAAATAAAAGCTGCAGCTGTGACTGAAAAGCTGCAGAGACTCCAGTGCCACGTTTCACTTCCCTTGTGTCACAGCAGCACCAGCACAAGCCCAAAAAATTCATATTTTTGGGGCAAAGTGGGGAAAGGATGAAAGGAAAAGGAAAAAAATAGGTAAAAATTCATATTGGATTAAGGAAAGCACAGTTCCTACTCCATCAGCTGGAGGAGAACTGGATTTGGCCCCAGCCTAAACAGCCCAGTGGGAAAAATATTAAATATAAAATATAAAGTTCTTTAAAGGCTGAAACTCTTGGCACACACAACAATCATTTCATCTCTTTGCACCTCGTTTTTAAAATTGAATTTATCTAAGGAAAAACTACTTCAAACACAGAGATAAAAAGCTGCCCAAACATCTGAGGCTCTTTTGTGTCACCATGCAACAGCCAAGGCTTGAACATTCCCAGGTTTTGCAGTACAGAGGTTGCAGCCAGGCAGAAGCCCAGGTGAGGACAAACATGGGACTCTGATCCTGCCACAGAAATATTCACAGAAGAAAATGGGGCATTTTTAAAAATTATTTGCAATTTTAGTTTTGTCTCTTGCTTCAGGATGCTGCCTGTAATCAGAGGAGATCAATAAAAATCACTTATTATTTTAATTTAATAAATAAATTAATTAATTAATAAAAATTTAATTAAAATTAAAATTAAAATTAAAAAAATCCCTGAATGCACGCCCTGCAAGGCTAACATCACACTGAACTCTTCTTTGTCATTTTTGCCATGCAGGAATTCTTTGCAGGAGAA
Organism: Muscicapa striata striata; assembly: GCA_030060385.1. Lineage (NCBI taxonomy): Eukaryota > Metazoa > Chordata > Aves > Passeriformes > Muscicapidae > Muscicapa > Muscicapa striata. Next base: position 6,077,245 of record JAREIS010000002.1, on the reverse strand, counting down.
TTCCAGGTGTCATTCCAACAGGTGCTGTCAGCCTGGGACCCAGGAAAATTCCTTCCAAAATGTCCCTGCTGCTCCTGCCTGCCTTGCACAGGATCCCTCCTGGAAAGTTGCTGATGAAGTTGCTAAAGGTTCTCATTAAGCACTGATGTGCATGACAACAAAACTGGGCTGGTGACAGCTCAGTGTCACAGCACATGAACGTGCCATCAATATTTCCTGAATGCCAAACCAGAAAAAAAGTGGAGCTCCTGAGAAAAACACTTCCAAAGAGGGAGCAACTCTGAAGCAAACCCTGCTTAAGTGTCAGAAATAAGCACAATATTAGAAAAAAAAAAAAAAAACAAAAAAAAAAAAAAAAAAAACCAACAAAACAACAAAAAAACACTGGAAAATGTGACTTCATCCCTGCAAAAGCTGGGCTCATTCATCTCCAGCAGCAAACTGATCATCTGCTCTTCATCTGACAAGCTCTAAAAGCCAAACTGTCCATCTAAAGGGATGAATCCAATAATTTCTAGCTGTACCAAGATAAAACTCTGGGGAAAAGCTTCAAGTGCTGCTTCAAAGATTTTTAGTACACATCCACCAGTTATTTTAACATTCCTTTTATTTTCTTACTTTCTACTGGGCCATCCCTTTTTTTCCATATTTATTTGGGTATTTTTGCATTTATTCTTTGATTCTAAACAGATATTTAATATTTAGAGTTGTGGAAAGTGTCCCTACACCTGTTAAAACCTAAGCTGCAGAACTTTTATTCCACACTGAATCCCTTCCAACTCAGGATATTCCATGATTTTAAGAATCCACTCTTCCATGGAAATACACATTAATATGTTCTTAATCAATGCTGTAACATTTGTTTTCCTTCCCATCATCAGCAGAACTTTGTTAGTGTTGTGCCCTGCTTGGTGTTTTGATTTCCACCCCATATTTTTCACCAAGGATTGTGAACCACTTATTCCTAAAAAATGAGGAACATTTCCCACTGGGCACTGACAAAATGCACAGAGACATATTTTAATTGCCTATGAATATTCAAACCCTCATTATTGTTCCTAGTTTATAATTATCATATTCCCCTGACAGAAACATGCAGCACACAATAAAAAATGCAATCCATTAAAAATTTTGACATTCATGTTCAACAGTTTTCTGGGGAATTTTTTTCTTTTTTTTTTATTAACTAGCAGGCTCTTTATCTTGGTTATCAAAATCATTCCTGGAAGGAACTTTGTTCCAAATTTAGCACAGTGAATTCCTCCTGTAAAAACTGGAGTCTGGATAAGCCTTAACAGAGTTGTCTGTTACAGCATCCCTTAAAAATTATGCAGTATCAGAAAATTATGTGCAATTCTCTGGAAATTCACTTTTCAGGTACAGAGATTCTCCTCTGCAGCTGAGATTCCTGCTTTTACAGCTCCTTGTCCCACCAGAGTCCAGCTCCTAAAATCTAAAATAACTTAGAAATGAGCTGTATTTAAGGTCTCCTCATGCACCTGAGGAAATGACTGTTGAAGCTGCCCTAAAAATGGAGTTTGAACCTGAGCTTTAATTGTTTAAGTTGTCATTCTTGGTCAGTTTTGTCACCTGTCCCTGAAGAAGCTCATTCCTCCAGGAATTCCTTGCACAGGCTGGAGTGGAGGAAACAGCTGTTTTGGAAAATGAGGATCAAATCTTGACATCAAGAACATCACCCAGGATGCATCCAGCATTTCTGGAATCTCAGACTGCAGCATGGGCAGGCAGGAGGATTTGCAGGATTCACAGTCTGGATTGTCACAGCTCAGGCAGCTGAAAGCAGGGAGGATGCATGGATATTTAAAAAAAATTGGAAAAATAATTAATGGCACAGAAATCAACTTTTAGTTGCTTCTAAATCAATGGAAACTTCAAATCCCAGGAGCACAGAATGGTTTGGGTTGGGAGGGACATTAAAGGACATCTCAGTCCAGCACCTCTTGCCATGGACAGGGACTTTTCCCCTGGATCATTTATTCAGAACCCTTCTGCAGCAACACAAAATGCAAAATAATTGCAGCATAATGTACAATATAGCTAAGGGTGCATCAAAACAGACAATTAATAGAAAATATTATTGTGGACAGAGAGTGGCAATCACTCAATAAAATGAGTTATTTCTGCCACGTAAGGAACAGAATGAACTGTGTCTGTTATTCCCCATCAAAATTTGGAATTTCCATTTGCACAATCTAAGGAAGGGGTAATGAGTGGAAGTGGTATTTCCATTGCACTGAAAATGAGCTGCTCCAAACTGAAATTAAGTTCATAATTTGAAAACACTGGATGTGGTTGTAGCAATATTTCCAGGAGCCAAATTAGGATGCATGAGTTCAGGCAGCTTTTCCTGTAGTGTAGGCTTAGACAGAAATCAGACTGTGGCCATTATTTCCAGTCCAATAAGGTGAATCAAATCATGCCAGAATACTAAACTGTCTAATGAAAAAGGATGCAGAGTCAGACAATGATCCATATTTAGCACTGATAAAGCAGAGGATGATACCAGTGAAGCATGAATTAACACCTGAGGCATTTTATTTCACCGAAAATTGAAAATTATAATCTTGCTATTGTTAAAAACAGATGGCAGAGCAAGAGAAAATAGAAATCCAAGGCAGCAGATGTGGCAAAAATGCCTGCATTTCAAACAGAACAAAAATACTAATTTATTATGTCATTTCTGCTGAGTTCTACTAAAGGAGAGCAAGGCAGACTGCTCCATATTTTTTGGAGGAAAACAAAGAATACTCAGACAGGAGTTTTCCCCAAAACAGATTTCTGGGATGCAGCAATCACAGAGAGGACAGAGGCACAGCTGACTTTTAGTCTCAGAAACTTTTCAAATTTCTTTGTCTCAGGAACACTTTTAGGGAATTCTGAAATTACATAGTAGCAGAGAGTTTAAAACCAAAAGTGAGGATGTTTGAGAGGTTACTTCTCAGACCTTGAAAGAAATCAATTAATTTTTTTAAATATCAATAGGAAAAGCCACCAAAATAATTTTATGAGACAACAAAATCCAATTGGTAGAAGGAATCTGGAACACTGAGCAAGGCTCTCTATAAAACATCTTTGTATCAGATAAAATATTGAACATTTGCTTTAGCATTGCACAGCTTATAAATCTTTTTCAGCCCTTGTTGGGTTTCTTTCTACCAATACCACATTGATGTTTTAGGGTAGTTTGGCAGCTGCTGTGCAGAAACTTCTCTTCTATTCATTTCTTTAGGACCAGCCTGAATCCAAACCCATTGTGAACAGGATCTCTGCTCTGGGGACCATCAGGTGGATTCTGCACTCAGACACCTGTGTTTGCTCTAATTCTGTTTGTGTACAATTATCTGGCTGTTTTAAAAAGAGGTTTCTGCCAATATTCATCCCTCAACCAGCCCACAGCTGTGCTCTCTGTCAGCCTTTCCTGAGTGGGTACAAACACAGTGACACTCACAGTGACAACTGCAATCCCTTATTTAGCAGCTGACTTTCTCTTTGGTATCACAATAAATCTCACTAAGTGCTCTTTGAGCAATCAATGGATTCATTAACTAGTAATAAATGCTTTTAAAATGCAAATTAAATGCCAATCCATCCCACCCCTTTAAAGTGTTACCCTTACTTTACTCGTACCAAAGTACACCATTTGTATTTCTGTGCTCTGGGTAAGCCTAGGCTTAAAATAAACCACTGAGGTGTTATTGAGCACAATTTCTTCATTATTGGTCTCTGAGATAGATAAAGGGGGAGTAAAATCCTATTACTAAGTGAACACAAGGAGCACTGACTTGATGCATTTCTTGACAGCCCCAAGATTTTGATCAACTAATTTGAAACGACCCCCAAAAAACACAACTCATGAAAACAATTAAAAAAACCCAACCAGTCTCAGTACTTCAAGTAAGAGCAAGTGGAAGATGGATCCCGATTCAGTTGCACAATTTGGATCTGCAGTTGTCCCTTTCTCTCCAGCTCCCAGGTATGGGATGTGAAATCAGGGAAAAAAACAATCCCAGCATTGAGTATCTTCATTTTGATTATTAATATTCCTTTATTTTAACTTTTGCCTAAAACAGAGCCAAAATTTCTTATCTTTCCATAGGATTCTCCAGCTTCTAAGAATGGAAATGTATGAAAAGATCAGGCCTGGGGGGCCTTTGGGTGTGAATTCCTGGAATTCTGGGCCTGTGGAGCCAAGAAAAACAAGGAAATGAACCAGAAATATCAGAACTGCAGCTCAGCTGTGCCCCAGCAGAAAGGATCCCCACATTCCTGTCCTGAGATAAACAGTGATCAAAGGCTGATCAATCAGTGCAGTGATTTTAAAAGCACAGAAAACTTGAATTAGAGCTGTTGAAGTGAATCCTATAGGATTTATATGAATAATTTCTTACCCACTACTGATCTCATAAATTTTTTGACAATAATGTTTTCATGCTACTTTGCTACTGCTTAGCTATTCAAATAGTACACACTGAGTAAATTATTTACTGGTTTTCCAGCAGCTAGTGAATAATTTTGCTTGGAATAACTGTTTGCATGTATTGGCCTGCTCTGTTCTGCTGGAAGGTTCTGTGCCTGTGACCCCCATGGGACACTTCAGGGGGATTCCCTGGGACAATGACTCCACATTTCTGTAATTAACACAGATAATTATCTGCCTTAGAGCATAGTGATGTCATCATTTGCTTTAAACAGATTAATTATGGGTTTACTCTGATAGTGCAAAAATGCACTAACCAAACTGCCAATGAACAAAAAAAGTGAAAAAAAAAAAATCAAAATAAAACCCCCAAAACCTCTGATGTGTCACCCTCTGAACAAAGCTTTGGCACCAGCAGCAGCATTGCTGAATCATTTCCTGGTGAGGCCAAGGCATCAAGGGGATGGGTGAGTGGGACAACTGAATTGTTCTTCTGTCACTTCCAAGAATAAAAAATCTATAAAAGAACTTTATACCCCACTGCCTAATATGTCTATTAATATACAGAAATAATTTATTCAGCACAAAAAGGAAAAGAAAGAGTCACAGGAGTTCCTAATAAATTTCTTACTTCCCAGCAGCAGGTGCCAAGCTACAGAACACTGATGCACACCAAGGCTGGCAGGCTCCCCATCCATAAATTATCTGAATTAGTCTGGACAGTTTTAGCACATCTGGAGCATTTAGAATTTACCTGGAAGTAAATTTTTCACTCCCATTTTCACCCCCAAATCCCATTAGTGTGTTTATGAGGAGTTCAAAACAAACTTCAGTGAGACTCAGGTACTGCAGCACAGGATTTACAGGTGAACTTGAAAGAAGAAAACCAACAAAAGTAAAAAAAAAAAAAAAAGAAAAAAGAAGGACTGCACATTTAGAATATGACAGAGTTAATGTTATACTCTCTGTTAGCAGAACATTGCTTATTTATGGCACTCCAATGTGCATCAATAAAGAGAATTAGTCTGCTGTAGGATATGGAGGGTGACAGAGTCCCTGGATATCTCTCCTTTGAAAGGATGGAAGCAGCAGTTCTCTGAACATGGTGAGTTCATTTATCTGTTTTTAACTCCTCTGTGTGACATCACACCCAGACCTGCCTCTGCTCACACTTTATAAACAAACACCAGCCCACAACCACCCAGCCCTCAGCTAACAGTGACTTCACACTGCATTAAAAACATAGTTTAAAAAACAGATAAAACTGGACCTGTGCCATCCCACTATCAATGGGAATTCAGTGCTGCAGTGGCTCTTTTCTCCTTTTGGACCCTTATTTTTTGGAAAGGCCCACAGTGGCAAGGGCTACTGTGGTTTTCCATAGAGTGCCCTGGCCACAGCATGGGAACTCCCAGGGACATGTTAAAGAATATCCAAATCTTCAGAGGAATACAGGAATATTAACTGTGGGAGATGAAATGCCAGGGGATCCTCTGGGTCCACACAGGAAAAAAAAGTCAGGATAGAAGTTGAAAGGGAATAAGGGTATAATGCTGGTAGATTTGAGCACATCCTTTATTTCACAAAGTCTGCAGTTTTCCTAAACTCTGACTTATCTCCACTGTCCTATTCCAGCTGTCCAGCTCACCTGGTCCAGTGGAAAGTGTCCCTGTCCATGGTGGGGGATGATGTTTAAGGTCCTTTCCAACCCCAAGCACTCTGGGATTCTATGATTACATCACTTGTTCTGTCATTACTGCAGGCACCACGACCTTCCCAGACATTTCCAGCCCTTTCCCACTCATCTTCCCCCTCTGGAATCAGGACAATTTTAAGGTCAGTACATTCTGTCTATTCTCTACCCTATTCCCTGGATCCTCAAGTGCTAGGGGATAACAACAATAAATTGCAGATAACAATCATGTAAATTATAAAAACATGGCATTGTATTTATTACTCTAATTATGAAAACATGAAGTTGTATTTATTACTCTAATTATATTGTTTCCATGACTTAAGTGGCCATTAGAATTCAACATCATTTTGTACTTATGGGAGCAAACTGCTGATATTAGTCAAACAACACGAGGATGAGCTCAGGAAATGGCCTGAATTATCATCTTGAGCTTGGAATTAGCTTTGTTCACTCTGCTCACCCTGCTCGAGATGTTTCTGTGTGCAGATATTTTTGTGTTTGCTGATTGCATGAGTGCACATCCTAATTGTTTTACTGCCAGTTTAATACACACTGTATTGTTCAGTGGATTTGTTTCTTCTATCATCTGTGTTTTCCTCCATTTCAATTATTTTGCTAACCTCACATAATCAGTCCAGAGATCAAAGAACCTGATATTCCATCCAGGGCAAATCACTCAAAATAAAATAAGCCAAGAAGGAGAAACAGAGTCCAAGAGCTGCAAATGATGTTTGTCATGAAGCTTCCAGTGTTCAGCACATCATTCTGTTCAGCTTTTCTGGACTAAATGTCTTTGCAAAAGATAATGAATGTGTTTGTTATTCATATAAAACACCCAACTTTGTTTGCCAAGAGAAATAAATGAATGTTGTTCTCTGCTGCAGGACTGAAGAGGGAGCCATCGCCTAGGAATGGCTTGAAAATGTCACTGAGGATCAAGATATTCCCAGAAAGGTTTTTTATCTGTTAACATCAGCTGTGATATTGATAGGCAATGACACACTTAATGATCCTGAGCTCCTGATGGACACAGGACTGGCACTCACTGACTCGGGTGCCTTCACTCATGTTTAGAGGTTGCTGCTGCAGTCACGTTTAGACAGATCAGAACATGCATTTATTGTGTGGTTGGTTTGAGCTCTCCAGTTCTGTTCTGCACAGACCATGGTCAGCACAGTCATGCAGCTCCTCAAGTTTAAGTTTAGGAAGCACTTTCATTTCAGGCATATTTAAAACCCTGGAAGAACACGACACCCTGAGCATTTCCTCAGCAGCACCAAGCCCTAACAGAGTTGTTTTTTGCACTTCAGCCCAGCTCTGGTGACTCTGTCTCTGTTTTGGTGACCCACCAGCAGCTGGAACTTCTGGGATGTGTTTCTGTGTCTTCATTCTGCTCACCAGAGTTATCCCAGAGGGGATTTCACCCTGCACAGGGGGAGAGGCAGTGCAGCAAACCAGCAGCTGTGGAACTGCTGCTGCCACTGCTCAGGGCTGGACCTGAGACTGACACCTTTGGATTTAGCTTTTATATTTTTCAGATCCTGTTTTGCTCTAGTGTACAACTCTAAACTCCATAGCCTGTCAGCTCCTGCTCTCCCATTTTGGTCAGACACAATTCCTCTCCAGGCCAGGACACCTCAGTGTCTCAGGCCTTGAAAGTATAAACAAAAATTAATTGGGGAGGAGCAAACTAGGGGTAAATTACTTCATTATTGAAGGTAGATTAACCCCTGATATGGAAATGGACCAAACTTACAATTGCCTGAAAAACTCGTGACCATTGTCCAGCTTGGGTGTAGCCTCAGAGGCTTTGGACTGCCCAAGGTGTATCTATTGATGGCCTTTAATAAATACTCACTTTATTCTCTTAATCTTTTCTAGCCTCTGTTCTAGGCAGCCACTCCAAGGCATCAAGATTGTAATAAAAAGTTTTGAACAAAATTATTTCTATTCACAGTGATTCAGCTAATTTTCTCCATGACACAGTAAATTTTTAAAAGCCAAATTCACCACAGAATTAGATGAGAGATGCCATAAAGTATGTAACCACTGATGCACTTGCCCTTCCCTGAAAATAACCCATGGTTTAAGATTTAAGACTCCAAAAGTATTGTCTGACCACCAGAGGGAGTTCAGACTGTTCCACAAATATTCTGCTACTACAGAGAGTGATTTGGGAAAGCTAATTAAATAGAAAAGCTAATTAACAAATAAATAGTCAAAAAATAATTAAAGAGTGAAGAGAGGCCCTCTCTTTATATCAGGAAATCGTATTTCAGAAGGAAAAAAAGAAATAGGAGAATCAGATAAAAATACTACACTTGGAATTCTGAAGCTGTGGTTAGGAGGTTCCCTACTGATTTAAGGGAGCATCCCTCTGTATATAAACCATGTAGTTGAGATAAATTTGTTGCAAGTTCACGTTGTGGTCCAATCCTATCTGCTGCTTATCATTCCAGGCCTTGTCTGCAGCTGGATGTGCTGGGACAAACACAGAGCTTTCAGCAGAATTTCCATTTTCCTCCTCGGTGCTTCTGGATTGATCCTGGGGGTCAGTCCCTGGCAGCCTTTAATGTGCTTTATTTCTGGGGAGTCCCAGCAGGGTCTGAGCACTCTCTGAACACCAAATCCCAGCTTTTCTCACTCTGCAGCCCCACCATGGGAAGGAGGAAGAAGGAGACATGAAAAAGCTGATAACTGTGCTGGGGACATTGGGGAGGAGTTAATTCTTAATTCTTTTACAACAATAGCAAACCTTATTTTCTTCCAGCAGCGAGAGGAAACAGAAGAACACAGAAACAGGGTTCTGTTGGCAAATGATGCCTTGAAGAGTCAGTAACCCAGCTGAGCCAAACCAAAACCCAATTAAAATCTCCAGCCCCCAGCACACCATCATGTATTATATACAGGTCATGGATTTCATGGAAAAGCTATTCCAGAAATGGTTTTGAAAGTTTAGGAACTGTCACCAATATGAACAACTCAATACACACAGCTTAATAGGCTGTATTAATAAAAGATAATTCCTCTGCACACAGAAAGATCAAACCTTCTGCAAATTTATACTAAAGAAAAAAATGTTAAGGTACGGGAATTTCATGGAGTATCTCAAGGGGAGAAATTTTCTGACTTAATATCTACTCTTTCCTTTTATATTTTTTTTTTTTTAGTGGTATATCAGTTTTTTTTTTTTTTTTTTTTTTTCTCCCTCTCCAAATGTTAATCATCTTCAGGGTACCAAATAAATATCCACTGGTTCTTGAATAAGAAAATTATCAGAAAATTATTTCATCTTCTACCACTTTCTTGCAGTTCAGTGTCAGAGTAGAAATAAAGAAATAACTCTTTTGTTATACTGAGAAGGTGTATTTTTACAGTCACAAAAGACAGGACAGAGGGAGTACTGTAATTCAAAATGGAATTTCAGATGTTATCTATTCCCCCAGAAACTAATCCTAAGCAAAGAAAATTAAGAATTTTTTTTTTTCATTAAGCAGCCTCATGATACCTTTTTCAGTGCAGGCCCACATGACAGTTGCTTTTAAACCCAATGATTATATTTTGCAATTATTATCTATTTCCATAATCACTTTTATTCACGACAAAGAAAAAATTATGAACATGTATTTTTCCTTTTCACTTTTCTCCTGGCAATCATCTGGAGGAATGTTTTCCTTCATCATTACAGTCTTAGGCCTGGGAGTTTCCTGTTTGGTTTTGGACTGCAAACATTTCACAGACCATCTCTGATATCTGGGCCACTCAGCTCTGCAAATATTGACACCAACTGGATTTCCTCAGTAGAAATGGTGATGGAGACCATGAAATTCTTTATGAAACCATTGTCAAGCCTTCAAAAGAAAATGTTTCTATGCCCTGAGTTTAACCTCTTCCACCAGACAGGGAAATGGCATTAGAAAATCAAACTCTAGCAGAATTCCTGAAATTGCTGTTGTCCTTACAGCACTGAGAGAGTGAACACAGCAGAGAAGAACCCATGAGGCTCAGGACCCAAAGGGTTCATTCCTCTTTTGGATTTCTCCCTTTTAGGCACAAAAGTCATGAAATGTTAGCCCTGGAATAGAACTCACAATCACAACTCTGTCAGTGCTCAGAGTTGGGGGCTGTAAAATTTCAAATTTTCTCTTTGACAAGGAAAGAATGAAACCCTGAGAAATGATGGATTAGAGCTGGCTGGAGCTTTCCAGAGATGGGGAATGACATTGAAGGGCTGGGGAGGGAGCAGAGCTGGGAAGGGGCTGCAGAGTCAGGGATGTGGAGAGGGGCTGAGGGAGTTGGAAAGGGGCTCAGCCTGGAGAAAAGGAGGCTCAGGGGGAATTTCTGCCTCTGCACAACTCCCTAAGAGCAGGGTGGAGCAAGGTCAGGGCACCTTCCCCCAGGGAACAGGGACAGGAGGAGAGGGAACAGCCAGAGGAAGGTCAGGCTGGACATCAGCAGGAATTTCCCCATGGAAAAGGTGCTCAGAAATCAGAACTGCCCAGGGGTTTTGGAGAGCCAATCCCTGCAGGTGTCACCTGGAGGTGGCACTCAGTGCTCTGGGCACTGGGCACAGGCTGGACTCTGATCCTGGAGGGCTTTTCCAGCCTCAGAGTCCAGGCTGGACTGTCAGTGCTTCAGTGCCACTCCAAAGCCAGAGAAGACATCCCTAAAACCCACAGACATTCCTTATCTCCAGCTGCACACACATCCCATCATGTTCTTGCCCATCTGTACCAAACACTGTCGTGTTTACAGAAAATACAGGTTTCCTTAGACCCAAAGTCTGTTCTTAATAGAAATTTTTAAGAACAGGTTTTGGTAAGCAATTCCTAACAAATTATTAGTTTCAGCCCTAAATGGCTCCATTACAGCTTTCTAATAGTAGCCTTTCTTTCAGATCTTAGTCAAAACATGTTTTGCTTCACTATCAACACCATCGGAAGGGAATTTGCATAGCAATAGGTCAAAGTCGTGCCTCGTTGTTTGAGACCTGAATTGTGCCTGTGACAATGGGATGGGAACACGCTGCTGCTGCTGTTACTGCCTGACACAGATGCCGACCACATAAAAAAATAAAAATAAAAATCAATGCGAGCAATGACTCATTTCTGAATTGCCAGTTTGGTTCAGAAATCACTGATTACTACTTCTACAACAAGGTATTATGGACTATTAGCAAGAACGTTTCTGACAGGTTTACAAGGCTTCAAGAGAGCTGATAGCACATGGTGTAACTGCTCTGTGCAGAGCTCCCCATTTTTCATTTTCCCCTCCTATTGCAGGACTATTTGAATTATGCCTCCTTCCACTGCTGACATGTTTTGAAGGCATTAAAGGCAGCTCCAAGGAGCAGAAGGGAGGCTGGATTTGCACTGCTCCAAACCCCTCTCAGGCTGATCTCAGGGGTCAAACTCAGATATTTCCCATCCCTCCAGGCCACTCACACCCTGCTGTGTGTGCAGAACTTTGGTGAGTGAATAAACAGCAGCTGCAATCACACAGTGACATGGGAAGGGTGTCAAGGTGCTGCTTCTCATGATGTTTTAATGAGATGGAGTTTAAAGTACACCTGAAAATGTTTGTGCCAGGAGCGTTTGAGGAAAGTGCAGCTAATTACAGATTACAATAGGTAGATAAATGGGAATGAGATGCTGAGTGCTGCCTTGGCAGTTTTTCCCATTTCCATGGAAAGCTGGATCACTCCTGACACACAATAACCTGCAGAGCAGAAACAAATCAGGAAGAGAAAAAGAAAAAGCATCCACTGGCCCTTCCCTGTGCAGTTACATGAATTCTGTCTGAAAATTTATTTCACCAAGATGAAAACTCACAAAAAATAACTGATGAATCACCTGCTTTTCAAACACAAAGATTGCTAGGATATCTTCTCTTGCTATAAGAATGGAAACATCTGGCCATCACGTGTTCATATTTAAATTTCTGCTGATAAATACATGTTGAGTGCATGGTTGTCACCAACTCTCATTTTAGCACATTGTTGGACAAGTTTTCTGTTAACAGGTGATAGAGTATCAACTAAAGACTAAAACCAGATGTTTATTATTCAAGAAAAACTGCATTTTAGCAAAAATTCTCTTCCAGCTAAATCAAACTGCACATGTACACGTTGAATTTTCTAAGTCCAGCATCACTCAAAAAACCAGGGGAGAAAATAGAAGCTGAAACAATTCACTATATCCAAAATAAAGGAATTAGATCTTTCTGAAGTGTTTTTAAACTAAAAGATTTCACATGTTAAACCAAAAATAAACACATAGGCCCACATTGTTGTTACATCCACACACTGTTTTCTTGCTTCTGTCATTCTTAGGGGAGGGAACAGAGCTGGTATTTTGGAGGGAGAGGGGAGGCCTACATTTCTCAATGAACCATTTAGGGCAGAATAATATTCAAGCACCCTTTGGAGAGAGAAGATCACATCAGCAATAAATAGATTCTGCCTGCTCCCCCCAGAAGAAACCATTTGGCCAAAAACACAGTCACACAGCCATCAAGGCCCTTAATTACTATTTCCAGAAGTTTATTATGCTTGACTGGATTTGGCAAAAAGTTTTCAATCAAGCACAGAAGGACTGTGAAGAAAACCATCCAGGGAGAGCCCTCCATGCCAAGTTCCAACCCTGAGCAGATTTTTATAGCTAAGTAGGTCTAACTTACAAATAAATCTATTAAAGGCAGAATTTATATTGGAAACACTGACAAGCTCATCAACCATCCCTGAGCTGGTGGCCACAGCTGTTAGGAGGTGATGACGTTAATTTAGGGAGAGGATATTGCTTCAAATCTAAAGTGTGATGGATGGGGGCTCTCTAATGCAGCAGCTCCTGGTGGTGCCAGGGCTGGGCAGAAATACAGCTGCTGGTAAATGCATTTATTGGGGGTTTGCTGGCTGTAAGATACAATTCCAGCTAATCAAAGGTAATAAAATAGTAATAGTGCTGTTCCACTATAGAGCATGACAGCTGCAGCTACTGCTCATCTATTAAATACTGGAGCTGAGAGCTTCAGGCCCCGACTACTTTAATATCCATTAGGGACAAGCCTGGTGCTTCCAGCCTGCTCCCTCCTCTCCTGCTGTTGGGTACCAGCTTCTTTGGATTCACCAACTTTCAGCATCCCACTCTACAATCAAACCACATCAAGCATTAATCTCCTCCCCACTGACCATTTAACTGTAGGGTCCAGAAAGAAGGCTGGAATTTGGGGTCAGTTAAAAAGTCAAGATTTCTACACCCAAACCTCAACCCAATGCAGTTCTTATATCCCAGAGACCAACATCTTCAGCAAAAATTCAATACAGATGGCAGGCTGGGATGTGAACAAGACACCAGCAGCCTGCAATGCAGTTTCCTTATAATTATTAGGAAAGCCCCACAAAAATCATGGCATTGCCTCACTGTAACACCTGGAACACAGAGGGAGCCTGAGCACCTCTCAGGGCAGTCACTGTGAGCAATCCTGGCTGATTCAGGCCCTGCTTCTCCTCCCTGGCTTCTAACAATAAATAATCTCATTATTTAAATGCTGCAAATATGCCTGAACCACTGGTCAATAACTTCTTAAATCCATAAAGATAGCAGAGATTTTATCCACAGACAGTGCAAAACAGCTCAAATACTATCATGATCTAAAGGTCACTTGGCAGCCTGACCTGAGATTAAACTAAAGCTCAGTATGTTCAGGTTTGGAGCTGGTAAAGAGAAACTCATTCAGCTGTCAGTATTCCATGTAAATGGAAATATTTCCTAGGCCACAAATGCCATTATCCTAGGCTGAGAAAGCACCCAGAGCTGCATTTCATCCCCATCCAGCAGATTTGGAGATTTCTCTTTAACACAACTGCCCCTCAGAAGAACAAGTGTATGGAGACTATGACTAAGTGTCCCTTCTGATATGATTGAAAACTAAATTTGGTTAAACTCTTCCATGTTATTATCTACCCTCATTAAAATCTCTTGGAAAATTTTTGCTCAGCCATTTATAAAGTGCCTTTTTTTTTTTTTTTTTCTTCACATTAATATGCACATATTTCCTTCCATCCATTTAAGAACGTGATAAACAAGCTGTGCTTCTCGCTGATGAAGAACTGAACACTGGTTGGAAACATCAATTATTTGAAATTCATAAATCACTGTGAGCATAACTCCTTCTCCCTTTCCAGCCCCTCACCCTCATCTCTGCTGTCACTCAGGAGGCAGCAACCAGCCAGGAGTGTCCTAAGTGGCACTTTGAGCTCATTCCCTCAGTCCGCAGGAGTTGGGAGAGAGAATTTTTTGTCAAAATAGATTTTCTCACTACCTACAAGGATGGTAAACCTGAAGATGGAGGTCTTCATGTAGTATAAGTTTAAATTCCTTTTTCAATAATGGGCAGTTTGAGCACTAAAGTGTTCTCTAAGCATGTAGAGTTGTAAATTCTATTGCATTTGTTTAAACAATTAGGATCTTCATATTTATGTCCCTGCATGACAAGGAATGAGAAAACAAGGAATTGTGCATCTCTTCATCACCAAAATAGTTACACCAGTAGTATTACATTGGGTAGACAATAAATTCAGTCTCTGTATCCCCCAGACCACGTGTATTGTTTATAATAGAAATTACCAAGAATATTCCCAGGATCAACACTCCCAACCCAGGTCCTCTTCCCCGACCAGCCAGAGGCTCCCACACAACTTTTCCTCCTTTCCATCAAACATCAATTGAACTTAGTGGCTGAATTTTCCAGACAAATGACATCATCACCCCCAGGGATGTGGCAGCAAAGCCATTCTTTGATATCAGAAAAACCTTAAATTAAGTCACAAGTACCATGAGCCTTTGGCTTCATGAATTCCAGCTGCTTTTGCCAGGCAAAGCAATATTTTCCAGCTTCCTGGAATTTATCTGGGTTGGAAGGCACCTTAAAGCTCATCCAGCACCATGGACAGGGACACCTCCCACTGTCCCAGGCTGCTCCAAGCCCAATGTCCAACCTGGCCCTGGACACTTCCAGGGATCCAGGGGCAGCCACAACCTCTCCAGGCAAACTGACCAAGTGTCTCACTGCCCCATTAGCAAAGAATTTCTTGCCAATTCCCAGTTTAACTCTACCCTCCTTTGTCCTCTCACTCCATGCCCTTGTGCAAAGTCAGAGCTTTACTTTAGTCCGTGTTAAATGAGTTCAGCTTCTCTTGACCTTTTACTTTAAAAAAAGCATCACACTTGCAGTGAACACAATTAAAGCCAACTGATATTCCCAATTCCCTTTGGAAATGCCCACTGGCAGCACAGGGCTGCTCTGGAGAGACCTTGATGCACAACCTCTGACACAGGACTAATCATTTCACCCCCTGACAGAGCCACGGCTTGGCTGGGAGAAAAACAAATGGTCAGAAGACAAATTTTATATAAAACAGATCTAAAATGCAAGAGTTGCTGCTGATGCAGATAAAACTCTTTTGGAGTGGTTTATATGTGCACAGTCCTTTCAGTACATTGATGGAAAAGCTTCCAGATCTATTCCCAAAGCAGATCTGGATTCATAGCAGCAATTAAAACTGAGCTACAGCAAGACAAAATATTTTGAATAACAAAACTTAACGCATTTAGCCTCTTGGAGTATCTCTTTCTATCCCAGCTTCTTCCCAAATCCACTCATCATTCCAAAAACAGGGAAAAATTAATTTATTTCCCATAAAGACAGAGTGGCTCAGTCCATGCTGCTTTGGGAACGCTGTGTCAAAGTCCTGCATTTATTTCCAAAAATTCTTACACAACCTCAATTTTCCAATTATTAATATCTCCATGTGTGGAGGTATCAGGGTACCAGCAATATCCTAAGTAAGGATCATTACTATAAAGGAGCCAAATGAGCACATCACATCATCCTAATAACACACAAAAAAATCCTCCAGTGTCAAAAGAGCAGCAAAATTAATTTCATTTAGTGTAAATTAAAGTTTAACTATTATTCAGGCTCCATATATTTTGATTGACACCTGCAAAACTAGAATAAATATCTAGCAAGAAGTATTTAAAAAATAACTCCCACAGAAATTATTCATCACAGATTTTTGCTGCATTTTCTGATTTTTCTCAAACCTACAAAATAAAATCCCCAAAACCACACCAGCACTCAAACCCTCAGAAGCCCAACTGAGACAATATTTTTCTTGCCTGTTTTCTGTTTAATCTGACCAAGCCATGAGATGCTGTCAGTGCTTTCCACACTGTTACTCCAGCAGGAGTTTAACCCTTAGAGCAGCATCAGCCTTAACCCCTGGGAGACAGAAGCCATGAAATAGGTGCAGATAAGTCAAGAAAAGGTTTGTAAAACACACAGACCCTTTTGGGTGTGCATCCATGGAAACACTCACCACTCCTACTGCAGGAAGAGCAGCTGTTGGGTACCCAGCTGTGCTTCAACAGATTCAGATTTGCTTTATCAGGGCCCCACAGGCACTAAAAGGGTTGAACTGCCCTGGGCAGCCTCTCCTGGCTCCTCCCCAGCCCTGTTTCAGGTGGGAGTCCTCAGCCTTGCCCTGTGCACCCACCTGTGCCTGGTCCTGAGGCTGATCCTGTCCCCAACCCTCAGTTCTGATGTCCCAGTGTCCCTTCCCTTTGTCCCTGCCTGGTGACCAGGGGATGTGGCTGACACTAGTTCTCATCACTGCACCTGTTCTCGACTCAAATCCTTGCTGAGCTGCCCCATCACTTTGATTTTTGATTTTTGGTTGCCCCAGGAATGTCCTTTATGTGCCACAGTGCCTTTCCTGGAGGAGCAGCCAGCCCTCCCAGCTCCCTGACACATCCTCCATAAATTTTCATTTGCTTTCGAGCTGCCAGAAATCAGAACAAACAGAAACCTTGGAAGAGCTGTACAGAAATCCCTGTCTAGATGCACATCTCCTCCTCAGCCCTCCATCCCCATGGCACTCTGATATATGGCTCTGGCTGCCTGCTTTGCTGTATCACCATGTACCAGTAAATGAATTCTCTGCTGGTCCTCTGTCAATGTTTCCTAATGAGAGCTTTGTTTGAGTTTCTCTTCTCAAGTATGTGCAGAATAATGGATAGACTACAGTGAAATATGTCCCTCGTGCTCTTTGATGGAAATCATAAACTCTGACTGCAGAGCTCCAGTGATTTACAGCCCTTCCAAAATGCAAAGCAGATTTCATTCCGTGCCAGCCTGCTGCAGCTCTCATTTGTTTGTACCTTTAAAATGCAATGTATGGATTCATACACCTTTTATATCAATGAAATATATATGTAAGCATTTCACCTGGCCGTGCAATTATGCAAAAGGCAATGTTAATCATTTATCTGTGGCATTCACACAAGCTTAAGGAAAACTCCACTTCCTTAAGTAGGAGAATTAATAATTTTGGATCTGAGGAGCACTGGTTTTAAGTCTTTAAAAGGATTTATTTCTTACAACATAATGAAAGCCTGTTCATCTAAAGTAATCATGGGAGAAAGCTAAGCTTCATGAATAAAGTTTGTAATTTTTGACAAACATCTAATGAACATACATAAATTAGATTCTCCAAGTTCCTGAGAAGGAGCATGAATTGCTCTCGAGTAGACCCACAGAAGAACTGTAGGGGGATTCACATTATTACAACTGGACACTCAAGAACCAACAGAGCCTTTAGCAGATGAAAACCCACGAGTTTTACAATATTGTCAGCCTGCCCAAACTTCCCAGGTTCACATTTCATATAAAAATTAGTTCCTTGATAGATCTGATTATGTTATTTATCTTGCAAACTAACCAGCACAGGTGTCTGTAAAAGAGCACCATTAAAAATCAAGCCCCTAAATGTATCCTTACCATAATTTATGTTATTTATCTTGCTCTACTAAGCCCACTCTATGGAATTTACAGTCAGATGAGGGCACTTCTCATCCCTAAATATTTTTTTAGTCTAATTACATGCTAAGAGGAAGGGAGATGAAGAATTAAGAGGGGTAAGTAAAGAAGGCAAAAAGGAAAACTGAAGCAGGTAGATGTAAGTTATATTGGTCCATCTCTGGAAATTTAGGATAGTTTTCTGATTTTGGTAGGTTCCTACCCATCAGAAAACTGATGTGCAGGTGTTAGCAGAACAGAGCCTGGTATTAACATTTGAGTGGTTGACACAAACAGGAGTTATTGAAGTCCTGCATGCATCCCACAAAGAGGTTTTGCTGAGGATCTGACAGAAATAATACTGAGGAACACCTTCCATGAAGCCATATAACATTAACCAGCTGCTTTGCAGGCTTAAATAACAGCCAGGCAATGACAAAATCTGAGTGCACAGCAGAATGGGCTCACCTACAACACCATGCTTGACTTTAAATCCACCTTTTTGCACAGGTGTGCAGTGCAAAGCCACACTTCATGCAGTGACTCTGCTGGGACTGTGTGTGTGAACATGCCATTATGCTAGGAACAAGAAATCAAGAATGAAAGCAATGGGAATTAAAGAAAGGAAATGAAATTAAGTTCTATTCCTAACTTCTTCAGTCTCAGTTTGTTCCTGCATTTGATGAAGTGTCTCTGTGTTTATTTACCTGAAGCCCCAATAATGAGGGTTTGAGACATTCAGTGTCCTAAGTTTATTAGTGCATGCAGAATAGAGTAATCTTTTCTAATTGCAACCCATTTTTTCATTATTAAAGTAAAATGAAAATTTGGACAGTTGTGTTTATCCCAAGAATTGCTGGAAGCCAACATCAAATGTCCAATGCCATTGGAAGGATGGAAACCACCAAGTAACCCATTTGTATTCAGACATTAAAATATCCCTTCCAAAGCCCACTTCCTCTCCAGAGGAATTTATTAAATGTGGGTTATCCTTTACTCCAGAACCATCTTTCTCCCTATCCAAACCCTTCCAAGGGGATCTGCTGGGCATTTCATCACATCCCAGCTCTGGTTCCTCTCTCTGCTCCCAGCACCATGCAGATCCAAACAGGAGCTTTTCCTGAAAGCCACAGCTGTCAGAGCCTGCACAAAACACCCTGAGTTTTGCTTCCTTCCTGACAACTTTTATTGCATTTCAAAGTTTATGTCTCCCAGGGTTCATCAGCCTGTTTTTCCTCCTGACAATATGTCACACATTGCTTTGTCTTCATGTCTGGATCACCCACTGACCTGCTTGGGTTGTGCTGATTTATCCTCATCACACAAGTAAGAAATAAGGTGTGGAAAAAAGAGATTTCTGCTTAAAATTCAGTCCTTAGGAGCAGTGTTACTCTACTTGCTTGCTCTACTTTTTATTAATAAAATAAACATTTTCTGTGTTCATGTTAATTCATACACAGCTCTCCCAAAGTGATATGCTGAGACTTCTAAAATATTAAATACTGCAAATATTCAGAGCAAATTTCATCTTCTATATGGTATTTTTGACTGTGGAACAGCAGACTGTGATATGAAGTGACTTATGACTCAGATAAAAGCCCTTTATTTGTAGTTCTTCTTGGTTTTCTCCAATAGAAACAAATCATTTATGACTATTAACAAAGGGTGGGTAATGCAGTCAATAAGATTGAGCCTTCAGGCTCCTGAAAACTCTTTAGGTTTACAGCTGCTTTTGTTGATTTGTTGAGAAACCACAGGAGAGGGGGAAAAAAACCCCAAAACTATCCCAGCACTGAAAATAAGATCTCATTTTGGTTATCATTTTAGTAGATTAATGTTGCTTGTGGCATTTCTGTCTCTTCTACACTTTATAGATTATGAAATCTTGTTTCTTATGGCAACCACAGCTGATGATGCTGAATCATTATTCACACTTCAGTGCAATCCAATGGGGGTTTTTAGCTGGGTTTTTAAATGGGTTTTAATTCATTTGATTTCATGCAGAACAACGGTTCCACCAGCACGGGGTAAATTTTGAAGGTGGTGAGTAGGAGGTGCAGTGCAAGCACAAATCCTGTTATTTGTTAATAGGATTTGCCTGCACCCCTGTGTTTATGGCTTGGGAAATGCAGGGCTGTGCCTCATTTGCAGAATAATCCCACTGGCAGCAGCAGCAGCAGCTCCAAGCAGAGCTGGGTGTGTGCCTGGGATGGAACAGCTCTGAGCAGGACACGACCTTGGGATCAAACTTCCAGAGAACTACCAGGGACTCCCATTCCTTGATTTACTCTGGTGCCCCTTGCCACTCTGCTCTTTATCAGTGAGTTTATCAGCTTTAGGGGCAAAGGGGTGGCTAAAAAGCTCCCCTTAAAGGGTGATTTTCTAATTATTCCAACCATGCTCTTATTAGTCTGAGTGTGTGTGACAAAATGTGAAGAGCTCCACTAAAACAAAAGTGTTTTCCACAATCTATCACTTAAATAAGTGCCAAAGAGGACATCACAGCTCATGCATAGAGAACATCCCCAAAAGCAGCTTTTCTCCCACTGGTGGAACTTCCACTGACCATTGTGGCTCAGTAAATTATTTTATTTTGCCATTTTTATCACCCTCCCTCTTATAGATCCTGAGCAAGGAAATAGTTGTTTTCTAGGACCACTCCCCTCAAAAGCACACAGAGGATGCTTTAGCTCCTTTCTTGCACTCCTAGCCCTCTAAAAATGAAATTAGGCAAAAAGTTTTGATGGTTTGATGGAGGAGGAAAAGACTCCCAAAGGTGATATTCATATGGGCAGAGAAAACGGGGTGTTAATCACAACAGGAAAGGAAAACTTTAAAAGCAACTTAACAAAAAAAAAAAAAAAAAAAAAAAAAAATCCCTAAAACCAAACCACCACCTCTGAAATTTTCCTGGCTCGATGTGCATGGGGTGTGTGTTCATGGGAAGGACCTCGTCTGCAAATAACAATGAATTTTTTCTTTCAACTGTGGGATATCATTTGTAATGAGAGCATCATCATCCTTAAATCACACTGACAGCCAGGTTCTTTAAATCACATCCCAGTGCTGAGGTCTGGGAGTGGGAACTGGGCAATAATTGGCATTTTTGGCTTGCTCTGAATTCTTCAGATTCAAAGATCTTTCTTCTGTCTTTCCTATCTTTGCATATAATTAAATATTATAAAAAAAGAACAAGCTCATTTGTCCTCAGGGTCATAGAAAAGGGTGACTTTATATTAAACTGTGATTCACAGGTTTAAATATTTTCTAGTATTTTTCTCCTGCCTGGTATGACACTAATTTTTTTTTTTTTTTCTAATTAAAAGAAAAAACTGTATCTTTGCAGAGTTTAATTCTGATTCTTTTCCCTTCTTGCTTCATTCTTGAAAGAGGAAATCATGTCAGACCTTGGTGCCATATCCCCAAAGAAAGAAAAAAATTATATTTAAATCAAGTTAATGACTCACTCTTCCCATTTTGTGCATTTTCTTCCATTACACTTGGTCCATTGGTTCATCCATTTTTAAAAGGTTTAATTTCCTGTTGGATCATTGACTGAATTTGCAGCAGGTTCTCCCTGCATTGTGAGCTCATGAGGCAAGCAGCATTCTGTTTGCAGGCACACAGGACTGTGTGCACTAAAGGCAGGAGCTTTTTTTTTATTGGAGACCTGCTGGTAAATCATTTCCACACATGAATGAAATGAAATAATTATTACTTTGGATGCTGGAGTTCTATTAAGGCCTTTCATAACACCTCTCCTTCCTCCTCCCAGGTACTTCCCCTGTGGTACCAAAGCATTTCCAGCCAAGGTGGGTGTACAGAAAATAAAGTTAATCTCAGGTTAAAGTGC
Source organism: Muscicapa striata striata (assembly GCA_030060385.1). Taxonomy (NCBI): domain Eukaryota; kingdom Metazoa; phylum Chordata; class Aves; order Passeriformes; family Muscicapidae; genus Muscicapa; species Muscicapa striata. Next base: position 6,055,402 of record JAREIS010000002.1, on the reverse strand, counting down.
TGGGTGGCTGTTTCAAGCCCCTGCACCTGCTGCTCTGCAGTGACAGACCCAAGGTGCCACCACAGTGTGAGCAGGGCCTCCAGGAGAATCAGTGCTGATTTCTCCATCTCAATTCATAATGCACTGCAGAGGTGATGTCATGCCTGAGCTTTTGGTGGTTTGAAACATGGAATAACCTGAGCTGGGAGGGACCCACAAGGATCAGAGTCCAGCCCTTGTCCCTGCACAAACACCCCAAATCCCACCCTGGGAGGGTTTTCCAAACTCTCCTGGCAGCCTTGGAAATGTTTCCATTCCCTGGGGAGCCTGGGCAGTGCCCAGCACCCTCTGGGGGAAGAACCTTTCCCAAAAATCCAACCTAACCCTGCCCTAGAGCAGCTCCAGCCACTCCCAGTCCTGTCCCTGGCACCAGATCAGTCTCTGCCCCTCTGCCTCCCTTCCTCAGGAAGCTTTAGATTGCAATGGCTTAAAAACTTTAAATGTTCTGGGGGACAAGGTCTGATTTTCAAGGCCACAGAAAGGAGGTCATGAGCCATTCTTTGTGATGCCAAGAGGCAGCAGAATATCAAGTAGGCCAAAAACAACGTGCCAGGTGAAGAAGGCAGTAAAGGATTGCTCTGGAGCACAGATACCATCTGAATGATGATCCTCATTTATGGGGAACAACTGAGCATGTGTGAGGAGTTACCAACTGCATTTCCAAAGGAAAAAAAAGCAACTCTAAGGCACAGGGTAGGATTGTTGGGGTGTCCTGTGCAGGGCCAGGAGCTGGAATGGAAGATCCTTGGGGTTCCCTAGCTCAGGATATTCCATGGTTCTATTCCATGGCAGTTTTTCATCATGCTGGGTTTTGGAGGGGGAGCAATTGAGGGAATGCAAGGTACCTGTGCCAGTTTTAAATGCACATTCCTGGTTCACATTTTGAGAGCCTTTGGGAGCTGCCATCAGGCTCCTTTTGATAAGAGGAGTTTTCACAAAGGCTGTAAGAATTGCACAGGCTCATACCCTGAGAAAGGTGGGAAAGTTAATCCAATTTGCTGATCTATCATCTTGTCAAAGCTTTCTGCTCATGTTTGGAGCAATTTGGTGAACAACTTATGTCTAAAGTCAGAGCATAGATGAGGTAAATTTATCTCTCAATATAAACTTGAGTAACACAATGCCAGTATCTGTGGGGTTTATCCACATTAAAATATCTCAATTTTTTTGGCAGCTCACAGCTATTCCTGACCAAGGTACACAGGAATGCAGGAAATCCAGCTCATCTGCAATATTCAAGTCATTAATGCAAGGAAATTCACACAAAAGGACTCAAAAGGGGCCTTTTTATTCTACAAAAATCCGAATTTGGTAATCCTAGCTCTCAGTGCAGCATAGAAATCCTGGAGGAGTCACAACCACAGTCAGCAGATCAACACTTCCACAAGAGGCTGTTCCCAGTGGGATCAGCTCCTCCTCATGTCTGAGAAAACACTTCAGGCTGTGACAAGGAGGAGGAAAAGGAAGAATTTTGTGTCCTGGAGCTTCCAACATGAAGCCCATTGGTTTTGTAGGCATGGAGAAGCTGCAGCCCTGTGCCTGCAGAAGAGCCAGAGGAGCACACAGGTGAGAACTGCCACACCCCACCTGGATTTGGGGACAATCTCTGGAACCTCTGGACCTGCAGGAATGTCTCCAGGGTCCCACAGCTCCTGTGCTGCTGCAGCAGCAGCAGGTGCCAAGACTGTGGATATCCAAAATCCTCACCTGTGGCAGGATTGAAGCCAGTCAGAACCTGCTGGTGCCTGAAAGCCACCTGCACACCCTACAAATCCCAAAACACTGATGGAACAACACTGGCAGCTCTTTCTCACAGCCTGGCTCCAGCCAAATGGAAATGTAGGGGTTTGGAGATTTTGGGTTTCCACAGCATTCAGGGTGTGCCAGGCTGTTTTTATTTTTCACCTTATGAAGGGTTTTTTTGGGGTTTCACTTACATCAGCCATACTTCCCCTGAAATTATTATTTAATATATGCTACTATAATGAGTATCTTGATAAAAATTTGGGTTTTTACCCCACTGTGGCCAGTGCCCTGAGCAAGGGCCTCCCCCAGGTGATGGAGCAGGAGGTGGAGCAGATCTGCAGTGAGAACCACCCTTATTTTAGGGACAAAATTAATCACAAAAAATGATAATAATTATTAATAATTCATGTGGGAGGAAGAGGCAGGTTTTATTGTTGGATCTCTGCCTCTATCCTAGCAGGATTTAAAATGATGAAGGCAGCCAAGGCTAGAGCCAGGCTGTATTTCTTCCCTCAATGGCTAAAATCACAAGCAGCAGGACTGCAAATATTGAAGAAGATTCATAGTTATGCTCATATTTGCATAATATTCTTCATACTCTCATTCCTGGCTCTCTTGAAACCTGAATTGTTTTTCATGGCACTTGGGAAAGGAAAGGGAATACATTATAAACACTTCTACAAATATTTTTTTAATTTAACACTGAGTCAAATATTCATCCATGTAGTCAAACACTGACTGCAAAAGGGTGATAAAAACATTTGTTTAAAGTCTAGTATTCCTACAGTGTGAGAACCTTGACTCCATGCTCTTTATTAGGTGACTTTAAATAAAACCCTGAGCAACTGCAGAAAAAAAGATACTCAGAGCAGAACTCAGGGAAAATGTAGAACAAATTTTGAAAACAGGCTTTAAAAATATAAACACATATTTAACACTGAGGAGAAAAAAAGAACGGCAGTCATGCCCTGTATTAGTCACAAATCCCTAAAGCTACTGAAAATTATGGGCATAAAAGACAAAAATATGTGACTGTGACTCATATATTTGAAAAATTAAAGTAAACAGATTAATATTTTCTTGAACTCTCCATATTTTTAAGGACTTTGAGAACTTAATGCCAAAGTCCAGCCCAAATTCCATTTTCATGTAAAACTCCTTCTTCTCTAAATTTATAAATTATCTGCTCAGTCTCATGGGCAATGTTTGGTTTCCAAAGAGATGGAACAACTTGCACATTAAGTCTTCTTTCTTGCCTTTAAAATACTGTTTTAGAATCTGCATATTTTAAAAAGAAACTTTTGCCACCAGCAGGTTCTTTTATCACATTACAAACACAAAAGCTGATTTTTAAAAAAAAAACTTCAGTTGTTCTTTTGCTCCCTGTGTAGGATTTCTTTTGGGTTTCACTTATATCAGCCATATTTTCCCTGAAATTATAATTTAATATATGCAACTATAATGAGTGTCTTCATAAAAATCTGGGGTTTTACCCAACTTCAGGCAGGGAACAGTGTTAACTTTCCTGGGTTTTAAAGAGATGTTAAATTTCTCTGCTGTCATGATGAACACTGTGAATTTTGTTGTTTCATGCAGCTCAAATCAGCCTTTTTCCTCCTTTGAAGCTTCAAGGAGGGCATTGTGATGTTGTAAAAGTTGGTTAAATTTGCAATGTGGCTGCACTGCAATCAAAGGAATTTATCCATTCACTTTTTATGCTCCCAGGAAGGTTCCCAGTGGATTTGGATCTTCCAAGGAGAGCCAGGACCAAGCATCACCATTTGAGAAATGTGGGGATCACAGTCAGACACCAACACATCCCCACCCTCCCCTTCCCATCCGTTTTCCTTTTACAGTGCCCAGGAAAAATTTCCTCATGGAAGGAGTGGTCAGGAATTGGAACAAACTGGTCAGGAAATGGGGGAATCACCATCCCTGGAAGTGCCAAAGGATGTGTGGATGTGGCACTTGGGGACAAGGTTCAGTGGTGGACTGAATTACCTTCCAGTAAAGAAGAGTTACTTTCCTCTTCCTTGCCTGATGGTGCAGCCTCCTTCATCCAGCTCATTCTTTCCCTCAGGTGTTGCTGCTGCTCAGGATTTCCACAAAATTCCCCTCACACTGCCATGTAATAGTTGAGAAGTGCAGGTTCCTACAGGTGGTGAAATTCCCTTTTATTCTGGAGCTTTAGAAGCTCTGTGCATTAAGTCCTGCTATAGCCACATTTGGAAGACTTTAAATGGATTTAAGACAAGAGATCCTTCTTGAACTTCTTTACACCTGCTTGAATTTACCCTTTAGGTGGCTACTGAATTGAATCCTTTTCATCCTGATTTTCAGGGCTCTGAGAGCTCCTGAAGGTTTGTAGGCAGAGCAGATGGTGCTGTCTTTTCCTTCAAGGACAGAAAAAAAAAATAAAAATGCTGCAGCCAGATCTGGACTTCTGAAATGAAATGGAGATTGTGGGGCCCCTCTGTCCCAGGGCAAAGCTGCTCCCTGAGGAGCTGTGGGGAATGCTCTGAGGATAATGAAGGTTTATCCTGCAGGGAAAAGGTTCACAGCTTTTTAAAGAAAAAAAAAAATTAATCCTGAGCACAAACCAGAGGAAGATGAGTGCAAAAAATATTTCAGGAAGGAGTGGAAAAGCTGTGTTCATTGGAAGACTTGCAGATTTAGGTTGGAAATTACAAAGGATTTTTCCCTGTGAAGAATTCCCTGGTGCCCAGAGCAGCTGTGGCTGCCCCTGGATCCCTGGCAGTGCCCAAGGCCAGGTTGGACACTGGGGCTGGAGCAGCCTGGGACAGTGGGAGTGTCCCTGCCATGGCAGGGGTGACACTGGATGAGCTTTGAGGTTCCTCCCAACCTAAACCACTTTTTTATGATTTTATCAAAATTGCTGAGCAAAAAAATGTTGTTGTCTGAAAGCAAGAGGAAGCTTTCACCAAATAAATAGAATTTATTTGATTTACTTACGCATATAAATGAGTGTCTATGAGGTTTTCCTGAGCTTCATGCAGGAATCAAATATGTAAGAATCAGGATTTGTGCTATATGGCCTTTTTTTTTTTTTTTTTTTTTTGTCTCCTTCCCTCAGTGCTGCAGCAAAATGCCAGTTGTGCTTTTGGTTTCTGGAACAGAGAGACCAAACTTTTTTTCAGTCCATATTTTTCTAAAGTTCTCCCCAGATTTGGCACAAAGGATTGCATTAAAACCCAAAGGGACTTCATAAATTTGGCCTCAGTTCTATTATATGAAATAAGAATTACAGAACTGGTAATTTTCCATTATCCAGAAACCATGCTGATGGATATTTAGGAGAATGGAGATTTTCATGCATAACTCAGCCTGAGTTAATATATCTTGAGGCAGTTTTAAGCCCCTGATGATTCACTGTGCACACCTGGCTCATTGATTTGTCCTTACTGTGCCCCCATGAAGCTCATACATCACTGGGGAAAAACACAGAGCTCCACATTCCCAAAAAGAGGGAAAAAAAATATGGATTTCCAAACCTGGAAACATATATGAAATTTTTTTGTTTGAAAACCAAAGTCTTGTAAATATAACTAAGCACACAATAGATAAAAGGGATGATTTTTCTTTTTTCAGATAAAAGATTGTGTAAAAACTTTTTGCAATTTCCCAGCTGCAAAAATTCCTGACAAGTTAAATGGAAATCAACCAGAATCGATCAGGTTTTTATGAGAAATTAGATGTAAACTCAGCCTCCCATTGTCTGTCTCAGTTTGAAACATTTCATGTGGAATTTGAGTTTTGCAAGAACAGAAAGAGTAAAAATTGTAGGAATAGTCCAGTTTTTGTTCATCATTCTTGAAAAGACAAGGTTCCCTTGAACAGGTTCCAGTTCTTGGTTATTGAACCACAAAGCACAAAAATTGCATTGAAATAAAGCTCTGAAAGCTTAATCTGGATTTTGCATAAATCAAAAATCTATTGCAGACAGCTAAGTAAATTAAAAGAAACTTGTAAATATTTGTCAATTTTTGAAGATGAAGTTCAATTTTTTTTTTTAATTTTTTTTTTTTTTAATTTTTTTTTTTTTTGTGGACAGGAAAAATATTCTGGAACTTCTCATTAATTAAATATTAAGCTTCAAATAAAGAAATTAAAATTTTGCTGTTAATTTCAGTGAGTGCAGGAGCCAATTCCAATGCTGGAAAAGGGAACCAATGAAGCTCAAGGTGGGAAGAAACACAAACAAAAATAGAGTGAGGGATGTAATTCCACCTATAAATTCTGCACATGCTCATGACTTGGGAAACTTTTTAGCAGTATAAAGGATACTGATGTTGAATGAGCTGTTACATTTGAAAGAAAGAAGAATTTCTGCTTTCATAAAATTAGAGAAAACTTTTTTCTTTTTCCTCGAGTCTTGTTGAAATCATAGCAAAAAACAAACAAAAAAACCATTTGGAAGTATTTGTGCTTTTGGAAGCAAAGTTTGTTCAGTTCAGCATAATTTCCATTTTTTTTTTTTTTTTTTTTTCTGGGATCAATAAATCCTGGAGAGAAACCAGACAAGAGAAAGGCAGTTTACTGAAACTTGGTACCTTCACTTTTTCCTTACATCTCTGGCTTTGAGTTGATTGGTTGGGGTTTTTTTCACTCAGTTGGGGTTGAAGGTGGGTTTTGGTTGAATTATTTTTTTCTGCAGGGTAAGATTTTTGCCAGTGAGATTTCATTTAAAAACAAAACTCTAGATAAGTACTCTCTAATGAAAAATAAAAATTGATAATTAGATATTTATTTCCTTCAAACCATGCTAAGCTCTATGTCAAATTTCTATTTGCCTTCAATCTGGTTTAAGGTTTGAGCTGCTGAGCTGCTCACCAGAAATCAGAGCACCAGTTTACCCATGGATATTTTGGAAATTTCCACTTCCAGCATTTCTTTTCCTTTTCCAGTGGAACCTTTTCCTTAAAGGATGTGGAGAAGCTTCAGGCCCCTTGAGGGGAGGGTTTGCTCCTCCTGTCCCTCACATGGAATTTCCATGGAGAAGAAGATGGCCACAATGGTGCTTTCACCAAAATTTCCTTGCTGGAAAGAGGAGGGAACAAAGCCTTGATCCCAAAAAACTTCTTGATTCTCCATCTTCCCAACAGCTCCTGAGTCTGAGCCTCTTCCACAAGTTTCCACCTTCCCTCTTTGAATTTGAGGGCAGCAGCTGGGCCCTGTTTATTTTAGGTATAACCTCATCTGCTGTTTGGATTGGGGGAAGGAGAAAAGAGTGCTGGCTGATGACTTCCTCCTGACACCTCCAGCTGAGGCTGACATTTGTTTTCCAGCTGTTATTGGTTTCTAATTATGCCTGGATATTCAGAGGATCAGCTAATTTGCTCCGTAATTTTTGGAGGCAATTTTTAATTCCCTCCGCTCCGTTCGGAAATCTCTGCTAATTTCATGGAATTATTAAATATTCAAACAGGATGGGACTGAGCCTGTTGGGATGCCCTGGAGACTCAGCTCAGGTGTGTCTGTAGCCCTGCTCTGGCTCAGAAATGCAGATTTGCCAACCCTGCACATGGCACAGCCAAGAAAAACAAGGAGTTTTTTCTTCTTTTGTGTTGTCCCATTCACTGCAGTGAACTTGTGGCTCCTTTCTGCTGTTGGGCAAGCAGAGAAACAAGGAGCCCTGAGCAGGAAATAGAGACCAAAACTGGGGTGTGTGGAGAAACAGAGGCTCTTCTGAATTAATGAAATGGTGGAAAACACCAATGTCAGCACCATGGAAGGGGTGAAGGCACAGTGCTCCATTTGTATTACATTTTTCTTTCCATCCTGTGCCAAAACCATAAAACAGAGCCAAAATCACATCCCAAAAGTTCCAAATTCAGTGGTGTGTCAGGGATGGTTTCACAGGAACAGAGGAAAAGGGTGAAGTGATTTTTGCACTGCTTGCTGAAAACACTTCCAGTGTTGTTTGCAGAATATTTCCAATAAACACATTCTGAAGTATCCCACAGGGGTATCCCTATATAGAAATATTCCAGCTATAGATTGGAATTGGTTTTGCACCAGCAAGAATCCAGCAGCATTTCAAGCTGTTTGTAGCATTTAGCCTTCTAGATATTCCAATATAACTTCTATATATTGTGAAGCTGCTCCTTTTTAAACATCCAGGCAAGTTTGAAATAATCAAGACTGTTTAATACAGTGCAGGTAAGACCTGTGCACATGAACTGAGGTGCCATCAACTGCTTTGCAACTTTATTTTTTATAGGAAAATGAAAATCTATCCATATATTCATGTAATTCACAGGAACCCCTTCATTTCCTTTAAGTCTGTTCTCTCTCTCTCTTGTTTAAGGGGTGAAATCTTCTGTAGTTTGCAACAAAAAAGTTTTCTCCTGAACACCCCAATCTTAGTGAGACCCTACAGTGAAAAATCAGTCCAAATAGACAGTTCACTGCTAAGGAAAAAAAATAAATAACTTTTTGACATCCATACCTTTAATCCAAATGACTACAGTGGCACTCTGAATAAAACACCCCAATTATTTACTCCTCTTTCCCCACCCCTTCCCTAATGATCTGCCTTAATTAGGTTCTCTGGCTTCTCATGAAGATTTTCCCTTCTTTTATCACATTTGGTGCAATATCATTGATGTTGGGAGCAGAAATACTGAATGTAAGGAACACAGAATATAATATCAGAGCATTAAAATGAGCACTGCTTCCAGCTGAGCATCCCAACTCCCTCTTCAAATCCAAGTGTTATCCAAGGACTCTTTTCCAGAGGCAAATACAGGTCTGGTTTTGTGGCTGAGGACTTTCCAGACTGGTGCATTGGCACTACACAAATATTTGAGGTTTTCTTTGTTCCTTCTCTGGTTCACTCCAGTCAGAGCTTTGAGAGCACCAGAAACTTCCACAGAGGAATACATTAATTATCCCCAAACAGAAATAATCAATTAAAAAAACCTCAGATTTCCATGAGTGAAAACACCAACCTGATAGAAGCTCTTGTAAAATAGGTTTTTTGAGGAGCTGTGATAATAAAGAAGTTTCTGTCTCTGTTATCCTAAGCTCTGTCACTGCTGTTCAGATTTTAATATACAAAAAAAAAAAAAGATTAATTTTAGCAAATTGCTCATGATTTTTGAAGCAGGTTAGGGTAGCAATAAAGTTCATGACTCCTTCTGCCTTCTCTCAAGAAAGCAAAAATCCCTGAAATTTTTTATATTCCCACTATCAGATGACAAAGACAGGTACAGAGTGGAAGTAGCTTGCCCTGAGTCAAGTCCCTAAAGCCTGAATGATCTGTTGGGGATTTAGAGAAAATGGAATAGGTTTAAGAGAGAATTTTCTGGATTAGAGTTAAAAAAGGAGCAAAAAAACCTCAAAAACCCCAACAACAGCAACAACCAAACAACCCAAACCAACCAAGCTGTTTAATTGTCACATTTCTCTCTCATTGCTTGAGTAAGAAATAGGTTTAAAGGTCTCTAGATTTTGGACCTGTCACTTTTAAGTCCACCAAGCTCCCATTAAGAAGAGTAAAGAAATATTTTACTTTTTTTTTTTTTTTTTTTTTTCTCCCCAGCACCAGCTCAACAGAGCCTCAGTATCACAGGAACAATGGGTAACAGTAGTCAAAAATCAGATTTTATTCCCTCCAGTCAGCTTTCCTCCCTGGCAAGGCCTGGATGCACAGAGTGGGATGTCAGCCAGCAGGTGTGATTAAAGTAATAGGATAATTAAAAAGAGCTACATGTGGGCATAAAAATCAGGTTTTTTTCAGGCTGGTTTGACTCAGTAGCAAACAGCTGCTGCACATCTTCTGCTGCTGCTTTCATGATGGAGTTATTTTTGTTTGCCTCGGTTGTCTTTTATTTTAAAGGGCATTTCCATCAAGAAAGAGGAAATTTTAGTGTCACAGACAAGTCAGGAGATCCCCAGCAGGAAGCAGAGCTGTGTCCCACATCCCTGTGCACGTGGAGGATGAGTGGGAGTCTCTGAAACCAGGAGAGAACCGAAGCCTGCCTGGTTCCAGGAGCCATTCCCAGTTTTCTTTAAGCACAGCAGGAATAAAACATGACCTCTCAGGCAGAATTTCAATGCTAGAAATGGGGAAAGAAAGTGGTTTAGCCTCCAGAATAAATTTGTTGAAAAATAGTTTCAAAATATATAATTTCTAGAAAAAATATTAGGGAAATGCTGACATTGAAATATTCTTTTTAATTATTTATTCTAGACTAGCCCATATTACGCCTGCTCTAATGAGATAGCAATATTTTAACACTATTAATATTATTAAACATTATCTTATCCCAAAATCTGATTCCTAAGGGTGTTTAAATAGGTATAAATCTTATCCTTAGATCCAACATGACATCTATACAAGAAATTTACTGTAGAATATTTTCTTTCCCTCAATATGATTTTTTGTAGGTATATTAATATAATTTTGGATGTGATTTTGCTTTACTCCATTCCTTTCTGCCTTACAGACAGGCTGTTTGTGCCTAGATGGTTTATTGTCCCTGAGTAATGGCAGAACTTATTTCAACATGAAAATTTTAAAAGTAAGGAGGTCTAATTTAAATAATGGATCCATTAAACCTTCCCATTCTCCAATGGCTTCCTAAGCAGGGGGAGAGTTCTCAAACATCCCATAATGAAGTAACTCCTCAGCTAATTTCATTTACAAAGATCAAAAACGGTGGGCACAGACTCCAGGATGTTCCTGCAATAATTTGAATTATGCAGTTTGTTTTTCACTGTTATTACAGATCCTGACTGAAAATCACCCAGTGTGTTCATACTGAAAAAAAAATTCCACTTGCAGAGCACTGGACACCACCATAAAATGTCCCTTTTATTGACAAGGACTGAAATCTGTCACATCCAAAGAGTACATGGAATAAAACCACTGTGGAATTACTGAAGATTCAAGCCACTGAGAACAACATAGTTTGTATAAAAACCACAATGTCTCCAGAAGACTTCATGAAAGATCCAAATTTTGGCGTTTTCTGAGGCAAAAGTCTGTTTAGAAAGAACCAGTGAAAATTACCTTTCTTCCTCTAGCAAATTGTAATGGTATTTTGCAAATTTATGAACTAAAACCTTTAGTGGAAATATGAAAAAAAAAAAAAACAAACAAAACCCACATTTGTTTTGCCATTGAAAGTCAGGAAAGAAAAGGACCAATGCAAACAGCAGTTGCAGGGGGGTGAGAGACCAATGCTGCACAAAATTAAAGAAAAAAAAATCGGGGATGGAGCAATAAAATTGCAATAGATGTGTGTACCCAAAATGAATTTAATGTTCTCTTTACTGTTCTGATTTCCCTTCCACTCCCCCAGACACAAAGGCAGTTCATTGAGGTAATTAGGTTATTTACAAAGAAAGGTCATTAAAATGGCATCCACCATGTTCTACTGACAGAAAAGAACCACTAATTAGAAATATTTCCCATTGTTTCAGTGGCTTTGAATTTTTCTGCTTAATGCCTGAAGACTTATGTATTGCTAAATATTTCTGTAACTGATGTGTTATTATCAGTGATATAAATGATGGTGCATGTAAAGCATATTTGAGTAGTTACATTATATTGTGTCAAATTTGTGGGCAAAATACATCCCAAATATTCAAATGCCTTCCCAAATAAGCAGAAACTGGAAGCAGAAACACTGACTTAATTCCAGAGCTCCTCTCCCTGTCAATCCAGGAGATGGAATTTCCTCCTAGATTTGGTGTGCAGGTTTACAAACCTCAATCTCCCAATGAGAGGGCATCACATGCCTGAGTCTGTGCCATGAGCTGGGTTTGGAGAGCACTCAGGGCTGTGTGGGATCCTCTCCCAGCCCCAGGAAAGCTCAGTGCCAAAAAACTCACAGCCAAAGCCAGGAGCAGCCTGGCAAAATCATCTATTTACTGCTTCATTGTTTGCTCCAGGGAAACTCCTCTTCTTCCAGAATCTGGGCATCTCAGATCCTGCAGTGACTGCACTGAATGGCAGCACTCTGCTGGTACCAGCACAGCCTGAAAAATCCTCAGGAAAACCTGGAATCTTGCAGCAGCAGCAAGGAACAAAGAATTACCTCCCATCCTTGCATTCAAAAAGTTTCCAGAGAAAACTCAGCAATCACCTTAGGATGTGTGATGTCTTAGGATTTAGCTTTTATGGTTTTCAGGTCCTGCAGTGCTTTAGTGTTTCACTCTAAACTCCACAGCCTGTCAGCTCCTGCTCTCCTGCTTTATTCAGACTCAACAATCCCTCTCCAGGCCTGGCAATCAAGGACACCTCACTTCTCAGGCCCCAAGAGATCTAAACAACAGTGAACTGGGAGGGCAAATTTGGGGTAAATAACTTCATTACCTGAAGCTGTAATTGGAGGATTAACCCCTGATATGCAAATGAATCAAACTTGTAATTGACTGGAAAAACTCATGACCACTGTTCATCTTGGGTGTCCATCCTTGGAGGCTTTGACTGCCCAAAGTGTATCTACCAAAGGCCTTTAATAAATACTCACTTTATTCTCTTAATTTTGTCCAGCCTCTGTTTCAGGAAGCCACTCCAAGGCATCACACCAACAATCTGGGAGCTCTTTGCAGAGCTGCTGAGCAGCTTGTGCATAATCTACCCATGCAGAAGGCTCAGAGCAGCCCTTGGGGATGGCAAACAGAGGCTGGGAAAGATGCAGGAACAGCTGGGAAGGATGCAGGAACAGCTGGGAAGGATGCAGGAACAGCTGGGAGGGCTCTGCAGCTCTGCAGGGTTGGGTCAGACCCAGCACGAGCACTGTGATCCCTCCTGCAAACCCTGCAAAACATTAGGGAAGCAAACTGTGCCCATGAGTGGGATGGGGAAGGGCAGGGTTGTTCCTTTATCTACCAAGGGCAGATTTAATTATATTCTGCAAAGCAAACTCAGGGAAAGATGATACCAAAACCACTCAGATTTTGCCTGAGAACTTTATTATTTGCTCTTCTATTTGACTTAAGTTGTTGTAAATCAGACCAAAGGAAAGTGAGTAATTACTTTTGCCTTATCCAGTATATTTCTCCTTTACCAATATTTTTGACAGATGGCCCTGTTAAACCCAAAGATAGAAAGGAAAGCATAATATGCAGTAGATATCCCAGTAAATATAATAAGGCATCACTTTCAGGATCTCTAACCATTCTTCCAAAACAAAAAACAAAAAGATTCCTTTATTGATAAAGCCTTCTTTAAAAACATTTTTAAAGTCTGTATTGTTTGTTTCCTCTCTCTCTCACCTCGCAAACAGACACAGCAGATCTCTATTATTGGGGTGAATTGCCACAAATTTAGGGCTTAGCACCTTTCCCCCTTTTTCCTCCTGATAAGCAGGAACTCAGCAACTGAATTCCCCAGGACCAGGGTTTTACCAAACTCCAAAAAATTAGAGATTGCTCTCCAATGTGGATCCCTTGATGGTGAAAAGGGATCTGAGTGAATCATTAACAGCAGGGAGCCTGATTTTAGCAGGATAAATCATAGTCCAAGCAAGTGGAATGGGCTCTATCTCAGCACAGCAAAGCCTGGAGCCTGGCCAGGTCCTGGCCAGGAATCCTGGGGAGAAATGCCACACAAATGATGGCCCTTCAAGCCTACCATGCCAAAATACTTTATTTTTGGAGGGTGCTGCCAGGCATCACCTTCCCACAGACACTGGTGGTGCCTCTTGCAGCGCTGCTACACCAAGAGGAATTTGCCACAAGCCTTCAGATGAGTGTGGCTTGAGTGCATTTTATTTTGAGAATAGAGCTGAAAGAGTAGGAGTTCAGAACACAGCTTCTATCCTTCAAACAACAGGGAAGTTAAAACAAAAGTATGATATGAATGAAAGTGCCATTATTTGTTAATTGGTATCAAGTGCTGGATGTGAGATGGAGCAGCAGAGGGACATTGCCAACCCCACTGCCTGAAACAGCCAAAGGATAAAACAAAAATCCCTCTTCTAGGCAGGTGGGAGCTGACAATAGGACATAATTTAGAAATATAATTACAGTCACAGTGATGTGATCAGAAAAGAGAGAAGAGATTTAGACTCTTCACTGTGGCTGTAATCCCTGTGCTTAGTGCAGCTTTCCGTGCTCAGCTGAATCTGACTCAAAACTGATGAGAAATCTGTACCAAAACCTCTGCACTGCTCTGCTCATTACCATGCACAGCTCTGACATCTTGCAACATGAATGGAATCACAGAAAAATGGGGATTAACAACTCAGTGCCAGCCCAACTCCAGGCTGTGATCCTTGCCAGCATAAACACAGCTACATGGAAATATCCACCAGAATGAAAGGAAACAGCCTAAAATCAGCCCAGCCCACCTGTGCCCTCAATGCCAGTCCTGATCCCACTGACTACTGATATTTGAAGGAAGTAAAGGATGCAATAGTGGCTTTGATTCCCTCCATTCAGGTGCTGGAGACCCTGCTCCATACAGCAGTGGATGTCACTCCAGGGATGTTCCCTGCCTCTTTCTCTTTATCCAAAACGTGCTGAGTGCTGTAAGGAAATTCTGTTTGCCCCAGCCAACACTTCCTTTTTTTACTTCCTTTGTTTCTTTTCTTACCCCTTAATTGACTATTAAAAACCCCAAACACTAACTCCTTTCATTTCTTTCTGCCTTCAAATCAATTTTTACCATTACCAATTCCCACTGCAGTATCTCCTTGGAGATTATCCCATCCCAAATCCCTGCCAGGAGCAAGGACACCAAGGGCTGACATTTTCCTTGTAGTTCAGATGTAGGCAGAAGTTCTGTTGAAGAATTAACCTGGTACTACTTAAATGAAGATCCATCTGAGCCTTAAAATATTCTTTGTCAGAAAGGACAGGATAAAATCTCTTTAAAACCCAGCCCATCCAAGGCAGCAGATTTGAAATGTTCGTGACCTCCTTATCCCATTTGTCCCAGTTCAACTCTTGGTTTAGCTGCAAGAAGGTGAATGGAAACTCAATCTGCCTGTTAGAACAGCCTCTTCCCAACTGTATTAGCTCTTTAACTAACACATAATCAGAAATTAAGTTCTCACTGCCAGCTGTAGAAATGCAGCTCAGGGAAAAGTGGGAAGTTTTAATTTCCCAGTGCCCCCATTATGCTGCAGCTGTAACAGCCCCGTGATTTTGTCAAGATCCACATTTTTCTGGTAGTTTCTTTTCCACATTTGATTCCAGGACATTGTCACAGCAGTGCATCCGGGAAGAGAATTTAGAGAAAACCATTGCAAGGAATGTTCATTTTATGGGTCTCTACTCCAAAATCTTTGCAGAGAAGATTGCAGAAAAGAAAAAAAAATATACATATTTATATGTATGTGGACTTCTCTTTATGCTAATATCATGTATTACTCTGCATTACAAAAAGGAAAACTGTGTTGCATTTATACTCAAAAGGGTTCCAATAAACATAAAAAATATGGCTATTTAAAATGACAGCAATTTTTAAAATCTGTAATTTAGAAGGGTAACTTCATAATTTTCATATCTGCAGGAAAAGCTGTTTGGGCAGTTTTAAAAGCTCACTGTAACTGCAATTGTAAACATGTAGTTGCAAAGCATAAAGATGAGTTGCTCATTTGCATTTTTATCTGTGTTGTCTTAGAGCCATTAATTGTGGAAATGAAACAGAGAAATATGTATTAAACCCCAGGCTACTAGAAATTAATATACACGGAGAATAGAAATATCTGCAAGTTAGGGATGACCTCCATGTTTCACAGAAAGATTAATCAAAGCCCAAGTTATAGTTTCCAATTTACTGCAGAACAACAGATCCTAATTCATAATAACTCCAGGAACATCATCCCAGCTTTAGCAGCACTTAGGTGATGTGGAAAACAACTAAAGCCAATGATCAGGGTTCTGGAGTGTGAGCTGCTGCACAGGAAAGCCAGGAGTGTGTTTGTTTAATTGCAATGAGCTTTAGTGAGAGATGTTGGAGTCAGTGAGTCAGGGGTGTCTCTGAGTTCTTCAGAGAGAAATCAGAGTGCAGGTATTGAATTAAAGCCTTTGGATGAGTTTAAGTATATTAAGCCACTTACACATAAAGTAGATATTTAAGTAGAAGTAAGGAAGTAGTTTTAGGGTGAGTTCCAATGTTTTTAGTAAGTGAAAGGTTTCAAATGCCAGAGTAGCAGAGTGAGTTCTAGTGAAGGTTGAAACATATTGACATCTTCAGCAAGAGGCTCCAGGCCCACAGTTTTAGACAGTGCTTAGACATAATAGAGCCATAGTAAGAATATTGCTTACATTTTTTAGATAGAACAAGATAGATTGTATGCACTGTTCTATATGTAACCTGGTGTGCTAAGAAACTGGAATTCTAACAGGTTAAGGAGTGGTGGTCTGAGTTTGTGTCTTAGCTTGTTAGAAAAATCCTAAATAAGAATTGGTATTGTGGAGAGTTGGTGCTTTTAGCCATTGGCTTTTGCCAGGTCTTCCAGCCATTCACTTATTGCCACTGCATTTGCTATTGCTTTTTGCCATTGCTTTTTGCCATTGCCTTGTGCCATTGCCTTTTGAGACTGATGTGCTTTGTAATAAGATGTGCTTTGTAATTCATAACCCACCCCAGGGCCAGGTCCTGCCCTTTGGCCACAACAGCCCCTGCAGAGCTACAGGACAGGGACAGAGAGGCAGTGATAGCGTAGGGTTAAACTGTTTATAAACATGGGAATTGTACACAATAGATTCAGGGGGTGGAAAGAAAGGTTGGGTCTGGTAGGCCTGGGAAAGGGAACCAGGCCCTGGGAATGAACATTGAGCTTCATCTTATATGCTAAATAATACTATTGTTAAATATAATGATTGTTTGGTAATTGGATATAATTATTGTTTAATCGTAATAAGACTCATGAGAAGTGATGTAATCATAAGAAGAATCATGAGAAAGGATGTTTGGGGGGTCCTGATGAAAATTGCAGGAATACATGCTTGGATAAGATCAATGTATACAATAGAAAAATATGGGTTTAATAATTAATATAGTTATATCATGAAAAAGGTATAAAAACATGTCCCTCTCGAATCCATGGCGGAGTCAGATTTGGGTTTGTACCCCTGATTCCCAGAGCTCTTCAATAAAAGCCCCTGCATATCATCATCCCATGATTATGTGTTTCTATGCTAACAGCTGGACAGTGCCCAGGCAGAAAGGGACTGGGGGTGCTGATGGACAGCAGGCTATGATTCTGTGATTCTATAATTCTGTGATTCTGAGATTCTGAGATTCTGAGCTGTCTCAGGGCATCTCAGAGCAGAATTTGCCTCCTGGTTGTGTGTAGCCCTGGAAGGAATGTGGAATCTGTAAATGCAATCAGCTGAAACTCAGATTTGGTGAATCAGTGAGTTCCCCCCAGCCACACAGACCTGGGTCCCCGAGGAGCACAATTTTAATTTAATGTTCTTATGTTAATACCTAGGAAATGTCATGGCATTTAAGCTGCAGGACTGCCTTGTAACCAACTTCTTCATCAAATTTAAGGCTCCCTCTCCCCAGCCAGGTGATGTGGCTCAGTTGGGGCGAGCAGGAGGCAAAGAGGGCCAGATGCTCTTGACAATTAAAGCAAAGGCTGAGTTTCTCTGCTGACATGGGAATGCTGAGCTACAGCCTGACTGTTACCAGCAGCCAAATTGGAAAAAATATTGATTGGGGAAAAAAAGAAAACAACACACAGAACACCTATCTAAATGAATGTGATGCAGTCTTGTATAAATCAATATCCAGTCTTCTCAGCTGAGGAGAAAGGAGATCTTTCAACATGCCTGACATTTTCCCCATCATTTGTGAGTCCAAAAATGCTTCCCAAATTCCCATGGAATGCTCCAACAACTGCTGAAGTGCACAAGTGGGAGCATGGGGATCTGTAAGCAAATAGAGCTGCTCATTTGAGCATCCTCATCACTCTGCTAACTCCACTGAGGCCTCATCAACAATTCTTTTATATTAGTCATGCAATTATTGTTATTATTATTATTCTTGGGTAGCAGGTGTGTCCTGATTTTACTTTTCAGGACATAGGAAAAGTTTCCGTTGCAGCAAATTTACACTCATTAAGAAGCAGAGAAGAAAGGGCAAAATAATCTCATTTTTGCTACTTGAAAAGGAAGCAGACTGAGGGAATTAAGAAACTTTCCCAGTAAATCCATTTCCAGCAATTTCTCAATCCTCCTCCTGGTTACATCTCTTTGCTGGAGTTTCAAATCTGACCCCAGACAAAGCTGTAGATGTGAAAGCACAAAGTCAAGGAAATATCCAGAATCCAAGTGGGAGATCAGTTTTCTCTACAAATTTAATTGATACACTTTGAAAATAGAGGGCTGCACCTCCTTTTTTGCTTCTGATGAGAACTGGAGACACATGAATAACCAAGATCCTAACTGCCCTCAATTTTCAGTAAGATCAGTCTCTTACATTTCTATTACACCTGGTTCAAAATTTTTCCTTCAATCTCCATTTCCATCTCCACCCTCTCTAAAAATACCGACTCTCAGCTTCTTGCAGATAATTCCAAACTTCTTGCATGCTAAGATCACTTGCAATGGCTTGTTACACATCAAACTTAACTTTCAGAATGGTCAGAAACTGTGCTTTGCTTAGAAATTTAAATTCTAATAAAAATAAAGCTGCAGTGATACATTGTAAATGTTGAAAAGAAATATTTTGTTCACAATTCATCACCTGCCCCACTGTAATTCCCCATATCCCTTTTTATATAAGCACTCAGGTTTCCAAATCACTTTGATTGATGTGAAAGAATTGCACTTGTATGTTCCTGTATAAGGAAATATCAGGGAATTTTGCCACTCCACATGCAAGTTTCCAGCCAGTGTTCACTCAGGGGTCATCATGCCTGGGACAGACAAAGTTCCCCAAAAATGGATGATGGATCATGGGTTTTCACACTTTTTTAAGTTTGGGCTATTTGCATATTGGGTTCCAATTACAGCTCCAGATAATGAAGTAATTTACCCTGTTTGCTCCCCCAACTCACTTTTGTTCCCATCTCTGGGGCCTGAGGCAGTGAGGTGTCCTTGATTCCCAGCCTGGAGAGGAATTGTTGTGTCTGCCCAAAATGGGAGAGCAGCAGCCAGCACTGAATATGGAGTTTGGAGTGACACACTAAAGAACTGCAGGATTACAAAGACATGAAAAATATAAAAGCTGAAATCCTGAGGCATCACCACGTAGCCACAGCTCCTTTCCTGCAGAACACTTCTCATTCTGGGCATGCACAGGCCCAGCACAGCAGCTATTTATGGCTGGAACACCTGGGTGATACCGCTGAGGAAATGAGTAATAAGCATATTAATGACACCATTATTAACCAATTAATTAGTTCCTGCTGTCTGCACTGGAATACTCGTGCTTTCCCTGTCTAAAGGGCAAAATACTTCTGTCCACATGGGCCAATATCCCAGCTCACCTTGCTGCCAGGGAAAGTTAGCAAACACTGCTCTCTGCTTGGAAATGCTTTCCTTCAGGTTGGTCTGGCAGTGAGTTTAGGTGTTTTTCCTCAAGGAACACCAAAAGGAAAACATTGTTCTGATTCTGAGTCTCTGAGCCTGTCTTCCATGCAAACACAGCCTCAACTCCTGTGGGTTTGTCCCCACACAAAGAGGAGAGGGCAGAAAGGGCTGGCTCATGACTGAGTGACATTCTTCTTTCCCCACAATTGGTCACATTCTATTCAAAATTATTTTATTACCTTCCAAAGGGTAAATCTGTTTTCTGAACATGTTAAGATAATTTAAAAGTAACTGCTTAAGTTGTTTAAACCTCAAATGGCTCCTTCCATTTCTGTCTTTCTGAAAGCTGAGAATGAAGAGGGAGAGGAAGAAAAATAAAATGTGCATCTAGAGCAGAAGGGGACAGGCAGCAGCATCAGGACAGAGTCTTCAGAAACAAACTGTCAGCTGTGGGATCCCACATTAGCAACATCATTAGCCAATTCACTGTTGGATAAAAGCCTTCTCATCTTAAACACTCCTTCATATATTGAACTTCACCCACCCATGTTAGTCATTTAATTTTAATGTTTCATTTCACCCAATGTATTTTTTTTTTTTTTTCAACATTAGAATTTTAATCTCAGGCTCATTTTCCTTTTAGTACAAAAGCTGCCTTTAACCTTGTTGTACTTCAGCTCTTCAGCTCAATACAATGGTTAATGTCATTTTCTACTGAGGTTTAGAAACATGAAAAAAATGCAGTGCTGGTGAGGACTGCACTGAATAGCTAACTTCTCATTATACCACATCAACTCCATCATAATAGAGAACAGAGATCACCTTTGGGCTAATAAATGAATGAAAAGAAGGATCTAAGGCTGGACTCTTGCTTGCATTACAAAGATTCCATTTACTGCATGTTTCACCTTAGGCTCTCAGCTCATGTTTACCAAGATTAAATATCATAATCCCCGTGAGAAGACCGAGGCACAAGGAACTTAAATAACATTTATTCTTTAGAGCATTTAAGAACAGTGTTTAGAAGTACCAATTTCCTGATCAATTGGATGCTGCTTCAACCCAAGCCCAGATGGAGGGGCTGGAATTTCACTCTCATTCCCTGGGATTCATCTGTGAAGCTGCAGCTCTTCCCCTTTTCTCTCTCCTATCTCAGCTCAGACCTGTGCTCATCTCCTCTTCCTGCTGCAGCAGCAGAATTTCCAACAAAAAAAATCCTCAGCCAAGGACACAGGTGGAGGTGTGTGCTGTGCTATCAAAGTGCCTGGGCAAATATTTGTTGCTAATATGTATTATCTAGTTTGGGATAAGCAAACTGTGCCCAGCATCCCACTGTGCCAGGCTCTGGAAGCACACAGTGGGATAAAGGTTCCTTCTCAGAAAATCTGCTATTTCCTCCTGGTTCTGGTGGAATTTTCTGCACAAAACACCACATTTAATCTTGTGTTTCTTCAGCAGTAACTTGCCCTCACCGTGCTTTTGGCAATTTGGGATAACAGCTCTGCTTAGGTTTGTAATTCCTACAGCTCCTTTTCAAAAGGAACTGGAGCTACAGGACAATTATGGCAGATGAAGAAAGATTTGCAAGGTCCTGTGCCTTTCATTCTTCTCTTTCTGTGACCTCCAAGGTCTAAAGGAGAAGGTAAAGATCCAGGATCAGGAGCAAGGAGCCACTGTGACATTTTCTCTAAGGCAGACAATAAACAGTAAAGTGTATTGGTAATGCAGGCATTTAACCACATGTCTCATTAACTTTAATGGGAGCTTTACCTAAATACCTGAACATCACTCCCAAACTCCCATCCACATCAAATGGGATGTCTGGGGGGAAAAATGCCCAGAGTATACATGGAAAAAAAATAAAAAAAAAAAAAAAAAATATATATATATAAAAGAGGAAGCAGATACCCATGAAGTTATTTGTGTGTTCCCTGTGAAAAGAGGGATAATCCCCCAACCAGACAGGAAGGGGCTTTGGAGTATTCAACAGAGGGAGAACATAACTAACATGAAAAAAGTATCCAAGGAATAGTTCCATTAGCAGCAGCAGGGATTGCTATAGGAAAGCATAAGGGAAATCCATAGGGAAAATCAATCTATAAACCCCAGTATGACAGTTTTATGTTTCCCCATTATTTAATATAATAGAGAGATGTAGGCATTAAAGCATTCAGGTTAAAGTATTCATGAATAATAAAATCATATTCATTTTATCTGGTCACATTCTATTCAAAATTATTTTATTGCCTTCCAAAGGGTAAATCTGGCAAGGTTTTTGAACATGTTAAGATAATTTAAAAGTAACTGCTTAAGTTGTTTAAACCTCGAATGGCTCCTTCCATTTCTGTCTTTCTGAAAGCTGAGAATGAGGAGGGAGGGGAAGAAAAAAATAAAATGTGCATCTAGAACAGAAGGGGACAGGCTGTACACAACAGGGCTGGAGAAATGAATTTGCTTAAAGAGAACTTCACATTTTGTTCACAATGAGTTTTGAAGCTAAAAATGGCACAGAGCAGGGGCTGCTGCTCTTTCACACGCTCAGAATTATCACAGCTGGTCCTACTGATAGAAGTGAGCATTGAGATCCCTGCTGATAAAGGCATTTAGTATTGCAGAACTGAAGTTTTGTTCTGTCTCTGGGCCCCTGGAGGGAAGGGGATGCTGGTGGCACTGTCCTGCTGTCCCCTCCCCACTGGGGCTGCCCCAAGTCCCCCTTCTTCACCCCATTGTGCTGCTTGGGGCTGGGGGAGCTCATTTCCCCTCTTGGGGCTGTGGTTTGGGGACAGGTTGAGAAAGGAAGAGCAGAACCAAAGGCCTTTTCTGATTTTTGTGCTGCCAGGGTGGCCAGGACACTGAATAGGAAATTGGGAGGGGACACAGGCAGGACAGTTGGTCCCACAGGACAAAAGGACATTCCAGACCAGGACCCACAGCCCAGCAGGGGAGAGAAGGAGGAAGAGGGGGAGACAATAGTATTTATGGCATTTACCTTCCCAAACAACCTTGGCCTTTTGAGCTCTGTGAATCAAAACATGAATACAAGATATTTTTATTTTTGGCATTCCATGAGCTTTATTCTCCAGTGAGCTTCAAGCCTGATGCAGAGGAGCTTTGGGCACGTGCTGACAGCACAGGAATAACCCAAAGGCTTCGAGCTGCTGGCTCCTCCTTTGCACCCAGGGATTTGGCAATTTCCTGCAGCCAGGCAAAGGAAACTGCAAATCATTAACTAAATCATCTTTGCCCATGACAAAGACATTAATCAAAATGTCTGTGTTCATGTTCCAGAGGGGCATTTAAACCATCATGCAGTCATTCACTCCAGTACAACCCAATGTCACTTCCACTGAGCAGCACTCAGATTTCCTTCCAAAAGTATGATTTTAGCTTTATGGAACAGCTTCCATTTCAAAAACATGCAGTATTTATAAGATTGAGCAAAAGGAAAAAAAAATCAGGTGTGAAAGCCAGTTTTGTGTCAGGCAAACAGAAGGAAATATTCAGCATTGGAGAACACACAGCCTCACCACCTGGACAAGGCTTTTTAATAAAAACCAGCCAATCTTTTCTCCTCATCAGTGCAAACCCCATTGTGAAATTCCCAGGTGCCCCAGTACTCCCTCACCCTCATTTCTCACCAGTTCTAATACCTCAGTCCTAAATCCTTCAAAAGCAGATCTTCAGCAGTGCATAAAATGTGAATTCAGCAGGCAAAAAATCCCCAAAAACAATCCCCATCAAGCTCATACCACCATTCATTTATTTCTCCTCACAACAAACTGCTTTTGTCAGGAGCTAAACAAAACACAAGACAATAAATCCAGAAATCCTGTTATATTACACAAATTATTCCATAATTGGAAACAAGGCTGTTTTACCTCTCCAGTGAGAGCAAGAAAAAAAAATGCTTAAAAATAACTTTCCAGGAAAGATTTGATTTCTTGATTATTTTGCTTTTTAATAGGAAAGTATGGAGAAACAAATGGACTTGAGGCTTTCATGAAATCCCTTCTAGAAAGTAAAATTCTTCCCTATGAGGGTGGGGATCCCCTGGATCCCTGGGAGTGTCTGAGGCCAGGTTGGACATTGGGGTTTGGAGTAGCCTGGGATGGTAGAAGAAGTCCCTGGTTGGAACTGGATGATCTTTAATTTCCCTTCCAACCCATTCTGAATTTCTCTGATAGTTATGGTGCTGACCACACATTTCTACTGGAAAACACAATAAACAGTAACTCTGAAAATATAGTACAAAACATTTGAAAGTATAGGAATTTATATCATAAATGATGGAATCGTGATGGTTTTCAGTGGAAGTCCTACTGGCTTTGATGAAGAATTTGATCACCTCAAAGAGTGCCTGCAGAGAAGGTGAAATGAGACAGCACATCCTGACAGGGGCTTGGGATGAGAACAGCAAAACATCTCAACCAGGGAACCAGCCAACAGGAAAAGGCTTCCTGAAGGAAAAAGGCACATTTCCACATAACAGAGGGCTGCTCTAACCTAACCCTCACCATTAAGGCAGATTCCTGATGTACTTGTGAGTTGTGCTGTTTGCCATGGCCTGGGTGGGAAGCTGGAGGAGTGTGCAGGTCCCCAGTGGGTCAGCTCAGCTCAGCTCAGCTCAGCTCAGCTCAGCTCAGCAAGGCTCCTGCAATCCCATCAAGGGCTGGGAAAGCCTAATGGGCTCGTGCCTGCACGAACAAGACTTGTGGGGGGGAAAAAAAAGTGTTTATCTCAACAGCAGGGTCATGTAAATGCAAAGAATTTTTTAATATCTTTCTAGATGACAAATTGGTGTGTTGCTATGTTCTGAGACACATCCAGGCAATTTGTTCTTATTTCTTCAGCCCTAATCAAGACCTTGGATTATCTGGCTGTTCCTTGCACAACATTCCCCCAGCAGAGCAGGACCAAGGCACGTGTACTGATCTAATTTACAGCTGATTATTTCCTAGCTGCTGTTTCCAGCTGCTGTTTGAAGTCAGTCAGCAATAACAACAACAACAAAGTACTTTGCTCTTCATTGCTGGGCTGCTGGAAGTTAAAAGCACTGAGAGGAAAACTTTGCAAGTGTCCAGGTTGGTGTTTGACCTCCCAGCTGTGCCCTGAAAGTTCCCAGATCTCTCAAAATTCAGAGAAATTAACCTGTTCCTCAGAAATGTTCATTAACCACGACCCAGCTCCCACCCTGTCACAGCTGCATTGGCTGATCTTGCTCCAGAGCTCAT
The DNA here is from genome assembly GCA_030060385.1 of Muscicapa striata striata. Classification (NCBI taxonomy): domain Eukaryota; kingdom Metazoa; phylum Chordata; class Aves; order Passeriformes; family Muscicapidae; genus Muscicapa; species Muscicapa striata. The sequence continues at coordinate 6,030,917 of JAREIS010000002.1, read as the reverse complement.
TTCTGGATCTGGAATTAACCCAATGCAGCTGTGAAAAATCCCACAATCATCATTCACCACCTGAAGTCCCTGACTCTCCTCCTGTTCTGTGGCCTGATCCTGCAACAACCAGGAGGAACAACAAGGATGCTCCAGGAGGTGAAGAGTGAGCAGATGAAGTTTGGGATTTCTGCAAAAGGAGAGGTGCAGAACCATGAGCACACTCCCAACCCCTTGTGAAAGGAGGCACAGAGAGACACAAACATCTCAGAGGGTCTGATGCTTTTTTTTTCCTACATTACTGTCAGCTCCACTAAAATCACCTGTCACAAGCTATTTTTTTCCTCATAACAGGCACTGTGGTCATGCACTCCATCAGGGACACTGGAGAGGACAACAGAACTTGGGTTACCTGTATGGCCTGAAGAGCCAAGTTTATTAAAGATTTAAATCTCCTTCATGTGCCATGGCCAAAAAAAATAAAAAAATAAAAAAAATAAAAAAATTGTGGGAGCTTAACCAGCACCTTCACAGCTCATTTGACCCCTGAGTTTCACCACCCAGATCTACATCCAGCTTCCCTGCTGGGCTCCATCTGAATCCAAAATTCAACCCAAAAATTCCTTGAGAGGCCCAGGCCGATTATGTGGCTGGAAAAGGTGGAATCTCCACTCTGAGGGTTAGGAGAGGTCTGTTCTTTTTGAAACATCCGAGTTAAGTGTTATTGTCTCAGAGATTCAGCTGGCTGTGGGCAGTTGGGGTGGGTGGACTTTTTGCAGGAGAGCTCATGCACTGAGAAATAGTTTTAGGGAAGAAAATCATGAAGTATTTGGCAGGTAGGTCACGTCTGAGTAATAGTCACTTGACAAAAAAAACACAAGAGTTTGACTCTGATTTTCTTAATTTAGGATATTTCCAGAACTCCTAGTGCAGAGTTTGAAAAGGTGTTAGAAACTCAAAAAATGAATGACACATTTGGATTTTCAGCAAAGAAAATATTTTAAGTTGAAAAAAACCCACAAAAACCAAACTCTTCGCTATGGAAAGAAAACCAATAAATCATTTCTGCATTCAACTCTAATTTCTCTGTCAACTTCTCTTTGATTATACACCCAGGAGCTTGATGAGGACTGAACTACAGGCTCCCTCATCTGCAGTGAGCTGCAATTCCCTGCTAGAGATGCTCATTATGGCCACAGGCACCAGGGCAGTGGAACAAGGCTGCTGGATAGTTATTGCTAGGTTTTAAACATTTAAAAAAAAAAAAAAAAAAAAATCCCAGTAATCACAGCCACCTCAGCTCTCCCATAATAGCCCCAGGAATGATGAGGGCTGGCTGGGTGAGGGCAGCCTGGCTGGGCAAGTGGGGCAGGGCAAAGTCACCAAAGGGTGTCAAGAGACTCCACTGTTCTTTACAACAACCTCCCAACCCAGCAAATTCTCTCCTGGAATGTGTTTCCTGCTGGCCTCTCCTGTATTTTATTTATTAAGCTTAGCAACAGACAGGGGTGGGGATAAAAATATAGATTAGAAAAGGCACAGTGAAGAGATAAAGCAAGCACTGCTCCTGCAGCACAGCACACTGCAGGGCTGGCAGAGGGAACCAACTTTTCACTGGTTTAGAAAGGAGGTTTTACCTTGATGGATGGTTCTGCTACATATAGACATTCTTAAATTAAAATGAAGCTAAGCCAAAAATATTTATCAAAGGTCATAGACTTCTTATTACCTGTGTAATAGTATTGCCATCACTTTGGCTCACAGCTCAGTGAAATTCTACTCATTGGGCTGAACAAGGTTGTGCCAGGTAATGTTCCCATAAAACTAAAGGACAGTTCTTGCCCTAAACAATTTACCTGTACAATAGCATATATTGCCTCTGCTACTGCCTCTCTATTTTTGCTTGTCCTAACACAGAGGGAACACACTGATATTACTGCAGAAAAAACCTGGGATCTCATCTATTGGCTCCTAAATCCTTGTCTCCCCATCTCTTTGGCTTCCATGGGAAAGTTGCAGCTGCTTCCCTTCCAGCTTCCTTCCCTCCCCCAGGCCCTCCCAGCTCCACTCCTCACTGGGAAAAATGAAGTTGGGTTTATGTTAGGACAAGGGTGTTCTAGCTCAGTTATTTATTGCAGTAATCACCCCACGGAACCGTGCTTCCCTCAAATTGCACATATAAATTATCAGCCATTACTCCCTCTCCCAAAGGTTAATGCAACCTCTTGTTTTACAGGTAGAGTGAAATTTAGAGGTTAAAACATGCTTATGACTTGATTTTGCCTCCCTGCTTCAGCAGAGACGAGGTAAGAGGCGAGGAAGGGAGGCATTACCCTCGGAGCAGCTGCAATTACAGAGGGGTTTCGTGAAGCATTCTGCAGTGCTGTACACCAGCTCCCAGATCTGGCTTCCCTCTGCTATTCATTTTTCAATTTTCAGCTTCAAAGATCTTGGACATTCTCCTCCAGGCTCATCTACAAGCAGGAATCCAAGGTCTAATCACGTTGGATGATTTGCTCAGACACAGGATTTGTTGCAGCAGTCTCGAGACAAGCCAGCAGAAGGGAAAAAAAAAAAAAAAAGGCAGGAAGTTCATGCAATGTTAGAGTTGCTTTTATTTTCCCCAAATGCCATGACAATCCTATTGTCCTTCAGAGACGTGAACAAATTTACCTTGTGGAATTTGAGCAGGATTATTATGGGTTTTGTACTCGATAATCTGCTTTTTTTTCGGAGTCCTTTGTGCAAAGCTGTGTTCGCCGTGGTTCCATTGTTGGAGACACAAGAGCCCTGCTGATTGCTGACAAACAGCACCCCTGGAACGAGGCCACACTCCCACAGGAGATGCTGGAAGAGGAGCACAGGAGGTGCCACCTGCTGCAGCCAGTCCCAGGCAGAAAGGGGATGCTGAGGAAAACTGCTGCCAAACGATGTCTGAGAAGGCAAAAGCATTTTAGAGATGAGAGTGGTGTAAAGTCACCATCTGAACAACTCACAGGGATTTCAATGCCTCTAAAACCTGGGGAGTTCTGGTGCAGAAACAGGAGCAATAAGTACTGACACTCACATCTTTTAAGACTTAAGTAGAAAAAAAAAAAGTAAAAATAATTCAGAGCTCATAATTGCAAGGTTCCTCCACAACATAGAGTCATTCAGGCTGGAAAACTCCCTCAGCAGCACATCCCAAGGAGCCTCTGGGGTCTTCCCAACAGGAGCCCAGCACAGGCTGGATCTTCCCCACCAGAGCCAGCCTGTGGTGCCTGGGCAGGGTCAGGGTGACCAAGAGCTGAGCCCACCAAACCAACCTGTGGTGACAGAGCAGGTCCAAGGTGCAGCTGGAGAAGCCAATCCAGCTGGGGTAGGTTCAGAGTTCAAGCCAGATTAAGACCCCAGGGCTGAGTTTAAATACAGACCCCAGTGGGGGACCCACATGAGGCTGGTCATGTCCACCAAGGGCTCTGAATGTCCTGGGGACCCCCCAGAACCCTGTTCCCTCATCCCACTCAATGATCCCCATTCAAAACCACCCAGAAAGGACACACCAATGAAAACCAGAAGTGTTATTTATTCAGAAATGCTGTGGGGCTGAGCCCTCAGCTGCTGCACATCATTTGGAGTGGAATCAGTTAACAGCAGAGGAGGATTTAGCACATGATTTTGTTCAAATAACCTATCACATTGACCAGTCCTTTTATTAATCTGAGCATTTAAATGAGTTCTTATTAGAAAAAAGTAACTAGAGCTGCAAAAAAAGGAACAAGGTAAGGCAAGGACAAATACATAATTATCTTGAATATGAAAAAAAATGGTGCAGCAGAAGTTCATGTTCCTTTGTGTGGAACACAGCCCAGCTAATGTACAATTTAGATGCAATAGTTTTCTCTGGCTGGGAAATCGGTCTGATTTTTTTTTTTTTTCCCTCTCCGCTTATGCTTTTAACATTTTCCCAAAGAACAGAATGATGATGGAACTGAACTGCTGCAGCAGCCTGGACAAATTCATTAATGTCATTAACCAAATAATGATCCCAAAAGTGTGTGGCAGCACAGGCAGCAGCACCACACTTCCAGAGAGGCTTCCAGCATTCCACCTCTTCCTTGATGGGAGCACACAGCTCTGCCATCCTCACTGCAAGAAATACAAGGTCTTAAAAAAGCTGTGTTTGCCATGGTCCTGCACGTGCTCTGCCTGTAATTTTGAATATCCAGGCCTGATTTGGCAATCATGCAGCTCCTAGTGCCTTCCAGGAGAAGCTGGGAAAAGGGACAATCGCCTGGGGTTAATTATTAGCCTTTGTTTAAGAATTTTGCCATGCAGGTGAGCAACTGAGGTGTTTCTTCTCTTTCTAATGAGACATCCTGAGCTCCACCCCAAAACCTGTGGGGTGAGAGGAGTCTCTGTGCCACCTGTGCCTCCCCTGGGGTCCCTCCCAGCCCAAACCATTCCATGATTCTCTGCATCCCCTGTTTCTGATGCACAGAGAGCTCCAGCACTGCTGCTGCCTTCCCTCTCTCATGGCCAAAGCCTCTCCTTGCCAGCCCTGGAGCCCCAAAGCTGCCACATGGGGGGTTCTGTGCCCACAGCTCCCACAGGGGTGGAATTTGGGTGGGAGATGCTGCCTGGGTCTAAAATGGAATGTTTATTGCCCACCAGCATCCTGGTCCTGCAGTCTGGGATACTTTTGGGAAGGTGGGAAAGGGAACTGCTGGATTGGATCATGAGAATGCAAAGGGAAATGGTGAGAGGTGCCAGAGTGGCTGGGGGGGACAGCAGGAGCAGGAAACAATTTTAGACAATGCTGCTGCCCATGGGGTGTGAGTTGTTGATCAGATTGGACCCATCCAAAACCCCCTGCAGCTTTTAGACTGAATTGTTTCACCTAAACTGGCTGAGTGCTTGCAGCAACCCTCCCTTCCTTTTTGGTTGAGCTCTATGAGGGGTTAAATCCTGCTGCAGCCAGGTCCTGCTCCACTGAAATCGAAACAAAACAGGAAAAATGGATTTTCTGCAGGATCCCATTGCTCCCTCTGGGTGTCTCTCCCTGCCCCAGCTCTGTTGTTGTCCATCTAATTCATCCTGAGACCTTTCTGCAACATTTTTTTGGCTTTTTGCTGTGTTTCAGGTCTCATTTTCAGTTTTCCAGCACAGCCAGGTCTGTGTTCAGCCAGCACTATGATAAAACACATGATTTATTTATTATCATTTATATAATTCATTATATAAATTATCATATAACTAAGTTAATGGTGAGAATTCCAATGGAGAAGGTGTTGGGAGAGTTGAGCAAAGCAACCCAATCATTCAATTGCCCACAACCCTTCAGACCAGACCATGAAATGAGACTTACAGGGCAATGGATAACAGCAAAACATTGAATATATAAATAATAATAATGAACTAAAGCTTTGGTTTTTACAGCTTTCATCACAAGTTCTGCTGATGCATTGCAAAAGTTTATAAAGCTCAATGGGAAATTTTAATAAGGGGTAATAACCATACTCTTCATCCACTAAAAGTACCTGATCCTGACCTATTTTATAATAGGGTTATTCAAAATAACTCCACTGACATCACAACCCACTGGGGCAAGAAAAAATAGAACCAGTCCCTTGGTATTCATAAAATAACCTGCCTGGGGTACACAAAAAAACCATGAGGGGAAACCTGAAAAAATATCCTCATAATTAAAAACCGCTGGAGCAAGGAATTATTTTCCCCCTTTTTCTAATTCGGAAGCTTCTTTGATAACACACAAAAAGTTCATAACTCATAAAATGCAGCCATGGATTGAAGATGCAGTGATAATCTACATGTTTGATTGCAGCATTTATGGCCTAAATGCAGAAATAATGGTGACAATACAAAGCCTTGATTTCTCTTGTGGAAATTTGTGTTTCTGTAGCTGCAGGAATTGGGGGGATGTTAAAAACATCCAAAAACTGGGCAGGGCTGTCAGCAGCAGCAAGCTGGGATGGGATGGGATGGGATAATGGGATGGGATGGGATGGGATGGGATGGGATGGGATGGGATGGGATGGGATGGGATGGGATGGGATGGGATGGGATGGGATGGGATGGGATGGGATGGGATGGGATGGGATGGGATGGGATGGGATGGGATGGGATGGGATGGGATGGGATGGGATGGGATAATGGGATGGGATGGGATGGGATGGGATGGGATGGGATGGGATGGGATGGGATGGGATGGGATGGGATGGGATAATGTGATGGGATGGGATGGGATGGGATGGGATGGGATAATGGGATGGGATAATGGGATGGGATGGGATGGGATGGGATGGGATGGGATGGGATGGGATGGGATAATGTGATGATGGGATGGTTTCTAAGCTCTGAATAACTTGTCCTGGTTTTGGGTGCCATCTCCTGTACTCCTCACAGAGGCTCCCTCTTCTCAAACACACAGGCTGTGCTCTCTCCAGGTGCATCAGTCCTGAGGGGAAGAAATCCCTATTTTCTGTCCTCTGAAAAAGAATTAGGCACATGAAAGGAAATAAATCTGCTGTCTTGTGGCAAGGTGTGTGCATTCTTTGGGTGGGGAAACAGAGCTGAATGAGGCCTGCAGGCTACCAGGGCATTGACAACACAAAGCCATAAAAGGCTGGGAATCTCCTCTCTCAATGCACTTTATCCTTGCTGGATGCCTGTGTTTGCAAGGCACTGACATCCAATCCTGCTGACGAGAAATCCTAAATTAAACCCAAGATTAAAGGCACAACTAACACATACACACTGAGCCAGGCTTAGCTAAAACTCACAAAAATGGGAGCAAGAGCTTTGCAGGTCTGGGACAGCCTGTCCTGGCTGTGGTTCTTGTCTCCACCTGTACAAGCTGACCTTGAAGGACTGAAATGGGGAAAACCATTCACCTGAAAATCAGTTTTCCATGGAGAATTGAGTCTGGGATGGCTGTTTTATTGCCATTCAGGAGGCAAGTCCTTTTAGAAAGTGTTTTTCTATTGTCTTTCCCCCTCACAGGTATCACTGTTACTGTGGGAAGTGACTGACATCTCTTTTACACCAAACCTTTCTTCCTCCTAGAGCTGTTGAAGTGCTTTTGTCAACAAACTTGAATAGATCAGCCACTGCTTTCTCTTAAAAAGCAAAATAAAAGTTCACTTCAAGCTCATAAAAGAGGAAAAAAATCTACACTTTTTAAAAAAATAAAATCTCACTTTTGTATTACAATTTTAATTACCTCAACTGTTCTTTCATGTACTAATCTTCAGTTGTTTTTTTTTTAATTTGTGAGCTCCACTTCATTTGTTAAGGTTTTTAAATCCTCAGTTGTTTGTTTCAAGTTGTTTTCTTTATGGTTGTTTTTTCTATAAAGACATTCTTCTCATAAAGTCCCTGCACTGGCTACAGCATTTACATGAGAAGAAAAGCATGATCTCACTTTTCATGCTTGTAACAAACAGTTCTATCAGCTGATCCAAAAATATACTATATTAAAAAAAAAAAAAGAGCCCACCTTTTGTGCCACGTTTCAGCAAGTTCTGATGTCCAGACAGGATCTAATAAGGGTTTCAATTGAGGGTTGAAGTTGTAGGAGGTGGTAAAAATGAATTACCTGTCTACAAGGATTTACTTCTGCTCTGACAGAATTTGTTTAAAATTCCCCTCTTGCAGCTGTGCCTGTGAGGATCCCACTCCCTGACCTCTCTGTTATTTTTTATTCACCTTTTCTCCTCTCGATCCCTCAGCCTGCTCAGCCCCTCCTCTCTGGTGCATCTCAAGGCTGAGGGGTCTCTGCTCTTCTCTTCCCCCATCACTGCTGTCCCTCTGCATGCACATCTGGTGCATGAGATCCCAAAAACCTCTGTGGGCACATCTGATGGGGCTGAGCTCCCATTTTGTGGAGTAAAGCTGCAATGGGTCCTTGTCAGCTCTGATGCTTTAGGATTTTAACTTTTATATTTTTCATGTGTTTGTAATTCTGCAGTTCTTTAGTGTGTAACCCCAAACTCCATATTCAGTGCTGGCTGCTGCTCTCCCATTTTGGGCAGACACAACAATTCCTCTCCAGGCTGGGAATCAAGGACACCTCACTGCCTCAGGCCCCAGAGATGGGAACAAAAGTGAGTTGGGGAAGCAAACTTGGGGTAAATGACTTCATTACCTGCAGCTGTAATTGGGAGATTAACCCCCAAAATGCAAAAAGACCAAACTTATAAAAGTGTGAAAACCTGTGACCCATCATCCTTTTTTTTGGGTGTAGCCCCTGGAGGGCTTTGTCTGCCCAACATGTACCTGAAGGTCCTTCCATAAATATAACAGCTTTTTATTCCCTTAATTCTGTCTGGCCCCTGTTTTTAGGTAAGCCCAAAAAGGCATCAGCTCCTGCCTGAGCTTGTGGTGGGTTTTTAGCTGGGAATAATCCCCTCAGTCTCCCTAAGGAGGTGGGGTAGAACTATTCACAGGGAAACTCTGGTTTCTCTTTGGTTCCCAATCCAAAGCTCTTTTTGTTGTCTCACACATGAGTGAAGTGTTCACCTCTATTCCTCCCTCACTGCAGACTTCCTTCCCTTCCTGGAGCCCTTTGGGGTTTTCTCCTCTTTGTGAGGAGGCTGAGGGAGAAAATGACCCCTTTTAAACCTGTGGGACCCCCTGATTCCCATTCTGTGTCCTTCCCCACCCAGGAGTGCTCTGCTTTGCCAACCCAGCTGGAGAGCTCCTGCACATCCCTTGTTTTCTCTGGATCACTTTTCCTTTGGGTCTGTGGTCATCAACAGCTGTGGGTCCAGTGGAGGGAAATGAGAGGAGAGGCTCCTCTAATGTTAAATACTTGCACAGACTATTGCTCATTACATATGGTCACTTTCAGTGTTATTTTATGGATTTATTTCGTGGATTTATTTCTGGATATTTTTAGCATTTAAAAAAAAAAAAATTAAAATTGCACATATTGAAGATTATGCTCCTTTTTTGAATCATGCTACTCTGTCCCTTCATAGCCAAAGTGAAATACCAACTGTCCATGTGCAACTGGGCAAACATTCAGAACAAGGTTTCCCCATAAAACCTGGTTTCTTTCAGCTAAAGGGAAATATCAAAGTGTTTGCTGCTCTGATTTACAGCTGGGAAGTAGAAGTTACAGAAGGATGTTGAGTTTCTGTGGTGTAAAGGTAGTGCAAACTAAATTTCCTCCATTGTTTCTCTGTGGTTTAATGCCTGTACTGGGGAAACAGCCCCAGAAAACTCCAGCAGAAGATAACAGATGTTTTCCTCTGACTGACCTGGAATGGGGTGGGTTTCATGTGTGCCAAATCACAAAGTCCTTACTCAGGTTAAACTGCCCAAACCTGCATTAATAATGGCAAAAAGGGTGTGATAAAATCATTGAAATAAAATCTTTCAGTAAGAAAGTGGAAACCACCTCCAGTCTAGCCCAGAAAGTCGTGTTGGCTTCAGAGCAGAGGGGTCTGGCCCAGGGATGCTCTGCCAAAATGTTCTGCTGGCAGGGGAGACAGCAGGGCAGGGGAGTGAATGGTGGGAGAAGAATGAACCCTCCTTCCCTCACCATCTCTGCTCTCATCTGGGCAAATTAGACTGCAGGAAAACACATGGGATCAAAACTTTCTTTCCAATAAACACTTTCAGAAGTGTATCTGAAGAGGTGATTTAGGAGGACAGTGACACAGAAGTGTATAATGAATCTGGACCTGTGCTGCTGCATCTGTATGGACTTTGCAGCAATAAAGTAGGTTAAAAGACAAATTAATTGTGTGCTTCCTCTCCAAGAGAAAGAGACCAATGGTAGTTTCTATGGCAACTACTTGCAATTCATCCTATTAACTTTCTTATTGCAGGAACAATCAATAATGATACAGATCGCTTTAGGATAAAATATACATGAAGACTTTTAAAAAAATATATTGTTTGCTCTACTTTCAAATCAAATCTGATATGCTCTTGAAAAAGCAAAGACAATGTTAGAGAGAAGCAAACCGTGGATTTGCCAGGAGGGAAAAAACCAGGTGAGTCAATTTGTACCAAAATCCATCTTAGCAGCTCGAGCAAACTGCTCAGATTAATTATTTTCTGCAATGTTTTGCCATTTGTGTTCACTGTGATTTTGAAGGTTATACCTTATTTAAAGGTGTAATTCCAAGTGCTGATACCTCTGCTCAAAGCAGTCAAGTGCATTCACAGTCCCTCAAAGGAGTGGTAGCTACTCCAAAAGGCTTTTGGAAGTACAGAGCTCTCAGGGAGCAGCGTGACTGATGCTTCACCCTCTCCAGGAGCTGCCACAGAACTCTCTTGCACTTCATTTTTCAGATGGAACAGCAAGAGGGATCCAGGCAGATCCCTCCTGCCTCCTGTGGCCCAGGCAGCAGTGACAGCCAGGCTCAGCCTCCCTGCTGGTGGCTTTGCTCTGCAGGATGCTGTAGAATTCTCCATTTCCCCCTTTTTTATTTTTGTGGCTGCCAGGAGATATCAATACCCTGAGGTTTGCATCCCCTCCGTGCCATGTCCTGACACTGCACTGGATTTAGGGGCACTCAGCCAGCAGCAGAAAGTTCCTGAATCCAATTTATTTCCCTGATTTTTTTGATTTCTGTCTGGGTTTAAGAGGTTGGATACTTCAAGCAGGATTTTAAGTTGTGTGATTTGCCAGTGGAATTTGCAGGCAGGGACATCAGGGTGGGCAGCAGATACAGAGTGAAGAACAGAGGTCAGGACACTGGGCTGGGTCTTTGAAAATGTTTCTTTCTGAAATGAGCTGAGACTTTTCAGTGAGGTTTTATACAATGACTTGCCCTGTCTTTTGCCTTGTCTCACCTGGGGATGATCTGCTCCTTCCCTGCAAATTCCAGGTGGAGTAGTCACGACTCCAAGGTACCTGGATGTGTCAGAGTGAAGCAGGTGTTTGATCTGAAAGTTGTGCCCTTCTCAAGGACATCCCAGGGCACTGAGTTATTATCCTTAGATTGATTTCAGTTCCTTTCCCAAGTCTGGGAGAGTCTCTCCCTTTCTTCCAGCAATATTTGACTCAGGCTGACTCCCTGCAAGCTGCATGAACAGAGAAATTCTTTTCCCAGTCATTTTCCATCCAAGTCACAGTTCCAAGTCCCTTGTCACTCAGTGTGGCCCTGGTGCAGCAGGAGTTGATGATTCAAGCTCTGGTTTTGTGCCTATGACTGTAAATACACAAAGCACCAGCACTTCCAGTGGATAATGGGTAAAAAGCCACCTCTGGTCTGCTGCTATTTCACTTGCAGGTGTGAATCACGAGGTATTTTAGAAAATTGGATTGGTGGCACTCTGTGGATGGCTGAGGGCATTGTCTCCTCCACGTGCCAGTGTTCCAGGACAGCAGAATTTCCTGAAGATGCATTTCACAAAACCCAGTGCATAAACCTGAGCTGCCTGGGCAGGGGGAATGCTGGAACAGGAATATTTCTCTCTTTGCACATCCTAACTTTACACATCTGCTGCCTTTCACCTGCCACAATCCTGCTGTTTCTTCTGATGTACAGAAGTTGGACTTCCCTGTAATAATTCTAAATTCAGTTCATCTTCAAAGGAAAAATGCAAAATACTTTTAAATAGAATAGTGGAAGATATTGCACGAGTTAATTCACTTCATACTGAGGCTTTTGATCACTTCATTATTATAAACACAACCAGAACAGTAACATCTTAACCCTCCTCTCCAAATCTCCCCTTCTACTGAGTCATTTTTTCCCCATATCACTTGAATTCTTGATTTTCAAGTCCTCTTTGCCTCTTCTCCCTATTGCTGCAAACTCTCCATGCTTTTCTCATTTCTCTTCCAAACACCTTCCCTTGCAGCTGCCCTTCAGCCATAACAAAAAACCCCAACCCTCCTTGTCTTATCTGTTATTTCTGTCTTTTCTCCTTGTAATCTTCCTTCAGGCCATACAGAAGCTGGCTCTGGGTCAGGGAGCTTCTGCACACCTGGAGCTGGCTCATCATGCTTGCTGTGTGTTCTTCTCTTTATGGCATCTCAGGCCCAGCAAAATTAAGTTCTACATAATTTATTATCTGATTGGTCACTTTTTTTCCTCCTGTTCCACCCCTTAATAAAAAAATAAAATAAAATAAACAAATAAAAATATCATTAATCAGCTTCAAACTTTACATTCATTTAAAGAAAATGCTGGTGAGAAGGGAATGGGGCTTCTGTGCTTACTAAAAAATGCAAAAAAAAAAAAATCCCCAAATCCTGAGTACTCTTGGCTGTTCTTGCATAAAAGAACAATAAAATAACCAATATGAGAATCAATCTGTAAGTTTGGGGTTTTTTTGTAAAAAAAAGCATGAACAGCAATTCCCAGAGGATGCATTTAAAAGCTCTACAAACTCTCTACTTTGAAACTTGGATTTTCCTGCCTTTTTAGACTTTTCCCCTACTTTTAGCTTCTGAAAATCTTAAAGGGAAAACTGTCACAGTGTATTTGTCATAAAATTGGAAGGTTCTTCCAACACCAACAATGCTGCAAACACTCAGAGTCTTCATGCAAGCACTTGAGCTCTGTGATGCACCCAGTCAAGGTGCTGTGAATCAAAATAGTCCCATCACAAATTGGATTTGGGGACTGCTTGGGCTATGAAACTGAGAGGAATGTTGGACTTGTCTTTACAAATAAGCTGTGGGTCTGCTGGTAAATAAGGTTGGTAAAAGAAACAATGGGATGGATTCCACTGATTGATGAATGGAAAAATATATTTGCCTTTACAAACAAACTGTAGGTTTGCTGATAAAAGAAATTGGATATTGGAAGATGAAAGAAGCAATGGGAAAAACCATGAATTCTATAAGAATTGAAAATGAAAAGGGAGGATTATACATGAAAGGGGAATCTCAGGTATCAGGTGTTTGGGAAGTCTGTGCATCCCAAGTACCTCAGCCAGTGGGGAAAGAGAGAGGGAAATGTGGCTGGGAAAATAGGATAAAAGGAGGCTGTGTCCTCCAAAAATTGGAGAGATCCCAGGGGAATGCCCCATGGCCTCCTCCTTTATTTGAATAAAGCAAAAAGGACTCATCTGTCTCCTTTTTGGACATAAACCTCTGGTGTTTGTGGATTGATTTTCCTGACAAAACCAATCCCCGAGGCTTCCCAAGGCTGGCTGTGCTGTTGGAGGAGCCTGGGCAGGGTCTGGGATGCTCTGTGGGATCTGGGCAGAGAAGAGCTCAGAGCTGCACAACAGAGCCAGCAGAGGCTGGAGGAGAACAGGAGAGCTGGCAGGAAAAGCCAGGGCAGGAAAAGCAGGATGGCATCAGCTGGGGGGACTGAGTGACACGAAAGGACAGAGAGGAGCCCGAGCAGTCACTTGGAAAATAACTGAGCAAGCTTTGATGTTTGTGCAAATGGCATTTCTGGAGAGGAATGGAATGGAATGGAATGGAATGGAATGGAATGGAATGGAATGGAATGGAATGGAATGGAATGGAATGGAATGGAATGGAATGGAATGGAATGGAATGGAAATGGAATGGAATGGAATGGAATGGAATGGAATGGAATGGAATGGAATGGAATGGAATGGAATGGAATGGAATGGAATGGAATGGAATGGAATGGAATGGAATGGAATGGAATGGAATGGAATGGAATGGAATGGAATGGAATGGAATGGGATGGAATGGAATGGAATGGAATGGAATGGAATGGAATGGAATGGAATGGAATGGAATGGAATGGAAGAATGGAAGGAATGGAATGGAATGGAATGGAATGGAATGGAATGGAATGGAATGGAATGGAATGGAATGGAATGGAATGGAATGGAATGGAATGGAATGGAATGGAATGGAATGGAATGGAATGGAATGGAATGGAATGGAATGGAATGGAATGGAATGGAATGGAATGGAATGGAATGGAATGGAATGGAATGGAATGGAATGGAATGGAATGGAATGGAATGAATGGAATGGAATGGAGATGACCTCTGACCAGAAGAAAATAAGTTCAACGATTTTCTGATTTGTTTGAATATGAGCCTCCCAGGGAACTGAATGTCATGTAAGGCTGCAATTTTTGGCATGCTAACTTACACCTTCTCAAGGCAGGTGGCTCTTCAAATGATCATATTTTAAATAAATTCTGAAAAGCATTATGTATCCAACAAATTACATAGCAAGTAAAAATTCTTGTGATGAAGGTGATGGCTTGGTTGTAATTTCTTCAATAGGAATATTTATTTTGCTTTTTGATCGTTAGTAGTTGTACCAATCCCTCTATTATCTTTAATTCATGTCACCATTTTTTTTCCAGTTAAAAATGTGAAGAATTGATTTAAAAAAATGTCCAAATTGAATAACCATTTGGTTCAAGCTGTGTGATGTCAGTGAAAATACAGATCACACTCAGTAGATGTCAAGTTACATCCACACTTTGGGATATTATCTCAGCTTTATGCATCTTCTATTTTCTGTTTTATCTGAGCCTGGGTTTGGTGCCCTTCCTGCTGCTCCCACAGGAAATTCTGCAGCCACTCCAGCACCTGGGATGATCCCAATCCCTTCTGTATTTCCTTGAAGTTCCTTCTGTGTTTAAATAATGTCAGCTTCAATTGTGCTTGAGATGAAGGTAGGGGAAAACTGTGGGATTGACTCTCTGGTCTCACGGTAAATGCACTCCGATTTGGGATGAGGAGAGGTGTCAAGTTCAATTCTCTGCTTCAAATAAGGAGGATGGATTTGAACTTCAATCTCCTCTATTCCCATGATTAACCCTGGGCAGCTGAACAATGGCTTTATTTCTCCCTTTCCCCCTCTGGTTCTGCTCTGGTCAGGAGAACACTCAGATCTCCAGTCAGGAAAGGCTGAGGATGTTTGCCCTGGAGAAGAGAAGGCTCCAGGGAGAATTTATTTCTGCCTTCAGGGGACAGAGAGGGACTTTTGACAAGGGGTGGAGTGTATGAAGTGGGGGAAGTTGCTTTAAACTGAAGAGGGCAAGGTTGGAGGGGATTTCAGGAAGGAATTGTTCCCTGGGAGGGTGGGCAGCCCTGGCAGCTGTGGCTGCCCCTGGATCCCTGGAATGTCCAAGGCCAGGCTGGATGTTGGGGCTGGAGCAGCCTGGGACAGTGGGAGGTGTCCCTGCCATGGCAGGGGTGGCACTGGGTGGGATTTAAGGTCCCTCCCAACCCAAACTGTGATTCTGTGATTTTTATCAATGGTGTAGGGTCCCCTCCAGCCAGGAGCCAAAGACATCTCCCAAAAGCAAGAGTGAAGTCCTGCTGCATCCCCCAGCACCTCCTGCTGCAGGTGCAGCTGGGGCCAGGCTCAGGCTGGAGCTCTCCCAGCACTGGGGGACCCTGCACCCCACTGGGGCATGGGGGATCCCAAAATCCCCCCAGGAGCTGCTCCCAGAGGAGGGACAGCAGAGCAGAGCCAGCACCCATTTTGTGATCTCAGCCAACAGCTTTTAGCTGAGTTCCTGCCATGGGATGATTTCAATCCCTGTCTCACCTCAGACTGTCTCCATGGGAGCGTTGGATGTGCAGCCTGTCAGAATTTCCAAGGAACATGACATTAAGAGTCTGATAATGTTCATTCCCTGACACTGCCAGGAGCAGGACTCCACTGACATCATTCCAGTGCCTCCAGCCTGCTGCCAGTGCAATAAATCTCTTTTTTTCAGAGGGTAACAACTCTGTGGGAAGGTCTGAGTGTCCCTCACTTGTCTCTGAGAGCAGCCAGACCCATGGAGAGAGAGGACACCACGAATTCTGCAGGTGGTGGAGCTCCAATGCTCAAGCACTACCCAAAATCTGCTCCAAAAACCTTAATGTGCCATGAATGATTTCCAAAGGGAGCTTGACTGCTTTCCAGATAAAATATTGTGACTGGAGAAAGAAAAGAAAACACACAAGGGTTAAAAATGTGGTGGGGTAAATAAATGGTGTTTGATAAGATAATGATCTGAGACCAGCTGTTGCTGAAAAAACGTTTATTATTATAAATCATCAGAGGCCTTATAAAATATAGACTTGCCAAAAAAATACCAAACAAAAATGCTTCTGTCATAATTAAATATGCAAAATTCACAGCTCCCTAGGGAATTCAATTTTTTCAGAGATAGGTCCAAATCTATTTCACTTACATGAAAAACACACATAGACAGAAGTCCTGAAAATCTGATGTCCTTGCTAAGATTTATTTAATCATTAAAATCATGATTTGTATTGAGAAAATGAAGAAATTGTAAGATTACCATGGTTGTAACATAGCAGTGGTATAAAATTCCAGATAAGTTCTCATATTCTTTCTTCTTTTTACTGGGGAAAAGTGGAATTATGAGAAATGCTGGACATGCACTAACAGGTGCTGGGGTAAACCTTAAATTTCTTTCCAGGATTTATTTCTAGCAGCTCATGCACACCAATATTGCTGGAATTCAGCCCAATTTGGAAGGACACAGAAGGAGCAATGCTGGTGAGGAAGCTGGGAAAGGATGGAGCTGGGGAATATTTTCCATGTGTGTGTGCTCACACAGCAGAGAGGAGCTGAGCTGTGTTTTCCCAGAGCTATAACCAGAGGGGATCAGCTCTCCTGGTGTGAGATCCTGTAAGAAAATGAGGCATAAACAGGCCTTGCAAAGTTAAGCAATATCAATTTATCCCCCTGAGGCAGAATAAGATAAAAATAACTCGGGGTTTGTGAGAATGGAGAGAAACTAATAAACCAAAACCAAACCAAACAATCTCTTCAGAAGGTGACAACAGCTGAGGACACCAGGGCTGGTGGAGATCACAAACATTTGAACCTTCCCACCAAAATCCCATTTATTGCCAGGCAAGTTGAAGAACTTCCCTTTGGCAACTCCCAGTTGCTCTCAGAGATACTGGTGCTGCTCTGACCACACTCTTTAAATGCTGAGCTGAATGAGATTTCTTCAGTTTTAATTTTCATATTTCCAGACTCTGCCCTGCATTGGTGTGTGACTCTGAGCTCCATATAAAGTGTCACAAGGTCTCCTCCCAGCTCAGGCACACAAAACAATCCTTCTCCAGCCCAGAACCAAGGACAGCACTGCAGCTTCAGCCCCAAAAAGTGCAAACAGAGAGAATTGAGGAGAGAATCTGGGAGGGTGGGACTGCAGAACCTGGAGCTGGGATTGGACAATGAACCCCAATGTGGAAATGGACCAAAACTGATAAAAGTGTGAAACTCCTGACTCTGGGTAAATTTTGGGATGCAGTGTCACTCCCTAAGAAATACTTTTTCAAGGCATGGCTTTTGACAGTGCCAATCCTCATTTTGCCTGAAGTTCCAGCAGCATTTTGGTGCCTCTGGGTCCTCACTGTGGTGAAAACAGTGGCTGCTGTGGAATCAAATAATGTGCCTTGATTTGGTGACCAGGACCTGTGAGGGGCACAGGGTTACACTGGGCAGGCAGTGAGTGGCTTTAGGAAGGACCTGAGGACAGCACAGATTCACAAAATGACATTTTAATCATGCCTTGAGCAATTTGCTAATTACATTCAACAGCACCTAGAGGAAAAACAGGAGTTGTCAGGGTTTTGTAGAGACAAGAAGAAAATTGGTTTGGGGACACCACTGATTATTACAAATACTGAGGTGTCATATTATCCAGAAAAGGCACAGTGGAAAATCCTAGCAAAAGCCATATTTGAAATTTTCTTTCCAACTTTTTTTTGGAGTGAATTTGATCACAAGTTTATACTTTTTTTTTCCCCCATGCAGTAGGGTTTTTTTTCTATATTTAAGTATGTATAATGGATCTGCAAAAAACCATCAGAGACCATTAAGCCAGAGAAGCATGAAATCAAGTAGAAATTATTATTTTAATTCTATGCACTTGTGCATAACAGTATGAACATGGTGCCAAGTAAACATTCCTCAGAACTCCAGCTAGTACTCAAGGCAGTAACCTGATTTTCAGTTTGGAAGCAGGGAATACAGCCCTGCACACATCTCAAGAGAGATTTAGGTGCAAAGCCCAGCTCGTGTATATTCTGACAGCAAAGGAAAATGTCAATTACTCTGAAGTGATTTTATTATTTAAAAAGCTCTTCAGATGGCAGCACTGGGGCTTGACAGACAAGGATCCATCTGTGAACTTTGTCAATCATGTGTGGGTACACAAACATCAGCTCAGTGTTCATTAACTTTGCACGATGCTGCTTCACCCTGAGCAGGTTCAGGGTCTGGGTCTTCCAGGTAATTCCTAAAGGGAATTTCCTGTTTGCCTGGCTGTAGTTTGTGGCAGAGATCCCTAGTGTGTTCCAGACACAGGAAAATAAATGGGATTCATTCTGCCTAGCATTGATCCTGTAGGTGTGGCAAAGGTAAGTACAAGGTCGTTTGAAAGTTTATTTACCTGGTGATGGACAAGTGCCCAAAGAGGAGGGTTCTGTCAACCTAAAAAAATCAAAACTTGATATTTTGCTTCGGAGACAAAACCTTATGAGAGCTGGATGTCATCCTCCTAGAAAATATAATGTTTCTCCTCTGCATCAGGATCAATTTCAGACTTCAACTTGCTGTAGCTGCACATTATAGGAGAGTTTGGTCAAAAATTGTGAATAATTATCTCAATCAGCAGCTGTGACTTACCATCCTCTGATTGTTCTGCTAACTCAGAGGCCATGCTCAGGGCTTAGGCACAGAACCTTGTGCCATCTACCTGCCAGCAGTGCTCCACACCAAAAATATGTTCAGGAAACCTTTTTATGTGTTCAGGGCTGAGCCACATGGAAATAATCTCATTTACCAGAGCCTGGAGATGACACAGGGGTAGTGGCTGCAGCTCAGCTCTGCTTCTTATTTCTGTGTGCTCATCTTGAGAAAGGGGCTTGTTTGACATCTCCACACACTTCTGAGGGAAAATGAAAAATAAGTTGCTCCCAACTTGGATTCACTTGAAGGGCTCATAAATATGGATGTTTGTAGCAGTGACCATATGATGGGGAAGGAGCAAAGAATACTTGACTCTATAATCATGTAAAGACTTGAGGTCTTGTGTTCAGTGTTGTGATGAGAAAGGAACTGAGACCTGTTAAACCCTCTCCTCATTCCTGCACCACAAATCTGTTCTCTCAACTTGCCAGTGCCAAAACTCTTCCTGAACTCGTGCTGAGGTCAGAAGTGGGGTGGTGCTTCCTTTCTCCTTCACAAGGACCCTGGAGGAGCAGTTTCCTTACAGCATGAACATCCAAGTGATTTTCAGCAGGTTTTTTTTCACCAACAGCTGTCTCAATTATCCTAAAAATGTTCAGATGTGAGCTGGAAAATGAGTCCTTGCCTCCAAACAGAAGCTTGCTGTACACTGAGCTAAGAATAGGTGAACTTGTCTGGGTGCTTCCTTGGGCCTGTCACATCGAGTTTGCCAGACACATCCATGAGCAGCAATCCTCACTCTGCAAATGGAATATATTAACCACAAACCTTTTTTTTTTTTTTTTTTTTTTTTTTTTTTTTTAAGTGCTCTTGCCTGGCTTGCCTTCCTGGCCCACCCTGCCACACTTGCTTTCCTTTTTGGAGCAGCTTCCACAGAAATATGAATTTCCTTGTGAAGATTCCTGGGCAGTAAACTGAGCTGATTTAGCACTTTGGTGGCTGAGGCTGGTGGGGCAGGATGTGCCAGGCTGTGACTCTGCTCTCTGCCCAGCAAGAGAGGGTTTTCCTCTCTCTTCCTGAAACCTTGAAGGGATTCAGGTAGATGATTCCCAGCCCTATTGGATTCAGGGCTGCATTGCCCTGAAAAAAAAAAAAATAAATATATATATATATGTATATGTATATATATATGTGTGTGTGTGTGTGTATATATATATATATATATGTATGTGTATATATATGTGTGTGTATATATAGCTATAGATATAGATATATAGATATAGATATAGATATTCAATTAATTCGTTTTACAGACAGACTTTTTTTTTTTTTTTTTTCACCAGAGAGGGAACTTCTAGTTACTTCCACAGTACTTCTAGAAAGATAAGTAGAATAATGCTCTGTTACAAGCTAGTTTATTCATTTCTTATCTGTTATAGCATTTGAAAGCTATCACAGCTCAGGGAGAAGAAAAGGGACCCACCCTTTGTGGGCAGGGATTGAAACCCAGGGGAAAAGGGGCATTCCCCAAGGGTCTTTATGGAACCTGCTGAGGAGAGTCTAATCTGGGCTCCCTGAATCCCAAACTGGCACACAGAAATCTTCCTTCACTTGTCTCACTGCACTTTAAAAGGGCTCAGAGGACTCTGGGGATGTCAGCAGCCCATTCACAGCTACTAACAAATTCCACAGATGAAAGGTGGGAAAAGAGCAGGGCACCAAGCTCAGCTTTGTGGAGTAGGAAAATAATCTAGCAGGAGCAATGGAAAAGGAGAAAATTCTCAAGTATTTTAAAGTATTCTGTGAATATTCACTCAAGTGTGATCTTCATGAGCATCCACAAAGAGCAGCAGCTGGTCTATAGCCTCTCCTTCCTTCCCAGATAAACAATCTGATTCAGCAGATGACACATTATAATTGAATATTGCAGCACCTCTTCTCCTTTGCTGCCAGGTTGGTTTAATGGTCTGGTTTAACCCTAGACTAGAACTGCACTGAGCCATTCCCTTTGGGTGAGAAGTGGAGAAAAACTCCTGTAGTTCCAGTGGAAAATGCAAAGTAAAGCAGCTCAGCCCTCATATAATAAAGGAAAGGAAAAGAAAAGGAAAAAAGAAAAAGAAAAAGGAAAAAGGAAAAAAGGAAAGGAAAGGAAAGGAAAGGAAAGGAAAGGAAAGGAAAGGAAAGGAAAGGAAAGGAAAGGAAAGGAAAGGAAAGGAAAGGAAAGGAAAGGAAAGGAAAGGAAAGGAAGGAAAGGAAAGGAAAGGAAAGGAAAGGAAAGGAAAGGAAAGGAAAGGAAAGGAAAGGAAAGGAAAGGAAAGGAAAGGAAAGGAAAGGAAAGGAAAGGAAAGGAAAGGAAAAGAAAAAGAAAAAGAAAAAGAAAAAGAAAAAGAAAGGATGAAACAATATTTCCCTGCTTCCCCTACTTTTCTGGCTCCTTGGTGTTGTCTGTGCTGCCCTTTGCTCTGCCGTGCCTTTCCCTGGCTCTCAGGAGGAGGAGGAGGATTCCCTGGAATACTAAAGAGCTGCAGGCAGCTAATAAATAACAAAATGCAGAGTGCAGCTTCCCTGACTGGGATTTCAGAAAAAGCTTTACAGGAGTTCAGGGCACCTGAAATCCCCAAAATTTCCATGTGGGGAAAGAGGCATCTCTCTTCTCAGTTTGCACTGTGTGAGCTCAGGAGGGTCCCCTGATGGTCTTGGAGTGGTGACATCTCCCAGAGTGACATTTTTCAGCCCTGCTCTTGCACTTTTAAGGTCACTTGAGTCTTTTAGGACAGTTCCAGCCTTGGCTGCAACCTGTGTGGTTGAGTTTCCTGACCCCGAACTCTAAAATACTGAGCAAGAATAGTGTAAATGTACATTGTTGGTTTTTATGGGGAAGTTTGCTGATCTGTTTGGGTGTTTGCCATCAGTGAAGTTTGCTTCAGAGCAGTGAATCTGCAAAATTCACCCCTTAAACTCATAGTCTAAGTCAAAGGGGAGGATCAAACGTGATTGTCATCAGCTAGGAAATGGAACAGGGATTAGGAGTAGCATCTTTAAAAGTGCTGCATAATTTGAAGCATAATAAGGAAGAATTATGTAGAAAGCTTATTTGGAACAAGATAGGGGAAAAAATGTGCAATAATGCCTTTTCTTAATTTCTGGTAAGACTCTGTATTTGGTTTTTAGCACCATTCTCCTAAAGAACAGGTGATATCACTCTCACTGTTGTATTGAAATCTTTCCCTTCTTCAGACAAGGCTCCACACTGCAGATGCTCAAAATGAGACTTTGGCTGCTCAGCTGAGACCACAGAGATTTCAAAAGAACCAGTGCTCGAGCCAGAGAGGAGAATTTCTGTAGATAAACCTGAAATGCAGAAGAAAGCAGTTGTGTGGATTAATTTAATTCCTTTTACATAGGAGCAGACATCTCCTGTGGTTTTGGTTGAACTCTCCCAGTTAAACCCAGTTAAACCACCTGCAGTCAGTCCCCACAAACAACTCACATGCAGCAAGAGCAGAGCCCTGCATCCTTGCTGGAAGTTGGAAAAGAGGAATATTCTGCAATTAAGTCTCTTCCCAAGCAGGGAGCTGTTCCCAGCTTCTCCCTTGGCCTCTGGAACACCCTGGGATCAGACCCTTAAGCCTGCACACTAAACAAGCTTTTTATAAAATCCCAGAACCGTGGGATGGTTTGGGTGGAAGGGACCCCCAAGCTCTTCTCATTGCTCATGTCCCTGCCCATGGTCACTGCAGCCATTGGCATGGGCTGGACACCTTCCCCCAGCCCAGGCTGCTCAGATTTGCATTTAATCCATCAGGTAAAGAGCTTTGGGCTGGCCACAGGCCAGCAATGCAGCCAATCATTCTGTCCTTTAATTCTTCCAGGAAACATCAACAGAATTCAGGAGAACTGAGTGAATGAGTGTTTGCATGCCTGGAACATGTTTGGTTTGCTGTCCCCCACACAAGATGGCAGAGACAAGAGGAAAAGCAAAGGAATTAAGAATTTCCAAGTCCTAATTAATTTGGAGCTTTTCATAGCTCCCAACAAGAGGAGCAACCTCCAGCTCCTCCCAGGTTGCCATGGATTGGGAATGTTTTAGTGCTGTTCCCTAATCCTGGTGCTTATTAACACTCAGCTGGCCAGGGAAAAACAAGGGAGGAGATTTTGGGGCTGATTGCAGGAGTTCAGATCTCTTTGAGCTGCCTGTAAATGTCATTTTAGTCCTGATGTAACAGAGACATCAAAGTGAAGTATTGATTAAACTGCTTGGCCAGGCAGGCTGGAAAAGGCAGTTTGGAGGTTTGGAGCTACAGGTCTGACTATTTTTCACAGCAAACAAGCAGCCCCTGCCAGCACCTGCCTCTCACACAGGGCTGGTGACATTCCCAGCCTCAGCTGCAGGAATCTCAGCTGCAGGAGAGCTGCTATACCCCATGTCTGTGGGGTTTGGAGTTTTAGATGTAAGACCTTTTTTTTTTTTTTTTTTTTTTTTTTTCTTTTCTTTCTTCCACACAGCCCTGCTCCACTTCCAAATGCCTTTCCCCTGGTTAATTCAGACTGCAGTCTCACTTCTGTTGTGACCTCTGAATTTCCTGAATTTCTGACACCATTTTTGTCAGCATGTTGGAAAGAATAAAGCAATAGAGAAAACAGCAGAGAATGATGCCAAAACTATATTTATTTATTGGGCTTCTTCAACCCCTTGTGCTCTTTGCAGAGCAAACCAAAATTATTCCCACTTGATGCCTTTTCCCCATCCCAGTTTTTCTATTTGATTTTCCTTGCTGTGACCTTGGAATTACTCAGCAGGCAGTGCTTAGAACAGTAGCCAGAGCAACAAAAACCTCTTCTGCCTAACAGCCTATTGAAAGAGAGCTAAAATTGCTGCAAAATCACATTGTAGATTTCAAGTATTTACTTGGGTTTAACAATTCTTATAATTGTTCATGTTATGTTAAAATGCAGGAGGGAGCCGAGAGGTTCTGAAGTTTTCCTTTGAAAACATGGAATCTCCAGTTTATTAGACTCACAGAATGGTTTGGAAGGGATTTTAAGAACATCCAGGACCAGCCCTGCCATGGCAGGGACACCTCCCACTGTCCCAGGTTGCCCCAGCCCCAATGTCCAACCTGGCCTTGGACAGAGTTAAAGGAAATAAATGAAGGAATAAAGCAGGGATTTATTAAAAGCCCTTCAAAGGATTCCCCTTGGGCAGTGCAAGAGCCTGGCCATGGCTGCACCCAAGATGATCCCAGTCATGAGTTTCACACTTTTATCAGTTTTGGTCCATTTCCACATTGGGGATCATTGTCCAACCCAGCTCCAGGTTCTGCAGTCCCACCCTCCCAGATTCTCTCCTCAATTCTCTCTGTTTGCACTTTTTGGGGCTGAAGCTGCAGTGCTGTCCTTGGTTCTGGGCTGGAGAAGGATTGTTTTGTGTGCCTGAGCTGGGAGGAGACCTTGTGACACTTTATATGGAGCTCAGAGTCACACACCAATGCAGGGCAGAGTCTGGGAAATAGAAAAACTAAAACTGAAGGCATCATGGACACCCTGTACCAGAGCATCCCCACCCTCACAGCAAGGAATTCCTTCCTAAAATCCAATTAAAAACTTTCTTCCTCCATCCTAAAGCCATTCCCTGTGTCCTGTCCCTCCACCCCTTTTCCCCAGTCCCTCTCCAGCTCTCCTGGAGCCCATTTAGGTCCTGGCAGGTGCTCTGAGCTCTCCCTGGAGTTTCTCCTCTCCAGGTGAGCACCCCCAGCTCTCCCAGCCTTTGTTTCTCTCTCTTGAACCAAAGCTGCCTCAGTTGTGCAGGTGCAGGAGGAGTTGCAGGTGAGGAGTTGGGCACTGAAGGGACAAATTCCAGCGTGCTCCTTTGCAAACCCCAGCTGAGTGCTCAGCTCAGCAGGATTTGTCTTCACCAGGGCTTTTAAATGATATAATCTAAAGGCATCTGAGGAGATAAGAGGGGTGATTGATTGCAGTGTTATTACTAATAATACTTTAGGTTAAATTGCACTTTTTTTTTTTTTAATTTTTTTTTTTAAATCTGCCCTATGTCCTTCTATGCTCCTGTTAATAAATTTTAAATCCATCTCTAGATTTCGTGGAGAATTTTAAATTGGTTCATAAGTACAATCTATTGGACAAAATTTAATCTATGGTGATTTTTCAGGTATAAAATAACACACTAAAAAATGTTCAGCGTTCTAACAGGGCTGTGCTGCAAGAAAACTTATATAGAACATAAAAAAGCAGCACAATCTCTGTGAATATTGGCTACATTAATACCTAATTTAATTAGTTCATTAGTAATATAAGCATATTTCTGCCTTTACTTTTTCCCTACTGGTGTTACAAATGCTGCATCCTTATCTTCCCAAGTTGTTTTTTTTTTTTTTTAATTTAATATGGATTTATTCCTAAGCATTCCTTCCATGATAACTGATAACTAATTTCAAATTCTGCCTGAAAGAGGCACATAAACAGACATTAAAACCCACAGCTAACATTGTGAGGTGGCAGTGAAAATTTAATGGTGGAGACATAAATTCAGCCTAATTTTATTGCAATTCTTCAGGAATCCTTTTTTCTAAACATTGCATCAATTTCCAAATCCATTTGTTATCCATTATATCAGAGGATAATGAAACCATTTAATACACTATAGCCTGTCATATATACTTCTCTTGGTGTTTCATTTTAATTTAGCTTACTTAGGAGACACTTAACTGATTGTCATTCTTAAATTTAATAGGCCAAATCTATCTTTATCTTGTTCTTTTCTGTAGATTAATATTAATCTTATTCTGTGATAAGTTTCTACCATTAAGACAAAAAGGATTTCTTGGAAAAAAAATAAAAAAATCTTGGCTGGCAGAATTATCTGGACCACGTGCTAGGGATGAAAATATAATAAATTCCCCAGCTTTGTGGAATGGTGCAGCTTGGAAGGAGACAAAATGAGATGGTCAAAATTAACCCAAAAAATGGGGATATCCAGACCACCCTAAGACTGGGTTAAGAAAATAACTGATAGGAAATAAGATACACTAAGATAATAAATGGGAGAAGTTGTGGATGTCCCATCCCTGGAAGTATTCTGGGAGTCCAAGAAAAGAGAAGAGGCTCAGAAAATCATGGAATTGTTATCCAGCTCCGTGTTAGGGAGTCTTTGCAAATACAGGGGTTGACCCCCAATGCATCCCCAATATCTTGGAGAGCTTTGGCCAAGGAAAAGGAGAAATGTCACTGCTGTGGCCTTGCCCTGAACTCCCTCTCCTCACCATGGAGGAACCACCCAGGGCTGCCCTTGCATGATGCCAACTGCTCCAAGATGTTTTTTAAATCTTCCAGGGAAGGTTTGTGTGGAATGACTTTCTGCAGCCCCCGAGTGCCAAGGCTGGAGCAGCTCTGGCTGAAACTCCTGATGCCACTTCAGGGAGTTTGGGAATCCCAGAGAGGGATCCAGGGATGAGAGGATTGTCCCCAGGGCTCTTCACCTTGGCATGGCCCATGAGGACACCCAGGCATGGAGAATTTGCTCTCCACTCTCCACTTCTTTCTTATTTCTGTTTTATTTTCTCTTCCTCTTTGCCTTCTGTTTAGCAAAACCCTGGATTAATCATCCAAAACTGCATCTCTGCAACACTGCTGTGAGCCTGTGATGGAGGAGAGCTCAAAGCAAAGCCCAACCAGCCCAGTGCTCCCCAAATTTGCCAAATCTTGCAGTGCCTGATAAGGGTGAGCTGTGCTTCAGCTCCTCCAGCTGCCTTTGTGAATTTTGGAATCAGTCTGGGAGCAGTGGGGCAGTTCCTGGAGGCTGGGAAAAGCAAATGTTGTTCCAGTATTTAAAAGAGTGAGATATGATGACCCTGGTAATTACAGGTTTTTCAGATTGATACTGGGCCTGGAGTGGCTGCTGGAGGATTTGATTAATAAAGGATTAACGGCAGGAACCTAATTAATGCCAATCAATGTGGGCTTAGGGAAAGGGGATCCTGTCAAAATTGCTTTTTTTTTTTCTGAATGAGATTACAAATTTTGTTGATAACCATGGTAATGTCCTGTAACAGCCTTCTATAAAACATCTGACTTGGTACTGCATGACTGATTAAAAACCAGGGAGATACAAAACCAACAGATCATATAAAATGGGGCCAAAACTGGCTGACAGGGCTCAAAATAACTCTGAGTGACCTTTACCAGCTGTGTAATTCTTTTGCTGATGGACTCCATGAATTTCTCATTGTTATTTTGGCCGTTTTATTTATGATTTCAAAGGAAAAAAAATAAAACTCTGAATTATTGTGGCTGTAAATCCTTTAGTCTTTTCTGCAAGCTGATGCCAGGCTTTGCAGGAAGAGTGGGTTGTGAGCGTTCTAACTTCATATTTGGCCAGTGGAAGCTCCATAAATAGAAATATGTGGTCCTTAAAATGGAAAAGTTTGGACCATTAGGCAAGAAATCATTGAAGGTTTAATCCCTCCCTGTGAACATGGAACACGAGTAGCAGAAGAGCATTTTTCTAGTTTAGCAGTGGTGAGGAGCTGAAATCACTGCAAGAATATTGTCAGTACTTAGAATCCAGGTGATTAAATGTTGAGCAATGGCTTGTGGCTGATTGTCTATCAAACTCAGGCTCCAAGTTTTCCAGGTTTTCCTGGATTATCTTCCCCAGTTCCCTAAAGAATTAATTCAGGACAACCTGAACAGGGCAAAGCCCTGGAAATGCCCTCCAGCCTTTTCACCTGGGGCTGCAGGAGAAAATCCACCCCAATTAGAGAGCCCAGATTTGTGCTGTGTCCTGTTTATTGCTGCCAGGGGGGCTTTGGGATGTTGGGGTTGCATTTGCTGTGTTTGTGTTTACTGTTCTCATCTGCAAGCTTCAGGTCTTGGACCTTCAAGATTTAGAGAGCCAGAGCATCTGAACCATCTCCTTTTCTCCAAAAGATTAATTATTAGCCTGCATTAAAAAAAAAAAAAAAAAAAAAAAAAAAAAAAAGGAAAAAAAGAGGAAAAAAGCATCAAATGCAGAGTTGTCTTTATAAATCTCTCCTGAGCCTGAGATAAAAGGGATAAGGCTGGTAGGACATCTGATGTGTAGCCCAATTAACCAATACTTTTATGTTCAGCTGTTCTAATACTACATTTCTTCAGTATTTTAATAAACCTTAGCCATATGTTTGAGGTGGTTATTGCAAGGAGATTAAAGCTGAGGTCCTTAAAACCCTCAACAATATTTTCCTTTTTATTAGACAGTATTGTGTTCTAATAATGTTAAAGTCTTTTAATTCAGTGAAATAAATTTACTCAGAAATTAATACAAGAGAACTGTCATTTATCCTTTACTTGCAAGAGAGGAAATTAAAATTGACTTTCCAGAGGATCTTACAGTAATGCTGGAGCCATTTTCAAACTTTGGTCAAGAATAGTACAGAGGCAATTTAAGTTTCTCTCAAGGATTCAAATCTCAGGTTATACTGAATTATTATGTAGTAAAATATAAAGAAAATAAAGGATAGGGTGGAAATCTGACCTTTTTTATAGTAAAGGAGGGGGAGGGGGGTGTGTGGGATGCACCAAGAAAAGCCTGGAGCTCACAGAGGTGTTTGATTTATTTTTTTTTTCTTTTTTTGGTAGAAATTTGATATCTGATGACTTTCCTTCAGCAATATCCTCTGTCTCGTGGCCATATGACACTCAGCTCTTGAGCAGGATCTTCATCAACACATGGACCTCAAGGTTCTCAACACAAGAATTGATTCCAAAATACTTTATATTTCCTTTAAGAGTTTGAGGGAACCAAGTAGAAAAGCTATTGCAGTGAGCAATTATAAAGGAAATGAAAGTTTGACCATTACACAATGACTTTTAAAACAGTTACATCTCCTGGGGGTGGCTGATATTGAAGGAAGTGAATTTAAAAGAATGTGGTTCAAGTGATAAAATCCACATACCAAACTGCAAATGATTGCCCTGTTTTTATTATTCACATTATGATTCCCAAAACACCATTTTTTTCCTGGTGCTTTAATTATTTTCTCCACCGAGTCTTCCAAAGGTTCACTTGAGGCTTGTGAACCTAAGAAACTTTTTTAATAAAAGAAAGATAATCAGTGAGCAAGATTGTTTTGCAGGGCTGATTCTCTCAGGTATTTCCAACACCAGTGATAAACCCTACAAGTCCTTTTGCAGAAAATGTGAGTTTAGCACTAAACCCAGCTGGAATTGGCTGTAAAAGCTGATTCAAACGGGACCAACTCTCCTTTCTGAACATCCTGTGTGTGAGAATCTACAAACCTTTCCAACAGATTTGGAAATTCCTCCCTGTGAGAGAACCTGACACAGCTGGTGTAGGAGTCAGCCTGACCTGTATTCCAGGTCAGGAAACCATCACTAAAGAAGACCTGTACCCCAACCCTAGGCCTTGGCAGGCATCTGTTTGAGTTGTGATGATCCCAAAACAAAAAGTTCCAAGCAGTTATGGGATTGCCCATGTTAATGCCTCATACATATTCCCAACCCTCATTTTCCAGTTATCATCACCACTCCCAGTCTCTAGAATGTTCTCCCTTCCTTTTATCCCCATTGGCCCTCAACTGATGGAGTGTCCCACCCAGCCTACCCCACTGGACCCTACCTTCCCTTACCCCACCTTTGACCACTTTCCCCTATACCCATTGTTCCCTAATCTCAACTCCACCCCCTCTCCTGCCCCACATTTAACCCCTGGACCTCCCTACAGTGGTCTTTGACTCCTACAAAGACCTGCTTAGTGTGTTCAGGTTTTTGGGCCTCGTCCCACATTTGTTTTCACTATTATTCAAATATTTTATGTTGCAAGTTGTGGTTGTCACACAACTCTTCTTTTATTTTGCCACGATCACCCTAATATCAAGGAACCCTAGAAAGTATTGTTGGGGACCACCCCCACTCCCACAGGCTGTGGCTGCCCCTGGATCCTTGGAATGTCCAAAGCCAGGTTGGACATTGGGGCTTGGACCTGGGACAGTGGGAGGTGTCCCTGCCATGGATGGGGTGGGATGGGATGAGCTTTAAGGTCCCTTCCAACCCCAAACCATCCTGGGATTATGATGGGACACCAACACTGCTTCCCCAAAACTTCCACAGCGTGGCCACCCTCCCTCCCTGGGAATACCTTTGGGTTGGGATGGAGCAGAGCCCTGCTGAGCCCCTGATTCCAGAGAAGTGGTGTGGCTGAAATGAGTGTCAACAGGGGACATGCACAGGCATCCAGGGGAGTATTGGCTTCACAGTGTGCTAATTAAAAAATATTCCCCTATTGTACCTTACCCCACTCCTATAACCAATTTACTCTGCAGAACTGATTAGCATACTAATAGCCTTCCCTCCAGCTCACTGATAGAACTCCAGTTGAGAATATCCATTAAATCTGAAGTTATACAACCTGAGAGGTGCAATAAGAGAAGTAAAACTTGTTAAAGGCTTCCTTTGGTATGAGTTTACTTTGTTATCACTTGCTGCTTTCCAGCTTTAGTTTTCAATGCTCACCTAACAGTAATTCCCAGGTGTGGAATTCTCAATTCAATACCTAAAGACAAAGACATCTTTCATCATGCACTTCCTTCCTAAATTAATTCTTAAGTTTGACTTCTATCTCTTTATCTGATTCCCTTTTTCTCTCCTTCTGTTGATTTGAAGCCCTCCCTTTCCCTTTTCTCTCTGTTATCTTTACTTTTCCCCTTTTCCCAAGGAGTGGAAATGTCTGTGCCATTCTTCATCATTTGCACACAGCCCTGCTCTTCTGGTTTAGAAGGATTCAAGCCTTGAAGTTCAATGAGGAATAAACTTCAGAAAGAGCAGGGCTGTGTGGAATTTTACTATCAGTGCTGCTTCCCAGAAAGAGGGAAAATCCTGAGAAAAGGAAATCCCTGTTTGCTAATTGTTTTCCCCACACCAAAAAAAAATTACCACTGATAAGACCTTAATCCATTAATTTTAAAGAAAATTTTAAAAAGCCATTATCCCCACTTTGACACAACTTGACTCCAAACAATAAATATTTTAACACAAATGTTCTCCAATAACATTCAAGCTACAGT
Organism: Muscicapa striata striata; assembly: GCA_030060385.1. Taxonomy (NCBI): domain Eukaryota; kingdom Metazoa; phylum Chordata; class Aves; order Passeriformes; family Muscicapidae; genus Muscicapa; species Muscicapa striata. Next base: position 6,000,275 of record JAREIS010000002.1, on the reverse strand, counting down.
TTTTGTAGATCCTGGTTTTATTCTGTATGGCTCAGCTGGGATGCCATTAGCACCACGATTTCATCAAGGAAATTCTCATGGAATTCTTCTTGTAGGAACAGGTCTCAGGAAAGCAGCCTGTTTTGGAGGTTGGAGATGTCCTTTTTAAGTCACCAGGATGATTACAGGAACCTGAAACACTCAGCATGCCCATCTCTGTAGCAGGTTAAACCATGGTGCCTTTGGCAAAATTCCTCCAAGGCTCCAGAGTCTCCAGGGCCTTGGCAAACACAAGGGGAAGAGCAAAAATTGTAATAGAAAAATTGTAATACACAAATGTATCTCAAGGGAGCATCACAGTCAGACAACACTTCCTTCCTTCAGGCAAAAGATAAAGGGAATCTTGATGTAAAAATAGGAATGCAAAGAGATATTTTGGTTAAATGGGTTTCAATTGTTCTAAGTGATGGGAAGGTCACAGCTTCCCCTGACAAGGACAGTGGAGACACGTCAGACTGAGGCAGAAATGCTGGCAGGGACTATCTAATGACCAGATAACTCCCTGATGTGATGGCAATATCCTTTTCCTTGTGGTGAATAAGTGTCAAAATACCTGCTTGCTGAATAACAGAAATTGCATGGAGTTATAAAACTCAAAATAGACTCAAGTTTGAAAATCTCTTTTTTTTCTGCCAAGGTCCCAAACTCTTCTAATCCCTTTGCCTTGACACAGCAGTGCTTTGAGAAACCTCTGTGGCTCTGCCTTTTTCTGTGGGGGCTAATATAGAAATAATCTACCTGTAATTAAAAAAGATAGATATCTTCCAGCTCAAAGATTACAGCTCATTACTTCCCTTGGTCTCGTGTGAAAACCCTCTCATCTATCTTGTCAAAAAATGTAATCCAGGAGCCTTTCCTCTTTGAGAAGCACAAAGGTTTTCCAGAAGGACACTTGATGGGAAGAAGAGTTTGTTTTGAGAGGGAGGGAGAAAAGGTTCTGCCTTCTCTCAGGGTGTCACTGCTTGAGCACCTGGCTGATTCCAAGGGAACCTGACTGATGTCACTTTGTCACCAGCTCAGCCCGTGTTGCTCTGCAGGACACAACAGATATGATTTGTCATGGCTTTACTGCCAGGAAAAGTGGGAGCTGAGGAGAGCCCAGGGTCATGTGTCCAAGGAGGGGCTGCATCCTCTGATCTCCGTGCTGGGAAGAGCCAGGTGGAGACAAGGACAGGGAAGGTTTTCCTGCATGGCAAAGGTGAGGCACAGCAGCCCTGGGGATGGGATGGGATGGGATGGGATGGGATCAATGGGATGGGATGGGATGGGATGGGATGGGATGGGATGGGATGGGATGGGATAATGGGATGGGATGGGATAATGGGATGGGATGGGATGGGATGGGATGGATGGGATGGGATGGGATGGGATGGGATGGGATGGGATGGGATGGGATGGGATGGGATGGGATGGGATGGGATGGGATGGGATCAATGGGATGGGATGGGATGGGATGGGATGGGATGGGATGGGATGGGATGGGATGGGATGGGATGGGATGGGATCAATGGGATGGGATGGGATGGGATGGGATGGGATGGGATGGGATGGGATGGGATGGGATGGGGGATGGGATGGGATGGGATGGGATGGGATGGGATGGGATGGGATGGGATGGGATGGGATGGGATGGGATGGGATGGGATGGGATGGGATGGGATGGGATGGGATGGGATGGGATGGCATGGCATGGCATGGCATGGCATGGCATGGCATGGGATCAATGGGATGGGATCAGTGGGATGGGATGGGATGGGATGGGATGGGATGGGATGGGATGGGATGGGATGGGATGGGATGGGATGGGATGGGATGGAGAGGGACACAATTTGCTTCGGTGTCCCAGGAAATTACAGCTCATGGCAAGGAACTCAGGTTTGTTCAGTTTGTTCTGAAACGCCCCCAGTTGCCTCCTGCTTCCCAACAGGGCAAAAACTCTCCCTAATGGATTGCTGAGAAGTTTGGAGCAATCTGGTCTAGTGCAAGGTGTCCTTGCCCATGGCAAGGGGCTGGAATGAGATGATCTTGAAGCTCTTTTTAAGCCCAAGTCATTCCATGGTTCTTTGATAAATTTAAAATAAGAAATTTCAACCCAGAGCTGGGTAATGAATGTTCCAGCACATGCTGTGTTTCACAAACTGTGGTTTCTAAACCAAACACCCACAAAGCACTTGACACAGCTTCCTCCATTGTGCACAGATCCATTCAAAAGAAAAAAAAATAATCTACACACATGAAATTATAAACTGAAAAGTGATCGTAGGGGAAAGTACATCTTGGTCTGATTGTCATGAAAAACTTATTTTAATCTGCTAAAAGCAATCATACACTGAGAGTTGTTGTGGAGGGCAGGGCACCTTAACAGCCAAGGTCTGGAATCAAATATTCAAAATGGTGAAGAAGATACTTTTTTGACATATTTTTTAAGTATTTTGAAAATACTTTTTTTGAATAAAAAAGACTCAGACCTCAGTTGATCAGTTGATGGGAAAGATGTGTCCCTAGGAATTGTATATAAGAATCTGTTACTAAAATATAGCAGGACAGAGTAAAAAAATTAAGACAACTTTTCTATTCTTTTATGTGTTGAGGCAACTGTTAAACTTTATGAGGTTATCTTGTAAAACTGTGCTCTGCTCCTCCTGTGTGTCAGTCTCCAGCTCACCCTCACTGTGCTCCACTGAGAAATCAGCATAATTGGAGCTATTGGAGCTCATCTGGAGCATCTTTAGCAAAGCAGAATGTATGGGAAAATAAAACAAGCAGTGCCTGGGGAAGGACAGAAGCACACGAGGTACTCAGGAATTATATCCCTGTTAAGGTTTTGTGTGAGCTGAGGCAAAAGGTCACAGTGGAATGTGTGAAGCAAACCCAGTGCAAAAGTCTCCTGGGCACCTGGTGCTTCAACATGAACAGTTTAACCCACATAAAAAGCTGTGTGCTCCCTAAACTGCTCCTGATCTTTAAATCTGGGCTGAAATGGTGCCTGGTGATCAATTCCTAAGCACACAGCTCCTACCCTCTAATGGGGAGAGCAGGGAGGGGTTAAAATGCAGATCCCTGATTTTGGGGAGGCTGTGTGAAGACAAGGCACCTTTTAACCTCTGCTCAGCAGTTTCTGCTCTCCACTCAGCAGAACACTTAGGGATGTGATGGAGAAGGAATTAGAAAAAATGAAGGACTTTTAAGGGAAGCAGGTCTGTTAATAGGATCTGTTTATAAGTAATGAAAAGGGATAAAGTGACCAGAAACTGAGTTGCAGAGCTGAACTAAAGAGGGTAAATGGATTCCTACAAAAATCCTAGAGACTCTCCTTGAAATATTTTATATTAAGTTGGCCTGGAGATGAAGGAGGGTGGATTAGATTAGATATGAGAAAGAAATTCTTGGCTGTGGCTGCCCCTGGATCCCTGGCAGTGTCCCAGGCCAGGTTGGACAGGGTTTGGAGCAGCCTGGGACAGGGGAAGTGTCCCTGCCATGGCAGGGGTGGCACTGGGTGGGATTTAAGATCCCTCCAACCCAAACCACTCTGGGACTGTAACTGCATTTCATTTACATAAGTGCTGACTATTAATCCTATAAATAAATACTCCACAAGAAGATGTTACAAAAAAAAAAAAAAAAGCAAAAGTTTTTAAATCTCTTGAATTTTTAGTCCAGTTTTTAATTTTAACATCTTATTTCCCACCCAACTTCCTGATCTGCTCTAATTCAGTAAAGATCTTCCCAGCAGTGTCAACTTTCAGTCTAGAATGAAAAGGTCCAAGACATGAGTTTGAAATGCAGCCAGTGAGGCTTCTTCATTTGTGCTCCTGCCAAGTTAAACATATTTTAGGGGAGAAAAAAGGCTCAAATTTTGTTTCCAAAGCTATTTTATCATTTATACTTCAAAAAGGTTCAATTACATGTCCATTATGGTAGCAAGTAATATGCCATTTTTTTATTGAGACGTTGACATTCATCATATGGTACTTTTTTCCAAAGATCAAGATAATTGAGTGTATTTATTTGCTGTTTAATTAGGGTTTTTTAAAAAAATTAACATAAAATAATTAGCACTGCTGCTTCCTATCAAGTAAAACATTTTATGTGCCAAAGTATTTATGATTTGTGCTGTAATTAGAGAATTTTTGACAAGAAGAAGAAGAAGAAGAAGAAGAAGAGGAGAAGAAGAAGAAGAAGAAGAAGAAGAAGAAGAAGAAGAAGAAGAAGAAGAAGAAGAAGAAGAAGAAGAAGAAGAAGAAGAAGAAGAAGAAGAAGAAGAAGAGGAAGAAGAAGATAAGCAGTCAGGGATCCATGGAGAGGAGCAGCTCTTACCAATGTTCTGTATTTTCAGTTGTTATCAGTATCTTGTTCTCAAATAAAGAGGGAAGAACAAAATCCCAGTGAGGAAACTGCAGTAAATGGTTGCAGAAGTGTGTGAGGTTCTGAGGTTTGCTGCTAATGAGAAAAAGGTGACATTTTTTGAAGATTCAGAGGGTTTTGTGGATATTCATCCACAGTTCCCTCCAGACTCATCCAAGGTCACTGAGGAAGGTGAGTGGTGTTGGCTGGAGACTCCTCTGCTCCCAGTTCTTGCCTGGAAATTACCAATCCTGCCTTTTTTTTTTGGGAGGGGAAGGAAAATAAGGAGTTGTGAAGTAGTGACCCAAAACAATGTGGAAGAACCCTCACTGCTGCACCAAATGTTTATATAAAGTTTGAGATCTGTGGAACTTCCTTGGCAGCAACCTCCAGCTCCTTCCAAATCAGTTGGTAAATTTGGGATGTGCATGGAAATGAAACCACATCTTGAGGAATTCTAAGCAAACCCCACAACACCTCTGTCTTTTTCCAGCATGAACTTGATTATTCCTGTTTAGATGGGAGTAATGACAATGGTGAAAGAAAAGGTTGGGTGGTTTTTTTTTTTTTTTTTTTTTTTTTTTTTGAGGATTTCCTTGGGAAGTTCACAATTTTTGAAAGGGTTTTGCTTTTAAGGGGGAAAGGGAGTGAGTTCTGGACAACTGGTGTGGATGTGGTTTGTTTCTATCATTTTACACTTTTAGAATGATTGAACTGTTTCTAAAATTCATGGAAGTGAGAGGAAGTGATGTTATTTCAGTGGTGGACTGAGTGCACACCTGACCTAATAATAAAAGATTTCTGTCACTACGACCACACTGAGCTGAAGCTTTGCAAGGATATATTCCATATACTCTCTCCTGCTGCTGATTTTTATCAGTTTATAGATTAAAAAGACTTTTTTGTGTCTTTAATGATCCCTGAGGTGAGCTAGCATAGGTGTGCAGCACTCCTAGCAGGATATTGGGTATGAAAGACAAAATTCCACCAACTGAAAAATGTGAAAACTCTTTCAACAACATCTGACATCGATGTGATTGAAGCCATCCTCTGTATTAGAGCAGGAGGCTTTCTTTTTCAGGATGCACTTAATGTTTCAATTCTTTTTTTTTTTTTTTTTTTTTTTTTTTTTTTTTTTGTACAGGAATAAAAGAGAAGGTTGTATTCTCTCTGTAAGATTGACTTAATTTCATTTTTCTCTTGTGTCTGTTTCCCTCGGATTTGGCTGCTTTCATATTTCACTGTACTATTCTGAGAAGAACAAAGGCTGTAAACTGCATATGGAAGGAGTGATAAAAAATAAGCATGATGTTTGCAGGGAATAATCCCTGCTGAATAATCACCAGGCACCTTTGATTAGAAAGGCAGCCTCTGCTGGAGGGAATGAGTGGAAAGCTCTGTAAGGTAGCATGGAGGGATAGGTTTATGTGTGACTTTTTCAGGCTTTTTTTCCCACTTAAATATGTTTAAATGCAAGGTTATACCACTGAAACTGAAAATAAATATTTATAGATAAAGATACAAAGAATACAATTGATGGTTGTGGATTATTTGGGACCAGACTGTGGATAAGTGAAAAATCTCCTTCAGCTCCTCCCATTTCTCTCCCCTTTCACTTTCCTCTTCCTCCCATTCTTGACTCAGTTCTATTCTGAATAATTAACAGGAATATTTAACCCCTCTGTGCTTTTTAAAGGAGACATTTGCAGGGTCTATCTTTTATTCTTTTCTTTGGCACAGCTGCCAAAATTCAAGGTGAGGAGCCATTTTACCACTGGCAGCTGGGGAGTTTAACCCAAGCCAGGCACCAAGAAGGATTTTTATTTGGTTTTCTTGGGGTTTTTTTAGGGGTTTTTTTTTTTTTTTGTTTTTTGTTTTTTGTGTTTTTTTTTAATTCATGAATCTTCTCTCCTTCTGAATAAGCACTGAATACAAATTTGGTTAATTGGCCATTTCACAGCTGTTGATTAAAATAGTTCATAACAAAACTGCAAATGGGCTTATTTGGAGGAGATTCACTCACAAGAACAGTCCAGTTTTCTCCCAAGTCAAATCCTGAAAATACATAGGGAATTTGATAGCCCAGTGGATAATTAAAATAATACACAGGCCAAGTTCTTCTTAATGTAAAGCCAGAGGAAGGGAGCAAAGGAAGAGAGTGGATAAAAGGTTAATTAAAAGTCAAGTTGTGTCTCATAAAACATCAGGCAACAAAAAGCAACAAAAAGCCAACAGGATAAAACAAAAGAATAGCATAAGATTAGACAAAAAATTAAAAAAAAAAAAAAAATTATAAAAAGAAAAATAGGAAAAGAAAAGTTTTCTGTAGGTAATAATAGGGGCAGTTGAACATGTTTCAAATGCATGTGGAAGAACCCAATAAAGTAGAAAGCCAGGCCTGCAGGAGACAGCCAAACAAATTTATTGACTGAGGAAGCAGCCCTTGATAAATAATTAAAGAAATTATTTGCTTCATTGTTCTCTGGGGAGCTCAGGGGACAGCTGCTGGCAGCTGCTATTCATCTTCAGGGATGCTGGAGGCAGCCTGGCATGGAGGGTGGGAGCAGCCAGGCACAGCTCCTTGCTCTCTTTGTGGCAATGGAAAGACAGAAGTTTTTTTCCCAGATTTCTGCCTGTGCCAATGGAGTGTGGATGTTTTCTGGCTGCCATGAAGTTGGACAAGTCAATTGAAACTCTTATCTTGGAGGGAAAAAAAAAAAAAAAAATCTCCTTTCTTCGTTTGAGTGAGCTAACAAGCAGAAACATGAAAAATAAAACCCTGGAGGGTTGCAGCAGCTGGTGGGTTTTATCTGAATTAATAGCTTGAGGTGAATGTGAGGATCCTTCATAGCCCTTCTTGACCTGCTAACTTTGAATTAAACTGCATTTTGCTGTCACTGTGATTTAACCTTCTGTTGGTTGCCTTATGATTTAAGAATACACCTGAAAATAGAGCTTGTAAGAGGAACTCAGGTTTCAGCTGAGTTGCTTAATATGTTGATAGCAAAGTCTACTCCATCCTACTTTTCCTCTTTTGGGGAGTCCTTGTTAAAAGCCATTCCATTATATTCTAGTCTAAAAAGCCTTTGAAAGGCCAGGAAATAATAATGTACTGCTTGCAGGACTGGGGCTTGGAGATGTATTGAATTTGCTGTGTAAATGCACAGCCTTATTAACTCCAAAAGAGAAATGGAGAGAGGGAGATTTTCACTGCCAAAGGATATCTGGGGTCGTGAGTCAGGGATGCCTTAGGACATATCAAAATAGAGGCACATCTGTTGTTTTGGGGCAGAAATATCAGACTTTTCCTGAAAAGAAACCTCATTGTCTGCAGCCAAGCCTGCAGAAACACATGGAACTGGCATAGGAGGAAGAGAGAAGTGCAAGGAAAGGGTAAAGGCTCCATTCTGCCCTGGTTTGAAAACATTTGGCTCTTCCTTTGCTGTTCCACCTGCTCTCAAAATCCATTTGCATGGCTGCAGTTGTGCCTGATGGGGAAAATGATGGTGTTGGATCAGAGAGCCAAGCTCAGTTATGCTAAAACATTAACAGAGAGGACAGGGAATGGCTCATCTCTGCTGCTGTGCAGAGCCAGGGTGCAGAAATCCAGGATGGGCCAACAAACAAAGCTCTCCCTCCAAAGGGAGAAGCTCCTGGGTGGTGCAGCACAGCACTGAGCTGTGGGATTGTCTTCAGCAGGGGAAAATAAATTGGTTCTGGCCCTTTCTTTGTGTTTTGCACTTCATCTGCCTGCCTGTCTATGTTCCACCTGGCAATGGGACTTCAGTGGGCTGGGGCTGTGCAGCTCTGGAGCACACAAAATATCATCAAAATATCATCACCTGTGGGCAAACACAGCAGATATTCCTACAAGTCCAGGAGTTGCCAGTTTTGGCTCTCCAAATCTCACTTTGTGTTAAATCTTCTGGCCTGTGTCCTTGTCACCACTCCAGGTGGTGACCCAGGGCTGGCAGGGACAGCAGCAAGGGGAGCTGGCACAGCCCAAATTTTGGGAGCTGTTTGACTGGTGGCACACTTTGCACCCTGCAATCTCCTGGGGTAGGGCACTAATTGTACTGGAAATACAATAGATGGAACAAAAGAACCTTCCTGGCTTGCTGGAACACCACTGACACTGGAAACACCCCAAAAATCTCCATAAGACCAACCAGAACAAAAGCTCCTTTGTTTTTAAAGCTGTGATTTTTTGCTGTTTTCTGGCATTTCTATCTCTTTCTGAGGTGAAAGATAAATCCAGCTTCTCTGGAAATGCCCTTTGTCTCAGGAAGCTGAGGATGCCAGGGCAGAGTTTGAGAGTCAAGCCCTGGGTGTTTTGCCTGAGGCAAACAAGACAGAACAGGACAAAATTCCACTGAGGACATACCAAAAGAATGGCTCGAGATGATAAAGAAAAGAAAACTATCAGGACATTTTATTTTTTTTTAAGAAAAAAAAGCCCTGTAATGGGAGTGTCTGGAGCCCTGCAGGTGCTGCCAGCCCCAGGAGCACCCTGAGGCTGAGCATTGCCTGCCCCACAGCCACATCTCTCTTCACATCAAGGGAACAGGAGTCTAATGATCCCTGAGCAGCTTTTCTCCTTCTCATTGACTTCTCACCAGTGAAACCAGGTGGGTTAAAAATCCCTCCTCCCAATGCTGCTCCATTTCATTTTCTTCTCTCTCAGGTCTAATCTAACTCAATACCTCCTGTTTAATTTCAACAAGACTGTGTAATGTTTCCTTTGAAAAGCATGGCTTTGTTCCACAGCACTTCATTACAAGATCTGAGTTGCTCAATCCTTTCCTTTTGTCTCTTTTCCTTGTTTTATCCTCTTCTTGCCTCTCCTGTATTGACACTGGACAATAACAAATATACAGGGTATACAAAATAAAACACTTTTTCCATTTGTGCCTCACCCAAGTCAGGGCAGCTTTTCACTTCTGCTCCTACAAATTGTCCAGATGTCACCTGAAAAACCAAAAGTAGGAAGAAGCTGCACAAAAACATTTGAGGGTTTGTTGTTTTGTTTTTTGTTTTGTTTTGTTTTGTTTTGTTTTGTTTTGTTTTGTTTTTTCCAACTGTGGGTCCAAAAAACCTGTTCTGAAACTTGTAATTCATCATTCTGGCTTTGCTTTACAACTGCCAAGAGTCAGAGAGGAAGATTTTATTTTTTTTTTCCACTGTTGATAGTCAGGAGAATTTTCCACTTTGTCATTGAGCTGTTCAGCCACTCAGCAATGAGCTCAGGAGAGGAAGAGCTCTGCAGCCAGACAGATGAGATGAAAATGTTGCCATCATTGCACTGTATTAAACAAGCTCTATGATTACACTTGCTACAGTTCCTCTCTGAATTTAATGGAAAACTTTATATTGATGGAATGCCTGATTAATGGGGATTTATAACAGAAGCCCTGTTAATGTGGAAAGCATATAAATCTCATATATCTGTATCTATTGCCTGTCTTTACAAGATTATTTTCACTTGGTTCAGGCTTTAACTCCAGTAAGAAACAACTCTCATGAACAAAAATCACCAAGAATGCAGCGGGGAAATTTGCAACTTGTGTTTTTCAAAAGCTCTTGAGTTTAATTGAATGAAAAAAATCAAACAAATGTTTAGCCTGAGCTTTGGGACTGTCAGATTTAGCAGCTTCACAGGGAAGTTATGGTGATGAAGGTTCCCCTGCCAGCTGAGGATGTGACACAGGCTAAGTGTCCAAATCCTTAAATCTTTCCCACACTTTTTCCTCCTTCACATCTTTTCTTCCTGTACAGACATCTGTGGATTTATGCTGGCATAAAACAGCTCTGAGAGGGCAGAAAATCAGGTGGGATTTTGCCTTGTCTCCTGCAGTTCTGCATCTCCCCAGTGCTGGGATGGAGGTGGGCTCAGCCTGGAGGCTCCTGCTCCTCCTTCCCAAGCTCTCAGTGCCCAGCAAGCCAAGGCTGAGTGGTGCCATCACTGGGGTATTTGGATGTTAGAAGCCTCTGATTTCATTTTCATGCCAAGCAGGCACTTGCACAGAGGTCTTTGTACATAGAAAGTAAATTCACCAGCCATACATGAGCTATTTCATTTTCCAGCTCTTTCTGTCTTCTAGATCTTAGGAACAATCTGATTTTATAAACCTTACTGGAGCTTCCCTGCTTCATGCCAGAATCTAATCTGGGCTGGATCCATACATGTCTGAAAATAGGGCTGATGGAAAGGAAAAAAATCAAACTCAAATTAATAAAGTTTTCAATTTTCAATTAATTACATATTTTATTGATAGGAACAGAAGGAAGCCACATTCCTGCTAAGGCTTTTTGGTCTGGCATATTGGGGTATTGATCAGTGTTGCTGAGAGGAATAGTTGCCTTTGGGGGAGATTGCCTGAATAAAGATTTCAGTGCTGGGCTCTCCAGCACTTAAAATGTTCCATTACTCAAGATCCTGGAGTATGAAGATTCTTGCAGAGGATGTGTTTTGCACTGAAATGTAATTGAAACATATATCCTGGGCAAAAGATGCCTCAGAGTACACTGAAATAAATGCATTATAGGGAGACAGAGTTCACTGAGATAGGGAAATGCCTTGCCTATTAAAACATGACGTATTAAATCAGGTACATCACTGTTAAACCAGAGTTCCAGGCAGTGCTTGGTCATAAATTTCTTTCTGAAAGACAATTTTGCCCTGCAAAATTTAAAGCTGAAACCTTGTTTACTTCAGACAAAACATTTGGGGCAGAATAAGACAGTATTGTCAAAGTGGAATCCTAAATTAATGGATTTCCTGATTAGGGTTTGGTTTAATGTCCCTTCTTTAGTCAGACTGGTTTGCATGTGAAGCACATAAGAGTTGCAGTATAAGAGAAAAAAGGTGTGACAGGGAAAAGAAAGAAGGAAATGAATTCTTTGCCATGAACTGAGTTTTATTCATGAAAATATCTATAAATTGTATTTCAGCATTTAGGATTCTTTGAAAACTCCATTTCTTCTCCTTTTCTTTTCCTGCAGATGTGTGCATAGCAGGAAACAAATGTAGGACAATTACTCTGAATATAAAATGCTTTTGCAATTAGTACAGGCACCCAAAAAAAAAAAAAAAAAAAAAAAAAAGTGCTTTTAAAAATTCAGCTCTCATCTTTATTTAAATGCTGATGTCTTAAATTCTTCCAGCACAAATCTGCAGCCTTTTTTTTTTTTTTTTGCTGTAGTTTTGAAAAGTATATTTAAGTGTCTAAATTAATGCCCATTATTTCTTTCAAGTGCTACTTAAGTGAGGTTGAGAGCAGTCTGAGGCAAACACTTGAGGAACCTGGGTGTCTCTGTCACTCAAAGTTAATGTGTTTGCAAAGAAATGGAGCAGCTTGCTGATTTATTCACAAATATATCCCCACAATCCACTTTTTTTCCCTTTTCTTTTTCTATTACCAGCCAGTGATGCAGTGCAATATTTGGTGTGGCAAGAGAAGGAAATGTTCTGTCCACATTGTCTTCCCCAGGGTTTGGCTTTTTCTGTCACTCAACTGTGAGGCAGAGCTGATAATGGGAACCATGCCACAGAATTCCCTGTCCTGGAAATAAATTCCTATGAATCTTTCATAGGATCAGCCCTCAAAATACACCCAGACTGGGACAGAATTAGCAGAATATTCAATATTCACCTTTATTTCATTTGTCTTACTTGTTTAAAAAAAAAAAAAAAAAAAGTTTCCTTACCATAGCACATTGAAATTACAAGCCCTGTGATTTTTCTCTTTGCTGCTAGAGAGGTGTTGTTTGAATTTCCAGCTGGTTTTGCCCCCTCCTCTTTGGCTTGGGAACACAAATGCTGTGTTGGCAGCAGAGTGCTGATCCCTGCTCACCTGGCTGTGGCTCTGCCCCACCAGCCTCCACTCCTGCCCTGTGCCTGCAGGGTGACCCTTCCTGCTCCAGGGCTGCTCCTGCCTCTCTGACATCACACACAAGAATGGCTTGTTTCATTCTAGGATTTTATTTGCAGAAGAGTTATAGTTTCTTTGTCTTGAACAACAAATCCACCATAAATCCTGGGACAGATGGTGGAGAGAAGTGTTTGGAGGCTCCAGGAAAGCCAGTGCAGCACTTTGCTGTGTCTCCCCTCAGGACTGGGGAGTTACAGCCCCTGAGATCTGGATCTGTGAGCAGAACAGGTGTGGGCACTGCTGAAGGCTCAAGGAAAAATCCAGCTTGGATTTTTCCCAGGCTTTTAGCTTTCTCAGCTCCAGCTTGGACCTTTCCCAGGCTGGGGATTTTTCTCAGAGATAAACCAGAGAAGGAAGAATGAATAACACAGATTAACACCTGGTGTTGATCACAGAGCAGTGAGTGTGCTGTGTGATGCTTTACAAAAAGCATATTTTCAAAGAGGTGTTGCCTTCTTGGACCAATGAGCCTTTTCTATTCTGTTTTGCACTATATAAGTTTCAATAACCTCTTCTTCTTGCTGCCTTGAAGTTGTTGTTGTGTATTCACCATTCCTAGTCTGACAGTGACAAACAGGGGGTGTTTGAGCCCAGGTTCCATGTTTGGCTTCTCCCAGCTGTTTGCATGGCCAGACAGGTGCCAGTCATTACAAGGAGGAATTTGTAATCCCTAAAGAAAGACCACGGGTCAGAAAAGCAGAGTTTGGATTTTTATTCATGGCCCCCATGGGAGCTGCTTCCCTTGGAGCCCTGCAGGTGGGACCTGACAGCAGCCTGGATTTGGGATGGTGTGACCAGAGGAGCTTCTATCACCTGCCATGGTTTTGGACAGCCCTTTGCCTCTTTGCCCATGGAGAAATGCCTTGCTGGGTCAGAGATTCACCAGGGAGAGATGCAGAGCACGGGGATCAAGGGCTGCACCCCCACCTGAGCACCCACAGAGCTGCCACTGATAAAGAGGATGAGGTAACACAGATCCTTTATATTCGTTATATTCTTTATTTTCTTCATATTCTTTATATTCTTCGTATTCTTCATATTCTTTATATTCTTTATATCCTTTATATCCTTTATATTCTGCCTTTCTTTCCACACATCTACAAGAAGCCCACATTGAACCATTAAATAATATCCCTACCCAGGATGGATCTGCTATTGGGGTCCATTATCACAGCTCCACCATAAATATTGGTTCTGTGGCAGTGGGAGCTCCTCGTGCTCCTGCAGGCTCCCATTCCTCATGCCTGGCTCTATTTCAGTGATGAACGAGGAACTTGTGGTGGTAAACAAGCCTTTGATCGAGCAGAAAAAAAAGATATTAAAAGGGCTTTTGCTGAAGTGAGGCTAATTCAAGTTTGAAATGAACATTCTAGCTATTAAAATCACTTATTTTGGGAATTAAATGGACTTTCTGCTCTGTGATACCCTTGAATCAAAAGCAGTTGGCTTTAAGGAAGTATAACCATAGAGAATGGATGGAATGGACTAAATCTGTTCAACCTCATTATCCAAGGTGACAGACAATGATTGCAGTGATCTGAGAATCTGGGGGTTTATTATTCTCATGTTTGTTCCTTAGTTTAGAAATCAGTTTTAGAGTGTTCAAACATAAGCAGCAACTTTTTCCTATGCTGAAAATGTTAAGGAGAGGTCAAGAACTGGTTTTATCCCATTTTATCCCAGTTGACAGCAGAGAAGAAAATGGTGATCTAAGTAAGAGAAATTACAGAAGCCTTTTCCTGGGAAGGAGGATGGGAGAAAAATAGGAGAAGAAAATAGAAGAGAAACAGTAATAAATAGCATGAGGAGAAATAAAAATGCTGTGTTTAATTATTTTACATTTTATTGGTTTTTTATGCCCAGAGAGTCTTAGATATTTTGTTGCTGAACACAGCTTCTCATTCCATCAGCCATGCTGAAGGAGAACTCTTCTATCTTTACTTTGTAAAGAGGATGAAGGAAAACTCTCCAGTTCCTGCTGGCTGAAAATTAATGACAGTTGTAGCATTATTTCCCTGGAAGCAGGATCAAAGTTTATAACAATTTTTGTTGCTTTTATAGTTAGTAAGTATTATTTAACACTGCAGTATGTGCAGGAAGAGCCATAAAATAAGATAGGAAAGGTAATGATGTCTTAAGCAGTTGGAAAAACAAGAAACAAGAGAGACAAGAAACTGCAGCAGGATTTTGGTGCAGGTAACCATAATGAAGATAATTAGTGACAAAAGACCCCACAACTAACACAGCCCTTGCTTGCCTGCTCCTGCCAGTGCTTGACACCTCAGAGCTGTAATTCAGAAAGAACCAGGATGAAATCTAGAGAGGTTGGGAGCTGGAGTTGGGACTGCAGGAGTAAGAGTGAGTAATGTGCTGGCTGCTTCTGGCTCCTGGCTCAAACCTCCCTGCTCTGACTTGCACACGGAATATTTCCTTTCCCTAGGCTTGCTGGCAGCATTACACATGCACCTCGTGTCACTGGGCTGCCTCTGCTTTGCTTTTCCTCCTCCTGCATCATCTCTCATATTCCAGGGAAGATTATTTTGAGGTCCAAATCACAGGGCAGAAATCAGCTCTCGTTCCCTCCAGTATGTGTTTGTGCCATCCTCCAGCACGGGCACAGGCTCCTTGTTCAAGCTTGGATTTTTGCTTCTGCAAACTGGTGGAAATACCTGAGGGAGGCAAAGCAGCTCTGTAATAATCAAGGTTGCTCAGAAACAGTGGTCGACCAGCCAGTGCTTCCTTCTGGGATCTGTCTCTGCTGCTCCCAACATCCCGAGACACAAACATCACTTCCCATGGCTTCATTCTTATTATTCTGTGAGCATCTTCTCAGGTGCAACACGCAGAGAGGATGCACTGATAGGTTATAACTCATTTTCAGAGCAGAATACCTGCCTTTAATCCCATATCTGCACAATCTGTATATTCCTGTGTGCACGTGCCTGTGCAGTGCACATTTAAAATCCTCTCTAAAGTCCATAGCCAGGAGGACAGGCTGAACTAATTTTTAGCTTTCACTAAAATTCCTCTGAAGTTTGGGTCACCTTCATTTCACATCAGTTCTTCCCTAACCTGAATAGAGCTCTGCTTAATTACAAGTCAGGGCTGTTTGAAGTAGTTGGGAAATTATTTATGCCTGATAGCTGGGATTTCCTAAGAAGCCCGAGAAAGTTGGGCATTAAAATCTAATCAGACTTTAATGGAAACCAGGTACTTCAACACAATGAATAGTTCAAGCTTACAGAAAATCCTGCAGACTACAAACGAGGCTAACAGCTCCAAAATGTGTGCAGGGAGAGCTCTGCCTCCTGCTGCAGATGCCATTGAAAAGATTGAGGTTGTTTTCCAAAATACACAGTGGAGGAAAACAAGCATATAAACATAATAATGGCAGCCTATGAAAAATATAGCCAGGGAAATTTCTTTTCACTTTATTCCCAGCAAATGGGGAGAGTGTCAGTAGCTTTTCCCTCAACCCTCTAAGATTGAATTTTGCAGGGCTTTTTTTTTTCTTTTCCAAAATGTTCTGTTCTTTGATCCTAAAGGAATCCTTAATCAAGCAAAAATGACACCTGGATTTACAGTTTCTTCCCTCCCCCCTAGCTTCCTCTTCTTCCTTTTTTTTTGGATAAGACTGAGTTTATTCTGAGATACCTTAGAAAAAACAACCTGTGTCTTATATTGGGGTTTTTTTGGGGTTTCCATCCATTTTCTGAGAGTATTAAAGAGATACTGGCAAATTTTCTGGCATGCACAGGCAAGACATCTATAAAAATGATCCAAAATGGAAATGCTGATGTTGATGGCAATCATTTTTAATGGGACAACTAAGGTCAGTGAAATAACTCAGCAGAATGGCTGTAATGTTTTATTACTCTCACAGTCAGGTACAATCTTAATTTCAAATGTGAAAGAACATATAGCAGTTAATGGAAAGGGTCTAATTCTTGCTCCATTAGTTTTACCTCACTGAGTTAACAGAAATCAGCTGATAATTTACCTTGGGATTCAGAGGGAGATTGTCCCAATCTATATTAATGGAAATGAGAGCAGAATCAGCCTAAAAGTCTGGGGGGTTTAAGCAAATTGTTTCTATAACTATTATATACATTTTCATTAATTGTGCTTGGAAGCAGAGCCTGTGTGATAAAATCTTCCCAGGGAGCCTTCCTTACCTGTTCATCTTCTCAGGGTTTGAAAAATAGCCCCCTTCTATTTCCAAACAATGTGCAGTAGTTCAATGTCACAGACAAATGTGGGCTGCAATATTTAGACATAAATTATAACATCCTGGAGTCCTAAATGGGGAGGAACAGGCAGAGTGTTTCCAATTCATTGGAGGTATGATCTGAGTGCATCCATGCTGAATTCCTGATGAGTCCATTCCCCTTCCTGCATCCATGTTTTTACAAGAGGTTGGATTAAGCATTCAGAGAAATTCTGTCTAGATCTTTGAAAGAGTGTTTTTAAACTCAGTTAAGTGTTTTTGGAAGAGAGGGTTGAGGCTTTGGAGGAACATATTGTGAAAGCAAGGAGAACTGGCAGCACCAAATCTCCCCCTGGAAATCCATCAGGCTGCACGTGGTTCTTGGAATTTGTGCAGCTCAAGACCCTGACTTTGGGTTTGGAATAGGAAGGACAAGAGCATGGTGTGGTTGCAGCACTCAGGCTCAGAGCAGCCTGACCCCGAGGCATCTCTGCTGAGCCACAGCAGGCCACAGACCTGTAAACCCCAAAAAAAAGTCCTCAGAACCACTGGAGTGGCTGAGGGGTCACTGAATTGGGCATGAGGAGCTGGGATTTGGCTGTTCCTGCCCTGGACCCATTCCCATCTCAGTGCCCTCTGCTCTGATGAGCCTCCAACTCACCCTTCTCAGATCTCTCCTTCCTTGGTTGTCTTCTATTTTTAAATCAACAGTTCATTTTTATTTGCTCCCTGAGGCTGGGGAGAGTCTTCTTTTCTGTACACACACAACATTGGGTGCTCTGCTCCCTCCCTTCCTGGAGCACACACTCCAAGGCTGCACTTCTGAGTGGAGCACTGGCCTGAGAGAAGGAAAAATCATGGAGGAAAATCCTAAAATGAAGAGTTGCCTTTGGGCAGATCTCACAGGCACATACCTTTGTTACAAGTTTTTTCCCCTTTAAGTCTAATTTTGCTTTTGCTGACTATAACTAACTTGGCATCTACTAGTTGTTCTCCCAAAAAACTATTTTATGTTATGGTTTTAAGGGACAATACAACCTGTATAGACTTTGTAACTGCTGAACCCAAATCCACCATCTCCCCAGAAAACTTAGAACTACAAACACCCATTGCAGAGTCCTTAAACACCTCCTTCCAGCTTCACTCCAAAGCTGGATCTGCAAGTGCTGCACTCAGCTGACACCCCACAAATACACCACATCCCAGAATGATGGCTATTTCCACAGTCCCCCACAAACAGCCTGCAAACACTCACAAAACACTTTCTACTTCAGATCTATGACGACTCCCTCTGGTTTGTAAAATTAAGCCCGCGCATAAACGCTCCCAACATCAGAGCCTTAATTTGTGTTCCTTGGAACTGGCAAGGGGCCCATTTGCTGCAGAGCTCTAATTCCACCAGACAGGCTCTGTGCTCAGAGGAACACATTTTAAAAATGGAGTGTCTGTATTAACAAGCACTTCCATGAGCAATGAAACTAATGAAGCTTTGCTTTCTTATGGCTTTGTCTCTCGGCGTTGGATCCTCTGGTGCCCACTAAAGTGAATTCCAGCCCAAGTTTCTCACCCAAAGGAGGCGTCCATAACATCCCCTTCCTGGAGAGGAGGAAAGGGACAGGACAAATGAAGGTATTACTTTTATTCTCCCCCCATTTTCAATACAAAAGGAGGATGTGTTCTTAATGCGAACTCTAGGTTTCTATTTTTGTAGAGCTTGGAGAGATCCCTTAGTTTTGAGATGGTTACACAGTCCCTGAAAATTGGTAAGAATTGGTCATGGAGCTCAAAAGCTGCATGAGGGAGGACAGGACAGGAAGAGGAGGTGGATTGAGTGGGGTTTGGGGGTTTTAGGCAAACAGGATTATACTTTTTAAATTCTTGTCCAATTTCATGGTGTATTAGGATGACAAAGCAGATGTGAAGAAAAGAGCAATTTCCATTACAGCATCAGGAGTTGACACATCTCTCCTAAGACAGGTGTAAGTAAAGTGTGTAATTAACAACCTCCACTTTATATACTACAGAAATATTCTTTGGGACTTGAAAACCTAAACTCTGCTGCCTGTTTTGTGAACAGCCTGGACTTCCTCAGGCCCCTTCCCTGGCTAGTTTTATGAGGAAAATTGTATAACATGACAAGCCATAATTCCAGAAGGCATTTCTGTGGCAGAATTCACCCATCAGTTGAGATTTCTGTTTCAAAATGTTCAGCAGTGAGTCAGGACTGTTTGAGTTTGAAAAATGCTATTAGGCATATTCAATATTAACATCTCTGGCTCCAGCAGGAAACCTCCCATTGATAAATAGACACTTCATTTGAACTTGGCACAACCTTCAGTCAGCTTTGCAGAACTGGGATGATATTACAGATTGGAACAGAGGAGAATACATTAAAGATGGACCAGGTGACATCAATTCAGCAACTTGCTAATTTCAACATGAAATATTTCCCCATGAATACGGGAGCGTGTTTGCTTCAAGGATAAGGACATGTTATGTTTGAAGAGGCAATGGAAATGTAACCAAAAGCCTCCCAGAAAAAATACTTAGAGCTTGTTTCTCCCCTCCCTGTAATGTATATTAATGATACATTTCAAAATCTTCCACTGTTTCTAAGCTGCTGCTTTGCTTTTAAAGATGTCCCAGAAAAGTCCTCTCCTTGTACAATTTAATATATAGTAAGTGTTTCACTGGTATAAATCAATTAGGGCTTAACCCAAAGGCCAAAGAAATCTTCCAGGATGTACTTTAAAATTTATATGATTTTTTAATATGCATATTTAATAGTAGTGCAAAAGCATCTGAGAGAAACTAATAGGAATTAATAGCTTAGATATAATTTCAAACCCCAGGACTGAGGTGCTCTCTTAGATCAGATCCTTGAAACTAAGCTGTAATTTTATATCAAGCCCAAGGCTGGTGGCTGCAGTGCTCTGCACCAGTGTTCATTCTGTATCATGAAAGCATCAGTCTCAGCTCAGCAAATTTTCCTTCTTCTTTTGTGAAAAAGGCTCAAATCTGGATCAGACCTGTCCCTTCATTATTGAGATATTACCCATTTGAAAATGGAGATTCCTATCATGACACAGAATATGGGAAAAGCGAGGGGGAAGGGGAGGAATGCACACACCAGCCAAGAGAGGCAGAGAGGAGAGGTTAGAGGAGGTGATGTTATCTATTAGAAGAACAAAGCAGGAGTGATATCCCTGAAAAGGCTGATAGAAAATCAATTCCATAACATGCCATTAGTCTGTTCATATCAGACAACTTAAGCCTGGAATCTTTGCTGTGCACATAATGCAATATTCAACATTTGGAGTGTGCCCTATGCAGAAAGTAAATCAACTGACTTTTTTTCTTTTTCTTCCCCTTTTTCTTCCCTGTTACCTCCCAAGGAGAGCAGCTGTAGGAATTTGGTGCTTTTGAGCCCACACATTCCATGCTTTAAACAAACAAAGCAGCAAAAGGGAGGATTTCATGGCAGAAAGATCTGTTGATCTATCAGCAGATATTCAAATAAAGCTGGGAGTAGACTTTCTCCCAATCTGGAGGATTGTAAATCTCTGAGCATTAGTGAAGAAATTTTTCTGGGTGGAAGAAATAAATCCTTCCAGCCCTCCATAAACCATGCAAAGGAGGCTTCTACCACTGCATGCTTGCTGTTAAATTTACAGTTTTAACAGGGCTAAATATAATCTATGGCTGCTGGTGGCTCTAACCACAGAATAAGTCAGAGCTTGGAGCAGGCAGGCTCCTCTCCCTGCGCTTTGCAGAACTTTCATTTTTCCATCCTTCCCCACATCTTTCTGGGAAGGCAATTCTTTCCCTCAGGATGAGCACTGGCCCTCACAGCACAGCAGAAATAGTGACAAAATCTTGACAAGTGCCCAGCAAAAGGGATGAAAGGTGAAGCATCTCCTCCAGGACAGAGGTTAACCCCCACACATCCCACATATGCAAAATTTCCAAGAGTTTAATGTATGCAGCAGCTCTGTGTGACCCTTTCAAATGCTTCTGCATGGAGCTGGATGGAAATCTTGGTTTTTCCTTGTGGTAAGCAAATTCTGTGGATTTCCCAGGAGAGCAGCAAATTCTTCTTAAACATATCTTGCTGAGTCTCTGGAAAAAAGAAGTGAGTGGTTTAAGCCATTCTTATTTTAGCTGGAATTGTAAGTCCTTCATCCAGCAGTTACATCAAGGGACAGAGCCTCACCTGCAAGTTTGTTTTTTTTTTTTTCTGGGGGGAAGGGAAAAGTAATTATGTCTTAATGGATGAAAGGAATATTTTTTTCATATGTATTATAAGTTCATGGAGCTCTCTGACAGGAGTGGGGATGAAGTGCATGGGTAAGGTCTGCCACAATTCCAAGGGGAGTCCATCAGGGTCTGTTTTTATTAAGTTTAACACCAACTATATTTCTTATGGAGTTATTTTCTTCTCCAAGGATAATTTGTCAGAATCAGACAGGCTATTCATTTCTGCCTGTGCTCTGTGCTCCAGCAGCAGCACCCTCTCCTGAAGTACAGGGGGGTCATAAAAATACCCAAAAGTCGCATTAATTACTAAATAATATTTGACTTGTTTTTACCCCATACTAATTTTTAGAAATAAAATTATTTATCTCCCTCTTTCCTTGCCAGAATGCATTTTAATGGTCAGTCATCCACTTTGTACAGCTCCATTCCCTAATTTTGGATTACAGAATTTGAATATTAGGCACTATATGATCATCACAGAAACTTCCTCATCTTCTGGATCCCAGTGATGCTCTGAGATCCCAGTATAGGCTCTCATTTTCTGTGTCTGGATGAGTTCTACTTCCCAAGGGTTTAGGCAACAGATTCTGGGGTTGTCAAATGCTCCCTGCCCTCCTAACAGGAATTAATTTGCTCTTTAATTAAACAGATAAATACCGTGCACATCTACTGCTGCAGTATTTTTCCTCTCAGAGTCGTGGCTGTCAGGCTTCTGTCAGCACCTCATGTTTAAAAACAGAATTTTCTCTGCTGATGGGAGACCCCTGAGCTTCTCTTTAAACAGATTCCCACCAGCTTAGGTTAGTCCAGACTTTCTGAACAAATCTACTGGTCTTTACCTGGATGTCATTCATGAGGTGAAATAAATAACAACATTGGTGAATGGCAGACTTTTAAAAGACTTTATCATTCAACATAAACTGTTTTTATTGTTAGTCAAAGGATAGGAGAATTCACAGAAGGCAGAGCTTGAACAAGTTCCTTTTCCTCAGAAAAACTCACTGAGAACTTCATCTCTGTAACTCATCAGAAAATACAGAGCAACTTTTTCCAAAGCTCTAATCCTGCAAAAATCCTTTCCTAGATTTCCTAGAAAGATCCTATCCTAGATTTACACAATCAGTGGTTTTCACTGAAATGAAATCCTTATTTCCATCCAAAGGAAAAATTCCCTTCACTGCTTTTGAGACTAATATTGATCCCAACCCACACAGGGATGGTAAATGTGTGTGCACATCTTCCTGAGCTCAGCCTAAACCAAGAGCTAGATCTGCAGATACTGCTCCTAAGTTTAAAACCCTCCTCTAAATCAGATTTTTTAAGACTAAGGTGATTGTTAATTTGGACTTTATCTAATTAACCCAAGTTTAAATGTATGGGGTCAAATAACTCAAATTTTTATCCAAGACTAACTTTTAATTTTCTACTCTTTCAATCCAAACAGCTGCAGAGTCAGCATTTACCTACTGGAAATAGGGAACAAAATTTCCAGAGAACATTTTGATGGTAAAACATAGTTTAAATTCCTTTGTATACCATATCCTTCAAAAATCCTGCTGAGCACAGGGGTGTGAGACAGCCTGGAAGCCAGGAGGTTAATCTGGTTTGTAGACACAGTCATGTGCTGGGATGGCAGGAATAAAGCTGATTAGAGAATTTAATTGGCTCCTATCTTAATTAGGAGGGAGATTTGCCATAGTGTCCTTTGAATGCTGCCCTGAATTTATGATACAGCCCTGGCTATAAATGCCACAAAACAAAACTGTCAGAACTGAAGTTTGATTTGAGGTTTCCCATCCCTTTGTTTGCCTATAAAGCTCTGGGTAAACTGTAGCACTGAGGAAATAAATAATGAATTTTGACAATTAATAATTCATCCTCTCTCTTGATCTCACTGTTTCACATCCAGTGACCTACCTGGCCTCCTCTAAGACTACAAAGATTCGCCGCCAGCAAATGTCTTTTAATGGTTGCTTTTACCTCTTGTTTACCAGGATTGTTGACCCCATTCACATCCCATAATGTAATTTTAATGGTGACTTTGTCATCAAGGAGTGTGTCTTAGCTGCAGCTGAGGCTCAGAGCAGCTCCCAAAGCCTGGATGCTTCCCCTTTCCTTGGATTGAGCAGGATTCTGGCAGCTGTGCCAGGCTGGACAAACCTTTCCATGAAGAAACTTTTCCCAATATCCAATTTAAATCTCTCCTGGCACAATGATGCTTTTTTTGAGACATGCCTGATGCCACCATCTCTTAAAAAATTAAGTCTCTGAGTGTCAAGCTACACATCAGAGTTTGTCATTCACAAAAGGACAGGAGTAGGAATAATAGTCTCAACTGTAAATTTAATTATTCCTCTTGTATCAATAGTTACTGTTAGACACACCTAGGAGAGCCAATGTTATCTACAGAGGAATTTCAGGAAGAAAGGTAAATAGTGAGGTTTTGAACAGGAAAACCTGATGTCTGGGTTCTTTTAAAGAGAGTTTACAAAATTATCTCCAAAGTCAAAGCACAGCAGCAATAAACTATTCTGAAATTAAGTGATAGTCACTAAGAAATCCAGAATAAACTCTACACAGAAAGAAATTGATTCAGCCTCTGAAAGGAAATTACAGTTATGAATTTATTTTTGTTGATAAAACCTATTCTGCTTGACAACTTGCTGAGGTCCTTATAAATATACAGTTCAGGGAAAAAATATGAGAAAACAAATCCTGCACACTGTAGAAAAGTTTCTTTGGAAAGGATGAGTTTATTCACTATATATGTGCATGTGACCCCTATGCAGCCATGTGCATCCAATTCTGGTTATTCATACACAAATATTCTGAATTTCTGCAGAGTTGGCAACAATCCCCTGCAAATGTGAAAACCTGTGGATTTGAGCAACTTTTAGTGCTCCTGATTGGATTTCTTTGGTCAGAGAAAATGAGAAATCAGGAGAAGGAGCAACTTCTAGAGATTTCTAGCTCAGCCTGCTCAAACCTGATTTTAAAAAAGCTGGTTTTCCTCTCAGGAGGAAAGCTCCAGGAGATCCTGCAGCTCTCAGGGATCACAGGGTGCCTTTGGAGATCTGCTTTGGTCCTTCAGCAGTGGCACCTGGCACACTGTGACCAGCACTGGGAGCACTGAGTGCACCATCTCAGCAATTTAATTACCACCAAATTACTCATTTAATCAGGACATCATATGGAAACAGAAAAAGAAAATAAATTCTGTATTTTCCCCTTCCTCCCCACACCCCAAGAACCCACTGATGAATGCAGGAGGTGCTGAGGTGATAATGGTTGTTACTTCATGCTGTGAAAAAGCTTCATTAAGCCTGTGCTGAACTCTGTTGGTAAATCCCTCCCTGCCATCCATCAGCAGATAGCTCGAATCTGCTCTAGATATTGATCAAGCTGTTCTGCTGAGAGCTGAGCTCCTCAAAATCCCATCCATTCCTTCTCACCGTACCCCAGCAAAGGAGAAAGGTGCTTTTTTTTTACCCTTCCAGAGACCAGTCAGCTCCTGAATCTCAACTAGCCACTGAATAACACTGGAGATACAAGGGAAAGCTGCTTTCTAAAGTCATGCAGGAAGTTTTGGACAGAGCAGGGAAAGAAACAAAATCTTCCAGGTCCCAGCCCTGCATTCTAAGCAGTGACCTGTTCTCCCCCTGCCTCACAAGGACAGAGTTTTAGCAGGAACACAAAGCAATCCTTTTGTTTTGTTTTGGTTTTTTTTGTTCAGTCTCAGGGTCATAAATCACTGAAGCATTTGGGAATGAAGCAGTAACCCAAATGAAATTCAACACTGTATTTTTGATAACTTTATGGCCAGAGCAGCTGAGCTGCACCTCAGCTCCCCTTGACTTGCTCTCCTTGTGTCTTGGGTTACAATACAGGATGTGCCCAGCAATGTGGATTCTGTCACCACCTGTTGGACCAGGTGTGGCAGTGCCCCTGATCTCCTGGCACACATTATCTGCTCATGGGCCAGCTTTAAACCAGCTGGGGCAATCATCTTTATCTTTCCATAGCCCATCCTCCCTCCAGGAGATATCTCCTGTTCATGGGCCAGGGGTTAAAAACCAGCTGGGGCAGTCATCTTTACCTTTGCCATGCCCCACCCTTCACCCAGGAGATATCACCTGTTAATGGGCCATTGTTACAAACTGGGTGTGGCAGTGATTCCTGTTGCTGTGGGGATATCTCCTGTTAATGGGCCATTGTTACAAACTGGGTGTGGCTGTGATTCCTGTTGCTGTGGGGATATCTCCTGTTAATGGGCCATTGTTACAAACTGGGTGTGGCAGTGATTCCTGTTGCTGTGGGGATATCTCCTGTTAATGGGCCATTGTTACAAACCAGCTGGGCAATCATCTTTATCTCTCCCACAGCCCATCCTCCCTCCAGGAGAGATCTCCTGTTCATGGCCAGTGAGTCCCAGGGCATGGCTGATAAAATTCCATCATCCCATGGGAGATGCTCCAGCCAGGGCAGGAGCCAAGCCTTTCCTACCCAGAGAAAAACTGAGATTTTGGACACCAAGGAACCTTCTTTCCACTGGATTCCAGAGGAAAGCCAGACCTTTCCACATCATCCCTGCACCTTCAGAGGAAACTGCCCCTTCTCCAGGAGCACTGCTCCAGCTGAGCCACATCTGCCACTGCAGGAGGATGCAGCCACCATGGAATGGGACTGTGCCAACACCCTGACTGACTGACGGGTGTCAGCTTGGATTCTGACTCTGGCAGGGTTTGGGATTGTTCTTTGTAATACTGCATTTCTATTTTAATTTTCCTAGTCAAGAATTGTTATTCCTAATTTCCCATCTCTTTACCTGAGAGCCCCTTAATTTCAAAATGATAATAATAATTTGGAGGGAGGGGGTTTACATCCTCCATTTCAAAGAGAAGCTCCTGCCTTTATTGGCAGACACCTGTCCTTCAAAGCAGGACACCTTTTCTCCCATTCCCAAGGGAAAAGCTTCTTCCCTTTCCCACTCATCCTCTCTGGCCATTGCAGCCATTCCAGCCATCCTGGATCAGCCCCTCCAAGGGAACCCCTGAGCAGAGCTCGTGGTTATCCCCACAAAACACAGCCCAGCCGAGGTAGGGGTGAGATTTAACAGCTCTCACAGGTGGGAATGGACAAACAAGGTGCAAAGCAGAGCAGCTGGATCTGCCTCTGCTTTATGTGCCAAAAAAATAAAGAGAATATTCGTTTTCTGCTTGACGTTGCTGCCTAAATTGCTTTGTCAGGTGAACCAAAGCACAAAAGAGAGAAAAGAAAAATAGAACAAGAAAAATGCTATTTATTTTTCCTCACCCCTTCTCACCAAAGTGAAGAATTCAGCTGCATGCCATGCTTTGGAGGGATGAATTTCACAGTCCTGCTCTAGGAATAATAAAACTCTCCTTTCTACACTCTGTGTCTCTACTTAAGCAATAATTCAGTAGTTGCTTATGCAGAATAAAGAGAAACAAAGATTCAAATTCTCTCCCTCTGGGAAAATAATGAAACCTAATCTCATCTCTGAGAAGATTGTTCCAATCCCCACCATCTGTATGTCCCAGCACTCCTTGCTCTGGTCCTGTAGAGCAGGACAGCAATAAAAGTCAGGTTTTGCTTGTGCTGGGGAAGCCAGTTTCACTTTTAGAGAGATGATGAGGGAGTGGGCACTTCTGCTTGCTTTGGGTAAAAAACACATTTGGGTGGTCTTTTGTTGTTTTTGAATTTTCTATTTAATTTCTTTATATCAATTCAGCGAGATGCTGCTCCAGCTCCATCTTCTCCAACAGCAGCTTTCTCCAACTTTGCTTTCTCCCTGACAGTGCCCATGGCCCAGCTCCCTCATCCTGCTCAAATATTCCCTGTCCTCCCTCCTAAAGTGCTGCTCACTGGCTGTGCCTGAACACAGACTGCAGGCAGCAGGAGCTGCCCAAAGGTCCCAGCATTAGGAGAGCTGAGACATGACCTGAGCTCTTCTACAGTTTGACTTCCAGCCTCAGCTCCCACTGTATCTTATTACTAACATGGTTGTGGCTCTTTCTTCCTTGTATTTAATCTGTTTCTGGTCCCTGCAGTAGAATTTCAGCATTGTTTGCAATGAGGAAATAAAGCTTTGATCCAATCATAATCTCTTGTACGAATTTCCAAGCAGGATGTGCATCTCAGCTCAGCTCTCCTGCCAGCTACCAGAGGTTAAACATCAACATCTGCTTTAACTGACAAGATTAATCCTCAGCTTCAATCTCACATTGTGCTTTATTAAAAAAAAAAAAATTATCCAGATTTCCATGCTATGCAAAAATCCTCTGCTCGCAGAAAGTAAATTATATTTTTATATTTTTATATAGTATTTTTATTTTTAATTTTTATTTTATTTATTTTATTTTTGTTTATTTATTTTTATTTATTTTATTTATTTTATTTATTTTATTCATATTTTTATAGTATTTATATTTTCATATAGTATTTATATTTTCCTAACTACAGTGACTATTTTGTATGAACAACTAGAAGCTCCATCAGATAATTTTTCCATGATAATCCAGGTTTTGCAGGAGTAGCAATGTAAGTACAGTGATGGATAGAACCAAAACATTATCATCCACTTAGGAAATTCTCTGGAAAATTGTGGGGATGGGGCAATCAGGATATTACATGTCACACCATGAGGTCCTTCAGGATGAGGTTCTTTGTGCTGGCAAATAACAAAGGGATTGGATTGGAAATTCAAGGCTCATTGGCCTCATCTGTCTGGGATTTCATTCAGTGAAGCTCCTTATTTCAAAGGAATATTTTAGGAATTGATCTTTTTAGGGAAAAGAATTCTTAATCCAAACCCAGGAAACATTCCCTAGGAGTCAGAGATGGCCATGAAAAGGAGACACAGTTTTTCCATGTGGAAAAATCTCCAGTTTCAGACTCAAAGAAAATGGGAAAGACTTAGATATTCTCCACATGGTGGTCACCAGGATGGCAGCTGCCATTCCCAGCCTTCCTCTTCTCCCTTCCTTTACATGGTACATTAAATACTTGCTGCAGTATATTTGGCACTTTTTACAGATTTCCCCATAGATCTTAAAATGCAGCATTTCCATTGGCTGGATGTTGATTGTAAACACATTCATCATCCTGCATCCATCCCAGATCCACTTGCAGGATATTCACGATTCTGTAGAGTTAATGCTTCCTCAGATGCAAAAGTGAAAACATGTAAGAACATTTAACTTTGATTAATTAAACTGTATTAATTTAACAGATGGTGTGCTGTGACACCCACCAGGCTGAGGTTTAGATTTGTGATACTTTAAAGAGGGATCACTGCCTTTGTTTTGATATAAATTTTGGATCTTTGCACAGCCAACAGATGTTCAACTCGGGGTTTTTTTCCTCCCCCATTTTGTTTTGCCTTCAATTCATGGTTGGCAAGTCCTGGGACTTCCAGGGGGTTGACACTGCTGCCTGATAAATCAGAGTCCTTGTAAGGAGCCCTCTCTCATGGTGTGCAAACAAATCCTCATCTTTAAATAGCAAGGCAGAAGAATTTAGTGGTGAATGCCCTTTCTCCTAGTGGAGTGGTAATTATTGGAGTGAACCCCTGCTGTTGGTTATTTTTAGAGGAAACATCCGAGAGTTCAAATATTTCTTATGAAAAAATGAATTTAGAAAAAAACAAGGTTTTGACTTTACAAGCTTTCCAGATGGGCTGTCAAAAAAAAATTTTTATTCTTGTCTTGATCCACACCTATGCTCATGCTAGAGTCCAGTGGTGGAAATAATATCTTACACTTACATATTTATGATTTTCTCATCCAGAAACAGCCAGTGTTTGACTTTTTTCAGGATGTATAGATGCACTAATACTAATTTTGATTATTAATACTAATATTGATGCACTGATAGTAATAGTATTTCCAATTGCCTGTGCAACACAACCAAAAATTAGCAGATTTTATTTATTGAAGTCTCTCTCCCCTGCTGTAACATCATGTATACCTGCCTGTATTTACAATATTTTGGACTCTGTTCGACCAGCCTGAAACTTCCCCAAGCACTCCTGATCTCCAGGAAGCAGAGTCTGCTCTTCATTATCATTTCTGATTGCAATGACTTCCACTGAGTAGATATCTCTGATGAGATTTCTTTTTCTCCCACTTCCTGTTCCATCAGAGGTTTCTAGAGGATTTTCAGTATTTTTGTTTTGGCACAGGATCAGGGCTAAGTTGGGAGAAAGAGTATTGGGCTCTCCTGTGGGATACTCACATCCTTCCACCACAGTTTTTCTGCTTGTCAAGAAAAGATTTCTGCAAATCTGGCACTTTGTGGATGGCCCATCCCTGGAAACACTCAGGCCAGGTTGGAACAACCTGGGCTGGCTGAAGCTTCCCTCCATGGCAGAGGGATTGGATAAATGGTTTTTAAAGTCCCTTCCAAATCAAACCACCCTGTGATCTATAATCATTATTATTATCCTGCACATATATTATATGTATAATACATATTATGTATAATTATATTATATATTAAGAGCATTTTGGGGAACCCAAGGCTTATAAGATGGACAGGTTTCTTACCCCTTCTTACCTTTGAATAACAGATTTATTCACTAATGGTGTGAATGTGATGGAAAAACAAAGCAATGAAATAATGGCCTCACTGGAGAGAAGGGAGGGAAAACTGACACATGCTTGAACCCAT
This sequence comes from Muscicapa striata striata, assembly GCA_030060385.1. Taxonomy (NCBI): domain Eukaryota; kingdom Metazoa; phylum Chordata; class Aves; order Passeriformes; family Muscicapidae; genus Muscicapa; species Muscicapa striata. The sequence continues at coordinate 5,970,806 of JAREIS010000002.1, read as the reverse complement.
GGATTTGCAGGGAAGAATGATGATGTGCTGATGCCTTTTCTTTTGGATCTAGAATTAAGAGGCAGGCTCAGTTAAGGGATAAAGGGTTTTTAATTTTGGTATTTAATAAGGATTTTTATGGCGCAACAATTCACCAAAAGGTGGAACACATTATATATCTCATATACATGGTATATCTCATATACAATTTTATAGACTTTGCAAATTAGCATATTTAACAAAGATGGTCCAATGAGAGGCTTGAATAAATAGTGTCATGTTTTTCTGTCTCAAAATATTTCCCTTTAGATAGGTTTAATCTTGTTTTAGAGAAGACTTTGGTTTTTCGAGGCTTTGTAGCTTTCAATGTGAACCTTTAGGATGTTTGTTCCTCTGGCCTAACAGAATACCAGGATAATGTAAAATATCAAATGTAAGGAATGACAAGTATGCATGCTAAGGGTACTGAGAATATGTAAGAGGTACATAGAGGAAAAGGCAAAAAATTATCATGGCATCAGTACAAAACAAAAATGCCTTCCTTGCTTTTCCAGCCTCCTCAAGCTCCTGGCACTGCTTAGAAGCAGTGCTGGCCTCTTTCAAGATTTATGAGATTTAGCTTGCTTCCAGCTCTTCACAGAATCTCCAAATGACATCTAAACACAAACCCCCTGATTTGTGAGCTGGGCTGTGCAATGCTCTACACATACTTTTATTTTTTTAGTATTTAGGAGAATCCTTCAGAGCTCCCTTCTGGAATCTGCTCTTCCTGGGTTGCAGAGATGCTGTTCCAGGTAGGAAATCTGCTGGAATTTCCACCAACCCTGGCCCCAAGAGTTGCTCAGTAACTACCAGTGGTTTCCCAGGCACAGCTTCCATGTGCCAAGCTCAAAATCCAGAAGAGCCAAGCTCCAAAGCAGCTCTGAGCTTGCACATCCCCTCTGTTCCTGGTGTGCCATGAGGAGGAAATCTCACTGCTGAACTTCAGACAACAATGAGGAATGTGTATACCCAATAGAGAGGGTATAGCTTGGTTTAGCTCAGGCTGATTTGGAAGAAGTTTGTGGAATTAAAGCATTGCCCTTATAAATTGGATTTACAGTGGGACAAGGGGCACTGAATATATTAATATAAGTTAAATTCCTGGAAGAAGATAGGAAAAAAACCCTCTATTTATTCACATTAGAATTTGGTGATTAATTAAATGACAGATTTAAACCTGTCCAGACTTTCTATACTTAAATCCCATGAAGGAAGGAAGGGAAAAACCCCAGTGTGGAAAAAATGCTGTGAACAAGGGAAAAGCTGCAGTGGAGGGAAGGCAGAAGAGAAACTGGACAGTGCTTAGCTTGTGTCAGAACTGGAATTAGCACCTGAGGCTGTGAGAGCTGATATCTCTGCAGGATTACTTTAAATCAGGATTCATTTTCTGAACTGATTAAGAAACTGCAGCATAATGAAAATTCAGTTATGTACTTAGAGACTTTGAATTTTAGACACATGAGGAAACCTCGCTGATGAAGGCAGTCAGTCAGGCAGACCTTAACAGAAATAAATTTTTTAAAGTGACTTTTTCTGTAAATAAAGACAGAAAACAGAAGCTGATCATTCAGACAACTCTATTGGAAAAGCTTGGGAATTGTGTCACTTCCTAACTTGACTCCTCCCATGCAGACAGTTAAATCCCTCTGTGTCAGTGCCAAAATGTGACAGCACCAAGCTGCTATTCCTACCCTCAAATGCAGCCCTTGCAGGATGCCAGGCAGCCAGGGGTGCTGGGCAGGCACTGCAAGGAGGAGAAATGCAAAAGGAGAAAGACAAAATACAGTTCTTTACCTGTGCTATCTTGCCTTATATACCTGTTTGAGGTTAAAAAAGTATGTTTGAATCAGTGTGTTTCTATTTTTACAAGGAGTCCTCTAAGGAATTTTTTTACTTTTGTTTTTGGTAGGAGTCAAATCACCAATTCAGTTGGTGTCCTTTGTGCCAAAAGTGACCATTCACCACCAAGCCAAAGGCAGCCCTAGTCTGGAATGTGGACTGGTGCATTCAGTTATTGTTTGCTGTGGTTTAGGTTTTTTTTCTGATCACCAAAAGCACAGTGGATGCTTCAGTCTCTGCTGTGGCAGCACAGTTTTAAACTGGGGAGATTCCACCCCTGGATGTGTCAGCACAGCCTGAGCAGCTCTGTCAGCACAGCCTTTATTTTGTCCCTGCTACTCACAGGGCATGGCTGTGTAACCCCATAAAACCCCCAAAGCACAGATTTAACCCCCTCAAGAGCCTGGAGCCCAGCCAAGGCCCAATCTGGGTAATTGCATTCTGTCTGTTTAAAATTCACAGGTCAGTTTTGCTGTTATTGGACTCTTCCTCCCTGTTTTCACCACCTGCACTCTCTCAGGCAGGAGCTGCAGTTTATCTCCCAGGCAGTTGTGTTCCAGCTGTGGTGCAGGGGCTGGATGAGGGATGGCCAGGCTGTCCCAGTGCCATAGGCAGCTCAGTGACTCCTGACTGCCCCACCAGCAGCTGCTCCTCTTCCTCAGCCAGGGATGTCACCTCTGCCAGTTCCACCCCAAGAAATGGCTGAGATTTATTTATTTTTGTTCTTGGCATCAAAAACACAGCCTGGAAGGAACCTTGTGTATTGACTAAACTTGGTCCCCTGCCACCTTGGCAAGCCCAGCTTAGGAAATGCTGCTGTCCCATCCCAGGCTGCATTGATCCCCACAGTGCCAGGAAAAGCTGCTCACTGTTCAGTGGTGCACACTGACCCTGCAGGGCTGAGCTGGTGATCACACTGCTTGCTGCTGGCCTGTCTCCACCCCAGCATTTAATATTCCAAGAGAATTGGCTTAACAGGAATGTGAACTTTGCTGCAGAGCTGGAAGGTCCCAGACAGCCCTGAGGAAAGGTCCCCAAATGAGGCTGGGCAGGGGAAAATAAAAGATATATTCCTCCTTTCATCCTGAACTTTCCACAAGGCAGTCAAGCCAAAGTCGAGGCTTTCCACCAGTTCCAGATAATTCATGGCAGGAAGGAGGAAAGTGAGATATAAGATCTATTTCTTGCTGCATATATTGCTGATGAGCAGTGGCTGAAAAAGCTCCAATGCACAATTACAGGGACAGAGTCCTGGAGCCAACTGTAATTAAAGTTCTTTTGACATTACAGTAACTCCTTAGTAATGGTGTCTTATTATTCCAGTTTCCTTTGACTGGCATGGCTGCAATGCCCACTGGGAACAGGAAAACCCTCCCTGGAAACCCTCTTGCCTACTCTGCTGTTCTGTAATTAGCCTGAGCCAACAATGCTCACAAGAATCTCTGAGCCACTCGAAGGATGCTCAGCTCTGCTCGAGCCCTTTATAAAGTGGAGATAATTACCCAGGAAATAAACACAGCTCCAGCTCACCCTGCTGAGCCCTTGGCTCCACCTGGGCACCTGAGAGCTGTGCCATGGCTGTGGCCATCAGGGGAAACCTGGGCACCCTCCTGGTGTGTCCATGGGCTGTCCTCTCTTCCAGCTGCAGAGACAAACAGCCACATGCTCTTTAATTAAAGCCAAACATTTACAGAACAATTAATAAGGCTGTAATTCATCCTCTCTAAGTCTCACCTATGCTTCAGATCTGCTGGAAATCTGTTAGTGGACATTGCCCAGCACCACCAGTGGTTAAAGCTCTTGGTGGGTGCAATTTCCTGGGGTTCAAGCTGCTTTTTGGGATTTTTTCATGTGTTAATCAAGGAGAGAAACCCATGAACCTCATTTACATAGCTAAGAAATGTAGAAATGCCATCCAAAAGAGATATAAATAATCACAGCTATGTCATTTCCAGTGCTCTCTATGAAATCTATTACTTTGCAATAAATCTTGGTTCTTAAATATTAACAGTGTAAACACTGAAGATTTGCAGTATCTCCAAAAGCAAGATTCCCAGTGACATTCAGATGTCATTCTTCCAGGCCACATATTTATTTCTCACTTTTACAGCATTTGCAAAAATAAGCAAGTAAATACATAAGAAAAAAACCAACCATATTTAAAGATTAAAAAAAAAAAAAAAAGTGGAGAATTCAAAAGTAGGGAGAAAGGATAGGAAGAAGTTCAAAGCTGCTGGTAACAGATTTAGAAATACTTTTATTTTATTTTTGATGGAAGTTCTCAAGTTGTGCTCTCAGCAGCAGAGTCCAAAATGAGCATCACACCTGGGGACAGGTGACAAAGCAGGGCAAACAGTGTGGGGAATTAGGGTTAATTAGCTCTATTCAAGTAATTGAGAGAGCATTTATGTGTATTGTTTTAATTCTTGGATTACCCTGACCTATACAATGTTCTATGGAATATACACCATATATTCTGTGGGATATATACAACATACATCATATATTCTATGGGAAATATACAGTGCTTCTATGGAATTACAAATTTATCCAAAGATTGCCTGGAATGTCTGGAAGTGGTGACCCAGACTGGGCAGTTTGTTCTCTAGATTGTTCTAGAACTTGACAAAAAAAAATCTCGAGCTTCTCTTCTCTTTTGTTTTTTATTTTTTTGATTTTTGTTGGGTTTTTTTCTGGTGTTGTTTTTGTTTTGTTTTGTTTTGTTTCCTTCTGGAAGAATACAAATTTGTGTAATCTGTGAAATTATCCCTGAACTTTTGTTTTGTTGAGTTGAGGCCCATTAAAAAACAACAAAAAAAAGACCCAATTAATGTCTGCAGAATAATTCATTTAAACCCAAACAAGCCAAGAATCTCCTGATGAAGGGAGAATAAAAATCAGATTAGTGCAGGAACGAGGCTGTGCAGGAAGGTACCAGCGTTAGTGCTGTTGCCAACTATCCAAGAGCTCATTTTGTGCCTTTTGCAGGGAACAAAAAACCCTTGAAAAGTGAATCAAAAGGCTGATGTAGAAGACAATCATCTCTTAATTCCCTCCACCAGCTCAGCTAATGGCTGGTGATGATTGTGAGCTTCCCACAGAGCTGAGGCTGTTTGGGGGGTATATCCGTCAGAAAATCCAAATTTGGAGCTCCAAAGGAAGCAGGGCTGGGGGTTGGGGTGGGATGGTAGCAATAATGATATTTCTTATTTTATTACTTTTAATTGCCCCTTTGATCAGAATCCTGTGCCATTTAATCACATTTATATGGTCATCCTGCACATAGGTTCTAAATACAGAATGAATAATTTTCCAAGGGAAAACTACAGGAGCTGGGTTTGCCTTTACTGCACACACATGGAATCCCATACATTGGGCACCAATTTGGGTTATTATCATTTCATTCTTCCTTTTTATATTTGTTTCACTGTAAAAGCAATACTACCAAATCCTTCAGAACCAGCACTGCTGGGAGTCAGCTCAGGGAATAAAAAAGTGAAGTTATTTGGTGTAACTGCACTGGATGGATTCCTGTGAGGCCTAAATGCTGATACCACTTTGTCATGAGGATATTTCTCTGGAAAAATATAAATAACAAGGATTATCTGTGATATTTAGCCTGCCAAGGAGCTAAGGGAAAGAGGAATGACTTAGTTAATAACTAATTTTGGTTATTTCTGCATGTTCTAAAAACATGCCTAAAATTATTAAAAATTAAAGCATCAACAAGATGCTAAAACCATATGTTTCCAATATGCTGTGTCTGAAAACTTTTCCAAGCCTGGGTGCTTTTGAGTGGGTTAAAATCCTGTGGAAGAAATTCCTTCTGAGATCCTCCATGAAGCAAAGACCATTGAAATGGAAACAGGCCACCAGCAGTGAGGGGTTTTCCAGATAGATTTGGATGGGAGCAAAAATGACTCAAATATCTGAATTACACCAGATGTTTCTGGCCAGTCCTCACCTAATGAGCATGAAGAGCCCAAATCCAAAGAACAAATTCACTTCGAGAAACTTCACTGCCATTGGCTTATTTTGGTGGCTAAATTATTAATCTGGTAAGTACATGTCCATTCAACCCTTATTTAAAATTTTGCTTTTTTTTTTTTTTTTTTTTAAGTGTAGCATCATTTTCTGTCTTCCACTCTCCTTTTTTATGAAGCTGTTCCTTAAATTATTCTGTCTTTCATCATTAGAGTGGATGTCACAGAGGTGCCCAGTAGGTCCTAACAGAAGCTCTTTTGCTCCAAAGGAAACCTTAATTACTGAGGAAACTTTCTTTTCACATACAAAAAAAAAAAAAAAAAAAAAAAAAAAAAAAAAAAAAGTTAAAAGTTCTTTATTTTATGGCGAGGAGGAGCAGAGAATCAGAAATCCCTTGATGTTGTCAGAGCTCGATCCCACTGAATAGACCCTACAGACTTCTCTAATTATTCACAAAACATTTCGAGCAGATGTCCACAAAATAAATTATCTGCTGTCTGCCAAAAACTACTTCTGGCAGGCAGCATACCAGGTAAATAAGATGAGAGGTTGGGAACATGAATAAAACATGAATGGAACAGCTTAGGGCGTTTTGTTCCTCGTAAATTCAGCAGCACCAGTTGAAGCCACGGAGGTGCAGAAGGCAGGGGAGGGCAACCATATGAGAAGGGCTTGGAGAAAAAGCTCTTAACAAGCATTTCCTCGTGTTAGTGGCAGAATTGCTGTGAAAAGTCACAGAAAGCACTTCAGGGCAGCACTCTGCAGCATCTACCATGGGAGACAGAGAATTTGGACTCCCAGCAGCAGCATGAGCCCTGGAAGTCCAGTGGGTCACCACCTTGGATTCTGATATTTGGCAAAAGCTGCTCAACTGTGCTCTTGGCAAGGACATCCTTATCTAATTTAGCCTTGGTTTGATAATCCAATGAAAAATATTTAATTTCTTGCCCTTCCTACTAGGAATGTGCATGATGCTTTCCTAATGAAGGCAGGATGCTCTACACTGTTAAAATCAGGGGAAAATGACCCCTACAACAAGGCTGAACATTGCAATGAGTAAATCTGCAAATAGAAATGCTGTTCAGGAGACAAAATTTAGATTTTCAACGAGTCAGCCTCATGTTGGCTCATCTAGTTGTGAGATCACCTTTTGAGTGTGGCATCAATTCAAACAGGTTCATATAAATCCAGATCAAAAAAAACCCAAAAAATTATTTGAGAGGAAGGGGTTTCCCAAAGACTTTGTATTGAGTTAAAGTTTGCTACTCTAATAAAAAAAATATTAGTTTAATAAACCAATAAACTAGTTAATTCCTAGCTTTAGGAATAGGTATTGTCCTTCATTCATATCCAAAATTTTACTGTGCTGCAGAAAATGTGCTGGTTTGTTGTTTCAAAGAGAAAGAGTCCATAAAGTGAGGCTGGTAAATGTAAACATCAAGAAATATGAATGAATCACTTTGCCTTATGGAAAAGGCTGCCACAGAAGAGAGAGGGGAGAAAAGATGGGAGGGCAGAGTAATTTGAAAATTGTGATTAAAAGAAATGTATGGGCAGGTAGGTAACTCCATAAATAATGGACTAGATTTATTCACAGTGGGTTCATTAAAAGCAGTGATAAATTAGTGCCAAGCAGAATTCTGCTTCTTTGCAGTGGTTGTGACCTATTCAGTGGAACCATTGTAGTTACTAATTCATACAGGATTATACATAATTGGGATGCCCAATTATTACAGCTGAGTTTCAGCAATGACAATGTTCCCTTTCCTTCAGGGATCTGTAATTTATTCCATTACCTCGAACCTGCACCCAATCTGCCAAAATAAAATTTGCAAATGTTCTGCTAAATCCTGCTATCTTTGGTTCATACTCTATGTGTGAGGGAAACATGTTGAGAGGATTAAAAATATGGGGAAGAATTTCCATTTTAATACATTTGACTTGTCCACCAAGAGACAATAGAAGGTTTCCAGCCTCAGTAAATCCACTTTAATATATGTAAAGAGTTCATAAAAAAATTATTCTATCCCATTGTTGTCATGAAAGCTATAGCTGGTCTGTGCTAGAAAGACCAGGATTAGTTTACCAAAGAAATCTGAAGGTTTATTTTGTTTTGCAGGGACAGCTTCCCTTATCATGTTTTATTCTACTCAAATACTTCCTTACCATATTAATCCAGGTGAAATCTTTTATATAAACTGCCAGCAGAAGTATCAACGCTTTCAAAAGTGTGGCTGATGCCACGTTTCCCTGCACTTTGAAATTTCCAGCCTAGAATTTGGCTAGTGGCTCTGCTTTCCACATGTCAGCAGGAGAAGCTGCTGAGATATTAAGATAATAAGTGTTTGAAGAAAAGGATCTGTTCATACAGAATCAATAAAGCGTTGCCAGGAGAAACCTGAAGCTCTCAGAAGAGTTCCTAGAAAAAAGGGTTTTCCAGGGAAGAATGGCTTGTACAGGTTTGATTCCTTCTGATTGTTGCTGTCTCATTGCTTTTGTTCATGTGGCACTCGAGCCTGCCTGCTTCAAAGCAGGAATTCCCCTCAGGAAGATTTTCCAGCAGCAGAAAGTGGGAAATGACTGGCTGGGATGTGCAGTCCGTGTTTCAGGGGCTGGATGGGACAGAGGTGTGGGAGCAGCACCTCAGCAGTGAAATTTGGGAGAAGAGCTGGGGAAGGGCTGGGCTTTGGGGAACCTCTGGGTCTGATGAAGAATTTGGGGGGAGGTGTGAGAGCTCTGGGGTTTTACAGCTTGTTTACAGGGCAGGGATGATGATGATGATGATGATGATGATGATGATGATGATGATGATGATGATGATGATGATGATGATTCAGTCAGTTTGGGAGGAAAAACTGCTTTTTCTTACAGCCTTTTGTACTGCTCTTGGGAACATGGCGTGGCCCTTGGGGTGTCCTCTGCAGAGCCTGGACTTCAGTGATTTCTGGGTCCCTTCCCAGCCAGGATATTCTGTGATTTCTGTGATTTCTGTGATCTGCTTTCAGTGGAACAGTGCTGACATTATTTTGTGTGTGTTCAGGTGATGTGAGCTATAGAACGTGCATGAAAGCACATTTACACCTTTTTCCAGGGCTTGAGGGAGGATATCAATATCTGTAAGATGTGACAGCATTATCTTCTCTTGCTACAGTGAACAGTTCATCACCAGTCTCTGAAAAAGGGGGATAAATTGGATTCTTTCCTAGTCACTCCTGCAGAGTTTTTCCTGTGGGGTCAGCAAGCCTTTGGGCACACATGTGACACAATAAGTGGTGATGTTTTAACCCTGTCTGCATCCCCACAAATCCCAAATCTGTGCCCAGCCCAAAGACAGGGTCTGTGCTGCTGCACATCCCATGGATTTGAACTGAGGGGATGTTTCTTCGGCTGCCTCTGAATTCAGTTTGCAAAGCAATGAATTGGAACAAAGCCAGAGACATCCCTGAATGTCAGGAATGGGATCTTTGAAGTGATTCTGGATGCACAGCCAGCCAGACAAGTTCGGTCCCTCTTCAAAGTCCTGATGCAAGCATTGTAATGCAGATTACATTGATTTGCTACCAGTGGCTGACAGCTCCAAGGATCTTTTCAAGATTCTCCCCAGCACCCATGGAATAAAGAGCTCTCTGCATGAAAAGGAAGCTGTATTTTCATGCAGATGACAGCTTGAAAAAATAGTATCAATGTTATCATATATGTAAGGCAAAATTCAATTTTGTGGAGTGGGTTTTGTGGTGTGTCAGGGTTCAGCTTACAGCACAAGGAAAACTTACATTTGGCACTTGAGGACATGGTTTAATGGCAGTGCTGGGTTCATGGTTGGCCTTGATGACCTTAAAGGTCTTTTCCATCCCAAATGATTCTCTGATTTTATAATTTAGGCACACAAGAAATGCTGCTGGCTCGAACATCTGCTTAAGCACTTGTTGATTATTTATTTTTCTAATTAATGTATTAGAGAGGCAACAGAAATGCTAACTTGCAGTATCCCCACAGCAAGTTTGCTGTGGTCCTGAGCCCTCCTTGGGCAGGACTGGTGTGCAGGTGTTTGATGAATGAGACTAGACAAGATTCTACAATAAATACCTGAAATACCAAAGCAAGGACTACTGAAGCATAAAGGGAGTGCTGCACCAGGCCATAATTCAAAGCAGCATTCCATTTACAAATGGAATAAGAGTAATAGAAAAGATTAACTTTCATAGGGAATTACAGTTTGGGTGTGTGGAAGTGCCTGTTTTTATGAAGTGCAGTTTCTTACAGGCTTTATGCTGCTGCATCAAAGTTACCAGAACGATTTGAGGCTGCAGCTCAGTGATGTCTCAGTGATGTTCTGTCACTGTGTATCAGTGCTCCCAAGGACTGCTTCCCACTGGGACCAGGTTTTGGCAAAGCTGTCTACTGGAAACTGCAGTGTGTGCTCATTTAAAAAAAAAAAAATTGCATGAAAAGGCACCTGCAAGCCTTTGGGATTGCACCTGAACACTGATATAGCTGGATGCACAGATTTGCAGACTGGAGGAATGTTCTCCAAAATCTGCTTCTGGATGGGGGAGCTGGAAGTGTTTTAGATTGATCCATAAAATATGGATCTGGCCTCTCCAGCTCCTCATCATCTAAGGACAAAGTGATGCAATGGCAGGGACAAATCCCACTGTCCCAGGCTGCTCCAAGCCTCAGTGTCCAACCTGGCCTTGGGCACTGCCAGGGATCCAGGGGCAGCCACAGCTGCTATGGGAAAAGAGGCCTTTGTCTATCCAAATTTCTGTAATTTTTGATGCATCTGATTTTTTTTTTTTTTTTTTTTTTTTTTAAATAATTGCATATAAAGCTGATAGTTGGGATTTGGCTAAACTCCACTGAAAAGAGTGAGCACAGGAAGAAAATTCCTGTGGACAACTGAAGGCTCCATTCCACATGGAAGATTTTCTTCAACGTTCATTTCTTGTTTGTAACAGGCATTCCCTATTGTCCCCAAAATAACTTGGGAGATAATCACTTGGTGAACAGTTTTCAACTTTCTGAGTGACAAAGACATTAAAACAGAATTGAGTTCCCCAGCCTAATTGAATGAATTCTTATTTTTTTTTCTTTCTTTTGCTGCCATTTCCCTTCTCTGTAAATTATTCCATGTACTCCACCTGTTTTTCCAAATACCCAGTTCTGAGCTGATAAGGCTTGGGATACTGCAGCCTCCAGAGGTGCTACTGTGTGCTGAGCTTTTGCATGACTTAAAATCCAAACTGGAAGCCCTTAACATGATGGACCACCTCTAAAAATTCTAATTGAGCTGCACACTGTAATAGATTGGGGGAAATGAGGTAAAACGTTATCACTAATCTTCGTGCTAACTGCATTAAATCTCAGGGTATATTTATACAGGCAAGGGAGGATATTAGCAAAAAGATTTATCCAACAGTGAAGGGTTTTTTCCCCATTAACCAACTTCTAACTTTCAAAGTTCTTGCAGTTTAATTGGAGATAGTGGAATTTAGGAGAAATAATTATAAACATGACTACACAGGCAATATGCTGCTATTAAGCACAAAATACAACAGCTCTTTGTTTGGGGCTAGTAATTGAACCAACACAATGGGAGAAAATTCGAATAAAATTAACTTTCATTGGAAAAGGGGAAAACAATAATCAGGAAATTTTGAACAAGCTGTCAAAGGCTTAATCTGACTGCCATTGAGAGGAGCATAAATAAAGAGAGCAAGAACAGAAAGACAACTAAAACCAAGTGGCCTTATAGAAGGTTAGAGGTTGTTTTTCTCAAGGAAAAGAAAGAATTTAATGTCTGAAGTCAAAGTTAGACTCAATCAATACATTCAGGGCTCTTGAGAAATTTTGAAAATAGTTTCCTACTTGTAGTGATTTAGGGCAGTCAGGCATATAAAAAGATTGAATCGGTTGTGAGAAATCAATGGCCTCCCCCCAACATCCCCCCCAAGATTCCCACTGAAATGAAAACTTGCCAATTACAGTGGGAGTTTTGATAAGGCCAGCAGGAGAGGGATGTTCCAGACTCGAAGAAATAGCATGTGAAATGTAATATCTGTTATTTTTTGTGCCATTAGGATGTGAGGCAGAGGCCTGCTGAACATCTTAGCTGAAAACTCCAGCCTCCATCTCCCCTGGCAGATTAGAGGTGGTGATGCAAAGCAAATAGGCAGAGTTTACATCTGCTTGGGATAATCATTCTCCATCTTCCAGGGATGTTTGCAGACTTTTGCTTCCCCACCCAGCAGAAAACTGAGGTGCTCCTTCCTTGCAGACTTTGGAACCTCCTGTCAGAGTTACTTTGGGTAAAATGTGACAAGAAATACTACAGTAGGTTAAATAATAGATAAAGGATGATTTCCCTTCACCATTTAACTCCAGGATCACTGGTTTCTCATTCTTTCACCACGCTGGTCTGTCTAGTGCCATGCCAAGCACACAGGCACTGTGTTAGTTAATAGGGCAGATCCTCTGCTGTGGGGAGCTGGTGTGGGCTCTACAATTCCTGTTGGAATTTTAACTGCAGAACAGGGCTGGTCTCATCCCCTGGGATGAATTTCCTGAGAGGAACCCACTGGTGCAATGTGGGAGTTTTCCATGATGGGAAGTGATGGGTCTAGGGGGTGATGGGGATTCAGTTTGGTGAGTGCAGAAGGGAGGTCCTGGCTCACAGACTGGTGCAAACATGGAATGCAGGTCACCATAGCACTGCACTGCCCTTTTCCAACCCTCTGCCCTTTTTCCATACCTTCTCCTTTCCAATTTAGACATTTCAGATGGGGCACCATCCTTCCTTGACTTGTTGCTATGGCCACTCACCAAAATATCTCTCTGAGGGATAACCATGGGTAGAGAGGACCCCAAAAAATCCTGATTGCCACGGCCTCCTGCAAGCACCCAATGATTCCTCCCAAAGGCCAAGCCCATTCCCTCTTCTCTTGCCTTCCAAGAGCAGTGTTTGAGGGAAAAGGCAAGCAGCTGTGCTTACAGGATCTCACAGAGATCCCTAAAAGCTGATAATCAGGTTTGACAGTCATGTCATAATTGTTCACAATGGCACAGGAGACACGCCAACAACCTCACACTGCTGCTGCTCCTGTGGTGAGAGGAATTGCTGCATGAGTGCGAGTCTGAAAACCCAACTGGACATCAAGGGATGTTTCATTGAGAGGATGTATAAATACTGCATTGTATTGTTGCCAGATTGCACAGCAGCCTCGAAGGGCAAAGTAATGAAAGAGAAGAGGCTGCAGTGACACCACATTAATATTTGGTATTTCTGCTCTGTGCACTCACAGTTATTATGTTGTTAAGGCATTTAGGAGCCCGATGGAGAGCCTGGAGTTGGCAGAGGGTGTTGGGCAGGCTCTGCTGGGAGAGCCAGCAGTGATGGATTCACTTTGGTTGTGGTACCTCACCCCATGAAAGGCTCTGCTCTTCTCTGCTCCACATACACAGCCCTGAGAAAAGTTTTCAAAAGTGTGATTTGGAGCTCCTTGTGCTCCTTCCTTCACAGCCATCTGTCCTGGTTAACATGCACCCAATAATGTACCTGCCAGAATAAATCACAGCAAATGATACTTTTCCATGTGAGTGTCACAAATTTCAGAGCTCAAGGTTCTGGGATTGTTTCAGGCCGATGGAGGGGACCAGCTCCTTGTGAAATTTGTTGACCCTCAGACAGCTATAACTCCTAGCAACCTTCACTATGAAAGGAATCAAAATACAAATCAACACCATAAAAAGTGACACATGAGAACGATGTCCTTTCTGCCTGTGTTTGTAATTCCTTCTCAATGGCTCTATTAGAACTCCTATCAGCAAACCCATGCAGATCTCTGCCCGAGCTCTTAATGATTATAGACTGTTGTTTACCTTATCAGGGAATCTGTCAATAGGCCTAGTTAATGAGTTTTTTTTTTTTTTTTCTTGTCGTGGGCATTTTATTTAACAGTTTATTAACTCTCGATCCAATTCACTGGAGGTCTTGGCAGAATTCTAGAAGATATATTATGCATATGCTCATGCTTTCTTCTCTATTTAGAAAATTTCTGGTCCAGAATTATTGCATCAATTTCCCAGCACTGCAGATACAACTCTGACCACTCCAATTATCTGTCTGCTCCACACTACAGCAGCCATAACTTCGAGCCATCATAAAGAAGTTTATTAATTTAGCTCCAACTGAGTGCCAACCATTCCACTGCAGTGCAACAGAAAGTGATTTGCCCATGGAAGAAACCTTGCCCTGTTGGTCTCTTGACTTTTCTAAAAGGACTTTTTAAAATTTGCAAGGATGAACAGTGGCTCCAGTGCAGAATCTGCATGGAAGCTTCCCTAAATCCCTGCAAGAACAAAGGAGTGTTTCAGGTGAGAAGCTGCTCTTTTTTGAGCCTCAGAAGTCAGGTTTGCTGGGGAGTGCAGCAGCACTGAGGCTCTTTCCCCCCTCATTTCCAAGGGCTGGAGTTTGTTTGTTTACATTTATTGGTGTGTGCTGTTTCCTCTTGAGTGAGCTTTTGCTGGTAACTCCGAGAACAATTGCTGAATATAAACCTCCAATTTCACCCCTAACCATATTCTCCCCAAGAATGCTCACAATCTTAATATCCTCAGCATCACATACACCTGATTTCAGGTGAAATTGGGTTGAATTTCAACTGACCACTGTGCCCTGGGGCTGTACAGTCACCTGGGATGTCCAACAGCCTGGCAGGAAGGAGCAGAGATGCAGCAAAAAGAAATGCTCAGAATAGATAAAGCTGGACTCTAATGGCCAGTGTGTCATGGAGGAGTCACCTGCAGAGCACCTGGGGATCACAGAGCTGGTGCAGGTCTGAGCAGAGGGAAGGGAAGGGAAGGGAAGGGAAGGGAAGGGAAGGGAAGGGAAGGGAAGGGAAGGGAAGGGGAAGGGAAGGAGAAGGAAGGGAAGGGAAGGGAAGGGAAGGGAAGGGAAGGGAAGGGAAGGAAGGGAAGGAAGGAAGGAAGGGAAGGGAAGGGAAGGAAGGGAAGGGAAGGGAAGGGAAGGGAAGGGAAGGGAAGGGAAGGGAAGGGAAGGGAAGGGAAGGGAAGGGAAGGGAAGGGAAGGGAAGGGAAGGGAAGAAAAGCTCCTCAAATGGATAAAATGAAAAACCCACCCAGGACAGCAAGGAGTGAGGGAGGCACAGCTCTCATAGGGGTTGTATCTCCTGGCTGTGTGGGATCTCCAGCAAGATCCTCACTCTGCATCCTTCACATGACAGGAAAATTCCCAGGGGTTTCCTCAGCCAGAAGGGATTGGTCTGGGATGCAAAGGGATTGCTTTGCCTGCAGAAAGAATGCTATTTCCCCATGACAGGAATAGATTCTGTACTTCCCAAGGTACTGAAGCAAAACAAAATTCCCTGAGCTCATGGCAAGCCAGGTGCTGCAGCAAACCCAGACACTGAAGCTGAGCATGTTTTGCAGGTGAGGTTCTGCTGCCTCTTTGAAAATGTTAATTGTCATGGGCATTATGGTACAATTCCAGCCATCTCCTGTCTTCTT
Organism: Muscicapa striata striata; assembly: GCA_030060385.1. NCBI lineage: Eukaryota > Metazoa > Chordata > Aves > Passeriformes > Muscicapidae > Muscicapa > Muscicapa striata. The sequence goes on along the minus strand of JAREIS010000002.1, from coordinate 5,955,437 downwards.
GAATTGCTGCTGGTCAAATGCCTGTAACCCCAGACTCAGAGCCTGTCTCTGAATTACAGAAAACAGCTGCCAAAACTGGCAGCTTAAATGCCATCCCTCCATCAGCTGGGCACCAGCCAGGGGTAAATGCCAAGGAAAAGCTGCTGCAGGGCCAGGCAGGAGCACCACAGCCAGGGCAGGGCTTTGGGGATCTCCTGAAACACCCCAGGCAGGGTGCAGAGCCCAGTACAGGGAACTGGGACTAACTGGGAGCAGCTTTGGGTCCCTTGACTGCTTTGAGAAGGCACACATGAACCCCTGACAGTCAGTGGAACGCAGGACCAAAATCTGTGATTAGATTTTTTGCTGAATGGGGAGAGGAGGAAAAAAAAAAAAAAAAAAATGCAATTCCTGTGCAGTGCTCCCAAAAGAGCCAAAAAGTGACCTTGGAGAGCCTGGCCACTGCCCAGGGTGAAGGCCACACTCCATTTCACAGGAATATCAAACATGTTTGGCAGTCAGGTCTTTTTCTGGACTGAGAGTGAGCTGTTGCACTTCATGGATGGTTACTAGTGCAGATGTCTGGGGTTATGAGAGAGCAAAGATAGATTCCTGATCTTTAGGCAAGGCAAAATGGAGAAATGGAGGAAACCAGAGCTTTTCTCAGGTGTAATAAGGAACAAATGTGAAGCAACTGTTTGAAAATTGCTTTGAAGCCACTTAAGTCAACGAGAGGTTTGATTTCCCACTCATTCCAGTAAGTTTTTAATCAGGCCAATAAAGAGGAGACAGAAACAGACTGGTGGAAATTAGGGAAGTGTAATCAGAACACGTGTATCCATTTGGAAATGGGACATAAAATGGACTTTTCCCTTTATACCATGTTTAATGCTCATGCTTCTGAAGATATTTATTTAAAAAAACAATCAGATTCTCATTGGCAGAGAACATAATAATCTAATAAGTTTTGCAGACTTATATGGAATGGTAGCTATAAAAGACACCACCTATAAATTAAGGTTCAAAAGGTGAGATAGAAACAGAATATTAACTAACAGCACCTTTCCCTAAGTTGAGTTAACTGTTCCAGCAAAATTTATTGCCAATCTGGCGACAACATCTGCAGAACTAAAGGAATTGTTAGAGAAAAATGAAACTTGTCTTTCTGCCAAAGTTTGGAGAGGCTTAAACAGAAATTAATATCCATAAGAAATCCTGGAACATTTTTGAAAAATTATCTGCCTGGCAATTCCTGCTGCTTTTCAGAGAAATAAAAGCATTTTAAAAGGCATCTTTCACAGTGCAGCACAAACTTGCTCCACAGAAATGACGGTGCTTTGATACAACTGCTTTCAAATGTCGTCCCTGTGGTAAGGTAAATTTATGCTAATCACTCTTATTTCTATCAAAACAAATCTGATGCATTCTCTGCAGAAACAGACACCAGGCTCGTGTATCCTCACAAAAGGTGGCACATGCTGGTGCTGGATGGAAGGGATATGGATGGCAATGCAGGAGCCCATCTGTATGAGCAGGTTCAAGGTGACACTTGGGGACAGGGCTCTCCTCTGGGTCATAAATCCTCTCTCTGGTGTGTGTTCTGGAGAAGAGCTGCCAGAGCAGCTGAGATGGGCTGCAAAGGCCTAAAAACTAATCAACACTCGCCCATTTTTGCCTATAAAATATCCAGCTGCTTATAGTTAAACATGCTAATGGCCCTTCCTTTCAAATTCTGGAATCCTCCAGTTCAGTTCCTTTTAATGGCTAGATTGTAAGAGATTAATGGCACCAAGAATTCAGTTACTTGATGACATGCTGCCTCTCTTTTTATCACTGAAATCTGATGCCTGCAGCCTCTATTATTTGGGATAATAGACCATGGAAAAGAAGATAATCTATACTGTTCCATTTTTAAATCTGAATTCTCTCTCCTCTCAGGGCACCTCTCCATGAACTGGGCTCTCTGGGCTGTTCCTCATTAGCAGGAGGCACATGTTGGATTACCAAGCAACACTGTTGCTCAGGGACATGCCCAGATTTCTGGCTGGAGGTGCAATGCCAGCACTGCCTGCATTTTTGGAAAACCTGGGTTTAAAATGGAAAGGCCAGAGAAAAACATCAGTTGCAGCAGAGCAGCCTTTGGTACAAACTGAGATCCCAGTGCTGGGCAAGGGCAGGGGCTGAAATGCTGAATTCATCACCTAGAAAAATAAATTTTGATTAACCAGTAATTGGTGGAGGACCAGAAACCAGGATTAAATCAACTCATGGATGGCACGAACTTCTCCAACGTACAGAGCACTCTTCACTCCTGTCCAATCAAACTGGGAGAAATTCTTTCACAGCATTTAAGGATCATCAGGACTGTGAACAATGATTTCTGTTCATAATGCTTTGGTTGTTATGACACCTTCTGGCTGTGGATTTCAGATAATTACAGTAATTACTTTATCCACAGCATCTTTAGCTCTGGTAAAGGCACCACCATCCCATTATTCATTATCATTTCTGCACAGTTTGTGCCCACAAGGATCAACATGTTTGGATTTTCCTTCCCAACAGAGCATCAGGGACAGATCCAAGGTGCTTCTTGATTCTGGGATTTCAAACTTGCACAGTCCTCATGTGTAAATAAGTCCCTCATGCATATTTGATTGCTGCCTTGGGTGGCAATATCCCTGCCTTTAATGGATGTGCACATTGTGCAGTTGCTGTGGGAACTGTAACTTTGAGGTTTCACAATTTAAAAAACAAAATAGAAAGAATGTATTTTTAGCCTTTATTTATTTGGCTTATGAATCAACATGTTAATATTGATGCAATGGAAGAAGAAAGGAAAACAAACTTCTAAACAGAAAGAGCAACATCAAACACTGATCTGTTTGTTTTTCTCTTCTGCAAAGTTCCCAGAACAGCAAAATTGCAGCAGCAGAAAGGGAAAGAATTGTAAACCAATTCAAAAGAGGAGAAAGCGAGCTGCAGAGAGGTGAGCAGCTGAATTAAACTCTTAGAGATGAAGTTTTAGCAGTCCCACATGACAGTGTGCCTGAAGATGCTGTGACACATCCCAGGATTTGCCATCTCCAGGTGCTCCCCCAGGAGCCCTACAGCTCACCCAAGGGCAGGTGAGTGCCCCAGGCTGCTCAGGGGATCACAGCACTGCTTTCCACAGTCATCACTGAGGTCACAGTGCTCACACAATGGGGGATCTGGGTTTGCTTGTAGGTTTGGGCTTACCTGAGCTCCCTCGAGGGGTTTGTGCTCTGTCAGAGCCCAGCACTGCCCTCACTCACCATGGGAGTGGGACTGGTGCTGCAGCTGCACCACAGGGCGAGCTCAAATCACAGCAGTGCTGTGAAGGAAACAGAGAAGTGCCCTCCCAGTGGCCCTGAGGGGTGTCTGCTCTCTCTGTCTGGGACTGAGAGATGCTCCTGTGCTGAAGTCAGAAGAGTAAAGCACTGTGGTGAATTTACTACACCAGGGGATTTCAGGGAAGGATCCAGATCAATCCCTCTCTCTGTCTCAGAGCCAGGTCACTTCAGCTTTTCCTCATCTGCACTCCCACCATGGGAGTTATGGCCACAGAAAATGCCTGATTTCAACAATATGTGGAAGGAAGGGAGGGAAAATCTTTCCACTCTCATTCCCAGAGGGCTGGGATTGTGCCAGAGACAAGGGTCTGGGCACAGGAGTGGGGAAGCAGCTCTGGTGGGGCATGAAGTGGAAGGAATATCTGTGATTGACCCACATGTAACCATTGGCCATCAAGCCCTGGGCACTCTGGCTAATTGTTGTAACCAATTAATGAGTTGGAGTCCACTTAGAGAAGCCCAAACTGCCCCAAGCAGCTCATGGCAGCAGCAAGGACTGAACTTGTCTGAACAGCTGCTGAAGGTGGAGAGTTTGGAGATGACTATGGCAAAAGAGTTGGTGTTCTTCTCTGAGATACTCCTGTGATACATAAACAAATATTCTGCTTTCCACTGATTCAGCAAAGTCACAAAGGAGATTCTTAATTTAGACTATTAAGGGATTTTTTTTTTTGTCCAGAAAAAGGTTCTGCCATAAAGCTAAATATGTTTGAAATGCTCAGCAGTTCAAAGCAACAGTCATGCCTGAGACACGAATATTTACTTCTGTGGTGACACAGTTCAGCACAGGGAAGTTGGCAGAAAGAATTGTGTGGTAACACAAGTCCATCCTCTGCTTCCCTGGGTGATTACAGCTCATTTGGGCACTGTAGTTTTCTCTGGCAATGAAGCCCTTAATAGCAGCCTGAGATTTCTGAAGGCTGACCCTGTGCTATTTGTACCCACCTCATCTCCAGATGCAGGCTTTTATGAATAAAGCCACTTAGAGGGGACATTACAACTTAATTCTGTGATTTATGATTTGGATTCAGCTGGTAAACAAACTCCTTCCACTGCAGAGGGACAATGCTGGAGCCAAAGAAAGGGGCAAGAGTACACTAGGCCTCTCATCTGCTGATTATTAAGTTTTCTGGGATGTAATTTTTTTTTTTTTCCTTCTCTGATCTGTGTGGTCTGGTATCTATTTAATCTGCAGTGTGTAACTACATTTTACAAACGGTGAAAAATGAGGGATCTGATGCATTCCTACAGGCTGGAAGAGAAGTGTGGAGCTGAGTCCCAGCACAGGGCTGCTCCCCACAGCTATGTTAGATATCAGCATTATTGCCACTGTGCTGAATGGGTTTCATGTTATGGCACCAATCAGCCAATTAGGATTGCAATTAGCATCCCTGACTAATCCTGCCCATGCTGGGAAGCTGCAGCACACGAGTTCCTCCCCAAAGGGGATGGTTTTGTTTCTCTGTTGTTCCACTTTAATGCCAGTTGACAACTATAGCAGTGAGGGGTAAGACAAAAAAATCAAATTTTCTTTTAAATGGGAGGTGAAGGGTTGATTAGAAGGGTTTCAGTAGAGGGTGAGGTCTTGATTCTCCTGTATTACATGAAATTCTATATTCAAATTCACATTATGCATCAACTCCTACAGATTTTCTTTAAAATGAATGAAGCACCAAAGTTGCTCTAAACTTCATAAAGAACTTTGTCACACAGCTTTGTTCTCATGGTCTCTGACAGGATAGTTCTTAAAAGTCTCATAAAAATGAAGTTATTCTTAACTGTGTAAACACACCCTCCCCACCATCATATTCTTCTATGGCAAAGCCTTTTTATACTCTCTTAACAGTGTAAATAGATTTTTTATTAAAAAATTAATATCTGTAAGCAATTAATGGGCTAAGATTTAATGATGAAAATAATTCAGTTTTCAAATGTGACTACAACATAATTTTAAAAACCCCAAGGAACAACGAAAAGTTGATATGGGCACTGTGTTTTGGTACAACATCCAGAAACAAGGGATTTCTTTTCTTTTTTCATGATTTTCTTTATGCCAGTAGAGGGCACAACTGTTTAAATCACATTTATTTTATACACAGTGGGCCATAATAGAGGCAATTTAAAAATTCATAGGAAAAAAAAAATCCCATCTATTCCCAATAATGAAATTTTTGTGGCATTTTCCTGTATTATCCAGGAACTGCTAATAGCAAAAAGAATGTTATTTAAATGATTTTGCATTCCACAACTGCAAGAGTGTTTGAGTGTTTGTCGAGTTCACTATCAGAAAGCAAATTTTTGGGCAATGGGATTAAGAGAACGAAAGATAATGAGATGGAAGTGCATGAATAGAATAAAACCAGTGTTAATTTATACCCAAACACCCATTAATTTGCTGCTTTTAAATAATAGAAGTTGGAATGTTTGTGACTTTTTAATCAAATTTTACATAAAAACTTGGTAAACTTTCTGTACAAATCACCTCTGCGATGGGAAACAAAATCTTGGGGTAATTTTTCATTGTATTATTCCACCTGACATCCATATAAAGGGAATTAGAGAAGCTTGGGATAAACCACGGGCTAGAAAATGACAAAACAGCAATTCTACTTTTCATGCATAGCTTAGAATCTTTTCATCCCAGAGTTTATTTCTGGAAAGGCTTTGAAAAATCCTCAAGTCAATAGATTAATAGCTTACCTGGAATTGTAAAGGAAAAATTAATTAACAGAAAGAGCACCCAGTGGGACAAAGTCTAATAAAACAGAAAAACAGTAACTTGTTTTCTTCCACTTTCTGGTCAACATCACTAAATTTTTGGAGCCAGCTCCGTGCAGGGTTTCAGTGAGTAGAAAACCTGATATTGGATTGATTCTAATGCTGAAATTAGAGATGTTATCTTCCAGCCAACCAGCACTCTGCTGTCAAGGAAAGTTTGACAGAATTATTGAAGAACGTGGAAAATTGCCAGCCATGGATGGAATTGGTGTTTGGGAGAGGGGCACGAGAAGGATCAACCAGGAAAATAACATATTATCAACTTGAATTCTCTTAGAATCTTCCTTTTATTTTAACATTCTCCAAGTATTTTAAAGTCTGCTTTCAATGTGTAAAGGTTCACAAGTGCCCTCACACTGAGCTGCAGGAACATTCTGGCTGGAGGTCACTGCCATGCTGTTTTCCTTATTTTTCCTGCTCAAAGACATTTGCCCAGGGTCATTTGTATTCATTACTGATGCAGAGTTTTCCCATCAGGCTATTTATAGATCTCAAAATTATTAATATTTGATTTAGGGATATATTCTTAACCTGGGCAGGAATTAAGGTGTGTGTTTTCATGGAGACAAATGTAAATAGTGGCTGAAATACTTCACCAACTCCCAGGGCCCTTTTTTGCCTTGTTTATCTCTCAGGTAGGCTGGTTTTCATTTTGTTTCTTTCCAGGTCACTGTTATTTATGCTCCTTGTTTTATCTGGCTGCATCTGATCCTGCTGGCAAAGGATTAAATGCATTTACCTTTTCTTCCCCTCAGACATGTTTGGGATGCCTGAGCTAACTCATGAATGAAACTGCATAATGCTGAAGCCTGAACCTACTTTATTATATTAACATTTAAAATGTCAGATTATTTTTAAAGTTCTACAGAATTACTCCTTGGCTGCATGGAAGGTGCTGTGTAAGGAATGGCTGAAGGGATGAAGCCAGTTCCTGATGTTTGGCTGCCATGAATTCCCCAGCTAGAAGGGAAAGCTTTGGAAAAGTCTAAAATCCTGCATCACATTTGCAAGCAAATATTGTCCCATTATAGAAATCACTTTAAAAATATGAGTTAAGCTCTTTGGTGTAGAATGAAAAATCCCTGTGAGGCTAAGAAGGGAAGGAGGAGGAGCTGCTGTTTCCTCCTCCTCCTTGGCATGGCAGTGCCAGTGATCACATTTCTGAACATTTTCAGGAGTATTTCTTTGCTGGTCAAATATTTACCAACCATATTCTACTGGCAGTGGCTGTCTATGCTTTGGTTTGTGTCTTTACCCCCTGAACAGCAAATTCAGAGTAGTTTATTGGATTCATTTATCCTCTGTGGGTTCACCTCCTCAAAAGTCAGTTTGAGCCCAGGAGAGGAGTCATTTCTCTTCCAGAGAGAGAGTCCTGCCCTGTGAGAGCTCCTCAACACTCTAAACAAAATATCTCATTTCTTTATTAACTTAAGCTGAGCTTTTGGTGCAATTAAAACCTCTCATTTAGAAAATGTTCCGTATTTAGCAAACTTGAATAGTACATCAGGCAATTTGTTGGAACAAAGGATGGCAGGGGTGGTGGGAATAGAATTTTGTGTTTAATTGGATTTGATTAGGAAAGTTACAAGCCCATCACTCAGCTTCCAGGACAGCCATAAAATGTCTTTGCCTTCCACTGAATTGCTGGCCAGGCCTCCAGGCATTAGGCTGGTTCCTGCTGAACACTTCAGCTCAAGGTTGCCAGTTAATGGGTAATGATAAGAACTGATCCCTTGCATTTTAATGGATGTGACAAAATCAGGCAGAAGTACTGCAAAAATAACTTGAAATATAGGGGAGTGATGGTATTTTAATGCCTGGTAGCTGCAGATGTTCAAATTACTGTAATGCTATTAAAATGAGTAGCTATTAATACACAAATATTTCAATGACACACAAAAGCAGAGTCAAAAAAACCAACCCTGAAATAATGACAAAACTAAAATTGCCTGTTTCTTGGAATTAGCCTTCAATCACTTCTTTCTGATGGGCAAAAGGCTGCACATCTGACAGCACCACTCTCATTGCTCTCCTTCCCAGAGTTCATAGATTGCTTTAATGCCTCCATCTACCTATATGTGAAATCATTTCCCCATTTTAATTTTCTTTCTCTGTGATTTCAAGATATTGTATATCAGTTTGCACTCGCTGGGCACTTAACCTTGCTATTATCATTTTCTTTCTGTGTGATGCTCTCCAGCACAATTGCACATAATCCACTTTCTTTGATGGGTTTTGGCATAGTCACAGTGGCCTGCTGCAGGTCCTGCCTGCATTAAGGACATTTGCATCCCCAGAACACCACTGGGGTTATTCCAGAGGTGTAAACCCTTAAATGCAGACTCTGTCAGGGCAAAGTGAGTGCTGCACTTTAATCCAGCTACAGAATTAATTTCCTTAATACAAACAGGGTCTCTCATTAAGTCTCCCCCTTCTGGCCCTTCCCTCCTGCTGCTCCCAACACCAGTTGCACTCTCCATTTATTAGCACGAGCAGCAGCTCCTGGAGGCAATGAAATGGGAATTTTAAGATGCTTGGTGATTTAATCAATTGGGTTCAATGCCAAAAGTGCTACCATTGAATTCAGTGAAACTGAACCAGAGCTGTGCTGGCTGCTTCTGAGAGCAGAATTATTTTAGGGTAACACCTCCCAGACCTGAGGAGAGCAGGATTATCCAAAGTGGGGGCAAAATCCAGCTGGCCATGGGCACGAGGAGCATGGCTGATGCTGGGGTCAGTGTTGGTGACCATGGACCAGGCAAGGGAGTGAATGCAGCTGATCCTGTGCCACCATCACTCCAAGAAATCTCCCCTTGACTTGTAATACAGATATTAAAAAAAAACCCAAAAACTGGGTTTTACAGCTGTCCTTGATCTTGAAAGAAATGCACAACCTCTGTGCCTGCAGATCAAGGCCTCAGATTAGTTGGTATCAATGTCAGCTTAAGGAGGGAAGCATCACTTAAAAATCAGGAAGATTAAATTGACATTAAGCACTTCTCTTTAAATAAGAATCTCATAAATATAACCAGAAATAGTGGATTTTCTCCTGATTTAACTGCATCCAAAACTTCCTATATTTTGTCCCTATATTTTTGCCACTGACACTATTATGCCTGAAAATGTGATTGGAAAAGGTGGGCTGCTCTAACTTTACACCTAGAAGGACTGAAAACTAAATTTTCAACAGGTTTTAAATTTATTTTTAATATTCTACTTTCTAGTGGCTGTTTCAGTTAATTGAAAGTGATAGTGATTGTCAGTGGTAAGACCAGACTAATGGTCCATTGAGCCCCATTGGCAAGATCCCACTTTGGCAATGTCCTAGAGGTGGTTTACAAACCTAGAACAGCTTAAGCTTGAGGTGAGTTACTTGGTATTTCTGCCAATGGTAAGAGAAACTCTTCAAAAGCTAAAGCACTTGGGAGAAAAGCACTGATATCTAAAAAAAAAGATTTATTTTTATTTTTTTTCTGGAGGAATTTACAGTGTATCTGAGCCTGCTCATTGCTGGTGGCTAAATTCTCATCTAAAATTTGAAAAAACAAGGTTTTTCAAAGCAGGGCACAAAAGTTATATGGGCAATGCATGTGGTGAAAACATGAATGTGGAAAAATTGCTTGGAAGTGGACACAGCAACTAAAGCAGAGAACAGTGAGAGGGTGAAGCAAGAGCTCAGTTGATAGTTTAGGTGTACACCAGCTGCCACCAGTATGGACAGGGTTAAGCCAGGTCTTCAAAACAAACCATTAATTTGGAAGTTTAAATATGATATTTATATACCTGCTTACACCTGTGCAGGGCTTTTTTCCCCACTTTGATTCTTAGGAAGCATTAATTAGACAAGACTAGAGTAGAAGCATTGCTGTTCTTCACATGTAATTTCAGAGAGCTGTCGACAGTGATGTCTAAATGACAAATGGGAATGAAAAAAAAAAAAAAAAAAAAAAAACAACATCATTAGCTGGAAGGAGCATAAGGCTGGCAATTCAGCTGTTACCATTGAAGGTGAATTTTGCAGTGGGTTCAGAAGCCCTGGGTGGCAGAAGGGCAGCACAAACTCAGGGGCTGTGTGAAAATCTTCCAGGTAACCTCAGAGAATTCACTGTCTGCAAATTGCTTCTCTTCAGTAAGTATATGGTGATACTGCAGCTTTGCTGTGTTTTCTGAAATGAATACAGGAAAAGCACTTACAGACCCACAATTTCTGCATGCCTGGTTTTGCTGGAAAATAAGTGAGGGAAAGAGTGGGTTTTGTCCTTTTAAACTTGTCATCTTAAAGATCAGAGTCATCTTTTCAACCTCACAATCTCATAAAGTGCCTGTCTGACAAACTTAAAATAAAAGCATCTTTTATGTGGCCTAACTTGATACCTATGAGAGGAATTTGAAGTCCTTAACTGAAATTGAAAAAATATCTTAGTTGGCCAAAGGAGTCCAAAGATGGGGCTTGGCTGGAGGTGACAAAGGACACCAGGCAAGGCAGGCTGCAGGATGCATTTTCAAAATTTGAACTGCCCCTGTGGTTGGTCAAGCATAAAAATACAGGCTATCCTTCTCATGCTGGCCTTGCACAGCTACAGCTGATATTTCCATGTGGAGAGCTGTGCCACAGGTCCTGACCTTGTCAGCTCTCATGAGACTCATAAAGGTGCTGTGACCAGCTCTGAGGAAGCCAAATCTGCTTTTGGGGTTTGCTCCTGCCATGTGCTCAGCCACTGTCCCACAGAGGAGTTCACAGACACTGTGCTCCACCTGAGCTGGAGCTTGATGGGGAACTAAGGCTGGAGCCCAGCACTAGCTAAGGCTTTGTGCAGTAATAACTGAAAGTTAGTGTTATCTTCCAGGCAAAAGCCCAAAGTGGAGTTTCAGAGATGTGGTGGAGTTATCAGACTGTGCTACATCAGCTCCAGAGAGGCTGAGAGCCCCTTCCTGCTCCGTGCCAGGGTTGAGCTGGACCTTGCTGGTACAAATCTCAGTGCTCAGCTCATGGGAACTCATTAAATCCCTGTAATTCTATCATCTCTAAGAGTCCTATTTGATCACGCTCTGCCAATTAAAAATGCATCTTGTTTTCCTGAGATAATTTATTTTTTGACATCCCTTCCTCAGACCAGTGCCACATTTCATTACAGAAGTGGCTACACTTCTGTGCTGGACATTTCTTAATTATAGACCTGCACATGCATGGAAAAGTTAAAAATCTCTTCAGGTCAGGGCTCCTACACCTAGTCTGGGTCAACAGATGCTGTGTCAAGTCTCTGCTGTCTCCAGAGGAGATGTCATTGTTTCTCAGCCAGCACATTTCAATAATTCATGACACTACTGGACAGAAAGGGAAATGGAGGTGACAGTGACTTAAGTCTTATTTGCTGAAGAAGCAAATTGTTTTCCTCACGTCCCTCTTCCTTCTGCCATGGCAGCAAAGCATCACCACCCTGTCCAGAACTCCTCTGTGTACAAAAGGACAGCCAGCAAGTCCTTTCTCCCTTTTGGGAATGTCCCTGCACAGGAGGGAGCTGGAGCTGGGCAGAGACCCCAGAGGAGGCTCCAGGATGGGCAGAGGATGGAGCAGCTCTGCTGGGAGGAAAGGCTGGCACAGCTGGGATTGTTCACCTGCACAGGAGAAGATTTGGAGTGAGCTCACTGTGGCCTTCCAGGACCTGCAGGAAAGATGGAGAGAGATAATTGACAAGGGATGGAGTGATGGGACACAGGGAATGGCTTCAAAATGACCGAGGGCAGGGTTAGATGGGATTTTGGGATGGAATTGTTCCCTGGCAGGGTGGGCAGGCCTGGCACAGGTGCCCAGAGCAGCTGTGGCTGCCCCTGGAATGTCCAAGGTCAGGTTGGACACTGGGGCTGGGAGCAGCCTGGGACAGTGGGAGGTGTCCCTGCCCATGGATGGATGTTGCACTGGATGAGCTTTAAGGTCCCTTTCCACCCAAACCACTCTGTGGTGCTATGATTGACTCACCATCCCTGGCAAAATTCGGCTTCAACTGAGGCACAGGGAGCTAATGCACACTTCAATACAACACATTCCCTGTGCTTTGGGATGCTGAAAGATAATTCAGGAAATTTAGTACTACCTGCTAAAGAAAAAGAAAAAAAAAAAGGGACTTAAAGGAATTCTGCTCAGCCCTAATTACACCACACAGCTCTAATGCTGTGATCAGCCGGAGCCAGATCCAATAAAACCTCCACCCGGCTCCTGCACAGCGACCTACGTGAACCTGACTCTTTCCCCGGGCTGCCAGCCCAGAAGCGAGATGGAATTTTTATTTAAGCCATAACGCCTCAACTTCCCCCTCACAGCAGCGCTCCCACCCTGAGCGGAGAGCCCAGCGGGGCTCTCGGGGGAGCGGCCGCCGCCAGCCGAGCATCCCCGGCGCCGGCGGGCCCGGCTGTGGCCGGAGGGGCCGGGCTGGGCTGGGCCGGGCTGGGCCGGGCTGTACCGGGCTTGGCCGGGCTGGGCTGGGCTGTACCGGGCTGGGCTGTACCGGGCTGTGCCGGGCTGGGCTGGGCTGTACCGGGCTGGGCTGTACCGGGCTGTGCCGGGCTGGGCTGTGCCGGGCTGGGCTGGGCCGGGCTGGGCTGGGCTGTACCGGGCTGTGCAGGGCTGGGCTGCCGGGCTGGGCCGGGGCCGGGCTGTACCGGGCTGGGCTGTACCGGGCTTGGCCGGGCTGGGCTGGGCTGGGCCGGGCTGGGCTGGGCTGGGCTGTACCGGGCTGTGCCGGGCTGGGCCGGGCTGGCTGCCGGGCTGGGCTGCTGTGCTGTACCGGGCTGGGCTGTACCGGGCTGGGCTGGGGGCTGTGCACGGCTGTACCGGGCTGTACCAGGCTGGGCTGGGCCGGGCTGTGCAGGGCTGGGCTGTACCGGGCCGGGCTGGGCTGTACCGGGCTGTGCCAGGCTGGGCTGGGCCGTACCGGGCTGGGCAGGGCTGTACCGAGCTGTGCCAGGCTGGGCTGGGCCGGGCTGGGCTGTGCAGGGCTGGGCTGTACCGGGCTGGCCTGTACTGGGCTGTACCGGGCTGGGCAAGGCGGTGGGCGGGAGATCGCGCCAGGCCCGCCCCGCCGCCGGGAGCGCGGCCAGCGCCGCTCCAGAAGAGGCGCCGGGAGCCGCAGGATTGCTGCGCTGGCTCCGCGGGGAAGGGCAGCGCTCAGGCGGCTGGAGCGGCTCGGCTGCAGGTGGGCAACTTCGGGGAACAAAGTTCGGCTGAGAGGAGAGCGCCGAGACCCCCGCATCCCCCGGGGGGGATGGAGCGGGGGAACCCAGGCTGGGGCAGCGGGTACCGGGGACACGGAGAATAGAGCGGGGGAGCCGGGCTGGGGCAGCGGGCACCGGGGACACGGAGATGGCACCAGGAGCACGGAGATGGCTCCGGGGACACGGAGATGGCTCCGGGCGGGCGGCGGTGCGGCCGGAGGGTCCCTGCCGGGCTCGGGGGATGCAGCCCCGGTACGTGCCGCTGCCCGCCTGGCTGATGCTCGCTGGTGGCGTTTTTGGGGCTCCTCTCCTGCCTGCAGGGAGCTGCTGTCCCCCCAGTCCGCCCGTCCCGGGGACGAGGGCTCTGCCCGTGGCTCCCCCGAGCGCTGCGGATGCGCCCGGTCCGGCGGCACCGGAGCGTGCGGCTGCTGCCGGTCTGAGCGTTTGCACGGGGTTCGGGCTTTTCTTCCCCCCTAGAATTGTTCTGAGTCTGGAGTTGCTCAAGTTTTAAAGCTGGGCGGCTCTGGCTTTGATTTTAATGACTGCTAATAGTCTGAAACGCGAGAAGGCGCGTCCGGAGCTCGCCCGCAGCTCTGGTGGCGGGGATCCGGCGTGTTGGTTTGAAACACCCCCGCGCCTCGCCAGTGAGCGCTCGTTGAAGAGCTTTTCCCTTCTGCTCTCGAATGAGAATTTGGCTCTTTCTGCGTGTCCCTCGCGGCCACTCGGGTTTGCCCGAGTCCTGGCGATCGCGGGACTTTGCCGTGAGCCGGGGCAGAGCAGGGCGAGCTGGCCACCAAATCGCGGCGGTGGCTCGGTGCTCGGCACCGCCGCTGCTCCGCTGCCCGCCGCAGCCTCAGCCGGCTCTGCTGCTCCTCTCTGCCTCCTCTCTTGCAACTTCACGGTTCGTACCTGGCTGGGTGCGAGCTGCTGGTGTCCCCGGCGTGGTGATGTGTCACCCGGTTGCCAGTCCAGCGTGGTGCCCGGCTGTGATTAACCCAAATCCAAACACCATTCTCTTGTGGAGGGAGATCAGCCCATTCCTCCTGATGGGGAATGATCCAGCAATAGCCTTGGGTGGGAACTGAGTGGTCAGGATTACCTTAGTGCTGCCACTGACACGCACAGAGTCAATACTGATAGCTGTCCTCAACCTGGGCGTTTTACACCAGGGGAAAGAATGGCACTATTTTTATAAAGAGACCAAAAATCAAAACCAGGACAGGAAACTCTCCAAAGTATTGACTGCTGTGTTTTGCAAGAGAGACTTGAACTCTAGCTTAAGCTGCGTGCCAGGCTTGTTCAGTGATTTATTTTTTAAATGTACATAGGAAGTGATGAACAAAAATCAGGAGTGGAAATCACTGAACTTGTGAGCACTGAAAGTGTGTTACTACCCCATGTGGAATTGTTCCAGAAAGTTGTTTATTATGCAAGAGCCTTCCCATAGTAATCTGGCAAATGCATTTCTGAAAGCGTTTGAGGGTAGTGATTGGTGGAGGTGTTTAACTCTTGCCAAAATGCTGCCCGTGGGCTGTTGGGGCTGCAGCTGAAGGCACAGAGCGCTGTGAGCTCTGTCCTGCCTCGCTCTTCCCTGCTCCTCAGCATCCCCCAGCATCCTCCTGCATCTCTCCTAGCCTTGCCCTGCACTGCCGGGGGTGGATGAGCTGCAGGTTTGGAGCTGGCAGCAGTGATGTTTTCTGGGAATAAAGCAGTGGGAGGTGCTGCTTGGATCAGACTGGGCTTTTTCCAGAGTGGATTTTGGGGATGGCACCTCAGTGAATAGAACAGGTAGGGGCTGTCTAGCTGATCTGAAGCTTGTTTTTATTGTGTTAAGGAAGTTAAACCACTGGATTTTCGGGGGGTTTGGAGCTGCTGTGGGGTGATGACAAGCTCCTATAGCTCTGTCACTCACTCAGCTCCAATGCCAAGTTGGGGTCTGGTCCAGAAATCCGAGCGTGCATCCAGCTGGCTGCACACCCTGCAAATCCTGGAGCTGGACGTGATACAGGGACCTACCTAAACAACTTCTTCTTTAAATTCCTTAAGATCACATCACCGTAGCTAAGGAGCAATGCCATATTTTCCTGTCACTTTCCTATAATGCTTCTCTTGGAGTTTCCACCCACAAACAAATGTTTCCAACCACTTCTGCAGGGGCGGTGGTTTTGTTGTTTGTTTTTTTCTGAGCTAGCCTCGCTGTCTTTGATGTTGTTTATGTTTATGTTCTTGTGGTGTTTCTTGTGGGAATTTTCCCATTGAAATACCACAAGAACATCTTAATGTTGTTGTGATACAGCAACAGGAGATTTCTGCAAATAGATTCAATCTTTTTACTGTTCTTCCTGGAAGAGGCTGAGTTTTACAAGTGACATAAGCCAGTGGTTTTATATGTGTGGAAGTGATCATCAGGATTTACTTTGATACCAGAAGACACAGATTAACTGCAGTCTGCAAACAGGATTTTTTGTGTATTCACAGTGGTGTAAGCAGTGTCTGAGGAGGCAGAAAGCCAGCAGGGACATGGGAACTTATTAGTGATGAGGGATGATGGTGCTGGATGTGAGCATCCCTCCTGACTTTGGATAACTTGAGAAATAATTACAAGCCTGGTCTTGGTTTACTAGAAAATCAAGGCAAATGGGAAATTTTTTCATCTGCAAAGTAATTTTTCATCCTTCTTGGAGCTAGGTGTGTCTTGTTGTGCTGTCAGATCCATAAGCTCCCAGTTCATGTTGGGGAACCAGGGAACAGTGGATGAGTCCCCTGGGTTGCATGCACACATTGAAGTTGAACCCTACTGGAGATACAAGTGGTGAGAAATGACTTTTTCAAGGGACTCGTGTGATGCAAGCATTGCTTAAGCTCCTTTTGTGCACAGGTGATGTCAAGATGGATTAAATGGCAAGATTCTGCCAGTTTCATCTCTGAAATTAACTTTTGTTTGAAGAAGCTTAGGATCTTAATACTTTGTTTCTCCAAAACTGAATGTGCCCCAGGAACTGGCTCTGGAAATGGACTTGCCTTGGTGCTCTGTTGGTGCTATCCTTAAAATTTATCTGCAGTGACAGCAGTTATTTTTTCAGGTATTTTTATTTGTTTGTTTTGTTTAGCAGCTCTACAGCTGAAGTTTCCCTCTCTCAGCCAAACCAGGGATAGTTCAGTCAGTGATTATCCCATGGAAATACAACTGGAATGCAGAAAAATGAAATTGGAAAAGCTGTAGTTCCCTCCTGTGCCAGCATCTCCACCTTTGATTTAGTGAAACTGTTTAGAATTGTAGCCTGAACTTTTCAGTGGAGATTTGATGGTCCACATTTTATAGGATGTGGTATAGGAAAATGAATTACAGGAGAAAATTAAATAATTATCAGTGGTACCTTGTAATGTTCCTTAACCAGGAAAGGATTAGGTAAAGGCTGCAGTACTGAGAAGTAATTTTCTGATTCAGAGCTCAAAAAGCCACACAGTTCTCTTGTCCACTGAGACAGATGAAAACCAGGTCAGAGTTGATGTATCTGGGAGAGCACTGTTGGGGTAACAAAAATGGGAAGGGGGGGAAAAAAGAATCTTTGGGCTTTGACTACAGTAAACTGAAATTTACTGTATATAGATTCTTTTTTTTTCTTTTTTTAGTGTACTGTCTAATACAAAGAAAAGACTTAATACAGAGTGAGGGGAGTGGCAGGAGTTGAAATATTTTATGGATTCTCAGTCTTCCTGATGGAGTGAAAAGTGAAGGTGATGGGCAGATGATGAAATGAAGGTGTTAGTTGGTGTTTTATTCGTGCAACTCTGCGTGTTGAAATTTAGTCTGAGAAAATACCAATTGAAGTTCAAGTCATAAATGTTTATAGCATTGGCTTTAATTTGAAAGAGCAGTTACTTTTATACCCCTGAAGTTTAACTTTTTAAATGTAATAGAGTATAATAATAATCCTTCAAATAAGTAATACTTTCATTTGACATAGCTGATGTGGGAATTTTTCCCAAATTGTAACATCCAGGTGTTTTCTCTTGAAAAAAATTATGTTAATTATTGTAAAGAGCAATTAGTTAACTGGCAAAGGTGTTGCACTTCATCTGGGGGAGGCAGCAGTGGGAGCTACTGAAGTTGTGCTCAGCCTTGGACAATCCCAGCTGCAGCTCGTGCTCTTCTGGAGAAGCTCATTTAATGGGAACAGCCAGGATTTGAAACCTGGACATGTATTTTAGTGTTTTCTTAATCCTGATTGCACACAGGAGGAACTTTATCTGTGTTTGACTGAATGATGAAGTGTTTAAAACCCAGACTGCAGAGCAGCCAGGGTGGGGGGCTCCCAGAAAATGGGATGTGGGTGTAGAAGGCTTTGGAGTGAGTGGTAGTGGAAAGAGAAAAGCAGGGATGGCCAGACTTGTCTGAGGGGTTCTTGGTTGCTGGAAAATACAAATAATGCATTTCTGAGCTGCAGTTGGAGGGGAAGCACTGGCTGTGATGGCAGGGAGTGAATAGGTGTGAGCAGGAAGGAGCTGAAAAGAAACCTTTGTGCAAGTGCAATTTGACTTAGGAGACAGTGCCACCAACCTCCCTGAGGCCCTGAGGGCCTTGTGCTCCCTGTGCCTCTGCTTTCCTGATCCCAGCTTATTGGATGAGTCTAGAATGGCTGAACTGCTTCAGCTGTTACAGATTAGTCCCTCCACACTGGGTTTAAATGAAGAAAACGAAATAAAGCAGTTTTTAAACCCTGGTAAGTCACTTGTGTTGTGCACAAAGGGAGCTGTGGAGTCCAGAGCTGTTGTGTCTGAGTGAGGGGTGATGGGCACAGCACTGCAAGGGACACCAGGTATGGGCAGGTGTCCCACCCATTCCTATAGATCTGTTCCTATATCCTGTTCCTTTGGTTTTGAGGTATGAGGTTGAGGAAAGACATGCTTGTACATTCAATTTTAACAGAGAAGTGAGACCTCTTGAATTTCACTGTAGTTCTGAAACAGTGGTTTGAGCTTTGTTAAAAATTTATGGTTAAATCCAGATTCCTTTTCCACCAACATTGTAAGTAATAGTGAGCTACCCTGGTATTAACTATTCTAAAAAAGCTCCTCTCACTATTCCTCTTTTTTGTGACTGACTCTTAAAAAAAAAAAAAAATCTTACTGCTTTTCTAGCTCTGCTGAAATCACAGTGCCATGTTCCTGATGTGGGAAGCATATTTCACTTCAATAGGCCTTGACAATTCTGAAGAGTATTACTGCTCAACATGTTCAGGCCTTTTGTGAAATGTAAAATATAATAAATTACAGCTGCTTGTGGCTGTAAACCTCTCGTTGGAGTAAACTGGTGGGGAAAATCAACTGGTTTTCCACAGTCTGGCTTAATGTGAAGCATGTCCAGCATCCCTTTAGCTTGTGCTGAGGTCAGGACAGTAATTTCCAGCATACTGCAGTGCTTGACTACATAAGGAGCAATTCCTGTCTAATCCAATCCAGGGTAGATCAGTAAATGATAAATTCTGTTTAGCTTGCAAGCATACAGATTTTCATAGTTCATTTGCAGAAGGATCACGCATCTCTGCATTGGAAGACATTCCATTTGTTGAAGTTGGCATCTCTCAGCATTCCTGGTAGAATGTGCAAGATGAAGAATTCTGTTCTAATGACTTATTACTGTGGAGTGTTTTATAGGGAGAAACCAGCAAATTCTAGCTGGTGCAGAAACCACTGTTTATTTTCCTGGATGGTGCAAAATATTTTGATTTTCTCCTGCCTTCTTAAAGCTCAGTGCAGTCACCTAGATGTGTCTGTCCCACCTGTCCATCTGTCCTGCTGCTTGAGGATAGTTGGTTTCTAAACCCATGAAAGCAGGGTCTGGTTTTGGCAGAGTGGGAGAGAGAATTGCTCCAGCATCTCATAAAAATCAAGTGATAGCCCTTGGTGTGGTCCTGGGTGGTGAAGTCTTCACATCAAAAGCTCATGACTAAAATTTTTGGTGCCTGCTGCTGTGAGTGTGGTGCAGGTTGTTGTGTGGGCAAAGCAGAGTGGGAGGAGAGCTCTCTGCAGCACTCCTGGGTTATTTATTTAACATCTCAGCCCACTGTGTTGGTGTAGGTTGTAAATGACAATAAAAAGAAAAGGCTGTATATGCATGTTTGCTTTGCCTGGGTAATTTATAAAGCAGGGTATAATTGGGAACATTTCTGCCAGGTCACTGCTTGACCACCAGCACCTCTTTATCTTTGAAGTTTGTGTGCTCAAGGAGCAGGCTGCTGGACAATTAAAAAATAACAGTGACTTTTTTTCACTTTTTAAAAACAAATGCTCTAAAGAAACAGGATGAAGAAGCATTAGCATCTACCCTGACATAGGTGTGTTCATTTCCACTGTTAAGATCAGTAGAAGACCCCAGGTTTCTGTGGTTTGTAGTCCCTCAACTGCCTCAGTTGAGCATTTCAGTGAATGTTTTTAGCAGTGTGCACCTCCTTTGGGTGAAGGTTTATTGATGCTGCTGAGCTGTTCCATTTGTGTGTATGTGTCAGTGGTGTATGAAAAGCATCTGTTTTGCACACTGAGCTTCCCACCCCATAGAAAACATTTTGTTGTTTTAGACTGAAGATCTCATCATTGGTCCTAAAGGAAGGAAGATGTACCTTGATTTACCTGCCATAATGTCTTCCTGCTGGAAGTGCCAGAAGTTGGCTGGCTAAACTCCTGCTGCAAACTTCAGTTTTGTGTGTTGAAGTTGAATTCCAGTTTACCTGGACCTGGCTCAGCCCAGAGCTGCATTTGCAGCCCCCAGGAGTTCTGTGCCATCACTGCCTGCCTGCAGGGGAAATGCACTTAAATGGGTTTTTATCCCATTTAAGGTGAGGGGCAGCAGCTGCTCACATGTAACCCTTTCCCATTCCTGGGCATGGACTTGTTTGTTTTCTGCTCTTGACTAAGCAAGAGTTAGGTTTCATCCTAGAAGGTGCTAAATGAATGTAAACCTGAGTTTTTTCCTCTTCCCACCCATTTTTGAGGGGCTGCATTCTCACACAGCAGTATTCCTCTCATTGATTGTGTCACATCTTTCCTGGTCTAAAAATCCTGTTGAAATTACAGTGGAAAAAGCAATGAAGCCTTACAGAGGACTGGCAAACTGCTTGTAGAATCAGATGCAGTTTTTGAAGTGGTTGCATACACATGGTTATTTTCCTTTTGGTTGTGGAGCTTAATCTGTTTGTAGATCTTGCAGTTTTTCAATTTCTCACTATAATTTTTGTAGCTATTTGATTTTGAATCTCACATTGACTATTTTTGCTGTTGTATTGCTGAAGAAAATAAAAATTGCTATGGCCCTGGCAAAGAGCAGTGTTTCTAATGCTTTAAAAGCTGTAGTTTATATTCTCCTTGAGCATCTCTTTTCCTCAATAAGCTGAAAATGTAAACACAAGAGGTGCTACATCTAACAGTGCTGTTCTTCTGTGACTGTTAAATGAAGGAGATGTAGAGTTTCATGCCCTCTTCTCCTGGTATAAGAGATTGTGGATTTTGCTTGGCATTTTTTTTCTCTGTAGCAGGTTCTTCCCTGCCACAGAGCTGTGGTTCACACACTGAAATCCTGAGATTAAAAAGTTCCAGTATTTCATCAGGTGCACTTGGAGACTGGAAAGTTGTTCTGCAGATCTGTCCTCCTGCAAAACAGCTGAAATAAGTTGGACCTGCAGGAAATGCCCCATGCTCTTCAGAACAGCCCTGGGAGCCCCTGTGGTGTTTGCTGAGCCCTGACCTGGAGGGTGACGCCTCTGCAAGTGGTGGTGGTGGCATTTGGTGCCTCTCCAGAAGTCTCTGAGGTTAAAAAAAGGACTTTTCCAAGCTTTTTTCCATGCTTTCTTCAACACTGCCAAGAGGACTGGAGTGTCTCCTGTTTGTTACTCATTCAGTTCTTTGGATGGAGTTTAATCAAACTTGTAGTAAGTCCTTGAGACTTTGACCTTGTCCCTGTGCTGTCCCATAAATGCCCTTGGCAAGGCCCATTGTGGGTTGACAGGTTTCTTTCCAGGTTTATTTCCAGGTTTCTTTCCAGGTTTATTTCCTGAAGAGCCCCCAGTAGGTGTGTTTGGTGACTGGAATGGCTGCAGTGTTTCTATTCCTTTCTAAAGCTCTTCTGCTTTCAGAAGTGCCACCACAAAGCAGCTTCTTCATAGTCAGGCTCCACCTAGAGATGTGAAATCATCTCTGGCTCAGAAACTGGGTTTACAACAAACAAACATGGAACTCATCTCCTCTACTAAACTGTACCTGACTTTTCCTGGACAGATATATTGTTGGGAGAGGACTTGGGGTTTTTGCTTCTTTCCTTGGTCAGAGGGCAGGATGACTCCTGAGGTGTCTGTCCCAAGTGTAACTTAACCTGAGCACTGTTTGCCATCACTTGCTGGATGTTCTCCAGAGTTAAGGAAGTTGCATAAGCTCCTTATGTGGAGCTAAGCAGCTTAAGGAAGTTGCAAAGCACCAGCACCTCGTGTTTCCATCGGTTGAGCTCTTTTAACACAGTCCTCTCCTCCCCCAGCCTCTGAACATCCTGATGTTACAGGTTTTGGTAACCTGCAGAGTTAACTGCTTGTGCCTCTGTGTCACCCTGAAAGGACAAAAAGCTCCCAGACCTTGGCATAGTTGGGGATACAGAATAAAAACACAGCAGTAAAATTTGTGAAGCATAGAAAATAGTGCTGAGGTTTGGGATTAAATCTGGAGGTTTTTCCAGTCTGTTCTTGTTGTGGGGTGAACTCTTGATTCCTGAATGCAGAATAGGCACCAGTTCTGAGCTGGGTCATTGAATCCCTTTAATTCCTCACCTGGTACCTGCTGCTTTTTTGACAACCTCGGGCATTGTCACGGTAGATGTTTCCAGCCTGAAAAAAATTATATATATATTTATATCAAACTTATAAATCCCTAATGACACAGACATACTTTCCTTCAGTGTCTGAGGATGTTCTCTGTCCAGCAGAAAATAGTCCAGAGTGACATTTTTAAGAGCACCAGGCTTGGAATTTTTTATTTGGAGCATACAGCAGCACCCTGAACATATGAATGACAATTTTTTCCCCCTGCAGTCAACCAAGCAAAACAAACAGAAGAAGAAAGTCTCCTCTGTCCTGATGCCCCTTTACAATATTGTAACAAAGGCCATCTTCTCCCAGCCCTTGGCTCCCTGCAGCAGAAAGAGGAATCAGCAGTTCCTCCATATTTTCAGAAAAAAATTTGAAGTGCATTATTCCCCAGAATAAGCACTGCAGACAGTTAAGTGCCTGTAATTCTAATGCAAATTTCTTTTAATTCTAGATTGGTAAAGATCCACGTTTTTGTTTTCCAAAAGGCTCAGCAGCTTGTCCAATAAGTCTAATTAAAGGTGTTAATGGACATTCCATTTTCAGATTGATTTATTCCTATGCAAAGTGATTTGAACTGGTTAAATGGCACCTGGAAAAGGGGCTGAGATATAAGCAAGGATGGCAGCAGAGAGCTGCTGTGGTTTTCTGACTTTCACAAAAGAAATGTTAATGTTGCACTGATGGAAAACCCATTTACTCTTTCCTTTTGTGAAGTTTAACTCATAGTGAACTTACAGAGAATCCCAGAGTGGTTTGGGTTGGAAAGGACCTTAAAGCTCATCCAAGCCCCAGTGTTCAACCTGGCCTTGGACACTTTCAGATGCAAAAAGTGCAGTTCTGAGCACATTTATTTTTTATTTATCTGGTTCCTTGCAAACCATCCTGAGGGATGCATTATTCTGATAAATTCCACAAATTCTCGTTGCATTGTGTGGAGAATTTCTAAAAAATTTTTCACTGGGGTATGTTTTAATACCCGAGACTTTTCTGATTAAAAGGAGTTGGTACTTGCAGAAACAAAATCCCAGCAAGGCTTTATCATCAGTTGGCAAAGCTCTATGATTGTGTTCTTCCTCTCCACGATGTCCAGTATATGGAGATCCAGTTAATATTATAGCAAAGTGAAACAAGTCTTGAAAATCTCCTTTAATATTAGGCTTTGAAAAATCCTGCTTCTCTGATTCATTGTGGTCAGGTGAATGTAATGGTCTGCTTAGTCAAAAAAAAAAAAAAAAAAAAAAGAAAGTTAAAGGCTCTGAAAGCCTCTGTAGAATTAAAATTCTTTTTTATGAGTTAAAACACACATTGCAGGCACAGCTTCAAGTACTCTTGTGCAAGGCTTTTTTGTAGATGAGTTTATACTTTGTTGTTGCATTAATGGAACCACTCCATCCAGGCACAATGTGTTCTTCAAGGCTCTGATTTTCTCCTTCACTCTCCTGTACAATGAAGGATGCAGAGATGTCCCAAATATTTTAGCAGCTGCAGCCTCTTTCAGGCCATGTGAAAAAGATGTGGCCACTCAAATTCTATATTCAGCTTAGAATAACTTTTCCCTGTGAGGAAGATGAGAACCCATCCAATATATTGTGTGTTGACACACACAGATATCCATTCTTCAGAGAGGATCTTTCCTCCTGATGGTGGTAACTCTAGAAGAATGAAATGCAGAAGATCTGGAGTTCTCTGGGAACATCTGGAAAGAGTTAAGGGATGCTGCCCTTACATCTGGGAGGTTTAGGAAGAAGTATTAGGTAGGACTGTGCTTTAGCACAGAAAAATGCAGATTTAGTGGTGGATTGCATTTCTGTAGCACATCTCTAGTCTCTGTTTATAAAGGACCTCTGGTGTCCTCTGGCTTCTCCCTCCCTTTCCTGGCTCAGAACACAGGGCTGCTGTTAAACCACATCAACAGTTCCCCCTCTGTGCTTTAAATCAAGGTGCTAGTGGATCTTGCTAAAGGGAATAAAGCAGCTCTGTGTGCCTGGAGCCCACTGCAGAAGGGCTGAGCTCTCTGCTTCAGTGGCTTTATTGGTTTTTAAAGAATTATGAATTTAGTTTGAGGTCATTTCTGGAAAAGCACTTTCTCTTGGTCTGCAGTACACGATTAATGGTGAGAGCAACACCAAGTGCATTAAGACATGAAGTGAACCTTGGAGATCTGAAAGAAAAGCAGCATCTTCTCAGGCCTGGGGCTTGCTGCTGCTTTCCTGTTAGACATGCTGCAAGAGAACTGGTACTCTCTGAAGGAAAGTGATATTTGGGAAGTGGGGATTTCTGGTTAGTAAAGCTCCCAGAGTAAGTTTGCTGGAGTTGTACCTCAGACTCACTTTGGTGCCACAATTAACCTCACAATGATATCAGCATCAGCATCATTATGAAATGAAGCTCCTGAACCTCAACATGTAAATTTGTGCTGTTTCTCCATTCCCCTCCATGGGCTGTCTCTGCATCACTTTCTGCAGATTTATTTTCCTGCCAGGACATTTTGTATCTTGGTGCTTTCAATACTTTGCAAACCAATTAACCTCTCTCCCCATCTTCTCTTCCTTCCATGTTTTTCAGACCTTTGTCAGGCAGAGATTTCCTAATTTGAATTTAGTTCCTAAGTCAAGAAATTGATTTTTTAGTTCTTTAGATACTCTTAGGTTCATCACCACTGAGTGTTATCTCAGTGGAGCTCTCTGCTCCTTCCAGTTTTGTTTGGGTTTTTGGTGGTTTTTTTTAAACCAAAGCTGTCAAACATGCCCAGCAAAGCCAGTGGAGTCTTTATCACATCTAACCTTGTACTGATATTTAAAGAGATCTTGTTAAGTAATTTATATACTTGGTTGGGTATTTTCTCCCTGAAAGTGAGGCCTCATTACATGGGGAAGATAAAAGAGGTGTTCCACAGTTGTTTGGCTAAAAAATGTGATTCTTTCTTTGCTGCATTTGGTGGATCAGCCATATTTGCATGCATGAATCTTGGAATGGGCTGTAACATTCATCTTTTAATGTCAGTGGAACAAAACTCAGTGGAATTTAAGCTCTAATTTCTGCTTTTTCCAAATTATGGTCTTTAGGCTGAGACTCATTTTCCTGAAGACACAAGGACCAAAGATACCCAAATAATAATAATAACTATAATATCTAGATTATACAGAAGTGAGATGAACTTTATCACAGGGGTCTGGGTACTGGTCTCCTCCAGCAGTGAGTTAATGAAGCAAATGTGTATCTAAACTAATGCTGGAATTAAGTGGATTAATGAAGGGGAGCAGGGATGTGGGCAGTAAAACACAGAGAAAGTAAGGAGTGGGAGGAGGTGGTGAAGTGTTTGTTAATATGAAAATAATAGTTGAAAACAACATATTCTATCTTATTAATAATAACCATAACATGGCTTGATTCTCTTGCTCTTCTGTCATGTGCACACAAATCAGCCAAACTCATCCCCTGAACATCTCTAATGGTTTTCTCATGGTCTCCTGTGGGTTTTGTTCTGCCTCCTGGTTGGATGTTTTTTCTCTTACAATCTCATTTTTTGATTGATATCTGTGCTACTGGTTTGAAATATGGCTGAAATGCAGTATTCAAGTTCTCAGGCAACGTCTCATAGTTTCCTTTGTGAAAAAGAGAAGAAACTTTTTCATAAAAAATATTTGAGCATTTTATTCCTATTCATGAGAGAGGAAACTCTCAGACTGAAGAACTTTTCAAGTAAAACTTCATAGACATCAATGCAGATTAAGCTGCCTCAGTCTCAAGTAAGAAGTAGAAGGGGAAAAAAAAAAAAAGTGCTGAAATGAGTTCAGCTCTAAGCATTCAGCTGTGACTTTGAGCTTTTCTTTCCTTTCACATCAGTGCTCTATGCTGCTGGGGATTATTTTCCTGCATGTGACTTGGAGGGAGATAATCACAGACAGGATGGATTAAGGGTACCTGTGGCCATATCTCCCAAAGCTCAGTTCCTTGCTGAAATTGGTGAATATTTCTATCAAGCTCCTCCATTCCCATATAGATATATATATATATGTTTGAAAAGAATAAGAAAGAGCTGGCAAAGCTGTATATGAAATACAAATGTCACATTTTTTCCTTTATTCCTCTTGTTTGCTTCCCTGCTTGAAGCATTTATCCCATTTTTCTCTCTTGTTTTATTCTTGGGAATTAATTGTTCTTTTGTGATTAAATAGAGATAAAACATCTCCTTACCTGATGCATGTTGGGCTGTAAACATGGTGTTGGAGCATCAATTTTATGTCAACTTTGGTCTGGGGAGTTTCACTGATGTTAATCAGGAAGAAACAAATGTGTAATACAATAATAAAACATCAAATTCACACCATGTATAAGACCCATTTAGAGGACAATCATCTGCCACTGTGTCATGTAATACATTGATTTGTTTGAGTTTTTGATGGATTAGACTCCCTAATGTTAAAAATCCCAAATAAAACCAACAAACCATCAGACATCTGCGGGGCAGTGAGGAAATGCTGTCCTGTCTTGCTCTGAGTAAATTGGCCAGAAAAGTCTGCATTAAAATGCATTATTAAAGAGTTTAAAATCTGCAATCTTGGAGGCTTTTTCCATTTAAAAGCCAAATTGAGGCCAGGGCTTTGTGGGAAGCCCCAGTGCTGTGGTGGCATATGGGGGGGAGAGGTGCAGGTTCTCATCCTCACATCTGTTAGGAATTTTTTTAAATTTCTGTGGGGACAAAGAATTATCTGTACTGCTTTTTTCTGGAAAATTCCTGGCTAATGCAGTGCACAGGTAGTGTTTTAAGGTTGGATTGGGTGTTTAAAGATGTGGTGGTGTGTAGGGGATTTCTTCCTGTGTTGGGCTGGATATAGGACAAAAACTTCATTTAAATGGAATGAATTTTCTTACAGACATTTGAGCATTAATGAGACTGGGAAGGACAAAAGAGAGGGTGAGAAGAAAGAGGGTTTTCTGCCATTCTCTCTTTAGTATGCATCATTAAACAAACATATATATCAATATCTCTCTATAAATACACCTGTACATATGTGTAGGTAGCAACACATTTTACTGTTTAACCTAAAAAGTCTCTAGAGTTTTTCAGTCCCAAAGTGTCTGACTGTTTAATTTGTCAGCTTTAAAGGCATCCAGCACAGAATGATTTTTCTCATCTGTTGCAGTTTAAATTGTCAGTGGAAGGGAAGTTTAGTGGGTTGGAAATGTTGTTTCTGTCTGCTCTGATCGAGTTTGAATCTCTCCTGTAGTGAGAGGGACCAGGCAGGCTGCAGTGCTCATTTTGGTGAGGATTTTTGGGACTTAAGAGCAACAACAGAGAGCTCTGAAAATCAAAGTGACTTCTTAGAAGTTAAACACAGCGCCCTGCTGATGTAAATTTTGGTTCATTTGGATGTTGGGAGTATTTTTGTGTTGAGTTTTACATTCTTTTAAGTTGCAGAGTGATATTGTCAGCACTTCTTAAGTGGAGTGTCTATGTCACTGTTTTGTGGTTTGAATGGGCTGTCAGTGGTTGGTTTTGTGTTTCATTTTTAATTTGTTTTAGATATTTGTGTTGTGAGGGAGTTGGGGACAGGCTTCAGATTTGTGTTGGATTTTTTATTCTGTTTATTCAAATGCTTGCTGGCCTGTTGTCATTTTGCTGCTTGGATGCCTCAGTTCAGGATCTGAATTTCACTTCTTGGGATTTGAAGCCCATCTCAGGTGTAGGATCTTGTCCTATCCTAGAGATATGAGGCAGAACAGCACATTCTGTTAAAAAAAAATATATTCTGTTAAAAAAAATATATATTTGAGGTAGACGGTTTTACCGTGAGCTGTAGCATCACTGGAAATTCAGCAGGCTCTAAATTTTTGATGAAGAGGCAACTGCTGACAAATTGCTGCAGGTGACCCTTGGAGCCAGGGCAGCCAGCATGGATCAGCATTCCTGGGGATCTGTGCAGGATGTGGCTGTTAATTCTGGCTGGGACACCACAAGAGGCACGGACCAACTTTGTTCTGGCCAAGGAATATCAAAGTGGAATTATGTATGCAGTGGAAAGTGATGAGTTTTGATTGGGGCAGCCATGCAGGATGAAAGAAGCTTTTGAAGTTGTGGTTTGTAGTGGATGGAACCGAAGGGGCTTGGAGAGAAATGCTGATAGTTGAGCTGCTGATAGTTGTGCCTCAGCAGAGACAGCTCTGCTTGTGCTGATAAAGGCTGTGAGGAATGGATCATTAAAGTGTCCTGGGCTGGTCCCAGCAGCAAAGGGGGGATTGTGCCCCTCTCAGGTGAGACCCCACCTGCAGAGCTGCCCCAGCCCTGCCCCAGCACAGGAGGGAGCTGGAGCTGCTGCAGAGCCCAGAGGAGGCTCCAGGATGGGCAGAGGATGGAGCAGCTCTGCTGGGAGGAAAGGCTGGCACAGCTGGGATTGTTCACCTGCACAGGAGAAGCTTTGGGGGAGCTCAGAGTGGCCTTGGAAGGGATACAGGAAAGATGGAGAGAGATAACTGACAAGGGGTGGAGTGATGGGACACAGGGAATGGCATCGAACTCACAGAATTGGGTTAGATGGGATATTGGGAAAAATTCATTCCTGTGAGAATGGGCAGCCCTGGCACAGGTGCCCAGAGCAGCTGTGGCTGCCCCTGGAATGTCCAAGGCCAGGTTGGACATTGGGGTTGGAGTAGCCTGGGACAGTGGGAGGTGTCCCTGAATGATCTTTGAGGTCCCTTCCAACCCAAACCATCCTGGTTCCAGTGGTCTCCCTTATTTTCAGGGGCTGAGAATTGACTCAGCAGCAGCATCTCCTCCATCCCAAGGCTCCCTGTGCTGCTGGCAGTGAGTCCTGGCAGCCCTGGGGAGTTTGGAACACAAATCCAGACATCAGAGTCACTCCTCGTATGGAAATATGGAAATAACAATCAGGTCTCACCTTTCCCCCCCACTGCAGCTACACAAGCCAGAGTTCAGCCAACTTCATCTTTGATTTTTAAAAAATCTCCAACAGCTCTGATTTATTTATAATAATTCTCAAGCCCTACATTATTTTGAAGTAATTTGTGACATGCTGTCATGGGGGTTCACAGAATTTCTGACCTCTGGAAACACCTGTCTTGGGACACCTGGTTGAAGGTGATGGCCCATAAATGTTTTTTAAAAGATGTGTGGAATTGTAGGTCACAGGGAGAAGGCTTCAGGCATACAAATTACAGCAACAGGGGCCTGAAAATAACAGAGGAGATACTTGATTTGTGACAGGTCACTCTTCTGAAAAAAAAAAAAAAAAAAAAAAAAAAAAAAAGAAGAGTTTTTCAAGTTGATTATTGGTTTAAAATATTGTTATTCCATGAAAGGAAGAATTGATGGGCAGAGTGCAGGTTATGTCATCAAGGGTGCATTGCAGTTTTCACATTTTTCTTAGCCAGCATGGCTTTAGATGCACCAGTTTGTACTGTGATGGGTTGGGAAGGCATTTAATAATTACTGAAGTATAGAGAAATGTATCTGTACAGAGTAATAAATGGAAATATTTAAAGTAGCAGCTGAAGTTGGCTTTTGGCAGTGAGTGGTGAATACAAATATCTACTTTTCAATTTTATTAACACTTGTATGAATCTCAAACATTCCTTTGTGCTAAGTGTGCAAAATTCTGAGTTACCACAGGTAAAGAATTCTTTCCAAGACACTGCAGCCTGAAAATATTTGGTTTTTAACATCCTTCCCTCCTGTATGTTTGGGAAGTACAATCTTGGCACTGAGTGGAGGTTTTGCTTGGAGCCTGGGAGTGAGTTTGGTGTTAAGCAGGGCACACAAAGATTTCCACAGAAGTTTGATGTTTCACTAAGTAATGCAGAAAAAGGCAATATGATTCTGATTTAATTTAATAGCTGCATTTGGAATTTGAAAAATTAACCTGTTCTATCAGTGTAACACTTTCACTGCACCAACACCAAGAATACATGGCATGAGATTTGGGTCACTGGGGTGGGAATTGGTGTTCAGTGTGTGTTGGGTTTTGAGTTGCTAATTTTAAATTGTATCTTATAACTGATTCAATGGCAATAGTTTAAAGAGAGTCTGGTAAACATTTCCTGGTAAACCTTGGGAAGAGTGCAAAGCTGGTTCTTGTGTGCAGTGTTCCCATGGGTGTCCCAGGGTTGATAGAGCTGAGCTGTCTCCACAGGTGCTGCAGAGTCAAAACCTCTGGCAAGATGTAAAAAGGCTCTCAGTGGTTGATGCCCAGAGCTGTGGAAGGTGATGGTCTTAGAGCAGGATTCCTGAGGACTTTAAAATAAATGTCACTCCTTAATGATTCTTTTTTCAGCTGTGCTGCTGTTGTTGAGATGGAATAACTCCCTGTGGTAAAGGCTGAGCTGAGCTAAAGGTTTTGTAGTGGTTACAGCTCTGAGATGGCAGAACTGCAGGTGGGGAGTTCAGAAAACCCTCCTGGTGTGGGCAGGGGCTGGACTATGCTGAGGAGTGAGAGATAAAAACAGAGACGTTCTGTGACACTCAGTGTGGAGGGATGAGGATGTGGGGACAGTGAGCATTCATCACTACAAGTGTTCTTTGCTGCAGTGAGAGAAGGAGGGACTCAAATAAGCTCAGGGATGTTCTGCAGAGCAGAACCACCTGTGTGAGATGGGTTCCAGGGAGATTTGGATCAGATGCAGAGGATGGATGGGCTGGGGAGGCAGGGGACCGTGCCTGAGAGTCAATAAATGCAGCCAGACAGGAGAAGTTGTAATAAAACTCTCCACAGAACAGTTGCTGCTTTTCCCATATTAAGCTGTTGTAAATTAATTTTGTATAAAATGATGCTTTTAACTAGGTCTCTGCTAATGGCACACTGGAGAGAGCTTTAATCCTGCTCAGTGCTGGGTAATGGAGAAGTTTCAGTGGAAGTTGCTGGCTGGGATTTGTGCTTGCAGGTGGGTCAGGAGGATGTGCTGCTGTCAGTGCCCCTGCAGGGACAGCTGAGGAAGGGCCAGGGGCACCTCACAGGGGCTACCTGAGCTGCAGCTTCTAATGAGTGATGCTGCCATGGAGCAGGGATCTAATGAGACCCCAAAGGAGTTGGAGCAATCCCATTTTTCCTTGGAGCACCATTCTAAGCTTATCTCAGGAACAGGCCACAGTATTGCTTTGCAGGTTTTTTAACTCTCTTCTTTGTCTTGCTGCTGGAGCTTTTAACTGGTCAATCCTTTTTTATTTACAGCCTTTCAGGTGTAGTGGATGCATTTGTGTTTCTTTCAGAAGTGTGCTGCCACTGCTGGCTCTGTGCTGGTCAATATTGCCTCTGTGTTTTGTTTTCCAAAAGCTTTTCCAATCTCTAACATGAAATTACTCTGATATCTTAGTCTCTACATCTGCCTGGTGGATGATGTCAAATTGAATTAACTCTTTCCTTCAACTGACAGAAATCCCTTCTAAATTCTCTTCTTAAACTGGCACCATCTCTGCTTCAGTGCAACAAATAACAGATCCCAGTTTGATTTTTGTGAATTATGAGTGGTCAGCTGGACAGTCTGACCTTGCCTGGATATTTGCAGATACCTTTTGCACTTTTGAGTTGGATTCATCTCAACACAGACAGATCCAAGTGAACTGGGCTGTGTTGGTATCAAAGCAACATCTGGAGATTACCTGGCATTAGAGGAAGATTGGCTTGATAAATCAGGTACAAATGGAGAATTTTCTTTCCTTTGGATTTTCAAACCCCTGTGATTGTAGCCTTTTTATAATTTTTTTGATTGACCATGGAAAGGTAAGCATGGAATTCCCATGCAAAACTGGAATGTTTTCATGATGGCACTGGGGCTGTAGGAGGCAGAGGCTGGATTCAGGGAGGAGGGAAATGACCAGCTCAGCTCTTTACTCACTGAAACCACCTGCATTGGGTCACTTTTCACAACAGCTGATTTCATTTTGAGGGGAATCAGAAATGGATTTCACTACCCTCCCTGAAAAATAAGCAAAATGGGCTGCTTGAGCTTCTTGTGGAGTGTTCAGCACCTCATCCTTTGTTGCTGGAGATGACTTTAGCATTAACTTGAGTGCAGATCTCATAATTTATCCAGGTGAGGTCCTGGCACAGGTGCCCAGAGCAGCTGTGGCTGCCCCTGGATCCCTGGCAGTGCCCAAGGCCAGGCTGGACATTGGGGCTGGAGCAGCCTGGGACAGTGGGAGGTGTCCCTGCCATGGGAAATGGGAATGAGATGAGCTTAAAGGACCTTCCCAACCCAAACAATTGCATGGTTTTATGAGATTTTAATAATTCCCTGCCTTAGCAAAGATCTGCTGACCTCTAGTGTCAGGACATCACTTGATTTTTCTGTGCTGTGCTTTGTGATCAATACAGAAAAATAAGTTCTGGGTCTTCAGAGCTCTCCTGAGTTCCAGGAATTTCTGATTAATTTAGACTCGATGACTCTACAAATTCCTCCTGCTCAAACTCCAGGTTTAAAATGAACTTGCCAGCCAGCTCTGACAAGTTCCAGTTCTATATATAGAAATAAAAATTCCACCTTCAGGGAACTACTGCTTTTTATGTTTGACTCTGTGTAGTAAAAATTAAGGTCACTGAATAAAATTACTGACTCTTGAACCTTTCCCAAACTTTTTATTTCTTTCAGACATTCATATGCATCACTTGCCATATTATATGATCTGAACATTCAAAGGTCTGGAAGTCTAATTTTAAAAGAAAAAAATGAATTTTTTAGTATGTGTGTGCTCCCATCCTGCTTTATTTGTTTGGCTAGTAGTTTGTTTGGGTTTTTGGTGGGTTTTTTTCTGAATAACCACTTGTTTCCATCAAAAAAATGATTGAAGCAGCTCATGAGAATTGACTTTTCTCTGAAAGTTAAAAAAAATAAATAATAAAGAAATCTAATCTGTTAATTTTTCCTGGTGTTTTTTGCACTACTTTGCAGCTTTGCTTTTTTGCTGCCTTGAAATAACTTTGGCTTCTGAAAAGAAAGCGCTGCCTAATAATAGGAAGCTTTCTGCTTTAAAAACTACATTTCTATTTCCTTTTGTATATTCTGTGGCTATTACTTTGGCTTTTTACAACCTTTTCCAACCACACCAGTTGCTGTTTCTCTTTATTGTTTCTGGCCTTTACACGAAAATGCTGAATTTTGGAGGTAGCCAGTTTAAGTCTTGTTTCCAAAACCCCCCAGATGATGTTGTGGATCTGCCCCTTTGCTTCTTTAAAGGGGGGACATGAAATTATTCTTAATATGAAGAATAATTTCATAATAATATTTTATTAGTAGTATTTTAATATGGTTATTTTAACATTACATTAAAATTTAATTTGTAAGATGGGATATTTTGAAAACAAAACCCAGAGGCAAGGGGCTGGGACCTGAGAAGGAGCTGGGATTATGTAGGAGCACTGGTGGTGACAGATACTCAGTGTTGTTCTTGGATTTTATATCCCTGGATTTCTTTGATGCAGGTTATTTCCATGTGAGAAATAATTGGAATATGTATCTTATAAAAAACCACTCACTGCAGCCTTTCTAATACAATGTTTTGGGGGTTTTAACATCTTAATTTTTAGATCATTGCAGTAAGAAAGAAAAGTTTACAGTGAAGCTGAGCTGCTGAGGTGTTCAATATTTGATTTTTTTTTTTTTCTCTCTCTTTTTGGAGCAATTTCCAAGGCAGAAGCTTTCTCCAGTGCCAAGCATTGACCAGGGGTCTATAAACAGCCTGATCCCACTGACTTGGCCAGGGGCAACTCTGCTTTGTAGCCCTTCATGTACCTCTGCAGAGAAAAACTACTTTGGGCTCCTTTTCTTTATAGGAAAAGCAATGAACTGAGGAGAAACTTCAATAAGTTCATGCTTTGGGTGTACATCTGGGTTTGCATCTTTGTGAAGAGCAGCCATTATTGAGCACAAGGCTGCATTTATCTGGCTTAGAGCTGGGAATTTGAGCACTCCTAAGTGTGGTGCTTTTCAAATGAAGCAGTGGTATTCAGGAATAGATCCTAGATTAGCAAAACCTCCCAGAACACAGGGAAAATGAAGTGTTTAAAGTAATTTAAGTCTTACAATGTTAGCTGGTAGCTCCTGTTCTCTCTTTAGATATTAAAATTTATTAAAATATAATGCAGCCAGAGGTTGGGATGTATTTTTATGACTTTATACCCACATACAAAGCTTTCAGTTTTTAATTTTTTTTTAGCTTCTACAAAAGTAGTTTTTTTCTGACCTGAAATGAATCTATCATGTTCTGCTTTGCCCAGAGCACTTAGAGAACAAAACCAAATTAATTTAGCTTCTCCATATTTTTTTTTCCCCTTGCAAGACTGCAAGAAAGCTGACACATGAGAGTGACCTACTTTAATATTCCTGCTTCACCTCCTCCCCTGTGCCCTCCCTGCCCTTCTGGCTGCTCTGGGCAGCTGTGGAATTTTGGATTCCAGGGGCTGGGGTGGTGATGCTCCAGCAGGATTTTTGCTCTGCAGCCCAAAGCTGGGCTGTTCTGGGATGTTCCTGTGCTGGATAACATTCCATGGATAACATTCCCTTGGAAATTCCAGTGAGGAATGGCCAACTCCAAGTCTACAGCTTCAGCAAGAAGTTTTTTTGTTGTTGTTTGGTTTATTTTTTGTGGTTTCAGTTTGCCCTTTTTTATGGGGTTTGGTTTTGTTTTGATTCTGTTGGTTTGGGATTTTTTGGTGGGTGTGCTTTGCTAAAGAAAGAAAAAAGCAAAACCGAAAACCAAACAGAAAAGAAAAGTAAAGCCTTGGACTGCAGATCTGCCACAGAACAGGTTTCTTTGTGACCTCCCTTTTTTTTTTTTTTTGCTCAAAGAAAAGTTTGGGCAGTGCTCTCAGCACAGGGTGTGA
The DNA here is from genome assembly GCA_030060385.1 of Muscicapa striata striata. Taxonomy (NCBI): domain Eukaryota; kingdom Metazoa; phylum Chordata; class Aves; order Passeriformes; family Muscicapidae; genus Muscicapa; species Muscicapa striata. The sequence goes on along the minus strand of JAREIS010000002.1, from coordinate 5,920,418 downwards.
TGCTCAGGGTGGCCTGTGCAGGGCTAAGGGTTGGATTAATGATCTCTGTGGGTTCCTTCCAACTCAGGATATTCTCTGAAGAATTGCACTGTTGCCAAAGCACTGCTCTGCAGTTTTACCGTGCAAAATTAAGAGTTTATTGTACTCCCATCACTCCTTTTAGAAACCAGTAATAGTTTTCAAGCTGAGATCTGTGAGAACCTGGGTGAGGCTCCTAAAATTGTCCCCAGGGAGCTGCCCTGGGGTGGGACATTCCCCTTCTGGTTTGGGGTGCCTGGGAATTGCTGCATCCCTGCAGTGAGCCTTCCTCTGTGCCAGCTTTGCTGGGAGATCAATACCTATTACTTGATAGAGATGGGAGGGCTTGGGTTTGCTTGTTTTGTGGTTTAGAATCACATGGGGAAAATGAGAAAGCAAGAATTGAACACTGCTTGGAGGATGCCACTGCCAGCTCTGTGGAGGTGACAGGGGGTCCCACAGCAGCCAGGGATAGCAGGATGAGGAAAAATATTCTCTTTGTGGCAAAGGGTGATGTGTTCTGGAGGAGAGTAAATTCTCCTAGCTAATCCCAGGTTGGGGGTGTTGTTATGTATCAGGGAGAACCCTCTGAATTCTTTTTCTGGGGTGTTTAGCTAGAAATTCAAACGCTTGTTCTACAGCAGTGTCAAACCCTTAGTTCTAATGTTGAAAAAAATTTTAAAAAACCTGGTAGTTCACATGGAAACATCAAGTTCAGACAGCTCAGATTTGGCTCCTCAGAATTAGTAGTTGCTTTCTTGACCTTTATATTGCCGTGCAGTGATCTGTGGGCTAATTCCAGAAGGAATCATTTACTCTGGGCTGTGTCCTGCCTGTCTCCACTTCCTCTCAAGGAAGAGGATGCTGTGGAAGATACATCCAGAAAATACAAAGGCTAGAGTTGTCCTACAACTAAAGAAAAATTACATTAAAGCTTCTTTAAGGAAAAAATACAAGTAAAATAATGTCATAACCAGGTTGGTAGGCACAGGGTTTGTCATCTGGCCAGTGGCAAAGTGGCAATAAATTGGTTCATTGCACCTGCTGCAGAAGTCCAAAGAGAAATTAAAAACTAAAAAAGCCATCAGTGAGCACATCACACTCCAGTACATCAAAAAAAAAGGATGGGTTGGACATGGCTTTAATTAAATCAGTCACTGGTTTGTGTTGTTGCCAGCATGGTTTGCACAAGGCAAGTGCAGCACAGGCTGCTCCTCCCAGATGTGTTCAGCTGCTGACTGGGAATGGTTGCACCTTGTGTACTCCCTTCCTTTAAATCCTCTGTATCTCACAAATCAATCAGTGCTGGAGCTTGGTGGGAAGTGGGAACTGCAAAATCAACTTAGCTCTAAGCTCTGCTCTTGCTGGAGAATAAAACCTCCAGCACCTCATGTACATGAAAAAAGGTGAAACATAAATGCACCCTTCTTTTGGGGGATTAAGTCCTGGAAAAAAGAGGAACATTAAAGGATCTGTCAACTTTGTGTTTATTTAAAAGTGCATTAACAAGGAAGCCAGTTCTTAAGGACCATCAAGGGATTCAGTTTTATGTCTGTTCTTTTAACAGGTTGAACCTTGCCACCTGAAAGACTTAAACACACAGTTCCTCTGAGACAAGCAGAATCACTGAATTCAGGAGGCTGAAGATGCTGCTGCTGCTGTGGGAGCAGCTGTTCCTGGTGTCATTTGTTGGCTGCCTTGCAGGTAACAATGATCTCTAACTTCTCTTTTAGAACTGTGCACAAATTGCCAGATTCAAGGTTTCAGCTGCACTTGAAGAGGAGAGCCCAGAGGCTCTGAAATGCACAAGTTGTGTGCAGTTTAGAAAGCAGGCATGCAACAGACGTGTTAAATAATGCAAAATATTAAAAGTGAGTGAATTAAAAGCCCCTTTGCTATGTAGGGATGTGTTTTTAAAGCAAGCAGAAGACATTTGAATGCATTAAGGATGCTGTTGGTAGCAGTGCACGGTAGGTGAGCTGATTGAAGAGCTGCAATGTGTGTTTGTCCTTAACTGGACACTTCAGATTCTTGCTGTGGCTGATTGCTGCAGCTTTTCTCAAAACTCTGCTTTAGAATGGGGTTCATTCCTGAAGAGCAGCACTGTGTTATTGCTGAATTGGTGCAGAGGTTTGCTTTTCTTGCTGTGCCAGGCAGCTCTCAGAGTTTGGAGCTGGTGCTGCTGCTGTCTCCTCCCTGCTGCCACATCAGCTCTGCAGTCACTGTTGTGTCCCTGCTGGAGCTCAGTGCTCACTCCCAGCACAGGGCTTGCCATGGTGATCTCTGCTCAGCTTGTTCTGCTCCAGCACCCCCAGTGATGCTGAGCATGTGAGGGGACAGGAGGAGCTCCTGTCCTGTCCTCAGGGCTGGGCTCTGATGGATTCTGTGCCCCTGGGCTTTGCCAGGCCTGCCAAGAGCAGGGCAGTGCCCAAATGGCCCCTGGGCATCCTCTCAGGATGGTCAGCACAGCCCTGGGGAGGAGGGCAGTGCTGTATTTCATGTAACATGAAAACTCTGTGCTTTATCCTCAGCTCTGCTGTGCATAGATGAGTTTGCTTTCCAAGAACTCCAGTGCAGGAGGGATGGAGGGAAATGCTGTGGCTGCCCTGGGCAGTCCCCTGGCTGTGATTTCCTCCTGATCCTGTGCTGTGCCAGCCTCTCCTTCCATCCCCTTCCTCCCGTGCCCAGTGCTTGTGTCCTGGCTGTGCTCAGGGTGGTTGGAGTCCTGCACATCCAAGGTAGATGGATTCAGCTTTTCATGGAGCTTCAGAAGGCCAGGACTTGTTTTTGGCTTAGTCAAGAACTTTAAACAAAGGGAATTGACATTGTTAAACCAGTGTCCATCCTCCCAGCCCTTCTCTGCACCTATTTCAGGTCACTCCCTGCAGCTGGGTACTTGCCAAGCATCAGTTTGGTGGCCATGGGGAGTTGGTAGATTGGAGAACCAGCAGGTAGTCAAGTGAAAAGCTGCTTTTCCTATTTTCAAAAGCCTGCTGGCATGAGCAGGGCTGCTTGGGATGGATATCCCTGATTTAATGTTGAATTGCTCTCACTGAGGAGGTTACAGAGACAGGAGTTGAGCCAGATGCAATTTGAGGAACTCAGCATTTCCAGCTGCCTGACCCATATCCTTCAAAACTCTGCAGAACATAAAAATCTCTGTGACATAAAAATCTCCTGATATTTGGAGCCTAAGTGTGTGCTCAATGCTAACATTGCCTGTTTGCTTCAATTGCATGAATCCCTTTAGTGGACCTTTGGAACAGCTGGCTGCTGAAATCCACTTGGGAATCCCAGAGTTGAATTGATTTCAAAACAGATTTTAGTAAGAGCATGCTCTAAATGTAAAAACAAGTTGTCAGACAGTTTGGAGAATGTTATTTTAACCTCTTATTAAGACAGATCAGCAGGTATTCTGCCTCCCCACAGAAAACCATTTTTCTTTTGCTTTGCCTATAAGCAAAAAGACAGTTCTTGTAAGAGCTGTCTGCAGTTCAGTGTTATGAAATAACATCATAGCTGCAGAAAAGGAGATGATGCTGATCTTGGCTTATAAACCCTGACATTCTCTGTCTTTGCAGATAATGTATTTCAAAGTAGGCCCCTTATTGCAGTGTCCTATATTGAATTGCTTTTCCTTTATCTGTTGTGAATCTTCATAGTTCATCAAAGAGGGGATTGTGAGAAGATCTAATGCAAATAAACAGTGACCCTTGGGTTTTTGTTTACTGAAGTATGATTACATCTGTATGGCTAATGATCCCATGGTCTTTTTGTCCATTTACCTTGGGGAGCAAAAAGATGATTACTGAGTATTAAATATATATATGTGGGGTTTCCAAATGTCTGCCTTGTTAGGAGAAGCATTTCAAAACACACACTTTAGCATTATTATCTTTAAATTACTCTGAACACCGACTTCAAAGATAAAAATGAGTAAAATATGCAGAACATCATCAACAGTGAAAGTGCCAGACTAAGCTGTGGTGAAGTCATGAATTAATTCCAGGTGTAACTTTTGCAACTTCTGATTCCTGTGGGGCCCTCACCCCTCCTGAGTGCCCTCATTGCACTTGGTCCTTTGGGGCACTGGGGCAGCAATTCCTGTCTGGAGTGTGTGAGAGTGAATTTGTTGAGGAATTTGGTGAATTTGTGAGCCCCCATCCCATGAGTGTGTGAAAACTTCCCTGCTCCAGCCCTGCAGAGCACAGGCACTGATTTCTGCACTTCCTTGAGCTGCTCTGCTGCTGCTAAAACCAACTACTCTCTCCTCAGAAAGGGATGTTCTTAAAGTTCTCCTGAGAATTAAGAGGAAAAACAACTTTTGAAGGGGAAGGAAAGCTGTGAATAAAGAGAAAGTTCAAAAGAAACAGAACAAGGAGAATTCTGTGTGTAAATGCATAAAATTTTTCTCCTTGAGGAGATGAAAGGGCACGTTTCAAACGTTGTGTCCAAGGCAAGACTTGGAGACTCCACTTGGGTTGACTTCCCTCAAATTCTCACTCCTTGTCACCACAAACAGTGTCTTTGCTGCACTTTATTTAAATAGAGAAAAACAGAAATAATCATTAATTTCTTTTTCATCCAGCCATTGCAAGCCTTGGCAAAAAAAAACCCCAAAAAACAACAAAAACAAACAAACAAAAAAACCCACCAAAAAACAAAAACAAAAACAAACCAAAACAAAAAAAAACCCCAAAAAAAACCTACCACAGAGGCACAAAAAAACCCCCAGCCAACACTCACTGCAATATATAGAAACTATTTGGACATTGAAGTCTGGTTCCTGTTCTATCACTTTATTCTAAAATTTGCCAGTAGGGAGGTTTTTCTTCTAATTCCTTATTCAGCAGTCCATTTGAGTTTAAAACTAGATCATATTCTTTGTATTTCTTTATGTCAATTCAGGTGTTTTTATTGCTTTCATTTTCATTTTTTCATTTTGTTTTCTCAGGCTAATACAGAAATAAACTGTTAAAGCCTCAGGCACAGCAATGTCACGTATCAGATTCACAGTTCTCCTCTTTTTTAGTATCAAGTTTAGGAGACTTATGAAATTGGAAAGCATGATTCTTCCTTTATTTCCAGAGAGCATGAAAACAAACCTTCTGTGTTCTTACTGCTCTGATGTTGTGATTAAATCATTCCACAAGGAAAGCAGAAATATCCTCTTCAGATTTAGTCTTTGTGGGGAGTTTCTTTTTGAGTAAAAGTCCATTTGTAAGAAAAAAAAAATCAACAACATCATCTGCTACTCTTGTTCAAATTCAGTTTTCATTAAGAGTTACAGCCTTCAGACAGAGCCAGCCTGGCTTTTGATGCATAATGCTTTTGCATGTTAATAGTAATCTCCTTTTTGTGCATTATACATGTCCAGCCATCATGTTCAAGTGCAGCTATGGCAGCAGTGACTGTCAGAATTGTTTAGCTGGGATGGCTTGTGCAGCACTGCTAAGATTCATTGCACTGAGAGAAAGTTTGGGTTCAGTTAGTGACAAAATGAGAAACCATTCTTAAGAGTTCTGCTTTTTCCCAAAGTGTTTGGTGCTTATTTGGGGAGCAAAAAGGGGATTACTGAGCATTTAAAAAAAAGTTAAAAATATATATGTGTGTGTATATATCTGCACATATATATAAATATGTGTATATATATATATATATATAAAAATATATATGTGTATATATATTTGTGTGTAGACACATGTATATACATATTATATGTATATGTATTATGTATGTGTATATACATTATCTATATATGTATATTATATATACATATATGCATATTATATATGTATACACATATATATAGTATATTTTATATATATATGTATGTATATATCTGTGGAATTTCAAAATGTCTACTTTGTTCAAAATTTCAAAACACACACGTCAGCATTATTATTTTTAAGTTACTCTGAGGAGCAACTTCAAAGACAAAAAGGAGCAAAATATGCAAAGCAACATCAACACTGGCAGTGCAAAACCCATCTGTGAGCTGTGGTGAAGTGATGAATTAATACCAGGTGTAAATTCTTGTACTTCTGATTCTTGTAGGGTCTTCACCTCCTGCTTTTTTTTTTTTTTTTTTTTTTTTTTTTTTTTTTTTTTTTTAAGATTTACTCTTTACCAGGGTAAATCTTGCCTTTCTCTGCAGCTCCTTTTTTTTTTTCCTGTAGCAGCCTTGGGCACCTGGGTGAGGTGACCATTTAATCCATTCACTTTGAATTAGGTGAGAGGGAAAAAGGGTTTCTTTCACGAGGATCTGTGTTTCTGGTCAGCTAAATATAAACTTGGGTATAAATTCAAGTCCAAAGCCCATGAAAAGAGCTTTGTTGACATCCCAGCCTTCCTGCATTTCCAGGAGTCTGGGTTTCCATGCTGGGTTTGCTCTTACCAGTTACAATATTTAATTCCATAAGTGCAGAAAATGCTGTTAGATTCAAATTCTTTTTTAAGAGAGACCTTTCATAGCTTTGGGAGAGTCTCCTTAGTCTCTGCTTTATCTTTCAAGCTGGAGAAATCCTCCTCCAAAGCAGCTCCCTTGTGCTGCAGATACTGTCTGACCTTAAAGCTGAATGCTCACCTTCACACAATTAATGCTTCATTTCAACAAGACAAATGCTGCCTTCATCTTCATTAATAAAGCTTATTGCAGATTTGATGACAATCAAATGGAGAAATTTTAGCTACTGGCAATTCTGATTTTCACATAAATTACTGAGAAAAGAATTTCCAAGTGGTTTATCCTGCAATAAAATTCTGTTACTGCAAATATTACTGAGCATGAAGGCTGTACATTTGTACTTATACAGTTCTTCTGCCTACTGCAGTTTAAAGTGCAATACAATACAGCAAATAATTCCAATATATTTCTTGTAAACTGTTATAGAGCTTGAGCCCATTGAATAGCAATCCCTACTGGAGTACTTACTCCAATCCTAAGCTAAATATTGATTTAATAGGAATTGTGACAACTCCCACAGAAGCCTTAGGACTTCTGTTTGCTGAATTTTTTGGTAGATCATTGCCTGGTATTTTGTTCATGGCTACTTATTAGCTGTGTGACTTCAGCCTTTTTTCCCAGACACCTTGAAAAAAGTGACTTTGGAAGATTCCCAGCTTTCCTTGATTTCCCTTAGCATGAAGCCAGCCTGCCTCATGACAAGGACAGGACAGGAGCCTCTCCATGGCTGTTTTTTGGGTTTTAGTGTGGGCCAACACTGCCAAAGTTTCAAAAGAAGTGAGGTCCTGGAAGTTCTTGGAAGACTTTTTGACTTCCATCCCTTTCAGCCCTTTATTTGGGAAGTTCAGGACATCTTGGAGTTAAAAAATCAGATTAAAGAGGCTGTGACTGACAGTTGAAAAACAGGGGAGGTACACTGGGTTGAAATCTAAAGCTGAATAATTTGGCAGATGTTCAACAAAACAGCAGAACTGAGAATAATTCAGTTTTGTGTTTAAAAAAAGCTCTTCAGTAGAAACTGTTCTGATTTTTCTTCTTGTTCTTAATGATGATGTTCAAAATGAATGCTTTAGGTTTTTAATTTTTTGGTGATTTTAAATATGTGGCTGCCAGTGCCTTGGACAAAAGCTTTATTTGTGCCATAATTAACCTCTCAGTTTTTTGTGTAATAACACATGTGTTAATAGTAGCCTTTAGCTCTTCCAATACAGGATGTACAAATCAGCAGTGAGATTTCAGGGATCAGTGTTGAGCAGGGATTAGAACACAATTTACACACTGTTTTTTCAGTAACAAAATAACACAACATCATGAAGTGTAAAAGCTTAACCTCAACCATATTTACTAAACGTGTTTGAAAACCTAAGCGAATAAAAGCTCATTTATATTCTTGTCTGATTAGCACAATCAGAACTTATTGATGCTAAAACGAGCCAAATTTCCATAACTATAAACGGAATATTCAAATACAGTTGACTAGCAGAGCATGATGTTTTTCCCTTCCTTGGATGGAACATGGAGTTGTGACTTTTTTGGTGACTTTTTAGGGATCTTTCAAGAAAATCAAAGGCATTTCAAAGGCAGGCCTTTGGGCAGGAAAGCAGAACTTTCTGTAGGCTGCCTTGGAATAGAAAGCAGATGATGATCTGTAGGTAAATGTGTTTGTGCTTGGCTGTCCTTTATTTCTGCATTGGGGGTCAGATGTTCAGGAACATTTGAATGTAGAAACCACTTTATTTGAAGCAGCCAACACAAGGATTTGTAGTATTTCACTCAGGAGATGGGACAGGAAGCCTTAGTGAAGAAGGGGAGGTACAGAGTGACTTTGTGCAGTGATAGAAATTAAGGAATTCCATACTGAAGCCAACTGGGTGTTTCCCTGTGGTGTAAAATGAGAATGACAGAATGGTTTGGGTTGGAAGAGACCTTAAATATTATTTGATTCCACCTCATGTCACAGGCAAGGGCACAGAAACACAGAATAATGAGAGTGATGGCTGTGAGCTTGTGCAGGTGACCCAAGTTTCCATTTAAGTTGCCAGGGAAACGCTCAATGACACTTTGGAAGTTTTTGTCTGGTCCCAAAGGTCTGGGTTAAAAGAGTCCCAAAGCTGAGACTTGCCACATTTACCCTAAACACACATCAGGGTTTGTTCCTATCTCTGAAGTGTCATTTTGTTAAAAAGTACCATGTGAGGAACGAGTATCACTTTACTCAGCAGAGACAGCAGAGTGAACAGGATCCTGTTGGAAATAATCAGAAAATTCTGCATCTCCAGTGCTGCCACTCCACCCTCACAGGCTGTGCTGAGTGAGCTGCAAAGTCACACCTTGCACCTGCTCTGCAGAATGATTTGGTGCAACTCTGCATGCACCAAAAAGCAAAGGACTGCAAAGTAAAGTGCAGCATTCCCTTGCCTTTGGCAATTGTTGTGCAATGAGAACTGGAAAATGGTTTAAACTTGAATTAAAAATAGCTTCATTTGCATAGTAAAGGGTAATTAGTATATATTTTATCCTGATTCCTCATTCAGTTATTTATAACTGTGAAAGCAATAAAGAAAATCCTCAGGTAGTTTGATGTTTGCTTCAGTTAAGGAGTCTCCTGTAACTCAGAGGTGGCACATAAAGATCTTACTGTTGGTAAACACCTGAATGGCAAATTTGGGTATTGGAGATAATGGGCATAGCTTGGGAGAGATAAGGTAAAAGAAGAATTTCTCTTCCAAAGCTGTGCTGCATGTCCAGAAAAAGTTTTTGGCTTGTTTATTCCAGATTGCTTCCAGTCTTAATGTTGCCAGAGATCATCCACTGGCAGAGATTTTATGAGTTGGGTATTTTAAAATTTCACCCAATTTCCCATTTTTAAGGTTTGCTGTGTAGGGAGATCATCTGGCCCTGGATTTATTGATTCAGGGCAGCTCTGGGGGTGTGAGATGGAAGGAAAGACATTTTCCCTCCCCTTTTCAGAATGAAAAGAAACATTTATCCTGTATCAACAGCTTGAAAGTGGGACAGATTCATTCCTTGCCACGATGTTTTGTGCTGGCTGGGAAGTGATTCCAGCCAGCACTGATAAGAGACAGTGTTTTGTGAGATAAAGCACTGACAGTAATGGTGCCTCGACTTCCCGGGAGAGGGTGTGTGCCACTTCTTTCAGAGTTTATAAGAATTGCCTTTGATTGCAGCTGTAAAAAAACCCCAAAATCTAAATTTGCTTACTAGCCTATGTAAAACTTCATTGTAGACCATAGACTGTAGTTAAAAGTAAGACATTTGTATGGCTGAATCTATTTTTTATACATATTTTTATATAAAATCTAAAGATTCATCTCCAATTTCACATCTACATCCACAGCATTGCTGCAGAGGGGACATATTTCAGCTTTTGCAAGAGTTTGTCTAGTGAGTGACAGTAGTGAGCAACATATTGGAAAATATTACTTCTCATTCATTTTTTAAAGTTTTTTGAATCTGAACACGGATTATTGTATTCTGTAAAGAGATTCTGACGAGAAAATGAAATTACATAAAATCATAGAGGAAATGAGGGAGAAAAAGCAGTTGTTTCAGATCATAACCTCATTGGTTGGGGTGACAGTTTCAATTCCATCTGAGTTCTCTCCAGTTCTCATCCTTTTTTATGTTGGATTAAGTAACAGTTTTTTGTCTTCTTATTCCCATAGCAACCTTATCTCTCTTTATTTTTTTTGATGTAAATCTGCTTGTCTCTTACTATCTTTCAAAGCTTGTGCATGAATAGCTTGTGGAGGAGAGGAGTGTGGCAAGGAGAGAGCAGAGACTTTCTGGCATAGAAAATAAGGGAAAGAATGTTTTGGAGCTAGAAATAGAGAGCTAAAAAATACTTTTTTCCACCCAAAGCTATTTATTGCATCATTTTCCCATGTAGTTGTTTCATGAATGCTAAAGCTTTGGTGCTGTTTTAGGATGCTGTGTGAGCTTAACTCCTCCAAAAAGTTTAGGCCAACCTACGAGCTCAGCCAAAAATACAGATTTAATGATCTGTAGCATTATGGTTTGTATAGCTTGGGAAAATTGCCACTCTGAGCAAAGGCAGGTCTTGCTTTGCCATGATTTTGCTCCTCATGGAACTTGAATTGAATTCCTCATGGAATTTCTTGGGAGAAGGTGGAGTTTTGGGCAGGACCCCCAGCTTTGTGTCCAGCCCTTCTCGTTGGTCCAAGCTCCAGAACTGGGAGAATCCTGGTGCTTGAATCCTCAGAATCCCAGGGATGAGGATCCAGGTCACATTATTAAACCTGCTCCTACAAAAGGCTGCACATCCTCAGTGAGGTTGGTTTCAGGCAGTAAATGAAGTTGAAAAGGCATCTGTGGCTTTGTCTCCCCACATCTTTTTCTCCCATTAAATACTTCCCTTGATTGGATTTGCTTAATGTAAGATGTGTCTGAAGTGCAAGGGAGACAGTGGGCACCAATATGATTTTATATTTTTAGTCTTTATGCCTAAATTCTGGTATCTTTTCATCACGAGCCTTTTGAAATGCTGGCTTCATTTCTGTAAAAAAATATTTATAAATAACTAAAAATTTCAGCATTTCCTGCCCATTTCCCCACCTGCTAAAGCTCCAAATCAAAAATACTTTAATTCTATTGTGTGTGTGCTTGGTTTCTTTGTTTAAGAAATGTAGTGATGTTCCTTAGGATTTTACATTGCAGGACTGTTCTTAAAACTCTGAAATATGGATTATTTAGGGAAAATAGAGCTTATATTCACTGAAAAATCAAAGCAAGTCCTTGCTAAGGAAAGTATTTCAGCCCTTGATTTGTTTGTCAGAATTACCCTAATGGGGTCTTGTTAGCCCATTTCACATGCTACTGATAATATTAAGATAATACTTAAAAATGTTTACATTGCAGTAATACCCCATTAAGGGCCTGATCTAAAGCCCATTGATGTTAATAGGAATGTTCAGTAGGAATTGAATGCTTTGATCTTTCAACTGCAGTTTTTGCAAGTTAAAAAAAAAAATCAAACATGAAAATTGTTCCTGTCAACAGGAACACAGCATTGCTGTGTCCTACCCCACCCTTCATGGCTCATAAAGCTATTGGATTTGGAGCCTCCTCAAACTGAAATAAAGATTTAGAATATCAATTTGGAATGTGTTTTACAGCAACAAGCTGTGAGGTAGAAAAAAGAGTGTTGCTGGAAGGCTTTTGATGAGGACTTGAAATAAGGGGAAGCTTGGCTGGGTGGCTGAGGGAATTTAACTTCATCATTTAGTAGGTATAGGGTTTTTTTTTTTGTTTGTTTTTTTGTTTTGTTTTGTTTTGTTTGTTTGTTTTTTTTCCTGAGGTGTAGAGTGCCCTGGAATGGTTTTACACAACATTATGTTATTGAAGGTGTTCTTCAAATAATGTGGAGCAGATGTCCTTTTCTTTTGAGGTCACTTGGAAGATGTGTAGGGGGTTTAGGGATGTGGTTTAGTGGGACCTGACAGTGCTGGGGATTTGAGGATCTTGGAGATTTTCCCAACCTAAATGATGCTGTCATTCTGTAACAAGCACAGGTGTCTTGTGATATTCAGAGTTACTCTGACTTTGAGTGAATTTATAAGAAATACACAGCAAAGTTTGGCTGAATTAACCCTGGCTGCAGCCCAAAAAATGTGGACAGATTGCTAATAACAATTTCAGGGCTTTCACTGGGTATCCCCTTACTTTAAATATACTTTTGCAGAACTCCAGTTTGCTGCCAGCCTGTGTATTTTGCTTTCTGATGTTTATTGCAAAGCAAAGTGGGAGTCTTAAAACTGAAGCAGTGGAAGTTAGAGAGCTGCTCCTGTTACACTGCAGTGCTTGTGCCTTTATTCCTGTATTGATTATGTATTTATGTCTTGTTTCTCATCCAGTGTGGTGCTGAGTAGTTACAGAGAGCACAGGCTGGGACTTGTGGGGAGTCTCATTTAATAACCAAGGAAATTCTCTGTACTTATGAGAAGAGATGCAGTACCTGATTTTATTTTCCTGTTATTGCCTCTCTCAGCCCTGTGCAGCGACACATCTTCTCTCTTCTTTTATGAAACTGTATTTTTTCAGCCCATGACTTTTTATTAAATTGCAGTTAAGGATATATTTCTAAGGATTACATCACCCTGCAAGGAGCAGTTTGGCTTAGGCTGGGGATCAGTCTGCACATGGAGCATCTGTCACAGAACAGTTCTGCTCAGATACCAGCAAAGAGACTGGAGGTCCCCCTGTGTTTTGGGGGTTTTCTCCTTATGTACATGTCTCAATCTATTAAACTTTCCTCAGCAGCACTGGGATTGTATTTATTTCTCTAAATGGAGTAGCAGAACTCAGATATTTCTCAGGAGTTGCTTTTGTTCCCCTCCTGCAGCCTCTGTTGTTGAATGGTCTGATGCTGAATTTATTAATCTATGCCATTGCTTGCTCAGGTGTAATCCCTTGTTCAGCCACTTTTATTCATCCACTGGAGGATGTGCACATTGGTCCATCATGGCATATTAAAGGTTTGCTTCCTCCTGCCACAACTGTCATCTCTTTGACCCCTCAGTAAACTAACAGTCTTCCACATAATTTTGCTTTCATTCAAGTGTAATGCCATTACTGTGGAGGCAGACAGAATGCAATTCTCTGAAGATCTTGTCTCATTCCCTTCTCTTCCAGGGAGGTTAATGTGCTCAGATGATCCCTGCATTTTCTTTTTGCTCTCTTGCTGCAAGAAGAGCAAAAAAATAGAGTGCTCCTGGATAATCTGTTTGGACTGGCTTTTGGGGGATGGAGCAGACTGGGAACATGAACTCACCAGCTGGCTAGAAGCTCTCTTTACCACTTGTGTTTCAGATGTCTTCATTTGTTTCCTTATCACTTTTTATTTCTACAACCTTTTACAAAAATGTTATACAGATGTTTTCCTGAAATGGAAATAATCAAGTCAAAACCTCTTTACCCAAAACAAGCTAAGCCAGGTTTAAATATTAATGAGGTGTGGGAATCACTGGAGTCTGAAGCTGAAGCAGTGTTTTGCCCACAGCTATTTGTCATTTACAAGTGGTAAATTCCAGAAAACACCCAGCCACTCCCTGAGCTTGTGGGGAATGTCTGCAGTGTCAGAGCTGTGCAGCCTGAGCTCAGCAAATGCTGATTTTGGGAATGAGAGCATGGTCAGAAATGAGCCTGGGGACATCAATTCCAGCCCCAGCAGGAATCCTGTCCCTGAGTGCAGGTTCCCTGGATGAACTTTCTGTCATTGTCACATCTGCTGGCTTGGAATCACATTGATTGCCTCTACTGTGGGCACTGCTATTTTTTTACCCACTAATTAAGTTAAAAAATCAAACAAGCCAGTGATTTGTTGGGTGTAGGGGCTGGTTCTGCACTGCCACAGCTTCTCATCTGCTGGCTGAACTCTTGTGTGTGATTTGCCAGAGGCTTCTCTGGATATCAAATGAGTGTGTGATATGATGCTTTTGATTTTTAATAATCTGATATTAACAGTGGTATTTTGCATTTCCTTATCTGTTGTTAACACTCCTTTGCATTCAGCTGGTTTTGAACCTCTGATTTCTTATTACATCTCTCTTTCTGATTTTATTTCAGATTCTTTTCAGAAGAGTTTTTATGCTGCTTTGGTTAGCAAAATGTAGCATTTTTCTCTTTAGTATTTCATAACTTCAGCTCTTAATAGCTTACTTACTCTTTCATCTTTTTGTGTATCTCTTTTTTGCTTCAATTTAAGAGTAACTTCAGCATCTCTTTAAGCCAGTTGCACCTTATCCATCCCTTATTTTTCTCCTATCTTTCCTGATGGGGATTCAGTGGAATTACTGTCTTATTTCTTCAAGTAACCTTTTTGCCTCATAATAAATCCTTCTTTAGTAGAAAAAAAAAAATTAAAATCAACTTGTCTTGTGATGGCAAGGTCTGAGCTTTGTATCTAAACTTGTGGGACTTTAGCATCCTTCCAGGCTCTGGTATTTATTGACTCCATGGCAAAGGCAGAATGGGTTTCTCACATCCCAAAGGCTGGAAAGGGCTGCTCTGCTCCCAGCTGAAAGCCACACACGTGGGCACAGTGAGGTCCTGGTGTGCCACACGCCCTGAGTGCCATTGATCTGTCACTGTATGAGGTGACTGAGTAGGTCAAGGTGCTGAGTTCTTACCACAAATGCTTTGTGTAATGAATTTAATTTATTCCAAGTCATGCTTGCAAAGGTTTCCTGCTCTTCCTCCAGCCACTGCAGATCCCAGTTCAGCCTGAGCCAGGCCAAATGCAGTTTTGTTATCTGTTCTTTGTTTAATTTTGTAATGATTATTGTCTCTGCCTTCATAAAGCAAAACATGGGATTTGTTATCTGCATGGGGATTACAATGATTGGGTTTAAAATGTGTCACTATTACATCTGGGTCAGAGCAATGATTAATATTGAAAGAGAGGTTTTGTAACCAGGCTGAGGCTCGAGCACATGTCCTGAAAAGGCTGCTGTGATTTTAGGGAGGCTGTGAGGGGCAGAAGGGGTTGTGTGGCAGAGCAAGTGGAATTTGGGCTCGGTTACAGGCAGGTGGAATTTGTCACTGCTCAGCCTGGGCTTGTCACTGGCAGGAGCAGTGCTCTGCTGGGATGGAAGGCAGTGCTTACAGCACTCAGCCTGGAGAAAAGAAGCTGTGCCAGAGGCAATTCCTGTGTCCCTCTGCTGAGAGGTGCCAAGGAGCTGTGTTGGTCTCACAGGTGTCCCAGCACAGTTTTACTGCATGGCCCTTGTGTGAGCCCTTCCCCACTGTGCTCTAACTGACCTGGGCTTGGCATTCTGACTTCTCTTTGTCTGGCTGCAGCCTTTGGGGCTGTCCTGCCCCAGAAATGCCCCCAGGATCGAGTGCTTAGACCTTGTGATGGGCAGGCAAGAGGGAGCATCCTGCCAAGAGCTGCTCTGGCCATCTCCTGGAGCTGCTCCCAAATCCCTTCACCCTGCTCCAAGGAGCCTTTGCTGCCTGCTGGGAGCTGCTGGTGGGAAGTTCAAGTGTGAAAAGTTGTTTACACAGCCACAGGTCAGTACAACAGCAACCACAGGTCCAGCTCTGCGTGTTGGAGCAACTGCAAGTGGCCACTGCTCCTCTGGTTGCCCCAAACATCCCCCCAGGAGCACAGAGCCAGAGCTGCAGCTCACCCTGGGTAAAGAATATCTCACACCTTCCACTCAGCACTCAGGCTCTTGAAAGCTAATTAAACACGCTCAGCAGCACTGAAGAGGTTTGCAGGTAAGACAGGAAAGTGGCTGCTTTAATAGCAGGAGGCTCTGGTGTGAACCATCAGCCCTCAGTGCTGAAATCTCACTGCTGGGGCTTTTGGTTTGTTCCTCTGCCAATAGCTGTGGTCTTAGGCAACCTTAATTCTGGTATTTTCTATCTCCAAATAATTGAGTCTGCAGCCTCAATGTGTTCTTTTAATTTTATTAGGGACTAGAGAGTAATGTGTTTGTGCAGTACTGAATAGGTTATGCAGTGGTTTTCTGCTTTTCATTAAATAATTAATTAACAGCTCGTGCTTGTGCACAGGTTGGAGATGTGACTTCTTTGGGAAACTTCATCATTTGGCTTTCATCTTCAGCACTGGAGAAATGATTCTGCCTCATGGACTCCTCCATGGTCTGCCTCCTAGAGATAAAGTCCTAATTTTCATTTTTGCATTTTTTATGTGAACCTGGCAAATTATTATTGTTTTAAACATCTCCTCTGTCCACATCACAGTAAAATGGAGTTTCTCTCCATTTTTCTGCCTTATCTGCCACAGAAAATACCAGTTTTGCTTGTCAGCTGCAAATGGCATGAGGGTAAGAAATGCCTTTCCCTGCATTCCTGTTCTGTGAATGCTGTAAGAAATAACTCCAGACCTGCTTCAGCCACTTTTTGCTACTGTGAAGGAGGTGAACAAAATCTCTTCTGCTTTGCTTTGATGTGCTCCTGAACATCCATTAAGCTCCAACCTCAGTGTTGCTGTATGGTGCTGGGATGGAAATAGATGATTTTTCTTATCTGTGCTGTCCTTCTGAGCCTGTTAATGTAGTCTAATCCCAGCAAGTAACCCCAGAGATTTATAGTCAGAAATGTTTGCAGCAATTTTCCAGAACCTGTTTTATGCTGTGGTGACATCTTGGTGCTCACTCAGATCCTGCTGGGGTTGGAGTGGAGCACATTATATCCCTCATTCAGAAATGGTAGGTTTGAACTTCACAGGAGCAATTAATGTCAGTCCCAAATGCTGCATTCAGGATACTGAGGCTGAGGTGCTTTAATTGTCAAACATGAAAATTCACCCACCTCTTCCTTCAAATTGTGATGTGAATAGTTAATACAATGAAATAACTGTTCTTCCTCTGCATGAGCCAGGCAAATGTGCCCTGAAAATTACTTTTATTTCTGCCTCTTTTTCATCTTCAGTAATAGAATTAAGTTTTAATTTATCTTAAATTCCTTTGTAAATATTATTTTTGTTACAGTATGAATCTATCCTTGTACTTTATCCTCTCTACAGCTTACTTCAAGTGGGTTATTGAATTCAGTTATGTAGAAATAGTCACCTTCTCCAGGTTGCCTTGTATTTCTTTTAATAAAGAGTTGAGGTGTAACATACCTGAGGTTGAGAACCAGCAAACTGGAGAATTATTAAAATAAATACGAAAAATTGAAGTATATTAGTGTTTGACATGTCCATTTAAAAACACTGAACAGCAGCTGGAACTGGAAATAAAACCCAGCTGATTTTGGAACAGAAAATGGTCTGGGTGATTCTGGCAGGGCAAGTAATGGGTTAAGGTTGGATCTCTTATTCCTGACACATGATTTCACTGTTGTAGCTGATGGATGGGGAGATGATTTGTTTCATTGCACATACAACAAAATATTTCATATTCTTTTGCTCAGCCCAGGTAAGGCCACCCATTTGGATGAGAACACAGCTATTTGGAAGGGCTGTGAACATTGGATTTTTGTGCTGACTCACAAGTTGGTGGTTTGGAGGTGTGGAGAGCAGTTGGGCTGAGACAGCTGTGGGCAGGACACTTCTCCATCTGCTGTGTCTGTTCTCTGTCACTGTCACACCTCTGCTGGCCCAGACAAAGCTGGGATCTGAGCCAGGTGCTCCACACCTTGTGAGGTGAGGAAATGGCAGATCCTGGCTACCCACACCCCAGGAATCCTTTCTGGTGATGAAATACTTTGTAATAAATGGGGCAGAATCTGTCCATTTCTCTGTGGAAAGGTGGCATCTCTAAAAGCTTAAAAGGACTGAAGTCAGTGGCAGGAAAAAACAAATCCCACTGTCATCAGCATGTTCCCAATGCTTTCAAACTGAGCTGTTGTAGGATGGTTTTCATTGATTTATTTATTTATTGAGGAAAGGCTTTTTGGGAACACTGCTGCATATTTAATAAATAAACAAACCTTCACATAATTGGAGCTGGATCTGGCAGGGCTTTAGCCATCTGTTTAACTATTGAAATGTGAATAGCCTGGTGTTCTTCAGCACTAAACCTGCTTTGTGGTTACCAGGGCTGGTGCTTAGCACTGTCAGGATGTTCTTAGGGCTTGTTTTGGGAAAGTGTTAGAGGAAAAAAAATCTGTGTTGCATCTGAGAAGTTGACTGTAGGATAATTTCCTTGAGCAAACATCCTTGCCTCCTGAGATGCTTCTCAAATTGCTTGAATTGCTTTGTTCAGTGCTGTATTTGCCTGGAGTTGAGTGGTAATTCCCAGATAATAAGAATTTGTGAAAGGCATATTTTTGGAAATACCTATTGGAGAGCATTTTCCTTTCAAAACATGCATTTCCCTGGTAACACTCTTAGGGCTTGGTTTGGGGTTTTTTCCAGTTCTTTCAGTGCATTTTTGCCAGTGCAAAGTTGTTTAAAAAAAATACTCTCTCCTTATCAGATGTTGACTCAACTTTCTTGCTATTAATATTCTTTCACTGCCTGTTTTTCTAATCTCTGCTGTCTCTGGTCTCTTCCTTCAGTTTCTCAGAGACCCCAAATCACCTCATCCATTTCTGTCCATTTTTCCCCTCATTACTGCAAACTCTCCTACCTCTTCCCATGCTGGCATCTCCTGGTCACCACACTCTGATCTGTTTTATTTTTTTTTATAATTTATGTTTTAGCCTTTCCTATTTTTTTGTGTGTGTTTTTATAACACAGGCTTTTGAATTATTCTCCTTTAATTGAGCATTTAATTTTCTTCTGTTTCATGTTTTCCTGCACCTCAAGTGGATTGAAGGGAAAGGGAAGAGTTTCAAAGATTTGTAAGATGCTTTTGCTGCTCTTGGCTGGTTGCTCACTGCACCTGGCTCCAGCAGCCTGTTTATCCCAGCAGGACTCACCTGTGAAATATTCAGCATTTCCTGGGATGGAAACAACCTGCAGGGTCTGTTTTGCACTGAGGTTTGCTGCATTTTATTGGCAATATTTCTCTGGGTGCACCAGCACTCCGATGGGCTCTGCTGGTGGGACTGATGTGAGCAGAGATGGGGGCAATATTTCAAAATCTCAAGTTGTCTTGAGTAGCATTTTGGGTGTAAAATGAGCCTTGAAGGGTGGGAGGCTGTTTTGCTCACCCTGTCGTGGAGCTTTCAGGGCATAAAATGTAAGTTCAGCCATGTGGCACGGCAGGAAGGGATTTTGGAGAGGCTGATGTGGAATTCTCTGATTTCTCTGTAGCCTGTGGATCTCTCCTGGAGTGACAAATCACCCCCACCCTGCCTGCTTTGAGTAATGTTCACTCCTGCACTGTTGATATTTTTGTTCCTCTCTCTGCCCAGCAGAAATTGCTAACGGAGATAGTTTTTGGTCTCATCCCTCGTTCCTACCTCAGTGTGATTTTCCAGGCCCTGGGAAGGCAGCAGAAGGTTTTTCACTGGCTCACCTGCAGCCCTGGTGTGATGTTTTTCAAGGCAGTGTGTTGGGGTTAACAGGCAGTTTATCCCAAATATCCTGGTGGAAATTATTTATGCAATGTGCATGTTCAATTTTGGGTATCTGTCTACGGAAATACAAAATTCCTGACCACAGCAATGCCTTGGTATAACAAATTTTGGGATTTAGGGTGGTGGGGGAGGTTTGTTCATGCACACAGGTGAGTTAGGGGCTGGTGGTGAAGGCTGTTTGGTTTGGCTGTTTGTGGTTTGTTTTTTTTCTTTTAAAGAAACAAATTGGTGTTACTCTGTTTTGTCCAGCAGTTCTCATTACCAGCACAGCTATTACAACGTGCTGAGGCTGTTATTTGCCCTCAAGAGCTGAGAGAGTGGAATTTCCCATCTTTTGAATAATGTAACTTTTACCAGGGCAAGTGGGCTGTGAATTAGTGCTTCATTATGGGCTGACATCAAACAGAGTCCCCACTTCAGAATTACCCACTCAAGAAAACAGCTTAGATTTGGTTGTCTGACTCATTTAGGCACTTGAACATCCTACCAATACAGAATTATACCTAAAGTATATTAACAAGTTCTGCTCCTTTGAATAACAGTGGGTCTGATGTAGCAATACAATAAATATTTTCATGGCTATTAAGGGACAATTATGTTTGTAGAGCTTGAATCCTTGTTCTGCAGTTCTCAGAACGTGGTAGAATTGCTAATAAACATGTGTTGACAATAAAGAGCAATTGATACAAGTGTGATGAGATGCTAGACTTGGAATTGAAAACCTGAATTTAAAAAAACACAGTTGGAAAACTGAATCCTGCTCCTCTCACAGTGAATGTGTTCTGTGTATTATTTAAAAAGAATAAATAGGGTTTGGTGTAAGTTCTAGCAGTGCCTGCAAATCTTACAAAGTTCCTGTGTACAGAATTGGTGTCGGGGGGTGAAATATCACACAGGTTCCTTGACAAAATACAGCATAACTCAGCATTGCCACAAGCCAGCAGCTGTGTGTGTGGAGCAGCTTTGTCATCAGAGATACTCTGAATTTTTCATGGCATGATGTTCTGTGTCTTTTCAAAGCATGGCTGTGGTGTGTGATGTGATCTTGCCCCATCCCTTCTCGATGACTCGAGATCACAGAACAGAAACATCTGGGAGGTGCTCGCAGTGGATTTGGTCAGTGAGCTCTGCAGATGAGTTCTGGTTTATTCTTTTATAAAAATGTCACTGTTTTCAGTCTGGTTTACCTTACAGAGATACTCCAGGTCGTGTTTTCCCCTCATGAATCCACAAATCCATGTCTTTTAATTGTCCTGAGTGTCACAGGAGTGTTCAGATGCAGCTGTTACTGGTTTGATGCTCACATTACTGTCACTCCACATTCTGAAATCTGTCTCAGCAGCTTTGTCTCAATGCTTGAGACTGAAAACTTCGCTTATTCAACAAAAGAAGAGAACCCAATCAAAGACTTTTCAACAAAGCTGAATTGTGGGTTTTTTTTCCATTTTATTGCAATGGCATGTGCATTTCAGTTGATACAACTTTATAGACTTGGTACTGAAGCAATGAGGCAAATACATGTATTAGCAGGGGAGAGGGGAATAAAATGCTGTTTCAGGAGTCAGAAAGCCTCAGTTGCTAATTTTAAACTTCCTTCTATATGGCAAACTATAAACAGGCAATAAAAGCATTTAATTTGCAAATTACAGTTCTAGCTAGTTTTATGTTGGACTTTTTTTTCCCCTTTTATTCAGGATTTTTGTAAGATTTTAACCAAAATATTT
The DNA here is from genome assembly GCA_030060385.1 of Muscicapa striata striata. Taxonomy (NCBI): domain Eukaryota; kingdom Metazoa; phylum Chordata; class Aves; order Passeriformes; family Muscicapidae; genus Muscicapa; species Muscicapa striata. Next base: position 5,899,232 of record JAREIS010000002.1, on the reverse strand, counting down.
TCAATGTCACAATTAGAGCCTCTGCCTGGTAGGGTTAAATAATTAAATTGTTATTTTTTTCCATGAATGGTTGCAGCTCAGATGAAAGGAGATTAGAAGCAAGGTGTAATAAATGCAAGGAAGAAGTGAAAAGATTAAGGCAAGAGAAACTAATGAAAGCACTTCAGTTTGGTGACCAGGTTGAGAGAGTTTTAAAAATCTGCTGATGAATGAAGCAGTCTTTAGTCCAGCAGATAAAATGCAGAAATGCTTCATGTGCTTCTGGCCTTTCTTCACTGAACAATGGGATTTTATCATTCCATGGCTGCTGAAAAGTGAGTCTTGTTCTGACTCACCTCTCCTCAAAACCATCTTCTGTCCTGATCTCTGTTCTTTGTTTGCAGTTATATTTTATCTGCTGAGACATTTCAGCAGGATAAGAGCCTCTGATTTCAGGGATACAGTTCAAGCTGTAAAAATAAACAAGCTTTGCCATTATTACTCCACCTTTTAAGGTATTTTATTTACCTTGAGACCTAATGTCCCTTCCCAATGAGTTCATGTAATACAAGTTTTGTTAGGAGATGCAGCTCTCCTCACTGCTGTTATTGTGCTTGGCTAGCAGCTTTATTAAAAAATCAAACAAAAACCTAACAAAGGAGCTCAAGGATAAACAATCACTCTTGATTTACTTCCAAACATGCCTGGATTTGACCTTCAGCCCTCTGCATCTGCTACAGAAACACCTGAAAATGAGACCAGCATTGTGTTCAGCAGCAGCCAGTGCTCTCCAAGGTCAGGGATTGGGACTTCACTGTGTAATGCTAATAGAGAGCCCTGCTCCTGTTCTGCATGTTGGTTTTCAAAACTGTGTCACACAAGAGAATGCAGAAGTTTGTAGAGAGGTAAAGTGATGGTATTTTGGCAGCTGTGTGGTGAGTCTGGCAGCTGAGCTGCTCTGGAAGGTGAGATGGGAACTTCCTGCTAATTTGTGGGGAATTATTCTTTTATTGTAGCATGGCTCATATTCTTCATTTTTGGATGGGAATGCATTGCTTCTTGTTTCCCCAAAAACTGGTTTTCTGTGGCAGCAGTCTTCACCTGCAATCAGTGATTAATAATTCCAATTTTTGCAACATTCCAGCAGCTCAGAGTGCAGAGCTGTGGTGGGTCCTGCCTTCCAAATCCTCCACATGTCCCACATCCCTCCCAAGGTGCTCCCAGCCCAATCCCATCCTGCCCTTATGATTTTTTGGACAACACAGAGACAAGGAAGGTTCTCAAGGGCTGTAGTTTCAATAAATTAACACATGGGCCTGAAAACACATTTCAGTTATGGAAATGGCATTATTTAAGATTTAAGACTTGTGATGTAAGAGGGCAAAATGTGATTTAAATTAATTTTTTATGTAAAATACTGGTTCTTTTGGTGTGATTCATCCTGATACAGAACTGTGTGTGTTCTCTGAGGTGCTGTCAGCTCCTGGTTTTTCCTTCCATGGCTCTGGGGAATGTGTTGGGGCAGCTGATGGATGTATAATGTTATGGGGGAAGGAGCAAGATGCTTGAAAGGCCTGAAACAAGAATTTAAGGCTGTTCTGTTTTGAACCCTGAGTGAAATCACTTTGGCTGGGGTTGTATGTGATGTCTGTGTGATATCATGTCCAGGAAAAGGATTTGAGTTTATTCTGAGGATACCTGCATGGAAATTCACTTGGGAAGTTGCAAACAGCCTTTCTGAGAAACATTCCTGTGAACTTTCTGTGCACTAACAAAGGGTTGTACCACACTCTCTAACTGCAGCACTTTTTAAAGGAAGTATTGAAATTCTAATCTCCCTCATTCAGTGTTCTCACTGTAACAGCTGTTGCTTTGCTGTAATAAAAACCATTATATTTTGGGGAAATAGCTACTGTTGGTCAGCTCACTGCTCCTATTATGTTTGGTTATAAAGACAGCCTTATTTAAAGACACTGTTAGTTTAGTATCCTATACAAGGTTATATATATATATTTTTTTAATTCTCTTCTGTTATGGAAAAATATATGATTTATTTATGGAAAAGCCTTTGTCAGTGTATTAGTCTGTATTAAATGTTGTCTTTAGTTTAGGGGTATAATGAGGCCCAACTTTCATGGGCCTTAACTCACCAGGTAGAGGTAAAACCAATATAAATTTATGATAAAATACTTACATTTATGGAAACTGAAGCATTTGCTTCCCCCCAAGAAGTGCTGGACAATACCATGTGTGATTTTTGGGGTATCCTGTACAAGGCCAGGAGATGGACTTAATAATCCTTTCCACTCAGGGTGTTCATAGCCTGAAATAATCCCAGAGACCTGAGTCCAGGCAGAGCAAAGCACTGGGTCAGCACACCGAGGTGCAGAGCTCTGGCTTAGTGATGCTCCAGGGATTCTCCTGCAGGAATATGGTCCAGGAGGGTCATTTCTCTTGGGAAAGATCCATATCTGTTTTCTGAATAGCTGTTATTAATGTTATTTTACATAGGACAGGGGAGCTTAATAGCATCTTGATGCTGTGTTCATCATAGCCTTCATTTGCAAAGAAACAGTGGCTTAAGGACCTATTTTGAAGTCTCCATTTGGGTTATCAAAGGCAGGGCAGCAGAAGCCAGGCAGAAGAACAACATTAGCCACAGGATCTGCTCAGTTATCTCACTGCAGATTAGTTCCCTTCATCCCTGGTTCTGTCCCCCTCCCTCGTGCTGAGCAGCCTCTTCTGCAACTGCTGCTGAATGTGCTGGGCTGAGCTGCACACCAGGGGAAGGGAGATCAGGATTTCAGGGTCTCTGCTGGGTTTCAGGGTGTCTGCTGGGTTTCAGGGTGTCTGCTGGGTTTCTCCTGTCTGTGGTATCTCCTGACATGCTGCTCCTCTCTGTTTCCCTGGCAGATGTGGAGAGCTCCAGGACCAAGATGCGGAGCGCGGTGTCGGTGCGGGAGGGCCAGGGGGTCGTGCTGCTCTGTGGGACCCCCCCCCGGGCAGGAGGTAAGGGGGGGCTGCTGGGGCTGGGCAACATCCCTGGAAATGCCAAAAAGCAGAATCACAACGAAATCTGGGCTCTGGAGTAAACGGTGGGAGAAAGAAACCAAAAGCAAAGGAGGGAGGAGGGAAGTGTTTAAAAGGATTTACTTTTGTCTTGAAATGCCTTTCTGGTTCCTAGTAATTTCTGGGCACTTAATGTGTCTGATTTTTATGGGATTGCCTGTAATTAATGGAGTATCTTCTGGAGTTACATTCTGCCCAATTTCACAATTGCTGAGCCTCGATGAATCCAGTTTTCCCTGTGAGCAGAGAATTGCAGAGAGGAGATGCTTGTCTTTGGCAGTGCTGGTGTCTGCCTGTGTTTTTGCAATCAAGACATTCTGTGGTGGGATGGAATGATGCTTTTCAATTTAAACCATTGCTGCACTGAGGGGGTGAGAAAAGTGGATATATGGATTCTTGGTCCACCAAAAGTTGCAAGTACCTTTCATCCCTTATTCTGCATCTTCAGTCTTTGACAAATTACTATTGAGCCTCAAGTAATATCTGAAAGGAACTGGTTTTATTGTTTTTAATTGATACAGTGTCATTATTGAAGGGCTGTGATGTTAAACATTAGATTTGATTGCAAAGACAAGGTAATAGAAGCCAGACATTATATTCAATAATATAGGCGTTGTGGCCTCATAAATTTGGCAGAGTCCAAGCAGACACAGCCATAAAGTGGCAATTTTACAACTGTCTGAGCTTGCAGAATTTTTCCCCTCTAAACTGATACATACTCTTAAATCATCTTTATGGCCTTACAACAGCTTTGTCTTCCAGCAGCTGAGAAAACGGGTCATTCTCCCAGCTATCTATTAGAATTAGAATGATACAATTTTCCTTCTAGATGCAGTCCAAAGTCTGAACTGCCCCAGCTGTTCCTACAGCTGTGTCCTGTGTGTGGGTTTACACCCAGAGGTGATGGCCAAGCTGAGGCAACGCTGCTGGCAAGGTTTGGGTTTGAGGTGTGGAGCAGGAGGTGATGCCAGACATGCTCATGGTGCAGGGAGCAGTGGCTGGAAGAGGTGAGAATTCCTCTTGCAGTCAGCAGATGGGAGATGATTGACACCCCCACACTAATTGTGGTGTTGGTGCAAAAAACAGAACTGAGCGCTCCCAGAGTTACCAGATGGGACTGAGAATGAGAACTGAATTATTTCAGATCCTTGAGTCTGTCTGAGAGTTGGAGGATTAACTGTTCAGGTTTTCAGGAGGCATGGAGAAAGGTGGAAAAATATCCTCCTCCTTTCTTCACTGAAGTAAAGCTGTAGCAAGGTGGCATTAGAGACACAGTGCCCCTGACAGGATGGGATGCAGGGCAGGAAGTCTGGGATAAAACATCCAGCCAGGAAGCAGAAGTGCTTTGTTAGGAAGAGCAGGGATGGTTTAGGACCAGCTGACCTGGCCTGAGGGATGTTCAGCCCTTTCCAGGTCAATGATCTGGCTTTATTTTTTTATTTTGAGTCTGTATTTATTGTGCTGAGCTATCGAAGAATTCCAGACCATACCAATTCTAAAAACCTTCTCCACCACTTGTTTCCTCTCTCCCTGTAGCCCCCAAAATACTCTGCTTTTGTTTTCTGGCATGTTGTGCAGTTTCTGAGATCTTGCTAACTTAATTGCACTTATTTCTTGCATTCTCTGTAAAGAGTTTGCAAGAAGAGACTTGATTAAATAGTGATTATTCCTCCATGTACAGCATCCCAGTTACAATAGAAACCAATGTTCATCCCAGCTCATAGTATGGAAAAAGAAAATTGCTTCCCTTCTACAATTTATCACATTTTTTTCTTGCTTATCTTAGGCACAGATATTTACATAAATCATATGAATGTCCCTTTTCAACAGGGAGCAAATTATTCCTGCAGTTAGCAGTGGTTTTGTCCTTTTGAGTGTGCAGTTCCAGCTCCACTGGGGTGTGGACATCCAGCATTAAACCAGCAATGAAACTCCATTTACCAATCACAGACCACTCCAATATTTTCTTTAGAGCTACAACATTTCCCCTTTCTGGAAATTATATAAAATTCCCTTTTTTAGCAGTCTTGTTTGGGATTTACTGAGTGGAAGATTTGGTAAATGGCTGGCTTTGAGTGTGAAGACTTTTCACCCCCCCTCAGATATTTTCCTGATCCAGGCTGGTTTTATGTTAATTACTCTAAGTTGTATCATAATTGAGCAGTGATGTTTGAATAATTAAGATGGTCATCTGCCATCGTTCTGCATGCCCATACTTCTGGATCTTTGGATTCTGTTGCAGGGAACCTGGAAAAATACCCTTTTTTTTTTGCCACCAAAAATCAGTAAATCACCTCACCCACATTCTCAAAATGTAAAATAACATAAAAAATGGATTTGTGTAGCTGTCCTGCTACTTTTCCAGTTGTTACAACCTTTAAATTGCACTGGAATCTCTACAGCTATTTTGACTTTTTACTGTGTTACTGTTCTGTCTTTAACGGTTTTAAGGGGCTGTCGATGCAACAAACATCTCAATATCCCAAACTTAATGTTGGACACAGTTAATGTGCAGCTGGTTAAAAAACATTCATGTGATGCTAATTTTTGCCTGTTCTGCCAAGAATGGGAAAAGCTAGACATATGGAGATCTAAAAATGATTTTTCTCTGCTATTGATTTTGTTCCAAAATTGGTATCTAACGAGTGACAAAGCCCTCAGTAAAGCAAATCTGAGTTCCTGTAGGGTTTTACCTCCTGTTACTACTGTACTGAATTGTGATTATTGTGTAGCTTGTCTTCAGCTGTTATTGCTGTTCCTGTATACTCTGATTTATATTTGTTTAGTACAGTCAGTTTCCCTCATCTGACATTGATTTTGGATTTATGAGGTATTTCTGCTCTTCAAGAGAGGAGGAGGCAATGAGGCATAGTCCTTTTGTGTTGTCTGGGGTGGTTTAAATCTGCTTTGTACACAGAGAAAAAGATGATTTTTAATGGTAGAACTGAAGATTTGCTTGATGGTTATTTGAACATTTTAACAAATTTTAGTTTGCCTGGAAAAACTCGACATTAGTTTTACATTGGTGTACTTCCTGCTGCATCATTCCCATGGGGAATGGGACCATAACCCAGGAGAACTTAAATAAATAACAAGAATTTTGTGGAGTTGATGAGCTGTTGCTTGGAAATTGCAAGGAAATTCTGCTTTATTCTTAATCAGCCTTGTGTGCTCTGTGTTCCTATTTCCTGCACTATGGCAGGGATGTTCCTACATGGACAAAGCAGCAAGGATTTGTCTTCCCTCTTCACACAGCTCCCTGATAAATGTAGGTTTAATCCATAAATGAGGCTGGATTTGAAGGACAGGGATCAATTCAGCTCCCAGCATATTGTGTCAGAGTTGTGACATGCTAATAGAAAATAATAATAAATCATGGAAAAATAGATCCCAATTTATTGCTCAGTGTTTGCTGTGACAGATCCTTCCCTCAATAATGGCATGTCTGTTCCAAACCAGTGTTTAGACTTGCAAATGTCTGCTCGTGTCTCTTGTATTGCCATTTGGAGACCTGCAAGTTCCAGCAGGGCTCTGCTTCGTGGATAGCACAGCATGGAAAGTGTCTCAGATGCCAGAAATATTTGGATGCTTTGATTCTTCTGCAACTCTTGAATAGCAATGAAATTTTTCAGGGAGCTGTAAGTTGAATTAAATTTACGTATTTGGCTTTGGAAACATTTTGTTCCTTTGAAGCATAGCAAACTTAAATAGGTGCAACTCCAGATTATGATTTCTTTCTTGCTGCACATCAGTGTTGTGTGGAAAGGCTTGGGATGGAAGAGACCTTAAAGCTCTGATTCCACCCCTGCCATGGCAGGGACACCTCCCACTGTCCCAGGCTGCTCCAGCCCCAGTGTCCAGCCTGGCCCTGGGCACTGCCAGGGATCCAGGGGCAGCCACAGCTGCTCTGGGCACCTGTGCCAGGGCTGCCCACCCTCCCAGAGAAGGATTTCTTCCTGATATCCCATCCAAACTCCCCTTTCACCATCCTGGTTCTGCACATTTGCTTCCTGCTTTCATTGCAGGTTGTGGATGACACACGTCTGGGCACCAGCAATAAATCACATTTCCAGAGCTTCTTACACAAAAATGTATTTTAAGGAGAGTGGTACCTTGAATATTGTAAGGGCATTCTCCTTAAAAACAGCTCTAGAGTGTTCCTGTGCTGTTTCAATCTGCCAAGGAGAAATGGCATTTTTATTTAAAAGCATATTTTTCAATAGTCCTGCTGGTGTCGTCATCATCATCTGCACAAATTTCAGCTGACAGTTTGAAATCAAATGGTACCTGAGAGACACCTCTGTTTGTCCATGTGAAGGGAAATAATACATGTTCTCAGCTGCATCTTCAGGGGTTTCTGTCTGCCAGGGCATTATTTTCACCAGCAGGACCAAACCAGTGCTGCAGAGACACTCTGCTCTGCACTTTGTCAAGTGCAGGCTTCCTGAAACACCTTTTTCTTTTGATAAACCTGTGCTGGTATAGCTGAGGTAATCCAGGCTGAAATTAATATATCTTATTTATATATTTGTGCACCATCTTCAGTTGCTTTATTCTGCATGTTTATAAGCTGATACAGAGGTGGGTAAGTGAGCTAAGAAGCTTTTAGCTGTTTCTTATCCCAAAATATTACAGAACTCTTTAACCCCACATTCCATTGAGGGGTATCTCTTGGAAGAATGGGGGGATGGAAAGAAAAAGGGAGAAGTAAATTAGGAAGAACTAAATTGCAAGAAAATAAATTCAGGTTGAACCTTTTCACTTACCCAGTCCCAAGTATCTCAGTTATGCCTTGGGGAAAAGAGGAGAAAACTTGGAGACAATAACTGCATTTGGCTCTCCACCAAGTTTATTTTTATCCCTAAATTGTGGCTGTGGGGTATTTCTCCTCCAGCTCTTTATTATCGTCTCTAGTAAAATATTTGGGTTTTCCTTTGGAATGAGGATAATTGATTAGGAGGAGGGAGGTGGCTGCAGTCCCAGCATGCAGTCCCAGCTGATCCCAGAACTCAGAACAAGAGAGCTGAAAGGAATTTCTGTTTTTCACAAGGGTTTTATCAAATACCTTCTCCTAAAAGTGTGCAAGAGTACCAAATGAAAGTGTCACTAATTACTGCTTCCACATATAAATATTGGTGCTTTACTTTGAAAATTGACTCCTGGGTATTTCCATTAGTTTTTCTTGGTTTATGTCCCTAATATTTAACATTTACAAGAAATCAGGTTTATTTTAGTTCAGCAATAAACTAAACTATCGCCTTTTTTATCCTCAAAATTATTATAGGCAGGAAGCAATTTAAAATCCTTCCAGCTATTGAAAAAGCACAACAGAGTTCTGGAAATGCTCTCAGCAATTAAATGTAAAGTTGTAGGGAGGTGATTAAAAGAACAATTTGTCACTTGAAATGGATATGACTAATGGGGATGTATTTACATATTGCTTCCTAAAGCACTTTCTTACTTTGCTGCTGCTTCCAGAGCAGCGTGCTCAGAGCCAGGACTCTTGGAATGACACAGTGAGTCTGCAGCAATTAGTGCAGAGATGTGATGGAGAGGAACCAATCCATCCCCTGCACAGCTCCAGGGGAAGGGAAATGGGGATTTTTGTTCAGCACTGGAACCCAAGGGCAGCAGAGCTGTTCTGGCAGGCTCTCATGAACATCTGGGCTTCCTTGGGAGCACCAAGGGATGTCTGACCTGCCAGCTGAGGCTTGGGGATGAGAAGCTGCTCCTGACTGATGGTGCCTGGGCCCCTTCTCCAGGGAATGAGCTCTTTGCAGTTGCACTTACAGGAGGGGTTTGGTGGTAATAAAGAAATCAGCTGCCAGTCTGGAGCATCTGTGTCCCCCCAAGGATGAGCTTAGAAATGTTGGTGCTTTAATTCCAGTGGTGAGCATTGCTTGTGACACTGCTTTGAATGATTTAGAAAAGCTCCAGGAATTATTAAGTGGAACAAGGGACCTTTAGTGGCTCTTTGGCATCCCTGTGTGACAGATCATTGTGTGCAATACCTCAGTTCTGTGGCTGTGGGGACAGCAGAAAACAATACAATTTAGTCTTTTTGAAGAATTACGTCTGTTTTTACATCAAACTAAAGCTTCCAAAGTCAAAAAAAATACAAGTGAACTCTCACCCTGTTTCATTTAAAAACGAAAATCAGGTTTTAGCCTGAAGTAGGAACCGTGCAACTTCAGCTGAAACATTTCAATATTCTCATTAAATGAGAAGATTGGAATTGCAGGATATTGTGTGTGTCTCACTGCTCTCATTGTTCTGGGCTGTTCCATACACACAAGTTGCATGCCTGATGACCTGCTCAGCAGGCTGAAAATTGATCTGGTATATTTTAGCTATAAAATAATTCTCCTTTTATGCCAAAACAATTAATGTTATACATTAGTTTCAAATTAAAGTGTTGCCATTATACTCTGGAATAAAATTAATTTCTGGGGATTCTTCACTTTTTGTAGCTGCACTTGCATTCCCATCACAGAGTTTACATTTTATATAAACAAAAATTCAGCCAAAAGAGTTCTGCAGAGTTCAGGTGAAATTTCAGATGTTGGGAGAACACTGCACCTATTTTAAGCAGATCTCACTGTCTCACATCACTCCTGGGGGCCACAATTCCAGCCCTGCTATAGAGGTTTTGTAATTATCATTATTTTTATATGGAGAACATGGACAAAAAGTAAATACCAACCCAGTTTGTTCTCTGAAGTGTGACTGGGGCTAAAGACTTTTTCATTATCAGTGATAGAACTCCATGAATGCCAGCAGCCCAGGATCCCCCTTGGAAATGCAGTCTGAGCCTTGGTTTGGTTTGTTTTTCCCAGCTGCACATACCTAGGACAGCTTTTAATTCCTGGGCATTGAATGTGTACAGAAACATACCCTAAACCCTTGCAATTATGTACAGTTTATCTCAAATAACACTCTCAACTGTTTTGTCATTGCCAAAATGTTTCCTTTTCTGACAGTGGCACTTCATGACATTTGAAGCTCCAGTTTACACATATGTTGTGGGAGCACATAAACACCTTGTCCTACGCCTCCAGAGCAGAAGATTTTTATTTGGAAAGCAACCTTTAACGTTTGCCAGAAGAAAGGAGGGAGATGTGGCTTGTTTTATGGCACAAAGTGCCACCAAGAGCAGCTGGTGGTGGGGGCTTGCCCAAGGGAGGATGCTCAAGGTGCTGAGCTAAGTGCAGGAACATTGACCCAAGTATGAAAAGTATTAAGGAGAAGTTTGAAGATAATTTATGTCAAATAAAATCAGTGATACCCCTGGGAGCACTCACATTGCAGTAACCCAATCCCACAGCTGTGCAATCCAAGGATTTGCCTGCAGGGACAGTTTGCACCCAAGAGCATCCTCTGGGACCTTAATGCACTTTAACCTCATTAATTCATTTCCTACTTGTAGGTGATTTGTTTGCACTTTCCCAGAGGTGCCTGTGCAGCCAGAGCTGCAGCAGGGGTGGTAAATGGACATTTTTGTGGGTGATGACCCCACAAAAGCCAAGCTGAATGCTCAGTGGGAGCTCTCAGAGCTCCTCCTGGGTGAGGGAGTGATGCTCATCCACAAACAAGAGACTGTGCTCCCTTTTCTGCCATCTCATCACACTTTCAGCTGAAATTGGGCCAAATGATGGACTAATTGGTTTCTACCCTAATTAGGGAGTCTGTTATTATCCTCTCAAAATCAGTGTTACTTTTCCATTCTTTTTAACCTAAGATAGATAATTCAAAATAGCTGTTTGCTGCAGATTTCCATGGTTTTAATTGCAGTTTCTGACATTGCTAAATTCTGTCTGATTACTTTCTTGGAAACAGTTTTCCAGGTGCCATCCTGTGTCATAGGCAGAGAGCCATTTGGAGACAAAATTCCAGGGTATTTTAGCTTCTCCTTGTGTGTCTGCTACAGAGTATTGTAAAATTAGAACTGGAGAAGTACATTAAATAATTGGGATTTGGATATCAACGATTGACATGAAACTTCTTTATATTTTGGTGATCGTTTTTTTCTGTTTTTTTTTTTTTTTTTAAACCTTGTATTGCTCAGTGTGCTCCATGCTCCCCAAAATCAAGAATTTTCATTTCCTACCAGCTTTTTTTCTGGAAACACCCACTTGGCTAATTCAAACCCAGTCAGTTTCAGAAGAATATTGTTCACATCACTGACTTGTGGCTATTTTAGAAGTCTCATTTAGGTGTGAATTGTGGGGCTGCAGGTAAATATTGAGCAGAGATGGCCCAGAAGACAAGGAGCAAGAGCTGACATTATTTATGCAAATAGTGGATAAAATGAACTTTGTGAATTGCCCTTCTCCTTTTGATCATGTGTGTGTGCCTTCCCCCCCCTCGCCCCCCAACTTCTGTTTTTCCAACTTCCTGAATTTAATTACAATTTGGGATTTCCATCACTGCTGTTGACACTTAAATTCTGTTTCCAAGAATTAAAATCACCCTGGTTCTGTAAATGATCTCCTAGTGAAGTGTTTCAGTCTCACTTAGAAGGAATGTGTAATTTCTTTAAATTCTATATTCCTAAAATTCTTTACACATAATTTAAAACTGTATTTTCAAAAGGATGTGCATAAACTTAAGGCTTGACTTTGAACATAGTTAAAAACCAATAAATGTGTGAGTTTTACCCCATTATGTTCCTTTTGCAGCAGTAATTTGGGGTTTTGTGAGGTTCATAAATAGCAGGAAATGACCCTGGTAAACCTCAGAGGTCATGGTGATTTAATTGTTGAATTTCATAAAGAATTCAGGTTGAAAAATGACAGGTAATTTTATAAGCATTTTTTAATTGAGCACTTAGATGCACAAAAGGCCTGGAACAGTGTGAACATGCTGAGTGTGTTGGAGACTGCACAGTAAATAATAATCAAATAATGCAAAATAAAGAGAAGCCGCCAACCAAGATGTAGTAAGCAAATAAAAATTGAGTAATAACTGTAATTTCCAATACCTTATCCATGTATGGTCACCAAATAAGGAAAAAATGCATTGGAAAGCAAAAGGCTTAGAACTCAGAGGAAGCCCAGGAGAGACATATTACTTCCATTTATAACAGAAAATCAACTGAAAACTTGTAATTGACAGAAAGGGAGTGAGTTTGTGTCCCTGGAGGTGCCCTAAGATCAGCAACAGGCAAATGGTGTAAACATAATAAATCACACCACAAGTTGTTTAATATGATTTTTTATTATTATTATTATTTTATTTTGGAAAAGAAGAATACAATTTTGTAAAGGATAGTAAATATAAAATGAGGTGGTGGTGGTGGGGCACAGGGATAGAAATACCCCAGAGTTTTTTAAGAGAGTCAGTGAAAATATGTGCTGAATGAGGAATTGGGTTTTCAGGAGTGTTTATTCATAGGTTGTTGAAGGACCCAATTAAACTGGAATCCAGTTTGCATGGCTGCCATAATCCCAGTGACTGATTTCAGTGGGTTTATTCTTGATTTAACCCAATACCATAGGAATGAAATGAAGCTTCTTCTTTTCCTGCTGCATCTCCAGTTCTCTGCACCCCTCCCACTGTTCTGGACATCTTTTTTCTTTTGAGCAAGGACACACAAGTGGTTCAATAAATCCCAGAAGCAGTAAAGCCTGGTGTCACCCACTGCTGCCTTGTGGGTGTCTGAGTTTGGTGGGGAGCTGAAAATGGGTTTTTTTGGTCCCTAACTTGATGTGCAGCCCCTCCCTCAGTGCTGTGATCTCCACCCAGCTCTTCTGTACAAAAGCTTCTCCTCTATTTTCTGCTTTTCCCATTTAGAAAGACCATGTAGTCCCCTTCAAACTCCTCAGGTCTACTCTCCTTTTTCTTTCTTTGAAATAATTTAATGTTCCCCACTGCACTAATTCCCCCATTGTTTCCTGACAGATCCTTGCTGCCTTCCCTTCCATGTATGAATTCCACTCTGGAGTTCTGAATTGTGCTGAAAGCCATTGTTGCTCCTAGGAGATGCTGCAGGTGCACAGGGGTGATGATCTTGCAGGTCTTTTCCTCCTTATGATTCTGGTTTTGGCAATAAATATTTCTAAATTGACAGAAGTTTAACTCCTGAGCCTGCTAATGGTTGGGACATGGTGCTGCTGCAAAATTATCATAATGGAAGAGGTTTGAATATTGATAGAAGAAAATTAAATGTACTTTAATGATCAGCTGTTTCATTTGATGTCTTTTTTGCATTAGGCAGCCCATAAATATCTTAATAATTTCATTTATTGAGTGGTTTGTTTTTTTTTTTCACCTGCACAGTCTTAACTTGTGTTAAATTGTCCTGTTGGCTTTGGCAGCCTGGGGAGGTGTTGAGGGTTCAGGATTTGTCACCTTTTCATTTTGTGATGCACCCAAATTTGTGCACCTTCAAATTAAACCTGTGCAGGAAGGGCTGATCTCCATTTCGAGGGGGCAGTGCCAGTGCTGCAGACACCACAACACCAAGAGAGGTCAATCAAGCTGTAATCATTGCTAATTAGCACTTGCAGAAGCTGTAATCTTTGTATAAGTAGCACGTGGGTGAAAAATTATTCCTTGCCTCGAACACCATTAAAAATTTATTTTCCTTTGATCCTGTAGGAAATGAATGAAGTGAACACATGGCCTTGCACAGGAAGGGGCTTTTGTCAATTAAAATTGGGCACACAAAGCTCACAATCATGCTCAGAAAACAAAACAAATCCAGTGGAATTTTTTTTTGCCAAATCTCTTAGTTTATCTTTTGAGGTGTGGGTTTGTTGTCTTTCCTTTCAAATAATCATAATGAATGGTAGCAGGGGCTACTTTGCCCCATCATACAGACATTTTTTAATGGAGTTTTTACAGAGTTTTGTATGAAAAATTAGTTTTGCTGTGTGATGAGCCCTACTGGGAATTTAGGCTTCTTCTGACATTCTTATCACGTGGATACTCCTGTCCTGTTTCTACCTGCTAATCATCTGGCTGAGGGGTTAAGCAGCTACTGAATGAATAATCTTTCCATTTTAGCAAAGTTTGCTCCCATTTTTGCTGTCTGCTCCTATTTCCATACATATTAAATTTAGGGGAAAAAAAAAAAGATTTAAGGAGATTTAAAGAAACCCCCTAACATACTGAATTTCTTTAGCCTTTTTTTTCTGCTGGTGGAGGAAAAAACAGGGAGTTTTGCTAGTTTCTGGTACTTCTTAAAATCTGTTTTTCTCAGTCATTGGCTCTGTTTGTTACACAGGAGAGTATTGTAAACAATGCAATGCTGTTAAATACAGTAATAAAGTGTCTCTATTGAGCTAGGAGCAGCGAGTAACAGCAGCACACTTCTTGAGTGAAAGAAGCACTTTATTGAAAACCAACCCATATTTATAGGAGGGTTTGTGAACCTCAAGCAGGACAGCAATAGGAGAAAACATCCCAAAACATCCTATCTCACACTGTCCCATGGGTAACACCAGCTGCTAATCTATGTTATTAATTCCTTTTTATTTGTAAAAAAGCTATCACCCTGGGAAAGAAGCTCGGACCTGCGAAAAAGCCTGGCTGAAATTTGCCTAGCAGTGTCCATAATAAAGCAGCTTTTGAAGGGGGAAAAAGGTGGGCAAACCCCATCAAACACCTTTGCTTGTGTTTTTTTTTTTTTTCCCCACCCAGACTTGTCGTTCGCCTGGATCTTCAACGAGTACCCGTCGTTCGTGCAGGAGGACAGCCGGCGCTTCGTGTCCCAGGAGACAGGACACCTGTACATAGCCAAGGTGGAGCCATCAGATGTGGGCAACTACAGCTGTGTGGTGACCAGCAGGGCCAGCAGCAGCCCCGTGCTGGGCTCGCCCACGCCGCTGGTGCTGCGCACGGACGGTACGGACGGGATCCATCATCCCTGCACAGCTCGTGGCACTACAGCTAAAGTACAGGCTACAGCCAAACCTGGCACTGCCTGGGGTGTCTCCTGAGCCTGAGTTCACCCACAGAAGGACATTGAGGTGGTTTTAGAGTTCAGGTTTTCCCAGCTCGAGCACTGAAGAAGCAGTCACAGGTTGTTTTCTGAGGTTTCCAAGGTTGTTTATTCTTTCTTATCCAAGGAATTCTTTCTCTAACTAACAGAGGTTTGTCTAGCACGGTGATCCAAGGCACTGCCTGCCCTTGAGGCAGGACTTTTCTTCTGTACTGTAAATTACATACCTATTGTTTACAATTACTTTCCAATACATGACACTTTTATTACACTGTCCACTTTGTCCCAAACCAATCCAGTGGTGCCATCCTGACCCAAAGATGGATGGCACAAAGAAGAAGAAAGAAAAGACATACCACGCCCAAAATCCTCCATCTTAGCTGTAAACTTCTCATGATAAACAATACTAAAAATCCACTTTTCTACCTTCTAACAATCTAATTTATAGTCTACTTATGTTTTGTGACTTGTAATTCTTCCTGCAATGTCGGTAATTTTTCCCAGGGGCTGAAATCCAGTCCACAGGGGTCTTGGTTACTGTGCCAAGGCCTCTGAGACCCCTGCCTGGAGGGTCTCAAGGCATCCAGGGAAGCCAGGGAAACACCCTGGACTCCCCAAAACCCTGATAAACTCTGTGTGGGCCAGCAGCAGCCCCGTGCCACGGGCAGGGGATCGGCAGGATTTGGGATCATTCCTTGTCGCGGAGAGTCGCCTGTAAGGGACAATGATGTCTTAAGCATGAGAAGCAAAAGAAGCACTTTATTAAAAAACCAAACCATATTTATAGAGTGGTTTGCAAGTCTCAAACAGGACAGTAGTTCATTGGACAATAGGAGAAAACATCTCCTGTCACGTAGAGCACCGAACTGTTTCTCAGTCAACACCAGGTGTTAATCTCTGTTTATTAATTCCTTCCTATTTACCATAAAGTTATCATCCTGGGAAAGGCTCAGGCTGGAGCTGAGGAGTTGTCTCAGCCTGGCAAAAAGCTTCCCAGCCTGAGAAAGAGAAAAAGAACTCAGTACCTGAAAAAGGCCTGGCAAACTCTGCCTGGCCCTTCAGTGGTGTCCACAGTTCCCTGCATCATCACTCAGGATTTTTGGGCTCTTGCACTGTTAGCCTAGAAACACATAATCACAGGGTGATGATATGCAGGTGCTTTTATTGAAGAGCTCTGGGAATCAGGGGCACAAACACAAATCTGACTCCCACATGGATTCAAGATGAACATGTTTTTATACCCTTTCCATTACATAACTGTATCTTGATTGTTAAATCTATATTGTTCTATACATATCTATATCATGTATACATATATACATATATACATATCTGTATCATATATACCTATATACCTATATACCTATATACCTATATACATATTTATATCATGTATACATATCTATACATATCTATACATTGATCTTATCCAAGCATGTATTCTTGCAGTTTTCATCAGGACCCCCCAAACATCCTTTCTCATGATTCTTGTTACGATTACGTTGTTTCTCATTATTCTTATTACAATTAAACAATAATTATATCCAATTACCAAACAATCATTAATTTAACATTCATATTATTTATCATGTGATGATTATGCAGGTGCAGACAAAGCTCAATGTTCATTCCCAGGTCCTGGTTCCCTTTCCCAGGCCCACCAGACCCAACCTTTCTTTCCACCCCCTGAATCTATTGTGTACAATTCCCATGTTTATAAACAGTTTAACCCTACGCTATCAGCACCAGGAATTCTTGTGTGTAGTCTCATGTATTGGTGTACAGCTGAAACTGGGGATTTTTTTGGGTCCCTAACTCAGTGTGCAGCCCCTCAGCCCTGTGATCAGTCTCCACTCTGCTCTTCTATACAGAGTTCTCCAATATTTTCTGCCTTTCCCATTTAGAAAGACCACACATTCCTTGCTATGTAGTCCCCTTCAAATTCCTCAGGTGTTCTCTCTTTTTCTTCTTTTGAAATAATTTAATACATAATTGAATTGAAATACAAAGCTAGTGTTATCTTTCTACAAAGATACACTCTGTTGCATCCTCTCTCTGTCCCTGATCTCACTGTGCCTCTCTTTATAAGCAGATTGCCAGAGAAATAAACTTCATTTTGAATTGCAAAGAGAGAAAGAAAACCCTTTAAAAATCACCCTCCAAGTTTGACCTTCTCAATTGTCTGCCACAGGTGTGATGGGGGAATACGAGCCCAAAATAGAAGTTCAGTTCCCAGAGACACTGGCAGCAGCCAAGGGCTCCACTGTGAAGCTGGAGTGCTTTGCACTAGGAAAGTAAGTTCTCATCTTCACTGAAAATTGAAGCACCTTAGGGTTCATCTGCACAAGAGCTGTGGGGTTCTGGAAGTTGTTCTGTCTTTTTTCATTACCTGATTTTTGTCATCACAGCTCCTGCCTTGAAATAAGAGGACAAAGACTCTTGGAGTGTATTTTGATTTTGTTGAGAATTAAGATGTGTATGTTGGCAGCACAGGAATTTACATTTCATTTCAAATTAACTTGAGTAGATTCAGTGTGGTTTTGCATATGACCTTTTTATTAAGTCTCTTTTCTCTGTGCAAGGAAATGGTGCTGAAGTCTGTGAGAACATTGTCTGAATTCTCCTCTTAAATGTACTTGATGCTTTCATAATATTGTTCTTTCTTTATAGCCAGAATAAAGATTGAAATGCGTTTCTCCTCTGAGTGATGCTTCACTCACAGCTGATTCCTTTTCTCTTTCACAGATGATCTGAGAATGCATTTGTGTTTCTGTAAATGTATTTACTTACCAGAGTGGGGTTTGCTTGCAGGCAGCTTTGTCAGGTGCCCATATCAGATTGATAACTTGATCACACACTATTGCTTTGGCTGCTGGTGAGGGGAGGGAAAGTTTGCAAATCAGAGAATAAAAGGCTGCTGGAGGATGGCAATTCCAAAAGCATTGCCTGGATTCTTCCTCCATGGAAGCCACTGGGGAGGCCAGTGCTGATTTACAGGAAATTTTGCAATTACTGGGCATTCACAGAGTTATTCCTGACAAATTTGGTGCCACGAATGGAGCGTAGGAATCAGCAGTGAATGCAAATCAGGTGCCAGAGTGTCTGCCCATCTGTCATGTACAGTGTGGTTACTGCTTTTAACACAGCCTGCAAGCCACTGCTGAATTTAGTTTGCTTTAAGTATCTCATTATGACAATCAAGGACTTTAAGCAAAACTGTTTAAAATCTCATTACTCTCTCTTTAGCCCTGTGCCTCAGATTAACTGGAGAAGAACTGACGGGCTGCCATTCCCAAGTAAAATAAAGCTGAGGAAATCCAATGGCATGATTGAAATCCCTAATTTCCAGCAGGAGGATGCAGGGCTCTATGAATGCATCACTGAAAACTCCAGAGGCAAAAACATTGCAAGAGGACGTCTCACTTACTATGGTAGGAAACCTCTGTTCTGCCTCTCTCCCACCTTTCTTTACTCATCAAACACAAACTGCTCTGGGGTACTCTGGAATCTCCAGTTCCTGCAGTTCCATCAGGCATTTGGGCTTAAAAATCCATGGCATTTAAGTGCTCCCAGAAAATGAGAATTTCTGCAGCAGTTTCTTGGTAAGGTCTCTAAGAAATGGCTTAAAAGCTCACAAGGATTGCTGGGAGTAAACTGCTTGTGCTTGTTTTTTTCTGTGACAGAAAGACTTTTTTTAAAAAAACATTTCTTGGTCCATTGGTGAAACCTTCAATTTTCAGTCAATTGGATTTATTTGGGGGATCATTTAGGCCTCTCATCTATGGGAAGTACAAATTTTGTCTTGCTTTGTGAAAAGATTACTGATGGATATTCTCAATCCTGTGCTTTCAAAACAGCCAATTTTATTTTAAAATGAGTAAATAAATGGGAGGATATAATCCAGTATAGGAAATGAAATAATATGAAATTTTATAGCTGGAAAAAAGGCAGTCTCTTGTGCATTTAAGGCTATAGAGTGAAATGAGTATCAGCAAAGCACACTGGTGGTGGTGTAAAGCAAGAGTGATTTGCAACAAAGTGGTAATTGACAATTTTTGTTAAAGCCAGATCTCAGCAAATATAATTTTCTTTACTTCAATGGCAATTTAAACAGTGGTTCTGACTCTGCCTTGGAATGTTTCCCTCATGGAGGAATATTTGAGCAAAGAGATTTTTTTTTTTTAGTTGGATAAAGGCACAGAGCACAATTCCTCTGCAACTGGGAGCAAGTTCTTTACTGCCTCTCCACAGGGAGCTGTGCTTGGAAGAACACACAGATTTTGGTCCATGAAGATTTTACTTTAAGGCACAGTAGGTTTTATAAGGAGGAGGGAAAACAGATTTCTCTCCTTACCAACTTCCAAATTATTCTGTACACTGAATGAACGCCCCGTTGTTGGAAATGTTCAAGGCCAGGACTTGAAGCAACACAAATTTTCCATGCACTGATTGTAATTATGAATTTTTGAGAAATCCTATGATTAACACAGGGCAATAAATCCAAGCTGCTTCACCTGCCAGTGTCCTCTGCCATTCCAAACTTGGCACTGTACCTTTGGTTTTATTAAGTGGCTTTTTTGGTGCTTGGAAGTTCCAGAGTTGTGGTTTGTGCATCATTTTGGCTCAACATTCCTATGGCAGTGTTAAAAATGGGGCAGTTATGAGATACATCAGTGTAAATTACATATAAAATAGTTTTTTCTGATGGAATTACAGGGACTGATTAGTTCATCAGCCTTGTAATTCCAGCAGTGGCCATTCCTGGGGTACATGCCCTGCTGCCCAAATGCTTCTTTGCTCATTAAAAGGCCACAGAGCTGAAATAAAGGATGTTGCTGGTCAATAAAAGCAACTCAGCTGCAGTTCTGTAACACTTGGATCAGTGTGAATGTTTTCATTGCAAATCTAGGCAGGGATTTGAACCCTCAGATGGAGTTCATATTCCAGTAGGAATGGCTGCCCATGTTAAGAGTCATCCCTGATATGGATGTTTATCTTCAAAAGAATAATGAGAGCTGTAATGGCAGTAATGGGACTCCAACTGTTTCATTTCATTTGTTCTGCTTCATGGAACCCATTCTGCAGAATTAAATAGATTTAAGTAATCTTTCTTATTTTGGTACTTGCTTTGTTGTTGCAGTTAGAATTCCAACAAGCCTGGATTCAGGATAAGAGCATTGAATTCCTTTTGATAATTTGAAGTTAGAGATAAGATATTCAGAAGATATTCTGATGGATTGCCACCTCATCTGGTGCCAAAGCCCAGAAATCTGTCTGGTGAGGAAATCTAACCACATCCCACTCAGCCTTCCAATAAAAGATCAATATTTAAGGAAGTTGTTCTAAAAGCAGATGAGGGTTTGGGGGAAACTAATGCAATAAACTGAAGACATAGACTAAAAAATTACTCATCTGCCAGAAAGTACCAGTGCTGTCAAAAATCCACAGACCTGGTGTTTTAGGGGATGGTGCCTGCTGTGGTAGAAGTTTAAGGCGTGTCTGCTTGTCAAACATAAAAAAAATATAAACATTCCAAAAGTACAAATATCTTTTTATTTCAATAGTGACAACATTGATTTTCCTCTTGGCAGAACAAAGCATGTTTCTGCCTGACCCACAAAAAACAGTATGAGAAGGATTGGAGTTAATGTTTTGCAAGTTTTCGTAGTGAAATAATGTGAAAAAGAAATCTTCAGGAGGAAAAGATATTGATAAAAATCTTTCATGTGCCAGAAAAAAAGCTTTTTCTTTCTTTGCAAACTTTAAAGATTCTTTGTAAATAGAACATAAAGCTGGTCCTAAACAGAAGATTGAAATATTCACTGCTCTGCTCCTATTTTGATTTGGTTTATGAGCTGAAACTGGAAAGTTTAAAGCCTGGAAATCAGGTTTTCCAGTGCATAAATAGTTTGATTAAAAGCTTTATTTTCACCCAATAATGAATTACAGCCTTGAATCCACAAAGCCCTTGAACACAGGCTCAGCTTCACTCCTGTCCATGGTCAGTTTCTCAAGATTCCTATAAATCTGTCACATCTGTAACTCTCATCCTGAAAAAAATTAAATTAGTTTGTTTTATTGTAGTTATGGTGTGTTGTAACTGTAGCTCTCAACCCATCATTGGTGTTAATAATTAAAGCAAATATTCTAAACCAGATATTCTGGGTTCATTACAATACTCACAGACTTTTAATCTTCCTTTTTTCTCCTGAAGGATTTTATCAAGAAAAACCTGACATCAAATATTCAGTTTTTTGTCCTTTTTACAGTTCCAACATTTGTTAAATGCCAGTTTTCTACTCAGGGGAGTTCAGATTGTGCTAAAAATAGGACAAGATTATCCAACTTTGATTGAGTGTGGAACCTGAATATATAAATAATTTGCTTTCCCTTTATTAACGTGTTCGTTTGTCATCGCTTTTAGCTTCCCATAAAGAGATAACAGGAAAAAAAAAAAAGAATCCACGGAGATGTTTCATGGCAGAGAAAAATGAGAGGAGATGAAACAATTACATTTTTGTGTTTTAGGATGCAATTAAACATGAAGCACGGTAAAGATATGTAAAGCAATTAATTTAAAGTATAATTGAAGAAAATATATTCTTAATTAGCCCATGCTGATATACCAGAAGTCCTGCTTGGCAGCACCAAGGTAGAATGTTTGACAGGGAGAAGGAAATTCTGCTGCTGTTCTCCTTTTGCTCTGCAGTGCTGGGCTATGCTAACAAAGACAAAATCCCTCAGGAATAAGTAGAATCTACTTTTTTTTTTTTTTTTTTTTTTTTTTTTTTTTTTAATAGTGTATTAAAAAATACTGGTATATTTTAAAATTTTTTTTTAAAATAATCTACCAGCAAAATTAAACTGAAACTGTGTTATTTGTGTATGTGGAAGAATATCTCTGCTTAAAGTTTTTATCTGATAGCTTGACTAAGAGATGTCTTCAAAACATCAACAGGAAAGCTACAAACAACTCAATAATATTAATGAGTTGCTGAGTTTGATCAACCTAGAGTTTAATTGCTAATGCTGTCTAATAATATAATTTTCTTGCTGCTCAGACAACTACTTTGTCTTTTTTTTGGAATTACCTGTTGCTTGAGGGGGTTCTTATTTTCAAACAGGAGTCAAAAAATGGCCATTTTCAGAGAAAATAAAATAAGGAAATGAGTGTTGATCCCTGCTGCAGTGTGAGGGTCAGAGCCTGACTTTGGGTCAGACTGCTGGAAACCTGCAGGTTACACTTTGGGTGGGTTTTTCCCCCTGTTGCTTCATCCTGCATCCTCTTGTGCTCTGGGAAGTTCATCCTGCTCTGATTTCTTGCCCAACTGCTGAGCTCCCCAGAGGTGTTTCAGAGATTTCCAGCCCAGCTTTCACAGTGGAAATGTCAAAGTGCAAATGTAAGAAGGCAAAATCTTGTGTGAATCTGTTCTGGGAGAGGCTTTGGCTCCCAGCAGAGCACAGAGCTCCCTGGAAGAGCTGTGCCCCTGAAGTTCTGCCTTCCCTTCACTCTGTTCCTCTGGCCTGTAGAATTAAAAACACATTTTTTTGTTGGATTCTCTCACTCTGAAGGAAAAATAGGTAAAAAGAGGTGTTTTGATGCATTGTGCATGGTTAGCCCACAAATAATTTACAAATCCCAGCACAGCCTCTGGGAAGTGTCACTTCTTCAGCATCACTGCAGTTGGTCCTTCTTCACATCAACCCCCAAAATGTCACAAAGGGTTTTGTAAAATCTGAAAAAAATTGGTTCTTCCTTCCCTTTTGACCTACAGTGAAGGCCTGGAGTGTAATGAAGCAACAGTTGTTTGCTGCAGGTTTAACTGGCTGGAAGAGAAGGGTCATCATCACCACCAAAAAAAGATGAGAAGCCTCTCACTGGGATGCTTTTTATGAAGTTACACACTTGTTCTCTCCCTGCCTCTGGGACCACGAGCACTGCAAGGAATATTTTAGGCTAAAACAACTGAAGCAAAATCCAGGCTGGTGCTTTTCCAAGTGACTGGCCATGGAGCTGATGGCTAACCTGCTTTAGAAAATCACTTACCTACAAGCATTTCGTCCTGGGGGAGCTCCAGATGAATCTTTCATGAAGATTGCACAGCAAGTTCCAAAGAATTCTTAATGCTATCCCAAAATACTGATTCCTGTCACAGTCTCAAACCCTGTGAACTCCTTCAGAATTAACTTCCAGCCTCTCAGCTTACAGGACAATGTCTGTTTTGTTGGGATTTTTTTTAATCTCAGCAAGGATGTGCTGCCTGCTTGCCTGTTCCTTGCTTTAGGAAGAAGTGACTCCCTCTCTCCTCAGGAAGATCCAGGTTTCACTGTGCAGTAGTTCCAGGAGAAAATGAGGCTGTTACTAAGTGTTTCTTCAGATGTGGCAGTGATGGTGGAATCAGATATTTTGGGCATTAAAATTTGCCTGGCATTGACTAAACCCTGAGAGGAATAAAGCTGTTTATTCAGTGTCCTCAGGCAGAGCTCAACAAAAAAGGGCAGTGCTGGGCTTGACAAGTCCTGCTCTGCTGTAATAGAGACAGATAAAAACACTTGTTCTTCATGGAGAATAGCTGAATCTTCATTTACATAGCTTAAATTTATGTGATTATTAGAAGGTACTGTGTTTAAATCTAGTTGATCAGCAGTTCATTGAAACTCAGTTCATTAAATTTTTCTCTTTTTAGAAATGTTTGCATTCTTCTCTCTTGAGAAGGAGATATTTTTCAGATGGGTAAAATCTTTCTCTTCACAGGTGTAAACTGTCTTTCCACAAGAATAGATTGTTACTGAATTGAATAGATTGTTACTGAATAGAATAGATTGTTAATTGATTCTCACTGTTACAGTTCTTTTTCCATGGGAACTTACCAGGCTAGCTTCAGCTTAGCCAAAGTAACAAGGCCTGATTTTACAAGGCCTGGCTTTACAAGGCCTTTCTTCTATGAGATTTTATCTATATGTATCACTGCTCCTGTTTTGAGAGGGTGTCAAAGTATCAGAGCTCCTGGTACCTGACCTCCTTTCTGCACAGAAGCACCTTTATCCTGGCCAGGAGGCAGAGTGTTCCCAGCTGGAATTGCCCCTGCTGAGCTGCCTTTTCAATTTTGAGCTGGTTGGTTTGTTCTCTTTCAAAGACAGATTGAAAATGGTGCTTTTCTTCCTGCTCAACTCCTCCATCAGTAATTGGAAGGGAAAAAGAGTCTTTGTCCAGGAAATCACTGAAGTCTCCATCAGCACTCCCTTGTGGATGGACAAGCAGCAGGAATTTCTCTCCCTGTGCCTTGGGAAGCTGTTCTGTGCATTTCTGCTTTATTTTATTGAGTGAGAACTTGGGAAACCTTCCTATGGAGACTGCCTGACACACAGTCCTAAAGCAAGATTAGATAGACAATGATTTTTTTAATTGGTAGAATTGAATCCAAGATCTTTAGACTTGAAAACAGATTATATTTACCCTACCTTCAGGTGGAGATAGGCAGCAGATGTTAAATATTCCACCTGTATGGATCCATCAGTAATTCAAGCACTGCTGAATGTTGCATAAATATTTAGGTGTGCAAAGAGCTCATTGCATGGAGCCCTGAGCTCGTGGGGCAAATCCTCCCAGTGACAATGTGAGATGAAACAATGGCTTCAGCTCCAGTGTTGTCACATCAACTTTGAAGATTTAACCCCAGTTAATACAAGTGAAATTGTACATCCATGTGACACAGATCAGGTCATCCTGTCTTTTGCAGCTGAGGGTGCAGAAAATAAATTCTCCCCTAATCAGTGAAAGGTGTTAATCCTCATGGGGATGGGAAGAAAAAAAAAGTGATATTCAGAAGGTTTCACTGTCAGCAATTACTGGTTGAATTCCAGTATTTATTAGTAGTTAAAACCTCAGAATACATTTTAGGAAGTTCTTCTGTAAGAAGTTAACCCTCAGTATGGATACATAAATCATAAATAGATCAATAATCATTCTCATAAAAGCCTGGGACTGTACATGGTCATGTTGAGGTCTTTGCACTGCATTGAGGAACCTGGGATTGAGAGGAAATTTCCATGCTGGGAAACAAGGAATCTTTTGGAAGGGAATTAGTGCCAGCCCTGGCCTGGCTGGGGCTGTGCCCACCTCCCTCGTGCCCACAGGCAAATCATTCATTTCCCTGGCCTGAGTTAATTGCTGGTGGAACTCCATTGTAGTGGGAAGTTCAATGGGAATTAATCTGACCTTCTGTGCTTCCTACACTCTTGCATTAAATAATGTTTTCTACATCACCAGGGACTTGTTTTCTCCCAGTTGTTTTCATATGAGGGTGTTAGGAGATTTTCCTGAATTACTGACTTAAGATAAGCAAGTGAACTCTGGAAAATTCTTTGCCCATAGCTAAGAGTTTGCAGCCAAGTTTCATCCTGCTTTTTCATCTGTTTTCTCCATAGGCAACCTTCAGGATTTATCTTTTCTTGGAGAAATAGCATAGGCTGAGATTATAAACTTTCCAGTAAATTAAATAAATTCAAAGAAAATTCACAAATGACTATAAAACAGTGTTGAACTGATGTGTGAAATAGCACTAAAGGAATAAAAATAAATTGCTGTTGTCTTTCGTGCATTGATGTTTATTTTCCAAGTGAGCTTTCTCCTTCCTGTGAAAGCTGTAACAGATGTTTTAAATATCTTTACAGTTTTAACTGTATTTTGGGTAATTCTGAAGGATGTATGGTATTATTGCATCAAATTTTGGCTTAAAAATGGTGATTTTTATGGACTTTATCCTACTGGTTTGCATTACTCAAATTCTGTGCCAAGACTTCTGCTTGCAAAAACAATCTCATAGATCCATGTTTTCATCCAGTTAAGTGCTGCCTTGCATTAGAAAACAATTTTAAATGGTATTTAGCACTAAAGCTGACATACCATTATTTTTTTTTAGGACTTAAAGGATTCTCTTCAGCATTAATTTGATGATTTAGCCACATCACTTATTTAATTTCAGTCTCACCATTAATGTCTTTCTCTTACATTTGCCTCGATTGCAGAATTATGTTGTTTAATCATTAGTGACTTTAATATTGGTTTCACAATAGTCCAGCTTTAGTGATCTGTACTCTCAATTTCCTTCTGGCTTAGTGCTCATAATAAAAATGTATAAGAGGAGGAATAAGTTATTTGTTTCATCAGGGGGCTTGAAGCAGGACCAGTGGGAAGCTCTTTGGTACAGAACAGTCTGTGCAGAAAATGGATGAGTTCTGTGCCAGTTAACCCTTTGATGCTGATCTGGAGCAATAACTTGTGAGAGTCTTTGTTGTGTGTTTTATCTGCAGCAAAGCCTCACTGGCTCCAGACCATAAAGGATGTGGAAGTTGCTGTGGAGGACACCTTATACTGGGACTGCAGAGCAAGTGGGAAGCCCAAACCATCCTACAGGTGGCTGAAGAATGGAGAGCAGCTGGCAATAGAGGTAACATTCTGTTTGGGAAAAGTGCTGCTGTGTAAAATTAACAACATCCATGCAAATGAGAGAATCCAAAAATTCCTGGTATTAGTCAAGACAAACCTTTGATACTGGGTTTGTATCTTTTGAGAGCATCCTGATGAAACCTCAAAAGTTGCAAAGACAAATGATGTTGTACAAAAATATTCCAGCTAAAAGCAGATTCAAAACCAATAGAACCACAGAAGGAAACATGTTAGGAATGACTGGAGAAGGAAGTTTAATAATGTTATAAATAAGGGATGGAGAACTTTTGAATTATTTTACTGTATTTGCAGCTGGCATTTCATTAAAGGTAGTAAGAAAATATTTTCCAACTTCCTGACAAAACTCCTGAAGTTTACCACTGCTTGTTGCAAAGAATGGAATACAAACAGCAACATAACAGAGATATTAGCTTTGATGCAGTTGTCATAGTAAAATAATTGAAAGGAATGCATTTGGTGACAGGGAAAAGAGGTTGAACTTCGAAGGTGAAAGGTCAGAAATGCAGAACAGGATCTGATACGACTTGTTTATTGACATTAAATGTCACTGCTTTGTTGGAAAACAGCCCCATCCAGGCTATCAGCAATATGAACTCCAGGCACCTTGCAGGAAGGCATTTTGCCCTGGCCAGTGCCTTGTGCTCAGCACTGGGTTTTGGGGAAGAAAGGGACTGAATTCAGTGGATGAAAAATTCTGAAAAATGAGCAGAGCACTAGGGAGCATTTCTTATATCCGTGCTGGCTAAAAGGAATGGTGGTGTTTTGTGGACAGGTGAAATGAGGGAGCACAGACTCTCTCCTGGGTGATTTAAGAGCATTGTTGCTGTGTCATACAGAGTCACTGAGGTAATGGGCTTTTTTTACCTCAGGAAGTACAAAAATGTCTTGGAATCATTCAGTCTCCCTGTGCCTGCAGTTTGGAGTGTTGCTGTCCAGCCTTTTGGTGTGGGGTCAGGGCAGAAGTGTGTGGCTTCCTCTGGAAACAGTGAAGGAACTCTTTGAGAAATAGCACTGAGCAGTCCCCAGGGGAGTCTCTGTGGGAGCAGTGATCAGGTGCTGAGTCTCCTTCTCAAATATCTCCTGGGGTTCTTCACTCAGCTCTCCCCTTCTCCATGAATTAATCTTTTCTCAGAGCAGCATCTTGGGTTGCTACAGAGGAGATGAAGACATGGAGACTCAGGCTTTTCCTCTTTGTGTTGTTTTGTGTCTGTCTGGGTGAGCCCCTGGCTCTCAGCTGGGGCAGGACCTGTCAGGGAAGGAGCTGAGCTGGGACCAGCTGTGGGTGCTGCCCTTGGCAAGGGGCAAGGAGGGAGTGATTGCTCTGGGCCTCCTTTTGGGTCCACATCCAAAAAACAGCCCTTAGAAAACACTTCTGGGCAGGTAGTTTGGGGTTTAGTTTTACTGTTCTCTGGTTTTCCCCAAAGGTTGCTCCCCAAAGCTGATGCTCCTTTGGTTTTGTGTTTCTCATGGTTCCTTTTCTCACCAGTTCTGCACTCAGATTAGTCACTTCCTGCTGTAATTGAGTTTTCCAAGAATAAGCAAGGTGGGAAGAGCCAGATCCTTGAGTAGCTGTGCTGGCTCCAAGGCACTTCAGTTTGTGTCTTTGATTTAATGGCTGGTGGAGTTTTCTCTGCACAGTGTTACAGAGAGCTCATTAGCAAGTGGCACATGTGAAATCTCTAAATAGTGCAGAATGCCAGTGCCATCTGCACAGTTTGGTTACTCTGCTCTGTCTGAGGGGCTGGGAGGATTCTGTCCATATTTCTGGAGAAATAAAAGGGCATTTGAGGTTGCCAAACCTTGGTGCAACTGGGAAAGTTTGAAGAATTACTTCATACACTGCATTGATCTGCATATCTGATCACCATTGCTGTACCATGATGCAGTTGTGTCCCTCCTTTCAGAACTGTTTTCATGATTATACTTTTGCATTTACCCTATTCATTGTATTTATGCTGTCCTGTTTCTATTCCTTACTTATTTTAAGTTTTTCACAGGAAATATATCATCAATAAAGATATTTTTCTTAATATTCAGGGAAGGATCCAAATTGAAAATGGTGCACTTACAATATCAAATCTAAATCTGACAGATTCTGGCAGATACCAGTGCATAGCTGAAAATAAACATGGTGTCATCTCTTCGAGTGCAGAGCTCAGGGTTGTAGGTAAGATGTTCCTTTTTTCACTAAAATACAAACCTCATTATCCCTCTCCACACCCCCTCACATTTAACTCACTCAGCTGCTGTCACTGAAATAAAACATTTTTGTCAACCTGATGTCTTTATCTGCAGAGCTGAGGAGTTGAGTCATCTGCTGCCAGAGGATTTTCAGGCCAATCATTCATTTAAAAGAGAGCAGGATAAATTATTCACGAGGGGAAGAGCAGGGATGGGGGTTGGGTTTGGGCCAGGGGATTAAAACCTCTGGTGTGGTGTGGAGGTGGTGCTGGCTCCATCAGCTGCTCTCAGCTCTGTGTGGGGCCACCATGGGGTTCAAAAGCTCAGTGTGCAGCTTTTCTGGAGCAGGGTCAGGGAGTGACATCCATCCATCCATCCATCCATCCATCCATCCATCCATCCATCCATCCATCCATCCATCCATCCATCCATCCCCTGTGCCTGTGCTGGGGCTGGAATAGTGACAGCTGTGTTTGAGGGAGAGGGATTGGGGCTGACACTCACACTGGGGCATTTCTCATTTGGCACAGGACAAAGAGCCACAGCAGTGCTGTGTTTTGGGGACACAGGTTTTTTATTTCCTTTGTGTTGTTGGTTAGCTCCTTCAGCCTTGCTCTCCTCAAACCATGAATTTCCTTTCAAAGTTCAGTGTTGGCACAGGGAGAGGCCACGAGCCTTTTCCAAGCTGTTAGCTCATGAAAACTTCACCCAGAATGAGCTGAACTGTCATTTCTTGTCATCTGACACATGGAACTGGGAGCCTCCCAGTTCCCTGGGGTTCAGTGGGGTTCCTGGTGTGATTCAGATCAGATTGATCAGATAAATCTGCTCCCTTCAGCAGAGCATCCAGTTGGGCACTGAGCACTCCCTGGCTTCACTGAGCTGAGATCTCTGTGCTTGCCCTTTTGGGTGCTCACCTGCACAACTGAGACCTTTAGTAGCAGGATGAGGTACAAGAAAAAGAGGAGAAAATGCCTAATTGCCCAATAGAAGATCTGTCTGAACTAATTAATGGTGTTAATTATGTTTGGAATCTGAGAAGTGCCCGTGTAAGTGTTAAATAGCAGTATCATTAATCTCATTAAAAGTGCTTTATTTCACTACTACTACCCCTTCTGTTTTAGCTTCTGCTCCAGATTTTTCCAAGAGTCCAATGAAGAAGCTGATCCAGGTTCAAATAGGCAGCACAGTTGATTTTGAGTGCAAACCCAAAGCTTTCCCTAAGGCCAAATGTTCCTGGAAGAAGGGAGGTGAGCAGCTACACGAAAATGAAAGGTATCACGTTACATTGGTTTATTTGTTTCAATCTTACAAGAAGCTTTTGTGTGTCTTTTTATGCAGTGGTGTAGATCCAAACACTTGTAAAGTCTCTCTGAAGTCTGCCTGGCCTGGGGTTCTCTGCTTGTTTTTTTGTTGTGATGGTATGAGAGCACTGAGAGTGCAAGTGTGGTGCTCTCACTAAGGTCAGGGGCCAGATTTTGTTTTCAGTTTAATGTGGAGTTGGGCCTGATTTATAGAGAGCCAGGTGGAAAACTGGGAATGCAAAGCTGCCAAAAGTACTAAAAGGCTTCAACAAAATGCTCAGAAAATGTTGGCAAAGGGGCATTTGAGGTGTGTTACAGCCGTGGGGATGATATAGCTGAGAAAAGAAAGAAAAGTTAATTGGGAGGTCAAGAATAGCAGATGAAAAGATGAAAAGAAAAGAAAAATGCACTTCCAGGTTCTTTTCAAGCAGCCATGATCCTAGCAGGGATAACAGATGTCATCATTGTTTGTTTATTTGTTAGGGTTAGAGTGATAGTGGATGTGTTCTGGGATTGTGATTCTCAGGGGAGAGTTAGTGATTCACCCATATCCCCAACTGCTGATTCCAACAATGTATAAATGGCTTTTTCCCAGCAATACCCATTAAAGCATAATTGAATTAGTCATAAACTCAAACTGCACAATTGTGCTGGTTAAATTGTATAAAAAGACAGTGCAGGGCTGTACCTCTCTGCTCTGGAGCTGCCTTTTTGCATCTCTCCACACTGGGCATTGCTGATTTCCAGCCTTTCTGCTCTACATTTCAGTATTTACAGACTGGGAGTTACAGACAGTGAACTGGGGCAGCAAAGAAGCTCCTTGGAGGAGAGGTGTGAGTAAGATAATTACAGGTCTGATTTAGCATGGGTAAGGTCAGTGTGGCACTCTGGGCATTCCAGCTGCAGCACTTCAGTGCTCAGGACAGGCTGTGCATGCTCAGAGGAGCCAGAATTGGTTTTTGGGAGTTCACTCTGGCCCCAGGTCAGCTTTTCTGTCTGAGCCAGACAAAGGCTGCAGTCCCAGCACCAGCCCTGGCAGGTCACAAAAGAGTCCAAAAGGCCAGATGTGAGACTGAAGAAACCAAACATTTGGGGTGTGAAGGAGGATTGCCATGGCAGTGTGCTGTGATTTAAGGAATGTGTCACTGCTCCTCTGGGACTGGGTATTGATTTGTACAAAGCTTAGCCTGGCATCAGGAACCTGCTTCTAAATTAGACAGAGTTCTTCTGGTCCTTTCCCTGTAAAACACCACGTTGTGCTTTTCTTTTGCAATTTCTGAGCACAGAAGCTGCTCCCAGATAGATGAAACCTGCAGAGGCTGCAGTGGAGACCTTTGTTTGTTCCATCACGAGCCTGGAGCTGTCTCCTTGTACCCAGAAGCTTTGGGCACTGTCATCTTTGCCCTGGCACTTTGTTCACAGGGGCCCACAAGAGTTTTCCTGTGTTCTGGTGTTAAGTGCTGTCAAATGTGACAATTTGGCAGGAGTTGGGGCATCTGTTGTTGCAGAGCTGGACGTGGTGCCACAGCCTCCCTGGCTGCCTGCCTGCAAGCAGGCGAGCACAATCCCTTCCAAAACAGCACTGCTTGCTTATTGAATGCTTCAAGCCTTTAATTAAAATATATTAATGTATTAAATTAAACGATGACCTCTAAAATTTATGTGAAGCTTGTTGCCTTTTGATGGATCTCAGTCGGTTTTATTTTTATGGCCGGTTTTGTAAAAAACTCATGGCACCTGATTTTGTCCATTTAGGAAAACTCCTAACTTTTGTCCCAGCTCCATTTCCATAAAAAGTAGAATCATCTGGGGGGATAGTACCAGGCTGAAGAAATCCACAATCAGTTTCCAAAAATGAATTGAATATGATGCTGCCTGCTTAGGTTTATGAACATAAATTACAGCTGTTACTTCTGCCAAGTGCAGGTAATTCCAAAATATGACCCCGAGCTTATATTTTTGACAACATACTGTAAATGGCTTTCAGAGGAAGCACAATAACAAGGCAGTAATCCTGAATTAATCTAAATGAAGTTAACTGGCCTTTGGAGAAGAGCAGAGTGTGGTTCTTTGCAGAAAACCCTGGAGTTCATTACTGTCTGCTGTGAATAATTGCAATTCATGAATTTCATGCAGTTCCACAAATTCCTGCAATTTTGGAAAGGGTTTCAAATTAACAGTACATTTTTCAGCCATTAACTCCCATTTCCAGTGGAGAAGTCTGGTGGGGAGGGTTTGCTCTGTTTTTTAATTGCAGCAAATAGGAGGAATGAGTTCCTCCCACAAGGGAGGTCCAGCATGGACAATGCCTGGGAGAGGTGGGGAGGCAGAGGGAGCTGAATTTTAATTCCAATTGCAGCAGCATGGGTAGGATTGATATGTCTTAAGGAAACTTCTATTTGAATAATAAAGATAAAACAGAAATACTTGAATTTCTTGTCATCAGAGAACTTGGGTTTCACTGAGGGACTGACCACAATGCTTCAGTAAAGCCTCAGAGGGTTTCATTTTGATGGCACTGTTGCTCGTATTCTTAATTTATTTTTAAATGGTGCTGCTTTTTCCGTATGTAGAAGATTTGGATAATGACTCAGTAAATTTTAATTAAATGAGCTGAATATAGTGTGTCTTGTGGAGGGGAGAAAATATAATTCAAAATGGATTCATGAGCTCTGGGCTGAGAAATCGCTCAGCATTGAAGAAAGCAATCTTGTTTCTTGTTAATTTTGCAAAGTATGTAATTTTTTTTCCTAGAGTATCTTTAATAAAGAGAGCTAAACATTAAAGAGCAGTGTAGTGCAGAAAGAAGTGAAAGCATAGGATAACATGCAGAAGGAAAGACAGAAAAAGGGAATTAAATTTATCAGGTGCCTGAGACACTCCACCTCCAGATGGATGAATTTTTGTTGTCTTTTTATCCTCCAGAAAAGGAGGATTAGATGTTTAACCAAGGTTAACACACCAAAACCAGAATAAATACTAAAATAGCTGCAACCCAGACATAACCCCTTCCAAGATTTCCCTAATGTTTTATGGATGAACATGACTTTTCATTTTCAGTTTGTACTTGACAGTCACTGCCTGTGGGCTGCAGTGGGTCCTGAACTCCTGGTTGATACCTGACTGGAAAAGGGTTAAAACCAGGATTTTGTGAAAATGCAGAGCAGCAATTCACCTTTAAACAAACTCACCTTTATTCCTAGATGTTTCTAAATTTACCAAGGCTAGAAAAAGATGAGGAGATGCTGCAAAAACTTGCCTAAAAGACTTTCAGTGCAATT
Source organism: Muscicapa striata striata (assembly GCA_030060385.1). NCBI lineage: Eukaryota > Metazoa > Chordata > Aves > Passeriformes > Muscicapidae > Muscicapa > Muscicapa striata. The sequence continues at coordinate 5,866,004 of JAREIS010000002.1, read as the reverse complement.
CCCTTAAGAAAACTCCAGTTTTAGCAGCTTTCATTGTGGCCAAGTGATGGAAAATTAAGGGAGGAAAGAAATGATTCCTGATAAAAAATTGTGATACTTAGAAGTGTTAGTTAATGGCTTTAGCTTTGCTGCAATTTGAATTAAATACTTTTATTCATTTTGTATTACAGTTTGAAATGCTGTGATGTGAAATGTAATGCATTTACTTAGCAGTACTTGCATAGGATTTTTTTTTTTTTTGCTGACTTGCCTGTTAATTAATCTGCTTTAATTTAGTTGGAATTTGATTGATACATTAAAAGACAGTCGTGACCCACTTTTCCACTGTTCCTTTGCACTGAAGTGTTAGACTGGAGAGGACTGTGTTTGTGTTTTTTTACCATATCAAGAAGGATCTAAAATAGTTGTGCTTTTGTGATTGCTGAGTTTGATGATGTCTGATAGCTCAGTAAGGAAGATGAACAGGTTTGCAGTCATTAACACTTGCATTAATGACACCAAGTTTCAGTGGCTCCTGAGGCACTTCTGTCTGCTCTCTCTAAATATCAATTTATAAAAGGTAACATTTTAAAATAAGTGTATAAGGAGGTATTATTCCTCTCAAATTGGGAACCCCAAAGTCCTGAAGTTCTTTAATCCTCATCCCCATCCTGTTGACCTCAGTGTCAGGGTGTGGGTGTGAGTTATTTGACTGTAGAGAAAAAGAATCTCCCCAAACATCAATTTCCCCCAGTTTTGCTCAGGAATTAGTGGGAGATGATGAGTTTGTCAATGATGCTTTGATCTGATGACCAAGCAGGTCCTAAATCCATCTCCAGCTGGAAATGAGGTGAATTTAGGACCATCACTCCCCCCATGGTCCCTTTTAAAGGGCTAAAGGTTTCGTGCCATTTGCCAGGGTATCAAAACGTTGTGGAAAATGGAATTTCCATGGAAAATTGCTGGCCTTGAACAAAATGTTTTGGAAAATCACCTGCAGGTGCAGGGAATGCCAAAGGCTGGATTGTTATTTTTGTGTGTCACAGGTCTGGGTCTCTCCCTGGCAGTGCTCCAGCACCATGTGTGAATATTGAATAGTTCTGAATAAACTAAAAGCTGTGGTTTGTCTCATGTTTCAGCAGGAGGGGCAGCACTATTTTTGGGTTTAGGGTTTCCATAGGCTCTGAACTGCATTTACTGTTTTGTAATTGGAAAAAGTGGAGCGTTGGTCTTTTTCTAATTTACCAGTAAAGATTTTATTTCGATTATAATATTTTTCTCAAATTGATTTTTTTGTGTGTATTGTTTGCTTTTTGTTTTTAATTCTAGAAATAAATGATTCTTAATTATATCTGGGCTTTAATAAGCTTTCTGTTTAATTATTTTAGGCAAGCTAGGCTTGCAGGTAGCTCAGAGGACTCTAAAAGTGATTCATTTTAATTAAACAATAGACATTTCCAGGTTTATTCCCTGATCCTGCTTTTTTCCTTTGTTTGGTCTTAGGCTTTTTCTGCACTTTGGGTTTCTTTAGTTTTGTATTTTTTCTGTTGGAAATTGCATCAAAGTAGATGAAGCCTCAGCTATAAAGTGCAACAGCACTTGCTTGTAACCATAATTGATATATTTTAACACCTTTTTTTGATGTCATTCTAATTACCTATAAAATGTATCACTCATGTCTTTAGCACATTTAAAATACCTATAAACCATATGGCACGGTTTAATTAATTTTAAATGTTCCATCTTACATGAAGTGCAGCCAAATATGACTTAGGAATTTTCCCCAACAAGTTAATGAACCTCAGGGAAGTCACTGGTGAGGCACATCCTGCCTTGGAAAAACACCTCAAATGCCACCTCATCAGCTGAGCTACCTCAGGATGCTTTGTGGTTATAAATGGATTAAACTGCCTATTTATAGCTCTCTTTCTCACCCCAATAAGATGCTTTTGTCTGTTGTTTTAACAGGGTGACTTGTTATCTCTTGTAATTTGCATCTGCTAATTTCATTATTGCACTGCTGTGCCCAGAGGAAGAATAGCTCAGCTGAGAGCTGAAACACCTTTTTTAAGGAAATGCAAAATGCAATTTCAACTAATTAAGGAAAAAAGCGTTTAAAGTTGTGTGTATTTCTGTATTGTAATTCCAAAAATCCCGTTTCCTTGTGTGGAGCAGTGTGGCAGGAGTGCAGGTTCCTGCTTTCAGAGGTGTGGAACAGCCCCCAGGGGCTCTGAGGATGGATTTGCAGCTGGGACAGTGGGGCACTGGAATTCCAGAGCCCTGCTGGACTCCCACTGCTCTGGGTGGCATTTAGGGAGTGTGGGTTTGGCTCAGGGTAAGATCACTGAACCCTTGATGACCCTTTGATGAAGAAATTTTCCCCAAAATGCAATCTAAGCCTCCCTGGCCATTGCTCTGCTCCTTGGCACTGGGAGAAGAGAGCAAGCCCCCCCTCACTGCAGCCTTGGGGAAGTTTATCCCATGCTGACCCCAACACAGCAGGATTTCACCCCAGAACTCAGCTGGGACAAGTGACAGGGATCTGCTGACATCATTTTACTTCAAGAGTGTTGAAAACAAAAAGAGCAGCAGAGGTGTGTAATTAATTAATTCGTTTTGTACTGGAGAAAGCAGCACGTTAATAACAGGGGGAAGTGAGCAGCAGAACCCTCCCAGCTCTTCTGAGGGAGGGCAGGAGGGTGGCAGTGCTCAGTTTGGTGACATTTTCTGCCTTTTTAGCTGGCACTTGCCCTGAAAACCGAGCAAGAGTCCAGCTAATGCAGGCAGAGCTTTGCCTGGAGAGGTTTTGTTTGCTGCTCAGCTCAGGGCATTTCCAAATCACCATCCAGCCAAGGTGCTGTGCTCCAGCTGGGTGCCTCTCACATGGCAGGGCAGAGAAAAGCCCTGGAGCTCTTTTTGGCTTGGGCATATCAGGAGAATGGGCACCTTTTGTAAATGACTGTGGACGTTTTTATATAGATGCAGTTGTTTTGTTGTAGGGAGAAGTCCCTGAAGCTGTGGATAGAACAGATGGGAGGAGAAGAAATAGGGAGAGAGGGATTGAAATCAGCCTGCCCTGTGCATGCCTGCAGTGCTGCTGTCTGGGGTGTCACCTCTGCTCTGGGGACATTGCTGCTGCTCTGTCCCTGTCAGTGCTGTGGGTTTTCTTCTGTCCACATCTTTTATAAACACCTTCCTGCTTTTCTGTGCTCTCACTGTGGGAGGTTGAAGGGAATTTTCTGTCCTGCAAGTCCTTCCACAAAGGAGGTTCATGAACAATCCCATGGAGTTGTCATGGTAATCACAATTATTTCAAAGTTGCTGTGCAAGATTGGTTGAGGTAAACAACAACAAGAGCTGAAAATTATTCCTGTTTCAGTTGGTGCAGCTAAAAAAGGTGGAGCTCATGTGGGATTTCTCTCTTCCACACACACACATGTGCCCACATCTCTTAAAACATTGGTTCTACTGGTGTCCAAAATGATATTTCCAAAGTGATACGTGGTTGGGTTCAAATTTGTTGTGTATTGTCAGTGGATGGTCACAACATATTCAAACCCCAGGTTGGTAATTGTCCTGGTTTCAGCTGGCATAAAACTCATTTTCTTCTTAATTGTTGATACAGTTTAATATGTCTGAGATAACAGTCAAGTATGAAAGCATTTTGTCTACGAAAGCTGCCACTTTTAAACTCTCCTGGTGATTTTGTAGGATCACTCTGTTAAAGGATGGAGGACTGAGGATAGCCAACGTGACCAAGGGGGATGCTGGCAGCTACACGTGCCTGGCCACAAACCAGTTTGGGACAGCCAGGGGCTCCACCAGCCTGGTGGTGACAGGTGGGTGAGCTGGGACACAGGGGCTGCAACTGGAAATGCAGACTCAGGAGCCTGGCAGAATGTAAAGAGTGTCAGAAGTTATTTATTTAATGTATAAAGATAAAAAGATAGCTGTTACAGCTCTTTATTAGCTGAAAAGGCACTGAGGGATTTTTCTGTCTTTGACAGAGATGTTTCTCTGTGAGGGAGTTCTGAACACTTCCCTCCCTCCTCTCACTTCTCTAAACACTAAATAGTGCAATTATGCTTTTAAGTTCGTGGAGGTTTTTAATTTGTTATGAAAAAAACATGTCAATCAAAAAAAAATCTTGGAGGTAATTTTATATTCCAGTTGAAAATCTGTTTTGCCCAACTGAGGTTTAAATGCTGTTTGCTTATGGAAAAAGATGGGGTGGAAACTCCAGCTGCAGGGGAGCGTTCAGGGACTCCACAGGCAGGAGAAGAGAGTCTTTCAAAAGCAAATTTCATACAGAATTGTTGTTCAGAGGGATCCTTCCTCCAAGTCATCCATTCCTGGCTGCTGCTTGAGATACTGGATGAAAAGAGCCAGGAGTTTGTGAAGTTTATCTGAAAAATGTCTTCTCTCATAATGTTCTTTTTCAAAGATTTTAAAACCTGAAAGATTTCCCAAACTCAGAATGGTCTACCATCCCACTGCATTACATATCCTCTGTATCTCATAGGTCCAAACAGAATTATTTTGTTCAGTGAATTAACAACTTCATGTTTTCAGCCTGTGCTCCTAAATGATTCATGTGTCTTTGTATACAAATAATAGAATTATATACAGAGAATTCCTGGAATTAAATTTTATTTTTACAGTATTTACAGTAGGTGAAATTTTTCTCTGTTAATGTGATTCTGGAATAACAAACAGCTGTTCTTAATGACACTATTTATGCTCTGTGTGATATATGGACCCAAATATCCAGTGAGTTCTGCCTTAAGTGGATTTCCTCCAGTTTCTGGGGTTTATTAGGTTCTTCCCTTCCTCCCACCTCTTCATCTGCCCAGGGGCTGCTGCTGCAGCAGAGCTCAGTGGGATGGCTGAGAGCAGGCAGCTGTGCAATGGCAATTCCTGCCTGGGCATTCAGCTTGGTGCACTGGGTTGGCTGCACCCAGCAGGCTCCAATTCACCTTTCCAGTGGCCAGCAGCTCCTGCTGGGAAATGCCAGGACACAAAGCTCCAGGCAGCATTCCCAGCCCAGCTGCATCTTTGGAAGTGGCTGTCACTGCTCCCATCTGAGCAGTGTGGGGGCAGAGCAGTGGCAGGCAAAGCTCAGCAGTGCAGAAAAACCCAATAACCAATATCTGTGCTCCCTGCAGAGCCAACCAGGATCACCTTGGCACCTTCCAACATGGATGTGACCGTGGGGGAGAGCGTGGTGCTGCCCTGCCAGGTGCAGCACGATCCCCTGCTGGACATCAGCTTCACCTGGTACTTCAACGGGACCCTCACCGACCTGCAGGGGGACGCCTCCCACTTCGAGAAGGTTGGAGGGGTGAGCTGCAGATCCTTCTCTTTTCTCTTTTCTCTCTTCTCTTTTTCTCTTCTCTTCTCTTCTCTTCTCTTCTCTTCTCTTCTCTTCTCTTCTCTTCTCTTCCCTTCCCTTCCCTTCCCTTCCCTTCCCTTCCCTTCCCTTCCTTCCTTCCCTTCCTTCCCTTCCTTCCTTCCTTCCCTTCCCCTTCCCTTCCTTCCCTTCTTCCCTTCCTGAAACTTCCTTCCTGAAACTTCCCTTCCTGAAACTTCCCTTTCCCTTCCTGAAACTTCCCTTTCCTTCCTGAAACTTCCCTTCCCTTCCTTCCCTTCCCTGAAACTTCCTGAAACTTCCCTTCCCTGAAACTTCCCTTCCCTGAAACTTCCCTGAAACTTCCCTTCCCTTCCCCCAGCACAGACTTCTTATTTTCCTCATGCCAAAATTTAAGATGTTTATTTCTTGAGAATCCTCTTCTGTATTGAAAGGAAATGGTCTCTTGGCCCAGCTTGCTGCCCATCACTCACTGTTCTGTGCCCTGTGTTTTAGACCTGAAGTTTTTAAGTTCTTCCCTCCATTTCTGCCTGATTTTCCTCAGGATCACATGAAACACAGCAATGACTTGACACAAAAAAATTCGTCATGAGGGATTTTATAGACTTGACATTCAGGGGTTTTGGTTTTTTAAGCTGTTTTTTTGTGTAAAGAGGAATTTGAGCTCGTTTGTAGAAAACTTCACAGGTTACCAAGAGATCCAGGGAAATATTTGATGGGCTTTGTATCACATTAAGGTCAGTGGAATAATTCAGTTTAGAGTTACATGCAGGTTGTGCTAAGTAAATAATCCTAAATATGTTCTAAGCCTTCCAGTAGGTACAGTGTGTATTTCTTAAATGAAAGTATCATTGCAAAAATAACTTCAGTTTTCTTGCTTAGAAATTATTTATTTTTTTGATGGATAGATTTCCATGTATTCACATCTGGGTGGTCTGAGGTTTCTGACATCCTATAGTTATTGAAATGTTCTGGGAGCACCTCCTGATCTTCCAGATGGTTGGAAAACTGTGGGATGTGAGGTTTTCTTGCTGCTTTTTTGGATTTTTTGTCAGCCAGGTGATTTATTAAAGAGCATGGTACACCAAGTTCTGAGCAGACTTGCCCCAAAACTGGGGATCACTAGTGATGCCTGGGGTTGTTCTGCAGCCAGGGCAGGCCTGAGGAATTCCAGAGACATCCCAAAGCCCCCAGATAACTGAAATGCACTGCTAGGCATTCTGCTGGGGGCTATTTCAACTAAAACTGCTCTATTTGAAGCCCCCCTCCCCTTTGTAGAGATGGCTCAAATTGAATTTGCTGAGCTCAGTTTGTGCAGGACATGGTTTGCTGGTGTTGGGCATTCCCTGAATATCCACTTCCAATCAAGGAGATGGATTTTAGATTGCTTTTGACTCAACTTCTAATTTATTGTAAGCAATCAGCACTGAATTGTCCTGCAAACAACTTCCATCTGTGCTTTCACAGAAGACCAGGCACACACATGGAAGGGAATCAGGCAGAATTGGCTTCAGCTTGTGTTGAATAAAGAATTGAGACATTGTAATGCTGAAACAAAGAAAAATAACCAAATGTTTTGAAAGGTTCATGTTTTTTCCAAGAGTAAAATAAGCTTGAAAGTCATGTCTTTGCCTTTCTCCCAAACTACTGTTTGCCCATGAATTAGTGGCCAAAAGTAGCTGAAAATACCCACAAATTAGGGTTCTGTCCTTGAAGAAAATGCTGCTTCTCCAGAAAATTAAAATTTAAAAATTAAAATCTGACTGAGGCGTTTTTCACCTGGAAAATTCAACTGGAACTGAGTTAAGGCAGTAATTCAGCTGACACAAAGAGGAGGTTTTTTTTAAGGGACATTGTCTAGCAAAGGTTTGATACCAAGTTCTGTGTTCAGTGGTGTGGAAAACAAACAGAGCACAAAGAGCACTAATGTGATAGGAAGTTACAGTTTCATTCAAGTTTTAATTTAAGTTTCCATGATCCAGGAAAAAAACACATGCTGTGATCTGAGAGAGAACAATGGGGAAAAACACTAAAGATTAAATATTCAGTGAATAGCAAGGAGTAGAGCTTATAAAATGGGAAATTTAGAATGTTTGCCTAGAATGTGCAACCTTTAAATGGAAGTGCTCACAATAACCTGGAGAATGGACTGAATTCAACTTGGTCTTTTACTCTTTTGAACTCCTTAAAAGTCTGTCATGAATTGATTTACAAGTTCTAGATCAAAACTCCATGAATTCTGTCTAGAAATCAAATTGATAATGGCCACAGAAAAGACATTTCTCTCTGTTTAGGGCTTTGAGACAAATGGTCACAGGGCACTGAGGTTACTGGGGGTCCTAAGCAGGAGATGCCTTCCCACTGTGAGCTCCCCATGTTGGAGCTCATTTCTCTCAGAAAAAAAGACATTACCTCATGGTTTTTTTGGGAAAATGCTCCCAAACAAGCATGGATCTACTGATGGGCAGTAATTTGCTGTCCTGCAGAGCAACTTTTGAGCAACTTCACATTTCTGGTGGGTTTCTTTTCCTTTTGCAAAGAAAACACTGGACTGCATGGGAGGTGTGTTTGCATTAATGAATGTTCTGTTCCCCAGAGTGCCTCAGGTGATTTGATGATCAGGAACATCCAGCTGAAGCACAGTGGGAAGTATGTGTGCATGGTGAAGACTGAGGTGGACAGTGTGGCCTCTGCTGCCGACCTCATTGTGAGAGGTAAATCCCAGCCCAGCCCAGGATCACCTTTTCCACCTTATTTTCTATTATAGACTATAGAAACAGCTGATCTTGGAGGTTACAGAACCAATCCATGGCTTGAATGGGGTGATGAAAGGCTCTGAGTTGAATTATGTCATTCTGACTTGCAGCTAGGGAGAATTACAGCCCAGGATTTGGGTGAAGCCTGATTTTTCTCAGAAAAATGAGGAGCTGGAGATTATAACAATGACTTCCCACCTCTTTTCACTGCCAGTCCTTCAGGTCACTGCCAAGAGGAACTCACTGGCAGCTCTGAGGGGGTTGGAGTTGCTGCCTGTGCAGACTGAAGTGCTGGGGACTCCAGAATCCTTGCTGTGAAATGGGCAATTCTGCCAGAGCCCAGGAGAGGCTTTGTCCTAGGTTTTAAAGCCCATAATGCAGGATTATTCCTTTTCATTCTGAGCTGCAATGCTCACAGCTGAGCCAGAATTGTGCCTTTCTTTGCTGATGTTACAGCTACATTTATTGCAAGGTAAAAGCTTTGATCTAGAAAAGCACATTATGCAATCAGCACTTACTCAATATATTTAAAAATATTTCTGATACTTTCTCATTATTAATGCACTGTTACTCATTTCAACCCCATTTGCTGGTGCAGGTGAGACAAAACCCAGAATTTTGGCAAGGAAATGCCCAGAATGGGGATTTTCCAAAAGCAGCAGGAAGTTTGTGTGACTGAATTGCTGTTTGGGGTGCTGGTCAGATGTGCTGAAAAATTGTAAAAGTAAAGAAGTTGTAGCTAAAAAATTTCCAGACTACAGAGATGTATTTGTAGATTAAACAGAATATTTAGGACTAAAGGAAAAGACATTGGAATGACAGAGGGATGTGCTGAGCAAAGGTTCTTGGTAAAAAAAAAACCAAAATCCAGTTGTCTGTTCTGTGCTTGAAAGTGTTTCAGGCTGAAATTATTAGAGTTAAGTTTAATGCATGTAAAACCATAATTATAGGTTTCTTATTTCAGTCTGAATTGTTTTCCTCCTCCCTGAGGAAAAAAAAAAAAAAAAAAAAAACAGGAATCCATCCTGCTGGAAGTGATTCCCAGGCTGCTGCAGGGCTTCACCCAAGCTCTGCCTGGTTTCCCATCCCACTGCAGGCTCTCCTGGGCCCCCTGGGCAGGTGAAGGTGGATGAGATCACAGACACCACTGCCCAGATCTCCTGGCAGGAGGGCACAGACAACCACAGCCCCGTGACCACCTACAGCATCCAGGCCAGGACTCCCTTCTCCGTGGGCTGGCAGAGAGCCACCACAGGTGAGCACAGCCCCAGCCCAGCTCCCTGGGAATCCCCTGGCACCCTGTTCCTGAGCTGGCTTTTCCTTTTTTATTTCCTAGTTCCTGATGTGATCGATGGCAAGACCTTCACGAGCACAGTAGTGGATTTAAATCCTTGGGTTGAATATGAATTTCGTGTAGTTGCCAGTAACAAAATAGGAGGTGGAGAGCCTAGTTTGCCCTCAGAAAAAGTAAGAACTGAAGAGGCAGGTTAGTGGGTCCTTCTATTTGTTTTTAATTCAAGAATCTGGAATGTTAACAAAGAAAAAGAATGTTCATGTCTTTGGCTCTTTGCAGACAAGCTCGGAATTGCCATTTGATATAAAAGCCTCTAACAAGTTCATTTATATTTTTCCATTGTGGGACAGTTTGTGTTGCATTACTGAACATCACAGAAGCATAACATCTAAATCCATTTAAACTGCATTTACTGTGCCAAAATCTGCCAGGTCAGGCAGTGCTGCAGAGTCTGAAGGTATTAATGGATGGAAAGAGGTTAATTTTGACAGGGTCTTTTCATTCCTGGTGTTTGATCAGTGAAACCCTTCCATGTAACAAGCATGTGGCTCAGAAAAACCCATCAATTATAACCCCAGTTCACTTGGAGTGGGGCCATTTCCCAATTTATCTGCATAACACCCCTTGAAGTGTTCAAGGACATGGAATTCTGAGCAGCATGGTTTACTGGAAGGTGTCCTGGAACCAGATGATCTTTGGCCATTCTCTGAGTTAACTCTGGAAAAATGAAGCTTGTCTCCAGTTTTTCCAAGTTCCTAAACACAGCAGACATGGTGGAATCTGGGAGCTGCTGAGGAGCTCCAGGTGCTCAGAGAAATCCCAGCCTGGCCCAGGGAAGGATAAATGTGGGTCAGGGCTGGGGTTTTCCAGTACTGCCCCAGAAACATTTACCCTGATTGCAGAAGGAGTGTAAATATGGGTTAAACTCATGCATGGGGGTGCTGTGGTGTGTTCTCCTGTCTCTACTCCCTGCAGACATCTCTGCATTTCCTTTCCACAGTTCCTGAAATTCCCCCATCTGAGGTCAGTGGGGGAGGAGGCAGCAGATCTGAGCTGGTCATAACGTGGGATGTAAGTTTGCTGGGGAGAAGTTTTCTTCACAGAACTTCTTTCTTTTCTTTCTGCTCTCTCTGAATCTCCCTGGCTGCAGCAGCTTCTCCTCTGGGATGTGCATGTGCTCTGTCCATGTGTGATGTGAGCACATTGGCCTTTGTTCTTTCACTCTCATGTGTCCCTGTGCTGGATGGAAATCCCCAGGGAATTCAGCTTGGCTGGGATTGCTTCTGTTCTCAGACAAATGTTAATGCTAAAAAGGAGGCAGGAGGGCAGGGCAAGAAGGAAGGGGGCTGGTTTAGCAGAGAATTGGGCTTTGCAGTGCAGATCTGCAGTTCTTCCTTTCCCACCATGAAATCTGGGTGCACATGCTAACCAATACAGTTTATATTGTGTATCCTTTTTTTAATGATTTAAAGAACTGTTAATATTCCATTCCTAGCATTGACTACTCTGTGTGGTTATCTAATCATAATCACATCAGAAGAAGGTTTAAGCCACTGTATGAAGGTGGTATTGGATTCTCTAATAGCTGACCAAGCAATTACTCATTTTTTATGAACTGTGAATTGATGAAAGAAAAGTTGTATTTACTGAAGAGTGTCTTGAAGCAGAATACTTAGAGACAACCAGAGATTATACCTGAAAGTTGTTCTCTTCTTGAAATGCAGACCTTATAATAGGTTGAAGGGAGCACATTTTGCTGTGCTGTAGAGAGGCTGACCTGGAGCAGAGGCTGGACAGAGTTAAAGGAATACATCAGGGATTTATTGAAAACCCTTCAAAGGATTCCCCTTGGGCAGTGCAAGAGCCTGGCCATGGCTACACCCAAGATGATCCCAGTCATGATTTTCACACTTTTATCAGTTTTGGTCCATTTCCATCTTGGGGTTCATTGTCCAATCCCAGCTCCAGGTTCTGCAGTCCCACCCTCCCAGATTCTCTCCAATTCTCTCTGGTTGCACTTTTTGGGGCTGAAGCTGCAGTGCTGTCCTTGGTTCTGGGGCTGGAGAAGGATTGTTTTGTGTGCCTGAGCTGGGAGGAGACCTTGTGACACTTTATATGGAGCTCAGAGTCACACACCAATGCAGGGCAGTCTGGGAAATAGAAAAGCTCAAACTGCAGGCTCAGTACCAGAGTTAATTGGCTGAGGGTTTGATGCAGGGTGCAGTGCCAGCACCAACCCATGAGTTTCCCCCCTTGCTGTGTCCCAGCCCGTCCCTGAGGAGCTGCAGAACGGGGAAGGCTTTGGTTACGTTGTCGCCTTCCGCCCCTTGGGCACCACGACGTGGATCCAGACCGTGGTGCCCTCCCCTGACAGCCCCAGGTACGTCTTCAGGAACGAGAGCATCCTGCCCTTCTCGCCCTACGAGGTCAAGGTCGGCGTCTACAACAACAAAGGCGAGGGGCCCTTCAGCGCCGTGGCCACCGTGTTCTCAGCTGAGGAAGGTACAGCCCTGAGCCCCAAACCCTTCCAGGGATGGGTATTGGCAAAGAGAGGCCTTAGGAAACATGGTTTAGGTCCTTGTAAAATATGGTTTAGGTCCTTAGAAAATATGGTTTTTGTTTTTATAAAATACGGTTTAGGTCCTTAGAAAATGTGGTTTAGGTCCTTAGAAAATATGGTTTATGTTTTTATAAAATATGGTTTAGGTCCTTAGAAAATATGGTTTAGGTCCTTAGAAAATATGGTTTAGGTTTTTATAAAAATATGGTTTAGGTCCTTAGAAAAATATGGTTTAGGTCCTTAGAAAATATGGTTTAGGTCCTTAGAAAATATGGTTTAGGTTTTTAGAAAATATGGTTTAGGTTTTTAGAAAATATGGTTTAGGTCCTTATAAAATATGGTTTAGGTTTTTAGAAAATATGGTTTAGGTTTTTAGAAAATATGGTTTAGGTTTTTATAAAATATGGTTTAGGTCCTTATAAAATACAGTTTAGGCCCTGCTGCTCTAGCTGAGCTGGCAGCTAGCTTATAAATCCCCTTGTGAAAAAATCAGAGGAATGAGAATCAGTTTGCATATTCTTGTACAGAAAAATAGGTTGCACCAGTAATGACTAAAGATCTGTCCTGTGAGAATCTGTGAAGAAAATATGTAAACTAAGCAGAAATAGAGAGATTTGATGGACATGCACACAGGCCATTTAGCAAGGAGTAAACTGAGTTTCAGTGTCTTGTTAGCCAGTTTGACACCGTGCTTTCTGATAGTTCCTATAAATATGAGCTTTGTGAATAAAGAATTAGTTTTTCTCCATGAAGAAACTGAGTCCCACCTGTTTGTATTGCAACCCCTCAGGAGCTGTTCCAGCAGGGAAGCCAGCACAGCTCAGGGAGGTGAGGTGGGTTGGGATGAGCACAGGTTTGATCCCACAGTCTCCTCTCCCTGCTTGATTTCCCAACCCAGAGCCCAGCACGGCCCCCTCGGGGGTGTCTGCCACCAGCCTGTCCTCCTCAGCCATCCAGGTGTCCTGGACAGCCATTCCCTGGAAGATGAGCAATGGAAGGCTGCTGGGCTATGAGGTGAGTCTGTGGAAATTAAAATATTTCAATGAATCAGCCCTATTTGTTAAATAAAATCCAATCTTTGTAAAGGGCTGTGGGCTGGAAAGGTCATGCAGAACAACCACACAGATTCACCCCAAATCTTGCTCTTCCTGCCTCACCTACAGGCTGAAAAAGAAGAATTTTTACTATCTTTGTTAAAAAAACCCCACAGAATGAAGCTGTGTTTTGCTTCTTGTGCTGATAGATAGCCATGTATCTGACATAACTCCAAACTAACTTTTTCTCAGAATTACATTTACTTTCAAAGAAACTTCTTTATAAGGTGCATTTTTCTGAGCTTGTTTCCTTCTTAATGAAGTAATGTTTTCCCTCTTGTCACTCTTTAGTTCAAGCAGAATCTAATATTTCAATTGCCTTTTTCCTGCAGTTACACTGAAAAGAACAGCAAGCATGAGAAGCAGATGGATAAGAATATTTTATTTTTGCCCAGTAAACATATTTCTAAAACTTGAATGCATTTCTACCTTTTTCAGCTGAAGGTAAAAGGGAATGCACTGAAAAGAGTTGAGTACAGTGCAGTGAGTGAACAGCCCATTCCACACAAGCCTTAAATGGTTTTGGTTTTTATCTCCTAGGTTAGGTACTGGAATAATGACCAAAAAGAAGAATCTTCAAACAGAGTGAAAGCAGCAGGGAATGAAACATCAATAAAAATTACAGGGTTGAGGAGCAACTTGGCTTATTACACAGCAGTGCGTGCCTACAACAGTGCTGGGGCAGGGCCCTTCAGTGCCACCGTCAATGCCACCACCAAAAAGCCACGTGAGTATCTCCCTGTGGACTGGGGAGAGCCAGGAATGGTGGGGCAGCATTGGAGGGGGAAGAAGAGCAGTGGGAATCACAAATATGAGTGACCCAAATTTCCCTGCAGCCAGGAAAACCCAACCATTGCAGGGGAGCCCGAGGAAGAGCTGTGATTTCTGCACAGAGCCTCTGTTATGCTGCTAATGACTGGGAGAAATTGAAAAGAAAAATCTCTGTTATTTAGAAGGGGAGGAAAAAGGAGACTTGTTGAATTTTTCAGTGTTCTATAACATATTTATAAGCTCTCTGGGGCATGGCTTTTGAAATGCAATGAACCTCATGGAGTTCATGCAAAACAATCCTTCATGTCCACTGTTTCCCCTTGAACAAATTGCACAGGAGGCCACTCTGCTGCTGCAAAGGCAAAATTAAGCTGGAGAACAGATTGTCAAAGGCTGCACTAATTTTTCTACAAGTGGAAATATTTTTAGTGTGCTCTTCCATTGTAATACAGCTCAGAATCAGGGTCATCAGTCTTGAAGTGTTTCTGTCAGAGGCACAAGAACACACAATTAAATCTGTCTGAAGGGTCAAATTCCCTGCAATAGTCATTAACATACCCTGAGCAGACAGAATTGTAGCATTAATATTATGAAATAAGCTAGTTTATCAGAAATTATTATATGCAAAAATGAGTGTCAGTCTGTCACTGAGGACTAAACCAACTCAGATTTGCCAGAGTTTAAATATATTATATGCACAATTACCATGAACTGGCTGAAGTGACTGACTGCCTGCAGCCTGGACAGGACATGGGAAAAGGAATTTTTTTTTTTTTCTTTGTGGCTGCTCACTGGAGGTGGTGCCAGGCTGGTCAGCTCAGGGATTTTGAGTCCTTTTTTAGTGTGTCCCCCACTTTTGGGGTGTGTGACTGATGGCTGGACAAGCCCCTGATGTCACTGGTGTGAACAAGGATCTGGATCAGGCCCTTGGTAAGTCACTGCTATTTGGAATAATTAAAAAGGAAAATTAAATGCATTATGTCCATGGATCTTTCTGGTGAATAAGGAGAGCAAGACCATGTAATGTCAGTCTGAAGATTTTGATAAATTAGTTTAATTGCTAAGAAAAATAATTCTCCATGCTACTGCAGTAGAAACTGATTTTTCATTCAAATGTGTGATTTTTAATCAATCCCAATTTGTAATTTAATTTGAATATTTGTGATTGGTGTGGTTTTTACTGTGAAGGATTTTTATCCCCCCACAGGACCTGCCAGGTCCATCTCAGAAACTCTTGCCATATCAAGGAATACAAATAGTTCAGGTCTTTTGGCAGTGTATTTCAAAATTGAAATAGAGCCTTTGACAATTAAAATATCATTGCTTTTAAATTTGAAATACGCACATTTACAGCCCAGAATAACAAGTGGAGATTTAAATATTGCTGTGTAAAATGCCAAGTGAGCAGGGAAGACTTGCCCAAGTTGTTACAAATTATTTCACATTTAGAAAGTCCTAAAATAAAACCCAGTGTTCTGTCCATCAGCTCCTAATTGTGAGAAATGCTCCTTTCTGAGAGCAGCTTTCAGCACCTGAGAAATCCCTGCAGCTCCCTGGACATGTCCTGACCTGACTCTGGATCAGGACCTTCCACAAGTAAAGTTCTGAGCACTGATGATTTCTGGAGATTTTGGTGTCTGCAGCAAATGGAGTTCTGAATCCCACAGACAGAGGCTTACAGTTCTTAGAGACAATTACTCTTCATTTTTTTTTCCACATGTCATCTTAATATTTTGTTGTGGATTTCAAGGATGACTCATTTCCTTTGAAATTCAGCTGTAATATCTCTGTGTGAAAACGATTCATACATGCTGTAACACTTCATTCTCAGGAGTGAAACAATCTCCTCTTACATTTACAAGAAGTGGTTATTATTAGAACATCAGGTTAAATCTTCCTCAGTACATAGAACAAGACAAATAGTGAAAAAAATAGCTGTGGGTGGTTGTTTGACTTGAAATATTTTTTTTAAGCCTCACAGGGTTTGTTTTTTTTTCCTTTTTTTGAGTATAATCAGGTGAGTTTTGATCTGACTGCTTATGGAAAGAAGGCAGGGAACTTCCTGTGTGAAAGAATTGAAAAGAGGAGGTGAAAAAAGAGAAGAAAAAACCCATAAGCACATGGATACAAGTGTTCAAACCACTCTCAGTGCTTAAAGCTGGAAGCTCCAGTCTCAAAGCACAGCTCAGTCCACCTAAGCAGCAGTTGCCTCCACTAGGTGACAGCAACAGTAAATTGTTTTCCTTAACACATTTAGAAAAGATTTTAATCATTGATTTGTGTCACTGCAGGACCCATTTTCTGGGAAACCAACCTGAGGTGTTTGAAGAGGTTTGTACTTCCCTGAAAGCTTGGCAGCTCCAAGGTACACGAAGGGGCAGAGCCCAGAGCATTTCCAAAGCAGCTGCTTTGGAAATAACAGCCTTGGGTTGCTCATGAACAAAAAAATCCCAGCAGATTTCCTTGGCCAAAGCCCACTTTTGGCACAGGCTCAGTTCAGAACCACAACTCGAGTTGGAAGAACCAACAGACAAAAAAAACCTTCAAATATTTTCCACATCTTAAAGTAAATCAACATAGTAAATTTGAATATTCACTGAGACAAATTTAGTCTAACAATCTATTGTGAAGAATTTTCTTGTTCTTGGCACTGTACTAAAACTAGAACTTGTCTGTTACCATCATTAGAGTTTGTTCTAATTAATCACCCATGTCCTAAGGCACAGCTTCTGTCTGGCTGTATTGAATGAAGGCCCAGCAACAGATATTTCAACTTCAGAACCAAGAGTTATGTGCCATTCTGGCTTTTTCCTTCCTTCTGTTTTTGGAATTTAGCCTCTGAACCATAATGTGCACAGAGAGGAGCCTGCACTGGAGCTGCTTTTGCATCCCAAATGTAATGACAGCCAATTACCTGAGCTGGTGGATCAATCACCAGTGCCAGTTAAATTAAAGTTCTGCTTTTGTTGTGTGTTTGAAGCACCCAGCCAACCCCCAGGAAACGTGGTGTGGAATGTGACAGACTCCAGAGTGATCCTGAGCTGGGAGGAGGTCAGAGCCATGGACAACGAGTCCGAGGTCACGGGCTACAAGGTCAGTGGGGACAGAGCTGGAGCAGCCCAGAGCTGACATTTCCTTGTCTGTTTGCATGTGCAGAGGATGCTCAGTACCACCCTCAACCATTTCTAGGGATTTTAAATCACATTCTAACAGTGTCTCACCATTAATGTTCCCTGCTCCCTTTCCCTCCCCACGCTGGCATTGCTCAGCTCTTGGGATCCCACCCACACCTGGATCTGAGAACATTTAAACACTTACCACATCCATAACACTGATTTTAAATGTCTAACACCTACCCAAATGGATAAAACTTTGGAAGAAATCAGAAAGATTTACCCTGATGGATGTAGCTTCCATTGCTGGCCAAGTATATTTATTATATTTATTATATATTATCACATATATTAAACTGATATTTTTAAACCCTTTCACCTCTTACCTGCTCAGGGCCATGCTCATTTCCCTGACAGAAATTACACTGTTGCATCTGCTTTAAATCTGATCAGCACACAAATGTAGAAGTGTTTAAATATGTCATATAAGGGTGTAAAAAATAGCTGAGGATGCTCCTGATAAGCCCTGTACTGCTGGATCCCACATGGTATATTCCTGAATTAAAGATTTAGGCTGAAGATCTGATTACCCAGTTGTACTGCAAGAAGAACATGTTTACAGCTGTTCCAGTGTCCCACCACCCATTATTTCATATTATTGTAATAAAAATAATATATGATAGGTATTATCACCCATTGTGCCATTTTAAATTAAATCTGGAATAAAAGGCTGTGACTGATGTTCCCTTCTTCCTTTCAATGTAGTTCCATGCTGGGATATTAACCAAAAACCAGCTCTTTTCTTTCATCTCATCTCCTTTAAAAGCTGAAATGGTGTTTGTGGGAGTGAAACACTAATCTTAGAAAATTAGGATTTTAGTTACCTTGTTGAAAATAATTAGAAGGGAGTAGTTACCTGAAACTTAAATAATTGATTGTCTGTCATGTCATGTTTGCTCAGCTGCACTTACAATGGGAAAAGATCAAACTAGTGAGCAGACCTGACAATGCAACCAGAAACCCATTTGAGAAACTGGACTATCCCCAGAAATCATTTGTATTGTCATTGATAGAAAAGGTCAAGATTTTAGGGTGAGGAAGACTCACCTTACTTCCTCCTCTTAGGACCCCTCCCCATGAAAATGACCCCAGACTTCATTTAAGAAGTCAATCAATGCTTAATAGCTATTCAAGCTAATTACCATGGGAAGCAGGGGATGGGAGGGGCTGTTATTATGAATATGGATTTGTTTGAATCCTTTGTCAATAAATAGACTCTGTGATCACCTGTGATTTTGCAGTGTGTATTAGAGGATTACCTCTAATGAATAAACACACACTTTCTAACTAAGCTGTTAGAGAGTCTTTTGTCCGACGCAGTTGAGTCTCGGTATTAGACCAATTCTCACTATTTTGGTGAATGAGGAGGTGGCAGGGCAGGTGCTGAGCTGGGCTGTGTTCTGTACCCAGGTTCTGTACAGGACCAGCAGGCAGGGCAGGGTGGAGGTGCTGAGCACGGCCAGGACCTCGGCCGAGCTGTGGCTGCGGCTGCAGGACGATTATCTCATCGAGGTCAGAGCCACCACCGAGGGGGGAGACGGCAGCAGCAGCGAGCAGATCCTCATCCCCAGGCTGGCCAGTAGGTTCAACCCCTTCTCCTCTGTCCCAGCTTGTCTTTGCTCCCTTTGTTGATGATAAAATAAAAACAAACTCAAATGAATGCTTAGATGTTGTACGGTAATAAGGTAATCGAGAGGAAAGCTGTTAAAATCCTCGTGCCCTTATGCGTGGCAAACTCCATTCTGCTGAACTGGTAAATGAACATGGAAATTGGTATTAAAAATGTTAAGTTTTTTACTTTTTTCTCCTTTTTATTAAAAAAAAAAAAAAACCTATTACCTTGAAAGTAGACTCACAGAATCATTAAGTTTGGAAAAAATCTCCAAGATCATTGAGTCCAACCTTTGACCAAACATCACCTTGTCAGCTAAACCAGAACACTAAAACTATTCGTGATCACAGCATTTTGCAAGATATCTTTGTAATTTTAAAATATTTACTCTATTTTTGTAGATATCTAGAGCTTGCAAGAAAAAAAAAATAACAGTAATCTTTGCTTAGCATCTAGGAAGAGTAATAATGTGGCACAACACATACTTATGCTTTCATTTAATCCTCAATTCCTTTTTTCCTTTGTCACAGGTATGGATGCAAGAGGTTCTGGTCCATCAGTCTTGAGTATCTTCAGTGTCTCCAGCTTCTTAGCAACAATATTTTCCTTGACCCTTAATTCCATGTTGTGCTGATACATTTGCATTTGCTGAGGGAAAAAAATTGATTACTAAAGTGCTTTTTTAAAAAAACTGCAGTGGTTAATGCATGTTTTTTCTTCTATCCTGACGTGTTTTTAAATTCTTTCTATTTCACTGTAAGTTGAAGTAAAAATACCATGTAAAGTTTAGCAAATCCTTTAAAAAGGAATCTAAAATGCCTTAATACTTGAACCAAAGGAGTTTACATGTTCCATACTTCAGATACAGTGTAAGAGAGAGAGGGGGAGGGATGGCACTGTGAGGTCAGGGCTGGGAGGGAGAGTGAAAAACTCCATTGTTGCAGCAACCCTGAATTGTTCTGGGTCTGTTCTGCATTCTTACAATAACATTTGGCCTGGGAAAGCTGAAATCAGAGATGTGGCTGTTACCAGTGGGAGGGTAACACAACCACGAGGCTGCTGCCAAGGCAGTGCCAGCACCCAGGAGCTTGGATCATTTTCCTGTGGGAGTTGCTCTAAATGGAAGGAGATCCCAAAAGAAATCCCATTTGGAGCAGGGCAGAGGCAGGGCCTCCAGGAATGATCCCAGCTGTGTTCTGAGGATGTTTGCACCTTCTCACCCACCCACCCTTCAGCAGGAAATTCTGCAATTCATTTCCTCATCTCCCCACCTTGCCTTTCCCAGCCAGGCTCGTTGTTCCCAGCCAGGCTCCCCCACCCTGAGGATGCTGTGATTGCCCCTGGCAGTTTCAGGAGCTGCAGTGCCCAGCTGGCAGCACTGCTGAAATGCAGAGGCACCTTAGGAAGAGGGACAGCCACCCCCTCCCTTGTGACCTGCAGCCCCAAATTCTCCTGCTCATTTCTCAGTGTTTGCCACACTGCAAACACCCTGAATTCAGACTTGGAGTCAGACCTCTCCTTCCTGCTGCTCTGTAACCAGTTCTGAACTGTTCCACCTGCTC
This sequence comes from Muscicapa striata striata, assembly GCA_030060385.1. NCBI lineage: Eukaryota > Metazoa > Chordata > Aves > Passeriformes > Muscicapidae > Muscicapa > Muscicapa striata. The sequence goes on along the minus strand of JAREIS010000002.1, from coordinate 5,845,835 downwards.
TGCACCCCACTGCTGTCACATGAGTCTGGGAAGTTCATGGAAATATTAGGATATTAAAAAAAATGGTACAACAACTCTTCAGACTTGCTGTTGTAGAGAAATCTGTGCTTACTTTCATGGCAGTAAATTAAAGATACATTAAGCCTGATCCATTTGACTTGTAGAGTTGTGGCTTCACTCAAATCAGCCTTTTGGACACTTTTTAGAGAGGTCACAGCATCCCTGTGCCAGCACCTGTTCACGTGACATAAAGCATCTCCTCTTAAAGACTGGTTTGTTTGGTTTTTTTTCATTTCACAATCCTGTTACAACACAGAGAGCTACAAAGGGAGAACCAGGATTAATAAAATCATGGTAGCACTGTAGAAAAAACAGATCTACATTCAGCTGGCAGGTGAGCTGATGAGCTCCAGATGAGACAAAGTGCTGCTGAGGAAAGCAAGAGCTGTATATACTGTACATAGAGAGCTATAAATGAGTTAAAAATTAGTTGTTTTTCCATGTGGCTGACCAGTGTTGTTTTCAGACACTTGCAAACAGGGGGGTGGGTGGGACATGGAAGTCCAGGTGTTCCTAGTGAGTAAATAGTAATATTTCATGCAACAAAGGGTGACTCTTGTTTCACAGAATTCTAGTCCAGGTTCCTGTACTGCCCATTTTTCATGCCCTTACATTGTATTCTTACTTGATTTCGAGTTCTATATCTCCATGAGATATGTACCCAGTACCTTGTTTCATATTGAAAAGGTTGAAATTTATCCTTGAACTTCCAGTTGTGTGTGTATCCTATGGTTATCTGTATGCATTCTTTTCTATGGCTCTAATAAAATATTTATTACATTGAGGGATAATAGAATATCTCAAAGTGTTATTGCTTGTTCCTATTGCATATTTGTACATGTTGGGAGTTTAATACATCTGAAAATGGTTGTGCCCAAGCTTCTGCCTACAGGTTTACAGCAGGATGGGTAAAAATCTACCTCCATTTCCCTGGCTTCACTTCCCATCTATCCAATCAGGCTGTTTCCTCTTCCCTGAAGTGGAAAAAAAAAAAAAACCCAATATAATTATACTGAAGAAGAGTTAGTTTTTTATAATAATTTCTTCAGTGTATCACTGTTTAACATTAAATTGCAGGTCCTGTTTGCTGCTGCAGTTGCCTGCTCCTTACACACTGCAGCTTCCCATAAAACCTGACTTTTTCCAGCTCTAAAATCTTTTCCTTGGGAGCACAGGCACAGCACAACTATTTATTTTAAGTTTTTAAAGTTTTTACCTGCATAATAGGGAGCTAAACCTATGCTGCAATAAGGGTTAGTAATGATCCCAACAAATCATAAGTGTGGACACAAGACTGAAGTAATTTTTCTTGAGTAAATCAGTTTTTTTTTTTCCTTTCAGATGATTGTAGGTGGTTACTCCTGCCTTACTCTGCCTCCTCAATGTCCAGATTAGTCCTCCTTTAAACTGATCTCTCCCTCATGTTAATGCAGCTCAGGGTTATTTGCACTAATAGGAGTAACTTGGTTCTCCAGTGAGTTGATAAAAACAAGCTGGCATTGGGAAAATGCAGGAGGAAAGGGTGGAGAGGCAGTAAGGGATATTCCTACCTCCTGCAGGCATTTCCAGAGCAGCTCCTGTGACCATCCCAAATTAGCAACTCAGTCCTGGGGTGGGAAAAAAAAAAAAAAAAAAAAAAAAGAAAAATAACAATATGAATGAAAAATGCTAATAGAATTCCTCATAGAAGAACTGCAGGTGGTGGGAAGATGGTTCTGCCATTCTACTGGACTTGTGCTTCCCCAAAATAACCAGCACTTTGTAACAATTAATATTTGAAATCTCATAAGGAAGAATGGTAGGCTTCAGTTACAGTTTTAGAAATTGCATTCTTTTCAATTCCCCATCCAAAACCAGAGCTGTATTCTAAAGCTTGAATTTTTCAGAGGTACTTGGAGTAACGATTTTTTTTTAAAAAAAAACAACTTTTCTTTTGAACAGTTTACTGTGGGATATGCTACAAACATGCAGGATCCTCTATGAATACAAAATAAGTTTAAAACTAATATCACTTCGGGCCAAAGAAATATTGGAGATCTCCATTTTCGACTTAATTTGCCTTTCAGTGGTGGCAGGCAGACGTGGGCAGAGCCTGCCAGGTTCTATCTGTTATGTCTTAATAACAGGCAATAAAGCAAGCTGTCCAGCATGAGGGAGTGCATTCATCTGACAGCTCTGTCTGAAATAAATAAAAATGGAATATTGTGAAAATAAAACGAGTTTGTAAACAGGCCCTGGCTCTCTTAGGGGAAACAAGCTCCTGGATTGTTTTATGCTAATGCTGTGAAGTGCTGAGAAGCAATAAAAGGGGTGGGTTTAGCAGAGACAGACCTGGGTGCACCTTGCAGCTGCTTTATCAGGGCTGATGGATAAAAAGAGGCATTTGGAACCTGGGATGTGCCAGGGATGGGGGATGTGGGGCACCTCCAGCATCTCTGGGGAGCAGCCTTGTCCTCTGAGAAAAGCCTTGTCCTTGTCCTCTGAGAAAAGGGATTCCTCAGAATCCCCCAGGTCACAGCCCAGTCTCTGAGGAGGAGGGAGCAGCCTGGGAAAGAGGAGAGAATGTCCCTTTTTTCCAGGCTGAACTCCTACTCAGCAGCCTCATCAAATTGTTGCAGTTGTTAAAGTCTCACCTTTGGCTTGGAGGTGTTACCCCAGTGGTTTTGAAATTAAATACAGAAACTAAATTTGAGCCTTAAAAATCAAACTTACAAAGAAGTACTGTTTTTCTCAATATATATAAAGGAAATATTAACTTGAATTAAATTTTACAATCCAAATGATGATCCTAGAAGTGGTCCTGATTTGTGTTCATGAAACATTCCATTGATAATTTGAGAAATGTAAACTAGAAATCCATTGAAATTTGGTTTAAAGGGAAACTGAAATCCTGGTGTTTCCCCAGGTGGCTGAGGGTGTGGACACCTCACTGGCATCCCCTCCAGGACAGTCCTGTGCCAGCTCTGCCACTCTGTCCTGCTGGCAGGGGTGCCACTGTCCCCAGGAGAGGCACGAGTACTTTGCCAAAATCCAGCCCACAGTCACTCCCAAATAACCCTGGCACCAATTTGGGATCGATTTCCCTGTTTTCCTGGCTGTGACTGCCAGTCTCTGTCCTGCCTCCCAGAGTTGTCCCCAGAAGTTTGGGGTTTCAATAAACACTCACCTTTCCCTCTGTTCCTGTTGCACAGCCTGAGCAGCCACGTTGCAGTGTCTGCACTGCCCTCGTTGCAATTCATTCCCTTCTCTGGGTTTGCTTTGGGTTTGAACTCTGTTTTCAGACTTCACAGTTTGTGCATGAGAGTGTTTTAGTATTAGAATTTCACAGGACCTTCATGTGCATCCTTCCTTTGCTTTTTCCATCTTTAAGGGTCAAGAAAACTTGGTAAACTCACTTGGAATTAAATTTCTTTTCTTGAACTCACTGATCTTTTTGAGGTCAAGAAGTGTCTTTGAAACTCTTTTTTTTTTTTTTTTTTTTTTTCAAATGCACAAATATAGGAGACATGCCTGTAACCCCATGCAGCATTACTGAGACATTTTCTTCTGAATGTACCCAAGATTATTTTCTTACCCTTTAAGAGCATAATTAGTCCTGTGAGGTCTGGGCCATGCCTGCTCTTTGTGCTGTGCTCTTCATTCCTTCCCAGCCATTTATTCCCTTTAGGGGGGAGAACATCAAGGCACTGGCAGAGGATGAAAAAAGGAAGAACCAAAAGCATCCCGTTAGGAGCCTGTGAAAGGATGTAACTTCAGGATGTTCATTAATTCAGCCCATGATAATTTAAACTCAGAACAGCTCAGAGGGCAGTGGGGCAGCCAGAACTGTCCATCAGGAGAGGGAAGGTTCTGGGGGAGTCCAGCTCCTTGCTGGGTGCTCAGCCCTGATTCCCCAAATGCTGCAATCCTGGGGATGCAGAGCTGCAGGAGGAGGGACAGGATTTGCTGCCTCACTCCAGGAAGAGCCAAGGCTGCAGGGCTGGACTGGCCCAGCCCCTCACAGGGAGGGTTTGAGTGCCCTTGGCCAAAGGTGGGACCTAAACCCAGCTGCCAAAGCAGGGCCAGCAATGGAAATGCACAATAAAAGTGATTCCTTTGGACAAGAGCCATGGGCAGCTCCAGAGGCACTCCCTGCTCCCACAGCATCCTCCTGCTCAGGGCTGGGGGAGTCTCCTGCTCCTGCCCAGTGAGGCAGGGGCTCCAGGACATGAGGGACAAACCCTGAACCCTGCAGGTGGATTTTGTCACCTCCAGAGGAGATGCTCTGAATGTTCCTCTGAGGCTGGAGCACCAAAGATTCTCCCTGAGCCAATTCCCTCTGAAGATGGGATCTGGCAGGGCAGGGGAGGTGTCCATTGGGACTGCTGTCCCTGGGGGGATCTCTCTGTTGTGCTGGAACACAAGCAGTGATCTGTTACATCAGGTAAAAACACAAAACAGAGTCAGAGGGAACATGGGAAAGCCCTCTCGTTCCTCCCCCTGGTGATACAAAGAATAAATCATTTTCCCAGGATCTGTAAAGGAGTCAGAACAGGACATGTGTTTAACAAGAATTTCCCTCATTAGCAATCCAAAGAGGGCCATGCTTAAGGCAGACAAATAATTTAATTTTTGTCACACTTCCTAACATTGCCACCAAACTGAGGCACTTACAGTCACCCTTGTCACAACACTAATTATCTATTTGAATAGCAGAGCTCTCTGCTGATTGAATGAGTTCTGCAGTGAGAGCAGATCATTTCAGCAGCATCTGATCATCATCACTTTTTGGATATAGGATGTAGATAGATTATAATGACAAAAAATATGGCTTTGGTACCTTTGCCTCAGATGAGATGGGGGAGCTTCAGCAGCAGCCAAAACATCAGTTCATGGTCTGGAAAACAATGTCTTGGGGGTTTGTGTTGCCTTGGAAACGTGGAAAATAAAGCACCATTAATTACCTATTTTGAAGCAAGCAGTGTATGCAGTGCTGAGGGCCTGATCCCAGGCTAATGAATCCCTCACCCCAATTCCAGCAGCCTTGGGCTGATCAATCAGCCCTGCTGAACCAGGGCAGGGCTGAGCACAGCAGAGCTCTGCCAAGTTTTGCTGTGCCTGTGATTCCAGAGTGTCACCAGGAGGCTCCAGGCACACACTCCCAGGGCAGTGGTTCCTCTTGTCTTCACATCCATGACCTCAAAAACATCTTCAGCTGGTTGGTTTTTATAATAAATGCATTTTGTCTTCAAGGAGGTACAAGCAGCAGACCTGATAAATGTCCAGGAAAACACATATGCTAGCACTATGTAAATCCCACATATACATATTTCTCTCTCTCTTTTTTTTTTTTTTTCCCTCCAGATAAAAAACCATTCTGGTAGTCCTGGCTACTAGCACAGAACCAGCAGTTCAGCCAGACCTTCTGTCATTCTACCCAAAATACTGCCAAAATCTTTGCTGTTACATCTTCTGTATAATAACTCCTAAGTGTAATTCAACATTTTTATCTACAGGCTGCATGTGCTGTTTTTCCTCCCTCTAATAGTGGTGCTTTGGTGCTAATTTTATAATTAGGAAATATAACTCTATAGGATAACTCTGAAATAACTCTTATAATAAATAACTCTATGAAATCAGTCTCTTCTTGTATGAGTTTGAAGTTGTCATAGAAGTTTCTTTTGGAATACTACACCCCCCTGCAAACACAGCCCAAAGCAATCAGGGAAAACTTTAGGCACAAAAAATATGGAAGGATAAAAATAACTCCAGTAATTCTGAGATCTTGCCCACAGCCCAAGTCTGGGGCACAGCCACGTCCCAGGCTGCTGGAAAAGCACCACTTTCATCTTGTACCACACTAAGCAAATGCTATTTTTATATTGGTCTCAGCTATTTTAAGTGAAAATCTGCTTAAAAAGGACACTGAAAGACAACCTTTCCCTTTGGTGAGCATCCATTTCTAAATGAGCTGTTTACAGCAGTAATTTGGAGTTTTCTTTTCTCTCTCCAGTTTTCCTCAGGACTGATGCCAGTGGCAATCTCTGTGAATCTCCTGACTCTTTCTGGAGGTTAAACTGGCTACAAGAAAGCTGGATCAAAGGGAAAGAAAAACTTTGTTTGGGAAGCACAAAAATATTTACATAACACAAGATAAGCCAGAACTCCTCATTTCTACACTTGTAAAAAGCATGTTAAAAAATTGGCCATTTTTAGTTCAGCTGGGGAGGAGAGAAGGGATTTTATAACTCATGCAAGAGAAGAGAGGCAAGGCTGGAAATCAGTTTGTGATGCAGCTAATTGAAAAGATCCAGAGTTTCCAGGGTTTCCTGCCTGGAGGAGAAGAATCTCTTGGAGCCATTTGGATGCACAAGAGGAAAAGAGAATAAAGTTTCCCACCACGGACAAATGACTGGGAAAGGGCAGCCAGGAACAACTGGATTGGAGCAGGCAGACCTTGGAAAGCAAGGCAAGAACTTTGTTTCAGCCTCCTCTGAGCTCCTCAGCTGCAATCACTAATTTTTCAGCAGACTATTAATACAACTTGTGAGAGATAACACAGATTGAATTGGGGTTGGCCACTGCAGTAAAAAATTAGAGACATTATTTTTCACAAGATGTTTCTCCAGAATTCACCTCTTTCTGGCCAGCTCTGCCAAACTCAGACAAAACAGGGAGATCAAAACATTTATTGATATTTATTCTGAGTTCATCATCTCTCCTCACTGACATGCTGGAACCAAACCAAACCATAAATGTTTTGATATCAAACACCCACTTGTGCCACTCTGGGAGGAGCAGAGCTGTCCCTCCTGCTCTTAATTAACTGTCCTCTGGGAAGAAATGAGAAAGGCCATGCTTTAAATGAGACCCATTTGGGGAAGGCTTTCTTCAAAAGAGGAGAGTTCTGAGATGCTCTGGAGCTGCCAGGCAGAAGCCATCTGTGCTGGGTGAGTGCTGCCAGAGCTCAGGAGTGCTCCAGAGTGATTGTTTAGATGGAGAAGGTGGCTGGGGGTCAGAGTGCTGCCATCTGAGCTGATGGAGCCTGGGAATGAGAGCAGGCATTGCTCCCACACCTCCCTTACCTGCAGAGGAGTCACTCCTGCTGCTGGAATGTTGTTCTTGTTTCTCATGAAAAGAGATTCTGCTGCTTGGGGCCCCTTCCCTGCTAAACTGGAGTTTGTGCTAGAAAGTGTGGGACAGGGTCAAGCCTCTCCTCAGAGGGTTAAAATCAAATATCTCCTCATTTTCTTGAAGCTTTGTGGATCAGAATTCTCCCTTACCCTGGGGAGCATGAACACCCAGCTGCATGTTTGGGGTGAAAGCCCAGATTTTAGAGACCATGGTTTGATTTCTAGACCTGGATCTTCTACTAAAGGGCTCCATCACATACAGCCACAACTTCAATACTGAGTTGATGAAAAACAGGTTTAAATCTCTTTTTCCCCCAGTTTCAGTTAATTTCCAATATTGCACGTGCTCTTTTCTCAGGTCCCAGCCCAGCTGAGGTGCAGCCACAAGAGTCCTGCCATTCCCAAACTGCTCTTATTGGGGCAGCCCAGGGCTGGGAGTCCCAGGTTCCCAAGGAGAGGAATTGCTGATGGAATTCATTATGTCTCCTGTGGCCAAAATAACCAGACAAGCTTATGAATACAAGTAGACACGATGAGGACAATATGCTTAAAATGCTGGATTATAGGGTAGTGGCATAGAATGGGAAAAAATTGAAATTAGAAGAGAATAAAAAAGAGCATTAGAGAAACATTGAATATTTTGTCCATTTCACCTGCCTTGTGTGTTGCTTTAAGGATTCAAAAAAGGTTCAAGGAAGGTATTTGAAGTGCCAAGAAAACATTCTTGTTGGTGAGTCCCACCTGCCCAGCAGCTGCTGTACATGGGCTGGAAGGGCATTTTTCATTGGTGATAAGGAGAAAAGCATTTGAACAGAGAACCACAAAATCATCTAGAGCAGAAAAGACTTTTAAGATCATCAAGTCCAACCATTAACCCAGCACTGCCAAGGTCACCACTAAACCACATCCCCAAGCACCACATCTACACCTCCTTTAAATCCCTCTGGGCTTGGTGACCCCAGCACTGCCCTGGGCAGCCTCTTCCAGGGCTTAACAACCCTTTCAGGGAAGAAATTCTTCGTAATATCCAATCTAAACCTCCCCTGGCACAAGTTGAGGCCATTTTCCCTCTCTTATGGCTCGTTACCTGGGACAAGAGACATCCATTTCCCTCTCTGTGCAAAGCACTGGATTTTGTGAGCACAGGAACTCAAAACAGAGATGCTTGGATGAACACACCAAAGAGCACTGGAGCATCACTGCTCCAGAGGGAAAACCTTCCCCTGCACACCTGTGGCAGGACAGGGCTGCTGGCTCACAAATTCAGTCCCTCTTCACTTAAACATGAGGACAAATATATAAAATACACACCCAGAAACCTGATGGAGTGAAGGGCTGGTTTCTCCACACGCCAGCAGCAGAGATGCTGCTGATTGCCAGGCTGCAGATGGACACTGCATTCAGAAATTAAACCATAAGTGAATGGTTGTTGGGGTTTTTTTACAGCATCAGTCAGATTTTGTGTCTGTGGGAAACTTTTCCTCAGAGAGGCTCTTTTCACAGACACAGCAGGGATGGAGGTAACAGCATGAAATGAGAGAGCTCAAAAAGCAGCAGCGTGCTGCAGGAAGCAGCATTTGCATGTTAAGCTACATCTATTCCCTGAACGCTCAGACACATGAAAGCAAGCCTGGGTTTTTGGTTAGCAGCAGATCTGCTTGCTGCAGCCCAAATTTAAAGGTCAGGGATGTTTAGAGCTGGGTTATTTTTTTTGCACTGAGCTGGAGCAGAGTTGCAGGGCTCTCCTGGGGAGGAGGCACCGTGCTGGGACAGCAGGTCACAGTCCTGTCTGCAGCACAGTGCCCTGACATCGGCCCCTGCCTCCCAGTGCCACTGGCCCTGAGTCACTGGGATGTTGTAGGAGAGACACTTCTCTGATACCAGTGACCTTAACAAGAGCTTTTCAGAGCTTGTCAGGCTGTGACAGCTGAATCCTTTCAGGCACGTCGATGCCACGTGAGTGGAAAGCAGCTGAACAAAACCTTTTTTCCAAAAACACAGCCCTGAGGAGAAGTATGAGACATTCAAACTCAATTCAAACCTGCCTCACCTGCAGAAATTAAACTGGCTTTTGACCAGGCTGAAGGTTTCCTGCCTGCCATGGCAATTCTGCCCTTTGGCTTGGCAGGGCTGGCAGCATCACTCCCTCCCAGCTCAGCAGCCACAGGCGAGGATGCTCAGCTCTGCCTCCCACTGCTCCTCATCCTCCTGTGACACCCTGACAAACAGCCAGCCATGGCAGGGCTGTCACCCACACCCCCCAGCTCCCCAGGATGCTGTTTCCTGCCTTGCTTTGGCAATCAGGAGCAGGTGAAGCGGGAGATAAAGAATAAAATGATGACCCTTGTCATCGCCCTCCAGAGGAGCAGCACGGATGTGGCTGTGTGTTTGAATAGTCAGGGCAGGGGCAGACACACATGCTGCATTTACTGAGATAAATGTTGGTCTCAGCTGTTGAATTCCTGGTGCTGATGAAGGCTGCAGAAACATTGTGTGTATGCAGAGTGGATAAGAGATGAGGGCTTGCTGTTGCCTGCCAATAGATAAAGGACTGGAGAGACTGCTGCTTTGTTTGGGTTTGTGATTAGATTGATATGGCTCATGTCTTAGAACACTGCTGGGATGGGTGAGCAATTAAACAGCAATACAAGCCAAGACCCTTGGATTCACCTGAAATGCCCTGGGGAGCTGGCAGGGAAGAGCCCTGGAGGGACTGGTCTGACCCCAGAAAGCACTGCAGAGGGACAAATAAAAATAAATAAATAAATAAATAAACAAACAAACAAACAAATAAATAAACAAATAAAAACCCTGCAGAGGGTTTTTATTTCAGCTCTTCTGGACTGGACATTTTTTCATGCTGGTGAGGTGGCACATGGTTCCATCTCCTCTGGAGAGGGGACACAGCTTCTGAAGCCACAAGGGAGGGAAAGGTGGGGACAGACTTGTCTCACATACACCCAGGTATAAATGTGTACAGCTGCCACACAGCCTGGACAGGCCCTGCTGGAGAGGGGAGGAGGAGGAAAGGAAATTCTCCTTTTCTCTCTCTGCCTCCAACAAATTCACCCCTGCTTATGGCACCTGATGCTACTTGCAATCACCTCTTACCTGGACCTTTCACCTGTTCCTGTTCTGGGACTGATCCTACCAAGGACAGCTGAACTCCCCAGAACTCTTCTCCTCTTCAGCTCTGGCCTCTCTGTGGGGATTGCCATAAGTTACCCAAATTTTACTGCTGCATTCAGGGCTCAGAGCAGAAGTTACATAAAGCAGCAGCACCCCTGTAAGGAAGAACTGATCCTCAGAGGGGATGAGAGCAGCTGTAGCTCTCAATGCTTACCTGAAATGGGGTTTTATGAAATTGCAGGTAGTACCAAAAATTTCAAAATACAGAAAAAAATCTGACACACCTATGAATGAAAATATTGCCAGTTATGTTTAAATGCATTATTCCATGAAAAATGTGATCAAACTCCATTTAAATGTCTGACTATCTCAGGATTTAGTGTATCTGCTGAAAATTGTCATCACAAAGATAAAAAAAAAATTAAAGGCTTTGAATTAGAGTTGCTTACCTGTAACACCCCAGGCTGTGCTCAGGATCTCAGGCACCTGCAGCTCCATATCCTCCAACACTTGAACATGAAGTCAGGGAAGGTTTCCTTTGGGAAGAGGTGAGAGAAACAAGCTGAGTCACAGGTTGAGTTAGGAACTCTAATCTCTGTTTGATTTTGGGCACGTTTGTAATTCATGTTTAGAATTCAACTATTTACATAATTGACAGAAATGTAAAAGCAAATAAAACAGTGTGAAAATATTTGTGGTTTCTTATGACAGTAAAAGACAACCTTGAAACAGCTTTAAAAATGAAGGCAAACATTATTTCCAGATTTGGAGCTTTTAAAGTCTTGAAACACACACTCACAACTGAATCCATGATAAGCAAATGCTGGAGGTACAATCCATGACATTCTGGACTAACAGACGTGCAGGACCATGGTCTGGACTGGGAATCCTTGTCCTGACACCACATTGCCTTTGGGAGGTCACAAGGAAGGAAGAAAACACATCTGAGTCCTTTCCCAGCAGGCTGATGTGTGCTCTGTTCATGTTGCAGTGGTACCTCAGTCCTCCCACCACTCATGCTCTGGTGAGTGCAGGAGCACGTGGGGCTGAAAATTACCAAGCAGGTGTTTAAAAGACATCTGTAAGCAGTTCTGCTATGGCCTAATTAGTGCTCTAATACAGATTACAGTGCACAGTCATCATTATTTCCTCTTCATTAGCTGCTGAAATATAATGCATCTTTAAAAAAGGAAAAAAAACCTTTTTCCTTCTTTTTTTTTTTTTTTTTTTTTTAAAAAAACGCCCAAGAGCCTGTTTCTGCCATTACCATAACAAAGGCAATAGGAATATGATTAATGCATCCATCCAAGCTGTGTGCATTGTGCATTAAACACCAAGGCACCATCCCAGCCTAACGTGAGCTCCCACACTCTAAGACACAACTGTTAATATCCACACTTGCACCAAAGGAAATGTTTGGAAAGGAAACAACAGAAGAATGAACCTTCTCTCCTAGCAAGTGCAGAATCCTATTCTTTGCAAAGAGGGAGGCCACAAGTCCAGCAGAAGGCACCCAAATTATTCCAGGCATGGTCTGAGTGCTGTAGTCACTCCTGGGAGGGTGCTCAGTGCCAGCTCTGCTCAGTTGGGAAGGATTTTGGCTGTGATGGCTCTCTGTGCCCCAGCAGGCAGCTGCAGGATGCAGAAATTGTTTAAACATGGCCATTGCTCCCAGCTCCTGAGAGGGACTCTGCAGGATTGTAGAGACTGCACACATTTGGGTGGTCTTTTGTTGGTTTTGAATTTTCTATTTAATTTTTTTATATCAATTCAGCGAGATGCTGCTCCAGCTCCATCTTCTCCAACAGCAGCTTTCTCCAACTTTGCTTTCTCCCTCACAGTGCCCATGGCCCAGCTCCCTCATCCTGCTCAAATATTCCCTGTCCTCCCTCCTAAAGTGCTGCTCACTGGCTGTGCCTGAACACAGACTGCAGGCAGCAGGAGCTGCCCAAAGGTCCCAGCATTAGGAGAGCTGAGACATGACCTGAGCTCTTCTACAGTTTGACTTCCAGCCTCAGCTCCCACTGTATCTTATTATTAACATGGTTGTGGCTCTTTCTTCCTTGTATTTAATCTGTTTCTGGTCCCTGCAGTAGAATTTCAGCATTGTTTGCAATGAGGAAATAAAGCTTTGATCCTGCAGCATTGCAGGATCCTGGTCAGTCCCACACAGCACAGGCACAGCTCAGGAGCTGCTCTGCCCAAAATCCTCAGGGACATCTCCTTCCTTTGGATATTCCTGTTACACACAAAATCCTCAGGGACATCTCCTTCCTTTGGATATTCCTGCTACACATCCCCACTGGGATCACCTGTGCCAAGGAAAATGTCTTGGGCCAGGATTTCTTTGGTGGTGCAGCAGATTTGGTTGTTCCAGTCAGAGAGCTGGGGGGCAGCACATTCCCTGCAGAGCCTTTGGGATCATTTGGGGGATTGGCTGGTGGATCAGGGACCCTTTCCTGCATGCTTGGACACCCTCACAGTCACCACAGCATCCCTAAGACAAGCCACCCCCTTTTCCACCTCCAAATTTAATTCTCCATCCAAGGTTGGAAATTAGGATGAGCTCACCAGAGGGCACAGCAGCTGAGGAAGGAACTTTTTTCTGCCTGCTTGGCCTCTGACAGCAGCCCTTCATTTACAGCAAATCTTCAGCAGGTCCCTGATCGTGCCCAATCCCCCAAACTCAACTTAAAGCTTCTCTGCAGCTGCTCTCTCCACCTTCTGTGACAGAGCAATGACAGATGTTCCCAAACTGATCCCTAATGGAACATAACACCACGTCTATAATGAGGCTTTACTGCAACAACAGATTTTACTCTTCCTCTAGAGATCTACAGAAATCTGGTCAATTTTTAGACTAATTCAAGCTCTGGGGAGCAAGAAAACCCCAAAGTCGATGCTGCTGATGGAGCTGGTGAAGCAGCAGAGACATCAGTGCCCTGTGAGCTGCCTGCTCCCAGCAGCCAGGCAGGTGGGGCTTCACACCTTGAACAAAAAGGAGAGAATTCCCTCCCAGCTGAGGCTCAGGGATGTCTCACCTGTGCCCTGGCAGGTGATGGGCCACAGAGCCCCAGCAACCATCAACCAGCTGGGAATTGCCCCGGGATTCTCTAGGGATGTTTCTGGCTTCCAGAATCCCCCCAAAACAAAAACCAGCACCCCCAGGGATGGATGCCAGAGCAGGGAAAGTTTCATGTGCCTTCCCTTTAAAGACAGGGGAGCAGCAGCAAATAGGTTAAACAATTTAGGCCAGGTTGTTCAATAAGTGCTTTGCAGAGCCTGGCTTGGGATCTGGAGATCTTGTCTCCTGCTATCGACTTGGTTTAACATTGCTGGAAACACCTTAATTATTTTGTTTTGTTGTTCCAAAGAGCTGAGCATAGGAAACAGACTAAAGCCCTGTGCAATGCTGAAAAGAAAGCTTGATGAGATTTTGTTTCTTTTGCTGAGAATACAAAGAGCAAAAGGTTGAAAGCAGATGGGCCACTGAGTTCTCCTGGTTTGCTTTTACAGGTTGTTTCTCCTTATTTTCATTATTAATCAAGACCACTCTGAAGTTTCCTAAGGAAAAGGGTAATGGTGTCAAGAATATTTAACATGTGCTCGAGATGAATTCAATGCAGCTCTATTACCTGTAGGTCAGCTTGTTTTTTCTTTTAGAGACAAGTTTACATCTCAGCTTGGGGAAACTATTGAACCAAGCACAACAGGAGCTCTGTGCTGCTCCTCCAGCCACGTTCCAGGAGCTCAGGAGCACAGGAGTTTGATAATGTTTTAATGCAGCACAGACAGAGCATTTGATTTCATATATTGATCACTCTGTGCACAATTAGTGCAGTAAGTGCAAGTTTACAGCTGGTGCAGCTCCCTACTCTTGTTTTTGGAGTGAATAAAACTGATGAAGCTGAAGTGAGGGGAAGCAATCATGTTCCCTGACCTCAACAGTGACATCCAGCAGCAGTCATGAAGCACAAAGGCTTTTGAAAATCATGCAGGAGCTCAGTCCCTTGGAGTTATGCTGACTGCTCTCTCACCTGTGATTTAAAATTACTTTAAATAGCTGATTAAAGAAACATGATTTTTAAATATTTTTTTAAATTGATGTTAACCTCCAGCTTTAAAAAGCCACAGGAAGAGGACTACTTGCTGAATTTCAGTTCCAGGCACTTGTATTTGACAGGTAAAAATTGCAAAAAAAATATTTGATGCATTTAAAGGCTTTTCTTCCTCTCGTTCAGGTGAAAGGGTTCAGATATTTATGTTGTGTTCTAATTGCTGATTACTCAACAGACAGAGGTAAATGTCTTTGACCCCTGAGACTTCTGAAGATGTTATTTTGACACGTCCAGACAGACCAACACCCCCTCAGCACATCAGGATGCAACTGCAAAATCAATTAATTCAACAGCTATTTCTGCAGCCTGAAGTGTAATTACCCATGAAATGTTGATGGGTTTCAGGATAGCAGAAATTCATCATTTATGCTTAACCTGGGTTGTTTTTCCCTCCCTCCATCCCCAAAGCAGCCCTTGGACATTCAGGGAGAAGTGATGGGTGCAGCAGAGTTGGGTCTCACCCACCCTGGACCAATCTGAGCCATTTCACCCCTCAGGAAGGTGAGGAGGAGCAGGGGCAGCTCCTCCAAACCCTGCCTGAGCCAACACCCAGCTCTCCTCCTTCCCCTGTCCCAGCTTTCCTCACTCCCCCTGGCACTGCTGGGGCTGTTTTGGAGTTTTCTGATTGCCCTGCTCCAGGAGAGTGTGGGATGGGATGGTGGTCAGGATGGTCCTGACAGATGGAGAGAAGCCAAAAACCCCTGTGGTTTATTGCACAGGGCATGGGTAAAAAGAGCCCTGCCAGGAGCTGCCAGGCACAGCTGGGAGCAGGGCACAAGGAGCAGTGAGAGTTCTGAGAGGTCAGAGAGGGGTAAGAGAGGGAAGGAAGGAAGGAAGGAAGGAAGGAAGGAAGGAAGGAAGGAAGGAAGGAAGGAAGGAAGGAAGGAAGGAAGGAAGGAAGGAAGGAAGGAAGGAAGGAAGGAAGGAAGGAAGGAAGGAAGGAAGGAAGGAAGGAAGGAAGGAAGGAAGGAAGGAAGGAAGGAAGGAAGGAAGGAAGGAAGGAAGGAAGGAAGGAAGGAAGGAAGGAAGGAAGGAAGTGATTTTCCCATTTATAACACAATAAATCTTCTTCTATGTTGAATATTCTAATTTCCACTAACCAATCTAACACAAGATACAAATCCTATAGCATTTACATACAGCCTGTAAGAATCATTGCATTACCATAATGGGTTATACTTTAAACCATAAAAACTATCTTTGGAGCCCTTCTGCCAAGCCAGCAGGGTCTTCTCTGACCTTTGGACCATTGTTCCATCATGAGGGGATTACTTTTGGCCAGCCATCCTATTGTCTTCTAGTTATTTAGTAACTAAGGTTTGGTATCTCAAAGATGGCTTTCATTTCAGTCTTGCTTATGGTTTCCATATTCTCAAAGTATTTTGCTTATTTATATATTTTTATTTATATTTGCTTTATATTTATATATATATTATATATTTATACTTTACACCTTGCTTTATTTTATTTATATTTTCTTTTATATTTATATATAAATATTTTATATATTTATACTTTATATTTTGCTTTATTTTATTTATATTTTCTTTTATATTTATATATAAATATTTTATATATTTATACTTTATATTTTGCTTTATTTTATTTATATTTTCTTTTATATTTATATATAAATATTTTATATATTTATACTTTATATTTTGCTTTATTTTATTTATATTTGCTTATTTATATATCTTATTAATAAGGTTTTCCTGATCCATCCTTCCCAACACCCTGCAGGAGCCTTTCCTGCCCCATGAACACCTGCTTGCCCAGCAGCAGCTCCACCACAGCCACTCCCCACCTGCAGCCCTTCAAGGGATGAGGCTGCCAAAAACCCTCCACACCCCCTGCACGGAGCTGCAGCAAGGAGCTGGCTCCACTTATGGATGCTGGATGTTAACAACAACTCTAAACACAATAATTAATTCATTTATCTCCAAATTACAGTAGCCTTTCTGTAAAAAAAAAAAAAAAAAAAAAAGTGTTTTACGGTTGGATAATTTTAATTTTTTTTAGCTCTATGTAAAACAGGCATCATCAGTATAATCCTTAGAATCTAATAATGATTCCATCAGTGTAAAATCATTATCCTTAGGCAAGAAGGAAACCAATTCAATTATGATGTTGGTTGAAAAATCGAGGGTGAAAAGTTGTAGTACATATTAAACTTGAGGCTGGAAAAGTTGTAGTACATATTAAAATGGTTACTACAAAATTTGTGCATCCAGGCTAACAAATGCTAATATGTTCTTTTGTTACTTTCTAATTTATATGATTCATGTAAGCCTGCAGCAAGAGAAACTTGTTTTAAAATTCATCTACATTAAAAAATAGCAATGCAATGAATTGTAAAGTTATTAGCATTCATGTCTAGTTGTGTTATTAAGCTGTACACATCAAATCGGGTACTACAAGTACAGAAATGTCATAATGAAGTAGAACAGCATTTAATCAGAAGAATTTCTAAAGGTCATCAGAGCATCATATAAATTCATCCATGCATGACAGCGAGATGAAATAAATAACTGCAAGAACACTGTAAGAATAAACTTCATTCTGGGAGCTTTGTTTCCAGTAGTAGAAGAATTAGCTGAATTTCATCCTGAGAGAACAGCTAACAAAAAATACCAAATTCTGGAGCTTTAATTAGTGAAAGACTAATAAGAGGCAGATAAGGAGTTTTCCACAAGGCAGCTAACGAGGTGTTCCCTGGTAGTTTCCTACACAGCTGATCTCAGACATTTCCCTACAACTCAGAGCAAGTGTTCAGCTCCCTTTTTTCTTCCTCATTAGCCAGATGAGCCCTAAATGATTCCCTTTAAATAACCAACGATTTATTAATATTTTTTGCACTCACAATAACTCTTTAACTGCTTTAGGATGTGTGTCATAGGCCTGACAGCTCTGGAGCTGTTTTGGTGTTTCATGGCAATGCTGGGATGCTCCAGCAGGGTCAGAGCAGGTGCTGTGGTCACCCAGAGCCAGGCTCAGGTGCCTGAAATCATGTCCAGGAGCTCCTTGAACTGCTCAAAACCCAACTGGTTTTTACTGGGAGCCTTGCCAGAGCAAAGCTGAGCTCTCAGGGATGGGAGGCATGGGGCTCTGGTTCATTCCACGCTGGGGTGATGAGACAGGATAAACAATTAATTCATCAAAGCTACATCAGTGGCTTTCCCCTTATCAGGTGTCCTGGCAGGAGAAGGAGCCCAGTGTTTGAGCTGCTCCCCAGCCCTGGGCACTGCTGGTGCATGTGGGAGATGAGGAACATCTCCTCTTGGAGTGGCCACTCCTGGGCAGGAGCAGGAGCCCTGCACAGGGGACCCCATCCTTTAATCTGTTTGAACAGGATCCCTGGTGAGTTTTAAAGATAAGGATTGGGGGGTTTGTAGTTTTAGTCCTGGTAGGATCCAAGCAAACCCTATTGTTCCTGCTGCTGAGGACAGAAAGCAGGTAAAACACTTATTTCATATATTTCATATACCCCATCAAGAGAATAATTCCTTTTTATTTATTTTTCTTTTTTTTTCCCTTTTTTTTTTTTTTTTTTTTTTTTTAATTCTGGCCAATTACTGCAAAAAGCAACAGACAACTCCAGAGGCTGAGTACAGACTCATGCATCATTTTCATATCTTTTTTTTCTAATTCATTAATGTCTGCACTGAATGAAAGAATTTATAACCACACTCAGGTTTCCCAAGAAATCATCCTAGCAGCATGTTTACTGAATCAGCAGGAAAAACGAATAAACAAAATGAAATCAGAAAAGAAAAGCAGCATCTAAATGAAAGCCAGAGGAGCTGAAAAGAACCATGAGATTATAATCTTAAATTAAAACCGCAGTGAGGGCAATATAAAAGATATTCTAATCACTACATCCAATTAAATGAAGTAAATCACTAAAGCATGTTAAGTGCCTTAACTATTATAATAATTAAGAATCAAACAGAAATCAAGCATCTCTGAAAGACTGATGATGCACATTAGTGCACAGGGAATGCTGCTCCCCATCTGAATGCAGCAAACAGATTTCCTGGCAGCCAGGGTGAGGGATGGGGGTCCAGTGTGGGAATTCCCAGTGGGAGAGGGGGTGTCCCACAGTGTCCCTGAGGTGAACAGCATCCTGCACAGAGCAGGATCCACCCTGCTCCCTCAGGAGACAAGCCAGCAGGAATCTGATGAGAACTTCCACAAAAAAAACCCAAAAAACCCAAAAAAACCCCAAAAAAAAAAAAAACAAAACAAAAAAAAAAAAACAAAAAAAAAACAAAAAAAAAAAACAAAACAAAAACAACAAAAAAAAACCAATATTATTCTGAGACCTCGAGGCTGTGGGCAAAGAAATCTTTGTGAGTTTTGTTGTCTCACTGTCTGCAGCTCCAAAGCACCAGAATCAGAGAATCTTGGAATGGTTTGGGTTGGGGTGGAGCTTTAATGGTCAATTAGTCCAATTCCATGGGCAGGGACAGCTTCAAGCAGATCAGGCTGCCCTGTCCAAGCTCATCTTCAACTTTTCCAGGGATGGGGCATCCACCACCATCCTGGGAAACTGTTCCAGTGCCTCACAACCCTCAATGCTAAACAATTCTTCCTTATATCCAGTTTAAATCTACCTCTTTCTAATTTTAATTTAAACCATTATCTCATAAACTCATTTAATTTAAAACCTTTGTCCTGTTGCCATTGGTGCCTCCAATGCAGAACAACCCCCTGTGGCTCAGGGATGACATTTCGTGGACATTTCCATGAAAATGTGGATTATTGTCCAAATCCACCCAGCACACCTTTAACATCCTCAGCACAGGGATAAATTCCAGCCCAGGCAAGAGCCTGAGGATCATGCACAGCTCCTCATTAAATTACAGACAGTGATGCTCCTCTTTAAATCCGTCTGAGGCCGTGCATGGGTGATAGATATTTTAATTAGCAAAATTAGCAACCAAGAAGTACAATTTAGACACAAGATTTATCTGCAAGTGGTAATTCCCCAACTTTTCTGCAGTAGCTGGGGCTAAGCCTTCTGAATACAAAATGGAAACAGTGAACACACACAAACCTCATTCATGGCTTCTCTCTTTCCAGAGAGATTTCGTAAATCTTTTTTTTTTTTTTTTTTTTTCCTCCACTTCAGATCATTCCTGCTTTAACAAGAGTCATTTTAACTAAATCACAAATAGCTGGGATTTCCCTGCCTTCAGAAAGACATGCTTAATATTGCAGGATAGCTGAAATGGGGTGAACTCTAACATTAAAGTCAAAAGTGAGTTTTGCCCAGACAAAATGTACTCATATTTGGGGAGAATAGCTAAAGACAGAATCCAGGGAGGAAAACTGGTCCTGCTGGAGCTCTCTGCACAAAGAGGCCCTGAAGGGCAGCAGGAGGTGATCAGGAGATGCAGTGAGCACACCTAGCAGGGATCATTTGCACTGTGCTTTATCCTTTTTTCCTAATAATCTGGAGAGTTAATTCAGCCCCTTTGTCCTGCAGTTCAGGGAGTAGGAATAGCATCTGAGGGACCAAGACATGTTGGATTTTATGAGCAGGTTTTTTAAACAGTTCTCCCTCTATTTTCACTTTGCACCTCCCTTTTGCTTGGCAAAAGTTGCTAGATGAAAAACTCCCTGAGAAAATACAAAACTGAACAACTGAAACACGATTTTTTTTTTTCCCCCATATTCTTCTTCATATTTGTTTTCTCTGTAAGAAAAACACATTGAGGAGCTCAGTGAGGGATTTCATGTCTGTCTCAGGGGAGTAATCCCTCCCACACACACTGTATGGGAGGGAATCCAGCAGCAGTGGAGGGCTGCTCGTTCCAATGTATGGCTGGCAAGGAAACAACAGCTGCACATTGAGCACAACAACCCATGCTAAAACTGTAAAATACCTGCAGTATTTCTTAGTCTGTTTGAGAAAGAAAAGGGGAAATTATTAGGGAGGGTTCCAGGCTGTTCTGGCAGCAGGGAAGGGTTTGGAGAGGAACATGAGCAGCCTGCAAAGACCAGGGCACCACTTAGCCAGGAAAAGCTTTAATTAACAGGGTGTAACACTCCCAACCCTGCCATTCCATTTGCAATATCACTTTTAAGAAGCTCATCTTCACCAAGTCCAGCTCATAATCACTTTTGTTTCTTCAACCATAGAACTATTAAAATTTCACAGTATTGGACCGAGTGTGGGTAATTTCATTGTCAAAACTGATCCTTGAATCCTTCCTGTACTACACTCCCAAAGCTGGTGCTGAAACATCCTGGCAGCCTTCATCTCTCTCAGAAATCAGAAGATTCCCCCCAAACTGCTGGCACTGTCCCTCAGCACCCCCAAGGCACCATTCCCCCCAAAATCCATCACTCTCAGCCCAGCCAGGGATGTGAGCCCTGTCTCACCTCCAGCCTCTTGGTCCCTGCACAAACACCAGGGTGAAAATGATGTTCAGTACATCCAAGAGCACACCTTGCTAAAACCAGGGAGCAGCAGGAATCTGCTGCTCTCCTTTCCCAGGGGAGATGGAATATTGCCACCTCACCAAACATGTGCTCTGAGCTGCAGTCTCCAGACCAGGCTAAAACCCCACTGAGAGGATTTACAGGATGATGCATTAAAAAAACTGCAAGTTAAAGACAAAAAGCAACAACAAAAAAGTGCCAGCATTAATCCAAAGAGGCTTAGGAGAGGAATCCCTTCAAAACAGATACCCACAATCCAACTCAGACCTTCCCAGTTCTAACACAAAAATTTGCAAACTACAATGCAGAGAAAAATCCCAGAGCCCCTGGAGACAGCCTTGGCCTCCAGTGCTTGTGCCACACCACGAGCCAGACTCCACTGGGTTTCAGGGTTATTCATGGGGTTATTATTCAATAACTGGGTACTCTCCCCAGTTTGCTGCTGCTCCTCCAGAGATGCTCCAGTCCCTGCTGCTTTTCCAGACCCCCTGACCACTGTGGCAGGTGAGTTCAGCCTCCCACAGGCCCCCTCCCAACCCTCCTCCTGCATTATCTGCATCATGTAAGGCTTCAAACGCTCATCCCCAAGGATTTCTCCAGCCTCCCAGGCCTTTCAAAAACTTCCTCTCTCAAGAGCCTCCACTTGTCTGTGAGAATATTTTACCTCTCACCACATAAAGCTTAGATTTTTCTATGTTTGAACTTCAGCCTGCTTTATTTTATCTTTTAATATATCTCGGTGTCTTTTCCAGTTCCTGGTTATATTATTATGCGTTTGAGCAGGTCTCCCCTAAGGAATGACCTTATCTATGGGTATTAAAGCCTGACAGCTTTCAGCTGTTCTTTTACTGCTGGATTTGTTCTTTGGGCTGGGGAAGGGCAGGTTCAGTGGAAAACCAGTAAATGTCTGCTGAGATCTCCCTGCCCAGATTTAACTCCTTGCACAGGCTCTGACTACAAAGCCTCGAATAATTTCTCTGTCTTTTCTTTCCCTAAATTAGCCCGAGAAAGAAAAAACCTGCATCTCCAGCAATATTTTGGAAGCCTGGCATTTCAGAAATGAGGATTGCTTGCCCAAAAGCAGAACAGGAGGATTTGGTCATGTGTGATTACTGCCCCAGCTCAGACACACCAACCAACACTTCAAATACAGATGCCAGCAGCAATAAGGCAGTACCCAGCCCCTAAATGTGTTTCCATTTAAATTACAAAATGTTATTTTACATTTAGCACTTCAACTCATCAGAAATATATCCCTATTAATGGGATTCTGGGCACCCTCATTGCATATTCTGCTTTTTAAGCCCCGTAAATTGCCACCCTGAACGCTGCCTGGTGACGGGGAGTTCTTTAGGGTTCCTGTATACAGCACTGCTCTTCCCATTAAATTTCCAATAAAGCATTTCCATTTTTATATCTGAAACCCCAGAAACAGCACTGGAGAAACCCAGCGTTTAACTCTTAAATTTAATACAAACTATTTGGCTCGGCGTGAAAGCGTTTTAAAATTACTCCAGTGCAGATTGTGGTTCACTGTTGTACTTGGTGAGCTTAATATGTCCATGGCAACTGATGAATATTCCTGCTGCTCCTGCTATAAATAACAAACCTATTTGGCTAAGTCTGAGATGTAAATATGAAATCCTGCACAAAGGCAATTTTCTGTTCTTTCTTTTTGCTCCCTTCTGTGTTAGGAGCAGGTTATTTCCGAGTAGATCACAATATTGCAGAAACCACCCATTTTGATTGACATTGCTTTCAACACCAATCACACTTTTGGGGCTGGGGTGGTGGTGTAAGGCCAGGCTGGCTGCAGCAGCACTCCCAGGACATTTGGGGTCAGGGGGATGCTGTGTAAGGCCACTTTGAAATATCCTCTGGCACAGCATCAGAAAAATCAGGATTGAAACCACTTGATTTAGAAGAAAAACAGCAGCACCAGCACAGCCCTCCCCTCCACCCAGGAATTTGGGTTTAGTCATATTATCCAAATCTCATGTTGTAGGCACTGTGGCCTGAGCTAAGGGGTGCAGCTGTGGGTAAATGAGGTAAACATGAGAGTGGGAGAAACAAATGGGAATGTTGGAGAATTGCTGCTCAGAGGCAGTGCTGAACCCTCCAGCTCTGAGTGCTCCAATCCTTGGTCACAAACACATCAACTACAGCCTTTCTGTCACAGCCCTCAATAGATTCTATCATTAATATCAACCTGACAGCTGCCATGCAGCTCAGACAGCAATGTCACCACTCCAGAGCCTGCCACAAAAAGAGGGGGTTGGATTCTGCAACACTCAGCTCTGTGCTCAGGCAAACCATTGATTACAGATGAGGAAACCCCTCAGCTACACAAATAAAGACCTCAGAACCAGTGCCAAAACCACACTTGTAGCACATTTTAGGGACATCATTCTCAAGCAACTTAACTAATTCTTTACATCAAAATAACAAGTAATTAGACTGCAAAGCAACTGTAGATTTCTGGCTGTAGGTAGAGTAAGATTTACAGCACAGAATTGCAGGGAACTTCACTGGACCCATCCATAACTTGGATTCAATGGACTAATTAAATAAATTTAAAAAAAAATACAAAAAACTGTCTTTTCCCACAAAGGTAATTGGATGGACAGGGAAACTACCAAATTCTCTTATAACAATGCCTCTGTAAACCACCCAGTGGAATGGATGGGAAAGTTCAGGAATTCAGACTCTGTTCTGCATGACTGAGGGCTGCAAGGTCTGGGATCTGCTTGGGCAGCTGGCCCTGGGAAATCAAACACAACTGAAGATACTGGGGTGAGAAAAGGGGAAAGCTTTCATCCTATAAAAGGGAACAGCAGCTAAAGACCATAATGAAAAATATATGCATGAAAAACATTTGATTTTGCACATTTGGTTGGTAGTCACTTTCCTACATAGCCTAAACAAGGATAAAAAAGAGATAATAATTCATCCACTTTTAACACCAACTTAATTTCATACAGAATCTTTTACCAGAATAATTTATTTTCATTTAAGAACAGCATGTGGGAACCTACTGACTACCAAAAGCTGAAAAAAGCTGTTCTTCAGCTGCTTCTCCAAGTTAAATCCTTGCAGTAATGGAGCATTCTGAGAAAATAAAACTGAGCTGAAATTTCCCTCAGGAACAGCTCCTGCAGGGCTGCTCTCACCAACAGGGGCTGTGTTGAAGGAGAGGTAATGCTGAACAATAAATAGATTATTTCCATATTCTGAGAGCAGAAGACTGGAGGTGTTCTCCAGCACAGCCAAGGAAAACATGAGATCTGCTCATTCATTTAATGACAATTACAGGTAATTAATCAAAGAGAACTCTCACCCTGCACCCAGCAGGCAGCTGCAGGCTCAAGGTGAGGATGAGCTTCCCAAATTCTGCTGTACTAAACAAAGCTGCAACACTTAAATCCTCCTCTGAATCTTGCCCTGGGCCATCTTAAATGTACCAACAGATGCAGAATGAGCCTTTCCAGGGTGGAAACACCTCTCAAGAGCATATCCACCTTCCAAACAGTTTTGCATTTTGTTTACTGAGTTTTATTGTCCCTGCTTCCCAAGTGCCTGCTTGGGAAAGCTCTGCTGCTTCCCCTACTGTTGCAAATTTCACCTGTTTGGGCTATTTTAAGTTTCTTTCCGCCAGCAACTGTCTTTGAATTCTCTATTAATGGCAAAATGTTCACATCACTATTCCACAGGCATTCCCAAACCAGGCATTTCCATTCTGCCACATCCACCCTTCCCCACCAGGACCCATTCCCATCTGCTGGGGCTGGGGGTGCAGAGCTCAAACTCTGCTGAGGTGTTTCCCTGAGACTGCAAGAAAGTCTTCCAGAGAATAGACAATCTACTGCAACAGTCATGTAGAAAAACCAATTTATCCTTGTTCTTATCTACAGCCTTACCTGCAAGAAAATACCAGTCCAATATTTCAATATACTGCTGCCAGTTCTCATTGCCTGGATTAAACAGTTCCATTTTCCCCTAAATTGCCAGACTTCAAATATTTTTAAAAAAGGAGGAATCATTGCTTTATCAACTGAAGCAAGACAAGACAGAGAAATTCCCACTGTCCAGGACACCTGCAGCAAAGACCTCATCCCCCAAAGGCCAAACTCAAATCATCTCCATCACCCTGTAATTGATTTTCTCCCCTAAATTACCAGGCCAGGTTCCAGGAAGGAATCTGAAAAGGCAAGAGCTGCTGCTGGCACCTCTAATTACTGCAGCTCGGTTTTGTTTACCTGGTATTTCCATAAATGTGATTAAGCATTTGAACCCAATTAAAGGGCATCATCCACTGGAAAATTCACAGCCACTGACCAGACTGCTCGACTTGGAGCACCTGGGGAAGAGATTTAGATCAGATTTTAGGAAGAAATTCTTTACCTGAGGGTGGGCAGCCCTGGCACAGGTGCTCAGAGAAGCTGAGGCTGCCCCTGGATTGTCCAAGGCCAGGCTGGACACTGGGGCTTGGGGCACCCAGGGATAGTGAGAGGTGTTTCTGCCCATGGAAATGGGATGAGCTTTATGGTCCTTCCCAACCCAACCCATTCTGTGATGATTTCATGAGTCTTTCTTTGCCACAACAATTCTGCTTTCAGCTGGGGAAGGGACTTGACAGCACAACACCTCTCCCTGCACAAAACTCACCCATTGCTTTGCATTTCCAGATGCACAATGTTTTCTGATCTCTGCACTGTCAGTTCTGAAACTGTTTTACACCCCATAAATTCCATGGCAAAGATCTACAAGCCCTTGTTATTTAGGACAACATACATTGAATTTCATGCAGTTAAGCTGCTAGCATTTTTGACAGTGCCTTTCCTAGAGAACATCTCAGTGTCATTGGAGCAGTGTGGCTGCTGCCTGCAGCTTCCACCCAGCACGGGGCTGGAGCTGGGCTGGAACCAGAGCCCAGGAAAACACAAACTCTGCCAAGGCAGCAGAGGCACAGCTGCTCCTGCTGGGCAGCAGCAGCACGGGCAGGGCTGCATCCCTGCATCCCTGCATCCCTGCATCCCTGCATCCCTGCAGGCTGCATCCCTGCATCCCTGCATCCCTGCATCCCTGCATCCCTGCATCCCTGCAGGCTGCATCCCTGCATCCCTGCATCCCTGCATCCCTGCAGGCTGCATCCCTGCATCCCTGCATCCCTGCATCCCTGCATCCCTGCATCCCTGCATCCCTGCAGGCTGCATCCCTGCATCCCTGCATCCCTGCATCCCTGCAGGCTGCCCTGGGAACAAAGCAAAGGCAGCAAGGGCTGAGGCAAATGGCCATGCCAGAGTTTTTTTGGTGTGAGTGAATGGATGTGCTGACAGCTCACGCTGCAGTCCAAGCCTTGGCTGTCAGCCCTGGCTGAGAAGGTAAAAAACTTGGGTTTGAGGGATGTTCAGAGCTCTCATCCTCATAACCTGAAAGGTGCTCCCACTCTCCATTTCCCTGGATGCCTTGTGAGCATCCCTAGCTGCTGTCCTGAGCTCAGTGGGCTCTGCAGGCTGAGCACAGCAGGTTTCTCCCCCTCCACGACACAGATGCTGCAAAACCCACACCCTGTGCCAGGACTGGGGCTGCAGCAAAGCCAGACACAGCCCTGGGCACTCAAAAGACCCTGAAAGCTTCCCACACCCAGGACTTACACAGGCAGCAGATCCTCTGTCTGGCCCTTTTCCATGTCCCAGGCTTGTCCCATAAACAGCACAGCAAGCAGAAGCACAAGTCCAGCTCCTGGTGCAGGCAGGAGTGGCACAGAGCTGGGCACTGGGGCTGCCAGGCCAGGAGCAAACACTGCTCTTCATGTGAGCCAGGGAAAAATGGCAAGCCCAGACCCTGATGGATGAATGTACAACAAAACAAAGCCCCAAATCCATGTCCTCGTGCTCTGCTCTTCCTTCTCCAGCACAGCCATTTCATGACAAACCTCTCCTTCCAGCACACTTTTATACCTTCCAGGCCTCACTTGCAGTCAAATTCATTTCCATAAATCCACTGAACTGCAGATTTCTTTGCAGTTAAACGTTTCCTTTGCTAGCAGACATCTCCCATGTGTTTGAGCATTTAAAGCCACTTCCAAGCAGCCTTTGCTATCTCTCCTTAGCACGTGCAGCCAAAATCCCAGCATGGGGTTTGTGGTGGGGGAATAGTCTAGCATGGAATGAGACTGAACAGAGAAATGCTGCCACAAAGAGAGAAAAATAAAAAATAAAAAAATAAAAAAAAAAAGGAAAGAAAGAAGAGAAAAGCTGACAAGAAGAAAAACTGACACTGGAAAAATGCCAGCCTGTGACAGTCAATCTTCAAGCTGGCAGCAGAAATGTGATTAAGGGCAAAAGGAAGAGGGTCTCTGATGACAGAGGTAGGCACAGGCTTGCACAGGGTTGATTAAAAAATAAAAAACAATAAAAAAGTCGCATTTGTCTTTACTTAGTGTTGGTAACAATTTATTGCTGAGCAGGAGTTTACATCCTGCAGTCAGGGAGAACCAGCCCTTCACTGACCCCACAGATCAGAAAAGATGCAAAACTACCCAAGCAGCTGGATTTTTTCTCTTTGAGCTTTTCCCCTCTCAGGAGGGAATCCTTCTCTTGGCACCAAACTCAGACACCTTTTTGCAGGAGCAGGTCCCACCTGGGCAGTGCCAGGGCCCTGTGGGGCTCCTCCACCACGAGCATCCCATGGGGTGCATCCCCCTCTCCCCATGATGGATCCATTGGCACTGGAGAGTCCTAAGAGAATTCAAACTTGAATTCCATTCAAATAAATTCAAATTTAGGGTCTTTTCATGGTGATTAGAATCACAGAATCACAAGGTTGGAAGAGACCTTCAAGATTGAGTCCAACCCAGCCCTAACACCTCAACTAACCCATGGCACCCAGTGCCACATCCAGGCTGTTTTTAAACACATCCAGGGATGGTGACTCCACCACCTCTCAGGCAGACCATTCCAGTACTTTATCACTCTTTCCATAAAGAAAATTTTTCCTAATATCCAACCTAAATTTCCTTTGTCTCAGTTTGAGATTGTGCCCTCTGGTTCTCTCAGTGCTGCCTGGAGAAAGAGACCAACCCCACCTGAGCACAGCCACTTTTCAGGGAGTTGTAGGGAGTGATGAGGCTACTTAACCTTTCTGCAAAAATACCTGTCTGAAATAAGATCTTAGCAATGTGGACTCATTAATTTATTTCAAACAAATGAGGCTTGAAAATTAAGCCTTTAAATGCTAGTTATATAGAAGAATTTAGAAGTGTAAGGATGCAGTTAGTCACCTAGTAGGGTTTTTATTCTGAGTGCTTCTGTCAGTATTTAAATATCTATGAAAACTGTCTCACTGACACATTTTAGGAATAAGAATATGCAGCAAGGTCTTTAAATGAACTCAAATACTCAACTCATACATTTTGCCCACAGCTCCTAAATCATTGTGTGGCTGTGCAAAGTTTATCTTCCAGCTAAACAGCATCAGCTGTCTGAAAACCATCAATGCAACAGCAACCTGCCATGGCAAATGAGCCCCCAGCCCAGGCTGTGCCCACCCTGTGACTGAGTTCCAGGGATTAACAGGAAACTCCATTGCACTAAGCTGGTTTATTCCCATGCAAATGAAGAAAAATGTGTTCCCATAGGTGCATTTCAGGGGTGTGAGCCTGTATTTGTCACAGGCAGGGGACACAGGTCATCACTCAGTGCACAGCCACAGCACTCCCTGGCTTGGCTTGGGAGCTCCAACAGCTCCATCAGAAACCAGAGAGTGGCAAAATTCTTTCAAGTGAGCACAGAAAAGTCACCAGGGTGCCTAACACCAGGCTCTGCAAAAGGCAGAGAGGGGTGATGCTCCTCCCAGCAAGTCCAGCCTGCAGGGGAGAGGAGGGAGTGGATATCACACATTAAATAATCCAAAGCAGCCCAGGAATAATGGGCTAAAAATAACTGAGTAAGCACACTGCCTATAAAACTCCAAACTGCCTGCCAAGCCTCACAGGACATGCACTCCTCCCCCTTCCCAGACATCTAAATAGATATTGCAGAGGCTTGGAAAAAAACCCAAGTGAATAGGTGACATATACATTTCCATGTAGGGGGAGAAAATTATAAATCCCCTATAGATTTCCCTGGTTTTCTCAGAAATCACTGCTGCTGACCACTGTGAGGGAAAGGAGGTCTTACCTGGCATTGCAATGGGTTTGTTCCTGAAAATTTGTCAGTATTCTGCTTTTGATTCATTTATTGCATCTGGTATAAAACCTGAGCAGCACAGGATGGCTGCTTTATTCTCACCCTGTTTTCTGCACAGACATTTATAAATGAGGGACAGAAGCTTTTCTGCAGACAATTCCTTCTCTTGCTTTGTTTTCCTCCTCATCTAAGATAAAAGACGTTCTTGATAAAGTGTATTTGTAGAGGTTTTGTCAACAGAGAGCCACAGTTAGAGCTGGCTGGGTGACAAAACCTGGGCTCTCCAAAACACACTCATATTTTAATGGCTGTGATTCTCCTCTGGAAAGGACCTGGGGATGCTGCTCAACAATCAGCTCAACACTTTCCTCTCACTCACAGCCTTCTTAAAAAATTATTGCAATCCTTAAAGTTTGAATCCTGACCATCCCTTTTTACCTCCTCTTTTCCCTACAAGTTTTATCCAAGTGTTTCAGAACAGCTGGGGCTGCAATAGTGATTCCAAAAAACACAAAGAAATTGTCAACTCAATGAACTGCTAGAAGAGCTGACAGCACACATCCCAAGGGGGAAGAGAGTCTCATCCCGAGTTTTCCAAGTGGTGCAGGGGTAAAGACAAAGTTTTTATGTCAACCCTCAGCTTGGAAGTAACTCCAAGTACAATTCAGGCAACACAGAATTCAAGAGAAAACCTTAAATTAAAAAAGAAAAAAAAAAAAAAAAAAGAAAGAAAAATAAAAAATAGAAGAAAGATTTGGTTTTGGGAAAGAGAGGGATCTTAAACCAAGAGACAGTTTGTTAGTTATGTCCATTCTGGAAACATCTCAAACCTGCCCAGAGGCAAAACAAACCAACTCAATTCTTTTCTGGCATTTGGGACACTTGAATGCTACTTGCCCTGGATACTTAATTTACATAAAACAAATCACCCTGGAGCAACAAACAGAAAATTTGCTAGTAAACAAGACAGCTCTAATTATTTAACAGTGGAATCCAGAATAATTAAGCCACGGTATTCAGAGCAGCTAAAAGCTAATTATATAATCAAGTATCCAAAATATTTCAGCTCTCTTTTGAAAAAAAACCAGAAAAACCAGGTTGTTTCATTTCAAGACAAGCCAGCATCTCCAAGGACAAGCCTTCAAGGTGATGCAGCTTTGCCTTTCCCTGTGGCTGTCTGGGACTTGGACTCCTTCCCTGGAGGCTCTGGCTGCCCACTGGAGCAGCTGCTCTCCCTCCAGGCAGCTGGGGGGGCTCTGCTCCCAATTCCCTGCCCTGACTTTTCCCTGGGATGCTGCCAGCTCTGCTGCCAGCTCTGCCTCCCCAGGGCAGCAATTCACCCCCCTGCCCAAGCCCCTGCTCCTGTGGGGTCCAGGTGCAGGCACAGAGGGACCAGAGCTTTCCCTGCACATGGTTTTGGGAAGCTACAGCTGTTTGGAGTGGAGGGGTTGGGATGGAGGAGTTGGCAGTGATGACTTTTTGGGGCTACCTAAAAACAGAGGGCAGAGAGAATTAAGGGAATAAAAAGCTGTTATATTTATTGAAGGACCTTCAGGTACATTTTGGGCAGACAAAGCCCTCCAGGGGCTACACCCAAAAAAAAAGGATGATGGGTCACAGGTTTTCACACTTTTATAAATTTGGTGTGTTTGCAGATTGGGGGTTAATCTCCCAATTACAGCTGCAGGTAATGAAGTCATTTACCCCAAGTTTGCTCCCCCGATCACTTTTGTTCCCATCTCTGGGGCCTGAGGCAGTGAGGTGTCCTTGATTCCTAGCCTGGAGAGGAATTGTTGTGTCTGCCCAAAATGGGAGAGCAGCAGCCAGCACTGAATATGGAGTTTGGAGTGACACACTAAAGAACTGCAGGATTACAAATGCATGAAAAATATAAAAGCTGAAATGCTGAGGCACCATCAGCAGGAGGGAGAGCACAGCCCTGAGGCAGACACCTGGGAGCTGGCAGCTCCTGTGCCATGGCACAGAGCCTGCAGCCAGCCTGGTGCCACCAGGCACTCCTGGACACTGCAGGGACACGGGAGGGGCCAGGAAAGGTCGAGGCTGCCACCTGCAGCTGGGATAAAGGAGCCCTTTCTCCTGGTGCTGGGCTACCAAAGGAGCCAGGACCAAGGGCTGGATTTTGGGATTGAGCAGTGCTGGGTGCTCCTGAGCAAGGGAGGGTGAAGCACCCCGGGCTGGGACCTGCCTGTACTGAACCAGCTGGGTCAGGTGCCTGAATCCCTGAGAATGCAGGACTCAATTCTCCAAATGATGCCTTGGGTTTTAGCTTTTATATTTTTCATTCTCTGCTGCTTAGTGTGTAACTCTGAAACTTCATATTAGGTGCTAGTAAGTTCTCTTTACAGGAATAATCAGACAAAACAATTCCTTCCTAACTAGAGAATCGAGGACACCCAGTACCAAAAATCAGAAACAACAGCAACAGAAAGGGGGCAAGCCAGGGAGCTGAGACTTCATAGCCTGGGGCTGTGGTTGGATAATTAACCCCAATATGAAGATGAACCAGGAGTTTTAAAAGTGTAAAATCTTGTGACCAGGATCCATCTTGGATTTGATTTGGGTGTAGCCCCAGCCAGGCTCTTGCACTGCCCAAGGTGGATCCTTTCAATAAATACTGATTTTATCCTTCCAATAAATACCTATTTAATCTTTTCAATAAGTATCTATTTTTTCTTTTTCCTCTGTCTAGTCTCTGTTCCAGGTCAGCCTTTCCAGGCTGACATCAAGGCATCTGGAAAACCCCTGGACTGGAGGAACACCCAACTCCTGCTGGCATTCCGTGGGGGCCCAGCTGCAGACCAGAAGGTATCAGAGCCCCAAAACCACTGGGTCTGGTACAGAGACTGATGAGTAAATGGATAAAAGTGATATCAACTCCATTTCTGCAGCAATCCCAGCTCTGATCAGCCAGTGACTGTTCTTGTGTTAATATCCTTCCTGGGATATCTCAGAGTGGTGGGGGGATGGCAAAGCTCTCAGAGCAGGCACAGGGGGCAAAGCAGCTGCTAATGAGCACATCTGGCTCTGGATCCCCAGCTCCTCCTGCACCCTGCTCTCAGCAGCCACCACAGCAGCTCTGCAGATGTTTTTGGGTAGCTGGGCCTGGTGCCAAATCCACGTCCTGACCTTTGCAAACAGCAATTTTTCCTGTGACCGTGCGCAAAGCATCAGCCTCTGCCGAAACCATCAGTCTCAGAAGTGATGATTCAGTCTCTGTTTCCCTTCAGACTTCATCATTACAAGGTCATCAAGCACAGCGTGGTTTAAAACACACATAAAACAGCCACCAGAGTTCTCAGGAATATCAAGCAGTTTCCCTATCTTTCTGCAATGCTTCAATCTGGCTGCTGATTAACTCTCGCTTTATATTTAAAATTCCTCTTGCCAAAAGAGTGTCTGAGGGGGTGTTTGAAAGCTGAATGACACCACTGTAA
Source organism: Muscicapa striata striata (assembly GCA_030060385.1). Classification (NCBI taxonomy): domain Eukaryota; kingdom Metazoa; phylum Chordata; class Aves; order Passeriformes; family Muscicapidae; genus Muscicapa; species Muscicapa striata. Next base: position 5,813,322 of record JAREIS010000002.1, on the reverse strand, counting down.
TTACAGGCAAATGGATGCTGCATGGCTAAAACATGATGGCTGCAGGAAGACCGAAGGGTGAAATTAAATACTTGAGAGAAGGATTTAAAAAAAAAATTAATGAAAGCCCCGAATTATGAGGATTTTAGCTAAAAGCTTTTCAATGTCTTTGCCTCCTGGCTTTAGACTGCCTCATTCAGGTTTTTGCTTATTAGGAGACTTAGAAATGTGCCAAAAAATGACGCTGAGTTCCTCACCAGATCACAGGAGACAGAGAGCACAGGCACTGAGAACGTGCAAGGTAGCACATGGCTCAGATTTGCATTGTGGAAATTGGCAGCACAGCCCTACAGACAACTTGACAGGCTGTCCTTCTCCAAAGAGATGTCACCTAGGGTGATCCCCACCTCTCCTCTGTTCACATCCACTGCTATCTACACTTTGACCAAATCCACTGATTTTCAGCCAAAATCCCCCCCTTCTTCCCTCTCCTCTCTTTTAAGCCCTTGCTTTAGATCACTCCATCCTCTTTCTGCCAAAAAGCCTTGTGGCTTTTCATCTCCCCTTGCAGGAACTCGTGCCAGCAAGAGTAGCCAAGGTACTTTTTGTTCTCTTCTTGAATTTGAGACCTTTTGGGGCTGGTTTAGGCTGTTTTCATGGCACACAGCACGGAGAAGCCAGATGAAGGGGCATATCCTCTGTGCCCATTGATTTTTCCCTACCAAACCAGCACTGTGCCATCCTTGCTGCACATCCCACTCCACACAGGACTGGCACCACACCTGCACTGTGGAATCTCTGCAAGGACCTGGCTCTGCTCAGGGACCTCCAGCCCTTTCCTTGCACCTTCCCTTAGAGCTCACTCCATTTCCACAGCTCCACCATGCACAGAATTCCCCCCCAGCACTGCAAGGCTCTGTGCAGAGCAGTGAACACCCAATTCCCAGAGCTCAGGGCTGGATGTTCCCCTTGTGCTGAGTCCCTGCTCAGCCCCGTTCCTGCTCAGCCTCCCCTGCTCATTATCTGAGCTGTTAATTTTATGGCTGCATTAAGTGGCTCTGGACAGGTGCCATCCAAGCACGTGGGGCTGTGGTTGATTGAATGATTGATTTTACACAGTTGTCTTCTTCCTGCACTCCTGAGGGCTTTTATTTGGGATTAACAAACCTCACCATTTCACTCTTCCACTTCACAGCTCCTCAGTTCCTTTTCAACTTCCCTTCCTTACATGCTCTTTACGGGGCAAGGATGTGCTCAGCCATCTCCACATTATAATTCTAAAGAAAAACAGCATAAAACAGCAGCCTATAAGATATCAGAGGCATACATACATTTTTAGGGCCTGACAAATAAACCCCACAAACCATGAGGCATGACACCCCAAATTCTTTGTCTCATTTTTAGTGGGAAGGCAACTTAATTTGGTAAATATTATAAAGCTGTAATTACAAACACCAAATCCCAAGATATAGTTTTATATATCTGTGTATATATATTTATATTTAAAGTAGCTTGCTAAAACGAGAAGACAAGGTTCAAGAGCAACCAAACAATGTCATGGGTTTTTGTTAACTTATTGTTGATATTAAAAAAAAGCTCAAGGAAAGTTAAACACACAACTAATTAGTAATGTAGCTTTTCAGGAACAAATACCCAAAAGCTGTCCTCATTCCATAAGAATTTGACATTTTCGGATTCTCTCTACTTAAAAGGAGACAAAAATTTAAAATATTTACATAACTCAGCAGCAATGTTCCCTTTAGATTATTGCTGGGATGATTATTTTTTCAAGTCTGTTCAGGAAAAAATAAAATAATTCAATACCTATTGCATTTTTAAAGACAAAGTTACTTTGATCCCAAAAAGTTATGGCAGGAAGACAAGGTCTGCCAAGTCCTGAGCCTGCAGCAAACAAGAAGATGTGAGATCTTGGCAAAATGAAAGTACAACAGAGAAGCAGCACTTAAAAAATCCTTAAAATTGGAGAGGCACAAGATGATACCCCATAAAGAAGTGAAAGATTGGAGGGCTGCATGATCACCTGTTTGGAGTCTGCAGAAAGCAATCCCAAGTTTTATAGACATTAGAAAACTTTGTACTGCTTGCCCAAAAATAAAGCAGTGCTTTGAAAAAATCTGCCCCCAAGTCCTTGGAGAATTTAAGGGTAGAACAAGCTGCTATCTTGAACAAAGATAAATAAGACATTTTATATTGCTTTTCAATTATTTCAGGCTGAGGATCACAAAAGAAAGAGAAAATGTCAAGCAGAGATAAAAGCAGAGCAGACATTGATAGAGGGACGTGGATTTCCCTCAGCCAGGAGTTTCTGCCCTAACTCCCAACCCAGGGCTGGAATCTGCCTCAGTCCTTGGCAGATGTGAAGGAGTCACAGGGTTTGGTCCTGGCAGGGGAAAGGGACAAGAGCACAGAGCTGTCCTGGGGCTGGGGATGCAGGGAGAGGCAGCGCTGCCATTCCTGAGCAGGGGCTGGGCTGGACACCATGGACAAATTGGGATGTCCTGCCTGGTGCTCCTTGGGGTGAGAGCCCCAGTTAACCCAAGGAACATCCCTGCCCTGCCAGAAACATCCAAACCCAAATCCAAGAGGCTGCAGGCAGCACTAAGGCTGCCCTGAAAGCAGAGCCTGAGCTCAGCACAGCATCCTGCCCAGGCTGGATCCAGGATGGCCCCTGACCCCTGGATGGTCCCTGGGGACACCAGGGCTGGGTAGGGACCCAAATGTGACCTGCAGGACCCAGCAGCCAGCCCTGGGCAGGGAAAAGGGGTTAAAGGGTGGCTGCAGAGTGCACAGAGCTCACTGCTCTGTTTTGGACACGCAGGACTGAGCCAGCTCCTCACATCACAGAGCCAAGACCTTTTCTTGAGAGACAAAAAGAGGGAGGGAGATCAGTGGTGTGTTACAGCAGAGCTGCCTTCAGCTAATAGCTCAGCAATTTGGGTTCTGTTCTCTCTGCTGCTGGACTCAAAATAACTCCTGTTTCCCAAAAGAGAGCCCTGGCTGCCAGCCTGCAGGCTGTGCTGAAGCTGTTCCACTTTGGAGAGGACAGCTAAAGATTTGTTGTGCTGTGTAGAATGAATTTTTTTGCTACTTTTTTTCTTTTTTTTTTTCCCTAATCATCATCATCTGGCCCCTCTTCAGAGCATTCATCCAGGAAAGGGGACACATGGGGACCCAACCAGTGCTCCAGTGATTATTTAAGTACATCAGACACTCTTTAGGTAAGCTAAAATCAACAGATATTCACCAGAGCATGGGCTAGAGAGGAGGAAGAAAATCAAGCTATTAATTCAAAGGGCAAGGGGAGCATTTTTCTGAGCAAGGTCTGAAGTTTCTGGGAGAGAAAAGCAGCAGCACTGATGAAGAGGAACAAGGAGAATGGAAAAGGAGGAAAAGGAGTCAGGAGACGTGGAAAAGTCTAAGAATAAAATAGGAGAGAGAAGGAGAGAAAAGGGAGAATAAGGAATCTGAGTGTGATGGAGTGGAAAAGGTGAGCAAGCAGAGTCAAGGTGGCAAAGTCAGGCAGAGTGAAGCACCTTGGCAGCCCCAGGGAGTGGGACAGAGGAGACAGCAGGAGTGCTCTGAGAAAGGGCCACTCACCCAAAGTCAGGGGAAGAGCAGGGTACAGAGACACAAAGAAAAGAGCAGGATGTGGGTGAAACAGCAATTCCATGGACAAACAAGGCATGGAAATGGAAAGAAACCGAGTTACAGAGGGCAGGTAAAGGAGGGCAATGTTCATGGGCACAGCAGCACCAGACACTGTGCTGGGATGGTGGGATTTTGGGGTGTTGGGATTTTAAGGTGCTAGGATTTTAGGAAGCTAGGATGCTGGGATGCTTGGATGATGGGATGGTGGGATTTTGGGATACTGGGATTTTAAGGTGTTAGGATGCTGTGATGCTGGGATCCTAGGAAGCTGGGATGTTGGGATGTTGGGATGTTGGGATGCTGCTGCCTCTGCCCTCCTCCAACATCCAAGCCCAAATGCATCTGTGCATCTTCTGACCCACAGAGAGAGCTCCCTCAGCTCCAGAGGGAGCTCAGTGCTGCTAAGTTTTGGCAGTGCTAAGACAGCAAGAGAGAGGCTGTGCATGAGCTTTGGCTGATCCAGTTCACCCAAGTCCTCACATCTGCTGGATTGATGGTTTGAAGGGAAGCTTGCTTTCCTGTAAACCTTTTAAATTTTTATTTTTGGTCAAATCTTGTTCACACAGAATCTACTTTATCTTCTGATTATACTCAGCCTACAAAGACTCTGCACAAGTACAGTCCTACTAGTAAGGCATAATATGAACAGCATGCACAACCTTGCCCAGTACTGAACTGCTCCATCACAGTAATTACTGACACAAAAGTGCTTGATCTAGTTGAATAAAGTCCATGTACATTCACCAGGAACAGAAATCACAGCTGCTAAAAGTCAGATGCATAAAAGCAGCATTAGGGGGAAAACAAAATGCAGATTTGTGGATAGAAAAAAAAAAATCTATTGTTGCTGATTTACCCATGTACCAATCTATTTTTGCCTCTAAACTGAAAGAGGGTTTTGTTTGGTGACTGACACATATTTGAGTCACATCAGAAGGGAGAGAATAATCCCCACCTGCTGTCATATTGTTCTCCAGCTGATTGTCCTCTTGATCTGTAGTGCTCATATCACAGCAGGGAGCACACAGAAAAGGGGGTTGGACAGGCAGGAGAGATGTGCTGGAGAGTACAGTCAAAAATGCACAGAATGGCCTAATCAGCAAAGAGAAAATCAGGCTGTTGGCAGGAGGGGGAAAGAAAAATGATGCAAAAAGACAAAGGAAGAAAATTTTGTTGGGTGAGACACAATAACCAGAACCCCACGCTCATGGACATGGATCCTGTGCCCCCCTTGCAACTCACACACCTGATTTTCTGTGAGCAGAACCATTCTCCACCAAAGCCCATGGTATAAGACTGCCCAAAAAACAAGGTGTGATAGATAAAAAATGTAATTAAGGCAGATTTTCCCAGCTCTTTATCCTGCTGTTTGGGAAGTCCTGTTCTGTCCCCAGCACTGGGAGTTCACGTGAAGATTTCAGTGCCTTTGTCTCCAAAGCAAGAGCTGCCTTTGGGGCACGTTTTCACAGATTAACTGTTTGTACAAGAGAATTGCTTTTTGAGATGCCCTGGTCCCTGTGGGACCCACTGACAGGAGTGTGAGCCCAGCTCTGTGCCAAGGCACTGCAGCCCTGCTGCCACACCCAGAGTATCACAAACGCTGAGCTAAAACACCCAAAATGCAAAATCCACGTTCTCCCTGACTGATTCGAGCTGCTTTGACAGAAGTCTGGGCTCCATCACAGCATTTCATTCATCCTGAGGCCTTTAATGAGGAAGGCTCATTAGCATGTAGTCAAACTCAGGTTTCCCCACCTCTCAGCACATCCCCACCTCTTGCTGCTCCGTTACCTGTGCACAGCTTCTCATTAAATATGACACAGATTTGTTACATTGCTGAGCTGGCTGTAAATTGAACTTGTCATCGTGAAGTGCATGTTTTCCAGTTCTTCATCTCTTTGGTTCCTGTTGCTATAGTGACCATCAGAAATCAGAGCCTAAAAGGCAAAGAGAAAGAAGATTCTTTCTCTGTTTAAATAGCACCTTCAATCTCTAACACAGGTAGATTGTCCCATTTCAGCTTTATTTGTTAAGATAACCACACAAAAGAGCTGAGCTCCTTCAGGTTTCAAGGTCTCATCCAAATCTGCTGAAGCCAAAGGCAGTGTTTTCAATGGCTTCAAGGAGCTCTAGATCATGCCTGAATTGCCTCAGAGATGAATTCAGAACAGATTTGCAGCACTTTGCAGTTTATTTTAGCTTAAACCCCTCAGTGCAGGAATATGCTGATGTCCTGCTACAGCAGTGACTGATGCTATGAGCAGAGTGGGACATCCACCCATCCATCCATCCATCCATCCATCCACCATCCATCCCTCCATCCATCCATTGTCCATCATCTATCCATTTATCATCCACCCATCCAACATCCATCCACCCATCCATCATCCATCCCTCCATCATCCATCCATCATCCATCCATCCATCCCTCCATCAATCCATTCCTCCATCCATCCATCCATCATCCATCCATCCTTCCATCCATCCATCCCTCCATCATCCATCCATTTATCCATCCTCCATCATCTATCCATTTATCATCCACCCCCTCATCCATCCATCCATTTATCATCCATCCATCCATCCATCCATCCACCCATCCATCCATCCATCCATCCATCATCCATCCTCCTCATGAACAAAGCCAGTGCTGACTCTATATTGTTATCACTGCCCTTTCTTTTCATCTCCTGGATTTATGTCCCACTTCTTTGTTTAAAAGACAGAATAAGTGCTCCTTGATGGAGGCTGTTAGTGCTCAGAGACAAAAGTAAGCCAAGGTAGAAACATTGGGATTGAAGGTGGAATTAAATGGTAATTAACACCCTCTGTACTGGGAGCTCAGGTGCTCTCTGCACCCATCCACACTGACTGAGGCCTGAAATCAGGGGTAACAGAGTTATCCTTGGCTCAGATATTCACTCCAGACTGAAAACATGGCATTATCACCCCTTGCCACAACAGCAGCTCTTCCTTCTCCCTCCCTCTCTACCAATACTCCAGCACAGGGCACAAACAGCAGTCAGAAACATTCCTGAGTGGTGCTGGAAATGCTCCATCTAAACCAACATCTGGCTGTCTTAAAGCTTGTGTTTCAATGCTTTGGGATACAAAATCATAGACAGAAATTCCCTTGCTGATGAGCCCTTCCCTTCCCCACATCCTGCCTGCAATAAATGCAAGCCATCAACACCACACTCTGCAATTTACCCACACTTGCAGTTTATGGAAATAATAGAAAATGAAGTGCCAAACAGATGCTCAACAGACCTGCTATGATAAGGAAACAAATTAGAAGTTATGAAACTAATGTCTTAAGGGAGGAAATGCAAAGAGCTTGAAATTCAAAAAGTAAAAAATGTGGAAATTAAAAGTTGTAATTTTTTAAAACTTAATCAGAATCACAAGATTCTGCAGGGAAACACCCAATTTCTTGTCTGACAGCAGGTGGCAGCAGGATTCCCACCACAAATTCCAGATTTGGAATGACATCTCCTACATGATATTTGAACATTCATCTATGCCCTTAGGTTGTTTGGTGAGTGAGCTGACAGAAACAAACCTGGGCTGAACATATCTGCATTTCTACAGCTGCAATCCACTCAGCTGCCAGTGGAAGTTCACAATGCAAGAGCTGAAAATATTTGGTGTTTAACAATTATTGGTAATGTCACTTTTTGCCCATTAGAAGCCTGGAATTTGCATTAAACATTCAAAAATCTCTTTACTGTTACCTCACAGCACTTAGTGTATGTGGGCTTCAGAAACCTGGGAACCTAGAGGTGAAATATTTCCATCAAGTATCACAAAAACATCAGCAGGAATTCCTAGAAAATAGAAGAAACTGCATTCTGTAAACCTCAACCCAAACCTGCTTCAGGAAATCATTTGGAAAAGGGCTGCACTGAGAACTGAGATGTCTCTGATGAAGCATCACGTGCTGGTCAGACTGGCTCCCACCAAAGCTTTATTGAATTTAGGACTGCTGAGAAAAAGCAGGAAAAAATTATTATTGATGATATAAGGTTTTGAAACACTTAAAGGAAACCTTACTCTTATTTATTCCACTGTGTTCCTCATGGAGCAAGAGAGACATAACTGAGGGAGCTGCTTAGTGATTTGTTAACTGAAATGCAATTCAAGAAAAGGCAAAACTGGTTTAAAATATTGTGTAGGTGGGTTTCTTTTATTATTTTATTTTTGGTTTTGTACTTAGCTTGTTTCTTAAGCTTATCCTTCAAAGCTGCTCGAAGCAGGGAGGAATTGTAGCACTAATGGGAGCAAAAGGGGCCAGCTGGATGGAACAACAGGAATTAAAGGACAATAAAGACAGAAAAAGAGGGTTGGCAGTCAGGGCCAGGACAGGCAACTGTGGCAGAGCTGACTGAGGATTGCAAGAGACCCCAAATGATGACCCAAAACCTACTGTGGCTAAGATAATCCCAAGGTTTGAATGAAATCCATGAAGAATAGAAAGTCTGAGGCCCTCACCAGCTTTGACAGAAAGTATAAATTATTTAAACCTATGAAGGATTTCATTTTTTTCTTAAATATTATTTGCAGGCTTAAATAAAATAATTCCACCAAGGTAAGAGGCAATTCCCTCCTCTGTCCTCCTGCTTCTAAAGGATGAGATCCAAGTCATGAATATTACAGTGACTTAGAGATTCATTTACACAATTTTACTGCTTTGGACAAAACACAGCCACGCTCCCAGCCTGATAAAATATTGTTATCCACATAATTCATTTTGTGCAGCTTCAGCAGGGCATTTGGATTTGTGGCTGTTCCCATTTGAGGGGGAAATTGAACTGGAAATTCACGTGTGAGCCACGTGGATGAGGCAAGTCTGAGGACCAGGGAAGCATCAATTCCCCTTCCAGCCCAAAATAAAATCCCAGTGGGAAGGCCTTGGAGAGGGTCCCCATTGCTGTGACAACTGAGCACAGCTGAAGGAGCTCAAGCCAGAGGTGAGCACAAGCTGGTTTCTAGAGATGATAATGAAATTTAGATCTATTTTATTAATAGTGTGAGCTCTGATTGCTGTGAGCAGTAATGGGAGGCAGCAGAGCAATTTATGGTTCAGCCTTTGATAACATGGACTTATTAAGGATGTTATTGATTAAAGGTAAATTAGCAGCTCACTGATTAACTGATCCCTCATCTTCCCATTCCTGCTGTAGCAAAGCCCATGGAAGCACTGTCAGGTTGCTGGTTCTCAGTTCTGACTCTGACTTCCAATAAATTTGGATTTTTGGATATTTTCAGCAGCTTTGTTTGAGCAAGTGTCCAAGTGCACATATTTTTTCTGGAATGTGCTATCCCACTTACTCCTTACACAAATGCACACCTGGGAACTTGCTGGGAATAGTTAGAAAAAAACCAAAAAAAGTCCCACAAACTTTTCTGCATAAAATGGTGAGTGAAACAGGCACACCAAATTCAAAGTTTCTCATCTATTCCACAAAAGATATTTCATCCCCATCCCAGCACTACCTGCAGCAATACTGATTAGGGAAGTACCTAAGGAAATAATTCAGAATATAACTAAGATGCAAATTTGGAAAACATCAGATTAAATGAGGAGGATGATACAGGGCTCAGGTTTTTAGCAATGTTTCCATGCAGTGGCTGTGACAACAGCTTGGTTTGTTCTCAGGGTTCACTTCTGCACAAAGAAAATCCCACAGAGGGATGGGCCTGCTCCCTCCCAACCCAAATCTTCTGGGATTCTGTGAAATGACTGTGTCCATCCATCCCCCACCAAAAATTCTTGAAAAAAGAGAGGAAGGATGAAGCATGATGAGGACTGGAATCACCATATTCAGGGTTATTCTGACTTTCACTCGGTAAACTACAACTGGAAGCCTAAAAATAGCTTCAAATCACATTCCCTCCCTCTGTGATCCCCAGGCAATTCTTCTGAGAGCTACACCTCTAGGTCAGGAATGGCATTTCTCACCAATTGACCCAGGAACTGCAGGGCAGCTGGGCTGAAAATAAAAATACTTCAAATCAGTCACTCTTGTTGGAGATGCACAAAAAGGATAAGGCTGGCAGCAGCCAGATGGATGAAAAATTACACTTTAAAAAAAATGCAGAATGGGACAACCAAAAACTCCCCAGCAGAATTTTTTTTTTTTTTTTTTTTTTTTTTTCTGGGTAATTCTGACTAATCAAAACAGAAGTACCAGAAATATCTCAGGATTCACATCTTGTTTTAAAACTGTAAAGAGCCATTTACTGGTGCTGGAACACAACATTTCAACACATCTGAAATGGAGTGCTGCAATTTCCTGATCTGAAAATATATTCTTGAAATTTTTACAACACTCTGGGATAATATCAGCTAAAAAGGCAACACTGGGAAAAACATTACAAGTTCATGCATCTTCAGTGGTCTGAAATGAAGGTAGAGCTTGAAGATAATTTGTTTTCCAGGAGGAAAAAAACCATGCAAAGTTATAGCTGTTCACACATTCTTGAATGGCCAATTTCCACCCAGCACTTCTCAGGTACAGGTAGGGATGCAAACATTCATAGAAAGGAGATGCCCTGAGCAAGAACAAAATGTGTTGTTAGAATTCTTCTTTTCTTATTTGCATTAATGCCTTGAGCAAGCAAAGCATCTCTTCATAGAAATATAGAATTCTTGATGTTGGAATGGACTTTAATGATTGTCCAATTCCAAGCCCCATGGCCTTGCATGGAACCAGCTCCCTCTTGCAGGACAATTCTGATTTTCTGGCATTTGGCTGCATGGCTGGAAAAGGATAAATATGCTGAAATTAAAGAATGTATCATAAGAGGGAACAGAGTTAGAGAACAACCTAAACAGCACCAACCCAATATCAAAACTTGTTATAAGCATCGAGTTCTCTGCCTGGAAAGGGCTGGAATCCTTGCATTAAAGGAGTTTACATAATTTGGAGTTACATCCACAGCTCTAGCTATTTTTATCTCAAAGGTACAGGCTTGTTCACAGCGAGGAACTTTCTGCAAAATTCTCAATTTGCTGCTTTGGCTTGACAAGAAATGCTGATTCCTCTCCCCCTCTCAGCACACAGAGTTAGATAATGTCTGTCACATGCCCTGTTTCGCTGCTTCTTCTCCTTTATTTTATTACAAGCATCATGAATTCCAAACACTCAAGTGTTTTCCCCTTCAGATTAACTGTGTACCTGCCCAGTAGGAAAATCTCAGCTTTTCAGCACCACAACCCTTGGCAAATAAATCCTGCAAGATCATTTCGAGGTAAGTTAATTACAGACTTGAATTTTAAATGTCTGCTTCATGTTCTCCTGCTTGGAGTCAATAATTCCTGCCCATCATCCTGTCACTCAGCCAGGATAAAAAACCCACACAGCCCCTGCTTGCTGGACACCTTGTGCCATTCCCTGGCAGTGGTTTCATATTTGAATATTCCTGTTAATTTGCACATTCTGACCCGCAGCAATGGAGATATTTGATCACTCCAGCAGCAGCTCTTGTGTAAAGAGTGTTTTTCTCTCTGGTTTAACATATGCTAATAATGATATCTGTGCTGGCACTTCCCCAAGAGGTTTTAAGAAAAAAAGTCAGATTCATCATCAGCTTTTCCACACCTGGGACATGCAGACATAGGCACAGGGTTTTTTCAGCTGTATTTACACTCAAACCAGGCCTCTAGGATCAGGGATTTTTTTTTTTAAATTTTAATTACCTCCACAAATCATGCTGAATTTTGCAATTGGAGAATAAAGTTGCAAACACAGTGCATTACCCATTTTTAAAGGATCTGGAAATTCAAATCTGTAATATATTGTGGGGGGAGAAAACTTGCTGGTTTTCCCCTATGATTGCTCCAATTATTAATCTCTATGTGAAAACAAAACAATCTTTAAAATACTGCAAAAAAACCCTCTGCATAATATATCCAAAAGGAAGGGCAATTGAAATCAGTATTCACCACAAATATTAAGATTAAAAAAGCAATTCCCTCAAAGGATCTGGGTGCAAAAAAATCCTAGTTCCATGGCTGCATGTGTTGACTCCTGATTCTCAGGGTTTCTGCCCTTGCATGCTGTTGGTATTTATTTTGTGAAATAATATTCACAGAAAATAAGAAGTTCTTTCCTTTTTAAAACTTCTATGCAGCACTTCCACTTTCTCTCCAACCTTTTACACATTCCTAAATAATATATTTAGAAAAAAAAAAAAACCAAAAAAACAAACAAAAAAAGACTCTTATTTTTTAGTGGGAGTGTACAGAAAGGAATTAAACAACAGGAATATTTTCTCTTTCTGTAATTCACGACATGGGCACTCAACCAAGAGATGGAGGAAAAGTTATTTAACTTTCTCAGAAAAATGTGGAGGTTGACATGGACTCAGTTACCATGGAAGGCAAAACAAGCCAAGTAGCAAAGTTTTTTGAAGGCTGCCAAGCAAATAGGTGGCAATTTACATATTCATTTTAATATATATACATGTGTGTGTTTATATATCTATATATTTTTTTTTTTTTTTTTTTTTTTGGACAACAAAGCCTAGGGAATGTGGGCAGAACTCCATGGATAATGATACTTCAAAAACTGCCAGAAGCAGGATAAAAGCACCTGGCCCAGAGCTAAGGCATGGTTAAGGACTTTTCTTCCCCCTGCCACAGTGTCACATTAGACATTTCTGAAAAACCACACTTTGTCTACAAACTGCAGATTTCCCTAATGATGCCATCTGTAACTGTCTGTGCAGGTGTGCAGTGCCAAGAGAAATGGAGCTGCTGGAGCAGAGCTCTGTTCTCTCACTGAGAGCAGTCCCAAACCCTGCAAACTTCACAAGAAATTCACAATTTAACCCAGGGTTGTCTCTGGGGATCCCTTTCCTGCTGTCACCTCCCTCCAGTGATTCTTATCTTTGATCCATTCTGATCTCTAAGGTCCCTTCCAACCCTATCCATTCTATGATTTTTTTTATACCAAAACAACATTTTCTATTTAAAACTCTAAATAATACACCTACATTCCATACATTAACCACTTTTCTTTCTCTCCAACAGTTTACCTACAGAGTTCCACAGAAATGTCTTTACCAGTTAATAAACACAAGTTTATCTCTGAAACCAACCTATAATTTTAGAGAAAAGATTAATTTTGGCACAATAACCGATGGGTGCAAAGTTTCTGTCACTGAAATGATTTGTTTTTATCCTATTCCTCCATCCTAATTACCAACTACCAAGAGACTGAAGGGAATTACAGCACTGTGATCAGCAACATTGACCTTTTTGCCTTTTCACTACTTCTGTTAAGCCATTTCACCCAGGCAGCAAAATTAGAATGAGGACTGACACTGGAGTAAACACCAGGAAAGCAGTGAAAATGCTGGGAAATTACCCTTCTCCCTCCCTCCTTGCAGCATTAAGAGCAGAGCCTGAGCTGAAACCTCAGTCTGCTAAATTAGGCAGAGGTTTGGAAAAGAATGTTCTGATTGTTAATCATGAAATGTGCTGTAATCTTCTGCAAGGCAGCTCTAACCTCCTCAATCAGCTGCATTTTCTAACTTAATTACATGATTTTAAGTACTTCTAAGGAGGTGTTGTCAGATTTATCCTGGAGTTCTCTTAGACATTCCCACTGTAGTCATGGTGATGATATATAGAAATGGACAAAATGCCAGAGACCAGGGAAAATGTCAGAGCTATGGAACACCCACAACTTGCTCCTTGCTAGAATTTACTCGGCATTTTTGAGTTAGCTGGAAAGATTCTCTTCGTGCATTAAGGCCCCAAAATAACAAGATTAATAGTAGATGGATAATCTTATTGCTAAACACACACACTGGGGTGATTCCCACCTCTAGGAGTAGCTCACAAATATTTGGGAGACCCATGGCACAAGCACAAGGATCCCACTGGGGTTTCATCCCCTCTGCAAAGCCAGCCCTGCTCTGCAGGAACAATCCCTTCCATGCTGGCTGCCCTGGCCTAGGAGCCAGCTCCCATTATTCTGAGCCCTGCAAGCTGCCTTCAGGCTGCTGATTGCTCCCTCCTCAGAACAGGAAATTATTATTACCTGGCTATTTATAACAGATGGAACATTAGTGGCAGTGGGGAAAACAAATTACGAATATTTGTTAATTTAGCAGGCTCTCACCAAACCTTCATTTTCTCTAAATATTCTGCCTATTAGCACCTATTTTACAAGACCTTTATTATTGGTGAGTAGTACACTGTGATACCAGTCACCTACCTCAATTGCCAACAGAAAGGATGAAGTACCATGGTCCATATTTGTTTTCCCAGGAGGCTGCTGAGCTCAGCTCTTTGTGGAACACCCTGTCATTTAGCCAAATTTCCTCCCAAAAAAACCTCCTGAATTTAGAGCAAATCAAACTTATTTGTTTGGGGTTGTTTTAGATGAGGCTACATAACAACCTGATTTTCAGTTCTTAGCACAGGTAAGAGTTAAACTTCCGAAATTTCTCCCCACAGTGAGAGCAAGCTAAAGACAAGAAGGTTCTCACTTCATGCCAGCTGTTGGCCTTATCTTCAGCTCTGGGAATTACCCGAGCTGAATAAATGGGTGAATAGCTCCCATCTTGGGTTTATTTGCCTTTTATTACTACTCCTCTCCAGGTTTGACTCCCATTTCTGCAGTTCACACCTGTAACAGGGTGGCTGCTGCTCCCACAGCATTGAGAGCTGCCAGCAGTGGGCTCAGAGTGAACTGTGTGCTCCCTATTACAGGCATCTGGTGATGAGCACATCACTCCTCACCATCCACGGATGCAGCTGAAATTCTTATCTTTATAGAGTAGGGAGGTCAGCATTTACTACTGCATGCACAGGCAGCACTCAGTCCTACAGGCAGAGTTCACCTGTTCATGATTTTTATGGTCTGCAATCCATTTCAGATTGAAACATTGCCATCTTTACAGGGGTCATGCAGACAGTTTTTCTTATGCTGCTCCAAATAGATTTTTGTTGTGTTTTCCTGGCTCGTTTTGCTGTGAGCAAAGGTGCAGAACGCCTCGAGGAGCTGTGAAATGGGAGACAATCAGTTCTCACTTTCAAGGCCAACAACTCTTTTCTAGTTTCAGAAAAAAAAAAAATAAAATTAAAAAAAAAATTAGAGGGTATGAATCAAGAACAGAGCCAGGAATTAGAAAAGGCCACATCAGCTGGGGAGAGAGACACAGGAGCAGCCACTGAGGTGAAGAAGTTGTAGGTGATAATTCATCCCTGCATGGAGATATTCCGGAATGGAAAGCACCAGAGCCTCTGGAATCACAGCACAGAACATGTGACACATTCCTGGTGGGACCAGGGGCTGAAATCCCATTTCCTGGCTTGTATTTCCCTCACCCTGCTGCTTGCAGGTGAGCATGTGCTCATTCCAGCTCTCCTGTGGCTCCCAAGGCCATCCTTCAAGTCAATAACGCAAAAAGAAAGAATAAATTCTTATTTATCCAAATCAGCCTTTAAGGAAAGCATGAATTCTTTTTTCCTCTCTCATCTATTTAAGATTAAGATCCATTTGTGATCACAATACTGTAACATCAGCCTTCTGGGGAAAGAAAAGACCAGACATGATTTCTCTGGACAAATATTTTGGGGTTGTTTTTTTTTTTTTTTTTTTGGTTTTTTTTTAAATCAAATTGTTTTATATATCAAGAAGAAAACCAGTAATAAATTCTCTCTCTCTCTTTTTTTTTTTTTTTTTTTTTTTGCAAAGCACATCAAGCTTAGTAACATGGTACTTTTGAATTTATTCTGGTTTGCATAAAAATAGTGAAAATATTTCTTAATTTTTTGATAGTTCTACCTATCAACATTGTGCTGTGATTACAAAAGTAGAAATTGGATCTCTGCAGATGGGGAGGGGGATTTGGAAAAACGTTTTAAACCAAAAATTAATTCAATCTTCGAAGATAAAAGCAGCCACATCCCAGCAATCTGCCATGGTGGGGATAAATTATCTATTATTCTATAAAATATCATTATATTAAAAAGCAAGACTAATCAACTGAATTCTTTAAAATTTCATTTTAAGGAAATTAACTATGCAATGGGTTTAGTGCATAAACACTAAGCCAGCAACACCACAGGAAAGATTATTCTGGAAGAAAATGTTTAAAACCTCCTCAAATTTAAACATCAGAACTTCATAATAAAGGAGAAAACTGCCACTGCTGCTGTAAAGTTAAAATATATTATATATATTTTATATATTATATTATAATATATCAAATATTTGGAGTCTTATGTTTTATCATCTAGAAATCTAAAATAAAACCAGGACTGATGGCCTGTAACCACCAGTCTGCACAGTCCAGGGTGGAAATATTTCTATTAAGCTCATCAGGAATAGAAAAGAAATTATAGTGTGTTTGGAGAATTCTCCAACCAAATTACAGCTTTCCAGGGCTCCCTACTCAATAGGCCACAATCAGTTAACAAAGTGGGATCAATATTCTGTTCAGTTATCTCATTTAGGAGATGATAATGCCAAACCCCTCTAAGGGGTCTGCTACCTTCTGTTGCCTCTGGAAAATCATCTCTACCAGAAAAGCACCAAAAAAACCTAAACCAGAGAGATTTTAACATCTAATACACAGGATTTGGGTAAAATAATCTGTAAATTCTCAGTTCTTGCAGCCACACTGATCTATATGGCAGGTCCAGGTAAAGGGTTTAGGATTTCTCCTGCTTTCCCTTGTTGCATCTCAGGATTATTATCTTTGATAATCCATCAGAACTCTTCAGCTCTCAACCCTTTTCAGTTCTGCTGAAGTTTTGTTCAGCAGGAATAGGAAAGGAATAAAAGTGATGTGAAGTGATATTGCTAAAACCAGCACCCCTGAATGCTGGCATGGCCTGAGCAGGTAAACAAATATTTAAATATTCTGCATCTGGGACACACACACATCTCCTCCTTTGGGGTCTATGCTCATTGTTTTCAAGGCTCTAAATAAGCTCAGGTTAATTCAGGATTTGCTGAATGGGGAGCTGTGTGCTCACCCATAAAAAATGGCAGCAATTTGCCAGCACCATCATTCCCTCCCATGGAGGAAAGAGCAGGTTCCTTGGGAAGCCACAAAAGTCCCACCAGAAACATGATCTCAGCAGCTCTGCTCTGAGATTGCCCATTTATGAGCAGTGAAGTGTCAGCCACACTTAAAGCAAGAGGTTTGAGGTCCACTCCCATTAGGCTGCCAGATTTTGGGGGCAAGATGATCATTTTGGTGTGTTTATAGTGTTGGTAACTGCCCCTGGGTCAGCCTGGTGGTCAGCTCTGACTGATCCCACAGAGGGAAAGAACAGCCAAAACCTGCTGCCAAATGTTAAACCCCATTCCATGATCTGTTCTCTCCATGAAATCCTTCCATTCACTTTTGAGGGTTCTTTTATCCATTTTCAAGGATGCTTGTGTGAGCATGAACAGCTGTGGAGATGGAAACTCAAGGCCTGTTGAATCTTTTCTCTCAAACAAGTGAGTATCCAGGGCAGGTTAATCAAGTGAATTTTCACAGAATCATGGAATGATTTGGAAAGGAAATAAAAGCCCATCCAGTGCCATGGCAGGGACACCTTCCATGTCCCAGGGTGCCCCAACCCCAGTGTCCAACCTGGCCTGGGACATTCCAGGAATCCAGGGGCAGCCACAGCTGCTCTGGGCACTCTGTGCCAGGGCTGCCCACCTTCCCAGGGAAGGATTTTTTTTTCCTAATATCCAAGCTAAACCTACCTTTTTTCAGTTTAAAGCCCCAAATTAAACTTGCAAATGATATTATCATCTGGATAAATCAAGAACATACATACAAAAAGAACATGCATACAAAAATGTCAATGCATTAAGGGAAAAAACATAGAAATCTTCCCTCTTTGTGCATGAAATTGAAATTACAGCCCCTCAAGTCTAACTTCCCCTGTTTCCTGAGTTTCTGCTTTCCTGCCTTGCTCACACAGAAGTTGTGCCATGAGACCTGTGATGTGTGAACGTGGGTTTACACAGTGCTCCAGCTGGAAGGAAGAAACAAATCACTTTAGCATTTTTATATTTTTAAATCTGCTGCCTGCTGATGTTCCCTTCCCTCTCTGCTCGTTTGGTGTTAGAGCTTCATTGTTGTTCAACTCCTGCTTTTATTTGCTAATATTGCAGCAGTCAGACTACAAGGCAGGAAAAATCAGCATGCAATTGGGGTGGCTAATTAGAGCCTGAATGCCAGGTTGTAATTCTGGAATACCTGGGAAAAGGCAGCTTGGGGCTGATCTGGAGACAGCTGACATCAAAGGAAACTGCTCCAGTGTCAGGCAACAAAAAAAAAAAAAAAAAAAAAAAAGTTTGCTGTTCCCTCATCTAAGCCAGCAGATCCAGACAAACATCTGGAAGGCTGAGGAGGGGCATCCCAGCTGGGAAAGGTCCAGGAGCTGGAATTATTTACCCAGGTGGGCACATGGAGCTGATGGGAGGCCCTAAATCAGGGCTTATCTTAGTAGAGCACTGAGAAATTACCTGAGAAACCCTCACAGAGCCCCACTGAGGCTGAGCTCATCCTTCTCCTTATGGCTCAGCTATCCCAGCCCTGAGACAGGCACAGTCACACCCCAGCTCTTCAGTCCCTGCTCCTCTGAGCCATTTCTAGGGCATTTTCCTTGGAACAGCACCCAGGAGGGGTGTGATAACACAAATATAAAGTAGCAAAACAGAAAACAAAACATAGAAGGAAGCCCCATGGGTTGCTCATATCTTTTTCCTAAAAATTAAAAGCCAGAGGATGTTTTTTACACTGCAGACAGTACAAACACAGGTGAAAAATACAAGAAATCCTAATTGCCCTGCAATTAGTTCTTCATAAATAGGTGCAATGATCACTCTCTCATCATCTATTGATTGATAGCAGCCAAAGCAGATGTGATTTGCTTTGTAAATACTTCTGGCAGAACTGACAGAGCTACAGAAATAATGAGCATTGCAGTGAAGCAAAGCAGGTCACCCCTGCCTTTAAGAATAATCAGGAATTTTGAGCCATTTAAAGGGTGACACGAGAAGAGATGATGCTCTGGAGACCTGCACAGAAGCCAAGTCCTTCAGGGATTTTCTGGAGAGTTTTTATCTTGCTGGAGATCATCACCAAAGAGCCAAAAGCACCATGGAGGCCACTGGATTTAGAGATCTCTGAGTAAAATTGCAGCACCCAGGGGGATGCACTACAAGCTTTGAAGTGCTTCAGTCCATTTGGAATTTCACTACCAGGTGTAGAAATAGTAAAGACATAATTTTAAATGTGTTTCAAAATGTGATCTACACTTGCTGGATGCTCCCAAATGTTTCTCTTAATAAAAAGTTCTGATATCTTGTGCTCAAGGAAACTATAAAGGTCTTTTAGAACCTGTGCAAGGAAGTGGCACAGAAGCAAAGATTCTCTTTCTAGCCCAAAGACAGCCTTCAGAAGAAAGTTCACAGTAAGCAAGAGTATAAAGAGGGACCTACATTTAAGGAATGATTATGCAGCTCCTCTCCTTCTTTGAAGGAAAGGAGTTAATCTCACTTTTTCCTCCCTCAGGACTTTTTAATTATTTTTTAAAATTAACTACTTCCACATCACTCTTCAATCTCCTCTGAGTGAAAGGTAACGTGGTGTGGGTAACACCAAACTCTGTTATTTTGTTTGCCTCAGATTTCCTTCATTTTGCATTTCTTACAGCTTCAGACATCTCTGGGAGACAGGGAGGAAGGTGCCCATGGACAGGACAGATTGGGGAGTGCCCAGAAAGAGGCTCAACCTTCCCAAAAAGAGAGGCAAACACAACTCCAAGTGACTGATCAAAGACATTTGCTCAAACAGAAGTCTGATTCTTAGGTGCAAACACTTCTCAAGTGCAAAATTCTCTGTCTGGTGGTACCCACTTCCACACACACACTAATCCAGGGGGATGGATTGGGAATTTTGTGAGAAGTTAGTGGGGAGAGATAAGGAATTGGTTTCCATTCCAAGTGTCAGTCACAGTCCTATCTCAATCAGCACAGCAGCAGCATCCTGTATCCAAGCTAAGGACCTGCACACACACATTAGGAATGTGTTTGGGTTCTCCTGGGCTCCAGGAGCATCCTGCAGCAGAGCTGAGTGATGGATGCCCGAATTTCACCCAGACTCTGCATTTACACCACCCCAGAGCAAAGGCAGCCCCTTTATTCCCCCCACAAAACACACAGAGCACTGCCACAAAGAGATCACCTGGCAGGGAAAAGAATTCCTGCAGAATTCCTGCAGAATTCCTGCTGGCTCCACAGCCCAAAACAACATCAATCATTTCCTCCAGCCCACAGGGGCCATTTCACACCCACGCAGCCCTTCACAGCTTCCCCTCTCATTCATGCAAACAGCAGCCCTTGAGAGCCTTCCACTGCATCTTGGCTGGGTTATTTCCTTTGTGCTCCTGAGCAATTCTTCATTGCCAATCAGTTTGTTTGTTCTGTGCCTAAGCTTCACTTTCTCCTGCCTGCCTCAGTCCCTGTTTGATCTCCCAGCATGATTTCGGGCATCTTGCTTCCATTTCTTCCCCCCCATTTGCATTTTGGCTGCCTTCACTGTCACCTTGCTGACACACTGAGCTCCTCTCCCTGCTTCTGCCTATTGTACACGATTTCTACAAAGAACACAACAGAGGGCCAGTGTTTGTGCTCACCTCAAAAAAAGCAATTCCTTCTGCAGCCACAGCCTTCACATCCCGACAGCAAGCAATCTACAGCTTTCCAAAGCCTTGAGACAGATTGCAAAACCTTAGTTTAACAAAAAAACCCACCTCTTCCAGCAGGGATGAGGAAGGAAGAACAGGAGGGATGCTTTAAAAATGCCCAAAATGCAGCAGTTATCTTCACGGTGGCGCTGGGATGATTTAACTTCAATTTTCTCACCCATGTCAGCGAATGCATTTTGAATACAGGATAGAGGCACAAAAGGCAGCTCAGCTGTGGGCTTATTAATCTATTTTGTGAGGAAGAAGCATCTAGAAAATAGTCCTGGAGGAAGAGATTAGAGAGCAAAGCCTGGGCTCTTTGGGGAAGCAGAGCTCCATTGTGTGCTGCAGCTCAATCTGGAGAAGGATCTGGCAGGAAACGCTGAGCTCTGCATTGCTCACTGCACATCCTGCTCATTTCAGACACTTTTCCAAGCAGGGCCCAACATTCCTGTCCCAGAGAGCCATTTATAAATAAAGCTGATGTTTGTCAAAGCCCTGACTCCCAGCACAAAACTCCCAACTCTGGTTTGCTTCCATTAAACACCCAGAGACTCCCTGCTGGATAAAACTTCTCTGGCACTTCCATAAATGTCAAAGGAAGGGGATGGGAGAGAAAATTCGATGCACTGGGAGATGCTCAGGTGGGTTTCTGGCTGTGCAATCCCCCTTGACTCCTGCCACACAGTGAATTTGCTCTCTCTGAGAACAGCCTATCTACCTATTTATAATGCTATTTATTATTAACTATTTTTGAACAGGGTTTTTTCCCAAAAAGGTCCTATATTGTTACCCATGACTTCATTTTATTTTCTCCATTAAAATTTAATCTTATTATCAGAAAATTACTTTTTTTCCTCCCTCTAATAACTCTTGTATGACAGACAGCCAATTTTACTGACATCAGATCCTTGCAGCATGTACTAGAGACCAAAAAGGGAAAAAAAATGACTACAAGGCAAACCATGCATTATGGAATCAATATGACATGCTGTATCCAGTCTTTTTTTTTTTTTTTTTTTTCTCCTAAAGACAAGAAAACCCTCCCATCAATTTTATTCCTAAAAAGAAGAAATCTGCCATGGGACTGACTGAATAATCACAACCTTAATTACCCTGAGCAAACATAATGAGGGGAACTGTGATAAATGTAGGAAAATCCTCAAATTCCAATGCATCTTTCAGATCACTCAGAGTCCCAGCAGCTCTGTCACACCTGTAACCTGCCCTTCCTTCCCTCAGCTCCATGGGCTGAGGGTTGAACATGTAAAATTGGGTAAAATAGATGAGGGATGAAGATTGCTTTGTGGCTGAGTTTGGGGAAGTGGGACCCAGAGGCTCCCCCAGACTCACTGGGATGCTCAGACCCCCCCTGTGTCTGGGGGAAATGAGGTTCAGGCAGATGTTTCCTCTTCTGAAAGAGACAAATCACTGCCTTGGCTCCCTCTCTGCTCCATGGGAACAGGGACAAATAAATGATTGGCACCTGTCAGATTACAGCCAAGATGATCCATCCTGAACACAGAGTCATTTTCCAATAATGGGAAATACCCAGAATCATTTTGAGGGAAGAAAATCTTGTTAGAAGAAAAATGATCCCTTAGGAATGTGTGCCCTGGACCTTTGCTATTGCTGCAGCTCCCTGGGGGCTGCAGAGAGGTGTGAGAGGAGCAGGGCTTGAAGCCAGACCTGGGGCTTGCTGTGAGGTGTTACCATCCTGCAGAATGACATTTGTGCCACCAAATAAAGGATTTGACTCTGCTTTGGACCCATGGCACAGAGCACAAACTCTCCTTCCATGGTCAGTGAAGTTTGGGTTCAGCAAGACCTGGAAGGTTGAGCCCAGCATTAACCAGCACTGCCAAGCTCAGCACCAAAGCACATCCAGCACTGATGTCCCCATTGCCTCCAGGGACACTCATTGCCCTGTCACATCCCCCCAAAACAAAAGGGTCATTGTGGGGTCTCATGGCTGCATCCACCTCATCCACAGAGCACCAGCTGCTGGGACAAGTGCATTCATGTTTTCTGTTTCTAATGCCTTCAGTTTGAGCTTTCGTATTTCCCAGACACTGCCCTGCATTGGTGTGTGACTCTGAGCTCCATATAAAGTGTCACAAGGTCTCCTCCCAGCTCAGGCACACAAAACAATCCTTCTCCAGCCCAGAACCAAGGACAGCACTGCAGCTTCAGCCCCAAAAAGTGCAACCAGAGAGAATTGAGGAGAGAATCTGGGAGGGTGGGACTGCAGAACCTGGAGCTGGGATTGGACAATGAACCCCAAGATGGAAATGGACCAAAACTGATAAAAGTGTGAAACTCATGACTGGGATCATCTTGGGTGTAGCCATGGCCAGGCTCTTGCACTGCCCAAAGGGAATCCTTTGAAGCCTTTTAATAAATCCTTAATTTATTCCTTTACCACTCTCTAGCCTCTGCTCCAGGCAGCCTCTCCACATTTCCAGTGCAACTCCACAGCCCCAGAGCCTGTTCAGAGTTAAACTCTCCTGGTTTTGTTTCAAGGAACCCAGAGCTTTTGCACTTGCACACAGCTGTGAACCTGAGCCAAAGCAAGATCTACACAAGGGCTCTCCTGGTCCCTCTTGGACAGGGCAAAACTTGAACAGCCAAAAAGAACCCCTTGGTGTCCAGGTGGTGACTCCCAGTGCTGTTACAGAGCTGCTGCAGAGCTCTGAGTGAGGAGCTGCAGAGCAAAACCCAGTAAATCAATAGGCAGCCACTGAGAGGGAGCAGAGTGCTAAATCACAGCCATGCTAATTTAGATCTAATTAGGAGTGTCAGGGAGCCAGCACTGGCCAGCTCAGCCCTGCCTAGCTGGAAGCACTTCCATCACTGAAGCTGATGTACAAGAAGAAAGGCAGGAGATGAAAGATCAGAACCAGGGCACCTGTGGAATTTGGCTGCTCCAAAGCTCTCCAAACAAATCCCAGTGCTGAGGAACCTGAGTCCCACCCCTGCTCCAGACCTGCCCCTTGTGCTGTCCTTGGTGGAAATGCTGAGCTCCAGCCCAGGCTGAGCATCCTGTTCACTTCTCAGCACAGCCAATTTGCTTTTTAATGGAAGTTACCATGGAGTAGCTTATGCATAGGGCTTCCCAAAGGTAAAAACAACCCACACCACCCTCCCTTCCTGCCTGGATTTTTTGCTGTGAGTGCAGTTCAATGTCTACCTAATGACACAGTGAGTCAGCCTCCAGGGGAGGAGCACAGAAATGTTAGGCTCAAATAAACACCTGCCCAGCTGCCTGAAACCTGCATAAAACAGACTGGATAAAATGTTCTACACTCCAGTGCTGTCCCTCTGTGCCATGGAGGATGGAGATGCACTTTCAGCATCAGGGAACAGGATGGGAGAACAGAAACAGCATTCTCACCCCTGGTTTTACCCATCTCTCAAGTTTTGGGTTTTTTGTTGTTTTTTTGTTTTGTTTTTTTTGTTTTTTTTTTTGTTTTGTTTTTCTTTGTTTGTTTGTTTTGTTTGGATTTTTTTTTTTTTAAGCTGAAGCATCTCTTTTATCCAGGACAAACACTTAGAAACCAAATAAAATTCTGTTTGAAACAACCTCTGAGCTATTGGGTGTTTGTTCTTCCTAATTCAGAAGAAAATAATTGAATTCAAAGGATCTCTAAAGACCCATGGAGGCTTGGCTGAAAAAAAGTGCTGCCACGACTTGCTTTAGAAGAAAGCCAGGTTTGTTAGTTTGGTGAACACCATTAGAATGAACAGCACTTCCCCTCTAATAGCACCAAAGAGACTTCATGGGATTGTTTGACTGTGAACTCTGCATTTCCTTAAAATCCACTCTCTATTCACATCATTAAAGTGTTTTTAGAAACTGAATAAACAACACAAAGGGCTTTTCTTATTGCATGCAATTGGAATACAGGAAAAAACAAGCAAATATCTAAACTCCAACAGGAAAAGCATCTCCAGATTTCCATAACAGATGATACAGATAATAGAGGCATTCATAAGCCTTTTTTTTTTTCATCTGAGGCTGAAGAACTGGTGGCAGCACCTTGTTTATGGGGCTGATGAATCAGATGGAGCACTTCCCTGCTTTTGTGTCTCTGCTAATTGCCCTTTAATGGAAACCACTTACTTTATTGGTGCAAAAAACTGCCTTGAAGTGTGTTTTCTAGGCAAAAAGCCCAGTGCTTTAATTAATACCTTGAAATGATCACTGATTAATGATACCAGTCCAAGGCTGCTGCACAAAGGTTTTTTGCTCAACTTTTCCCAAAAAAATCAGGAAGATTAATGATGTTATCATTGGTACAGAAAGCTCCACCTCTGGAAACCCTTTGGGACAGAGAACACACACAACATTGAACAAGTGCAGAGGCTGTGCAGGAGGAGGGGGGATCAGCATCATTAATGCTGTGACCCCCTTCCCACAGACTTGAAGATCCTCACATTTATTTCCTTCATTTTCCACCAGCTCTACTTTGCAAGAAATTCTCTTTTGTTCCTTTCCCCTCACTAGAGAAGGCTGGAGAACAGACACATTTTAGGTCTCAAAATCCTGATTTATGCTAGTCAATACACTTGTTTCTTGAAGTGTGGAAGGAAGCTAATAAAACTGAAATCTACATTAAACACCAATTTGCTTCTATGGTTTAATGCTGTAGGAAATCACAAACTGCAGACTCTTCAGGTATATCAGAATCAGCTTTGTAGAGCACAAATTATTATCTGATTACAAAATTTATGCAAAACCCAGGGCACAAGTGCTGTAAAGACATTATGGGCAGATCAGGTGATAATCACTTGCCCATGGAGCTGTTGTCACCACATTCATTATGTAATTTTTGCTGTTTCTGTTTGGCTCAGATTGATAAAGAGCAGCCATAGAATCCCAGAATGGTTTTTGTTGGAAAGGACATTAAGGAGGTTACAGCTCCAGCCCTGCCATGGCCAGGGACACCTTCCCCTGTCCCAGGCTTCTCCAAGCCCTGCCCAACCTGGCCTTGGGTGGGATCATTCTGGAAACCTCCCATCTGCCAAAAGCAGCAGGAGTGTCCCAGGGTCTCCTCCCTGCCCTGGGCACAGCCAGCTCAGACACAGGGGCTGCTCCAGCACAGCCTGCTTGGTAAAACCTGAGCTCACAGCCACACATTGCCCTGAAAGGTGATTCCCCAAGCACCTGCATTCTACCAGGAGAACAGTGCCAAGTACAGCTGAGCTCCCCCCATGGCACCAATTTCAACCCCAGCTCAGAGAATTTCAGCATTTCACACCATGGTGGGGTTTGAAGTGTTTGGAGCTACTATAAAACCTTGTTCAATTATTAACAAACTAAATTAAAACCCACAGGAGCAGCTGTTGTGTCTTTGGGTGCTGGAGCCAGAGGCACCTGCAGCTTTTTTGCATCCTCCCCTCGTGCCCAGGCTGCCTGGATGCTGCACCCCCTGTCCAGGCAAAGCTCCTGCTGGGCAAAAACCATTTTATGGGAAGGACAAAGAGCAGCATGGGTCCCTGTTCCAGCCAAACTCCCTGATTTCCACCCCCCTGATAACATGTGAGGCTTTATTCAGGAGTTTCATGTCCAGCAGTGCTATTTGCCAATGCTGTTGTTCAGTCCTACACTTGGTTTTGTTGTTGCACAAAAATATTTTCATTTTCAACACAATGAGCACCAAGGAGAAGAGGAAATCCTTGGGAAAGCAGGCTGGAGAGAACACCTAACTCACAACTTAATGAATATTCTGAAGATTTTCTTTAGGCCAGTGCCCCCTCTGTAGCCCTGCTGAATGCTGAAATGGGGATGGACAATAAACACAGAACCTTCTCCCTTCAGCCTCTCATCCCTGGCAGTGTTCTCTCCATCAGAGCCACAACCACATGGTGCACAGGGAAGGATTTCTGCATTAAATCCCTGGATATCAGTCAACAGTTGGATAAAAACATTCTCTGATAGCACCTGCAGTTTTCCTGATAGCTGGAGCAGCTTTGCCTGCCAAAAGCACACATGGAAGCTGCTCTAGCAGAAGGAGAACAACATCAGATAAAACACTTCCCTAATGCCATTTAGATGAACAAGTGTAAAGAATAAATGTAAAATATTATCAGCCCTTGTTCTTTGTTTGCCTTGAAAAATTAAGAAGGGCTGGGGTGAGTAGAGCTGAAATCAAAGCAGCCCTGAAGGGCTCCTCTGCAATTAGCAGCTCTACCTGCAAACCAGGCCAGGGCACACACGTTGATGCCACAGAGGATTGTTTGCTGTGAATCAGGACACTCATCCAAGTGAGATAAGCAACAGCAAGTGGCTCCTGTGCCAGGACAAACAGGAGCATTACAGGGACTCTGAGGTGCCAGGAATCAGCTGGACACAGAGCAGATATGACAGCATCAGCAGTGATGCACAGGCTAAACTCTGCTCTGTGTAAAATGCCTCGTGCTCTGTGGCTCTCTCCATGGTAATTATTGAGAAACTATCAAGAATTAGCTGTAGCTGTTGGCTCTTATCCAAATTTTCATTCCAATACAAGCCCTGGGAGTGGTTTCATCCTGCACCTGAGACCTGCCTGCTTTGTTTGCAGAGTGCTCTCACTCTGCAACACTCAGGGAGCATATCCAGACACTTGAATTATTCTCTTGGTAGGTGTAGATGGGAAAATAACTGTGAATGCTTCCCTTTCATGCTGGAAAAAGACAGCAAGTGATGTCAGTGAGAGGAGGGCAGTAACACACCATTCCTTTGGCCCTCCTGCAGCTCCTTCCCCCTTGGAGAAACCTCATGAAAGCACAGGATGAATAAATAGCAGGGTGCTATCAGCAGGCTGCTGTCCCCCCCTTTTCCCAGCTTCTTGCTAGACAGCAAAGAGCTGCTGCACCTGGAACCACAGACATCCCAGCACCTTTTCATCCCAAACAGATCTTGGAGGATTGAGGCTGTGCTGTAACTTCTGAGAAAAGCATTTTCCTCACAAAAGAAAAGCTGCAAAGCAAAATGCTTATGTAAGGGCTTCATTAACTCAAAAGCTCCTCAGAATACAGAACTTTTCTACCCCACTGAGACCAGAGAAGCTGCATTTGGGTCAGGCACCCTGGTCTGGATGCTGTGACTGGCAGGTTCAATTACCCAGGACACAAGCCAGTGGCTTGCTTCCAGCTAGAGCACAATAAAGATCCTCAGAGCTATTTCCTACTCCCACTAAAGTGTAGCAACACATCTGTACTCTGGGGCTCGACTTTTGGTTATTCTTGAGGTTTTAAATTGCTCCTCATAAGAGCATTAGTTCCCCATTGGGATATCTCATCAAAAAACATGAATACTTGAAGACAAATGCAGTGAATAAATAACATCACCATTTTCTTAGGCACCAAAATGACCATGCTAACATGGAAAGCTGTAAACAGCTACCAATTTAGTTCATTTCAGTCTTTTCTTCTTAGAAATAATCCCAGAAAAGACACTTTGGGCTCTCTCTGTTCAGTTTAACTCCAATAACAATGAAAATATGCAGAGCCCTTTTCTCCCACTGCCATTCCAGACTCCAGCAAGCATAATAATATCAAAGGTGTTGTGTGAGAAACCGATGGCAGCATTTTAGCCTCGGACTCTTAACTTATCTGATTTAAACTTTGAAAAACTTGGCTCAGATCCCAAGAATCTGCTGAGCAACTCAGAAAACAACACATGCAGGCTGGGCACCACCTCGAGAGCAGATGCTCCCAGTAAAGGAAATGTCACAATGTTGGCTGGTGTCCCCAGACAGTTGTGTCCTCCCAGTGATGTCCTGCCAAGAGGCACAACACCCCCCAAGCCTCCTTTTGTCCCTGTGACACAGCAGCTGCACGCTCAGGAGGGGAGGGAGTTTAGCTCTGTGCTCCTTGCCTTGGGTTCATTTTTCTGATTGCTGATGGAGCTCCACCAGAAGGGGAAGCACTCCCAGCCCTTCCCAGTCGGTCTCTGTGCAGCTGTTCTGCTGACAAAACATTTGGACACTCAATTACTGCTGGTGTAGCAGGGAGAACATGATTCCAAGTGAAGGGAGCTTGCTCTGGGCAAGGTGGGGAATACCATGATTGGCACAAATCACTGCCTTGATGTGATTACAGCTGGGGCTGGCACTCACTGCAGTTAAAGCTTTTGCTTTTTCATTTCTGCTGTTGGTGCCTGAGTGGATTGATTATGGATGAGATAACAGAGCGTGGAGGAGTATGCTAATGCTGCTGTTAAAGCAGAGTTTTATCTTGCAGCATTAAGTGAATGGGGGAAAGAATGGCAGAATTGGCTGCTGTGAGCTTAAAGGTCCCTTTTTCTTTCTTTTGGTCAGAGTCATGGAAGTCTGTAACTCAGCACAAACATTCCCAACAGCCAAAGTCAGGGTCCAGGGCAGCACCAGGGAGCACTGGGAGCTCCCAGCAGCTGCACCACAGACAGGCAAAGGCTCCCTCTCTGCTTTCTCTTTATAGATGGGTCATTAGAAACTAGGCACAGCAAAACTGAAAGCCAAGTCCCATTGCTGAGACTACAAACACTCATAAACTCATTTGATTCCAGCTGAGACACCAATTCTCCATATGCTTTCCCACTTACCTCAGCAGACCTAATCAGACTAATCCTAATACAGAAAGCCAAATAAACACAAGGGGCATTACTGTGTTTTATGTGCATTGACTTTTCCATAAGACCTGGGCAATATATTCTCAATGAAATCTTGAATATTTTTGCTAATCATTATCCAATCCCTTCAATTAAAAGGAGGTCTCGGCTTCATGAAGAAAAAAAAAAAAAAACAAAAACACTTCCTATATTCTGAAATAATAGCAGTGCTTCTACTCATAATTTTTAATTAGAAGGGGCAGTTCCCACCCAGAGCAAACAGCTCAGTAACACAGGAAAACTGAAGGGCAGTCGTTTGGACAAGGTCTGCTGGGAATCCTCCCACCACTTTGTTCTCCTCCAATAATTCAGTCATCATAAAGGCAGCCAGAGGCCGTTCATCACCAGGATGGACTTGCTCACATCTTTTTTAAAGTTCAAAGCAGCGCAAACCAACAGAGAATGGAGAGCTCTGTTTTCTCAATGAGGTGTAAGAAGTGTTCTGTGGGGTCTGGCAATTTATTTCTGATGGCAGGGGGAGGAGGGCTTCACCTGGAACAGGCAAACTCCTGCAGGTACTGGCAGGGCTGTGCAAGCCCTGAGCTGAGGCTGCTGCAGGGCTGAGCCTCCCCCACCTCTGGGTCACACTCCAGCAGCAGGTTTGGGCTGTCACCCCAGGAAAAATATCACAACAGTGCTTTGCTGGTATTCAGAATTGTGCCCAGCATTTGTAATCATGTAAAATAGAGATTTGATAAAGCATAATGCAGCAGAAACATTTTCTCTTAAACAGAGAAATTTTAAGTGCAACCATAAGAAATGAGTTTTCCTTTCAAACTGATACACCCCCAAATTAATGATTTTTAAAAATCTACTTCTTTTCCAAGGAAGCAGTCTGGTTT
Organism: Muscicapa striata striata; assembly: GCA_030060385.1. Taxonomy (NCBI): domain Eukaryota; kingdom Metazoa; phylum Chordata; class Aves; order Passeriformes; family Muscicapidae; genus Muscicapa; species Muscicapa striata. The sequence goes on along the minus strand of JAREIS010000002.1, from coordinate 5,783,480 downwards.
AAGTTGTAAAGAAACAAAAGGCACTCACTAAGCACAAGATATCCGTGTCCATTTCATTAAAGCTTCCATTAAAATACTTCACAGCTCTGAAGCTGCAGAGCTCATGCTGACTGGAGTTACTTCATGGGGCCTCTTGTGCTCTAATCTGTGCACTCTCCACTCTCCTGTCTTCTGATAAAAAACTTTAAACTTTCTGAAGCAAGGAGGTCTTTTTTGGTCTCTCTTTGAAGCATCTTAGAATGCAAGGTCTGTGACTGGAACTCCAAACACCACAGAAATATAAACAAAACCACAACTCTTAAAAGGAAACTCTTGTCTTCCAGCATCTCCCAGATGCTGTAAATGGGATGAATGGGCTGAATTTCAACAAGTTCAAGTTGTGCTGGGAGCGAGGTTTAACACAAAAACAGATATATCCACTCTGCTTATATCTCAGTACCACTTGCAATGTTCCAGCCTTGGCTTTCTGAGAGCATCTTCCAACAAATGTAATGTGTGTGACAGCACATGGAATCCCATCCTTGATTTCAACCCACAGAGAAGCACAGGAAATGCAAAACACACCCTGCTGGAAATGCATGAGTGATATCAGAGCCATGACAGCCATGAAACTCTGAGAAACCTGCCCAAAGCCATTTGAAAAAGGATATAAACTAAGCAAACAATAGGAATATGAAATAGGAATTAAATTTTAGGAAGCAATGCAATTTGTTTGGAAAAGCATTCTCCAGTGATGAGATGAATCACTGGAGAATATTTTTCCTACAAATAAATAGAGAGACGATAAATTTGCAAATACTGGTCTCTGCAGACTTATCCCTGAGAGTGGAGCTTACAGCAGGGAATGTAATCAGCTGGTGTAAACAGAGATACTGGAATTCATCCATTAACATGCAGCAAGCTACTATGGTTAGGTACAGAAAAAAGAAAAAACACAAAAAAGCCAACTAAAAATTAAAAACCCAAAAGCTTAGGGAATAGTTTCCTTGGCTTCATTTGGGTTTGGATCCATGAACATGCATATTCAACTGCAATAAGTACTTTGCATCCTGTTATTTAGGTTGTATATCTTTCTAAAGCTTTTCTCAGCCATGACTGGAGGCTTTTTTTCCTTTGAGTGCAGAATCCCCACACCCATCTGAGAGCCAAGCAAGCCCTGCAGGATGCTGAGACAACCACAAGACCTGAACTCTCTGTTGCTGCTCTCTGACATTTTCCTTGTTAAATTTCTCTGCCTTGTTCCACTTCCCCAGCCCAGATACCATTTAAGACACAGGTTTAAATTAAAAAAAAAAAACAAGCAATTGTCCCCCCCCAGCCAAACCCTTGTCCCTTCTGCCTGTTCACCCTCATCCTGCTCAGGATCCCTCCCCAGCACTGACACTTCACCTGGCAACCACTCCTAATGCACAGATTTGTGATTTTTAATTATAAGGTGATAGCATAACAGGAGCCATTCTTTGCTAGCCATAAACTTATTTCTCTTCTAGGGTCACTCAGGGTTGTTCTGATTTATTTCAGAGAAATGAACTTCCTCAGAGTTGAAGCATGACAGCACAAAAAGCTCAGAGAAAATGACTAAAAAAAACTGTTATTAAATTTGTAAAAATGAATAAAATTAGATCACGAAAATGTGGAGCAGCAATACTGCATGGAGATCAAGAAAATATACAGAATAAATGAAAAAATAATTCTCTTGTATCCAAACACTGCTACAGCATCAAGGTTGTGCCTGTGGAGAATACAATCTAATTCACCTGCTTTCATTCTTGTGATCTTTCACATTTCAAAAGAAAACAACAGATGAAAAATTCAATACTGCATTTACTCTATAAAAGTGAAGAAAAGGTCATTTATTGGCCTTTTTCATTATTAATATCTGTCTAGGCTTCTATTTTAAATACAAAGAATCTTTGTAACAGCCATTTATGTTCAAGGCCTCGAAGCTGTTTTACAAGTGTCTCAAATACATCTGCTAAGTTGAAATAAATCTCATCCTTTCAAATTAATCATGCTTGTTTCAGCTTTTTGCACAGGAAAAAAAAAAAAAAAAGCCAAAAGAAAGCTATCATAATACAAGGCAGCCTTTCCAGAATTCAAGTTGAACTGAGGTAAAAGAGATGGCAAATCAATACTGATTCCAACAGAAAGAGAAATTCAGGCACTGAGCTCCTGTTCTAGAGCTTTTGAAAAACGTCATTATCAACAATTTTAATTTGTATTTATTGAATCATGGCTTTTAACATGAATAAAATGTTACTGAATTTAAAGATATGGTCCTTACTACCACAGAGTTTGGATCAAATTATGAGTTGGAATAAAAAAATTAAAAAATAATAATAAAAAAAATACAAAAATTAAAAAAACACAAACCACAATGATTTTCAAGCCTCAAACTTTGCTCCCCCTTTTCCTCCATCCCCAACCACTGAGTTTAAACCTCTGTAACCCAGGGAGCACAATCCTGTTTTCATCCCTCAGTGTTTCCTTCCTGCTGGGAGGACTGGAATCAACACCTAGCTGGGGGAAAGCACTCCCAACAGGGAGCTTCCTCCTGTGTCAGCACATTCTGCAGCCTCAGCAGGCAGGAAAATCTCATCCAGCTGCTCAGAAATCCCTGCACGTGCTGGGAAATCCCTCTGCCTCCAGCCTGGGGGCTCAGCACCATAAAATGTGTCACACAGCTCTGCTTGGGATAAACTCCAATTACCTGGTGTGGGAAATGGGGAGGGAATCACCCTGCTCACAAATAGTCCTGTGATTTGGGTAAATTTAGGGAGAAAAGCAGGGAAATGAAAGAGGGAGGCCAAGATGGAGAAGTCAGCAGCAGTGGGAATAAAAGTCCTCTATTTTAAATGAAAAATTCAGGATTAAGATTTAGTTTCTGAAACCCCTGTTTACATGGATGCATTGAAAGACACACCCCCAGCTCAGACCTGGGTTGTTTTTTTTCAAGGGACTGCCCAGAAGTTTGCAGGAATATGATTCCTCACAACATTTCCACTGCTGAAATAATTCCTTGTGTAATTCTGCCAAGCCCAGCCATAAATCTACAAACCCCAGAGCTCATGTATCCAAAATATCTTCCAAAATTAAACAATGTAAAAAGAAACTGTGCACTTCCAGGAGCTGCTTAATAAAATACTCCTTATTTTTGGATCAGAGAGCCTTGCAGCAATCAGCAGGAAATTTTTAGGGGGTAATGTGGGGTTTTTGCATGGGATTCACATTTATATACAACTGAAATATTTTTCTTCAGGAATCCTGAAGACAAAACCAAGGCCCAGACTTCCCTTAGCATCCATTAAAGAGTGGGATTTGAAGGATGTGCCATTTTGCTCTAATTTGAGCTGAATGAAAATTTGTGTTTTCTTTTAATCCCAAGTGCAGAGAGTAGTTAATTCTCGCTCAGCTCTTTTTTACACTAATATTTTAGCATTTTTTGGAGTAATGAAAGTGCCAACATGAAAGAAAAAAGTTGATAAACTTTGTCAAAGTAAATTTAAAGAAAAGAGTGCTTGTTTTTTTTCTCTGGCTTTAGAACAAAAATTAAAACCAACTTTAAAAGAAGAACAGGGAAATTTACAGTTACTCTGTTATGGAGTTGAAGAAACTGAAAGCTGAATAGAAATGGCTCTGTGGCTCTCCTACACCAAAATCAATTTCTACATCCAAAATACCAGCCTTAAGATAATACTCAATTCTTACCTTCTTGGAAACCTTCCTGAGGTTGTAAATGAAGGCCCACACCATAAAGAATTATTTGCAATGAAATTTTTGCCTTTGACTTTCACAAGAATAAGATTGCATTCTAAAAACATTCACTGTTTAAAGCCACTCCAAGATAATTTCCAGACTTGTGACTTCTTGGCCTGTCCCAGTGTGTGAGAAATCCCTTCAGCTGGGCACTGAAGGCAGTCAGATACTTCTGTGGAAACTGATATTATTTTCCTCTTGAAATAACTTATTCAAAATAAGTGTAGTGTTCCACAACATAGAACACAGAGCATTTTGGATAAGGAGTCAAAATCTTGCCCTTTCAGAAATTAAAAGTCTGGTTTGGGTCTGCCTATCTTGTCAGGTAATTTGCTCAGCCAGATAAAATCTGCTGTAGATATGTTTTTTTTTTTTTGCTCATTGCCTTTCTAGGAAATCAATCCTTGTAATAGTACATAAAACCTAATCATTACCCAGATGAGGCCCCACTTATCAGGTCATTTGATGACATGCTGCCTAAACGAATCTCATTTATAAAGTCTTGTCTTCTCCTCTCCAAGCCAGGATTCATGACTAGCACGCCTCAGTGTGCAGCATCCATAATTAGCACAAATCCCCAACCAAAACAATTCCAGCACAAACTGAGGAGCAGGGAAATGCACCCTGTGCAATTGGAGCACACAGCAGCAATGAAATTGGGGTTGTTTTGCTGCTATTATCAACTCCATGGCAATAAACTCAGACATTTTTATGATACAGGGACATTAATGGCAGGAAGTCATCACCTTTCAGCATTGCCTCTTCAGGGCAGGACCTTCTTCAAGGACAATAATATCAAATACCAATCAGGGATGAACTCACAGGCAGCAATTTCCCCTTTCCTATTCACAAATTGCCCATGTTCAGGTTGCCACAGTCTCACTGGGACTCATCATTCAAAATATTTCATTATTTCAGCCATGGTGAGTTTGGATCCACTGATAATTTTTAAATTACGAACGCTCAAAGTCTGTTTTGTGTTTGTAAGAGCTCAAAAATGATAACACAAATGCAGATCTTTGAATGCAATGGGACAGAATCTTCCAACCTTCCCACAACCTGCCTTAGGTGTGACCATAATTCCTTACACACACCCTATTTGACACAAATCCCTTTCCACCAAGGAAAAGGCACTCACAGAATTCCATCCTCAGAGTGGTTGTTCAGCAGATGGTGCCACCCCTTTCCTTGTCCAGTTGTGCAGAACTAATCTACAACACATCCTTGCCTTTACAAAGCCAGTTATTCTCTGTCCTGGGGACAAAATCTCACTTTTAGAAAACCAAACCCTCTATTAACAAACTCTTCACATCAACAGATATTGCCATGCATGTCTTGTCTTAGATTTGTCATCAAGATGAAGCACCTCTGATAAATATTCCTGTAGGGAATCTTTCCATCCCTATTTTAATGCCTTTTTAGAATGGCCTTTAGAGATGCAGAGAAGGTGATATTTACTCAGCCATTTCACCTTTCCCCTCCACTTCTGTGAGTGGCTCTGATAAATACTGGTAATTTCAAGATTTAATTTTGAGCCACTCCTTCCCTAACAAAACTGTTAATGTCATCATCTACCCCAGGGAGAACATTTTTGCAACAATATTATCTCTTTCTTTTCCGAGACAGAAAGGCTGCTCGCTCATTGATAGCAAATTCTGTTTGGTGTTTTATTATGCACAATGGAAAAAATATTAAATAGATCAATAGGAAAATGAAGCTGTTGCAAGTTGATCTCCATGGAGTGAGGAAAAAATGCTGGGGAAAGAAGAATTATGAGGAAAAAAAGAAAATTAAATTTACACATTGGAGATAATAAGGCATGTCGCTTACCCTCAGTGCTTCCTCTAATCTGGCTTTACTTAATTGCATTCTCTGTAAAGACATATTGTTTCATTCCTTCCCCCAATGGATCTTTTTTTTTTTTTTTTTTTTGGGGTGGATATAGTGTAATTACTAGCTCCCAGCATTATCTCCACTTTTATTAAAAAATGTCATGATTCTGAAAAGGAAAATTTCATGCACTATATAATGTCAATCATCTGTCTTTATGAGATGGAACAGCATTCACTTTGTTCAGGATGGGTTTGAAGGGGGGAAACAGCCTTTCATGTTGGTCATTTTTTAAAAGCTGTATTCCAATCTGCTCAGCAGAAGAGCACAGCCCCAGTGCTGATCACCCACTTGAAAGGAGATTTGTGTGTGTCAATAACAGCTTTTAAGTCTGGACATCCAGGCGGGTGGAGAAACAGGAGAGCAAATTTTAACATTTCCCTGAAACTTCAAAGCTCTGTTTTCAATTGAGAATCTTTGTGATTCAAATCAAAGCCACTGTAGCTGTGCAGCATCTGAATTTTAGTTTCCAGAATGTGACACTTCCTTCCACCATTATTTCACTTGCCAAAGGAATTCCAAGTAGGAAGAGAGTGCCTGGTCACAGCTTTGCAACCTCTAAACCCCCAAAACAGCCTTAAGAGACTTGAGACAAAAAGACTTAAAATTCTGGGGGTTGGGATTTTCCCCTAGCTAAAAACTGGCAGGATGAGAGAAAGTGGCCTCAGGTTGTGCCAGGGAGGTTTAGTTGGATATTAGGAAAATCCCTTTGCTGAAAGGGGGGTCAAGCTTTGGAACAATTCCTGGAAGTGTCCAAAAAATGTGTGGATGTGACACTTGGGGAAGTGGTTTAGTAGTTCCATAATTCTGTACTGAAAGGGCATTTTCCATGACATGACATTTTTGTTTATCCAAGGGGCACTCCCCAGGAGTCTCCAGGGTGCAGTAAATATTTCTGGGAATTCTCTTTGGTTTCAGACAGCCTGATCCTGTGCTCCATAGTCAACAAGCTCCCCGTGAAGCTGTGGCATTTTGTAACAAAAATGCATCAGCCACTGGGAATTCCACATTTTGGCATCAACTGAAATGGGCCCTGAAATGTCACTGAAAAGACAAAAATGTCCCAAGCCAAAACAGGAGGGCAAAAAGATCACGGATCTCAACAATTGACATTGCAGCAGAAATATTTTGGTCCCAACTCCACTGCCCTTTGAACTGGATAAAATCACCACAGTGTAATGAAGGGAATGGAACAGCCAAAACTTCATTAGAATTTCAGGGATTTTCTCAAATATTAAGAAAAAAAAAAAAAAAGAAAAATATGTATTCATAACTGCTTTAATTATTTACCTCATAAATCTGTGTTTGCCACATACCTACAAATGCATATTTTGCATAATTTATATTATTTCCTCTAAATGTATTATATTTGTTAGAATTCATTTACCTGTACTATTTAAATGCATTTCTGGATGTATTTGCTGAGGACTGCCTGCAGAGCCCACAACACCCACTGCAAACTGAAACCAACCGGTTTTGACTAAAATTCTGCTGCAGTTACTGTTACATTGCTGTAACAAAACTTTAATATTTTTTTTTTCTATATACAAGTTCTTCCAGACCTGCACTATCATAGAATTTCAATTTTCAACCATTTTCTTATCAACAAAGTGGTATAAAGGTTATTAAATTATTCCTTATAAACACACATTTTGTTTACCTAAATGTTTCTGCTGATTTACAGCGATGTTCAAAGAGTTTTAGAATAATCAGGCTGATTTTATGGATGGATATGCAAATGGAAGGGACAGGGAGTTACTCAGCCCTGTAAGAGCATCTGATAAAGCAAATGAACTGAATTTTGTTTCAGCCAAGAAAAACATTGATATCAGCACACTGATATTTCCTGTGAGTGCTGCACTTGTCACCACAAGGTAACGCAGCACCCACAGGTGTTTATGGCCAAAAAGTCCTGTTTGCATTGGGTTGTTCATCTACAGCTAAGAAATCACAAACTGGTGTCTTCTCCAAAAGCATCAGTGCCAAGAGAATCAATTTGGTTTTCCCAAAACATCAGAGAAGTGACATCTGAGGTACACAAAGTGTTAGCCTGATGACATCTTTCCCTTTTTACTGTTTATGGATATCATCCACTGACTTTTGACCTCTGGATTTCTTTGCTCTGTAAACATCACTGTGTAACAGTTTGTACAGCTCTGACACTGGTAAAAACTTCAAACTAGGTTTTAATCACTTGTGGTTAGAACATGATTTTTTAACAAGGTTTTTTTTTATTACACAAAAAGGAGTTCTGGTACTTGAAGCACTCATTCTCTTGCAGATTTATGGCATATTTAATTAGTCATTTGGAGAGCAGATCACTGCATTCACTGAGGATCAATATATAGCAACTGACAGCAAGCTGGTAAGGAAATATGGCTGAGTTTATCAGGACAGACAAAACCTAAATCTAAGCTGAGAGGGTGCAGATGGGAGACAGAGGAATGTGATCTGCCCCCAGGCATCTGCTGCTGGCTGGAGGTGAGGTGAGGACCCAGCCCAGCAGCAGCAACCAAGTCCCAAGGGCCAGTTTGGCTCTGCTGCCCCTCTCTGTCCCCAGAAATGGGAGCAGCTCTTCCAAAATCCCTCCTGTGCCAAGAGGATCCCACACCTCCATCTCCCTTCCTCTACAAACACCTGCACGTTTGGATTTTGGGTGCTGCACTGGTGGTGACACCTGAGCCGAGACCATGCAGAACTCATGGCCACCAAAACCATCACAACTACTCCATAAAATAGCTCACATTTTTTTACCATAAGCCTGGATTATCCAAATATAACTAGGTAAAAACCTCTCAGCAGAATATTCTCCTTCCAACTGCCTAGAATTCCTTATGCTGCACAAGAAACAAAAGCAAAGTTTAACACCAAATAAGCTTCTGTTTATTAATGCATCTGTGGGAAGGGTTTTATTAAGGGGCCAGAAGTTAAATTGCATTCTAATGGGTAATAATAAAGGCAATACACTGCAGTTTCTGCTAATACAGTCCTAGATTCAAACACACAGCTAAGGTTACCTTCCAATTCTCTTCTTTCATTTGAGAGGCTACTGAGAACACTAGAGAATAAAAGACACTGTTGTTACTTGTCATACTGTGTCTATAATTACTTACTTTGCTCCTGAAGCCATCACCATGATAAATTTGCAGTTTTCCCCCATCTGCCAGCAGTAGTAATGTGCAATACATTTAACAACTGAATTTGCATATAGAAAGTATCATTGACCTTTGCATTTAAAAGGACAAAGATTTACAAGGACACCCTTCTGAAGCAAAGTGCTTAGTTTAGGAAAAATGAACCAGCGCGAGAGGGATAAAACTCAGGGAGGAGAAGTAGCAGATTTTACAAGGAAGGCATTTGAAATCCCTATGAAACAGCTCCCTCGTGAGCAGCCACATCATAAAGGAAACAACTGTCAGGCAGAAGGAAAACACTGGGGCAGGATTTGGAGCGTGCTCAGCATCAGGGAGAGTGGGCAGGTGCCTTGGCTGGGAACAGTGTTATAAATGTATAATATGTTGTTGGCTCTTTGCAAGTATTGGGATAAATGCTATATGTATAATGTTAAAATAGCATTTCTATATGGATATAGTCTTTGTTAATAGTAAAAGTTAGACGTAAGTTTTTTAAAAATAGTGTGCTTAAACTACCTGCCCAGTCAAAATAACAGCCTGTAAACAAGAAATAAAAACCCTGCAGCTGACACAGCAATTACCAACATTCAACCAACTGCAAAAAGCCTAAACCACCACCCAAATTAAAAACAATTTAAAAAAATAAGACCACAAGCCAAAAAACACGCATGCTCTAAAAAGGCAAACCCAAAGAGTAGCCATGCTAAACAGTTCCCAAAAACAGTTAACTCTGCATAAAAATCTATAAATATGTAACAAATAAATAAATTATAAAACTTACTTTAAAAAGTGTTCCCAAAGCAGGGTGTGCTCCTAACAGCATGCCAAGCACCCAGCCATTTTAACCCTTTACTTTATATTTTGTCTCCTATTGTCATTTTAATAAACCTTTTAATTCTCCCAAAACAGTAAACCGTGTTTTTCACAAACAAGGCAGGGAAATAATGCAGGGGGGCAGCCCCTGCTCTGCCTCCCAGGGTTTATTTACCTGGCTGCCAGGAGCCTGGCTCTGCTGCCACACAGGGAAACAGGGATTTCCAGCAGTGCTTCCTGCCCCTGGCACCTTGTCCTGCCCCTCCTGGGGCTGTGCCCGTGCCTGGTTTGCAGCAGATTTGTACCAGACAGTGCAGAGAGAGGGCAAAGCCAGCTCCTGCAGCAGGATTACTGAAAATAATGTGGATTTGCATTTATAGAGAAAATAGACTCATTTTCCCCCCAATCCTGAATGGCACCAGGGCCTGGGAAAGCCCTTTCCCTATTCCTCCTGTTGCTGGCTGGATCCACAAACAGCTCTCCCAGCTCCAGGTGAGCCCAGGCACAGCCTGCACATCCCACTCCAATACTGCCAGAGAGTTTCCAGAAGGATTTCAAGTGCCTGTTTTCCTTACTGTCAATAGTTCTTCCAAACAACTCGTGTGAAAGTATTGCTACAGTTCAGTTTACCATATCATCAATGAATTATTCATAAATGCCACTTTGTGCCATAAAAATTTAAGGTATTAGTTCACTACATGATCCTAAATATGATTAATACAGACCACACATCCCTTGACTGCCACACTACAGTATTTTCACAATAAACTGTGATGATCCAAGATAAAAATGACTCTAGCGAGTTAAAAGTCTGAGTTGAGGAATTGTTGAATTCTGAATTTCTTAGAGCATGTTATTTTGGTCATTCTTAAAAGAGTTTGCCCAGACTTGTTACTGCATTCCCTCTCCATTCTCCCTGGAGCACCGTGTGACTTCAAAGTACCCAGATTTATTTGTTCACCCTGTTTACACCAGCAAAGGAAAGAATCAAAGCACTATTTTCTGACAATATATTCCCTCGTGACTCAAACTGCATGTGTGGGGTTTAGCATGTACTTTAATTGTGAGTCAGCAGCCTGGGGAGAGGCATTAGCTGCATTCTAAATCAGTCAGGGATGGAAGATAACAAGAAAAGCAAGGAGTGACTCCCATCAACTCTGAAACCATCTCGGTAAAACTGCAGATAAAGGGTATTGCCATGGTTTCATTTCCACTTGTGACAAACTGACCAAGAAAGAGCCTTTCCTTCTAAAGGGCAAAGAACTAAAATTAAAAGAGAAAAAAGGGGGGAGGGTTTTTAAAAAAAAAATAAAAGAGAACCTGAGAAGAGCAGGGTGAGTAACAAGGACAACTTCCTGTCTTCTCTCCAGCAATAAATAAGATGCTGTGATAAAAAAAGCTCCTGTAAAGAGAACATGCAGCTCAGAATGATCTGGATTCTGTTTGGAAAATCTCAGTGTCACTGTATTACCTATGATTATTTTAACCAAGTCTACCTGCAAGCATCCATACGTATGGGAGAGGAGATTTTACCTACTACTCATTTCATATTATATTTTTCACTTGGTTTTCCCATTCTCTTCACAAACTGACCTCAAAAGGCACAAGAGTTTTTATCAATAGTTTTATCATGGATAGTTTCAGCAAAGATTTCTGAGTTTATGCATTCTTAATCAGTGTTTCCTCAATTGTCCATCAGACCTTCCTTGCATTTCCTGTGTTAGTTTGTGGGCAGACTGTGTTGATTCCCTCAATTGCTTAGAGAAAATTCACAGTTAATTTTCAATAGACTTGAAGACTTTCCCAATTCTAGCAACTTCTTTACTTAATCCTCACATTGACTAACTGCACCTACTGTATATATATATATAAAATAATAATAATAAAAAAAAAAAAACAACATTGAAATCTACTTTTCACAAGTATTTCTCCAACACTTCCTGCATTAGCCAACATCTGCTGTGAAGAGTGTTTTCTGGAAGGGATACAAGCCACAACAGGAGCCACGGGAGTCTGACAAGACAAACAATCAGGGAGATTGTCAGAGCTCAGCAAAGCCAAGCAGGAGTGAAGGGATGCAGGGCTGGGAGCAGGGGCAGCTCCATCCTTCCCTCCCAGCAGATGTGGGGCTGGTGCCTGACTGCAGGACGTGGCTGGGCTCACACTGAACATATGGTGGGGTTGGATTCCAGCAGCCAGAGCAGCTCAGTCTCTCCACAGTGGCTGTGGTCCATTTTCCCTGAGCCTGCCTGCCACTGGCTCAGTAACAAAAACAAACCCAGCACCTGTGCACGGGCTGTGGGAGGGTTCCAGTGCCAGCACAGAGCCATCTGCAGAGCACATCCTGAGCCAGCTCCTCTTCTCTGGGTGAGGCACAAGGCACATGCAGCACAGCAAACCCACAGCACCACTAAAGCAACATTTTGTGTCCCACCCTACTGCTCCCCACTTCTTTCTTTGCCTTTTCATGCTGCCATAATGGTGATGGATAGTGCTAAAATATTCATTTCTCCCCTCATCAGGTAATTCTCCAGGTCCTGGACCAGGTTTGCTAAAATCAAAAAAATTACAAAATAAGTAGAGAATCTTCTGGGGGTGTTGCTTTTTGGGAGTTTTTTGTTAAATTTGAAGATTACAGTTGAGTTTATCTTCTGTCCCTCACTCCAAACCCACCAACAGAAAGATCTGCAGTATCACAGCTATCAGGCTGGGATTACTTTTGTAATTATCCTGGGATAAAATGCAGTTCTTTTGACAAGTGTCTGGATAAATGGCTGGCAGCTTTTTTATCTGCTTCCTCCTGTTTACAATAATTCAGTTGTTACAGCAATTTAAAGTGTAAATATCAGTAACTCCTAATGGAGAAGGATGATGTTGTGGAGGTGGGACACTTTCATCTCTGTGAATAGTGATGGATCCTGAGGCTGAAGAAGGTCACAGCTAAATGGGAAAGGCAGAATTAAAGTCCCTACAATCTTATATCTGCTCAATGCACCATGCAGTGAAGTCAGCAGAACTTTTTCCCACCAAGGCAGGAACCAGGTCCAAACCCTGACCTAATGACAGGGACCTGAAACTTTCCAGCACAGAAACACAAAGCAGGACTTGCAGGTGTGGCATGGAACAGAGCCACTGACAAAAATGGAAATTCATCACAGCAATTTTCTTGGGTTAATCTAAACTGAGGTCACTGCTGAAAAGGGCAGTCCTGGCACTCCCCACTCCAATAATTCCCATCCCCTTTCTTTTGCCAGAGCATACTTACCACAGAACTTCATATAATACATATAAAAAACAATTTTGTGTTTTAATACTGTATTTAAAACATTTTCCCCTTTCTGGATGGGAACACAGAAAGTAAACACCATTTTTGGTGAAAACCACAGTGGTGATGGCACCATGGTGACCCTGGGTCTCCTTCAGCTGACTGTTAAATTTCCCCCTTATTTTCAGAATTTTTTCACTGCAGCATTCCAGACAGGAATGGTATGGAATAGCTCCTTGCAAAAGAGGCAGGAAGAATAAAGGAATCCACTGCCAGAAATATCCATCCTCCCTGCTTCTCCCCAGCCCTGTGTGCAAATCAGCCCTTGTTGAGCACCTGCTTCAGCTCCAGAGCAGCCATGAGGATTTTCTTCTCCACAACCTCCTTGGATGATGCCCTGAAAAAGGCTTTCATTGACTCACTCAACTTAATTGGGAGCACAGCAAACAGAGCAGAGCCTGGGGTTTTGAGATAGCAAAACACATTTTGTTCAAAACTAGGATTACTCCATGATAAATCCATTTGCAAGCAGATAAATGCCAGCAAAGAGACTAGAAATGGGAAGTGTCTGTTAAATAAAGCAGGTTACTGAGTGGAAAAAAAATTAGAAAAAAAGGGAGATTTGGGTTTATTTTGAACAAATAAACCAAGGTTTAAAGGTTATTGCACTAAAGCAAAGGAAAAGACAAAGCAGACTGTAATCCAATTCAATGTAATAAGCAGTAAATTAAAGAGTTGGTATTCCTACAGCACATATTGATTATTGTGTTCTTGTGTACCATGTTTTGTGCTGGCAAATCTATAAGCATCTTATTACTCTTCACGGGATACAGAGCAGAGCACTCAGATTAATTTCAGGACTCATATTTAAAATCTTCTGCCAGCCTGAGAGCTCTGGGTAGAAAAGAGTAAACTCCCACTAAGCTGATTTACTCAGAGAAGCAGAGAAACCACATGAATCTAAACAAAGACCTCACCAGAGCTCTGCCAGGTCACTCAAAGCAAACTGCAAGGAGCTCAGGAGGAGCAGACCATGGACCAACCCCAGAATTTATAAAATGCAGGTGTTGTTTCTGAGTTAACATTTGGGAAATCAACATAACCCACCAAAGATCATTGTCACTAAAAGAATCACGACTTTCTCCTGATGATCACATCTGTCAGATGTTCATTGTTTACTCTGGAGATGTTTTTCACTTCCATTCCCACCATTTTCCACCTTTTCCCTGTGCCACATCTCATCCAGAGAAGCAATGCAACACCTCTTCCTGAAACAGAACACTGCTTTCTTGCAGACCTGACATTTATTACCTTTATTTTGCCCTGTAGAGATGGGAAGAAATACAAAATCAAATATGTATGTGCATTTCTGCTGGGTATTTCCAGGCAGCAGCCAACTCTTGCATTACCTTTCCCTTCAAAGGGATACACATGATGCATAGCAGAGAAATAACAGAGCTAGAGATGGACAGAATCATTCCACTTCCATAAAAACAAACAAACAAAACAAACAAACAAAAAAATAGAAAAAGAAAGCTGTCCATGAACCAAATTCTGCAAACAGTACAGAAAAAAGCCATTTTTTTACCTTTCTATTCCTAAAAGCTTTTCAACAATGAGTATTTTTTTTTTTTTCCTGAAATAAGGATGGGATAATTGCATGCAGACTTTAATATTAATTGCCATGTAAGCTATTCTAAACAGGTTTGTTATCTCCACTCCCACACAGGTAGACCTAGTCAAAACCACCTTGGTGGCCAAGGGAACACTCCCCAGTAAAAATGTAATAAATCCATGTGCTCTGTATTTTAAAAGCCTGGCTCATTGCATGGGGGCAGAGCACAATGAGCTAACACTGCTACCTGCAATTGTGGGAGCTTTTAAAAACCCTGGGATAGCACTCAAGTCAATGCATCAGCCACTTAGGTTTCTTTAGCAACCCCATCTGGATAATTCTTCCTAAATTTTAGAAGACAGAAAACTGTGTTAGAGAATAAACAAAACCCAACCAGTTTTCAAGTTCCATTTTATAACCAATAAGAACTCAGAAACAATTATTCTGAAACAACAGATTTGGGCAGTTTATGGCACATACATCAAAATATTACATTCCATAAGATATTTGACCAGTCTAGAACATAAAGTAGTTCTTAGAATTTTACTTTGAAGGAATCAGGACACGTATTTATATTTTGTCTTTTTTTAATCTTAATTGGTGCTAACTACCACATTATCTGGGCAATTCTCTCTCCCCAAAGCATTTCATTGGACAGCACAGCTGGAACTGGGATGGGATGGAAGGGACAACCTGCAGAGCACACGAGAGGAGCATAAAAGGTTTTCTGTTGCCCTAATTAAATGGAACACCCTCTTTAGCAACAGACACAGGACAAAATCAGTGCAAAGATGTTTTACTCATCACAGATTCAGAACTGACCCCTAAGGTGGGAGCTGCAGAAACAGCACTGGAGACAAGAGGTGAAGGGAACCCAGGAGAAAATTTAAAGAGCAGAACTGAGAGAATCAGCCCTCACCAACACCTGCAGGTGCTGAAATATCTCCTGATGCAGAAATAGGAGCCAGGCTCCAGCTCCAGGGCTTTGCTCCCCTCGTGCCCTGCTCTGCCTCATCCCCTCTGTGCCCACACTCCTCTGATGCTGCAATTACACCAAACAAACACTTCTGCTTCAGCAAACCCCAGACTGCTGCAGTGCCTTGCTCAGGTGGGAAGATGCTGTCATTTTGAGTCATCCATCTGACCCTAATTTGCCATCAACTGCCCTGGGGATTTTTAATTGCAGCCTGGCTGTGCTAAAGCTGCCAGATGGGTCACAAACCCACAGGACAGACCTCCAGGTGTCCAGGAGGTTTCCTGCACACAGAATGGAAATAGAGGATGCTCCAGAGTGCAGTGGATTGCACAGGATGTTCAACAGGAGGGGCGAGAAACAACCAAAAAGGCAAAACAAAAATATAACAGAAAAAAAGAGCAAACAAAAAATCAAACAGAAACTCCACCATTTCTTCCCTTTAAAACACAAAAGCCAAGTGACAAAATGTTAAATATTTCCTGTGAAGTTACAGAATGGATAAACCTGATTCATATCACACTGAAACACAGCAGAGAGTTTGACCAGGATTGGTTAGTCCTGGTTGAGCAAGGACAGAAGAATGGAGATGCAAGAACCTTTCCTCCTGACCAGCTCTGATCTCCTTCCCAGGCTCCATTTTTACACCCCACCCTTGCTTATTTTGTCCAAAATTTGCCATATTTCAAGTACAACCTGGATTTTCTACATTAAATACAGAAAATTGGAAAGCCCAGAGATGTTAACTCTTTAACTACTGACCAGCAGCTGGCAGTCATGAAGAACAACATCTAAAAATTATCCTAAAAAGCCCCCACCCCTTGGAAATTTTTTTGCTGCATTTTATCTCCTGTCAGATTTACCTAGAAGTTTTCTGTAAATCAATTGCTGTTAGAGAATTTTATCTAACAACAAAAAGGATGAAAAGAACCATTAAGTTTCTGTTAGTGCTACTTGAGAAATAAAGAATTTGGAGGCTTTTATCCTAAGATAAGCAGCACTGAAGGTTTGGTGGTTTTTTAATGAATTTTTGGAAAAAGTGCTAAAAACTTGGTAAGAAGCAATCTTTTTTGAGAAAAAAAAATGCTTTTAAAAATGCAATTTAAACTGAATTTTAATAATAGCTTGGTTAAAATTCTGAAACAGAATCACACAAAGGAAATCCACTATAGTTGAAAACTTCATTAAATTGTCACGTGAGGATATTACTCATGAGGATATTGGGGAGAAAAGTAACATTTTACAGTCCCTCTCCAACCAATTTCACAATGGAACATTAACTGTGATAGGATGAGCATCTCTGTAATAATTGAATAAAACAGTCATTAAGAACCTAATTTCTTGTGTAGCCTGTAAGATTTTGAATTTTTAACTAAATGAGGAATCAATGTTGAGCTAAATTGTGAGAAAAATTATTTGATGTTGCTGCACTAAACTCATTAAAAGATAAACTCACAAATTAATTTCAGCTCCTATGCTAACAGGTTCAGAGATGCCTCCTCAACCACGAGGCAAGTAAAAATTTCAATTGAGTCAGTATTTGTGGAGTAAACCAACCATTCAACACCAATAATTTTTTTTTCTTTTTTTGGGTGCAGTCAAGGACTCTCTCCAGCCCAGTGCAATCCAACAGAGCAGAAAAGAGAATCCCAGAATGGTTTGGGTTGGAAGGGACCTTAAAGATCATCTCATTCCAACCCCCTGCCATGGCCAGGGACACCAAATTGGACAGAATTTGGGAGCCTGCAGCAGGATGTGCTGTGTTTGGGGATTTGGGTTATACCCTGGGACTGATGATCAGCAACTTCTAATAAACCAAAAAAAGGCTCCATGAGAGACAGCAACAGCCTGGATTTGTGTGGGAAAACACTCCTATCCTGGGACTGCAAAATCCAGTCACTTCTGAATAATTCAGAGATGTTTGCTGTGACAGACATTGTGAGCAGTCACTGGCAGTGCCCTGAGAAAACGAGAAATTGTGGCACTGATAAGCTGAGCACAGCTTAATTCTCCTCAAACTCTTTTTGTTCAGACCCCTGGGGCCAGTTTGTTGTAGCCACCAGCTCTTCCCCACCAAGTCTGGACGTGGCTCTTTGAGCTCCCCTTGGCCTGACTGACAATTTGGGGACCCTGACTGACAATTTGGGGACCTTGTGGCCACACCCAGCTCTCTGCCCCCCGTGGCTGCAGCCTCAGGGCAATCAGAGCTGCCAAACCCAAGGCACCCCAAATTCTGCTGCTATTTCCAGTCCCTGCTCATTGATCTATTAATCCAATTTGGGGTAATGAGCAAACAGCCAGCCAGCCTGCAATAGGTCAAAGCCAGGAGCTGAACAGTCAGTGACACCTTGTCCCCAGTGCCAGCTGTGCTGGTAAATAGATGCATTAAAATAAATAGCACCAACAGGAGGGTTTCTGGTGCTCCTGGAACCAAAAATGCCCAGTGCTGGTTCCTCCACTGCATTGCTGTCCAAACTATGGAACACAACGTGATAAAAACCTACTTGAAGGGGGAGTTTATCCCTCTGGTGCAGTGTGATTTGTCCCTAAAACTCTCCATGAGCCTCCTCTGCTGGTGCTAACCCCACCTGAAGGCAGGGCAGGCTGGGAAATGCACACACCAGGTGCCTTCACTAACCACTTCATGCACAACCATGGAAAAAGGAGGTGGGAATTGTGCCCCTGCTGCTACACCATCGTTTAATTTCAGAACTGCACTTCCAGGGCAGGGACAATGAGGTCTGACACCTTCCCTCCACCTCAGTCACGTTCCTGGAGTCGTGTCCCAAGGCACAGGTGCAGAGTCAGGTACAGAAATCATCTCGATAACAAGTCACTAAAACATTTCTGATGTGTGCAGGGAGTTAATTGCATCTAAAATGATTTTATCAGCAAGAGACTGCCCAAGATGATGCAGGAAGCATCTGCTAGTGCAAGAAATACAGTTTGTGGTTTCCAAGGCCAGCAAGCAGCATTTCATTTGTGCTTCCCCCAGCAGCACATGTGTGACTGTGGCCACTCACAGCCAGAAGATGATGCAGATTATTACCCAAGGAGTTGTGGGGTACAAATGAATAATGGAGCTATTCCAATCTAAAGTCCCAGATGGAGAATTGCTTACAAGCATCTGAGAGTGTAAAAGTTTTACTCTCCCATCATAGTCCCCAAGGGAAGCCCCATAAATGTTTCTAACTGGAGGTTCTGCTACCAACAGCTCGTTTTCCCTCCTGCCCCCAGGAAGGCCATGAATCACAGAGCTTTTAACCAGCACTTTCTATCACATCCTCCTCTAATGGTTCTGGGGGAAAATACCAAATTGCAACAGCAAAACATCAACGGCTGCCAGTGATTAGAGCTACAATTAATTTGCTGTACAGATAAAAAGCCCTCATCAGGCCACGAAGGGGGGCACTCCCAGGGGCAAGATGTGAGGAGCATCAGGGGCTCAGGAAAGTGATGGAAAGAGAAAAGAGAGAGCACAGAAAGGGAGAAAAGCCCCTTTTGTGAGCTTCTTCCAACTTTAGTGCTGAAATGGGTAAAAATATCAACCTGCTGCCATAAACTTACAAAAGGCTCCTCTCAGCAGAACTCACACACATTTCCCATGCATGGTCTGCACCAACAAGAAAAAAAGTGCTCGAGATTCTGCTCCCAATTCTGCCATGCACCAGTGATTCCTGAAACAGCAGGCAAAGCAGATGTTGTGCTAACTCCCATGCAATGGCATGTGACAGCCACCTTGACTGTCCTTTCCCAGCCATTTAATTCAGTTACTGGGGGAAACAGTGACACTGACACATCTGCAAATGCCATGTGTTCCCATTAATCAAGCATTTATATATTTTTAATTTTTTTTTTTTTACCCTGGGAAAACCATAAACCCAATTTGGAAGATACTTAATGGAACATCACAGTACCAGAAGCACCAGCAGATGTGATGTGGCTCCAACACCTCCAGAGGAAGAAAAAAAAATGCCCAAAACCACAGAGCATTTGAACATGACTGGATTTGCATCATTGTAGGGGAAGTGGGAAATTTATCCCTATCCAGTCCTAACTTGGGAAGACTCGTGAGGGTCACCCAAGAGGAAATTTGTCAGCTGCAATAAGCTGTCAGCAGATCTGTTCAGCTACAAATCTCCTCAGAGAGTACCTTCCCTTCCTAAGGCTCAAAATCTGATGCCAGTAACAACAAAAAAAAATTAACTTTATTCAGTAATTGTTTAGTCTTGATATGGGATACCTGCAGGGCAAGAGTTAATATAACATGATTTACTTTTAATCAGAGAAAATCTGCATGAATCAGAAGATTGTACCAGTTCCAAGGATATTAAATAACCCAAGACAGACAAAAACTTCGAGGTATTACCTCCACAAAAAGGCAGTCACAGGTCAAAACAAACCATTGTTAAGAACAAAAGAAAGAAGTCAACTTCACAATGTCAACAGCCTCACTTTCCATGTTCCTGCAGAAAGACCAAAATTTTCATTCCAAGACACTATAGCTCTTCTCAAAAGCCCTTCAGTCTTCCCCTCTCTATAATTTCCTCAGGGTGAAAGATGCATGAGAAAAAAATAAAAAAATAAAAAATCACCCAGTGCTTTTAAGCAGCCAGAAATAAATGTATTATGCAATACTGCTGTTGAAGTTCAAGAGTGAGGGAACCCACTTTGTCACAGTCACTTTCAATGAACACTCCATTTTATGATAAGTTTCATAAAAACTGCTTAATTCAACATTTATGAAAGTACTGAAGATAGATGAAAGGTGTAGAAATAGGAATCTTGCCAATCAATCATCCTGTTGAGAAGGAGCACCCAAATGATCAGAATGAAGACAGGCTTTTCATGTACATATGGTCTGTGAGATAGAATGATTGAATATTCTTGCATTTTTAATCAAAATGTTCCTGCCATTGTACTGCCACACTCAAATTATTTTCTTCCTCCACTGAATATTAGCACTTCCTTCCTCTTGGGATTGAGTTGCTTGCAATGTTCCCAAAGAGAAAAGGAAACATCCTGGGTGAAAAGGTGCTCAGTAAAAGATTGACTGAGGAAAAACTTTAATTCTAACAGATTTTTTTACCAAAAAAAAAACCACCCTGATTGGAAGTGAACACAGAGGCACAGCTTTAAATTATATTAGAGAGGAGAATGAAATGGTTTCATGCCAGATAACACAATTTGCATTTTAAACTACACATGCTAGAAGTGTTTTGGGACAGAGACCACCTTTTAATAAGGGACTTTTATAGCTTTTTGTTCAAGGAATCTTTGCTGGAAATTATACTCCTGGGCATAATCATGCTACAAACCTATCAATAAAAACCTGAACATTTGGGTGAATCTGTTCTAAAAATACCCAGCCAGGGCAAACTGTTCCTTCTCCCCTCTAAATGTGAGGTTTTCCAGGGAATAACAGCCCAACCTGGGATGGAGCTGGAAATTAAACTTAGCTGGTTCTTCTCTCAGGGCTCCAGCCTAGGAGCAATGGAGAGAAAAGCCTTATTTATTAGTTCCAAATTAAAAAAAAAAAAAATTAAAAACCAATTTTTTCTGTTCTTTCTCTACAAAAAGAGCCATGTGAGATCAGCCCAGCTTGGTGCAAAAAGCAACTAATAGGATTTCTCCTAATCCTTTTTGGAGACTCCAAGAAATAGGCTCAGGATTCTAAAAGAAAAGAAAGGAACCCCAAGCTCTTCTGATTTTCATATTCACCTAGTTCCCCTTCAATGGAATTGTAAAAGTTACAGTTCAACTCTTAAGTGATAACATATGGTGCAATAAACACTATTATCAGCTTGATGAGTTATTGTAAGTAACCACCCAAATTACCAAAGCATTTCCTTGGGGTGGAACAAGCTGGAACTGAATGCAGATTCCCTGTAATTTCACAAGTGGGAACATTTATCACAGGCAAGTTGTGAATTATTTTTGCCTGTTAATACCCTGCAAGTGCCAATGTTCTCTTTCAACACTTGCAATATCTGGTGGAAACATAATGATTCCTGTGAAATTGATTGTTCCCCTTTGACTAATAAGGGAAGTTTGTAGTTTGTAAATAGTGTGAGACAAAGTCAGAGGCACAGTGCTACCACTTAAATCATCTGCATCAGGTTCTTAAATACTTCTGCCCCCTCTGCTTCTTCACTTCTGCACACAGAGGAGTACAATTAAAACAGTAATGCTGAAATAATCAAACCAAATTGTTACTAGAGATATCCAAAGTCTCTTACAAACAACTCTACAGAAGGGCAACTGCATCTGTTCAAACCAACTCCCATTGCCTGATTTCCTCACTTGGTGCAACAGGGCAGAGAAACACCATTCATTTCAAAAATCTTCAAACTCTAACTGGGCCCTGCTCACAATAAAAAATACCTTTAAAAATAACATATTTTCATTTTCACCAACTCCAGCTTCAAGTTCCATCACACAGAGTAAGGAGGAGTTAGAAGGAACAATGGGAATAAAAGAAGAAAATATTCTTTTTGCTTCTGGCACTTGAAGAACTTTCCAAACCAACAGAGACCAGGCTACCTGTTCATAAAATCTGCAGGAGTTTTCCACGGATTTCAGGAAGGTCTTGCCAAGACAGATGAGGCAGTCCATCACCTCAGAGCCAGTTGCTGCTCTCTGGAACTGCTGTGACAAAGCAGGGATGTGAATCCCAGCAGGAGCAGTGGGTTTGGGACATGCTGTTGGCTGCTCCAAGGAGTAACAAGTGCTGTGCTCTGGGCTGGGTTTCTCTTTTGGATTGCACCTCTAGGTTTCCAGCAGCACCCTCAGCTCTAGATTATCTGTTGGTTAATTGGCTGAGTCAGGTTCTGCCTGATTGGGATGGGGAAGAGCAGGGAAATCTTAAACATCAACAATGTAAAATGCTAATTGTTGAAAAGCTGTAGGAGCCTGTCTGAGAGCTCCATGTCCTGCTGGCCATGGACTCAGAGCTGGTCAGGAGCAGAGCACCCCACCCAGCCTGGTCACACCTTGTCCATGTCCTGAGGAGACACTGCTACACGTCCAAAAACCCAACCTGGGCTGCCTGAGACCCTGAGAACAGGGACAGCACAGAGCTGGGACAGAGGGCAGAGGGACAGGGCCACCTCCACCCCTCCTGGGACAGGGACACAGCAGAGATAAAAGTCACAAAACCAGCAGCAAGGGCAACTTTTGGGTTCCTACTGCTTTAAGCAAAAGGCTCCCCCATCCTCCTTATCTCCAAAAATACCACAAAAAGACAGACTGCTCCTGCAGCTCGCCACATCTGAAAATCATTTCATGGAGGGGGAGAAATAACCAATGAAATAAATCCAGTCTGATTATTTTGAAAAGGACAAAGACAGCAGAGGTGACAGAGGTGTAATTGTTAGTCAACCTTACAGCACTTTCCAGTAGAGCTATTTAACATTTGATTCCACTGATAAGAAAAATAATAAACAAAGTTATTATGAAAGCTCTCTATCTGTCAGCCAAAAGTCCAGTGAATCATTTATGAATGTGTACCTAGAGCTTCTTTCCCTTCTAGTCTCTTTTCTCATCAGAACCTGAAGCTAGTTGCTTTTTTTGAAGTGTTGTTTTCATTTCTTAAATCAACCTGAAAGGAATAAAATATTGCAATGAGCAAAAATACAAAATAAATGTTTGCAGTTCTGTAATTCCTCGAAATGTCAAATAAAAACATAAAAACGTATGCTCTGTAAGTTTTCAGCTGAACTTGGCATGACAGTCCATCTATTATTTAAAAGATGTTGAAGCTCAATTCATGAATTATTAAATTCTTGTTACATTTAGTTTTCAAGGGAAAAAATTATTTCATTCAATAAAGGAAATTCAATTCGCTCTATAATACTTTCCCAAAAAACATGGAATTTAAAGTTATTCTGAAAAATGGAAGAAATAACTAGCCCAAGCTCCATAATGATACTGCCTCATTAAAGGGATGTTCTGAATATTCAAAACCCATCCAAAACCCTTCAGCATCCCCACATCCACGGAAAACCACCTGCACTGCAGGAGAGGGGCTGCAGAGCTGAATCCTGGCTGATCTGAGCTGGGATCCTCCAGCTGCTCCCTTCCCTCATTTCTCATCACTGACCTCAAACCAAGCTCACACCAGGCAAAGCACAGGCAGGCCCAACAACCAAAGTTCTCTGTTGAGGTGTGAAAATTTTGGGTTACAAATCACTTTCAGGAGTCCTCAGGAGGTGCCCTGGAGGAGAGGAGCCACCCACTAGAGAAACCTCAGGCTGCTTGTCTTGGGCTGCAATACAGGATGTGGCCAGAAATGTGGATTCTGTCACCATCTGTTGGAAGGTGGGGCAGTGCCCCTGATCTCCTGGCACACATTATCTGCTCATGGGCCAGCTTTAAACCAGCTGGGCAATCATCTTTATCTTTCCACAGCCCATCCTCCCTCCAGGAGAGATCTCCTGTTCATGGGCCAGGTGTTAAAAACCAGCTGGGGCAGTCATCTTTATCCTTCCCATGCCCCACCCTTCACCCAGGAGATATCACCTGTTAATGGGCCATTGTTACAAACTGGGTGTGGCAGTGATTCCTGTTGCTGTGGGGATATCTCCTGTTAATGGCCATTGTTACAAACTGGGTGTGGCAGTGATTCCTGTTGCTGTGGGGATATCTCCTGTTAATGGGCTATTGTTACAAACTGGGTGTGGCAGTGATTCCTGTTGCTGTGGGGATATCACCTGTTAATGGGCCATTGTTACAAACTGGGTGTGGCAGTGATTCCTGCTGCTGTGGGGATATCTCCTGTTAATGGCCATTGTTACAAACTGGGTGTGGCAGTGATTCCTGTTGCTGTGGGGATATCTCCTGTTAATGGCCATTGTTACAAACCAGCTGGGCAATCATCTTTATCTCTCCCACAGCCCATCCTCCCTCCAGGAGAGATCTCCTGTTCATGGCCAGTGAGTCCCAGGGCATGGCTGATAAAATTCCATCATCCCATGGGAGATGCTCCAGCCAGGGGAGGGGCCAAGCCTTTCCTACCCAGAGAAAAACTGACATTTGGGACACCAAGGAACCTCCTTTCCACTGGATTCCAGAGGAAAGCCAGACCTTTCCACATCATCCCTGTACCTTCAGAGGAAACTGCCCCTTCTCCAGAAGCACTGCTCCAGCTGAGCCACATCTGCCACTGCAGGAGGATGCAGCCACCATGGAATGGGACTGTGCCAACACCCTGACTGACTGACGGGTGTCAGCTTGGATTCTGACTCTGGCAGGGTTTGGGATTGTTCTTTGTAATACTGCATTGCTATTTTAATTTTCCTAGTAAAAGAATTGTTGTTCCTAATTCCCATCTCTTTGCCTGAGAGCTTCTTTATTTCAAAATTATAATAATAATTTGGAGGGAGGGGGTTTACATTCTCCATTTCAAAGAGAAGCTTCTGCCTTTATTGGCAGACACCTGTCCTTCAAAGCAGGACACTGCCACGTGATGGGAATTGAGTCTTTGGAGCTCCAAAGGGTATATCCCTCTTCTGGAGATCCCTGGGGATGATTGCCTGGATAATTTCAGGAATCTCTGACTGGCCCCCTCAGCTCACACCAACTCGTGCAGGCAGCAGTCATGGTCACTGTGCAAGGGACCAACAGCTCCAGTTCCTGGAACAGGAATTCATTCTCTGCATCCCTCCAGGACAGCAAACCAGCCCTCACCCAAAGGAACCTGATTATCCCTTAGTTCAGCCAACTGACCTCTGCTTTGGACCTTTGGAACTTCATTTGTACAGTCTTGCTAATCCAAGGTTCTGCTCTAGAATGAGGACTTAATAGCTACAGGGATTCAAAAGAAACAGCTGACTGAGCTGATTTAATAAGAGACACATAACAAACTCAATGGCACTGCTTAGACTGCCTAATAAAGTTATTTCACTGGACTCTGGGGGTTGGCTATTCAATTGGCTTCTAAAAATCCATGCTGATATTCCTCAAAGGCTCTGAACAACGAACTGTCACTGGTGCAGTGGCTGCTCTGTGTGACAGGTGTTTTAAAGACAACTACTCAAACATATAATCCCTCAGATTAAAAAAAAAAAAAATATATATATATATATATATATATATATATATATATATATATATTTTATGATGAAGCTGCCATAACCATCAACCAAGTTTATACAGATAAATTTCCCAACACCCACTGGGCAATCTTTCCCAGAAAGGAACAAGCCAGATGAAACATCACTATTAAGCAACAACAAATCCTCCTCTAAAAACCAAAAGTGTTAGATGAGTAATATTTGTAAAATATTCATTTGTTTAGCCATGAATTAATAAATTTTCAAAGTAGATTTTGACACGATGTCATCATAAATGCAAACTAGCACTGAACTGTTGGAATTATTTTCTGAAAGAGTTTTGTCTGTGTTGATCCCTGGCATTTCTTGAGTGCCCAAGCCCTAAACATGATTCCTATCCCCAGCCAGGCACAAGGATGTCAGGTAAACACCTCTCTGGGTCTGGATGCTCTGTCAGAACAGGTTCAGAGAGAAACTTCAGAGAGTTTTGCATTTTCTACCCATTTCTGCATCTCAAAAACACCAAACAAAGCAATACTCACTCAGTCCCCCCAGTGCTGCACCCTGACTGGGAGCAGGGAAGTCACTCTGCTCAGAGTTAACTGCTGGGTGAAAGAACCTGGATCATTCCCGAGGAGACAAAGGATCCCTGAAATATGAGAAGAGCAGAGAACTGGCTGATTGTCTTCTCACTCAACACCAGGGTTTGTGACCTGTGTCTGAATTTTTTGTTAACATCACCCAGCTCAGTAACAGAGCAGCTCCTGCAGGAAAATTCCAGCCTCTCTAGTGGAATCTTGGGATGAACACGTCCAGTTTCCCAGAATTCAGCATTAACTGGCTAGAAAGGGACTTCTTGTTGGACTGTTATTCTTTTTATGATGATACATGATACCACTCTCAAAGAACAGTGATTTAGCCTTCTTTGTAAATAGAGTTATTGATTGGAGCTCCTTTAACAGCACTTCTCCCACCCTTGCTGCTCTCAGGCTCCATAAAACAAGGAGCCATTCCTGCCTTTAGGTCTTCACCAAGATTCTTGGTACAGCCCAGCCTTCCAGCTCAGAAACAAATTGAAAAAGAAATAAAACCACCTATTAAATACCAAGTAGATTTTTTTTCTCTTCAGACATCTTGCATTCCAAGTCTGTGCCCATGGCCAAATACAGGATGTGCCTGGAGCAGGGGGGATGCCCTGTCCCTGTGCCCATTGTCCCCCTGCCACCATCACCCCATTTCCTTTGTGGGGACAGTGCAGGCTCTGAATCAATATTATAACAATAACAGGGCACAGTATCACCACTTCAATTGTTTGCAGAGCTCTCTGTGCTTTCCAGAGTAGCTTGGGACGTATTTTTACCCTTTAACTGAAGCATTTTGTCAGTTTCTGATTGAGAGTTACATAAATCAAGGTTCACTGCATCTTCACTCCTCTCTGACTCAAACTACACAGAAGTATTTTTGGTAGCTGTGAAGAACACTGAAACATGAAAATAACTTCCAGGGAAACAGGACTGGCACAAGCAGGAAGCACATTTTAAATAATTGAACCAAAATAGCTGGTGCTGTTTGAAGGGCAAGATTTGTAAACTAACTGCATGTGTCCTCCCCATGGGACAGTTCCAGCTGTCTGGAACTGAAGTCCCAAAATAAATAAAAAAGGGATGTTTTCTATGAATATCACATTGCAAAGTTACCACACAACTTCCTTACAAAACACTTCCACCTCAGTGTGATTAAAGAAATCCAACTTTTTCCTCTGCCTGAGGGAGTAGCTACAATCACATTCTCTGCCCCTGATGGAGATGCAAAGTCAACCACTTCCAAGCTGGAAATGTCACAATTGAGACTGGCTCTGCAGCCTCAATTTGCCCCCTCGTGCCTGTGCATAATGATGTGGGATTAATTACCTGAACACCATCTCCAGTTTTAAGATCCTGCCTCAATCAGGGCTGGAGGAGTGAGGTCTGTAGGATTATATACCAGGCAGGAAAATGGATTATCTGCTGGTATCAAAGATGCTCCACAAACTGAGGAGGGAATTAAAGGAAGAATTCAGCCTTTCTCACCTCCACTGCTCCCTCCATAATCATGAGACTCACACAACAGACATTTCTCTGGTACCCCTGACAAAAACCACTCATCTGAATTTCCAAAACTCCCCACAGCCACATTTAATGCCAAGGCCAAGCTTTAACAAAGCCCCAGGTCTGATTTTATCCAGCTCCATCACTTGGAAATTATCACAGTTTAGTATTGGTGACATTCTGTTGAAGATATTACTCTCAGGCCAGTGTTTTCTCAGACCAGAGAAATTTTTCTAATGATGCAAACTCTTTCCAAGATTTTAACTCCTCCCTGTACCTTGGGCAGCTGTCTCCAAGCCCATGCCCCAATCAGGAGGTCTGATTGATCTGTAACCCATCCCAGGACTAACTGGCCTTTAATCCCAGCTCTAACCATTATTCATCTCTAGGACAGGCAAAACATTTTTGGTTGATATCTGAAATAAATTAGGAAGTAATAAGTAAAACAGGTAATTTCATTTAAGCTACACTAGGCTGATTTTCCAATTAGGTTTCCAGTTTTTAAGGTTGTCTCCATGGCCCTCACCTGTATCTGTTCTGGGCTCCTGCAAAGGAAGTTGTGCTCTGAAATTTGCTGCAATTTAAAACCATTGAATATTTAAAACAATGTTTTTGTTATATAACAAAAATAGGTGCTACTGTTCAGTCTTTAACTCAGGCTCTAAGAGGAGCAGTGTGAGAAAAGCTTTAAATTACCCAGCTCTCAGCACCACTGCAGTATTTATGAATAAACAGAGAATCTCTTAGCAGGGCACAGCTGGCTCACGAACCTCAGCTAGAAAAAGTTTTGGAAATTCTTCTGATTAAGGGAGAATCAGCATTTCTCTCCCCTCTTGGCCAGAGACCAAACTCCCCCGTGCTGCTGCTTTCATCCCAGGCTCTGGAAAGCTCAGCATCCATCCAGCAGGGAGTGAAATCCATCCTGCTGCAAGCCTGATGAAACTGGGAGCTCTGCCCTCACCTTCCTTCAGCTCCAAAATGCTCTGCAGCTTCAGAGTCATTCTTCTCCCCCCTGCAGATCTTGTAAGAGCCACAAATCCCTGGTTACTTTTGATTTACAATAGAGGCAAGGTCATCCTTATAATGAAAAAAAACAAGGTCTATATTTTCAGGCACCAAGATACAATTTATCATAGAGATCAATGACACTTTTATTCTCTATAGAGATGAAGTATCCACTTTTGCAGTAAAATTATCAGAGGGGTTTTCTCCTTTTTCTCTCCTTTGAAAGCCTCTTGCAGGTGCTGCAGCAGTTGAAAACCAACTTGTAACAGAACATTTTAGCATTAGCATCCAGCTCTCCTGGCTGCCTGTCTAAAACAGATTTCACTTTTCTTATATTAGTGGCTGGGAAAAAAGGGAACAGTGAAATCTGTGAAACCAGACATGTTTGGGTGGTGAGAGGTAATACTAATGGTACCCCCCGAGTCAAGAGGTATTTCTAAGCTCTTTCAATTAAAATAATTGCCCCTTCCCAGCTCTCCCAAAGTCCCCATGTCTGGGCAGTCACACCAGCCCATTCCAGGCTGAAGCAGCCACAGTGGATGATCCATGGAGTTACCCAGAATCACCTTTTTTTCCTAATAGGACTTCCAGTTTTTATTTTATTTGAAGTCTTATTTGTAACATTATTTTTTAGCTCATCTCCAGCAGCACTTCTGAGCATCCAGAAACCATTTGGGGCATTTTCACGTGCTAAGACTGGGTAATTGTCACCAGCTTCATTTAGAAACTGAAGAAACAGAAACATTCTGTGGGTAGGGAAGAGAGAACTGTCTGTCCCAGGTGTGTTTATTGCACTGACCCAAGCAGGGACCACTGGGGCTGAGCTGGACAAAACCCCAGGCACCAGCTCAGACACTGCTGACAGTCTCAGCTGGGTGAAAACACCATTTCTTTGTGGTTTTTTGTCATCTTTTCAAATAGCCTGGGCTCTGAAAGCTGTGGTAGCACATGAACCTGCACCAGGGAGATGCACCATCAGAAACTCCCCACCCTAAACCTTCTGCAGGCAATAATGTGCATTATTCCCACACTGCCTGAGCTAGAGCCTTTGTCTCCTCTGCCCACTGCACCCCATGCCAAGATAAGCTTATTAAGAGGATTTCTTTTTTAAAGTCACTCCTTAAAGCACATGAAATTCCTGATTTTATTGATGGCTGCCAAGGATTACAACTTCATTCAGAGGAATTTCCCTTAAGCTCTGAGCTAATCACAATTTTCAGGACAGGAAGGCATGTGAGAGTTTTCCTGGTGCTCAGCTCCAATGGAAATTATTTGCCACACATGTTGAATATTTTTACCTTACCTGTAGTTCCTAAATGAACATTTTTTGTTTATTTTATTTTAGAGCTGCTGAAGATAAAGGAATTTTCTGCACCCAGGGGTATCTAGTCCTGCTGCATCCATCTCCAATCTAAT
The DNA here is from genome assembly GCA_030060385.1 of Muscicapa striata striata. Classification (NCBI taxonomy): domain Eukaryota; kingdom Metazoa; phylum Chordata; class Aves; order Passeriformes; family Muscicapidae; genus Muscicapa; species Muscicapa striata. Next base: position 5,753,474 of record JAREIS010000002.1, on the reverse strand, counting down.
GGTTGTGGACTGCAGCATGTCTGGGATATTGACACAGGCAGGACAACTCTTGTTCATGGAATTCCCTTAACTTGATGATTTCCAGTTAATAACAGTTGAAACATTAAAGGGAACCTTTTTATTCTCTGCTTAGTGCTGTCAAATAGCCATAATTACTTCCAAAACAAAACCAAACAAGGACCACTGGATGTTTCAGTAGCTTTTAAGGCCTTTCCCAACCACATTTTCCAACAGCAGCAAGAGAAGAACCACGTGTTTGTGCTGATAAGCCAAACCTATTCTCAAGGTCCTACTTCACCTCTTCCAGGCACATCAAGTGGAATATTTGAGAATAAAATTTATTTTCTCATGTTTTTTGTCACTTCCATTACTTTCATTCATTTGTGCCCTGACTTGTAGGTCAGTGCCAGCACAGACCCTCTGGATGTATTTTTGTGGGGTATTTTGAGGAGAAGAGATGCAACAGGACAATAACAGGGATGTTTCAAATATCTTGAACCTTCCTGAGTAAGTCACTGAGCTGTTCCTTACAGGGATTTGCAGTGATATGATAATACAAAAATATTACTTTTCATCTGACACACATTAAAAATAAACTCTTCTAATAAAATCTGTTTGTGGCCCTGATTCAGCTCTGCTTTGTGTTCATTTGCTGCTGCAAGCAGAGAGTTCAAAATGAGCTCAGACCATCAAAACCACCTGCTTGTTCTATTTTGCAATCACTTCACAATCAGCCTGCAAGGTATTAAATGACTGCAAAAGTGCATGACAATGGAGAAACAAGGAAACAGAGACACAGCAAAATCATCTCCTTGATCCAGCTGTGTCCTGAGCACATCATTTTCCATCCACCACCACTTGTGTAGGAATGAAAGGCTCAGCTCTCAGAAATGAAAAATATCAGTGAGTTTTTTTTCTGGCCTCATAGATCATCAGAGACATTTTAGGACATGTCTAAAATGCTCCTGGCTGAAGCATTGCCCAGATTGGAAGCACCAATATCCCCAGAACACTCCAATCCCTGTGAGAGAAATACTGGAGCAGCTCCTCTGCCACCAGCAAAATACTTCAGATTTTTTATTTCATGGCTCCAGCCAAAACAAAAACCCAAAGCAGAAGCTACTTAATGATCCAAAGCCAGACTGAGACTGAACTTGTACATACATCCTATGGAATTATTCCAGATTCTGTAAAAATAAATGAAGAAGGCAATGGGGCTTCTGTTGGGATTAGCTATGGGAATCAAATCTAACAACTTTAAGAAGAATGAGGAAAAAAAACAAAACAATTTTATAGTTATATATTCAAAATAGCTTCTGATTTTTGAAGGGGTTTGATTATCATTTTTTATCATTTGATTATCATTTTTGACTGCACTGGGAGACACTGGGTTCACTCTCCACTCCAGGAATTTGCCAGTTCATCCTTCCCTTCTCTCAGCCCAGCACCAGGAGCTGGACCAGACACCCAGAGAGCAGCAGAGAGCAGATTTTCCTCATCAGTTGGGTTTTGCAGTTGTAGGTGAAGGCTCTGCAGTGATTTCAAGGCAAGTGGAAAAGCCAGGTCTCTTCACTCAGTATAAACTTTATCATCTGCCCATGAGGCTGCCAAAAATTTGCTTTAGAACAAATTCATACAGGAGAGACATTATTACCCAGGCCAGCAGAAAAGGGTTGGCTTGTTTATATGGGATTGATTTTTTTTTTTAACTATAAATAAACCATGATTCCTTTTTCTGGTTTAACTTCACCAAACCTCTTATTGTTTATATATTTCATCAGGAGCCACCCACAAGAGGGGCAGCCTGTGAGATTCAAGATCTCCTTGCCCAGCAGATCCCAGAACAAAGCATCCCTGTATTTCAGTGTTCTAAAGCAGCATTGCATTTATCAGAGGTAGCAGCAGATGGGAGATCATCACAGAAAGAATTCTTTTGAATTACCAAAACATATGTGCTGATGCACATACAGTGGTGAGGTTTTTGTGCAACTCACAAAAAGTTTCTGTACAAAGGTGACTAATTCCTGGTCACGTTTCACAGTAAAAAAAAAAAAAAAAAAAAAAAAAAAAAAACAAACAAACAAAAAAAAAAAACTCTGAAACTCTGTTGGGTTTGTTAGCCAGTAAAATACTGAATTCTCTTTGCAGCACTTTAACCCATATACATTATTTTTCAGCTTTAAATACTTATGCTCCTCTGTCATCCAATTCTGAGCAGTTCCCCTCTCTTCTTTATTTCCTGACCCTTCTATTCCACAAAGCTGAAGCTTCCACTTCCCCTACAATTGTCTCAATGTTAGTGAAATAACCTTGGATGTTGAACTTTGTCAAAGCTGCTTCCCAAACCCAAGTTTTCACTCAGGAATGCCCAGCTGGGCTCAGAACCATTTTTCAGCTCCTCCAGGTTTTATATTTTCCAGCCATTTGATTTCAGGGAGGAGGTTCCTGTAGTACTAAGATGCCTTCTATATTTGCTTTAAACAGGAGCTTTGGTTGGTTCTAGAGACTTTTTCTTGGTAGGATGTTTGAATTGGGGACTTAAATACAACTCTACAGGTAAACAGCACCATAATGAACATAAAAACATAAATCATTTGTTTATAAATAAGGTGAAATTACTAAATAAACAGCAGTAACTTGCATTTTCCAACTCTTTTTAAAATCCATATAAAAAGTGCACATATTTAATGAATGTCAGGATGCATTATTAAATATCCCAGGGACACTAGAACAAAATATGCCTGAAGAATGAACAGGAGCATCAAGGAAAGCCTGTATCCACACTCTCATCCCAAAAACATGAACTTGTCAGTCATGTTCACAAAATTGGAAGATTTTGAAGATTTTTCTATCAGTAACTGGCAGGTTGAACAGCTGTTAATTTTAGCAGCATTTATTCTACTTTGTTTACAGTTTTCTTGGGTGCAATGTGCTTTCACACATTCAGCAACAGAGCAGCAGTGAACAGTAGCTACACTGATTTATCTATTTATCTATTTACTATCCCAGTGTATCTATATGATATCTACTCTGCTCTCAGGCACCTGAACCTGCCCTTGAATGCCAGTAAAATACAATTTCATCCCCAAAAACAAGTGAAAAGTAGCCATAGCACTTATTTACACTTCACTACAGCACTTATTTGCACACATATAGTATTATTTACACTCATGTAGCACTTATTTACACACTGACAGTGGAAACCACTGAATAGAAAAAGAAGTAAAATGCTTTGATAAATTGAAATTCTGCAGGTAGGAAGGGTGCAGACTTTATTGGTGCTCCCAGTTCTGCAGGCACCTTGCAAATAGCAAGATTTTAAATCTGGCAAGATGACTTTGATGTGCTGGCCCTGCTGTAGAGGGTCAGGAGTGTGTTGGAGACACCACAGAGCTGCTTCACACTGGACAGGAGGAAAACTCATCAATTTTGGGTTGCTGCTGTGAGTCAGCACCTTCTACCAAAACAAGTCCCAGGATCAATATCCCTGGGTATTACCCTATTCAGCTCTTTTAAAACAAAAAGAATTACAAATAAATGGGGCAGAATCTTCTCAGCCTGATCCAATGCTGTGTCTGATCACAATTTAATCCACCTGGGCAAGGCAAAACATGAACAGCCTCTATAAAGTGTAATATAAGCTTTAAAACTCTAGCATAACACAGAAGTAATTTTATATTCTCAAGTGCATTAAAAAAAAAAAGTAAATAACTCTTGTAGAGAGGTTAGAAACACATACTGCAGGATTAGAGCACTGATTATAAAGTGGACTAATTATAAAGGGGAGAGCACCAGAATTTAAAATATCAGTCTTTGGGGTTAGTAGCCCACAAACCACATCATGCCCTTGGCCAAGCAAGTTAACTGCAGAGAGAGCACTCCACAGGCTTTTATGGCAAAATTAACTCCCAAAAAAAGGAGAAACTCAAGTAGTTGTCACTGATGCTGAGCCAAAAATGTTTTCTGGCTTTAGCACGAGGTCAGAGGTGGCCACAGGACCTTTATTATTGCTCAGAGTTCATTTGACTTGAATCATCCATGAATGCAATCCAACAAACTAATTAAAGACATAAAGCTTCTCTTGGATTGGATTAAGGGTTGTCATTTTTTTTTTTCCCTTTCCCATAGGAGGATAATTTTTTACAGCCCGAAGTGAAGTTACATATTTTCACAAGACAATAGAGAATGAGAAAGGGAAACAAAGAAATACATGCTTTACCAAAAGCCAATAAAAAGGAGACAGATTAGCTTTCAATCACGCTGAAACAGGTCAGGGAAGTAAATCTAACTTTGCAGAGCTATAAAGAAAAGATCTGTCTTTGTCTCTGTGGTTTAAATAAAAGTTTGACAAGAAAGTTAATAATATCAAAGAGAAGGGAGGATTTATAAAAATCTCTTTTGCAGAGGTAAATAATTGAAACAAGGCACAGAGCTCAGAAATTATTGTAGCTCCACTTCAGCATGAAAAAGCCCTTCTGAATTCAGCACAGTGTGCAGAATGTCAGGGGCAGCCAGAGCTTCACAAAGCCAGCTCACATAAGGGCAATGCTATTTTGGAAGATTCACTGTTAGAAAAATTAACCAAAATTTTACCAACTGCAGCCCCTTCAAAAAGAGGAATACACACCAGACTGAGCCCAAATAAACTATAAACCATCCCTATAAATTATCCCCTCCTTGCCTGCTCTGGAGCATCCAAACTGGATTCATAAATCCACTTAAACCCCACTCCTCCCCACAACAGCCCAGGACAGAAGGGCTCTGACAAGGAAGATGCAAGCAGTGCTCAGAGCTAAAACCTCTCCTAAAAGCCCCTGGCACACATCCTGAAGAACAAAGTTTCTAAGGAAATCACCATGGCTTCCAAAATAAAGCAAATTTCCCTCAGCTATAACTCAGATGGTCTCTTTTCTCCTTCAACTGTGGTGCAGAAAGGTTTCTCCCTGACTCTGTTACAGAAGCAATTTCCATAAAAATCTCTCAAAAGAAGTCTTCTCTCACCTTAAGCCCAAACTGCTCAACTCTTCTTTGAAAGACATAAAAAAAAAAGAAAACCAAAAAAACTCTATCAGGAGCTAACTTAGCTCAGCACTCAGGAGTTAAATGAACTGTTCATAGAAGGAATTATCCTCCCTGGACAGCCTGGTGGAGGCTTTGAAGTTGGGAAAGCAACTTGTTTCTGAGCACCAGCTGGACTTTTTTTTTTAGCTAGAAAATTTGCTGCTAATTCAGAAGTTCAAGGCATTAGTGAGAAGTTTCCTATTTCTTGATTTCCCTTTGGCACATCACAGTTTTTCCCACTTTCATGCCAGGGGTCTGGAGTTCACTGCTGTGCCCATGTGGGGATGGGGTGAGGCTCACTGGGGAGAGCCAGAGGTTCTGTGGAGACTTCTGGGCTGGTTTAAAGGCATAAAACTGACTCCTTTGATCCCAAATTTTCACCTGCACATTATCCTCTAGCTCTGCACAGCCCTGACCTGCAGCAGGATGAGGAATAGATGCACCCTCAGCTGGGGGTGACCATTAAACCTCTCCAGCTTCTGCTCCTGCAGCTTTATTCCCCCACCTTGATCAACTGAATCATATTTCCTCAAAGCTGCTTAGGGCAGGATCCAACTCCCCAGAATCCAAATTGTTGCTCAGAAATGAGTGCAGATTATTTGGCCTGTCTCCTTCCCAGCTTTGGAATGCTAAACAAAGATGTGAAGCACTCATCGCCTTCATGTTGCCTCTTAGCCAAGATTGTAATTTCAAATATCTGATTATATTCCTCCCCTGATGAGTTCAAAGGAAACAAAAGGCAGCAACTAAGATGCAGGATTTAATTGCAGGAGGAAAAAAGGGCTCTGAAGAAGTTTCATGTGACAGAATCAGCAACAAGTGTCACCTGCTATTAAGTGAGTTGTCACATCATGGAACGTGTGCAAATGAGGAGGAGTAACTCCCATAAGAAAGATCTAGAACATGATATAAGGAATAGAAACACACAAAACTGAGTGAGACCCTGGATATTCAGAGCTGAGCAAACAGGTTAAAAAAAAGAGGGAAACACCAGTTTTGGAAAGGTCAGGACAGAATTTTGTTTGTATCCAAATCACTAGGCTGAAATACTGAGCTTTGCCATTGCTAAATCCTGCTTTAGAGCTCCAAGTTCACCACAAAATGCACATTTTTTCCAAACTAATATTTAGTATTATGTTCAGTTTTACCAGGGCTACTGTAAAGGGCTACTATGGAAGACTGATCCAGTTAGAGGAAATAATATTTAAATAATAGCACTGGTTCACTTGAATGTTGATAGCAAACATATTCCAAACACTGCTACTGAATCAAGAGCTGGTGATGGAGGCCATTTTAGACACTTGAGAAAGAGATTCTAGATCAGGAGAGATACAGCCTGACTGCAGAGAGCACCAGGAGTGCAATGAGACTAATCAGAGATCTGCAAATATGATACGATGGGAGATTAAAACCATCATGGTCTGTGTGCCCTGAAGAGCAGACAACTCATGGGGGACCTCAAAGCCTTCATGCACACAGAGCAGAATATCATTTTCCATACCTAGGACAGATAAGACAAGTCACTCAGTTTTCCTGACTAATTACAAGAAGAAACATGCAGGGTAAATGTCAAGAAAACCTTTCTGGCAGCAGGGATGAGGAGCCAGAATAGATTAGCTGAGCCTCTCTCCACCATTGGAGATCTTTCAGAGCACATTGAATAAATATCTGTCAGGATTAATACACAGCTGATCCTGCCTTGGGGCAGATGGATGAGCTACATGACCTCTCCAACATCCTTCCAGGTTATTCCACCAAGTTTCTCTTGTAGCAGTTGCTCACAAAATCAGGAGCTGGATTTGATAACTGAAAGCAATTTCCAGCATTCCTCAGGAGCACACGAGTGGTACAAGATAAATCTCATTTTCAGGGAGCACAGAGCTATTTGTTTCCCTGCTGTTGCAATCACCATCTTTAAGCAGCTGGGAACACACACAGAACTTGGGGTAATTTCCATTATCCAGTTCAGAAGTCAGTTCCAAAGGGTGGTAAATTAACTGCTCTGCAATTGTGCTAAGGAACATTTCAGCAAAGATACATCTGTTAAAAGCACCCTTGAAAGGCAGAGACCTTTAAATCTTCAAAGCTGTCCCTTTGAAAGACTTAATTTTTGCAGAAGTGATAAAGGTTTAACTAACATAGCTTGATATCCAGCCTGGGAGATATTGGGGAAACAAATAAAGAGTTTAAACACCATTTTTGAGAATTAAAATGCAAGATCTCCTCCAAGTCATTCACTGGCAAGACTCCCAAATCATTCTTGCTTAATATAGAATATCTCAAGTTGGAAGGGACCCATTAGGATCAATTAACTTACTAGCTAAGTAAGTTAATTCTCACCTTTAATGCAACCAGATGGTTCCCAGGAACCAGATGACTGAAAAATGGAATCTTTGGCCTTTCTGAGATCAATTCCAGAGCTATAAGACAACATATTATCTTTTAAATAAAGATGATCTTCACTTGTAGAAGCCATTTGTCAAAGAAAAATACTTTACAAAATGCTTGTGAGGACTTTAAAGAATCCATTCTCTAATGACTCTTGTATAGAACTGACCACCTGAGTCCTGAACATCTCCAACCTGAACTCCCTCAGTAAATCTTTCAGGCACTGGAGAGAAATGGGGTTTTAAGTTTAGTAAATCAATGACCTCTGTGACTGTTAGCACAGTCCATTTGGTACACCAGTGAGATGATTGAGTTTGGGTTGCTAATTGGGGCTAAAATTGACTTTCAGAGAATGGAAGCAGAGCTGGGGCTCCAGAGGCACGTACAGCACGACAGGAGATTCCTGCATCCTGCAAGGCTCACCTCAGCCCTGCCTCTGCCCTGGAGCAGCAATCTAACAGAGCTGGGCTGTCTGCAGGCTCCCAGAGCTCCTGGCTGACCAGCAGAGGGTCAAAAGAAAAAAAAAAGAAAAGAAAAGCTGCCAGCATCACTCAGGTCAGGGTGAGGTCCTTCCCCCAAGCCCCCAGACCCAGCTCCCTTCCCTCCCTGAACCTATTTACAGCACCATCCATTCTGATCACACAGGCCATGCAAATTAAATTAAAGCCTCAGCTTTCATCAAAGCACTCCTGGTTTGTGCTGCAGGAGGTGCAGTTTGAGCCTGTGGTACTCCTTGAATCCTTAATGCCACCATGAGTGGTGCCTGGTGCTGCTCACCCGTGTGCAGGCAGCTCCTGAAGCATCACAAAATACAAATAGTGCAGTTTTTTGGTCTTGGTTGCCATTCCTTGAATCATGTGAAAGACACAGGGAGTGTGAGATCCCCTGTGCCCTGGGAATTTTGGAGTAAAGCTCTGGAAAAGGAGGTTTGGGGATGCACACAGAGATGAAGAGGTCCTGCTTGTCTGCCCATCACCTCTGCCAAAAACTCTTCTGGAAACTGAGGAAATCTTTGAATGTGGAAATTGGAAATATGGAAAAACATATGAATATATTTTCCAGTGGCAAACAAACCTAAAGATTTTTGCCCAAGCAAACTTGGTCTGTTGGAGAAGCTCCCATTGGAGCTTCACACCCTTCTCATTTCCTCTCCCCGTGCCAAGTCTGTGTTGGTGAGGAGTAACTGGTTTTAAAGAATAAAAAAAATAACCTATTTCTTCACAATTATTTGAAATCTTTGCAAGAACAATGTTTTCTTCTCCCCCAGTAAAGCTAATCTAAAACCCAGTGTCAGCAGCTGTTCCAAGAATCAGCAGAAGTGACAGTGGCAAAAGTTCATGCAAAAAGCTCAGCTCTTACATAGTTATGAGAAACACAGTGAGAAGCATTGCTCAGCCTTGCACAGGGATAGAGACAGCAGCAGACAAAGATCCTCTCCCAAATCCCAGTTTTGCACCATCTTTTACCCTGCATTCCTCACCAGAAGGGAATGGGCCCTGAGCTGCTTTCCAGAGCACTAACAGCTGGCTGGGATAAGGTGGTGCCGGGCAGCAGATTTGGGACTTCACCTTGGGCTGCAGATTTCATCTTAGCTACAAATCCCCTTTGCAAAAGTAACAATTTTACCTCCACTACTTCTTCACTCAGCTCGCTAAATTGAATTTTTCATCCTTTCTCTCTAAGAGAAGAAAGAAAAAAAGTCATGAAATGCAACACATTAAACCATCAAAGTACTTTAGAAGCATAATGCAAACTCACACGTCCCAAGTTTTGTTCTAGTCAGGGTTTTCAGGGTGGCACAGCACTGTTTTATGCAGCTCACGGCCCAACTTTTGAAGTTACTCTAGTTTATCAGCTAAACATGCATTGGTTTTTTTATTCATATTTATTCTTTTAAAGGATGCATTATTAATTAGGCAACAGAATCGAGCAGCTTCCCTGGAATTATTCCAGTCAGCAACTGAAAAACATATGCAAGTGCCATCCAGAATAAAAAAACTGGTAGCTCCAGTGAGGATTTCACACAGCAAGCTCAACATCAGCCTTGCAAAAATAATGGATTGGGGCACAACTTCTTCTCTTTCCAGTTTATGCTGGGCAATTCAGGGGAAGGCTTATGGACAGGGAACTCTCTACAATTTAAAAGTAGCCAAGGACTGATTGTGGGGATGCCCACACAAACTCAATCCCCTTCTTCTCACATCCAAAACTCAGATTTCCCTTGAAGGTCTGCAGTGAAGATGCCAAATCCCACCTGACATCACCACACAGCAGAGTAATGATGCTGCTAGAAATACCAAGTCCATGGTCTAAGCCCCTTCAAAGACCAAATGGGTCCACAAAGTCTGAGGATGAGACTGGTCAAATCATCCCTGAGGCTCCTATTTAGAGAGCTGAGCTCTTAAAACCCATCTGTTGTTATTTCAAGGAATTAAGGATTATTATCCCCCAATTTACCCCCCACATCAGACACCTGTGGTGCAGAGCAGGGGGTGCTCCAGATAAAAATTCCCTGCACAAACCTCAAGGCCCAGAGCACCCAGATGTGCTCCACAAGCTCTCTTGGATGTCACATCTCTCTGACAGCTGTTGGAAGTAATTCAGCAAAGTTGAAAGCAAGAGGCCTCTGGGCTAAATAAAAATAAATAAATAAGAAAAAGTCCACAGGGAGTCCTAGAGAAGCTGACAGGGCTCTTCTGCTGGGCTGGTCATTTCACCTTCCTTCCTTCCTCTCTCTTTACTTTTGCCCTGCAGAGGGACTCTGGTTTTAGGCTGTGCTGAGCTGTCAGTTCAGATTTTCAGCCCTAAGAGATGAATTCCCCTCCTGACTGGAGCCCTGCCTGCACTCACCTCCTGCAATTGTGTGTGTGCAGTTAATCACACGCAGCTACACTGAACCTGATTGTTAAAAGGCTGAGTAAATATAACTACACCCTCGTTATCTTGTTTAAAGGTAGGAAGATTAATTTGAATTCTAACTGGAAATACTGATTCAATGAATAAGCCTGAAATGTAGCAGTTTTCAATTACACTAAGAAATTGGTCTTTTGAATGTTCAAATTATGGGAGGCAAAGCGAGTTCACTTTAATCTATACGTGGGGAAATATTTGCTGCCTTCCCCGTGCTGCATGTCAGTGGGTAAGAGCTAAAAGGGAGTGAAAAATCCTAACGTTGGCTGTTGGTGCCCTCCAGGGGCCTGCCTGGGTATAAACTTCAGCCAAAACATAATTTTGGAGCATTCAACATACACAATAAATATTGCATATTATAACTCTGCTTTACCAGGGGCTGAGGGCCATTTTTCATGGTACCCTCTGCAGACAGCTGCTCTCCACAGACACTGATCAAACAGGAGCAAGGGAGGGATGCATTTATGTCTGACTGCTTCCAGTTTCCCTGCCTGCATTCCTGAGGGGAAAAAAAAAAAGGTTTATATTCAACAACAAACCTGAAGGACAAATAGAGGTGGGGGAAAACTCAATCTTTTAACGTCCAGTCACAGTGTGAGTTCTACTTAAGTCCATTTTTGGCTTCATGCTTACTCCATCTTTACAAATTGGTATCCAGTGGTTTTAACTCTCAGGAACAGGACAGAAAGCATTCCTCCAAGACTGCAGGTGAGTTCCTTAGAGCAGGGACTATTCATTCTCATTTCCCTTTGCCATCCCATAACACCTACCACAAAACCAGACAACAGAGAGGCAAAGGAAAGCAAACAAAAAAAACCAAACTACCAGTGTCCAAAAGCAGCCCACACAAACCCAGAAGATAATCTGTGCCTAATACTATAATCTGTGTATAATAATTATTTACACCTCCAGCACAGAGCTACCTGATGGAATATAAAATTCCTGTTTTTCTGGAATTAATGGAGCTCTTCCTGCCAGTGCACAGGACTCTGAGGCTGAGAGGAGGTGTCTTCTCAGGGCACAGCTGTGGTAGAATTTCTCCCCATAAACCTTTGGAAAGCACCATGTCAAAAAACAAGGCTGAGATTATTGTCCAGTCTCACCTGCAAGAGCAGCTAAAACTTTATAGATATTCTTCTGCCAAACTAAAACTCAAAGATTTTGATGGACTAGAGGTGTCCTCTAAATCCACATCTCCCTTCTCCACCTCACAGCATAAATTACCAATAAAAGTTGTACTTGTGGAAAGCTCCTCTTCCACTGAGGTAGGAATGGCACTACTTTGTTTCAGGGGTTGGATTTTCACCTGCTTACAGTTTTCAGCCCACTCTGCATCAATATTAAAACTAATATTTCAATTTCCTGCCAGGCCTAGGTAGACAGGAGTGGAATGGAGTTTCAGCTCTGAGCCCTGGGCTTTCTCCTCCACAGACTCCAGCATCCAGAAAAGCCCAGAGCAGGTGCTGCTGACCTCGTGCCCCTGTGGGGTATCTGAAGAGGGTGAGAACTCCAGAGCTGAAGGTGCTGAGGGATGCTCTACCATGCACAAAATGCACAAATCAGCTGCTGAAAGAATCACCAGCTCCCTCCCCTCTCCCTGCCCTCTGGTCACATCAAGAAAGAGACTTTAAAGACAAGGAAAATCCAAAAGTACAAAAGTCTTTGACATAATTAATATCAGATAATTGTTCTGAGCTGTCTTCCATCTTCCAATTACAGGTAGAAATTGAGTCTGGGGAGCTTCTGCACATCATCTTTATGCAATTAGGATTTGTGATGAACTACCCAGCCCCACCAGCTCTCCCCAAGCTCCAGCACAATCCCCAATGGAAAACCAGGAGCACAAGGTCAGTCCCAGTGTTCCACACCCAAAAACCACAACGTGCACCCCTGGATTGCTGCTGGGTGCCACAGGCTGAAAACTCACCGGGAAATCAGGATGGCAGGAGATGAGCAGCACATGCTGTGCCCCATTCCTTGGTTTTGCTCTCCTTAAATCACTCCCCACTCAGGCTCTCTCCCACTGCTTCCAGGGGTTGTTTGGAGGCAGCTCAGGAACAGGAGCTTCTGACACCCCTGAGGTCACACTGAGCCAGGTCCCAAAATTCACCCTGAGCAGCCAGGAGCCTGAAGGAGCAGTCAGAAACCTGAGTGTGCTGCAGCTCAGGCTCAGCAGGAGCACAGCTCCATCCTGCCAGCTCCCTGTCACACACCAGGCTCTCACCAGAGAGCAGCATCACCTCAGAGCAGCCACCAAACCACAGCCCTGGGGCTCTGCCCCATGGGGACCCTGGGGCTGCACAGGCTTTTCCCTGGGAATGCTGCAGAGAGGAAAAGCATCCCCCACCAATCCTGCCTCATCTCTTTTAGTCAGTATGGAGCAAACAACAGTTTGTATGATATTCCATGTTTTCTGCTTGTGGGAGTAGGCAGGAAAAGGGAGTTTGTTTATTTTTGTTTTATTTTTATTTATTATAGAGCTGTGCCAGCCCTGGACACTGCTGAGGATTGCAGCCTCTCCCCAGCACCTGCAGGTGGCATGGCCTTCCTGCACATCTCTAACCCACAATCACATTCCAGGAGAGGAAAAAAAAAAAAAACAAAAAAACAAAAAAAAAAAAAAAAAAAAAAAAAAAAAAAACACAACCAAAAAAAAAACCAAAAATACCATACTTTCTAGATGAAGAGAGGTTTCAAAGATCATAGACTGATTTATGATTTATTTTGTTCAAAGCCATCAATTTAAACAATTGCTTTATTTTCCTGAGGCTGTGCTGGATTAGATTTAGAAAACATTGACAAGGAAAGATTAATGCTGGAGAACATAAAATGAGTTACAGGAGACTGACAATGAAATACACAACCAGCCCTGCTGGAACAGCAGAATATGAAGACTCACAGAAAGTACAACTGATATTGATCACAGTAGCAGCAAACACCTGAAAATAACAAAGCACTGCCCATCCTGGGAATTAAAGCCCAGCCAGCAATTTTAGCTTGATAGCCTTTCACTGACAAGTTTTTGCAGTGAATAATCTTTTAACTCCTACAGGGTATTTTACCCCCTCTGCCAGGCTGCCACATTGGGCAGGTATAGTCACTTTTGTCACCCTCCAGGTGGAACAAACTGAGAATTAGTATTTCAGGAGACTTAAATTGAGTTTGTTCAGCTTGAAACACCTTTTAAAATAATTTATCCACATTGGGAAAAAAAAATCAGAACTTACATCATGGCCTTCTGCAGGTACTGGTCACTTTAAAAACTTTAGCTCAATGTGCAGTGGGCTGCTGTCCCAAATCCATGTGCTGCCATTACTGACTCTTCCACAGCTGCTTTTACCTTTTACACACTCAGCTGACCCCATTCACTGCCTCTAGCCTCTGTGTACATACATAAAAACAGGACAAAACAGGAAGGACAACTTCTCTTTCAGTCTTGAAAAGCTCCAGCTCAGCCATCAAGGATTTCCAGCAGCTTTTTCAAGGCACAGTCCAACCCCTGGAACATCCATGTCCAGTGGCAAAATCTTTTTATCCAAACTTACACAGGCTTGCTGGAGGGAATTAACAGAGAATCTGTTCTACTGCATTTCTGTTGAGGCAGAGATGCTCCATAAATTTCCCTACAAATATTTTACACTCCACAGTGCTCACAGCATCCCCTTTCCCAGCCCTACTGTCACTATCCAATATAAAAATCTCACTGTCTTTACATTTGAGCTATCAGAACATGGATTCCAATAGGGAAAAAATGCATCAATATTGTTTGATTTGTTTCAGCTGCCAAAATGCCACAAAATGGGAAGGAAACTTTGGGGCCCAGCCACTAAAATTGATGGTTTTGCAGCAAGCCTGAGGTACCTCAGCCACAGAATCAAGTGATTCATGGCATGACAGCATTTCAGTAATCACAACTCTTTTGGAAATAAAGCTCCAGTTAATCAGGGTGGTCTTGTTTCCCTTAAATACATTAAAAAGTCATTACCTCAAGTACCCATTACATCAATACAGCACTTTTTAAAGGGACAGCATCAGACAACGCTGAAGGGCTTTTCAGATGCTGCTATTCCAGCCTTCTGTCATCTCCATAATGGCCCAATTCTTTCAGTCAACAGCTAGAAACATTAAACTTCTATTTTCTCTGCTCAGAGCTCCTTGCTGCCCTTTACTGGCACAGACTCTTGTTGAGCTTGGGAAGGAAATCAGGCTATTCATACATATCAGCACTTTTTCTCCCCTGGGCCTGACTTTCAAGCAGACAACATGTTTCAGAAATATTAATTTACATGAGATATTTTAAGTGCAGCATAGGACTTTCCCAGAGTTTGCCTTCTCATGCTTCAAGCTTCATTAATCAACTCAGCCCTGCCAAAATATATTGTAGGAAGATGTCTGTAGCCTCTGGTCTAAGGCATAATCACAGCTCAGAGTGGAATAGTTACAAGCCAATGTCTCCACTTTAACCAGGACACAAGAGCCCAAACCTCCTGGCAGCTGCACAATGCTGCTGTTAACTCCTCCACACTGGCAGGATTCTCTAAAAAGGGAGTGAAGCAAGAAAGAGCAGCACAGAAAGTGGGGAGAGCCAGCAGCCTGGGGAAGGGCAGACACAGGAATTAGTGGGAGAACTGTGGGAGAGGAGCCATGGCTTGCACAGGAGCTGCCAGGGGCCAGTCTGGCTCATGAAGAGAGGGGAAAGCTCCTCTCCACCTTTAAAAGTTTTCTGTGACTCCTTACCACAGTTCAGGTGGTGCTTTTGGGGGAGCTCAAAGAGCAAACCCCACTGAGGCACCACTGAGCACACCCTCCCTCTGCCCTGACAGAAAAGGGCTCAGATGACAAAAATGCTGTCACAGAGCCACAGGGAGGGAACAGCAGAATAACAGCAGCAAAGCTGGAAAGCCCTGAAATGCAGCCAGAGTGAGAGTTGTCACTGCTCTGTGAGAACAGAGCTTCTGACACCCACAACAGCCCCTCTCAGCAAGCTGTGAGTCCTGCCCCAAACTGCTCCAGAGCCCTGATCCCACAGGGTCACCCCCACACCCACCCATCCCACACAGTGCCAGAGCCTTCCTGCAGCCCAGCTCATCCCCTGCTGCCTCTGAGCTCAGAACACCTGCAAAGCTCAGCCTTAAAACAGGCAGTGATCTCCTCCTGAGCTGGACACAGCCAACAAGCACAAATCTTGTGCACTTCCAGGTGGGAAAGGTTCCTTCTTGTTTGCCTTCCATGTTCATGTGGATGTCCCCCTCCCCAGAAATCACAGCACAGGGATTTTTCTGTAGGACACCCTTATTTCTGCTGCAGCAGCAGGATCCCAGCTCCACACTCAGTCTCTAAGTGACAGAGTAGTTTATGTGCTCATGCAACAGCACATAAAAGTCTAAAACTACCTTAAGTAAATCTACCCTTCTTCTGGACCAGTCCCTTCCACTTCCATCCCCATCCACTGGCATAAGACAAAGCACCCCTATAAAGCTGACCATTATATTTCCACAGAAATTAGATTTCTAAATGCTTTCTGATTTTATTTAGTGCTCAAATACTCCAATTCAGCTCAGCACAGAAAGGAAATTATTCCTGCTTTCCCCAGAGAAAAATGGTAGCTTATATTGCACAGAAAAGGTATTTCCCCCCCAAAAATGCCTTGGCTTAAGACCAACAACAGCAGATCTCAGACCTGTACCAATAAGAGATTCTCAGCACTAAACTCAGGAATTTCCCTCTTTAAAAACCTCTGAATAGGAAAGAGTTCCTATTAGCATTATTCCTAGAGCTGAGAGACCTTCAGACATCAAACCATTCAGTTACTCCATGCTGAAGGAGCAATTTCAGACTGCTTGTGGAGGAGGGCATTTAAACACTGATCACTGAGCTTCTCTCTCACTCCCAGATCCACAAAAATTTATTCTGTGCAACCAGAATCAAAGCTGAGTTTCCAGAAGAGTTAGTACTTGTACCCCTTTGAGGGCTTTTTTTCTGTCTCAAAAAAAAAAAAAAAAAAAAAAAAAAAATACAGCTCATGTTACACCCACACCAATAGCCTTGTACTCACCAAGCCAGGAGAAAAAGAGCAACACCAGCATCCAGGGATAAAGGAAATCCTTCCACAGCAGAGGCAGAAATAAGTATTCAACTTTCAGAGCACTCTCCCCCAGGACACAGAAACCTCTGAGCAGCTCAGAGCAGGAGCCCCAGGAGTCAGCTCTTCATCATCCCCTGCAGCCCCATCACTCACCTGAGCCCACCTGGGCCCAATCTCAGCAGACACACCCAAATCCTGGCAGATCCCCTGGCAGAGGAGACACCAGCCCAGCCAGGTCCTGGCAGGGTGAACTCCTTGGTTTCTTCACACTGGGGGCAGAGCAGGGCTGTGGGAAATAGGAAAGGTAGAAAACACTCAGAAAGTTGTGTGGAAGCAAATCTCAGGGTGGAGAAATACAGAAATGCTGAAGATGCAAGGACAAGAAACAATAGAGCTGTGAGCTGTGTGGAGAGAGGCCTCAGGAAAATACATTAAGCAAAATAGTAGAAATATGTCAGCTTAATAATGAAACTTATCCATTGATTTAAGCTATTATAAGCAAGCATTGTTCAAAGCAAGATGTATGTGTGGCTTTATTAATTGGCTTAAGCAAATGCTTGTCAGCTTTTAACATTCTGCTATTGGCTAGAAAGTTGTTAAAAGACTTTTTGTTTCAAAAGAACTTTGTCTGCTGTGCTGGCAGTTTCTATACTTTTACAGTATGCTTTAAAAAAACCTGAATTACTCCCAAACCAGCAGGATAAGGGAAATGGTCCTGAAAAATTTAAAATAAGAGGAGAAAATCCATTACTTGAAATCCCATTCCTTACACAACTAAAATATTTTTAATTGATTTTTATACTTGCCATGAAATTACATGTCCTGCAATTGCTATATGGTTCTAAATTTAAAAAAAAAAACAAACAAACATAGTCTGTATTTGTGTTACTGTTTTGGTGCAGATCATTGAAAACTTGGCCACCTGTAAGACAATGAGAGGTCTGGACAAAGCCTCAGTGGTGTCCACACAGGATTTATTCCAGACTTTGGCAGGATGTTTCACACATGCAGCTGTGAGTGTAGTGGCACTTTACTCTGCATGTCCATGTGGATGAAGCACATAAATACAGATTTAAAGAACTTATTCATGAAATTTCAGGGAGGATATCATCATTCAAATATTAATTTTTTTTTTTTTTTTTTTTTTTTTTTTTTTGTTTTTGTTTTTTTACTTTGGATGGAGTGGAGATGTGAGAGGAAGCCTGAAGGTTTCTGGATTCTTTTCCTTTTCTAAAAAGATCAGTTAAAACTTTCTTCAATGAAGCCATGCCAGTAGAGAAATTTCATTCAAGCTCTATTTTTGATTCCACTCTACAGCTTTGGATTTTGGATATCCTGACTGCCTCAGTTATTTGCTAATGTAAGCATTGCAAATTATCCTCTATCATCGAGCTGGAGCTATTAGACTGCAGTTAATAATTTACTGCTCAGCTCGTCTCCATTCTGAACATGCAAATCATTAATTGATTACAGGTTTGCTGCAGTCATCTGTGCAAAATGAGTGCTCTTGCCATTCCCTGCTGCCTCCCTCCCCAGCTGTCTGTCTGTCAGCTCTGCTGGGAGATGCCAAGCTCACATTTCAGTTGTGCTGTCTGGGGAGCAATGGAGCTCCAAGGGCAGCAGAGCATCCCCACAAAGGCCCTGGGGCAGCCCAGGGGGGAGATGCTGATATTTGGGATGTGTGATCATCCCTGGGCTGGGGCACTGTTGGGAAATGCTATGGAAAAAAGTGTAGCAGAAAAAACAAAAAAGCTGCAGGACAAACGGGGACTGTCAGGAACAAGAATGAATCCCAGCACAGGAGGGAGCTGGAGCTGCTGCAGAGCCCAGAGGAGGCTCCAGGATGGGCAGAGGATGGAGCAGCTCTGCTGGGAGGAAAGGCTGGCACAGCTGGGATTGCTCACCTGCACAGGAGAACCTTTGGGTGAGCTCACTGTTAATTTTCAGGGCCTGAAGGAGCTCCAGGAAAGGTGGAGAGAGAGAATTGGCAAGAGATGGAATGATGGGATAAGGGAGAATGGTTTCAAACTTACAGAGGGCAGGGATAGATGGGATTTTGGGAAACAATCCATTCCTGTGAGGAATTCCAGCTGTGGCTGCCCCTGGATCCCTGGAATGTCCAAGGCCAGGTTGGACATTGGGGCTGGGAGCACCTGGGACAGTGGAAGTGTCCCTGCCATGGCTAGGGGTTTAGATGATCTTTAAGAGGTCATGTAAAAATAAATCTGTTTGTATTAAAAAAAAAAAATCCTTTCTTGCTGATGGAGGAAAAAACAAAGAAGAAAAAGAAAATACTGATAAAATACAGTGCCACCCTGAAGATTTGGAAGGAAATGGAGAAGTAGCAGGTGCCTCCTCGGGCAAGGTCTAGATGAGGTTTTAAGAGTCAGATCTACAGCAGCTTTAGCCCTGTTTCCACCAGGCTCTGAGAATGGGTTCCTAATAATTTCCTGCTATCTGCTAAAACAACAACTGCTTAGGTCATGGTAAAAAGCCAGGCTATCTGCTGTGTTTGTTCTGCTAGAAGCTCTGGTTTTAATCTTGTGAGAAATCATGTGATGGTTTTACCTTTGGCTTTAAAAATATTTAGTTCCAGGTCCCTGCCCTGGAGTGACTGTGCCAGAAGTGAGGCAGGAAAAGCCTGGATCATTTCAGAGCTGGGCTGGCAGGACAGAACCAACAGCATTTTGTGTTCTGTTCTGCAATCATAGATCAACCACCCAAAAAGAATGGCCAGAGATCAGAAAATGTGTTAGTTAGTTAGTTAGTTTGTTTAAGATAATAAACTTGGGTGTTTTCATTTGTTTGTTTTTTCAAGACATCTTCAATATTTTTCCTTCCACTCTGAAGTTTACAAAAACAAATTTTTCCCTTACTGAGCCCCATGTAATACCTTCACCTGAGAAACAGAGACTTTAAGAAAACTGTGGCAAGGCTCAAATGTCCAAAAGTTATTAGAATCACTAATTCCCCTTGGTTTCAAAGTGTATGAAAGGTCTAAATACATTTGAGAGCTGGGGGCCAAATATGAGACTCACTAAAAATATGCACCCATTTTCAAAACTGCCTGTGAGTTGCTCTTCTTCCCAGCTCTCCTTGGTACTTGCTGCAGTTCCCAAACCTCAGTTTAATGTAGTAATGTACCATCTTTTTTTATTTTTTTTTCCAGAATGCTCTTTACCTCTGCCAAGAAGAAAAGAGGTTGTTCCTTATGCTGGTTTTCATCCCACCTCCCTGATTTTAGTGAGGATAAGAGATGGGGGGAAAAGAAATGCTCACATCTGTGCAGAGGCACATCTGTAGCCAGCCCTCCTGTATTCAATCCTCTGATTTGGCTGAGGGGAAGAAGCAGGTCTTGATTGCACAGAGCTTTGAAGTCTGGTGGTGATTGGAACATGTGCTGAAAGACAGTGCCACTACCAGGTTTATATGAAAAGCTGATTATCTATTGAAGGGAAGTCTGTTTATGTGTTTACTTCCACTTGTGTTGATACACAGGGGAAGGAGAGGGGAATTAGCATATGAAAATGCCAGATGTGACTAACAGCTCTGAAGTGAGATGGGGCTGGGCTCAGATCAAAGGGCTCTGCTGATTTGGAGCAAGTCTCACACTGTCTCTTCTGTCTCAGAGTTACTTTAGGCCCTCACAGTTAAAAGATTTATTGGGAACCACAAAAGCACATCTGAGTTTCTCATTTTACAGACTTTACCTTCCTATTACACAGTTGCAGGATAGCACCAGAAGAACAACACCAATTCCCTCTGGTACCTTTCAGGCCATGTTCAAAGACGTGGAGCCTTTGGCAGAGAAGATTTATGCACCAAGGTGATACTCAAACAAATTATGTCCAGCCATCTGAAAGTCATCATTTCTGTGCACATGCATGCATTTGAAAAGAAAATCTACAAGAGGATCAAAAACAAGATTAAACCACATCTGTTTGGGTTTAAACTACATTGTCTGCAGAGTTCAAAGTTGTTTCCTTTCTTCTAAAAAAACTCACCCAGCTGTTTTTTATCTTAAATTCCTGCCACTATCAAAGAAGTGTTTTCATTGGCCAACCGATGTTGTTTCTAGAAGTTGAGCTAGTCAGGAATGGAGCTAAGTAAGAAAATATGCTTTATTCATCAAAAGTCTACCCTCTGTGACTCAACTTGGCACACTGAGAAAATTAATAGAGAGGTTTCATCAGGTTCTAATGGGAACAGTGTATCTACTGTGTGTCATCATGCCATAAATTAGGTGCTCAATCTCTTCACACAGAGTAATTGACTACAACTGACACCGATAAGGAAAACACGAGGCAGAGAGAATCAGAAGAGG
The DNA here is from genome assembly GCA_030060385.1 of Muscicapa striata striata. Taxonomy (NCBI): domain Eukaryota; kingdom Metazoa; phylum Chordata; class Aves; order Passeriformes; family Muscicapidae; genus Muscicapa; species Muscicapa striata. Next base: position 5,732,706 of record JAREIS010000002.1, on the reverse strand, counting down.
CACAAATCAAACAATAAATAAATAAATAATAAATACAGCACAAATTCAATACATGGGAGAGAGGGATGTTTTGAAAGCCGCCATCAATCAATGAACATCCTGCATGAAGGTGTGTAAAAAAGCAGGGCTTGTTCAGCTCCCTCTGGCCAATGTACACAGCCATGGACACGGGTAGGTGTGAATATACACATGTACACACACACACAGGGACACCACACCACAAACTCTGGGGGCTCAGTGCTAAGCAAAAAGAATACAAAGACTTCCTCCAGCATCATGCAAGCATTTTGTTAAAATATGAAAGGAACATGAGCTTAAACCCAAAGGGTTTGGATGGCCTCATGCTGAGCAATGAATATCAGTTTTCTGCCTCTTCAAGTAATTTCAAGTAGTGTGTGAAAATCTGTTTCATACACCAGAGCTCATTTCACTCCAGTGGGAACTGGCTGAAGCCTCTCATGAAATCACAGAATGGCTTGGGTAGGAAGGGACCTTAAAGACCATCTAGTTCCACATGGGGAGGGACAAACTCGTGAGCTGGGCTTCATCCTAACTCCTGAAGGCAACTCCCTGCATCCTACAGCCAGTCTGGATTCACAGAACAAGCAGCAAAAAGCTTATCTTGGCCAAGCAGTTCTCAGAGCTCTTCTCTCACACCCAGAGTGGGGAGGGAGCTGGCACTCACCATCCTTTAACCACCAGCCCAGAAGCTGCCAAAGCTGGGGCTCTGCAGGAGGGTCTGCCCGTGGACACTTGTGCGTCCCACTCTGGATTTTGGTCCCTAAACCCCTGACATTTTCTTTCCTTGGTCCATCTTGCCCTGCTCTTTCTGAATTCAAGAATGCAACTTCCTTTTGTGATGCAACAAATGGGAAAAGTGAGCAGCTGGGCAGCCCACAGCTGGTCCAGTGAGGTCACCATGTGTTCAATATGTTCCTTATTCATTGTCCCAGACTGATACATTTGAAAGCTCATGGCAGGCCATTCCTGCCATGGCCCAGCAGCTGGCAGCTCATGCCATAACCCCATAGCTGTGTCCCTGTAATGTATAGAACATATGGAGCTGGCCTTTGCTCACCAACTGTGTGTGCTCACTGTGTGCTCCACAGTCAAATGTAATTTTACACATTGCCAATTTACATTTAATGTTGGGTGGGATAAAGCAGTAAATCATTTGCCCTGGGAAGAAGAACAATACCAGCTAATTTATGCAGCTAATCAGAAGCACATTATTTTTGTTGTGTTTGTTTTCACTGGAGTCTTGAGCTTGAAAATATTTTGGGTGGTCTTTGTTCCGAATTCGCTGCCCTTCTCTTTCCAAAATCTAGTATTTCAGAGTAACCCCTATTTGTCTTATCTGTTCCACACAAATGGAAAAAAACAGTGATTCAATCTCTTGACATATGTTTAGAGACTGCTCATAGAAGGCTGGCTCTGTGTACAGCTCAGGAGGAAAACCTATAAGTGGATTCTCCAAAGGGGGAAAGTTCAAGAATGAAAATAAATCAAGATGAAGAACAAAAAGAAAATACACTGTCAATTTATTCAAACACCTTCTGGCATACAGCAAGAAAAATAGCCCCAGTGCCCCCATCATTATTTATTTAATGCAATTTTCCCTTTCCAGGTCACAGTAATACATGTTCCAACGACCATCAGAAAATTAAATACAAAGCTGGCCGGAAACAGGATTCATACAGCTCCAAGGGAATATCTTCAACAATTCCCAAGTGCCTTAGAAATTAAGTCAAATTTTCAAAGTCCCAAAGCAACATTTAGGCCCTGTTTCATGCTAAAGTCTCATGCCTTTAAATATCTTTTTGCATTTGGCTTAGGCCAGCAAGTGCTTTGGCCTGTAGCTACCCAAACTTCTTAAATTTTTTATAGGAGAACTGTGCCTCTCCCCAGCAGCTCATCTGATGAGCAGCAGGAGCTAGGCCTAGGAAATGCAATGCAGCAAAACCCAATAATTTCAAAAATATGCTGCCTCTGCCTGTGAGGGATGGATGGGAGGTGAGCTGAGGACAGGGAGCAGCAAAATCCCTGGCTCTGCCCACTGCACGTAGCAGCTCCCTCCAGTTCTGTGCCAGGGAGTTCTGTCCCACTCCCACACCAGAGACCCTTCATGGTTTCATGGATAGATGCAGGCTGGGGCTGGTTTTGAGGTTTGGGGGTGAATTATAGCAGTAAGGGCCTTCCAAGAGATTTGAATTTCAAATCCTTGGAGGAGCTGGAGGGCAGCCCTTGGTGGGTGGTTGGGCAGAACTGCCTGTGCTGCAAATGTTGTGCTGTGCTCCCTGCTAACTGCACTCACTGGGCAGCACAGGAGCCTTGCTCAGAAAAGCAGATTACAGCAGTCTGCACCTTCACTGAGTCCTGAAAAATTCCCATAAAGAGAACAAATGTTTGGCTTAGGGAAAGAAAAATAAGTGTTGGGTAAATATGGAGTAAGTATTCCACACATAAGGACTCCGTGTATCTGAGTGTCATAAACATCCTCAGAGACCTGGAACTTCCTGGGAGCTGTTGAAAGCACTGATAGCAGCAGAAAGAGACACAGGCCACACCAGTGATGCTCTCCCAGTAACCAGTTCCCCTGTGATATGGCTGAACCTTGACAGCCAAAAGCAACAGACCCCTCCAGCTGCAGACAGACAGGATTTCTGAGGTCACTGCCCATGGTAGAGACCACAGCACTCCCCTGTGCTTGGGCAATTCATGGCAGAGAAACCATCAAATAGTCAGCTTAGAATAAACATTTCATCCTCTTGCTCCCACAGTCCTCCCAACACACCCACAGAGTCATTAAGGGCCTGTTTCTGAGCACCAGGACACCAGACAATATGAGAAATCCAACCCTGACAAGATTACAGTGTTGGCTTTGCTAAGATTGCCTCGTGTTGTGCAAACTCTGCAGGCTGTATTTATGGGCAGGCACTGCAGCCAGGCTCTGCAGGGTGGGGGAAAAGGAGCTGAGCCCTTTGGGAACCACAGGGGTGAACCATTGGTTGCTTTTTAAAACTCAAAGACAAGAGCAGCTCTTCAAGCTCACCTGCAGAGCAGCTCAGGGAGGAGGTGTGATGTGTAAGGGCTCTGCTGGGCTTGGCACTGCCTTCCTCTGTGGCAAAGCCTGGCCTTGATAGCACAGACTTCAACAAAATCCTCTTCCCTTAATCACTCCCAAACACAGTAAATATTTCCAAAGGATTGAAAGATAAAAAAGCAAACATGACAGACAAAATCCTGCTGTTCTGAAGACAATTTTAGAGGTGTTTTGTGTCCAAAGAGACCCTTTTGAATACTGTCAGACCTCCAGAATGTTCTCATTAATCCTGCTACTGCAGGACCTGTGAGCTCTGGTCAAGTGCTTTGATCTACTGTGCAAAGACAGGGAGACACAACCCAGCCTGAGGCAGGCTGCAATTAAACCAAGATGAGAGACAATCTAGGGACACAGGCAAGCCAGCAGGGCAGGCAAGGTAGCTGATCATGCAGCCAAGCTGTGCCTCAGTGTAATCTTTGGATATTAGACTCAACAACAACAGTGGAAAGGACTGGATCAATTCCTTGTGCACAGAGCAGGAAGGGAGGGGAGGAATCAGAGAGGACTCCATGGAAGAGGATTCTCCTGGGGAAGAAAGGAAGCATCATCCTTTGATTATGGCTAGGAGAAATCTGGAAAGATACCAGTGTAACACAGAGATAACCACCCCCTTCTCCCCTGTGCCACACACTGGCCTCATCTCGCTTGTAATCTTAAGGATTAATTAATGCTGCAGTGGCTCTGCTCCTCCCAGAAGCCTGGTGGTAACAGAAGGTATCAAACAAACTGCTGGTCTTCAGATGGAAAAAAAAAAAAAAAAAAAGTTTTAATGGCTTGAGTTTCCATTGTGTGAGCATGAAGTAAATATGCTTATTTTCTTTTGTATGTAGCAGGAAACATATGGAAGTTAAATTATATTTGTCCCAGCATGCCAGTATTTTAAATTTATAGAAGCCAAATCCTTTGAGGAACGTTTGCACTGGGATCCTCAGGGCAGTGGATCCATGTGCAAAAGCACATTTGTGCAAACAGCTCTTAGCAGCCAGTGCAGGTTAACACTTCTGAGGCCAGTGCTACCCAAATCAAACCAGGCTCAAATCTGAAGCTCCTCCTCCCCCCCACCCCAGAGACATCTCTGAGCCCTGTCAGCACTGAGTACAAAATTCTTCACTTTACCAGGGTACATCACCTTGGATGCAACAAGAACACTTTCCAGGCTCTGTTATCTATTAGGGCACAAATATTTCTCAGCTGGTCTTTTTACTCAATGCTAAAATCTACCTCTAAGGAGCATCAGCCATTGCCCAGTCTGTCCTAGAACACCAGAGCAGTTTATCTCAACACTGTTTTTAAGCTGATGAGAATTTCCCCCTTCAAGCTATTTTATATTTTCATTAGAGCTCTTTTTACTGTCTTCAGTGACTTCCCCATGCAAAACAAACTGATTTGTATGTGGAAGTAACTTTTGTTTATCAGCAATATCTCCTGATACAATTCACCAACAGCAACATTACAAGTTAGCCTATTCCTATCACATTAGAGCTTAAATCTAACATTTTTCCTCACAAGTTAACACCAAATCCTGCACATACTGACATCCTGCAGGACTTTGGGAAGGTGGTGTCTGAGCTGGGGAGATGCAGGAGGATGAGTTCTCCCACAATGAGTGCAGCATTGGAGGGGGACCTTGCACATCCTGGTGTGGGATGAATCTGCAGGGTCTGGCACAGCAGGAGGAGCTGGAGCCATCCTCACCATCCTCACCTTGTGCTGGTTTATCAGGAGGATCCAGACCCATCCTCACCATCCTCACCTTGTGCTGGTTTATCAGGATGATCCAGAGCCATCCTCACCATCCTCACCTTCGCTGCTTTAGCAGGAGATGGCAGTGTTGGATCCAGCATCGCCTCCAGCCCCAGCCCAGCCTCCTGAACAGCAGCTGCCAGCACAAGTGCAGCCTCAATAATGACAAATTACACATCCACTGCTCAATTAGTCACCATTCATTCCCCCCTCGTCAGGTGGCTGCAGCCAAAACCCTCCTCACTGAAACAGCTGCTTTGTTAGAAACACCTAAAGCACGGGTGCAGTGCTGGGGACACACAAAGCTCAGCCCTGGGCAAAGTCCTGGGCTCTCTGCTGCTCTAGTGGAGATTTTCCAGCATAAATCTGATAAATTACAGGGCAACAACCCCAGCCTGTGTCCAGTGGGACATTTTCAGCCCTTGGACACGTTGTGGGAAATGGGAGATGCTGTGTAGGGGAGGCACTGACCCTGTGAGTGCTGAGCACCAGGAGGAGGGGGGGATGATGTGATGAAGGATTTCAGTCACAGCAAAAGTGCTGCAGCCTCTTGAGGGCTCAGGTAAATTCTGATTTCAGCCCAGGGTGCAGATAGATGTGTGTGTGCTCCAGCCTGGGAAGTTTGGGACTAAACTGCAAAGTGGGGAATTAGCTCTGCAGAGGGGGGAAATGCATTATTTTGGTCACAACCTAAAATCTACCTGCCCCAAGCATTTCAGGTGCCTTTGCACCAGGTGAAGGGTACAGCAGATTCAGGAACAACTTTAGAAGGTGAGATGCATGCTCCTGAGTCAATTCAGCCTTGTCACTGCAAACTGAGCTGTGTTTGGGTATTCCCAAAACCCCAAGCACAGAGATCTCACCACATGGCACCACCAGTCCCAAAATCCACACAGGACCCAGGGTTTGCACAGCACCCTGAGGATTTTCCCTTCCACCCCAGGACACCACGTCCAGATGGGGAATTGGTGTCTCCAGCACATCAGACACACCAAAGGGCCGAGAGCAGCACTGCTCTGCAGCCAGTGGAAATCCTGCAGGAAATATCTACTGCTCCTGGGTGACAGGCAAACAATCAGGCTCAAAAAGAAACACAGCCAGCTGATTCAGGGCTTCTTAGCATATGAATGTGGGAATTTGCTGTGACAGGTGGGGCGTTTCAATGACTTTCAATGGAGAGCCAACTGCTCCTCGGTTATCATTAGAAATTTCTCACTGAAATGCCAATGACTGGTGCCCCATGCTGGGTAATGGGGCTCTGAATTAGTTTTTTTTAAAAGAGAGAGGGAGAGCAACTAAAGGCAATATCCCTGCTGGGGGATGGCCTGATCTGAGCACAACTAGCAAAATATTTGTTCATGCAAATGTTTCCTGCCATGAACAGCTTAACGATTTCATGCGGGAAAATAAACAACAAATAACGAAAAGCACATGAGGCAAATAGAAATATTTGGAATCATCCTAATTACAGAAATCTTCCCTGAATGGAAAGAGCCAGAGAGTCCAGCAGCCCAGCAATGACCTCAGCCTGTACCAGAGCCAGGGCAGGAAATCTTAAGAGGAGATTTCCAAAGCAGCTTAGCTCTTACACCTCACTGCCAGAGCCTGGGGTGCTCCCAGTGAGCAGCTCTGTCAGCAGCTGGAGCCTGAGCCCTGGTAGCAGAGCTTGGGGAACTCTTCCCAGGCTCTCAGTGGGGAATGCACAGCACCACTGCAGCTCCTGCTTGGCCTCAGTGGGGACCAGGCACCCAGCTCTGATGGCAGGGGCAGCTCAGGATGCCAGAGGGACATTCCTGGCTTTAGCAAGCCTCAAAAGCACTGGCCAGCTCCCAAAACCCACGTGCAGTCTGACTGCAGCACCATCAGACTGACTGCAGCATCACCCACTGCATGCTGTGACAGGGTGAGAGGAAATGGTTGTACCAGAGGAGGTTTAGATTGGATATCAGGAAAAAAAAAAAAAAATCACAAATAGGGGGTTGTAAAGTAATGGAATAGGCTGCCCATGGAAGTGGAGGAGTCAGCATCTCTGGAAGTGTTCCAAAAACATGTGGATGTGGCACTTGGGGACATGGTGGTGGTGCTAGGTTATGGGTGGTTTTGATGATCTTTGAGATCTTTTCCAGTCTTAAAGATTCTGTGATTTGCAAGGATGAGTTGCAAAGGTTGATTTCACTAGATGGGCACCCTGGGAAAATGGGGGCACATTTTAAGAAATTTTTGGTGGCCCTGCCCAACAGCTAGCACACAGAGCCTGTGTATTTTACTCTCCTGGAATAACACAGAGAAAATTTCCCATCTGTCTCCTCCAATCTGTTCCCCTTCCAAGATGAGTAACAACCCATCACCCCCTGATTTTGCCCAGCCACCAAAGACAGAAAAGTCCAGCAGTCTGAGCAGCAGCTCAGGCTGATTTACACCCTCAGTGGGTCACACACATCCCCTGCAACATCCCCCTGCACTGCCTGCTTCAATCAGTGTTTTCATTTGTTCTATTTAAATAAACACAGAGGTGCTCAGAAACTGCAATAAAAAATGACTCAACTGCAGACATACACACTGATGTAGGAGACTTGCAGCACAAGCTGGAAGAAAAGGGATTTTTTCCTTCTCCACCAGGCAGAACCTGTATTCCACAGACAGATGGGGATGTTCTTAAAACTAGAAAAGCACTGTTTGCCCTGACCCCCCAGTCATGCTCACTGAACCACTGTCATGCTCTACATACACTAAATGCTCCACCAAGGGAAACCAAACAAATGAATTCAAAAAGATTAACAGCTCCAAAGCTAAAAGACATGGAGCCTTTCATGTTTTTCTCTCCAGGATATCTGGGACATTTGTTGTGAACACGAGTACACTGCACATGATTACAATTTATTGAATTAAACCCAGAGTCATTTCTGTTGTATAAAGTAGCACTTTCCTCCTTTATCTAATGCAGATGAAATTTGGAACTTCAATGCCAATCTGCAATACCACGTTCCCTTACAAATATATTGAGCAAATTAAACGAGGTTCATCTGGATATTTTTTGGAGTTTGGTTTTTGAGGTTATGAGCAGGGCTTCAGGCAGCTGCTGTAATCAGTCTGTGACTGAAATGTTGGTTTCATGGTGGCTGATGACCTAAGAGAAACAGCACATGCTGAACGTGGGGGAACACAGAGGAATCCTGTTTAATCATCTTATGTTTCCTCCTTCTTTGTTTATTTGCTCTGAAAAAGTTACTTTCCTAAGAAGGGATTAAAACCTGCAGCCATTTTGCTGCAAGAGCATTTGGTTTCAACTCACAGAAAGACATAGTGGGGGGGGTAATTTTGCTTAATGATCAGCTTGAAAAGTTTCCTTTAAACAAGACCTGTGGCATTTGAGGCTATAGAAGAGCAGTGAAAAGGATAATGTAATATAGTTCTCTGTGTAATGGAGAAGGGAAAAAGAAAGAGCTTTATTTAAAGAAACATACACTTATATAGGATAGATTGTGCAAAACAGAATAGAAAAGGCTCACTGGTCCAAGAGGGCAACACCTCTTTGAAAACATGCTTTCTGCAAAATATCATGAGACACTCACACAGCTCTCACACACCCTGCAGGTGCATAAATTGTTATAATTTCTTATCCTTGTGCAGCCTGAGAAACCCAAGGCTTCAGGGCTGTTTTTTCCCTGGTTCCCAGCAGCATCCAACGACAAAGACCCAGTGCATTTAGCTTTGGAGTCAGATGTTTGCTCCAGCTGGAATCCAAAGAGATTTTGGGGAGCACATCCCCACCTCAGCTTTGCCTGTGGAGGAGGATTTACAGCAGAGACCCTTCAGCCACAAATCCCTGTATGCACCACGTCCATAAGGAAAATCCCAGCACAAGTTATTGGCACAGCCCAAAGCTGCTCTGGGTGTTTGCAGACTCCCAGTGTGGCATTTGCTGCTCGTGGCTCACAAACAGCACATTAATTTGGAGGGGAGAGCTCACTGGGCAGGGCTGTGGAGCACCCAGCACCCAGCACAGAGGATGCTGCTGCCTGTGTGCCCCAGAGATGCTCATCCAAACCCACCACAGACTCACTGGAGTCTCCTTTACATCCAGTGCTTTACACAGGCTTTACAATGGCTGCTCTTCTTGCTTGGTCCCACTCACTCAAAGACCCCCAGAATGTACCAGCTATCAAAACCATGACTTCAAAGCTGAAGAAAAAAAGAGTAAGCAAACATCTAAAAGCCCAAATGGAGGCAGAAAACTTCCTCCAGTGCTGCAGGAAGTGTCACTTTACAATACCAAAGTCTGTGGAGGTGATGACATTAACACTCACAGAGGAATTTCACTTCCAGCCCAGCTAAGAAGCAGCTGAGAAGCTCACAGCTCTGCTCTGAGGTGTCTCTTGAAGTCTCCTGCATTTCTTTGCACTTCCCTGACAACAGCTCTCTGTGCCTCTCTCACAGCCCTGTGCATTGTGAAATCAGAGTTATTGGCAATGTTACCCAAGGCAGGGTGCAAAATAACCCTGAGCCCTCTATCTTAGATCTTGCAAAACTATTTGACTCAGCTTTATTTCCTCACCAAAAGTATATTTAAAAAAAAAAAAAATAGCCACTGAAAGAGTTTACAAACCCTTTTCATGTGGAGAGGAGGAACTGAGTGCCCTTTAATCTCTCATGGCCTGTGTGTGCTAACAGCAAGCTTGAAGCTGATTTGATTTTTGTAAGGGGCAGGCAGGGACCACCAGAGTCAAAGACCCATCCTTGTGAGGAGAGAGTCCACAGGACAGGGCAGAGGTGACCAGGGGGATGTAGATGGCCCTGGAACCATCTCATGGGTGGGATGATCTCTGCTGCAGGCTGCCTTGAACAAGCTGGGTTTGTCCCAGAGCAGGAGAGGCTTCCCTGTTCAGCTCTGCTCATTCCTCACCTCCAGAAATGGGGAGAGAGGATTTCTGGATTCAGCATCTTTGCAGAGAAAAGTCTCCCCTGCATGGGTGAGGATCAGCCTGAGCTGGTGCCTGACTGGGAAGGCAGAAGGAGAATTGCTGTGTGTGACAGAAAAGAAATGGGAAAAAAAACCCCAGGTGAAGGGAAAAAACAACACCCTGCTGCTACTGAGAGTGACCAGACCCACATTTTATGCCCCTCTCCACCCCATCCCTCAGCTGTAGCCATATTTACAAAAGGTTCTCTAAGTGCTTTCCAGAGTTTAATGCCACTCTAAAAGTCCTGAAAAAGTCCTTGCACACACAAATTGGAAAGAACTACTTGCCCCAAATAAACTGGGGCACACACTGCTGTGCCAGGAGCTCCCACCTTGAGTGGATGCAAAGAACCTTCTGCTGCCTCCATACAGGGCTCCAGCCTTTCAGCTGTGCCTTGCCACAGGCAAACTGACTGCAGTCAGGAGGGTTTTATTGATGTGAATTTCCTCACATATTAAGGTTCCCCACATTTAGGTTGAAAAATTGGCAATACTTCCAAGAAAAGTATTAAATAAGGCTAAGGAAACAAGCAGTGCCTAATGTGAAATCTGCCAAGTAATATGAGATGGAGATGGTGAGAAGTTTTCCAGCAGGACATTCTTCCAGGAGGAAATTTGGTTTCCTTGAATCCAAAATGTTTGCAGAAGTGTGTCAGGTTCAGTGACACCCTGTTTTGAAAAATGCTGGAATAGGGCTTAGGTTGAGATTGAACACTCAGACTTCCTTTGAGTGGAACTTTTCTGCTTTGAAATGCACTTTTTCAATCCTTTTAATCTCATGTTACACAATATAAAACAGAAAAATCCATTTCAGACCAAAATTATAATAAACTGAAAAGTTGCTGCTGTATTTAAATAAAACCTACCCCCAAAATCTCATTCCACAAGAACCCAAAACTGTGTTGCACTCTCATTTTGGAACAGAAAGTGATCTGCAAGCACAGTGAACTCCTGTGGAATGGAACCCTCTGTTCCAACAGGGCTGTGTGGCTTTGCTTCAATTCACAACTGGAGCAAAATGTACAGGGGGGAGTCCAGCTGGTCTGAAATCCCTATAAAAGTGTGGGTTTATGGATTTGATAGCTACATGACAATGCTAGAGGGTTAATTGTGGGAAATATTCTAATGCTGCATTAAGATCCTGGAGGTCAGGAATGATCTTGAGATATTTCTGCCTCATTTCTGCTCCTTGTGTTCTGCTGGCTCTGACCTGAGAGAACTGGTGAGCACCAGGTATCCCAACAAACAAACGCCTTTGTCCCTGAAATTACTCAGATATTCCATGGGAATATGGGGAACTGAGGGGAGAAAAAGAGAACCCAACTGATTTTAACAAGCAGCACTCAAACAGAACAACCTGGGATAAAGGTACCCACCTAAATAGACCAAATAATTTTTCTGGATAAATCTGAGAGAGACCCAACTGCAAAGGGAAGGAACATAGGGAAGCAGACTTTTTGAAGTTATGTGGAAAACAGACCCTGAACTTCCCCTTTAAACATGGATAATTAAAGGTGGAAAAGGGAAATGTAAAATCTCTCCCATTTTCAAACTGGCCAGGTTAAAATTACCACCAAACCTACATCAAAACTGGTTTGCCCAGGAGTCAGAGGCAGCAGCATAGCTGGTTATCCCCACAGTCCCTCCCTGGAATGAGATGGTCAGACAAGAAAAGTGCAGGAAACACCCCCAGTCTGCAGCTCCTGTTGAGCAGCTCTGCCTGAAAATCTGAGCCTGAGCAAAGCCCCAGGCTGGAACAGAATTGTTTCAATGAACCAGTTCCTAAGAGCAAGCAGTGAGCCTTCCCTGCATCCAGCCTCAGTTTCCACACCTGACAAGAACCTGGGAGACTCCCAGTTAAACAACTGGATTAAAGCTGCAAGACCTTTTTAAGGTGTTTCAGGGCTGATGAAACTTTCTGCAGGTAACAGGAAAAGAAACACTTGGTTTCCTAATGTGAGCCACCAGCAGTAAAAGAGAAGGATGGAAAATCAAGGGCAAGCTGCAAAGCTGCCAGGCTGCTGAAGGGCCTTTGGATTTTGGAGGGTGAGCAAGACTTGTATGAAATAAGAGCAGCAGCTGAGCTGAAATGGCTATCAGAGCTAATCACATCCCTTCTTCTTCCCTAATAACTCACAGCTGAATAAAGGGCTCTGTGGAAGTATTGGATAAGCCAGTGTTTCGTGCAGTGCCACTTTTAACAACTGCCTGGGAGTGATTATTTATGTGTGAGTGCCAAAGAATTTGACACGACAGATTAGAAAGTAAAAACTCTGCTCTCAAGGAAATCACCCAAAATGTGAGGGAATGTATTGGATTTCAATGGAGCAACTGTGCACTGACATTATTGTTTCACAGGCACCAACCTTCCACATTTGTTTCTTTTAAAAGAGCTCAAGGTAAGAAACTGAGGTGTGGGAATCGACTGAAATCATAAATGATCAACAAAGGAAGGAGCAGAAATGTCCATGTTGTGCTGTCCAAGCTCTTTTATGTTTGTTGGAAGATTCTTCCCCCACCAAACCCAACTTCTACTTATTTGGAGCCCCTGATGCTCATCCAGGCTCAGTTTAGCTATCAAGAAATAAGCTTCAAAGAAAATCAGCCCTTTTTAAGTGGTTTGGGGCTTTTTTTCTTCCAGCATCTTTTATGACATTTTCACTTCCTTCAGCTTTTCAGCTTTTGAATTTAAGCAAGCATGAAATCTTTGCTCTGTTGGAGCCAATGGCAACATTCCCACTTATTTGGATCATCCCATAATTTCATGCTATATATTTTGCCCAGGCTTTACTGCAATCAAAGCTTCTTTGTTGCTCCAGTTAGCAGTAGACTGTTTCCAGATTTTGGCACTCCTAAAATGACAATAAAGAGGAACAGAATTGGAGTTACCCTGGGAAGGAAGATACTGATTGAGGAGAGGGAGTCTCTTTAGAGGATTTGGAGAAGGAAAAGTGATTGAGGTGTGAGAACTCAGCGTGGAACTGAGGAGCAGAGGATGTGCAGGGCTGTAAAGCAGCAGATTTGGAGGGGAAATGTCCTGGTATTCAGGAAGCAAAATGCACCAAGGGATGGGAAAGGGAAGAGGGTGTGCTACCCACTCCCAGAACTGCAAATGCACCCTTGAACAAGGGAAAATTGGACAAAACCTGTGACTGAGAGCCACAGCCCAGCCCCAGTTTGTTCCTGGGGAGCAGAGTCCCTGTGCAATGAGCTTGGAGCAAAGCACTGAGTCAGTCCTGTGGGAACATCCCATCACCTGCATTGTGCAGGTCACATCTAGACACACCTGCTTATATTCCACAAGATCAAATAATTGGAAATAAGAAGTTGTCTAAATACCAGACCCAGCTCTGGCACTTAAGGTAAAATAATCCTGGATCCTTCCAGCAGTCACCTCCTGATTTCAGCTGGAATAAGTCACAGCCCCACAGCACAAGCTGGCAGGGTCCAGTCTGAAATGGTTTCAATTGCATGTTTAAAGTCAAGCATATTCTCATGACTAAAGTACATTTTAATAAATATATTCCCTTAAATGTCCAGTAAGGCTCATGGTAATCTACTTAAGCATTATTTTTTGGAAGGTTTAAGATTCCTATAAGCTGAATTACATGTGGAAAGTTACATTAATGTGTCTTCACATAAACTCAAAGTTTATTGTTTTATTATTATAGAAAAACCATAAAAAGATTTGTCTGAAGCCATTGGCTGTTGTTCTACACATCTGGTGGAATGTTAGTTATTACAATAACTCCTTCAGCGCCCTCAAATGAAGCCCTGGGCTAAAAAAGAAAATAAGTAATATGATAATACTGTAAAAAGATGTTATGGAATCATAGAGAAACACTGAGCCAAATCCAGCTGTCAAGGGGGAAAAGAAATCCTGGCTGAGTTTTAAAAATAGCATTAAGTCAGGCAGGAAAAAAGGTCAAAATCCTCATGACCAAGCCACAGGCTCAGCCAAATCTGGGGTGCTGCTGTAGCACCCTGGCAAGAGGAGCACGAGGGTCCTTGGCTGCTCCAAGGCTGACACCAGAGCTTCTATTCCCAGAGCTAATTAAAGGCTGCCCAGAAACACTGGCTAAGTTTAACCCAGTGCTGGTCCCAGATCAGATGTGGGGACAGGAGGTGGGAGAAGTGAGGATGGGCAGGAGCTGGGAAGTGCCAGGAGGTTGGGAGAGGAGCAGTGCTGAGGCTGCTCAGCATCAGAGGCAGAATTCAGCCCAAATTTAGGGGTGGGAGATGGGTAGAGAGGGCTGGAGGGACCAGTCTGGCTGGCACTGGGGTTTTCCTGGTGAAGGGGCATGAGAGGCTGGGAGAGGCCAGTGGGATGTGCAGCAGGGGATGCAACAGGGAAGTTGAAGGCAGGAGGGCACTGAGGTGCTCCAGGAAGGCTGGGGGTGAGCACAGGGCAGTCCCTGCCCTCTTTGCTCCCCTTTCCAGCTGCTCTTCACTCCCCACACCCTCCCTGGGCAGCAGCAGCCCTGCCCAGAGCCAGGAGCCACCCCAGGCACCCAGCCCAGGCAGGGACACAGCTTTAAATCTGCCACAACTGATCCTCACCTCCTCAAGCCAAGGCAGAGCCTGCAGCCTGTCATCCCTCTGTCTGCTGCCTTAATCCCTAGTAACCTCTGTCAGAGGCAAAATCCATTTTCTGGTGGAAAAGGAATGTAGGCAGGACTGTACCAGCTGCCTAAAATGTGGTGGCATAACTGGAAGCAGCCTTGAGTGCTTTTACTTCTGCAAATGGGCCAGACTGGTTCCAGCAGCCCCCTCTATATTTATATTTATTGCTGTCCTGATCCAGAGCACATTTACCACGAGAGCTAATGGGGCAATATTTCTTCTCTGATCAGCACAGGGTGCTGTGGGGCTGGGTGCTGCTGCACAGCTTTCCTCACCCTCATCTGAAGCAACTTCCAACCCTGAGTTTGCCTCCTCAGAGAAACTAATCTGGGTACAATATATTTGAGGTTATGGCAGGGAATGAGCTGAAAATAATTCACTGAGGAAACATTTTTCATCTATAATAATCTTGTTGCTTTATTTAAATCTTAAAGCTCTTTTATGCCATTCACCTAAACATCCATCTTCTCCAGATGTTTGATTTTTCAAAGCAGTGACACATTTCATCTGTCTCTAATAACACTGCTGAGACTTTTTTTACCTGGATAAAGCCCAGTAATATTGTTTGCTTATCAAAATGTCAGCTACTAATTAATAATGAAACTAGGTAGAGGAAATAAAATTGAGTCTTATTCTGAAAATCATGGAATAACCAACAAACCAGTTAAAAGATGTACTTCAGAAATGTGCTTGGTCTAGTCTAGACTTATCTCTCTCAAAAAAGAATCAGGAAAAGTGGTTAGGGATAAATAAGCTAAACAGGAACATCTGCCTTTAATATTCCATTTTGACGTCAGTGAATCTTTATTGGCCTCTCAAAATAGTCTAAACTTTTGTGAAACAAGCAGCAAACAAAACATACTGTTTTCCAACTTTTAAAAGATTTTTTTTCCACTGATGATAAAAGTAGAAATCCTCATTAATTCATTTTAAAAAATTTGTTCTTTATAGCAAAACTCAGGCCAAGGTTATCCTGGTTCACATAATCCCAATGCAGCTTGTAGCTGTCATTAATTCTACTCACAGCCTTCCAGGGTAAATAAAAATCAGTTTAGATTTTAAATAGATGTTTAAATAAAAACCAGTTTGGCTGTTTGGATGCCTCCCTGGAGCATCAGTTCTCTCCCCACACCTCAGCTCACCTACCAGCCAGAATCCCTTGTAACTGGAGAAACAAACTTGTGAAGTGGTTTTTGGGAAAACAAGCAGAATGCAGCAATGCTGCTGCTGTGAAGTTTGGACAGAACAGGCACCAGGGAGTTCTGGTCCAGCCTGGCCTCAAACTGCCCAGGGCAGCCTGAGCCAAAAACCTCCTGGAGCCCAGCAGAGCTGATGGAAGGGGGGTCCCACATCCCAGCAGAGCTGTGATGCCTTTTGGGGCTACCCAAAAACAGAGGGCAGACAGAATTAAGAGAATAAAAAGCTGTTATATTTATTGAAGGACCTTCAGGTACATTTAGGGCAGACAAAGCCCCCCAGAGGCTGCACCCAAAAATGGATCCCAGGTCACAGGTTTTCACACTTTTATAAATTTGGTGTGTTTGCAGATTGGGGGTTAATCTCCCAGTTACAGCTGCAGGTAATGAAGTCATTCACCCCAAGTTTGCTCCCCCCAATCACTTTTGTTCCCATCTCTAGGGCCTGAGGCAGTGAGGTGTCCTTGATTCCCAGCCTGGAGAGGAATTGTTGTGTCTGCCCAAAATGGGAGAGCAGCAGCCAGCACTGAATATGGAGTTTGGGGTTACACACTAAAGAACTGCAGGATTACAAACACATAAAAATATAAAAAACTGAAATCCTGAGGCATCAGGGGCTGGATCTCAAACTGCAGCAAGGCTGGCTCTGTCTGACACCTCAGACACAGAGAAGCCACTCAGCCTGCTTTTCACCTCTGCACAAACATCCCAGCCCTAAAACCTCCTCACATCATTTTGGGAATATTGTTAATGGGTTCAGAAAACTGCCCCCCTCCCCGAGGCTGGGGCTGGGCAGAGAGCAGAATACATTTTTGCAAGCCACAACAGAAAGTTTAATGGCATTCCAAGGCTGATGCACTTCTAGGAGTGATGATGTGGCAACAGCAGCCCTGCAACAACTGGAAGTGATGTGAAGAAATGTGACTGCTCTCTAAACAAATCCCTTTTGATCCATTTCCCCTTGGACAGAAGCATGATGTTGTTGTTCTCCTTGGGAATTATGAAATCACTTTCCAAAACTTCAGTTCTCTGTAAACATAGAAAGTGTATCTTCAAGCTAAGGAAAGCTCACTTGAAAACACTGGGATTTTCATGACTCTTTCACTCTGCAAATACTAATAACTGTGGCAGGTCAATCAAGTCAGGTTTTTTTTAAGGAGAGTTTGACCACCTCAATCTTCTGTTACAAATATTTTGCATAAATCAACTCCATAAATGTAAATGATAAATAAAAAGGTCAAGGTGATGGAATTGGAAAGAATCCTTTCACATGGGTTGGTTACAGCAGGCTTAGCTGTGGTTCACTCTGCTGGAACAAGGAGAACTCCCCTGCACTGACCAGACCATCAGTTTTGAACTCACACACACCACCAAACTGGGAGTGGGCACTAATAGTGAGATTTAATTTAACAGCAATATTTAAATAGTCACTTCTACATCACCTCACAGGTGGGTCCTCAGCACACAGAGTGAGAGCAAAGGACATCAACAGTTGCTGGGGTACCTGTAGCTCCTTTTTGTGTCCCACTGGCTGTCCCACCCTGCTGGAGCAGCTCCCACCCAGCTGTGTGAGCCCTGCCCACCCATCCAGACAAAGCCCTTGGGCCACAATACAGGAATGACCTTGTTGCTTTAAAATCTAATTTATGTGTTATTTACTGCACCTTCTCTGGTGCCTTCTCCATGAGAGCCACACCATCAATCCAGCCCAGAGCTGCCAGCTCCTGCTCTGGAAATAACCCACCAGTGCCCTTTATAGATGGCACAACACATCATGAAATCCTGCAGCACATTAAAATTACTGGCAGCCATGTACACCCTCATCTTTCACCTTCCAGTAGTGAAAACCTTCCCATTTCACACATCCCAGGGCCCAGCACTTCCTCTCCCCTGGCTGCAGCTTTATTGCTTTGTCCAGAAAGTAAAAAGATATTCCCTTAACAAATCAGCCCTGTGTTTGTTTAAAGCCTACAAGGCCCTTGAATCTCCTTTATCTCCCTCAGTCTTTATCTCCCTCAGTCTTTCCTAATGAAAACCACAATGGTCACTGCCTTCCAGATGACCCAGCATGGAACATCTTGGAATACATCACTTATTTTGTGAACCTGAAGATTAAAGGGCCACTGTATCTTAGGTTACATTCTGCAGTTGGGAGTTCATGCCCATCTCCAATTCATTAGGAGTTAATTCCATATTTCAGCTCTTCCCACTGATGAAAAACATTTATAATAATTTCACAGACAAGCAGTGAAGTTAGACCACATAAATCTTCTGCTTTGGAGTTTCTCCTTTCCTGTGGAATATTCCAAATCTTTCCTGTCATCCTGGGCCTTCCTGATGTGTTTTTTTTTTTAACTTAAATTCTTCCCAAGGAAGTGCTGATTCTTTTGAAGTGACAGTCTGTTTAGGATTTTGCTGAGGATCCTGTGCAGGAGTTGCAATAGCTCAGTTCTCACCAAAGCCAAGAGAGCAAGAGCACAATGCAGGGTGCAGATTGCACCACAGAAAGCAGAATTTATTCCTCAAAATCTCTGCAGATTTTTCAAACAAGCAGAGGCTGTAAGACACTGAAAGGGGATGATGAAAGAAAGTTAAAAATGTATATGAAAAGGCCACAGAAAAAGTGCCCAAGAATAATTCCTGAGAATTGTCTGTGTCAAGACAAGGATCAAAGCACAGATGGCCAAAGTGGTGAGAAGTGAAATTTGGGTTACACCACACTCCTGTGCCTTTATTTCTGGGACAAAAAAAGATCATCTGCAATTATCAGCACTGTGGGAGAGGTACATAGGAACTCCCATTTAGAGTATAACTATTCCTTATAATGAATTATTTTATGGACATTGGGTTTAATTAGTTGATTCTATAATTGACCCAAATTTCAGCAACTTCAAGAAGCTTCTCTATTTAAAAGAGTAAAGATACTGATCACCTACTTTCATTATCAAATTGTCTTTAAATCATAAGTGCATATATATATTTATATATATATACACCTTCAAACAGACACTGTCACTAAAACTAAGTTGCCAGGTTTTTTTTTTTCCTCTGAGGTTTTTTCCTCATTCATTTCATGGATATGATTTTATCTTAATATCAAAAATATCTAGAAACCACAAACCAATTCATTTGGTGTGCCTGCCTGTAGCTAGAGGAGAAAAGGTCACTTTTAGACAGGTGTAACACACCTGCACAGATCCACAGGTGATGCAGTAAAAGCTTCTTCGTTAAAGTCTGGCTGAATCTTTGGGGTAAATAGTCAGGGAAGCAAAGAGGAAAAGAATGAAAACAGGAAAAAAAAAAATATCTGTATTTTTCCACCTCAGCAGGTGTTTTGTTATATGTTGCCTTCCCTGGATTTACTGCACTCCCTTCATGGCAGCATTTCTGTCAACTCAGACCAGGAAATTTATTTAAATGAAGTTCTTGGAGTTTGAACTTCTAGCTAAGCTCTGCCTGCCTCTTCACTCTGTGAACCTGAGAGCAGCTCCTGGAATTTTCTGTTCTGGCACAACAAACTTATCCAGAGATCCCAACTATGGCCCAAATCTTCCTGGATTTCCTTTTAGCCCCAGTTGTGGGAGTGCTGGGATGGTGCCAGGATCCATCATTTTTAGGAAAGTCTATTCTTGGCCTTCCTGGTGGTGGGAAAAAGTTTGAAAACATTAAAAAAAAAAAAAAAAAAAAAAAAAGGACTGTAAACAAGAAGGTGAACAGAAGCAAAAGGGCAAGAGGACAGAAAAAATTTCAGTCTAGGAAATAACTCAAATCTTTTCTCCTTGCCTTTGTTATTTTAATTTTTTTGAGATTAGGATTACTTTTAGCCTATGCACTGCCTGTCACATATCAGGGCTGGTACCTGTGGTCTCTTTGCACTCAGGATGTCCAGAAGCTCCTCTAAAAAAAATATTCAATACATATTAATATTATTGGAGAAAATACTAAGGCAAATATTTATGCTGCACAAGCTCTGGAAATAAAAATATTCTTCTTCTGCATGAGTGGCCAAGCACATCATTCCAGTGCAGTGCTGCTGAGAACTTGCAAAGTGGTGTGGACTTTGTGTTAGCAGTGAACTGTGGTTAAATAAAGTTCATTTTTTACTATCATTTAGTCTCAAAAGAGTGAATAAATAGCAATGAGAACTACAAACCAAAAGGTTTTAGGTTAGGCAGGACACTTGTGGTTAGAATCTTGATACCTGCAATTCCAGAAATTAAAAAAAAAGCAATTTTTTAGTGATGTTAAATCCTTAATTATAACATCCAGCAATTTTAAACCATGAAGTTTAAAAGCTGGGCTTTGAAAACATCGAGAAACTGAATCTTCTAAAACACAGTCTGGCACCACAGGTAACCCTTTCATTCTTCCCCATTTTTTTTTTTTTTTTTTTTTTTTTTTCCTTGAGGTAGGTGGTGCCTTCCATCATTAAACTAAAGAATTTCTCACTGGAACATCTAAAGCATGACATTGATGAGACACAGTTAACCTGCACTCCTGTCTGCTGCAGAGCAGGGGAATAAAAGCTTTCTGGTATGTAAGTTCAAAGAAATGGACCTTTTACCAGATTTGAACAGTTGTCTTGGGAATGCAGATTTATGAAAATTGATCCCCTGTCTTTGTCCACGGGAACAATGTGCCTTTCTTCCCCACATTTGCCCCCTGTCTATTCTACTGAGTCAGAACTTCTTCAGAAAACTTTTTTTAATTAATAGAGGATAGCCTTGCAGCCACAAGGTTATAAGATGTCTCTGACAAACCTCTCTTTGGATACAGTCAAAGAGGGAGATATTTAGACTTCACATTCAATTTAAAGCAGAGGTCAGAGTTCAAAAGTGTCGTTTGCCCTTGTCATGTTCCATTTGGAATTCAGATAGTCAAGAAAAACAAAAGGAAAATGACACATTGCCATCACTGGGATTCTCCAGCCTGCTCCAAAACAGGCCCAAGGGGGAAAGGAAGGACATTTCCAGTGGTATTTATTGGGACATATTCTGTATAATCTCTGCATTTTAAAATACCCAAAATAACCAGAAAAGTAGGTGCACACTGACTGACTTCAAAACTACTGCCACTGGGGATAAACTTAAATAAGTGTATTTCTATTCTTCCTTAAACAACCTTAATAGAAACAAATAACTCCAAATCAGAACTTAGGGAAGACAGATTATTTTAGATGCCCTTACACTGACTGCTGCTGTATATGAAATTTCCTTGCCATTGCTATTTGGTCTGATTATTCTGTGGGAGGAATCAGCTTCCCTGATTTCTGCTATTTTCCTGAAATAAAACAATGAAAATGAGAAAAGAGCAGAGTATGCAGATTACCAAAATGTGAAATATTTTAAGATTTTTTTTCCAAATATTTGATTGCATACAATTTTTACTCAAATTAATTGCACCCTTGGGAAGCACTCCAGAAACATTTTCCTCCTCGTGATGCCCCAGTTGTCTCTAAACACAGTCAGAAAAGAAGACAAGCCACAGAATGCATTAGCAGCAGCTCCAGAAGCCAAAAAAGCAGCTGAGATAATAAAAAATAGACAAACTTCACTCCTTTTCAAGCATTCTTACCATGTGGAAACTTCTATTTACACAAGTGCACAACTCCTTCAACCATAAATGCTTTTCTATAAAAATATAAGCACTGCCCAGAACCTGTAGGGCTCATCATTTGTTCAATTATTGTTCTTCACACAGTCCTGTGCCTTCAGATCTATCTCTGATTGCACTCTCACCCTGAGCTCCTGCAGGAAACATTTATTTTTTCTCTAACCATGCCAACTTCTGCTAAGCATTCTCCTGAATTCCACAGCTCTGGGCACAGGAGCTCCCTGTAAGCTCTGCTGTAGCACAGTTTGGGGTCTCAACTCTGAACCACGTTGTGTTGTGGGTTTTTTCATCCCCACATCTGCCTGCAGCCCCACTCTGGCTGCCCTGCAAAGCCCCAGCTGTGAGTGCTGAGCTCCCCCAGCTCCAGCTCTGGGGCTGTGCACAGAGCTCTGCTCCCAAATTATTTATTGTTCACTGGTGACTGATCAGGTTTGTTTGGGTAAATCCATACAAGGGGCATTCCATATTGAGAAGGGTGGCATGGAAAACACACTTTTCACTCAGCTGGGATGTTTGGTACAAAACAGAGACAGGTCACCTCTTTCTGTTTTTCTGAGCTCAGTGTGTGCTTGAGCCTGGAAAGGAGCTTGGAGAATACATAGACCCAGCCTAGTTAATCCCACTTGATCAGCAACCTGGCAAATATATCCAAATCCTGGGACCAAGACTTACTTTTCTAGTGCCACTAGTCCCCAGTTTAAGCAGAATGTTTGCCTGGTCAGCACTCTTTGAACAGGAAAAATGCTTTTCACTACAGATTTCTGCACAGCACATGGGCTGTGGATGGCCATGCAAAACATACCCTACAATGAAAAAAAAAAAAAAAAAAAAAAAAAAAAAAAAAAATGGTCTTTTTCTTTTTTTTCCCTCCATTTATCTTCATTAGATGTTTAATTATAACTGTCTCAGTTTGCTTTCACCATAGGACAGATCCATCCCAGCTGAAGGTTTGAGAGCAGACAAGTGCAGGCAAATTCATGTTGAATTTGTTGAATCTGAGACACAGCTGTGCCATGAGAAATGGAATTCCTGAGTGGCCTTGGATGGATGTCAGCTCTCTCAGCCTGCCCACAGACCCTCACACTGCAATTTCTCCACCCTTTGACACTGCTGCCTCTCACAGAAATGACATTGACTTTTACCTATGAAATCCTATCTTTGGTAGCCTAAAGACAGTCCCCAAGTATGAAAAACACAGAAGACAAGCTAGAAATCCTGCCAGATTATTGCACATGTTCCTTCACACCTAAGAATTTCTCTCTTTTTCCCAGGTTCATTTAAAACAACTTTAAAATGCAAATATTATTCTCAGTAACAACCTCTCTATTGTTTCCAGGACTACTTTGTGTTTCAGTGAATGTAAAATGTAAAAGATTCTGGCTCTGCAATACTAATTGTGATGTCTGCCTGATAGCATATTCTAGTCCTTAAAATGCATTTAACTTTAGATATTTATATGCCTTGTCATCTTCACTGCCCAGTGCTGCATTATTGAGCACATCCTCAAAAAACCCCAAAATCATGTTTTTATAATATGATATGCTGACTTAAGCTGAAAAAGCTCTACTGACAAAAAACCAGCCTCACTCTAGGCCAGTCTGTGAGACAACTAATGATTTATTGGCCAAATACAAGATTTTTAACATAAAGAAGCCTGAGAAGAGCTTGCTGTAATCAGATTCCAGGCAGGGATCCTGCTCAGAGCTGTGCTGGACCCTTGGTGTCAGGAAGACAGATGAAAACCTGAAGTTCATCACAACAGTCAGACAGAACAGGGGGAAAATGTCACTTCCCTGACATCAAAGAATCCACAAGCAGCACTTACATTTTAAGTTCAAGAGCGATCAAAGCAGACAGAGAGCATTTTAATGTTTGTTTCCATTTTTAGAGCACATTTCTAATGCAGAGTTGTTGGGTTGGTGGTGTTGGTGATTTTTTTTTTTTTTTTTTTGCCAGACAAAGTAAGTTGGAGATATTTTCTCACAGCACAAGTTAATGTTCTCAATCTGTTTTTTTCCTTTCTGGGGTCTGTGTAGACAAATTCCACAGCAACATCTGATGATAAGATCAGACAGTAGTAGCAGAGACATTTTTAAATCATATTTACAATATGTCCCCTCTGGGCCCACCAAAGAGCAATCTTTCTCAGAACAATATATATTGGCAATTTTTTTTTTTTTTTGCTCCATTTAGAGATAATTTTAGCTCTTCAGTGTCATGCAAATACTCAGGGCTTTAGTCAGATAAAACTGTTATCAAGGCCTTGGGAGCTCTGCCAGGAAAAGAGCAAACAAGGCTCCTAAGAGGAATTCAGCTGGAGAAAGGCTTCAGGATTTGCTCTGCTGGGCACAAACTGGTGCATTTTTAAGTGCATATTTAAAAGGCAATGAATAGATAAAAGGAATAAACAATAGGCACCAAAAATCATTAGTTTCTGAAGTCTAAATTTTCTTTAGACCCGCCAAAATTTACATACATTTACATGTAAAATGAGGCTTCATTCAGCTCCTCTCTCTGCCTGGCAGCCCAGCAGGGAGTGGGGACCCTCAGCAGATCCCTCCCCATGTTCCAGGCACCTTCCTTGCCCCTCTTCATTCCCAGCCTGGGGCTGGTCCAGCTGGGATCATTTCTCCTGCCTGGTTGGTCAGGGGAACAACCCAAATTTCTGCCCCCTCCTTAAAAAGGGTTTGTTTCATAAGGGAGGCATATGCTTGTTACCCCTTGGCCAAGACAGTGAGGTGCTGCTGGACACCAAACAGCAGATACAGATGAGATCCAGCAGGATGAGAGATGTTAGTGGGATCCCAAATCCACAGCTGGACTTGGGCACTGAGAGCAGCTGCTGCTTGGACAGGTTTGGCAGCCCTGCCATACACACTCCTGCTGGGTCCTGCAGGACCTGTACCTGATCTGCTTGGATTCCCATTCCTGGAAGAGAAGCAACACTTTGAGCTGCCAGAGGAAGGATATTGGACAAAATATTCCATAAAGCAAAGAAGGAAATGGGTGCAATGAAGAGATCACAAGGAAGGAGGAGGAAACCTTTTCTAGGGAAGGAAAGGGAAGAATTTGAAACCTGGGCTCAAAACACTTCAGACTGAAAATGCAGCAAACTGGAGAAGGATCTGACCTCCTTAAACCTTTCCTAAACACATTTAAGGAAAGGTTCCTTAAACCTTTCTGTCCCTCTGAGATGGGACAGCAGGCCAGCTCTGCCCAGGACCCACCAGACACCAAACACCCACCACAAATCCCTAAACACGCCACAGCTTGTGGGGATCTTGGGGATGAAAGTGATGTAAATATGAGATTATATTATCTGGTATTGTTATTGTAATTTTATGGCCCTGTCTGTATACAGGGACTTAAAACTTTGTAAGCTCTTTTGTTGTTTGGCTCTTGCTGCCTTAGTAAATTTATAATCCCTTTTCTTTAGCTCCTTTTTCTATCTCTTTGCTTGACGACCTGGCATGCAATGAATCAAAAAAGGGATATTTATACCCATACTGTGAGAATGTTTACAATGTACAGAAAATTCTGTCTGTGGTTTGGTCTTTGTGTATTTTCAGAATAAATGACACTTTTCCAAATGTACTATATTACTGTTGAATCCACAGAGTCTGTATTTATGTAACTAAAATGCTTTTATTTAGACCTTTGCAACATGCCAAAATCAAAACTATTTTAATGAATGAATCAAAGTAGTGCAGCAAAGAAATCTGTAATGTATTACTGTTTCAAAATACAGATTTCTGTGAAAAGCCTCTCAGATACAAAAAATATGTTTGTTTTATGAAAAGCAATTTTGTTATTTTCATGCTCATTGTTTTAATAACACAACTTTGATCTTGAAAATATTTTTGCATGAAACATGAATATGGTAATAGCCAAAGTTTCCATTTAGCTGCTGCTTCATGTTCCAAGAATATTGGGTTCCATTACATGTAGCATTTAATAATTTACATATGGGCTCCAGGCAACCTTCTTGACATCTTGATGTAGACACTGCTTTAGTTTTCCAGATTTTTGTTCAGGTACATGGATTTTCAAATTCAGGAGCATCAAGGCCATCACTAAGAGCCTGAATTAGTTTTCCCACTGGCACAGCCTGCCATGAAGAACATCAAGGTTACAGGAGAATGTTCCAATCAGTCATGGGGATAATAAACACTCCATGAGCTCCCCACACTTTGTTTGCAGAGTTCCTTAACAGAGGAACTCAGTATCTTGTATTAATTTCAGTCCTCTTATAAAGTTTTGGAAACAAGGAAGCAGCTACTAATATTCCATTTCCTTAATTCCCTTCAAAGGAATTTCCAGAAGTTACAGCTAAAATCTGTGTTATTTTCATGCAATTTCCTCTGTGGCCTTACTCACAAGTGTAGGATCATAAGAATGAATGAAGGAATGAGGCAAATCCATCCTTCCCACCCACAGACATTGCTGAAGGGAAAAAAAAAGGAGGATTCTGTAAGTTTGTCTGGCACTTCCAGATGTTGAGCAGCCCTGCCTGAGCACATCTGGATCAACTCTGCCATGCACCTGCATGGAGAGCAGTGCCCCTGGGACTGCCAGGCTGGGATGGATGTGCAGGTAAAGGGATCCTGATGGATTTATGGAGCTGGTGCCAACCCTCTCTGTAGCACACTGTATGTCACAGCTCCAGCATCTCCAGAGGCATCACTTCTGCTCTGGGTTCACTCCTGAAATGAACCAGAGAAGTTTCTGGGGTTCTGCATCCGCTCCCAGGGTGTGAATCACTCAGGTCAGGGAGGTGGGGGATCAAGTTTTGAGATGAGATCTATCAAGGAGAAGTTAAAGATGTGCCACAGGCAGCACTGGGAGTATTCTGAGCCTCGTGGTGGAAACCAGCTTGCTTTAAAAGTTGTATAAACACAGCTACACCACGACCAGAGATCACCTGCCTTAAAAGGAGGCTGATACTGGGCAGAATGGTGCCCTGGGCTGATATTTATTCCTCATTAAGGAACAATTCTGATAAGATGAAGCCTTCCTCTCATCCCATATTGAGTTATGTGTGTGTTCCCCGAGCTTGCACACCTTTCAAGCATCCTTGGGGTGAATAAATAAATCTTACAAATGGTTGTGTGCCTCTAATGGCACCTCTTGAAAGGAAGCTGAACATAATAAATTCTTGTTAATCTTGATTGATGAGTGGGAAGGAAGGCAGGCAAGAGATAGCCAGGAAAAGCAGGAGCATTAGACACTTCCATTAGCATTAAACATGCCAGCCTGCCCTTGAAAGCTGATTAACACCAGCTCCTCAGAAAAAATAATGGAGAATCTCCAGCATCAGACGTGACCTTGCAGCACTGTGGCAACTGCAGAAGGCAGAGAGTCCTCTGAGAGTGTTCTTTAATCTCCAGTTACAACATGAGCACCATTAACATTTCAGAGAGTCCAAAATTAGGAAGCTTTCTTCTGTCTCTCCCACCTGTCAGTGGAGAGGACCCACACTTGGATTTGATGTGTCTGAAAACAATGACATATTTACTTCCCATGTCTGATCAGAGATCCCTGTCCACACCCCAGGCAGGAGCTGCCCCCATCCTTGCCTGAGCCTCACAAGGACATTTGGCACTCAGAGTGATGCTGGCTTAGGTGCCCAAAGCAAACAAGGTGGTTATCACCCAGTTCCTGATCCTGGAGCAGCCTGAATCATCTCCTTTGGGCTGCTCATTCCACATAAGCTTCATCATTCTGGCAAACCTGGGAAATTTATGTTGCCTCTGAATAGAAACAGTCTTCTGCAGAACACAGGGCATTTTCATTCAGTAAATATCTGGAATATTTCAGCACAGCTCCTTTTACATTTAAACTGCCCCTGTCTGGGGCACACATTGCATCCTGCTGTCCCTGCCACATTCCTCCTCTTCCTCCCTGGGGACACCTCTGCTTCTCCTCCTGCTGCCAGAACCTTCGGGGCTCCCCAAAGTCTGGAACCAGCTGGGAGCAGGGATTGGGGGCTGACCCTGGGGGCTCCCCAAAACCTGGAGCCATCCCCAGGGATTTGGGGGAAACCTTCCCCACATCCTTGAGCCATCCCCAGGGATTTGGGGCAAACCCTGGGGGATCCCCAAAGCCTGGAGCAATCCCCAAGGATCTGGAGGAAACCTTCCCCACAGACTGGAGCCACCCAGAGCAGGGATTTGGGGCAGACCCTGGGACTCCCCAAAGCCACCCAGAGCAGGGATTTGGGGCAGAGCCTGGGGCTCCCCAAAGCCACCCAGAGCAGGGATTTGGGGCAGACTCTGGGGTTCCCAAAGCCACCCAGAGCAGGGATTTGGGCAGACTCTGGGGCTCCCAAAGCCACCCAGAGCAGGGATTTGGGGCAGAGCCTGGGGCTCCCAAAGCCACCCAGAGCAGGGATTTGGGGCAGACTCTGGGGCTCCCAAAGCCACCCAGAGCAGGGATTTGGGGCAGACTCTGGGGCTCCCCAAAGCCACCCAGAGCAGGGATTTGGGGCAGAGCCTGGGGCTCCCCAAAGCCACCCAGAGCAGGGATTTGGGGCAGACTCTGGGGTTCCCCAAAGCCACCCAGAGCAGGGATTTGGGGCAGACTCTGGGGCTCCCCAAAGCCACCCAGAGCAGGGATTTGGGGCAGAGCCTGGGGCTCCCAAAAGCCACCCAGAGCAGGGATTTGGGGCAGACTCTGGGGCTCCCCAAAGCCACCCAGAGCAGGGATTTGGGGCAGACTCTGGGACTCCCCAAAGCCACCCAGAGCAGGGATTTGGGGCAGACTCTGGGGCTCCCCAAAGCCACCCAGAGCAGGGATTTGGGGCAGACTCTCCCTGCCCAGGTAGGGGCAGCCCCAGGAGCGTGTCCTGGCTGCTCTGCACTCCCTGCTCCAGGAGGAAAACCATCTGGACTGCACAGTTCACAACTGGGGCAGGCATTCCAGGGCAGCCAGGCTCCCCTGACTTTCACTTTGTTTTCCCTCGAGCAGGCCCAGTTGCTGTCAGCTTCCCCACGACTTTCTCCTGCTTTAATTTACGTCCCATGCAAACTCCACAAGCATTTTCCACTGCAAAGAGCCAAGGACTGACTTACTCCCCAGCAGCATTTGGGGAAAACTGATTCTGAAAACAGTTCTGCAAAGAGGTTTGGATGATTTCTAGTCTGATCATTTTTATTTTCTAATTTAGAATAAAAACCAAACTTCTTTCGGTTTTCAAGTTTTATTTGGGCTAAAACTTTTGCTACCAAGCAACAAAAAAGGATAAAATGGGAAGTTTTTACAAATCACTCTTACATTTTTCAGATCTCAGTTAAGCTTCTGGTATTAGACAGAGCTTAAGAGGAAATCAGCAGAAAACACACAATGTAATATAGATAACATACATAACTATATTTAATATACTGATGAGGACACAAACCATCCTGACTAAAGAGTTGAGTACACATCTGTGTCCACATACATTTAATTTTCTGCTGTGAGGAAAGTTCAGTCAGAATTTAGTAAATTACTTCTGCAGATTAATTTCATTCAGCATCTTACTATTTTTAAAAATAATGTCCTTAAATATCCCTGTAATTCCAACTTTTCTCTAACATCATTGGCTTGGGAAATGCTGGCAGCTTTCTGTGACTGGAGTGGTCACAGCAGTATGGCAGATATTTGTCTCAGATTAAAAAAGAAAAGAAAAGCTACAAGAATATTTTCATTGAGGTTCACGTTAGGGTTTAAGCATTAGAATGAACCTGTGTTATCCCAGACACCTTCAGAATAACTATGAGTGCAAAAAACTTTCAAATTCCTGAAAAATGCTAGAAAGAATTAAGAAAAAGAGAAAAAAATTTAAGCATCAGACAGGGAATTTTAAAAATTAATGGAAAAAATCAAATTGATGTTTAATGCTACCTCTAACCATCACTAAACACCAGCTCTGGAGCTTGTCACCAGACTCAGCTGAGAGGCACCACATTTGAAAGATCAGGCTCATGTCCAACCATAATTTTGTCTTTCAAGCAGACTAATTAACTTGCATTATATTTTAAAGATAAATTCCTAGATCTTCCCTCCACCCAATTGAAAACTATTCCGATTAAACTTTGGAGAATGTTACAACAAATCAGATTTAAGTATTATGAAAACGTGGCAAGAAGGACTCCAGGGGTTCCTTTAGAATCCCTCAATTAATAAGACATGTAATGTGAGGTTTTGCAATTCCCAAGTGAAGGTTTATGAGTTCCAATTGCAATGTTTCCAAGAGGAGAAGGGGGGCAAGGCCTGCAAGATGTAATAGTGTTTAGTAGATTGAATGATACAGTGAAAAAAATACTCAGATTTGGAATAGATAATTCATTCTTGATGTCACTGAAGAACCCTAAAGAATCCCAGAAGATCTTTTAAAAAATGCCCTGAGTGCCAAAAAAACTTGGTGTTCTTTTTAATGAAATCAATTGATCTAATAATAGATGGAAAACTGCTCTGCCTTAAAAGATTTTCCACTCCAAACAAACGGCTTATTTGGACAATGGTACAACAGCCAAACTACCACAAGTAACTCCCCCACTGCAGAGAGCTCAGGAAGGAGTTTGTGTGTTTTACACAAGTCCTACATGAGCACTGATAACCAGATACAACCACAGATACCCACAACCCACGTGCTTTCTGCCTTTTGCTTTCCAACCCACCTAAAATACCCAAATACCCCAGCTAGGGCAACCCCCATCCAACTGCTGCTATTGTTCCCTGAAAACTGCTTTTCACCATTAAAAAAAAAAAAAAAAAAACAGTTATAGGGTTGGTTTTTTTGGGGTTTTTTTTGTTTTTTTTTTTTTCCTTAGGGCAAGTCTAGCTAGTTAATTATTAAGTAACTAAATTGTTTAACTAGTTAGGGGAAGGCTGAGCCATCCCCAGCCATGGTTTGATTTTCAATGGAGCAGTGAGGAGATGCAGCCACAGGGATTCCATAGGGATGGCACAGGAGGGGATGGATGGTCCTGAGCCTGCTGCTGAGGGTCTCAGCAGCACCTGGGATGAGTTTCCAGGTGGGATTCTGGGGGAGTCCTGGCAGGGCAGGCAAGCAGAGCTGCCTGGGCTGAAGGTGCTGCACAGCCAGGGCTCTGTGGGTTGTGCTGAGACTGGGGCAGGAGCCTGTTCTGGGCAAGGCAGACCCTGCTGTTTACACGAGGATGCCAAAGAGCTGCCTAAGGAAGGGCAGAAATGTAAACTCCTTCCTGTGAAATGTGCAAACTAACTGTGAACTCACACAGTTGCCATCCCCCTGTGGCAGCTCAGAACACTTTGTCTTCTTATTTAGGCATCTGCAACCTGGATCTCTCTCTCAGCTCTCTGTTTGCAAGGGCTAAATGAAAAGTCAAACATGCAAACATCCAACTGATCTGGACTAAACCAGGCCTGGAGCAGAAATGCACAGTTTCTGCTGCAGGAAGCATCTTTGCTAAAGCCCGGGGATGTTCAAACACACAGCAGCACCTTTTGTGCTTTTTTTCTTGCCTGGGCTTGGGCTCAGCAGGAGACAAATGAGCTTTGATGGGTCCCTTCAGCCCATGGCAGAGCAAAGACACAAAGGTTCCCCGTGGGTTGTTCATGCAAAAACTCCTGAGCCCAGAGAAAACACAGCCCCCCTGGCTCTGAACCCCAAGTCTGGTTTATATAAACTCTGATGGTTTCTTCCCTCAGACTGCTGGTTCCAGAGACTGGTTTATCCTTGCTAGGATTAAGGAGATAGAAAAATAACAAGCTGCACTGTATGCTGCCAGTCAATTAAAGTGGATTATAGCCTGACTGATAATGGAGATTCTACAGAATATTATTCAGATTCCCAGAAAATAAATCTTAGAAGTGATGTCTAGGATATTGTTCCAGTCCAATAGCATCTCTCAAACATTTATACAGTGGTGTGTTTATACAGCCAGTTTTATTTGGAGCAGTGGTCTCTCTAGATTGATTTAAAGAGCTCAGAAAGCCTTGGAGCATGTCTTGGTTTGGTTCCTCTCTAATTAATCAGTATTGAGAACAAATAAGCAAATCACCAGGAAAAAGAAATTGCTAACAGTCATTTTTAAAGTCAACAGAAATTCTCCTTCATACAGATTTTGTGTGAGTCTGCAGACAGCACTTACAGCCAGGGATTGCACCCCAGCATTACAGCTACAACAATGGGTAATTTTTCAGTCCCTACTAATCAACTGTTCTCCTTTCTCTTACTCTTCTGCTTTATGAGCACATATTTTTTATAGTCTGATCTTTCCTTCTAACATCTATTCTTGCTAACACAGACACTACTCCATGTGTTACTGCTGCCCACAGCAACAATCCAGGTCCTGTTCCAGAGGCACAGGGTGCACAAGAGGTCTGAGAGGAGCCCAACTCTGTGCTCACTCGTGTGCTACTGGTGTTGAAAACATTCATGACAGTTTTTAGTGCTAATTCTTGAAACTGGGTGTTTCTGGGGCTTGGCTGCAGAAGACACCCAGAAAAGTGCAGCCTACACTACAATTTCTGCCTTTAACATCTTCTGGCTCAACATTTTCTCAATGAAATAGGGATAAATTGATAAATGGCTAAAGTAAAAAAACAGACAAGCTATTTGGGGTTTCACCAATGTATTCTACTAAACAGCAAATTTGTTGCATTAGGACCATATTGAGATTTACCTGGAACATTTTCAGGACATCCATTAGCTCAATAAAAATGGCACAAGTTGATTTAGGTCAATTATAATCATAGAGAAATGGATTTGAATACTTTGCAATACTGTATAAAAATGTCTGTGCTCAAAAGACAACAAGCTTTGCAAACTGGAACATGGGTTTCACCTGTCCTGCTGAAGTATCTGAGGTTTTATCAGCCTAATCACAGGCTTGGTTCTGCATAATGATTATTGTGCTCCCCAAAGCCACATTTTACTTAAACAGGTTCAGAGCTCCACAATTGCAGTGCTACAATTCAGGATTTGACCTATTATGAACCAATTGCCACTGAACAAACAGCACAAAATTCGTGCTTGTTTGGTTTTGCCAGCCTTTCATTGGGCCACAATTTGTAGGGAAGAAAAGAGAAAAGAACTGTTGGTAAAATGAATGTTAAGTGTTTCACAGGACTTGCATGACTTCTATTTACATCCATAAAACCTAAATTCCTCCTGCTGCAGACAGCTGGCATAGCCACCTCCTCTTTAGGTATATTGAAAAATGCATCAGGAATTCTGCTTAAATATTATAGAGACTATTAAGAGCCTGATCCAATGCCAGCAGAAAACCAAAGTGTCACATGCTATGTATTTGGAGTAGTCTGAATTTTAACACTAAAAGTAACTTATTTCCTTTGGAGAAGCCACAGGCCACCCCAAAAGAGCAGAAGAAACCAAACCCTTGAGCAGCAATCTGGAGCAGCAATTTTTGGTGAGGAGGAACATTGAACATTTGTTTTCATCTGAAAAATCAGATCAGTCACTTTATTCACACATGGAAACACAACCTCCCCACTATGTTTAATGTCACAAAAATGCTAACTGCTCACGGGGGAAATATTAGATCAATGCTCAAAACCAGCTGGGAAGGACCAGGGGAAAAACATTGCACAAGCTCTGCAAGCACTTTGTGGAATATTTAGCTGGCACTTTTCTGGAGCGTTTTGTGAGCATTTCCTGATATTTCTGAAGGGATGCTGGGAAAATGCGATGGGAAAATAGCAGTCAAGCAGGAGAGCCATATGAAAAAAATCAACAACAAATAGTAATGAAAGAAGCTGATTTATCCCTCAGATAATTCAATGCTAGGGCAGAAATTCACTGTGTGCAGCAGCATTTCTTGCTAGGGAAGCACCAGGCAAGTTGTGTTGTTTCTATATTCAGTTCTCTTCATTGCATGAGAGGCACACCAATGTCTCCACACATTTCAAAAAATCTGACAGTCTCACACCTTCCTCCTTCTTGGCTTATCATTAATTTTATCCAGCTTTTGTGAATTTTCAAGAAGGCAGGCACTGTTTTAACAGAAACAGCCTGCTCTGGATTGTGCAGAACTGAGTGCCACTTCAGCAATTTATATTCACTCGAGTTGTAGTTCCCTCTTTAAATATATTTCTTCTTCACCATTATTTCAAGGGTTATACCCCTCTCCCTTTGTCCTGCCCCCTGTGGAACACTTTCCAACCAAAGAGAAGCAGCTTTCCCATCTCCACCCCTCTCTCCTGTTTTATTTCAAATTTTTCTCTGTAGTTTCATGACTTTGAAAGGTATGTACCCCACACCTCACAGCTTATTCTGCTCTCTTTTTTTTTTTCCAGGTCACTTTGCTGGTGCCCTGCTGTGCAGAAACCTCAGGGTTTGGGAGCAGACAGAGTCCCTGCCCTTGTGACAGCCTGGCCTCCCCAGAGCCAGAGCAACTGCAAAATGCCACCAGCAGTGTGCAGGCACAGATTGAGCATTAACATCCACCAGCCAAGGCCCCAGAAGGGTGGATATTCCAGGAAGGAGCCAACCCCTTGAGCAATAGAACAGGCCTGCCAAGGACAGCCAAGTAAAACCAGATGCAGTGGCTTGGAAAGCCACAGAGTGGGAACTGCACTGGTTGGCAGCATGAGATGAGCAGAGAGGGAGGAGACAGGGAAATGAGAGGAGAAATGAGAGAAGGAACAAAAGAAGAGCAGCTGGGAGAGCTGACATGGGCAGTGTGTTTGGCAAAATGTGGAATTGTGAATCATGGTATTTTACTGTGTATAAAAAACCACCTTACCATCACTATTCACACTTTTACCATTACTATTTGCACTTTTACCATTACTATTTCCTCTTTTACCATTGCTATTTCCAGTTTTGCCCTCATTTGTGCCATGGCCCTCCTTTCTCAATCTATTTGTCTCCAGTAAACTCCTGGTACTTGCACGTGTGCAAACTTCACACAGCAGAGGTCAATGCAGTGCTTTTATAAAATAACTGAGGCTAATGCTAAGGGAATGGCAAATGTACAACAAAAGCAAATCTCAGCAACTTGAAAGAGCTTTGCATGCCTCCTGCCATAATTCCCAACACCAGTTCAGTACACTAACCTTTGCCTTTAGAATAGTTGTAGTCAGATAAATCATTTAACTCTACCATCAAGGTTGTTACCTTTGGCTTTTTCCATTACTTTCTATCATGTTATTCAATGACTTAAATCACTCACTAGAGCCTATTCCATCAAGCTTCAATAATCTATAAAACAACTATTTTTACTACTTTTTTTGAGGATTTTTTACCAGTCAGCCCAGTTTTCTTTACAAACATTATTGAATTTTTCTTTACATTAAGGGGAAAAAAAATCCACCATGGATTAAAAGAGAGTTGGAAGGCATGAAGTCATTGCAGAATAAAAAATATATGTATTTAGGCAATACCAGCCTTCAGAACTGAATAATTTAGTCTTCAGAGGCTGGGTTAAAGGGACAGGCTTTGGAGTTTGCAGCAGCAGCAAACCTCCACTCAGAGGCACAGCAAGCAGCTCCTATAAACACATCTGGGGACAGCAGCCCTCCCTTCCCTCGTGCCTCAGCTACAGCCCTGGAGATGGAGCAGCAGGAAATGCAGCTCCCATCCCCAGTGCAGCTGTTTAAATAGCAAATGTCAGGGAGGTGCTGCAGCACCTGAGGCACTGAGCCCCTCTAAAAAAGCATTTATTTTAACTGGAGGATGGAAAAATCTCACTGTAGCCCTTACAAACGCTGGCTAATGGGAAATGAACGAGGAGTAGGTGTGGGAGCAATCTCCTCATTGTGCTAAAGCAATCCACAAACACCCAGCCCGAGCCATTATCCAAAAAAATCCTAAAATAGCCTGAAGCAGCGAGCTGGGCAAGGGATGTGCTCCCAAAATGAGCACCCCGGGCTGGGCACTGCCCTGACCTTCTCCTGATGCTCAGCAGGATGCTCTGCACTTGGGTGCCAGCCTCCATCCCAATTTCATGGCTAAACTTTCATCCCCTTGAGAAAAACAGGAGCTGCAGTGAAAGAGCAGGAATACCCATGGGATTGCTGCTCAGGCCATTTTCGAGGTTTTATTCCCATTGCACTGGAACATTTCACAGGGAGCTATAAAACTAGAATTGTTCTGGTTCATCCTAGACTCAGCCATGTCAACACAGTTTTTAGAAAAAAAAATATTTCTGTGCCCCTTCCAATATTTTTTCCACCTAAAATATAGCATTAACTGTATTATTATCATTACTTTGCTAATTTTTCAGATTATATTTTCCTTTCATTTTTATGTGGTATCCTGGTTAAAAATTAGTTTCTTCTTCAAAACTGCTTATTTAATTAAAAAAATAAATATATTTCAACAAAACTTGAAGAAAATAATGTACAGAAAATTTACATTTTGCACTTAGAAATTCTAAAAAAAACCACCACAGAGAATATTTCTTCATAATGATCTATTTCTAATTTGTTACAATGACAACAAACTTGACATTTCAGGGAGTTTTCATAAAATTTAGCTTTTATTTTTTTCAGTCAGATCTAGTATTTATATTAAAAACTGTTTTGCTAAGAAGCTCACAATCTGTCACTGACAAATGGAGCAGAGCTGCCAAAATAGAAAGATACAACTTTTCTTCCTTTTGGAACTTTTGTCAAAGTGCAAAAAAGATCTTAGAAACACCAAGTAGACTTTTAAAGCAAATGCCTAAAAATGTTAATGAGATTTCATAACATACTTAATAT
The DNA here is from genome assembly GCA_030060385.1 of Muscicapa striata striata. Classification (NCBI taxonomy): domain Eukaryota; kingdom Metazoa; phylum Chordata; class Aves; order Passeriformes; family Muscicapidae; genus Muscicapa; species Muscicapa striata. The sequence continues at coordinate 5,696,780 of JAREIS010000002.1, read as the reverse complement.
TGCAAAGCCACAAAGGGGAAAAAAAAGAAGAAAGAAAAAAGGAAGAGAGGAGCTGGAAGCTGCCTAGATCAAGACATTTGAAACACAAAAAAAAAGACTAAAAGTGAAATAGTTATGAGAGCTGCACAAAATGTTTTTCATTAGAGGGAGATGGCTCTGGAGATGAATATTTAAGGATGTCAGTGGGGTAGATGTGGAGCAGTGTCCTGTGCAGTGGGACTGCCCTCAGCTCTGTGCTTTTCACAGCACAAACACGGATTTAAAAGCTCCACATCATCACACAAATAGGGAATTACATGAACCAGCCCTTGTAGGAAGGCCTTGGGGGCCTCTGAACTCACTCAGCCACCAAAATTTCTGTTTTCTAGAGAAATTCAGAGCTTCCCCAGGACTCTGCTCATGTAAAGATGAAGAGTCTTTGTACCTTCAGACGTGGTTGGGTTTTGTGTTAAAGAGAAAAAACCACAAAACTTCCTCATGTTTAAAATATAAAGTACCTTTTGTGTCTGAACAGCACACCAGGGGATGTTAAACCTGAGGATGTTCAACAGCTGGGATGTACCTTCTTTCCTGCTCTAAACTGGGTGTCTGGGGTTCCAAACACACACCACTTGAATTCAGAGTAAATATTGATGCATATTAATGAGGAAAAAATGGCCTGACCTGGTGTAACCTCACAACTTCACAGCCCACAGCTTCAGTTTATCCCAAACCCCTTAACTACACGAAATAAAGAAACAACTCATTGAAATCTCACCAAGTACTGGAACTCTCTTTTTAAAAACTTTTGTTTTAAAGCAATACAAGCTGCACAGAAGATCCAAGAATTAAAAGGCTGCCTCAAGCCACCACCACTTTCCAAAACAACTCAACTATTAGAAAAAGAAAAAAAAAAATGCAGCCAAAAGTTCCATTAGGATCACATTAGAGGTGCTTGAGCCCAGAATCCTCATCTTGCACAGATAATGGCAGGGGCTGTTTGCAGGGATTCTCTCCCAGCTCCTGGCAAGCAGTGATTTAGAAACTTCTGGTGACAGAGGTCAGCACCAAGAGCTGGATTTATTGCCCCAAGATGCTCCATGCCCTACCTGAACCCACAGGTAGCTCTGGGCTCTGCATCATCCTGCTGTAACACTCACCAGGAAAAACCAGCACTCCCCAGCATTTTATTCTTTTCTATCTTTGGGCTCACCTGACCCAAAAATTCAGAATTGGTACTAAACAGCCTGGGCTTTCCATAAGGCTCCTGGTTGTGAACTGACATGTTTTAAAAAGGGATTTTTTCCTTGGTTTATACAAAAGTAAGCAGAGCTGTAAATACATAAGCAGGGTGGCTGCTTACCTAAGGAATGGTGGATGATCCCAAAAGCCTGCTTGTCAAATACACCTCGTGCAAGTATTAAGAACTGTTTATTTTGGAAACGGAACAAAAGCATCCTGAGATAAAGCAGCATTGCTGATGTGGAAAAACCAGAACATTCCACATCATTCACAGTCATCCTGCCAGTGTGAAAAGTGAATCAGTTTCCATTCCTGTTCTTGAAAACAGGATTTTTAATTTTTTTTTCATGTTTCAACAGAGGAAGGTTGGACTTAAAAAGACTTGAGGAAATGCTTATGTGTGAGCAGACAGTCAGGGATAAATAGAGCTTCACCTCTTTGTCATGGGGCCAGACTGTCAATTAAGGGCAATCAGATTTGTCAGCTCAGTGCAATCCCAAACACACCCACTCGTGTGGAACACTGCCTGTGCAAGAGCCACTGACAGCTCTGCAGCATCCACGTGCAGGGAGAGCTGGAAAACGGGAGGGGATGCTCAGCAATTTGTGTTCACTCAGCACTCCCCACTCTCTGAGACGTGGGCTGAACTCATCCTCCAAACCCCTACAGAATGTGCCCCTAAATTATGGCTTGTGCTTTATGTCCCACCCACCAGCAGTGAGTTAATTACAGCCTGGATTTAAACATTATCATTACTGACAACGTGCAAGATGTGTTAAAGGGGAGGAGGCACACATGATGTCAGTCCTCTTGCTCTAAATTGTTTAAATAAGGGAGGGAAAGGCAAAAATTATATGGTGCAAAATGTGGTGTCTACATCAGAATTTGATACCTACTGCATGCTGGGGGAAGCCAAAGATGCAGCATTTGTGGCCCTGTAAACTGGGTACCAAAAATTTGGAATCCCTGTGTAGTTTCCAGCAGTGGTCAGGTCTGGGTCTCAGCCTTGTTCTCAAATCCCAGATTTGCTCAGAGTAAGCAACTGCTCACTAAACTGGCTCCAGTATCCAGAGAAGAAGAGCTCAGGAAAAGCAGAATTCAATTCCTAGCACTTCAAACAAAGATTTGCTGAATTACAACAAACACTTCTATTTCATTAAGCCCAGTCTTCAAACATGGCTAACTCTCCCTTTTCACAAAGTGGACTGTTGATAATAAAATGTACAGTAAATAATTTTAAGACTCAGATACTGCAGTGTTAATAATGCAACTATTCAGACAAAGAGCAGCTAAAGTCAGCATGGCTGGCTGATCAAATTTCCTAAAAAGCCCCAGAAAGAAGAGCATTATTTTATATTTTTCTCTATCCATATTAATATAGGAATGCATACTTAGAGCCAAAATTCTTGTGGCTCTTTCCTCTCAACTATTCCTAAATAAAATATAAACTCTTCTATTTCATTAGCTGTGTGCAGGGATGAGGAGAAGGAAACCAGTTACGAAACAGGCTCAGATGCTGCCAGTCCTTCAAGTTTCTCTGAAGACAGCAACATTTCTGAGGCACTGGAGTGGCTCTTAAGCAACTACACAAAAATAATTATGGAATATCAGGAAGAGATGCTCAAGTGCTGTCTTTCACTTCTTGCTTAGCTGCTTCTTCTGAATCAGAGGGGTTTGCTGTGGATTTTTCACACAGCTCAGGCTGTTAAGGCACCATTTATCTCTAAGACCCCATTTTTATTTCATATCCACCTTCTACATGCACATGTAAAACCCTGAAATGTGGCTCAGCTGCCAAGTCAGAGCCTGACCTTTTACAAAATACTGCCTATAAATGTCATATAAACCATTATCATTATGAACCATCTCTGCTGGGTTTGGTGGCTCCACCATCACCCCACTGACATTTTATCTGGCCCATGTTCCCCAGCTCTGCTGTGCACCTTCTATTAATGCAAACTTTTATTTCTGCCAGCAGTAAAAATAAAGGATTGAGGCAAATTCACTTGAAATTTAATGATAGGAGCTGCATAGATAGATAAAGAAATCCATGTAAGACAAACATAGTACAAGAAAGGTCGTAAAATGTCAAAGAAGACAGAATCTTTCAACTTTATAACTCTCTCCAGTGCTTGGCAATGGAAGAATGTTGAGAAGATCTTAACATTTTAGGTACATTTTATGATATTGCACATATTCTAGATATATTAAATATATTTGAAATATGTTCAGGACCACTGGGAGTGGTCCAACTCATTAATTAAGTGCATGAAGAAGACTATGGTACATTGGATATGTCCACTAACCACAGGGGATTTGTCAGAATGATCCAGATGATTGACATGGAGAGAGACTTGACTCTTTCTCTGCATTACTTCATCATTTCCCCTTTTTTAAAAGCAAACTGATAAAAAAAAAAATCAGGTTTATTACAAAGACTTCATAATCCAGTGTAAAATGATGCCAACCTTTAAGGACAAAAGGCAGGTGAAGATGAACTGCATTTGATTCTCTATGGGAGACTGGAAACTTCACAGCAGCAGGGAAAAAATCCACAATCTGAGTGAAACCTGCAGCAAACCTCTCATTTTTGCAGCCCTTTGAGAGCTGGCATTTTTGCCTGTGCTACATCCCAAAGTGACAGGCCCTCACCCTTCCTTTGACAGGGGAGCAAAGCTAAATGGGAGAGTGGTGCCACCCCAGCACTACCTCTGAGGATGACAGAACTTACTAAATAAAAACGACCTTCCTTAGCTGGGGCAGTGTAATTTCAGCCCTGGAACCCAAACCTCTCCTCAGTTACAAACCTCAGGCTTTGAAAAGAACATTAAAGGCTCATGTTGAGAGGCTGCTTTTTAGATTTCTTTTTTTTCCAAAGGAGAACAGAAATGTGTCTCCAGTAGGGAAAGCTGCATTTGTGCCTTCTCCCATGGATAGAGGCAGCAGGGAGAGGGGAACTTCAATTCCCTGTCAGCACTCCAAGCTGTAGTCTCAGTGCAAGGCTGCAGTGGCCTTCAAAAGCTTTAATTTACAAATAAAGTATCTATTCCTACAAAAATGTCATATTAAAGTGTATCACAGAATTCAGCACAGCATCTGGCCAGCCATGGCTCCAAATGAAAATGTTATTCCAGTTCTTGCCTGTGTTTTCCATCCAAATATTTGTGTAGTTTCAAATAGCCCAAGGAACCTGGTGCTGACGTCACCCTGGTGGAAATCAATAAAAGCTCTGCCTCTGCCTTCAGGCAGTGGCCTCGAGCATCCTGTAGCGACAACTTTGAAATCCTAAACCCAAACCTCCACAGGAATCGTTGAAGGAATTAATTTTTTTTTCTATTTACAACCATCCAGAGCACATGGGGCAGTTTATGAACTCGGGTAAAGAAGGTTGCAAGGTGCTGGTTGCTGATTTGGAGCAGCCATCACAAACCAGCCTGCTCAGAACCAGGTGCACTGATGGATTTCCCCATCAGAGGATACAGCAGCTACAGATCCTGTGATCAGTAACAGCAATCCCAAGTTTTGTGGCAAGCTACAGAACAAGAGAGTCCTGCTAGGGAAGTGAGAATTGGCACTACAGCCAAAGTGTGGGGACTCAGCAGGGCAGGGCTGCTGGCCCCAGGGATGGAGGGAGGAGAAGTGGCACTGGAGAAAGGGGAATGGCAGGAGGGACGTGTGAGCAGAGATATCCTGAGGAGAAACAGATGGCAAAGAGAAGGAAGATGCAAAAGGCAGTGAAGCACAAGAAGAACTACGAGAATCACTACTACAGTTTAAAAAGAATAACCCAAAAGTCAGCAATATATGTGTATTAATTAAACTTTATCACCCTGCACTGCACACAACCTTCAGATGGAGTTAACAGAAACCTACATGCACAGTTCTCTATTACATCATCCGCTTATTTTTTTTTAAAAAGGGAACAAATCTGTTAAAAATTCCTTAGTTAGGTATATCACCCTAAATATTGATGCATACTCCCTTCAGCAGGGCAATGTATGCAGCCAAAAGCAACCTCAAGCTTTATGGAACATTAATAATTAGAATGAGCACTACAGATGGAATTCAGATTTGAAAAGGGAGAAAAGCCTTAGCACTAAAAAATACTTGTCTGAGACTGAAATGGGAACACAGTTGTGTAACCAAGAGTCTTGCTACCTTCTAGAGGTCACCAACACACAAAAAAATCATCCCAGGCATTCAGAAAGCCATTTTACTGGAACATAACAGATGTACACCAAAGGTCACTTGAAGCTGAAGTTTCTCGCTGGCTTCTGCTTTGCCATAAAGCAAAACACATTAAAAGAACAATTGAGCTGCTCTGTGGCTCTGGTGCACGTGAGAATTCTGCATCACTATCCACAATGAACAACGCTGGTCTCTTTTATTGCTTTTTTTTTTCAGTACTTGAATATCTGCCTTGTAGGAGAAATTGCTTTTGCCTAATGCTGTGTCTGGTGCTTCAGGTGTGGTCTGGCTGCCTTTTTACAGCATAATTCAGGAGTGCTTTTAAATCATCCCTGGGCAGAAACAGATATCAAAAGTGGTGACTTTTAATGAGCTGCATCACCTACATCCAAGTGGCAGCAACAGGGCATTAGCAGCCTGTGCCAACACAGAAAAACTTTATCCCTTCTCCATGAGGGTATGGACAGCACTGTGCTCTGCTCCTGATGGCAGGGGAGCTGAGGTTCATAGATGCCTTGGGGAGATTAGAGTGAAATGACACTGAATGAAGTATTTTTATCTATATAAAATGTATGGCAAGTTTATTTTGGAACACTTTGGTTGCAATGGAAAGGAGGTACATAGCTGTTCTGGGTATTATCTATAGTCATAGAATAATATAAGAGTATAAAAAGATCACTTAAGAAAATAATTAAGAAGAAAGAGAAAGAAAGGATAAGAGTGGACAGTGGAAAGGTATCACCACCTGTGGATCCAGAAACAAAACTTGACTGCTGCACTTTTGATGCCCATTTGTCCAAGTGATGGTCTCAGTCTTCATCCATCAGGGATGGATGGAGGAAATCCATGGAACAAAAAGTTCAGTGATATAACACACGTCCAGAGTCAGGTGCTAGTGCCCAGGGTCCTCCCCTGGAGGGGGAGTTTTCCACTCTCTGCTGCAACACTGTGGATCATGAGTCTGGGGGCACTTTGGGAATATTTAATGATTTGTGCCCCTTCTCGAACACGACTGCATAGCTGAGCCAGTTGTGCCTTCTCAGAAGGGATGAAAATTCTCAAGGTCTGTGTGTGAATGTCCCAATACCTCCCCAGGGAGGGCCTTTACACCTGAGCCAGGTGTGTACAGGAGAACAAGGGCATGACAGAAAGCATTACCCATCTCCACAGGGTCTGTTTCCTACTGCTCTTCCCCGGTCTGGCCCCAAACCCGGGTTGTTGCTAAACAAAGGTTGATTTCTCGTGGCCATCCTCTGCTGTGGGTGTCCATCCCCCCCGAATCCCGGCTGCTCTTAGGCAGATCAGAGGTTTTGCCACCTCACACCCAAATCCTCTCCTCCTCCCCTTCGGCTGGGGGTGCAAACCTGGCCCCAGCAAAGCACCCTGCTGCTTCTGCAAATCATTAACCCTTAACGTTCCAGTCCCTCACACACTGGCAGACTGCCCTATGTGCACTTTTTCTCGCCAGCAATGTAAGAATTCTCACCTGAGGACTGAGCAGTCAGCCCAATTTTGAGTCAGCTCATCCAGAACCTGACCCCAGGAGCAACTCCATGAGTTGCCTTTTCCAAAAGTCATCACAGAGCCATTGGATGGTTTGGGTTGGAAGGAACCGTAAACATCACCTAGTTCCTTTTGCCACAGGCAGGGACATTTTCCACTACACCACGTCAACTCCAGGCTGGCCCGGCCGCCCCTGCCGTGTGTCTGTACCGAGCCGATGTGTCCCACAGCGCTCCGAACAGTGTGTCACCGCTCCATCCCCGCCCGCTCTCACCTTGTCACACCCGCCGCGACCCTCGCTGCGCTCCCCCTCCCTCCATCCCTCCCTCCCTCCCTCCCTGCTCTCCCACCGCTTCCCCATCCGCGGCCCCTTCCCCTCCGGCCGCCCGTGTGCCCGGCCCTGCCCGTCCCGGGGGAGGGCAGGGGCAGCAGCGCAGAGCCCGGCCCGTCCCCGCCCGCTCCCGAGACAAAGCCCCCTTGTCCGGCCGCGGGACCCCGGGGCGGGCGGTGGGCGGCGCTGGGGGCGGTGCCGGAGCGGAGCGGTGCCGGTCCCGGTGCGGGGCGGGCGGTGTCGGTGAGGCGTGGTGCCGGTGCGGGGCGGTCCCGGTCCCGGTGCGGGGTGGTCCTGGTCCCGAAGCGGGGCGGGGCGGGGCGGTGCCGGAGCCGGTGCCGGTGCGGAGCGGTGCTGATCCCGGTCCGGGGCGGTGCCGGTCCCGGTGCGGGGGTCGGTGCCGGGTTGGGCGTTGCCGGTGCGGGGCGGTGCCGGAGCCGGTCCCGGTGCGGGGCGGTGCCGGGGCGGGGCGTTCCCGGTGCGGGGCGGTGTCGGGGCGGTGCCGGAGCCGGTCCCGGGGCGGGGCGGTGCCGGGGCGGGGCGTTCCCGGTGCGGGGCGGTGTCGGGGCGGTGCCGGTGCCGGTCCGGGGCGGGCTCTGTGCGCGGTTGGCGGCGCGGCCGCGGCTCTTCGCTCCGGGACCGGCGGGGACGGGCGCGGCCGCGGGCCGGGCCGGGGGCTCTGCTGCCTCTGGGGCGGCAGCGGGAGCGAGCAGCTCGTACTTATTGATTCTCCGCACTTTGGGTACTTTTTCTGGGCTTCTTTTATTTTTTCTTTTCTCCGGTTGTTTGCGGCGGAGCGGGAGGAGGATGGGGTTCGAGCTGGATCGCTTCAGCGGGGAGGTGGATCCCGACTTCAAGTGCAACCTGTGCAACAAGGTGCTGGAGGACCCGCTGACCACCCCGTGCGGACACGTCTTCTGCGCGGGCTGCGTGCTGCCCTGGGTGGTGCAGCAGGGCAGCTGCCCCGTCAACTGCCAGCGCATCTCCACCAAGGAGCTCAACCACGTCCTGCCCCTCAAGAGCCTCATCCTCAAGCTGGACATCAAGTGCGACAACCACGCGCGGGGCTGCGAGGCGGTGGTGCCGCTGCAGCACCTGGGCGAGCACGCCGAGACCTGCGACTTCTCGCCGGCCAAGTGCCGCAACCGCGGCTGCCGCCAGGTGCTGAACCTGCGCGACGTGGAGGCGCACATGCGGGAGCGCTGCGAGGCGCGGCCCGCGGGGCTGTGCGAGCAGGGCTGCGGGCTGGTGCTGACCCACGGCGAGCGCCGCTCCGGTGGCCACGGCTGCCTGCGGGCTCTGCGCGCTCACGGCGCCGCGCTGCAGGCGCGGGCGGCCGCGCTGGAGAAGGCGCTGAAGAAGGAGGCGCTGCGCGCCGGCAAGCGGGAGCAGTCGCTGCTGTCGCGGCTGGCGGCGGCACAGCTGGAGCTGCAGGTGACGGCGCTGCGCTACCAGAAGCGATTCACGCAGTACAGCGCCCGCCTGGATGCGCTGGCCCGAGCCCGCGCAGCATCCCCCGGCAAGGTAAGGACGGACCCCGCGCATCCCTCGGGATGCTCCTTGTGCTTCCGCACAGCCCATCCGGCCCCAAATCCTTCCAAATGTACCTAAGCTTTGGCGTTTCATAGCCGTGGTATGCCGGCTTTCTTTATTCAGACGGAATATGCTTTCTGTAGGTGCGTGTTTTTAAGTGTGGCCGTCATTTGCTAGCTGGACCCCGTAAGGTAACGCGCACGGAAAAGTAACAAAGTCTCGGTATTACTGTTTTCTCTTGGCTCTCTTCCCCGAAGAAAACTCTAAAAGTGGCTGGAAATGGTATTAAGCCAGCAGAAATTGACTCCCAGGAGTCACACAAAGTGGAGGGAATTGGAAGAAGCCGCTGTGACCCGTTGCTTTCCAGAGCCTGAGCTCACCTAGCATCCCACAGTAGGGCTTCCTACAAAATGCAGGCTTTGGGATTAACTATGATGCAGCTCGGACACCTCGCCAGCTATTTTAGCATCTGCAGCCATCATCTAACGTCCACATCCAAATACAAGACATCTGCTGTGTACTTGTGATTTCTTTCCCAGAGTCACACAGAGTTCTTGAATTAAGAAGGGGGAAATTTAACTTTATTTCAACCCCTCAAAGTTAGACCATTTATAAAATGACCAGAATCGAAAGCCACAGCTACAACAATCCCCAGGTTTTAATTGAAATGAGGCTCCCCAGCAAGGGAAACCCTGGAAGTCAATTATCTTTTAAATGAAGACATTCAGAGTCCTCCCAGTGACCTGGAATGTGCTACCACAAACACAGCAGTATTAAACTGTTCAAAACTGTCAGACCTCTGTATTCACACCTTTGGTAACGTTGAGACTCTAAAAGCTGTGTAAAGGAAATAAAACTTCATGTTGGAGGGTCTTTTTTTTTTTTTTTTTTTTTTTTTTTTTTTTAACCTTCTTAGCAATCCAGGGCAGAACCCATCCTGTTTTCCTAACTCAAACCAGAAAATATTTCAATACCAAATGAACTGTTCTAACTTCAGGCAGTACTGGGTGTGTGCTGGTCAAAATCTTAGCAATGCCATTAAAATAAGTTGGGGATTCACAGTCATGTGAAGACTCAGGACAGTTGTGTCTCCCCCTTTTCCTGCAGCACTTTGCCATGGCATTCTGGAGCCTTTCTGCTCCCACAGCTCCATCTCCACTGGAGACAGGAGAGTCCTGCACACAGTCCTGCTGTCAGAAATCATCCCACCCATGCCTGCCTTGTCTTTGATCTCTTTATTCTCACACCACCCCTCCTTCGTGGCCAGTGCTGATGGTGTTGGATTTGAATCATTTAGCTCTGTACAGACTAGGGAGCTGCTGCAACCCTGAGAGCTGCAAATGTTCATGACACATATTTTCAGCCATGCTTTCTGCCAGATTTATGGCTACAGCTGGCCCAGAGCCCTGTGCTGGGTCCAGCCTGGTTACAGAGGGCTGTTATGCAGTTCTCTGGAGCAGCCACCAGCCTGAGGAAGGCTGGAAGGTGGAAGGTGTCTGAGAAAGGCTGAAAGGTGTTTGAGGAAGGCTGGAAGGTGGAAGGTGTTGGTCACCACAGCTGCTGGGCCAGTGGTCAGTCAGTTCCCTGTCCTGCACAGCATTTTGGGCAGCTGGCCAACACTCCCTGCTCTCCCCTGCCCAGCTCCCAGGCAAGCACAAATAGCAAACTTGCATCTTTGTGACCCAGACAGTTCAGTAGAAGACCCATGGTAATCACCTAGTGCAGGGGATGCTTTCCCACTTTGGGGCTGTGGCAGGCTTCCAAGTTTGGGGTTCTTTTCTCAGAGACAGTAGCACAGATTGTGCAGGAACACTCAGCAGGACGTGTAAAGGATTAATTATGTCCCTGAACACAGGGATTAGAGTATGGTAGTGTGAAATAACCAATTTGCTATAATTACTTACATTATGACCATTATTCATGTTTCATACATTCTCAGATGTAGTGGTTTGGTCTATGCTAGGCACAAATAGGCTGAACACAACAATCTGGGTTTGTAGTTTACAAGTAGTGATTGCAGAACTTACTGTGGGATGTTCTGGCTCCTCAGATGGAGAAAACGAGTTTTCTGACTTTCCTCCTGATGGCTGCTTGTTGCTGCAGGTGTAGAACCAATCCAGAATAAATCAGATGATGTGTCCTGTAGTCAAAACAGAAGAAATGCCTACAGTTGTGTTTAAATGCTCAAAGGGGAAATATGATATTGAGTGACGTTAGACCATTCTTTAAAGATCCAAATTCATGGTCTTTTGGCAGCTTTGGAGACCCAGGTCAAAATTCACCTTAGTACAGACTTTGTGGTGCTGGATGAATCACAGCTTTTCTGTGCTTTCATCTACCATTTCTGAGGTGAGTTCTGTAACACCACCATAACCATATTGAGAGAAGACATAAATAAATATATATTTTATACACACACTCATCTGTAAGCACCTCACAATTTTATAAGCCCCTTAATCAGGTAGATGTGCCTTAAATGACCCCAGTTGTGTTATCCATGTGAATTATCACTGAGGGAACATTAATTTCTCTGTGTACAGTTCAAATGTTTATTCAGAGAATGACTGTTTATTCCTTGGTGGAAAGAGGAGAGGATGAGCTTGAGGAGGGAGAGGGAGGGGAGGTGGTGTGTGTCACTCAAAATTAGTGCTTCCTTCGATCAGACATTTCAATCCTGAAATATCAAAGTCTAAACAATCAAGAAAAAAACTTGTACAATTCAAACAAGGCTTAATCCTTGGTGAAACACAGCACTGTGCACACCTTTTGATAAGCTGATCTGGTCAATCCCTTATTTACACAGCCAACAAAGTCTTTGGGAAAGAACAAGGAGAGAGGGAATCAGAAGGAGTTGAGAGCCCAGGGTGGAAACCCTTCTGCAGAGACAGGGACTGACTTTAAATGGATCAGCCAGGCAAGAACCAGTTATGATGTGACATTCAGGAGCTCTGTGGTGGTGGTGACATGGATTTGAATTCTGTGAGGAGCAGATAGAGTCCTTTAAAACCAGGTGATGTGTTTTTCTCAGCCAGGCTGGTCCTGCAGCCCTCTCCCCAGTGAACAAGGAGCTGAGGTGCCTCCTCTGGTGAAGACAGACTTTCTTAGCCACAGCACTACCAAAGAAATCAGTGTCTGCTATCTGAAGGGAAAGGCAGTGTATTAGCTGCACATTCCTCAGCTGGGAAGTACAGTAATTTCAAGAATTATGTTCAAGAGTTCTGTTCAGCTGTGGGAATACAACATGCCAGGAACCATCAGGTCTGCTGCTGGAGCAGCTGCTGGGGCAGGGCTGGCCCCTGGCCACCACATTTCCACAGTTACCTCACTGTTTAATGACTGCTGGAGCACCAGATCTTGGAGGGGGAGAGAAAGGCAGAGCCCTGGAAATATCATTTGCATCGTGGCTTCCTTCTGAAGAGAAGGGGAAGGTTGTTGAAGGGGTATTTAAGAGCTGAGATGTCAATGTGCAGAAGTGTCAGAGGTGCTGCTGCCTCTCCAGGGCTGGGCAGTTCTGCTGCCATGGGGAGCATGGAGACACTGCACAAAGCCACCAGAAAAGCCTGGAAATGTCTTTAAAACCCCTGGAGACAGAAGTATTTTCTTCAGAAGTACCTACAGAAAGCTGCATTATAGTTGTTTCTTTTCCCTTACACCCCAACATCCAGTCCCACCTGCTTGAACACTTGTTCAGGCAGGTATAAAAGTGTCAAATCAAAGCCACATAAGGAGGCTTTAATGAAAACAGGCAACTCTGATTATTGAAAGTGTCTTGAGAGCAATACTGTAATTGTTTTTTGATTGTTCTAATTGATTTGCCTTCTTAAATGGGGATAATAGAAGGAAACAGTCATGCTAGCATGTGCTTGTCTTTCAAATCCAGAATCATCAGTCCTTGAAAGTGGTCTCACAGGACTGGAAATTTGTTCCTTGAAATCCTGTCTGAGGTCTGGGCCTGTAGACTTGCAGGGAAATAGATTTTGCTTCATTTCTCAGTCCTCTTCTGGGTACCTGGTTCTCACTGCTGCCAAGTGCAGGCAGATTCAAATGAAATCAGTCAGTTTGTTCCTGTTCCTCTGTATCAGGTCCAAGTCTATTTATTACTCGATCATTAGGGAAGATAGTGATCAGGAGCTGAGGTAGAAGTTGTAAAGCACATTTCCAGGTGGAGCTGCTGGTGCAGTTCCCCCTGGAGGAGCTCGGAGCTCTGCCAGTTCACACTGGCAGGGAACTGGGGTCCTTATCACCCCCAAATCTGGGGGAGTAATTCAGTAATCCAGGATTACTTTGACATTTTTTATGAGTTTAATAGACATTAATATTTGATTGACAACTTCAAATTGACATGAGGAAAAATGCTCAAACTAAAACCATCTGCATTGAATTACAATGTAACTGTTGCAATTTTTTGTCATTAATTGGTTATGAAAACCAGACTTGTAAGATAACTTCCTCAAACTTTTTTTTTTTGTATTCGTAACTTTTTCACCCTTTTGATAAAACCAAGAAAATGGTTTTGGAGGTGGAAAAGTTCATCTGTATCTCTGGATGCACATACTGATCCTATTCTGGTCTCTAAATGTTGTTATTCAGAGAGCTTTTTGTAGTGCTCTGCTGTTGTTTGTTATGCTGGAAATAACAATACTAGATTGAAACTGAAGGGAGATTTTGTGAACTTTTAGTTGTCTTTAATGATTCATGCACTTAGTTTTGTCTCTATAAAAGTTAATAGGCCTAAGTAGCATCCCTGTGTCATGAAGGACATTTTGTAGGAATTTGTATTAGGAACAAGCTGGGATGAGAGACCAGGATAACAGAGCCTGCTTACACAGCCCCCCAGATATTACATGTGCTTCCAGGGTATCTTTGTTGTATGCTGTTTATCCAGAAAACTATTCACTGCAGAATTTCATATTTTGGGGGATTAACATAATGATTTTCAGTGATGGGAGATTTTTGTTTTGCTAGTCTTAAAATGCCAGAGAAAAAAAAAAAATTACGCATGGCAGGTGCTGTGAATAGCAATTGTGGCCTGTAGCAAAATTTCCAGCAGTTTTGTTTAACACTGTTTTCTAAAATTCTGCAGAGAATTTTGTGTTTGATACTGTTTAAAACAATGTCACTTAAAACAATGTCACATAGTCAGTAGGAGAGAGAGACAATGCAAGGATCCAGTTCTAAGATTCAGTCAGCCCCAAGCTGTGGAAAAGTCAAAGAGTTTGACTACTGGAAACGTGGAGTATTTTACATAACACATCACATATGACTGGGTCAAGTAGTTGCAGGAACCAGCATTGCTTATAAACCCCTTCTGTTGCTGTTAAGTGTCTCACTGTAGATCTCAATAAAAAAGACACATAAATCTTAGGGGAGGTTCTGCTGCTGGAGCTCAGTGGGGTGGCTGGAGCAGCCACTGGGAGCTGCAGAGTTATTCCAAACATTTGTCTCCAAACTACAAGGGGATTTTAAAAAAAAAAAAAAAAAAAAAAAAAGAGAGAGAAAACAACCCAACAAAAAACCTGGGTAGAAGTATTACCTGTTTTACCCCCCACACACACAATGTCTTGAATGTGTTTGTCTGTTCTTTGTAGGGTGAAGAAACTAAAGCTCTGACTCTGGTCCTTCATCGGGACTCTGGATCTCTTGGATTTAATATTATTGGTGGCCGGCCGTGCGTGGTATGTTAATTGTTAAAATATGTTTGCCCTTTCCAGTTGGGAAAAGCATGTAGGTCAACACTTAGGGGAAAAAATGTTGCTGACAAGCATTTGGTCCTCTTGGGATTCTTTCAGAGCAGTTCTTCCATTGAGATTGTGTGGATGTCTATTAACTGTGCTGCCTTTTCTCTGGCTGCCTGTTTATTCTTGCATATCAGCACAGCCAGCACCACTAATCCTGCTGCAGTGCCACTCCCAAAATTATAAAACCCATGGTGTCCCTTTCTCAGACCATACTGCTGTGAGGTTCATGGGTTGAGAGCCACAACTTTAGCTGCTTTCATTAAAAACAAATTATTTACTCTCCTTCCCACCAGAGATCCTGTGTGCAGGTGAAGGGATGGAACTTACACAGCCTGGTTTAGAATTCTGTGATTTCAGCAGATGTTTCCTGCACCACACACTCACTAATGTATTTTTTCGGGATGCTTGTTGGCTGGAGCTGCTGCATATGACTTTAATTACATCAAGGAGTGGATTATACCTTGTCCTAGTAATTTAGAAAGTAATTCAGAACTACTTCTTGGCTGCTCAGAAATCTGACATTAATCACGATTTATTCCTAGTGAATTCACTTGAAAGTTATTCTTTCTTTAGAGTTTTTCAACTTTCTGAGACATTGTTCTGCACTGCTAGAAGCACAAAACACAGGAATAGAGAAATACCTTGTTAGGTGTTTTCATGAGTTTATTTTCAAGTCTCCAGAGGAAAAGCTGTGCAACTAAAAGTGAAAATTGCACTGTTGTTTTATGTTTGATGTGCAAACAGGCTGTGTCTCACTGGATTTTGCTGGGAGAATAATTGTAATGACAATTACTCCTGAGATGGCTTAAGTCAGAGGAAAATGATTATCAAGCAACTAATTTACCTAATGGAAGTCCATCCCTGGTTGCTTAATTTTTCAAACTGGGAGTATCAGGTGTTCTCATTAGCACAAAGTAATTCCATATTAAGACATCAGTAAGAATATTTCTCTCAAATTACTGCACTGCTGTGGCATGGACAAGCTTCAGCCCAGGGCAGACGAGAGGGACAATAATGTGTTTTCCTTTCCACCCTTGAAGGACAATCAGGATGGATCATCGAGCGAAGGAATTTTTGTATCCAAAATAGTTGACTCTGGGCCTGCTGCTAAGGAAGGAGGGCTGCAAATCCACGACAGGATTATGGAGGTAGGACAATACACTGCCCTTTTCTTCACATGCCATGTTTGCTGTGGCTTTGGGAGAAGTGCACCGTGGTAAACACTGTCTAGAAGATCTGTCTGTGAAAATATGCTGGGCTTGATTCAGTGCTGACCTCCAGGGCTTTAGGTATAGTCCTTCCCTAAATATAGAAACCAGATTATGGATGGTATGTGCATCCTGACTTTCTGAGGAGCTTGCATCTCTCTGGTATGCAATAGATAGTTCTCTTTTTAAGCTGTTGGAAACTTGGAAGTTATTTAGTTAAAACCATATGTGAAATATCTGTGGTGTAAAGCACACGTTATTTTTCTTGGTATTTAAGTTTTGAACGGTCAGGGAAAATTCCGCTCTGTGATTTCTCCATGGTTTATCATAAACCTAAGTAACTCCTTTAATGTTGTTTGTGAGCTCTTACATTACTTAGATTGCAGTCTGAATTTCTCCTCATTTTGCCAAAGTCTTGACCTCTAGATAAATAAATAAATAAAAAGCTCTTCCTGTGAAGGAGATGGTTGCATGAAACCTTTCTCTAAATTCACAGTGAGCAAATTCTTTTCTGGAGGGGCAGAGCAAGAAAAAAGTTCATTTTCATGAAACAAAATGCAGCTGATGGTGAGTCAGTTCCCATTGTTTGGCATTTTGCAGTTCAGAAAAAGTCTTCCTCACTGTCTTATTTTTGTAGGCTGGAGAAACTTTGAGGGTCTATTGTTCAAAAAGATAAGTGCAGTGTTTGTTGCCAAGGATATCATGGAACAGCCAGTTTCTCTAAGTAATGGAATTCCATTGCTCTTATGTTTTGCAAATGAGCAATAAACAGCTGTTAAGGATTTTCTGTTGGCAGGGGACAAAGTGTATTTGCCTTTTTCTGTACTGTTATGGCAAACTGTATTCACAATTTAGTAAGGGTATAAAATATTAATTAAGTTTCTTCATATGGGAAAGAATGGAGCCACAGTAGCAGAACTATAAAAAGATAAGAAGCTGAGCTGTGAGATGATCCAGAGTTGCTCAAACTCTGTGTGTGATGTAACCTAATTGCGAAAAGGTCTGGGGAGTTTTGGGAGAGCTCTGTGATTTTGTTTGAACTGAAAGGTTTCCCATAAGCCTGAATTTCCCCACAGCCTCTTTGGAAAGCTGACATCCGTTTCTGAAGTAGTGCACAGTCACATAAACCAAACAACCACATGAAAACCCAAACTCTGGGAGATCACATACCCCAGGGTTAGGAAATGTCCTGGTCTCTGTTCAGGCTGTGAGCACGAGCCCTGTCACCGTAGTGGAAGTGACCCTGGCTCACAGTGCAGGGGACAAGGACAGCCAGCCTCCATGGGCTCTGCACCATCTCCTCCCTTCTGAGTTTATTTTTCTCCTGCCTTGCTGCTCCCCAAGCTTAGTGCTGGTCCAGGCTGAGGAAGGACACACTCTGTGTGTCCAGAGGAGTGGCAGGGACAGAGGGGACAGGCTGGGTGAGCTTTCCTGCCCTGTCCCCTCCCTGGGCAGCAGTGCTTGTGAGAGCCTTTTGCACAGTTCAAGCTGCATTTTCAGAGAAGAGACAAGCCCAGAACAAAGACATTAGAGCAGTTTGTTGGATTAGTAACACGCCAAGGGTAGCAGGAACCCATGTGTTGACATGGGGCTGACGTGTGCTGACAGCTCTTGTTGTGCTGACCACAAACTCATTGTCATATTCTCTCTTCTCACCTCTAAATATACACAAAAGGCTGATGAAAATGGAGCACATTGTTTCCCAAGGGTTGGCTTGGGTGCCTCCAGATCAGCATCTCACTCTGGATCAGGAGTGTCCTGTGTGTGCACAGCCTTGAGTGGTGCCCAGCTAAAGTGGTTTGATTCCCATTGTGGAGCAGCCTCCAAGAGTGCTAAGTAAATTCTTTTTTAGATAAATTTATTTGTTCCTTGCAGCCCAGCCACTACAGGCATCCAGTTCACAGCACTAGACTGGAGGGCTCTCAAAGAGAGCCCTCAAAAAGCAGATACTGTGGACACAGCTCCTGAGAGCAGCTGTTTCATCCTGTCTTCTCTGCAGTTTATATTTAGCACATTTTATCTAACCTTTCTCTGGAAAACAAAAAAGGGGATACCTCCTGCATCAAGGCATCTAAGTGAGCTTTATCATTCTAATGCCCAATTATCTTAAATATTGAAATACCTGTGAGGTTTCTAGATGAGAATTAGTAATGGCCACTGGTGGTGTCCTTGTAGAGGCAAGTTTTTTATAACCTTCACACTGTCAAAGTTTTGATTTGGGAGTTTGACTCAAAAATGATTTACAGATGTAGCTGTAACTAGGAGGACACAGCTGGAGGACTTGGCACAGAGCAGAGCATCCTAGCAAGTCACATTTGCTTTCAAAAGCATAAAAAATGGTGAGGAAAGATGGCAACTTACTTCTCTAGAACTGAATTTAGCTATTTAGAACTTAACTTGTTCATTCAATATTCAGGTTTTATGTATCAACAGCGTGATTCTAAATAGACTCTTCCATAAAAAAAATTCTTATTCCAGTATAAGACGCTGAGCATAACATCTCCCTAATTAATTCCAGCATCCATCACAGAGAATTCACAATGAAGTAAAACATGAATCATTTGATTTCCTTTTGGAAAATGTTTCTTTGCTGCAGATCTTCTGCAGCACATGTAAAATAAGAGCGTCACTTCTTGTTTTCAGAACTGCCACAACATTTCTAATTACTGAGCAGGGATTAGGCAGAGTGGAATACAAACACATCCAGGGTACTGTTCAGGGCTGACAGCAGAAGCATTTTTTTATTGCTGTTTGCTTGCAAATTCTATCCCCTGACAATTTGATCCAGAGATAGCCTTGGAATTATGTCAGAGATAATTTTTAAACATGTTTTCCTTTATGTAATTTGGATTTCCTGTTCTGCATTTTTCAGGAGGTTAAATGCGAAGTTAATCAGGTTTGAGAATCGACTTGAATTTTCTTTAAAAGCAATTTTTTGGCCCTTTTCATATCATTGAAATAAGTAATGGCACTATGAAGTCTATGTTGCTACTGCTAAATGACAAAAATCAAGATGAATGTTGCATGGTCTGTACTACTCAGTCATCAGAGCAGTATGTAAAAAAATACAGAGAAATAGCCTTTTTCTTGTATTTTGTTTTACAGAATCTGTTGAATAATAATTTTTAGTGCTTACATAGGACTGTGAAGATCATGTTGTGGCTGTTAACTGCTCAATAATTTCCCCTCACTATTTAATAAGATCCTTATTCTGTAAATGGCTAAGCTGAGGCACAGAGGGAAAGAATTTCTAGAAGTTCTTGCCAGATTAAAGATTTGGATTTTGATGGTTTTGTGACTTCTGTATGTAAACCAAAGCTTCTTACCTGTATCTGCTCTCAGATCTTTCACAATGACTTTAGGAGTGAGGAAGTCACGATTTTGAGAGATTTCCTCTGCTTTGACTACACATTTTTCATGCAGTTCTGTACTTGTACATTCAAAGCCAGCAGCTGATTTCAGCTGGTGATTTACTGAGGTATTGTTAAGATGTTCCATAGCAAATTGCCACGTTAAAAACATGCTGAAACTATTGATTTTTTCTGTGAAGGAATTACTGTTCTCATAGATTTCATTTTTGTCAGGATAATAAAATGGTCCTAATTTCCTCTCTCAACAGAAGTTGGTTCAGGTCCCAGCCCTGAATGCCTCTATGCAGCTGCTTGGCATTTCTTAAGACAAAATCATATTTTCAGAGTTTTTATTTTTAAGCACATCAGCCCTGAAAGATTATAAATTAAATCTGGCATTCTCTTCTCACTAACTGGTAAACTTGTTTGTTTAGCTCTGGGACTGCTTGGGAAGAAGGAGGCTTTTGAAAAGGCTGACTGCTCACCACCTTGAAAAGTTTGCAGCACAATTAGGGTACTGTTGAGGCAGTATAAACTGTCCCAGCTTTGCTGAAACCTGCAGGATTTATGCCATCTGGGACTTGCCTGGTGTTTCATGCTGCTCACAGGAAGGATCATTAGTTTAGGAGTTGAGAACACGTCTTAGTTCATTTGATTGATTTTCCCCAAAGCACACTCATGTGCTACAAATTACAGGCTGCTTTTCCAGGACGTGCATTTCTTCACAGATTACACACCAGAACAATGAAACGTTTTAGCAAATCTTGTGGATGTACAAACAAAATTTCCCTGTTTGCCCTGTAGTAAGTGTGGTGTTTTGGCAGAGCCACTTTCTGCTCACAGGAGGGGGTTAGGTGGATTTCAGGGAGATTAATTTGGTGGCTGTGCTCACAGCACAGCCTCTGAAAAGTCACATCAGCACAGAGAAATCCACCAGCCACAGAGGAATGCAGGAAAGGACACTCTGGCATGGTGAACATTTCCCTGCCAGTGACACAAAGTGGGGCAAGGATGGCTTTAAAACTGAGTGAATGAATAAAAGAAGAAACATTCCTTGTGGTCTGGTGGTGCGTGATGGTCTCGTTTTTCCAGCAGACTGCGCCTGTGGCTGAAAGGGCTCAGTGTGTTCTTGCCCTGGGTGCCCTGCTCACCCACCACCACTCACAGCAGCTCCCACAAATCAGCACTCAGTAGAATTACTATCTGAGCACTGCCTTCCATTTCTGATTTGCTGGTGAGCACTTTTTAAAGCGATGCCAGCTCTGGCAGGATAATCCTCAGCCTGCAGCTCCTTGCGGGACACTCGGTGCCAGCTGAGCCCTGACAAGGACGTGGATTAAACACAATTGTCATGAATGGAAAATTCAGCTCTGCCAGCAAGATTTACTGTGCAGCTCCGTACGCTCAGGAATTCATTTTCTACAAGAAAACATTTTCAGACAGTGACTTAAAATTGGCTGCTGCAGTTCCTGCCAGGACACGCGAGCACACGAGAGCGTTTGTGGGGAGCGAGTGCAGCTCCAGCAGAGTCAGCTCTTTTTGGAGTTTATGCTCCCACAAAACTTTCCTTTGTCCATGTCTGTTAATGGTGTCTCACACAGCAGCATTGTGCCTGTGCTAAAACAGAGATCCCACAGCTCAGTGGAAAGCAACAACCCAAAGAGGAAAATGTAAATTAAAACAGGCAGCCTCGGTTATCGCTGCGTTTTTTTCCTCTCATAAATTTATTTCCCTGATTTCATACCAGCACTACAGGCTGAGCTGTGGCAGGGAGGTGGGGAAAGCAGGAGGATGAGCCAGAGAATGAACCAAAGAGGTGCAACGGGATTTCTACACTAAACACTGTAATATTGTATTTCCCACAAACAAAGCCAGAAAAACAAATTGGATGGAATGAAAATAGAAGTGTGGCAAATAAAAAGAGCAATGTTGTTTCAAATATTGTGGACCAACAGTCTCTGACCTGCAGGCTGCAGAGCTCAGGTTATAAGCACATTTCATGCTGCAGCTTTTGGAAAGGTCCTGTGTGGGTTCCTCTCAAATTTCCACACCATCTTATTCTTTCTTCTTTTTAATAGAAGTCCACATCATGCTGACCCTAAGCAGAATGTGGGCATTTTGAATCTTTGGAAGCTTGGAATATTGTTCTCAAGGGTGTGTTGAATGAATAAGATGTAATTAAATTATATAAAAAAAAGACTCTCATAAATTTAGGAATAGATTCCTTATGTGTAAAACACAAATTAATGGGATTATGGTCTGGAGTCCTTTCTCTCCTGCACTTCCCTGCACTCTTGCTTTCTTTGCTCACACAGTCTGCTTGAAAACAACCATTTCAGTCTTTAGCCAGCATGAAATCTCTCCCATAAAACCTTCAATGCTCTTGAGATGGGGACCGTGACAACTGTGCACAAATCAGGAAAGAATTGCCACTGCTGGAATTGGGAGGAATGCCTTTTCTGGGATGGAGCATCCACAGAGAAGCTAAATAATGTTGCTCATGTTTGTGTTGGAATTGCAGTTAAACAGGAAATTGCTCTTGAGAAAAAGGAGAGTCAATTATGAGGAATTTTGCTTTCCAGGTTGGATCCTCTTGCCTCAAACTTTTCATTACTGTAAGGTTGGAAAAACTGGAAGAAGAGTCCTGCTGACACAATGCTTTAAAACACAGTGAAAGTCACAGATTATTTAGCAAATGTTGCTTCTCTTTGGTGTGGCTAACTTGTTTGGGACCACAAGGAACAGGATTGGAGAGGAAATGCAAAACTGCTTTGGTGATTTCCAGTCAAATCTCACATGAAGTCAGGGACTCACTCACTGACTCCTGTCGTGCTGATCCCAGGGCTCATGAATTCCCTCACCCACCCTCCCTCAGCTGTGTTTTTTACCATTTTCTGTTAAACCCATCCTTGCTAATGGCCTGGATAATGCAGCTCTTGGTGGGTGTGAGGCAGAGAGAGGCTGTGCCAAGGCTGGTGGCACCTGGTGGCTGCAGACACAGTCCTGCCCTTGCTTGGGACCTGGGACAGTTTCTGATGAATTCAAAATACAAAGCACCTGATAAACCTGGAATTTGGGGTTAGGAATTATTACTCTCTCAAAGAATTGAAAAATAGCTGGTTCATCCTCTCTAGCTCATCAGAGAGAAACGTGTCAGACTCCAACAAATGCTGGGCCATTTCAAAGGATGCTCATAGAGCATACAACAATGGGACAATTTAATCTTTTCATTTGTGGTACAATTCCTTGCATTTTAAATACTCTCATCAGTTTTCCACATTTCAAGCCAAACCATTACGATTAACTGTTAGGTTTTATTTTTAGATTTTTGAATGCCCGGAGTCTTTTTAGAGAAAACACACAGAATGTCCTATCAACTATTTTCACACATTTTGGTATCATAATTGGGCAATCAGGCACAATTATCTTTAATTTAGTACACACGTGGCCCATTACCATGCCAGTTGGGTTAAAGATATGCATGAACTAAGTGCAAATTAACAGACAAAAGGAGCAAGCTCAGACCAGCGCTATCAAAAGGCACTTGAGTCACATTTGCATAACTCTTCATTTGGAATTAAAAACTGCATTTGTTCAGCAAACGTGAAAAATTCCAAGTGTGGGAGAATGACCAAATCTTCCTGGGGATCTCAAATCCTGATCCTGCAGCTGGTTAATTTTGGTGGAGGGAGTTTTCTGCAGAGCAGGAGCACGGTGCTGTTCTAGTGAGAAGTACAAAACAAAGCCTCTCCTGCCTGGTGGTCTTTGTAGTTCTAATGACAAACAAGGTGTTTAATATAAACAAAATCTATTCCAGTACTGGGTGGGGGGGGTTTTGTTTTATCAAAGGTGCCAGGTGTGAGGGTGTGGTAGGACAAGAATCACTTCCAGGAAAACCTGGAAAAGGAGATGCTCAACAGAAGTTTATCAAATGTACTCCAGCAAATTGTATGGCAATTATGGCATTAGATTCTCCTTCATACATGAGCCTTTTTCATTTGCTTAATTGATTCTTTACACTATGAAAAGTTTTCCACAATTGACTGCAGTTTTGGGCTTTAGAGGTGACAACTTATCAACACAGGGAATTGAGTTCCTACATTGTTGACTGCTGCTTTATTTTCTGCGTGTTTTGATGAATTTCAAAACAATGTAACCTGACTATTTTATGTTCCACTACAAAGTGCAGCTACAGGACTTACAAAGTTTTTAGGCTCTCAGAAATACAAATGGGACTGGGCTGACATAATAATAGCAGTTGAAAAATTTTGCTTCAGCACTAAGGCTTTTAAATGAAAACAATCTTTTCCTTTTAAGACTTTTATTATGTATCTTTAGTATCAAAAGTAAATTTGTGTTGTGTTAGCTTTCATGTAAAGGTGTGCCATCTTAAAAGAAGCTTCTATCTGTGAAGTCTTACATCTGTAAAGAGAATTTACCCCTGAAATGGGCATTTGGGCTGTGTGGGGGAATATTGCAAACAGAAGGAAAGCTGAGTCTTTGGGGTGGTGGAGGAGTGGTGCAGAAGGGCTGAGCAGTAAATGGTGGGGACCCATCCCATCCCTGTGTGCATGCCAAGGGACATCCCTGAGTCAGGGACCAGGGGACTCCTGCTCCCAAAGACTGCAAATGGTGCAAGTGTCTTATCTCCAGCTTGAATTATGCATTAAATGTGCCTCAGTTGTGTGGAGCAGGTGGAAAAAGAGGCAGAATATGGAAAACAGAATCAATTATTAGTCCAAGCCCTTTTTCTGTAGTATAATTGATCCTGGTGTTAAAATACTCTTTAAAATAAAATTTTAAAAAATCACTAATTTATAGATCCCTTGCTGTAGGACTGGACCTGTGGATCTCAGGAGCAGCATCCCTGCAGCTTTTCCTCTCTACCCTTCCCCACTGGCCCAGTTCTCACCACAGCCCCAGAGGAGTATCCACAGCTTAATTATCTGCTCCATTTAACAGCAGGACAGAATTAATCCTGTTTGGACAGAGATTAGATCACATATGAAGAGCTGTGTCTGGTCTCTTCAGTGTGGTGAATTTTATCTTGTAGGGTTTGCATTTAATCTTTATTATTTTTTCCCACCTTCCACATGACTTTGAAGGGCACAGAAGTGTGCAAAGCTGAGAGCAAGGAGCAGGTCTGGGGATGGAGCCTGGCTCAGGGTCCAGTTTAATTCCTGCCCAGATTTTCAAAGGCAGAAACCACAGGTGCCCAGTCCTGGAAAATACCACAAGACTGTTGGGAGTACTGGAATCCCATCTCCAGTTTTATTAAGCAGATAAAATCACTGGGTGTCACCTCATGGCTGAGGTTGGAGAGGACTTTTGGGGAGCAGGGTCAGCCTGGACCCAGGGCCATGGTTCTGCCTTGGGTGAATAAAAGCTCCCACACATCCTGCATGTGAATAGTCCTTTGGGCTGAGCAGGAGCCTGAGCTGAGAACTGGTAAATATTACACATCTGCTTGATTGATTGGATGAATATGAGAAAAAACCAGCAACAGGAAGGGAGAGTGAAAATGTTTCCTGAATCATTTGAAGGTGGGGGGAAGGAAAAAAAAAAAAAAAAAAAAGAACTTTCTGGTGCTATTTTTTCCCTTCTCTCAGTTCTGCAGGCCTCCCAACTCAGGAAGATTTAGTTTACTTCTTAAAAGGTCTTGCTTATAAAGCAGACCTTTTTCTGGCTCTGGCTAGCTCTAATAAAAATTAGCAGTAACTTTAGCAGCTGCCATACCACATGACTGCTTGGAATTGCATAACTTCTTTTTCCTCCTAAAGAAACACACAAAGATCATCTGATCTCCACCCTTGCAGCCTTCTCCAAAGTGTTTTTCTCTAACTTGATTTCTAAACAGAAATCTTTTTCTCCTTTCTTTTAACAAGCCTCTTTTCTCAAGCCCAAAATCTGACAGCAAATGGTGAGGGGCTCTGGGCAGAGCTTTCATCAGTTACATGAATAAGGTGATTATTTGTATTTTTGCTACTTCAAGCTCTATTACTGCTTATAAATAAGAAGCCATGCCATGGACAAAAAAAAAAAAAAAAAAAAAAAAAAAAAACAACTTCAGGGCTTAAATTATGAGGATTTTAGGGCCTGTATTTCTGGGAGCTTGGGTTTGGATTGGAGAAATGTGGTTTGCCAAGGACAAGGTCATGGTGAGAAGGACAAAGCTGCCATGGCCACTCCAGATACAAACTGGACACAGACTGCTGGCTCAGACCAGGTCCTGTTTGGAAATCCCTGAGTACCACACCTGATCTGCAGACAGAGGGGATGGAAACTGGAAACTGGAAATTAGTAGCCTCTTCTAGATGTGTGACATGTGGAGATGAACCATTGCTTTCTGCCTGATTGTGTTTCCCTTTAGCAAAAAAACCCCAAGCTTATCATCTTTATCACAGCCTAAGAACAATTAACCCCTTTTCTGTACAGCACTTTTTTCCAAGAAAATTTCTTGCAAAGAAAATAAATATTTGTTTTGTCAGGATACTCCACTGACTCAGGATGTCTCTCTCTTGTAGTTCATTCAGAATTCATTCCTATTTTGTAAGTTTTAAAGAAATCCCCTGTCTATAGTTACAAAGAATTTTTACATGATGGAATTAAAAAAACCCATGTGTGTCAGATTCTTTAAAGCTTGCTTCGTCCTAAATCCAAACAAACAAAGCCAGGTGATGATAATAATATGGAATATGAAATGTTGCTGATAAACCCAGCCTGCTGGCACCCAGGGAAGCTCTGCCTTGCACCCATACTCGAGTTGAGCCAGCTCTCTTAACCACAATAAAATTGGAATAAAATGTGAATTTATTTAATTCTCACTTTTGTATTTTCTCTGCTGATGGTATTTCCCTTTTCCTGCTAGCTTGTCAAGAGTCCTAACTCTCATTTTGGAGTGAAAGTGTGGCCCCTTGGATGCTGGGGACAAACAGATGCTCTGAGCTGTCTCCAGAAGTGTCCTGCTAGCAACTCTTGGTTTCATTTCACTGTTCACACAGCCAGCCCTGTGATTCCTGCCTGTGTTGGAAGGAGCCAGGACATACTGAGCCACTTCTTTTTAATAGAGCTTTTCATTGATTTCTCTTCATTCTGGCCTCCTTCTTTCCCTTTAAAACCTTTGTAGGCAAAGTTTCCTCTGCAGCAGGGGAATCGTTCACCATTTCTGTTACAAACCTTTCTCTAGCAACAAGAACCTTCTCCTTCAGTTTTAGCCAGTTTTATGTCCTGCTGCTAATTAAAATGCTGTATTCCTCTGCTTCTCAGTTGACCCAAAAGCAAGTTTTTTTTGCCCAGTTTTTGGCTGCCTCCCTGAAGGAGGCATTAGCAGACTTGCTGAGGCTGATGTTAAAGTGAGTTACAAACCCAGGACAGAGCCAAGGGTGGCAGAGAGAGCAGTACATGGTATTTCAGCCTCTAGCACATCCCCAGCCTTTCCAGCCCACTGGAGGCCACTTTCCTGCCCTGGCACTGCAGCTCTGTCCCTTTTCAACTTGCCTTGCCCAGACCCTGCTGTGGTTCTTGGTTAGACACCCAAACCCATTGAATTAATGAGAAACACTTCAGTGACCTATCTCAGACAGAAATAGGGGTTGGGAGGCTGAGAAGATGCTGTGAAGTTTCTTTTGGGATGAAATGAATTTTGTGCATAATCTGAGAGAAAAGCCCTCCGGACTGGAGTGACACTCAGTCATTTAAACTTTCTGCTTGGTTTGAATGCTGTGTTACAATTTCAATAATGGATTCACAGAACAAAGGCACCAGAGCCCCAGAGTCAGAGCTAAGATGATACACTTGTCACTGACTCTGTCCCTTTTTGCCCCAAATAACTAAAAATAACTTGCTTTCCCTTTGTTTATCCCCTTGCCTGAGGTGCTGTTCAGTATGAACAGGATGCAGAGCCTGGTGCTCAGCTCTTGTTTGTGTCTGATTGCAAGGACTAAATTCCTTTACAAAACCTTTGGAGAAAAACTAAGCCCAACAGCTTTTAACTGCTTAGGAAGTGTTTTCCTGCTGTTTCACAAAAAAATGCAATTATCACGGCTGCTTCAAGGGAGTTGTCACTGAAGCGATAAACCATGGAAAAATTTGCTTATCCTTGTAGGAAAATGCAAATTAAAGCTATAAATGGAGGTCTTGGGAAAGGTCCTGACTGCTTTTTGCCACCAGCCTCATGATCATTCATATTTTCAGGCAATCAGGTGATGGACATCATCTTCTGCAGGGGGAAAAAGGACTGGGAAATTAAGTGTAGAAGTGAAACATGCTGAAAGAATCAATGCCTTTGTTTGTATCTGGCCTTCATGTGGGAATCACTTGTTAGCTGCAAACCACAACATTTCAAGCCATCCTTTCTCCAAGGAAATTGAACTGGGTGGCCAGGGACAGCAGGATGGTACTTTAGGAGTTGCTAAAAATTGAAAGGCAAACACTGACCTGAATTAACAAGCACAATGTTTGATTAATTTGATCTCTGTCTAGCTGAAATCAGCAGTGAAGATTTCTCTAAAGGAACTGATGGCCACATTCATAAAGTCTGTTCCAACCTAGGGATAAAAAGTAAATTTACAACTATTTATTGGAACTATTACTGGTTCTGTGCAAGCCTTTGGGATAAAGCTGCCCCATGAGTTGTTTATCACAACAGAGAAATTTCAGTATGTTTTATATGTTCAGGCTATGGGGGGGATTTATTTACTACAGCCAAAGTTGCTACTTATTTGCCTAAATTCAAAGATATGCATTAAATAAACAGCAACTGGGGTCTTAGGCACTGCTCAGTGTCCATCAACATGAGAAAATAATCTACAAATGATAAATTTGCTGATCTATGACAGGCACAAATGTATTTTCCATCTCCTTTGAATACTTAAACATTAACTCCTTGGAGAATCCAAATTGTGGTATTTGACACTTGAGAAGAATTTCATGGAAAACAATGAGATTTTTAGTTCAGTCTCCCTCTTTGTAACAGCACAGTTGTAAACAGCTCCATTTCTGCTTCCTTCAATTCCTTATATCCACATTTGCAACTGCTTTTATTCTCCCAATAAACCAGATTTTTGACAGGAGAAAGTGAACCACAGTGTATTATGTTGCTACCTAAATATTACATATTTCCTTTTTTAGCAAATGAAATGCAACATTATCTTAATGCCTGAAAAATATTGGGTTTTTTTTTTTTTTTCCTTTCAGAATATTTCTGTTATTTTGTTACAGTGCAGTCATTTTTTACTCCTGATTTAAAATTTCAGTTTCTGTCATTAACTGCAGGGTAGATACAGGTTTGGAACCTGGAGTAAAGACTTTGCAACTGAAACTCACTGACTTCTACCACTCTTTGTGATTTAGAGAGGCATCAGACTTGTGTTATTGTCAGGCATCCAAGTTACTTAAAATGACTTTTCTCTGAATGTGAATGTTTGTGCATGTCATGATCTAACTAGATTTATTCTATTCAAGTTTATGGTTCAGCTCCACAGTTAAAAGTTTTCTTTTGCTTGGATGTACAAATTCAACAAATTCTAGATCAAGGTCAGTTCTAAAGCTCCAGTTTATTGTTGTTGTTCTCTCCCAACCATTACTTTGTCCATCATTTAAATTGCCTTTGGATTAAAGTATTTTGCTTTATCAAAACACGGGGCATTTTAGGCATTAAGAGCACTGAGCATATCTCTGAATCACAAATGGGGCTGATTTTTGTTTCTCTTTATCCTGTTCTGTGTCAGACAGAGGATTTCCTACCGTTGTTTGGGAAAAGAAAGCTGGAGCTGGAAAGCAAAGCATAAAACTGATTGCCTGATGGTTTAGTGTTACAGACCACCTACCCTGAGAGGGGAGGAACTGAAATTCTGAAGGAGAAAAAAAGCCATAGCCCAGCAACAAACAAACAAGGGAAAACTTAGTGGGAAATTAGTGGAACAATAAAATATTATTCCATTTTGTAACACTTTGGTGCTTGGAATAGTTTTTCATGGGAGAAAATAAAAAGCAAAAGGAGCCACTTAAGGAAAACATTTAGACAGACATTTAGAGACTTTCTAGACAGACCTAATATAATTTTACACACTTAGCTGGTTACAAAATCTGTGTATATTCAGATGTTGTCTTACATAATTCCTTGACTTTATAGTTAAAAGAAAGGAAAATAAATAAATAGATAAGGAAGGGGGAAAAAAAAGTGTGCATCTCTGCAAAAAAGGCTTTTTTAGGGAAGAAAGCACAGGGCAAGATGGCTTAAATTCTTTTGGGACCTCAACAAGCAATTTATGTAGAAAGTATTTATAAACTATTTTTATAAAGTCTCAGTTAGTGAAAAATAGATGTATCTTAAAATGTGCTTCTGGATGAAAAATTTACCTGACTTCATTCACATTCACCCTTAAATAATCCAGTTTGCTTTGGTGCATTGTGTACAGTACATTTTACACACATCTGATTAAGGGGCAGCTCTGTCCTTGGGGATTCCTGCTCACCTACAAATCATCAATTTTCCCAAAGCAGGAGGATCTGACTGCAAAAGCACAGCTTGTTGTGGACCACTGAACTCAAGGCAGAGCATTACCACAATCAGTTCAGAGCATTTAGTTGAGTGTATGAAAAACTTCAAATAACAAAGAAACAAAAAAAGCTGTCAACTGAAGTCTGAAGTTCAGTGAGAATATTTCCCAGAGACAACAGCTACACCTCACTGCTGTTTGTCAGGCTGCTCAGCTTCCATGAGAGCATCGTGCAGGAATTTAGAGGGGGCTAAAAACTTTTATTCCCAAAGACATTTATCTCCATCTGGGTCACTTGGGAATCCAAGAGCACAAGTGCAGAGGCCAAGTGGACACATCCTGGCTGGTGGAACAGGCAGCTCCCCTGTGCTGCAAGCCAGCCAGGAGTGAGAGTGTTCCTGCCTTGGTAACCCTGAGGGGATGTGCTTTGGGGTGTGATCTCCTCTTTTGGGGTGAGTGTGAATCCAGCTATTGTTTCATGGGAGAACAGCTGCAGGGGACACCAGGGAAGCTTGCAGGAAGAAGGGAAAGCTGAATTTTCTTCAGGATGGAACTGAGGGGTTTTCTGGTTAAACAGATGTTGCTGTCTGTACTGACAGAATCAGCTATCAGCCTGTAAAAGCCAATAGGTTCAAGGAAGCAAAGTGATGCCCAGTCCATTTTAACAGGCAAATTTCTCCCTTCACACACTTAAACCAAGGCAAGAATTGAGTTATAAAACAAAATGGCCATTCCTCCCCATGTACAGCACAGGAAGAATTCCAGAGGAGCAGCTGCCAGGCTGCTGGGAAGGCTCACACTCACTTTCCTTTCCAGGTGGGGCTGGGGTTGTTTCAAACACCCCTTTCAAGAGACCCTTTCACTGAGCCCTGGGATGTGGAAAGACACTGGAAACTGTTTTGAATCCTTGCAACAGGTGGTTAGAGTCAAACTGCAGGACATACAAGCTGTAGTCTTTCCAGGGTTTTCATTTTAGCCACATGAATTATTTCTCATTTAGTGAGACACGAGTTTCAGCAAGTTGTGCACATAATTTCTGTGTGCTTTTTCTAAGAAGCAGTCAGGGCAAGGGTGATTTCTGTTTTTTCTGCCTCAAAATGTGTGTGAACAAACAAACATCTCATCTCATATGCAGCAGCAGTACAATGACCAGATGTTTTGTTTATGCTTTAAAATATTTTTGTTCCAGTCCATAGATGAAATTCTTTCCACTTTAAAAATGTTCAGCTTGAACTTGGGCAGTTAAAGGATTCCTGATGACAGAGCTGGATGAGCCAGAAAGATACACACTCTTCTCAAGGTCTTTCTTAACTTTTATACTTGCATTGAATTAATATCAATTCCTTTCATGGCCTGAGGTGGGACTGTAAAATTTTTGAAGGTTTTCTCTGTTGTTTTTCTTGTTCCTCTGGATGGGACCAGATTTGGCAGAGCTACTGCCTAAAACCTGAACTAAGGCTGTCCTCAGCCCTGCAGGATCAGAGGGGTCTGAAAAATCTCCATTCCTATTTCTTACAGGAATATAAGAATATACTTTAACAAATTCACATCAGAAATTGTCACATGTGAAGGTTTCATGGTTTTTTCTTGCAGTGTTCACTGTCAGTTCACAGTCCAAGCCTGAAATCCTTATAAAAAGGAGTTGTGCTCATTTATATCATAGTTCACACTACAAATTTTCCCTGCTACAGTCAGCACAGTCACACTGACACTGCTTGTTCCAGTGGAGGAGGTAGGAAAGGAAAATGATCAAATACTGGTAATAACAAGAGCTAAAATTAATTGTGTTACTACTGCCAGTGCTAAATGGAGAAATGAACTGAGTGGGGTGAATGGAGCAGAACAGACTGGAGCAACAGAAGGTAAATAACAGTATTTTACATAGGCACCAAATTTTTTACAGTTTTACAAGCAGCTTGTTATTGCTGACAACTGTTGGTTGGGGATAAAGAGTGTTTGCTCTTTCCATTTCTGGCTTTTGCACATCCTCAGAGCAGCTCCTGCCTGCAGGAGGTGCAGAGAACCATCCCTGTGTCAGTGCCAGGGGCACCTCAGGGGCTGTTCATAACTCAGCTCTCCCAGCAGAACCCTGGGGTTTGTTTGAGCAGCTCCCCAGACACAAACTGGGGTGCCCAGCAGGGCTGTGTTGGCTTCAGGGGGGTTGTTTCACACAGACTGCACTGGGGAGGGTGTCCTTGTGTCCTCCTCAACCTCCAACCCACCACAGGACACTCTAAAAGTCCAAGGCTGTGGCTCATCATCAGTTTTTGTCACTGCAGTAGTGCCTGGGGTCTTTACAGAAATCAAATCCCCATTGTCACCAGAGCTTATCTCAAATAAAGTGAAATATAAATGTTCAAAAATGTTCAGCAGGGCAAAGCCAAGAGAGGTTATATCAGAATTGTCAGAACTGACTCACAGAAGCTCAGTTTACCCACTTTCCTGGCTAAGGCAGGGTGGGACCCCAAGCTTTTAGTCCAGGGATGACTTAACCACAAAGGCAGCAGCTTCCCTTGGAGGGGGGAATAAACCCACAATTGTAATCCTCTCCAGGTTGTTGTAGTGCTACTCCTGGGTGCAAGTGGAAGCTTGTGGTAGTTTTACACTGCCTTTGTCTAGACTAAGATTTAGATAGATAATTCTAAAAATTCAGTATATGACACATGTAGCATAAATTACTGTGTGCTGAGCTAGTCAGGGGGAGGATTAGGGAGGCATCACTTTCAGTGTGACCAGCTGAGCTTATATTAAAGTATATTACAGTATAATATACCTGAATACTATTATACTTTAATAGTATTAAAGTATAGATCACACCTACACTGTTTTTGGGTATTTTGCTGTTTATGCTGGAGCAGACTAGCTAACCAGTTCTAACAGAATTGGAATCAGTGGAATTAGGGCACAGAATAAAGGGACAGAAAAATTAAAAGAGAGAAAATTATGGAAAATATCCCTTCATTAATAACAGAATGCTTTTTAGAATTTTAACTCATCTTTAAAATGTTAATCAGTTACCTTGAGACTGAGAGAACAGTAAGAACTCTGAGACAAAATAGGGATCTTTTCAGAAAAGCCTTGAAAACAAATACTTAGATTGTTAAAATACTTCTTGAGCCATAGCTGGAGCACCTGCAGCTCTATACCCTGCAGAGAAGCTATACCTGCATTTCCATGATGAATGGGAAGCATGCATGATATGGGTAACAGCTGCTTAAAATTCCAATTCTATTAAAATTTGGTTTATCCATGAGTTATGTAGTCAGCTACAGCTTGCTATATTTGATTGTTTCTAACAAGAATTAATACTATTCCTTTAAACAAAAAGCACAATGTGCATCAGTGTCAGATGGAGAAAGCATTTATTCTGTGTATACCTAAGAGTCCCAGAGGGAGATTTGGGTGTCCAAGGAATGCAGGGTGGGGTGGACTGTGGCTTCCCTTCAGCCCTGGCTGTCAGATCAGCCCCAAATTGCAGTTTCTGCTGCCATTTTTAGTGATTTGGTCTCAGCAGCTCCAGCCCCCAGGGAGATAAGAGGGGCACTGAGCTCTGCAGGGCAGAGGGGCAGGACTATATCAGTCTGGCAGCTGTTGTGTGATGGGGAAGGCATGTGACAGCTCGGGGCAGGCTCCAACAAATGGCACCCACTCCCAAAAAACGGGCTCCTGGCTGAGCTGCCCCCCAAGGGCTGCCTGGGCAGGGACTCAGTGTGCCTGACATTGGGGCTGAGACCTGGGTTTTTACAGTGGGCAGTGACACAAGGTGGAGGTGCTTTCAGGGGATGTGTTTGGGGTCTGCTGAACACTGACCCCTTACCCTGCTGATGTCCATCATGTGCAGCACTGACACGTCACTGCTGGTTTAACCCAAGATAGCTCAGCCCCAGAGCTGCTGGTATTTATAGAGGGGGAAATGGCTTGCAGAGGAGTGGTGGAATGCTGCTAAAATGCAGAGGAGGCTCAGACCTGCAGCTCAAAACTACTCCCCACGTGCTGGGACACTAATTTTGGGGAGCAGAAAAATTCAGATCCAGACCAGACACTCCCCACAAATCCAGGAGCCACTGAATCAAAGTAGAACTCTCAGACAATCTCAGGGGAATTGTGACACTCAGGAAAAAACATTCCTTCAGATAAATTTTCCCATGGGCCATATTCTCCATTGTCTTGTCCCTTGGGTGGTTGCTTTATTTAATGTGAAAAAGTTGTAAAGCATTGTTATTCTCAGTGATGGTGTTTTGCACACACTGGAATTTTAAAGGGTACAGGGTAGAAGGGAAGGACACCCAGTGCAGGTAGAATTCTGTGCAGAAGGAGCTGCTCATTGATTTTCTGCTTTCTGTCCCTGGATGTGCTCACTCCATGTTCTTGCCTCCCCACCAAACCCCCAGGATTCCCATCCATGATGTTTTGCAGCCTAGGAAGAGTTGATAAAACAGAGTTTTGACTTGTGCCACTAGCTAGAAAAGGATGCACCTTTCCAGTTCATTCCACCAAGAACTATTAGGTAGTCATTGAGGCAGCTGAGATACCAAATTCAGATTAAATCTTTGTTTCTTCTTCCCCAGAGTGCTGAACCCATGACTTCCAGGATGATTTTGGCTCAATATATTGGAATAACACACCTTTGTAGATTAGGAGCCATTATTCATAATTCAGATAAGATATGTGGAAAAGAAATGTTTGTGCTTTATGGGAACCTCTGTAGGTCCTGTCACTGCAGGGGACACCTCCTGGTGCTCATCAGGGGTCACTCCCTCCACACACACTGAGTACTCACAGGAATACAAATGACAGCTCCAGAGGAAGAGGAGGAAGGAGCAATTCTGCTGCCTGCCCATGAGGAGTGTAACTCATGAAAGAGGAAAGTTTTCCCTCCTGTTTCTCTTTCCCAGTTCCCTGAGTTGAGCAATGTCAGGCAAATCCCATTTTACCTGTGATACTTTCATGTATTTAGGACTTAGTTGTGTACATCCCCACCTGCAGCTTTTACACATTTACCATCATGTTGGGACACTAAGCTCAGATGTTTTAATAATTGTAGTGGTTTTATTTCATTAAACTGTTGCTAAGCCATCACTGCTTTGCTGCTGTGTCAGTATGAACTGCTAAACATGAAAAATTGTCCACAGCTACAGAATATTCTCATGAAACTATCATTTTCAGAGATACAGGGGATTAAAAGCTATAGTGTTGATTTCTCAACAAAACTACAATCAACTTCCAGTGCAAACATTCAAAGATGTAATGAAAAGCTGCTCTAACAACAATTCTCCCTGTGTAGCTGCTGTTGGGGTTTGAATATGCCATTTGTAAGGTTTAAATTGCTTTTGCAGTCAAGTGTTGTAATCCATTAGTGATAAGAAAAGGTATTTGTCTATCAGTTGTAGTTAACTACATTCCTTGTATTAGAAACAGTTTAGTCTCTACCATGAGCCCAGTGCAGGAAATTGTTTAGAGTCTGGCTGCAGAGCTGGAAAAGGAGCAGTTGGTGCTCCCTTCCCCCAGCAGAAATGTGATGGATAACTGAGCTCTGACAGCCAGCAACTTAACCTTTAGCAGTGCTGCACAGAGCAGCACCACAGATTTTTACTCCAAGGATTTCAGCTCCTTCTGAGAAAAGTTGTGTGGAAAAAACTCCTCAACTCTTCCTGGGATTTTTCTCTTAAAACAGCAGTGTTCCTTCCTTTGGCTGTTCAACCATGTTATTCCATTACATTTTTAGATGATACCATTGATCTTCCAAAAAATAAGTTCTAAATCTGTGGGTCGATGGATGAAAACTAAGATTTGGGTTTTGTAAATGGGAATTGCAGTTTCTCTGGAAGAGCAAGTTCTCAGATCAGATTTGTTACCAACTCCATTGGGGTTTTGGAGCAGCATTTGCCAAATATTACCAGTTTTGCATGTTTGGCTAAACATCAGCAGTGCACCAGGACATTTCCTTGGGTTTCTTTTTGCTCTGTAAAGAAGCTGACAAGTGTTGCACCAGATCTCTTAAGATGTGATCTAACACAGCAGAGCATGATGGATATTACATATCACAGAGTCATGGAAATCAGATAGGAAACGTATCAGATGTGACATCAACCCCCAGACTGGCACTGGGCTGGCACACTCATCATCTTGGTCACTACCTAAATGCAGGATTATAAATTATTTTAGGATCCATATAAACTGCACCTGTACAAAGCAATATATTTCTAAACAGTTTAAAACAGCAATTCAAGCACTGCACCCTTTATGATTGCAATGCAGTCATCTCCTTATGTGGTTTTATTACAAAAAGCCTAATTTTGTGAGGGGCTGTTCTCACAGGGTCAGCAGCCTGTTAGAGGCTGGTCTCACCCCATCCTGAAACCCAAAGCAGCTTCCTGTGGGATTTAAGAGCTGCAGCTGTTCCAGTGAATTCAAGAGCTTTGCACCCATCAGGCTGGACAACACCTGATGTTAAACATAGGATCCCTCTATTCTCTGCTTAAAATAATCCCTGCTGAGGGGGGATTTTGTAGGTTTCCAGGGGCTCACTCTCTGCTGGATTTGTTGCTGTAGAGCAGAGGAGCTGGCAGAGGCACTGGGACATGAATATTGCAGAAGGGTCAGCTTTCCCACCCAATGCATTTGTCAGGAGGAGCTCTGGGAAGGGAGGCTGAACCCCTGGAGAAGGAGGGATGGCAATCCTGGGAAAACA
This sequence comes from Muscicapa striata striata, assembly GCA_030060385.1. Classification (NCBI taxonomy): domain Eukaryota; kingdom Metazoa; phylum Chordata; class Aves; order Passeriformes; family Muscicapidae; genus Muscicapa; species Muscicapa striata. The sequence goes on along the minus strand of JAREIS010000002.1, from coordinate 5,660,518 downwards.
AGCAGTGAAGAAGGGGACAAACTGCATTACATCAAGGTTCCTTGTTTATCAGCTCCTGATTTGTGAGGAAAGCTGTGCCAGGAGTGTCTCCCTTACAGAGGCTGGGCAGTGATGGCGTGTTCTTCTCAGCACATCATCACAGCAGTACCAACTTCTGCTTGTGCAAAGAGTTTGGAGACCGTACATCATCCTGAACAGGAACATTTCCTGCTGTCCTGCTGCCAGGGAGGGGGAAGGGGGCTCTGAGTGCTCTCAGCTGGGTGGGAGGGCAGCAGTGCCACAGCACCCGAGTGGGGCACATTTCTCCTCTGGTTTTAATCTGGGTTCATCTGACAGCCATTCCAACTCATTTCCACTGAGCAGAACCATGTGTTTGGTTTTCAGCAGCACATGAAGAAGTCAGGGCACTGTTCACAAGCTGAAATGCCTCCACAGAGAGGGAAAGGATGGGGCTGCATCTGCCCCACCACTCGTTATTTCTCTTCAAAGCCTGGCTTAGATTTACTGCAGTTGTCAATCAGCTCCAAGCACTTACTCCATTTTTCCCCCTCTTTGTAAATCACACCCATCAAATCTACTGCTGTCAAGTGGATGGTAAAAGGTACCTCCCCCCTAAAGGGCCTCTCCAGCTGAAAGCAAAACAAGCACCTGATAATCCACAGGAAACCCTGTGGGGTATAAATATACCTGCAGTGTATAACCACAATTACCAGAGGGAATCCAAAGGCAGAGCACCAGGGTGCCCAGTCCAACCAATTCCAGTTCACAGGAGCATCCCTCTTGTTTTGCCTCTAATGGGAACTTTTGTCCAGACTCTCAAAACCTAATTCCACACAACCCCCCTTGCCATTTCTTTTGCCTCCTTGCTCCAGGTAATGCAGTAAAATACTGATCCAGCCCCTGCTCTGGGTGCAGCTGAGATTTCTCTCTGGTTTCAAGCAATCTCTGTCTCCACAGCCATAAAACAAGGCAACTCTGGGATAAACAAAGTTTTTTCCTTGCATAGAAGATCTAAACTCTGAGGGACAATCCTCACTGGATGCTGAGCCTCATGCAAGTTCACAGGTACTGGACAATTTACATTCTGCTTTGGATTACATTTATTCTCACATCCTATTTCCCACAGAAAGGGCAACTGGAATTGGATTTGATGCTCACCTGACAGATAAATATCCTTCCTGTAAACAGGAAGCCTGTTCAGTTTTTTGCCAGAAATAAAGTTGTATCCAGCAATAACTATAGGAGGGCAGACTTCAGGCTCCATGCTGTAAACACTGTCAGATGCAAAAAATAGTTTCTGGATTTTATACAAGGTATTAGACTATCAAGATGTGATTACAAGGCATACGTTTTTCTGGGAGCCTATTTATGTGCAGCTGAACACAGCTTTTGATTCATGAAGCTCCTTTTTTTTTTTTTATGAAATGCAGTTTGGCAAGTTTTAGCACTTAGTTAACTAATTCCCACCAGAAATACTGAAAGCATGGTTTCCATTTATAGCAAAGAGGATTAGGCTGATTTAGAAATACAGTATGTTGACAGTGCTATTTAAAAGCATATGGACAATTTGCTCCTTTCTTCTCCATGACAAAAATGAGTGGTAACCATCAAATTCTGTGCATCAGAGCACTGGCCTCTCTGTTTTGTCAAGATCAGTGTAATCTTTTCCAGTTGTAAAATCCAATCCAAAGTAGCCTGATTTATTGTTCTTTGCTCTCCTCAAAAGGCACCGAGGCATCTCCACAGCCCTTTCCAGGCACACTTAGTGTAAATCACTGCAGGAAGGCTTCCAGAACACAGCTTTGATTGCTGCAATAGTTCCCAACACTACATACTATTTAATTGCAAATATTTGGTGATGATTTTCTATTAATTGCAAAAGTTTATGCTAGTACACTTCAAGAAATCTATGACAACATAATGCAAGAGGAGAAGAATTATGTTTTGTTTGTTATTCACATATGTCTTGTTGGAGACTCTGTAATTATTCTGCTTGGGCTTTGTGCAAAGAAGTGTCTCAGAGGGTCTTGCAGTGGAACAAAAACAGTCCCAGCACAAAAGATGTCCACACTTAAATCACAAAACCACAGAACAGGGCAGGATGGAGGGGACCTGCTCCAGCAGGGAAATGTGTACAAACACAGTGTGCCCTTACAGAATGAAATAAAAGTGTTCATAATATAGAAAATGGATCCACTGATATAGTCAGTGATCGTTTGTTAAGACTCCTAGGCAAAAGCCCAGCCTTTGAAAAGTCCTGACACCCAGCAAGTATATAAAGATTTCCTATTCACAGGAATATATCTAATGGTGCTGTAGGAACTTCACAGGAAAAGCTGTCACAGGGGACAGCAGGCTGTCACACTCATCCTCTGGCTGCCAGCCACCAAGGGATGCAGGCTGCAAGAAAGCTCAGGGTTTTCCTACAGGCACCAAAAATAAGGTACCAGAGCCAGAACTGATGTTGTGAATCTTTGCCTTTAGGTCTGACTCAAATGTCTGCACCATTTCGTGTTTGCAGAGCTCAAGGAAAGTGTATACACAGAGTAACAGAGGAAGAGGAAGAAGTGGGAGGATCCATGAGCAAATCCATGGAGGAAGTCCTACCCTCAAGTACAGGGAGTTCTTCTGAGTCCTGTGTGGACAGTAATATTTCTTACTTACAGAAAATGCACTGAAATGGCAAATGCAGACCCCCAGCGAGCAGGGAGTGAAATGATTCTCAGCTGAAGTCAGTGAGACTTTGTGTGCCAGCCCAACCTGATATTCCCAGTGATCTGCAGTCACTCTCTTCATCCATTTGCTGACTGCAGTGCATTATAGTGAATGAATAACACCATATTTTCTTGAAGCTATCTTAGACTAATGCCATGAATACTTTTGTTAATCATCCAGAACATTCACAGCCTGTTTTAATTATTTCATCTCCTTTGTACATCTCAATTATTAAAATAAGCAGAAGTTACCAAGAAAAGTGTTAGGAACAAAGTTTAAGCATGAGAACAGCTCTGTGCTCTCAGAAAACATTTGGTTGCCAACAGTTCAGTGATTCATGAAAATCACACTTGCATCTGAAATGTGTGTTTGGCTGAGGCCCCAGGCAGGTGGTACCAACCTGTCAGGCTTAACACACAGAAGGGTTTCAGAGCATTCCAGGACAGTGCTGTTTAAATGAAACAGTCCAGTGTGGGCTTTGTGGATCCTCAGGTGCAGAGGGTTTTAGAGCTTCACTGACCAAAGAATCTGTACTTTTCTATTCCTGCACCTCTTTTAGGGACACCTAACAAGTACTTTGGGGCAGGAGGAATTTAACACAACAAAACCCTTCCTTTTTCCTCCTATTATCACATGCTGCAAATTATGGTAACATTTATGAGTATCAAAACCTGAAAATACTCAGTGATTAAGCCAATAAAGCAACTATGTCAGAAAACAAATTTAATCTGGACAGGTGTGTGGCAAAAAGACTCAAGCCTTTGCTAACAAATGTCAGATGGAGATAATTTATTCTCTTTAAGCAGAGCTGTTCATATTTCACTCTTTAGAAGTGGCTGTTGGAGAAATATCTCCAAGACAAAAATATTGTGCATCCAGAATGCTCCATGAAAGTGTGACCTGCACAGCAATAACCTTTCAAATTGCTCACACCCCTGCCTCTCATAAGCAGCATAAGGCAAGTTTAGGGCTGCATTATCAAATATCAGTCTGGTTACCATCAAACTCCAGAGTCCCTCAAAATACCTGAGCAACTGTCCCCAGATAAACCAGCTCTTGACCAGCAGATGTGTCACATTAACTGTTAAATAACACACACAAAAAGATACACATGTACACACATCTTGAACACAACTTTCAGGGCAGTGCTTTTATGATTTAGTGCTTTCCCAAAATAGATGCATACATCTGCAGACTTGAAACATCTCACCCTTAGGAGCTTTTAAAAATACATATAATCATGCCACATTTTTGAGAAAAACTCCTTCCCATTGTGGGATCTTATTGCACTCAGCTCAGTTATGGATACATGAGTGTCTCCAGGGCAAAGCACACCGAAATAATTGTAATCCAATTGTGCTGAAATATTTAAGGGCATTTGTTGCTGTAAGAACATTCCATTTGACTCAATCAAGACACACAGCCAGAATGTTTTCAGAAATAAAAGTGATGGCTTTTGTCCAGCTCCCATGGTAGTAAATGGCCAGGCTGTCATCTGTCACTGGGCTCTGTGTGGGGCTGCCTGGGTCGTGGAACAATTATTGGTGGTGGTGTTAAACAAAAAGAGTTTCCAGCTCTAAGAGCAAGTTCCACCAAGTGTACAGCTCAATATCCCAATATCCTGCTTTTCTGTGCCAGGAGGTGTCCCAGAAAAGCAAGAAATGACATTTCAGCCTTGCCTGTCCCTAACTGCCCAAGGAACTGTGCTTCCATCCTGGCTCTTGCCAGCCCTTCCACCCTCCTGGTGCCTAAACAAACTCCCCTGCAGCTGTTGTTATTGCTGATTTTGAGGCATGTAAACACAATTTGCATCAGCAAAACCTTCAGCTGTCATAAACCATATTTTGGCAGCTTGGTGTTGACGGTGACTAAAACATGCTTGTCATTGCAAAAAACACAGATTTGGGTTTCTGGTGTCTCTTGTCTGTGTTTGTACAAAAGCCTCCTCAGTCCCCAGTCCAGGAGAGCAGACCACACTCATATGGATACAACAGTGACATACAAGTGTTTACAAGTGCAGTTTTAACTACTGATTTCCTGATTTTTGGTTATTTCACTTTATGAAGGGTTTTTATGTCACCTTCGTTTCAGTTTTGATTTAATGGCAATTAGGACTTGATTCCTTACTTCACAATAGGAATAAAGAGAGGAAGGGCACCCTATTAGTAGAAGTTTGTAAAGTCAAAAATGTAAAAAAGAAGGAAAAATATTACAGCAAAATCACAAGTGATTAATAAAGCTAATCTTTTCATCCTGTAACAATTAGGATGATTTGAACACTTTACCATAGTTGGTATTTGAGAACTACACCCTGTAACTTTTCTGAAGTCCTGCTCTCAGTGTTCACCTCTGGTGGTGAAAATCAAGGATAAATTGTGGCCACAGGGTCCATCCTGCAGTCAGGGTGAGGAAAGATGCTGACAGAAACCACCTGAGAAAGAGCCAGTGAAATATTTCCAGATTTTCTAACCCAAGGCCGATGCTCCAGTTCCAAGTAAAGATAATGCAAATTTTATAAACACAAACCAGCTGCTTTCCTTAAACCAGCAGAAAGTTTCCTTTCAGAAATGGGCCAAGAGGCTGAGCATGCTGAAGGATGAGTTTGTGATGTTACTTTGGAATCAGCTGTCGTTTATCTGTAGGGAACTCGTTATTTAAATACCATTGCAGCTTAAGGCTTGAACAAAAATGCTCTGAAATGACACTTCAGGAGTCACTTCAGTGCTTTGGGTGACACTGCTGTCCTTGCAGTGTTCTGACAAACCCAGCTCACACTTCCTTGCCATGGCAGTGATTTTCCTTGCCCTGTCAAAGTCCCCCCAAGGCTGGCCTGTTAGAAAATGTGTTTATTGAGCTGGACATGCTTTGTCAACTTCCTGTTCTCATTTCTGGTACTGATCAAGGTTGTTCTAAACTAGAGTTTTAAGAACTGGAGAAATTTGTGTCACCATGGGGTGGTTGAAAAGCAGCTCCTTTTCCACATCAGTGGAAGAGCTTAACCCACCCTGTCTTTTCACCTTTTCAAGAAAATAGCTGAAAATTTGATTGATTTTTATAGCAAGAATAAAATGAAAAATGAGTAATGCTTAAATCCTTTATTACTGCCTTTCTGCTCACCTCTAGGAGCTGATGCAATGAGTTATTTATAACATGTTATTTTATGTTTCCTGACTGAAATGGCTGCATAATCTTAATGTTACTGCACTGTAATTTGGTCACAAACAATATTTTTGTGGTATGTGAAGTGCCATCTGAATGTGGTAAAGCACAGCTGGCAGTGGCTGCATGTAAGGAATTAAAGTAGAAGCAGCATTGATATTATATTTTTAAAATAAATTAATTTTTAGGCACGTCATATGTGTATCAAACCCTCTTGTGCAAACATCTATCAGTGTTTAGTATTTCTTGGTTCAGTAATTAGGACTCTGAAAATACAGGTCATGTTCCCAATTGCATATCATTCCAGTTACCTTACTGAGCCATATTTAAGATAAAAGCTACACAGTGATTCAGAGACAAGCCCAGTGTCATGCAAAGTTTTACCTTGGAAAACAATCAACACCTTGAATGTTGGCTAAGAAACAGGATGAATAAGCCAATACACATGGGGACATCAGAATAAAATTAATAAAAGTGTTGAGACTGACCAGCAAGTGAGATGTTCATACATGCAAAATATTTGTCATAATGTCATATTCAGGTAACCACAGAGTTTTCATAGGTGGTAATTTTAAATTCTGGGGAGTGGATGTCCTACAAGTGCACTCAGTGCTACAGAGCAGAGATCCCTCAAGCACTGGTATCACCAGTAAATATGAAAAGCTGATTTCCACAAGGCTCTGCCTTCTCAGAACAGCAAACAGCACTGAACACCTCGTTAACAAACCACAGTCTGTTCTAATTTAGGCCCATGCAAATAGCACTGGAGTTGTTCCAGATTTGTATCTGTAATTGATAGCAGAATTTGGGCAGTGGATGTACACACACACACATATATAACAAAAGCTTTCCTCCCACTACTGTATACAAGGCTTTCAGAGTAAGAAAAGCTCCTTAAAAATACATGTATTTTTAATTACAAGGGTCTTTTTTCAGAACACTCTTTCACTTAATCAATCCTGAAGTGCATTAACTTCTGTAATCCCAAATAATTGACTCTCCCTTGATAATCAGAGTTCAGATTTAGGTTTCTGGACTGCTTGCTTGCAGTGTTTTGTACCTTGTCTTGGAAAGAACTCTGTGAGAGGGCCAGCAGTGAGCAACTACAGTTAATGTGTTTCTGGCTGGATATTGGCTGATGCCTTTTACTCTCTCTGCAGTTTCATTAATGTCTTTCACATGTTGAGATCCCTTTTCATCAGAATATCCCAGCCATGTAGAAAGGTGGCTGAGTGATGCTGGCAGTGTTTTTACAGATGGAGATCTATTGGTGAGGAGAGTGATGCAGGGGGCAGAATGCAATGCTAGAAACCAGTTTATTGGATCTTATTTCAGTGCTCCAACCACTGGATTCTCCTGTCTCCATATAGATTTAAAGGATTAGTTGTAAGCTAAGTCAATTTTACAAAATGCATTCAAGTTGCACTGACTGTTTTTGCCGTGTTCAGAAATAAGCAACAACATCCAACAATTTCATGGCAGGGAAACCACAATAAAGAGCCTTGTGAGTTCAGACACTGCTGGTTCAGTGCTCTGGGGAGTATTCAGCAATGCTGTCAGTGATTTTATCATCCACAAAGTGGTTCATCTGTAAACCAGTGGCCAGGGCCACATAATGGTTCCCCTTGTTCAAGTGGAAGGGAGGAAGAGGATGGTTTGAGCAGTTTCAGAGGGGCAGTTCATAGACTGAAACCTCATGGAAATGCCTAAAGCAAATTATCACTCATTCTTCCCCAGTAATCTCTGGCAGCTTGGGACTGAGGGCACAAATCAGAGCAAACCTGAACTGCCCCAAATTCTGCCAAGAGCTCAAAGAGTCCCCCCAAGCAAAGGATGTGAAAGGGCTGATGTAGCCTCCCCTTCCAGCAGAAATCCTCATTTCTAAGAGATTGAAATGTCTCCCAGAAAGACTTGGATCAGGATTTAACTGTGGACCTGGAACTGCACCACAGCAATGAGCACTTCCACCCACCATCAAACACAACCTGTCCCAGATCATTTTTGGGGCCCGTTCCTTGTCTTCCTTAGCAAAGAGGCTCATCAGGACAAAACCAACATAACAGGCAAAGTGCCAAACCCCAGCAAGATTCAACCAGCAACAGAGAGCAAATCTTGACCTGCTACAGCTAAAATGCAGCTTTGATAGCAGTGTAAAACACCCCATGAAAGAGAAATCCACTGCTGATAAAGCAGGGCAGCAATAAGAAGGTGTCCTGCCCATGGCTGGTGATCAGGCAGAGCCAGGGCAGTGAGGCAGCACCATGGCCAAGCCAAGAAACCCAAACAGCTCAGGAAGAGGCAGCAGGACAGTCCCAGTATGGCTCAGGAAAGGAATAAAGCTCCAAGCTGAGCTTAAGTGGATCCTGGTTCTGTAGGTGAGGCTGGGCAGGGCCAGCAAAGCTCTGAGTGCTCTCAGCAGCCCCTGTTTGTCCCAGGGCAGCACAAACACCTCCTGTTCATCAGGCACGGGGGATGTGGGGTCCCAGGGCCAGATTGTCCCAGTCTAAATCTGGAGGGAGTTTGTTGTGCTTGTAAGATCCTTGAAGTGCCACATCTTTGCTGTCAAGAAACAGCACAGCTTCACTTTCCACGTTCTCTCCCTGTTTTGCACACCACAACTGTCCTGTGCCATCACTGGTGCTCCCAGTCCTTGTCACCAGCAGGGTGGCAGCTGTCCTTGGAGGCACGAGGGACAGGAATAGCAGGGTTGCTGCAGGTCCCTGCCCCCTGTGAAAGTTTACACACCACCTGCTCCAGCCCTGACCCCTTGTAAAATAATGATCCTTCAAAAACACACGGGGTCTGGCCTGGCTCCTTGGGCTCACCAGCTCTGCCCCTCTCAGTGACAGCACAGGGCACTGCTGCCACTGCTTGTAACAGCTTCACAAGTTTACTTTTTCATTTAACTCCTTGTGTTTTATCATCCCTCTGAAAGACACAGACTGCTCGTGTAAGTGGGGGACAGTCTGGCATTGACCAGGCTCCATCTTTAGGCTCATTGGTATGTACTCTGCATTTTTCCCATTCCCTCTCTGCCTGCCTGGAAGGACTTGCAGTGCTGCTTTCTTTATAAAAGGGGGATAAATAGGAGCTTTGTAGGCTTGTCCAAACTCCCTGCACAAACATATAGGGTGAGTGAGTGGCTGACTTATCCTAAGCAATTTTCCACAATCTATACCCGAACTAGACAAAAATACTCCTTTTCTCATATAAGACTAACAAATATACCCAGAGAAAATACACATCTGTGCTGGGGAAAAGGTGTCTTTCTTTTCCTTCTCTTTTTGTGAGCTCACTGGTGAAGCTCTAAACCCCAGAGCTGGCCACACCGGCTGTGTAGCAGTTTGCAGTCCCATGTGTAAGTTCACTTACACTTTTCCTGCTTTAGCTTATTATTCTGATAATAATGAGCCCTTTCCCTACAGCCACCCATTTCTGAAAGCTCTGCTCCAGCCAGGGTCACATTTTGCTTGTCTTGCCCACGTGAACGACCTGCTGTGCGAAGAACAGGGTCCCTGTCATTAACCCCCCCAAAAGGCAGATTTTGGGGTGCAGAGGCAGCCAGGTCCCTCTTCCCCCCTTTCCTTCCTTCTCCTTGCCGGAGGCAGCCCCGTCTCCCGAGGTGCTGGGCTGCTGTAACAGGATCTCCCCGCTGCTCACTGCTCTGGACTCTGTTTTCTTGGCACAGCGCTCCCCAAGACACTTGAAAACAGAAAGCAACTCAAAGCCCTCTTGGCTTCCTTCCTCGCCTCTGCTCCCCCTTTCCTTTCTCGAAACAGTTTATGAATAAAATAGCAATATTCTCTCTTAAAAGCGTTGGGTTACAATGTTAAAATTTGGATTGCAAGGGCTCTATTCAGTGTTCAGAAGTGGCAGATGTTTGCAGCAGGCACAGCAGGAAAAACCCATCCCAGATTCCTGCAGTGGGAAGTTAAGGTGCAGGCTCGATTTTTGGTAGAAATATGAATCCCTGTAGATCACTTGCTGCATATTTTAATGACATTTAAACATAACCAGACACAATTAATACTTGAGAAGCAGGGAGCTATTCTGAGCAGCAGGGGCTGAAAGTGCTGGGCTCCACTGAAGAGTTATTCACCATTCACCGAGGAACGGGCTGGAGAGAGTCTGCAGGAAATTAGCTAAAATAACATCTCGCCCAAATGGAATATTTTAATTCATGCTAATACGAAACGCTAAGAAAATAAATGTATCTGTGAAGGATTCCTGTAAGCACCAAACAATCGGTGCTTCCCATGCTCCTTTCTCGGCGGGGCTGAGAGTTCCAGAAAACGCGCAGGAATTTTAATCTCTTGTGACTGTAGCACAGAGTTGGAGTCTATATGGGGGATGGAAAATTTACATGCACCTGGAAGCAAACATAAATCACAGCCCACAGCCTCCTCCGGCCGTCCAGGCACTGCAGCTCATTCCAGACATTTCCAAGGCTGGAATATTTGCTGGTTTTTGCCCAGCGCCGTTCGCGCTCTCGCAGCTCGCAGCGAGTTCAGCTGTTGCTCAGAGCCGTGGCTTGGCCCATCCTCCATGGTTTGAGCCTGGCTGGGGATCTGCTCTGTGAAACGGGAAAGTGAGAGCAGCTGGGACTCAACAGGAAATCTGTCACATCTATAGAGCCATAAAGAAGCAGCGTGTGATCCAAATATGCTCAAGTTTGCAGTTCTTCGGCGCAGATCCGCTGACATCAAGGGCTGTGGGGCTGACTCCAGCTGGGAATTCACCCCAGCCTTTCCCTGAGCTCACACCAGCCCTGTGAACACAGGAACCCATTTCTGCTCCTTTTCCCATTCCCTCCCTGGCAAAATCAGCTGCAGGAGGTCCTGCACCCAGTGGGACACACCTGTGTGGGTGCACTCATGGCAATGCCACATCCTTTGGGAGAACCAGGCCACTCTCACCACAGAACTGCAATTTCTAGTGCATAAACATCCTGCACAAAGTATAAGAGGAGGTCTGCAAGAGTTTAGGGAGAAAATAAACCTGCATTTTCCAAGTTTTTTCTAGCAGAATAATAAAGGGAAAAATCCGTATCTCTCTGTTGTTGCAATGCCAGAGGTTTGTTTGCCAAGATTTGCATTTAATCTTACCTACATTACTGTAGAAAATTAAAGACATCTGAGAAATCAGAGGAACTTCCAGATACACCCTATAAAATGCTGATACAATACTGAGATTGTGCAAGTACCTACAGATAAATCTTTTGGTTTATGACTCCAGTAAGGGCAGTTTGTTGGAGATAAGTAGCATGATAGTGATACTAGCCTGATATCACGTTACCTACTATAGAAAGAAAAAAAAAAAGGAAAAATGCAGCAGTTGGTAGCAAAGTGTTTCACAGACTTGTACTCCACACTCCCTAGAGCAGCAGCATCCACAGGGACAGCAAGAGGTTCAGAGCCAAGTGCTGTTCACAGCAGGAAGGTGTGGGGATGTGCCACTGAGAACTCAGGGCAGATTTTGTGACACTCTTACTGCTGAGATACTGGAGCGTGAAAATTGGTTTGTCAGTGGTATCAGGAGATCTGCAGGCTCCTGTGCTTACCCCATTTCTGCCTGGTTGTTCAGAAATCTTACAAGGAGAAAAGGAGGAAAAAGGGAGGAATTAGGTATGGCTGTTGGTAGGATGACTGATCAGAGATAATTCCAAAATACTCATATTTGCAGATAGAAACTGTTCAAAACTGCCCTATTTGCAGGTTGCAAGTAACCATAGTTTTACCAGCACCTAGTCATAGTACTAAAATACACCAACTGGAAGATCAAATTTTTGTGAATGCTCTTTTTTTTTAACAATAGCAGTTTCTAAATATTACAAGATGCCTTTCACATTACATACTATTGTTGTTTAGCATAACACAATAAGTATTTAGGTAGAAAGAATATTTTTCTGTCTAATTCTTTTGAAGAGCTTCGACTGCTGGAGAAGTATGCAGTAGCTCATCATACTGATTTCCATGTAAAACAGATTGAGTTTTTATTCTGGTGTGCAGTGAATAGTGGATAAAAATCCATTTTTCCTTTTCCTGCAAACTTCTCTCAAAGACCACAAATAAAACCAAGTTGCATTATGCATCCTGAAGACAGCAAGCACTTGTGATGCCATGAAGAAAATTCAAAGGCCAAGGGCCTAGATTAATATTTCATCATCATTTAGATTCACTTTTAGGTCACCTCTACAGATTTACAGAGTGCACACACCTGAGGCAGCCATCAGTGGGGTTGTGTTAGTCTGGCACACTAAACTGCTGCAGTGAGCCTCACCCAGTTAAATAGCAGTGAAATCCAGCTGCTGATGCTTGCAGAAGAAAAAAGATTCTCCACAGAAATTTTGGGGATAAGTGATGGGTATTTGTTGCATTTTAGGCTATAGGAGAGCAGCAATGAGGATAATGCAGCATAGTTCATTATGGAATGGAGAAGCAAAAGAGAGCTTTATTTAAAAAACACTACACTTATATAGGGTAGTTTGTGCAATACAAAATAGAAAAGGCTCATTGGTCCAAGAAGACAACACCTCTTTGAAAATATACTTTCTGCAGAAAAATCACGTCTCCAGCAGGTGTTTAACCATTGTCGTAATTTCTTGTCCTTGAGCAGCTTTCCTGGCCCCCAGCAGTATCCAACAGGAATTTGTTGGTGGGTCAGAGGAACAGTGCCAAGCGGTTCGGATCAGCCACAGGGCACAGCTCGTGCTGGCTCCCTTCTGCTGACACTTAATTCCAGGCACTGAGGTGATAAATTGGATTCTCAGGAGAAGGAATCAGGCACAGTGCAGGTGATGGAGCAGCTTGGTCCCACAGCACTGCTGGGTTTGTACCGAGGTGAACCCAGCCCTGCTGGGGACATGGAGGTGACACCAACACCTCACCCCAGGGCTGGAGCCAAGGATGTGAAACTGCTGCTGCATCTCCTTAGAACAGTGCCCTCAGGAGCAGCCAGAATGTTGGGAAATACTGTGTTTGGTACAAAAACCCAGTTCTAAAAAACATCAAAACCCGTGTGGGGAGGTATTGCAAAGCAGCCAATCGTGTGTTGAGTTTGAGCTCAGTAGAGTGTAAATAAATGCAAACATTCCCCGTTATTAGTAAGAAAATAATTGTGATAGTTTGTGCCTCTGCTTAATTTAATAAAACTGTTTTACATCCCTGGTATGTGTGCCTGTGGCTGGTACTTATTAAAGGAGGCAGTGTGTGCCAGGGGATGGTAGTCATTAAAAAACCAGTGCACGCCAGAAGCTGTCAGCTCACTGCTGAGTATCAGGTGCTGAAAACATTGGGTTTAGCAAACAGAAGAGAATTAAGGCAAAAGCAATAATGTTAGACTAACATACAATGTATGTTTTTTCTCTAAAATTGGTCCTCCAGAACACAATATTGAGTGCTGTTCAAGCCTGCCCTGCTGGGGAGCTGCACTCTGGTGTGGGACCCTGGGCAGCTCATCCCGAGCTCAAGGGCAGTGAGCAGGAATGGGATGTGCCAGTGCAGTCCCAAGGCAAGAAAAGCATTTTCAGTGCTCACAAGGAGCTGAGAGAACCCTCACTCAGGGAAAGCTGAGTGCTGGCTGCAAAATACACTATAAAGGAAATAGCTCAACTTGAATCCCTGACACAAAGAAACATTTCCCTTCCCTCTGGAATCCTTGGCTGCATCTCCTGCCACTTTGTGCATCCTCTGCACCTAAAAGAGGGAACCCACTCAGTCCCAGATGTGAACATACAGTACCTCTGGCTCAGAAGATTATCAAATACCACGATGACAACTCATTTTATGGCTCTAGTTGCTGCAGGAAAGCACAGATGTGTAACAGGAATCTGACTGCTTTGTATAATCTTGGCTACTTAACAGAGATGTGGGAGAGCTCATAGGAGAATGGGGCCTGGGAGGATACAACTGTGCACAAGAACTGGAGGAGGGTCACACCCTGCACTGTCCTTTTGCCAATTTAGAAGACAATTACAGAGAAGAGGCTTTGCTCAAGCCACACACATTGAAAAAAGAAAAAAAAAAAAAGTGGAATTAGAGGGAAGTGATTAAGAGAAGGGTTAAGAGAGGGAAGATGTAAATCCAGTCCCCTGGGCTTTATTTAGAAATGTCTGGCAAGCAGGACTTCCATAACAAGTCAAAAGGCACATTTTCATTTTGAAGTCATGACAAAATGCATGTTATGCTCTGTAATGTTACACTTCAGCAGTTACAATTGGTTTTAATTAAGTTTGGGCATGACATGTACACACACAGATGCAGAAATGGATGGCCTGAGTTAACTGTTGGTCTCCTGGTTTTCAGGAGGAGCACAAAGAACTGACATTACAACTCTGGATATTTCGCCACCACCTCTCAGCCTCTCCATTTTGTCTCAGGACAATTTTGCACCATGTGCTAGGCTGTATAAAAGCCAAGCAAAACCACTTAAAAACGGAAATTATCCTTCATCTTAGGGAGATCAAAGAGGCAGCCAAAATTGCAACTCCTACAGCATTTATGCAGACCACAGTATAGAATGAGATCAGTGAAAGTTAATGAAAGCTTTTGTACAGACAAAAGGAGAAACAGGATGGGGATGTAACAAGTACTTAACTTGCACTGAAGTGTTTGTCTTGGGAGCCCAAAGGATAGAATAAATGAAATTATTAGAGGTGGTAGATTCATATGTTCACTTCTCTTTCAGAGGTTTCTGGTTCTGGCTGTTTCTATTCTCCATGTAGGCTGAGTGCAGACTGGTTGTCCTCCAACCTGCCCCTCCTCCTTAGAATGTCTCTAGAGCAAGGCAAAGTCCACAGGTGACCCATTCTCGGGGATTATTTTCAGGAATTAATTTCTCTGTGCAAAGCTCTGAGGTTTTACCAGCTCCAGTAGCCCAAATGTTTTCAGCTGGAGACAATCTGAGCAGCAGTTGAACTGTCAGAGCAGGCAGAGCCCACCTGCCTCCAGGTGCCAGATGTTCTGAGTGGTGCCAGATGTTCAGAATGGGCACAAGTTCCACTCAGAACTGGACCACCATGGGCTCATTTTTGAGCAGTGAACAGCAAATGTGTATTGCTGCATGTCAGAATTTACTTGCCCATAACTACAAAAATCATTGGTATTTAGGATTAATTTTCTCACCATTTTTCACACTGGTAAAGCAGCTGATAAAGGAAAAGAAAGAAATATTCTTTTGAGGAGAAAGTTACACCATGGTTTGTTCAGCACCTCTACCAGAGGGAGCTGTTCAGAAAGACCAGAACAGGTTAATGTCAAGCCCAGCAGTGTGGACTCAGTCATGTAAAAGGAAAATAGTTATTACTTGAAGAGTTGCTGAGAAGAGCTTTACTTTCTCAAGTAGGAAATTAAGCTAACTACTTCAAAATGGAAAATTTGAACTGCAGTCAGAGTAAGTGAAAAAATGTCCTCGGGTTAAAGTGAGCTACTTTGGCTTAGGTCTCTGAGTATTAATTCCTGCCAGCAATACTTAGAAAAAATATAAACTTAATTAGGACAGAAGGACTGGTGTGGGTATTGGCCTTATTTTTCCAAATCCTTCAATGTTGCTTCATTTAACCCTGCCAATGAATCTTTTCCTTTGATCTTAAACTAACAGGATTAAAACCAACTTGTTAAAATTGAATCCTGAGGTCACAGTGAAGATTTGTTGAGGCAGAACTTTGTTAAAGCTGCTGTGTTTTCTTTTAGTTATTTATGGAGTTTTACTTCAGAGTCCCTTCATTATGAAGGTAGATAATAATTGTATTTTACAGTTAGGCTTTAGTTATAACAAAGAGCTATTTGTTGCCATGATCCAAGGGGTCTGGAGCTGGAAAGGGCTGTGTTCTGTGAGAGGGCTGTCCCCAGCCTCTCACAGCATCGTGGTGTTCAGGGGGCTGACTTTGGCCTCTTTTTTGGAGGTCCTACACTGTCCTTAATGGAAATAGGTGGAAGTTTGAAAATAAACCATCTCAATTGTGAGAGTTCCTTTTGTGAGAGTTCCTTGCATTTCATGCACACTCCAGCGTTTGCCCTGCAAGTGTTCAATGCCAGCTTGGATGAGGCCCTGGTGTGGTGAACAGCACCCCTGCCCAGGGCAGGTGCATTTGGAATCAGATGATCTTTAACATCCCTTCCAACCCAAACCACTCTATCATTCCATGATTCTACTCAAAAGGTGGACATGAATCCCTTAACTGAGTCAAGCCAGAGACTAAAACTGTGCTGAAATCCCATGGAAGAGGCACCTGAGATGATTTAGCCTGGGACTCTCATTTAATCACTGGGAGCCTGCCCTTGGTTTTGGAATAAGGACTAAGTTGCAGAGCATTGTATCATTTGTTTTCAGCATCTTTACAGAAATTTTATGTCTGAAGCATTGGCAGCAGTCTTGAGGTTACTCACATTAATAATAAACTCTATAACAGCATTTACTGCCACACAGAAATTAATAGGTAAATTAAACATAGTAGTGGTTTCATTATTTAGCAGTGGCCTTACATAACAATTTTATTTTTATTAGCAGGGGTGTTACATTGTAAAGATTGGCTGCATTATGAACTACAAAACTACACTATAAACCTTAGCAAAGGGGCCAGTCAGCCACGTGTAAGTGCTGCATTCCAGAGCCAACACTAACCCAGTCTCATGTCTAACATCATTTAGTGCAGAGCTAATGAGAGCAAGTCAGGAGAGACATAAAGAGTATGTATTTATGTAGAAAATGTGAACCTTATTCCTTTACAAGTAGTCATGGAATATATGTGCATGTAAGTAATGGTAAATGAGTACAGCACAGCCATAACATTAATTCATAGAGATTAATTCATGCAGATGAAATACTGGAGCAGCTCAGGCCTGTGTTAGTAAAATGCTGAGGAATGTCATTTATGGGAAAGCCTTGAGCAGCTGTCATCAGCTCATGAGTGCGCTGGAAAAAATACGGTCAGTTAAAAAAATGATAGGTTGGGGTTTTTAGTTAATATAAAGCACTGCTTTTTGTGCTGAGTGGGAAAAGAACACCAGGAGATGTGCCCTACAATTCCATTTTCTGTTCATTGCCTTTTTGTTATAAGTCAGCTTAGAGGTATTTCTCATGTCTCACATGACTTGGTTGAGAGCTGCCTGGGCACTGTGCTGGGTTTGGGGCAGGTTTTGGTAGCTCTGAGAAGCTGCCACAAGCTCCCCCCATGCCCAGTGGAGCCAGTGCCAGGCTCAGCCCATCAGCAACAGTGGTGGCACCTCTGGGATAACAAATTTGAGAAGGGGAGAAGCTGCATTCCTTGGAAACACCTGTGCTGGAGCAGGGGAAGGTGTCTTAAGGTTTAATTTTGAATTCTGATTTTCCTTCTCTGATCTAATTGGTAATAAATGAGTCTGTTCTGCCTGTGAAAGTCACTGATGGATCTCCCTGCCCTCATCCCCCTCCACAAACCCTTCCTTGTCTTTCCCCTCCCTGCCCAGCTGAGGAGGGCAGTGGTGCAGCAGCTCTGGCATCCATCCAGGATCAACCCACCACAATGATTTATGTTTTATTCCAATTAAAGATCTGTGGAGTTACAGATTATATTTACTCTCCCAGTCAATTGGCCGGATTTTTGATTGGCCTTATTATATACTAAATTCCTCTGAAGTGATATAATATTTACTTGTAGCTTTGCCTGGGTGCAAAAGAAAATATAAATTCACATTTTTCTCTTATTGAAGACTAATCATGTATCATAAACAGTTTTGAACAGACAAGATGTGGATCAGATTGCCTTCTCATATGATTGTGTTAGAATAATTAATTAGGGATGTATGTATGAAAGTAGCATTTGTCCTCTAATTGCCTGAATCTGTTCTGCATACCTATGAATTCTTCATTCCTAGTCATTTATACCATTAGAAATGTATTAGTGGAGTAAAAAGTGGTAAAAGCAGTTGACTGGTAGTGAGAAAATTTCCTAGAACTAAAATAATGGGGTATTTGTAATCAGCTCAAGTTATAAATACTTCAAGTTGCCCTTTGAAGAAGAAAAAAAAGCTGCTAGTGTAGAAAATGAGGAGGGAGTTTCATCCACAAATATTTACATTGAGAAAGACATTTTCTACTAAGATGGAAAAAATGCAGTCATGCTTTCACACTTTCAGAAGAATGGCCAACGTGTGGGTAAGAAGTTGGCTGATTTCTCTGGACCATTTACAAATAAAGATGAAAAAACAAGTTGTAAAATTTCCAAGCTCTCACCAAAACAGCAGCAGCAGTCTGGGATGCAGATTCCAAAGGCATTCCCAGTGCCCCCCACAGCAGAAGAAGCACTGTGTGAGGACAAAGAAACATCTGCTAGAAAGTATAGAGATTATTATTTTGAATTTAAACAGATTAGTCACAATTCTTGATTTGTACTGCACTTACTCTGTACCCTCTTCCACTGGCTGAAGAAATAAGAAAGCAGAGAGAGGATTTCAGAGAATGAAAAGTACAGCAACTTGTTTTTCCTGACTTGCTTTTAACTTCAAGTTTAGAAGGAAAAAGGCTTTGGATTATCTAGAGAATTGAAATATGAGAATTAGTCGTGTTTGTTCTTGGTCATCATAAGAAATGGTGACACAAGGAACATGCTCATCTGCACAGACAAAACATTATCCAAAATTACATCTGTTTAAAGCAGAAAACCCTCAGTTCATGTGGAATGCAGCCACAGAGGAGGAGACAGCACAGAAAACCTTGGGGTACTTTTCAGATGAGAAGGAATAATATCAGAGCCACAGCCAAATCTCATTTTAGAGCCAAAAATAAACGTGGAATGATGCAAACCTGAGCTCCATAGCCCCCAGTGAAGATCCCTGCTGCCTAATGAAACCCAGATCCCCAAGTTAGGTACCAAACTACTTTTCAGTCCAGTAAAAAGAGATAAGCACCTAAACATTCCAAAGAGCCAAACCCAGCTTGACACTCTGCCTTCCAGCTCCTGTGATTTCACCTTTTCACACATGTCAGCAGGACTTTCACTGCTGAGGTGAGAATTATAAATGTCACAGTTAACACTCAGCTTTTTAAAGTTTGAAGGGCAAAGTGTTGTTTCATGTTGAATATTAGCTTCTTCCTGAAAAGGCAATAATAAAAGTGTCAGATATTCCCTATAATCTGTTTAGGCATGCCAGCTTTCTTTACAGAGCATAAAAGCTTGGCTGTGGAGAAGAAAAGCTTTGACTATCAGACTTGCCTTTTTCTCCCTAACTATAATAGAGATATCATCTATATTTTCCTAATGCTTTGAATAATATGTGTTAAATAATGTGAAAAACACGGTTCACTGTTTTTAGGGAATTAAAAGGTTTGATAAAATGACAATAGGAGACAAAACATAAAGCAAAGGGTTAAAATGGCCAGGTGCTTGGCATGCTGCTAGGAGCACACCACTGCTTTGGGAACACTTTTTAAAATACATTTTACAATTTATTTATTTGTTACATATGTATAGATTTTTATGCATAGTTAACTGTTTTTGGGAACTGTTTAGCATGGCTACTCTTTGGGTTTGCTTTTTTAGAGTATGCGTGTTTTTTGGTTTGTGGTTTTAATTTTTTTTTAAATTTTTTTTATTTGGGTGGTGGTTTTAGCTGGTGAGTGTTGGTAATTGTTGTGTCAGCTGCAGGGTTTTTATTACTTGTTTACAGGCTGTTATTTTGACTAGGCAGGTAGTTTAAGCATACTATCTCTAAAAAACTCATGTCTAACTTTTACTATTAACAAAGACTATATCCATATAGAAATGCTATTTTAACATTATACATATAGCATTTATCCCAATACTTGCAAAGAGCCAACAACATGTCATACATTTATAACAAATAATCACTGCAGGCTGGTCTGAAAACTCAGTATCCACATCCTTCACAGACCTGTTTTCTCTTTCAGATGCGTTTTTGGGCACTCAGAACTTCACTGGCAGTTTCTTGTGAACTTCAGGGGTGGAAAAGGAAAATCAGGCAGCTTTAATGCTGGCAGTGGAGCTCATGAAAGCAGCCAGTGGGGTGATGGAGGGATTAAGCAGCAGGAGCCCTAACCCAGCCCCTGGTGTGAGCACACGTCCCAGCGGAGCGTGGACGCTGCAGCCCTTCATGGAGCTGGCATTAAAGAGCAGCCCTGCATCACATGGGCTCCAGGCAAGGCCCTTGACACCAGAAAGAGCTGAACTCTGACCTTGGCACCTTGATTAGCAGCAGAGCAATTTGTCAGGGGTCACTGTGTGCGCGGGGCTGCAGCAGCTGGGCGCTCCGGAATTCCTAAAGCAAACAGCAAGGAGCTGCACCATGTGCTCCTCTACACGCCCAAAGTGCATTAAAAGATTGTTAAAGTGTTCAATGGGAAGGCCCCATGGCCAGGGCAGCTCTGTGTCCCTTCCTTTATTCCTGTGATCACACACTGTCCCCCCAAGCTCCCTCCAGGGCACACAAGGGCCAGCCTGGCTGGGACGAGCAGCTTTGCAGGACTTTTGTGTTCCCCAAATTGTTCAGTGGCTGTTTCACATGACTGACTCCCTGACACAGTGCTGCAAGGACAGAATTGCTAATTTTGCCACAGTTGTCCCCCTTTTGTGGCGTTTTCCCAAACATTAATTAATCCCCCCAGCTACACAGCGAGATACTGAGAGGTACAGATCTGAGACACAAGGCAAAAGTAATTTCATGGTGGGTGACAGGGAATTTGGCATATTGTGAGCCCTAGATGGGATTTCTTGGAGTATTTAGAGTTACATCATAACTCTGAATGCTTAGAGAAGGGACAGGGCTGTATTGTGGTGGCAGCACTCCAGACAGATCAGGGGCCTCATGCTGGGCATGGACACAATGGGCAGTGTCCAGCTTGTGGCCACCTGCAAAAATCTCATTTTCAGTGATCAGCAATACTTGAGTGTTTTAAAAAACAGGCCATATTTCCCCCATCATGGTCTTCTCCAACCTTAATGACTCTCTGTGTCCCTCTGGTTCCTTTCTCCTGGCACAGCATCAGCCAAATCCCTGCTTGTGTAGGCACAATTTGTCACTGCAAACCTGGTGTCCTAATATTCCCTGTGTGCAAACCAGCATATTTTCCCCTATATTCATTCTCAGAAACAGATGAGCCTCCTTTTCTTTCTTTCTTTTTTTTTTTTCCCTTGAAAATTTTTCCACAAAACTAAATATGAAGCAGATATGCAGTGTGGATAATTTCAATCTCCTGGATAAAGCTGGTAAACTGTGAGTAACTTAAAAATGATCTGAAAAGGTGCCCAGGATGACTAATTGCAGGTATCTTTACCAATCTCAAACATATAATAAATATAAAGGTGTTGTGAAAAACTCTTGGTTTGGAAAGCTCTCTAGTAATTCCATATTATGTGTGGAAAGGGTGGCAGTTCTACTGAGCCAGTGCATGTTCTGCAGCCAGGCATCCAGCAGAGGGTGGGGAAGTGGGTAAATATTCCAAAGGGCTGTATTGCAGTGATCCAGAAAGTGGTAGGGATGAAAAAAGGCAGATATCAAAGCCATTAATTACAGCAGTCAACTGAGGCTGGAGGGCAACCAGGAGAAAGATAAATATGCAGGCAAAACTGGGAATGGGACATGACACAGAGCAGGAAACCAATGGCCTGATGCTGGAGCCAAGGGAAAACACAAGGAGAACTAGCAGAGAATCAGAGCCCACCACAGGGACTCAGATTTAGGATGAGGTGTAAGCAGTGCCTGCTGAAGCTGGGTTTGGAAACCTGCTCCCCTCTGCCTCCTTGGGTCTTGAGTATATGAATATAGAGGCATGGATCTGACTCACAGAAAATTAAGATTCCCCAGAGGTAATTTCAGTAGCTGATAAAAATACAAAGATTTGCAATTTTTTGATGTTGTTGAATATTCTGTTGTTGTGTTTTTGTTTGTTTGTTTGTTTGTTTTATTTTATACTGGCAATGTTCATTTATGAACTGAAGCACTGAGAGTTTTCATTCAACAGGACAGGTTTCTTTAAATAATCTACTTTCAACAGAAATGCATACTTTGGCATGAAAAAATAATTCTGTTCCCCAGCGTCTCTGGAACACCACAGACTTGAAAGCAGAAGTTTTTGTTGTGTAAGCAAAAAAAATGTGCATGTCAAAGCTGAATTTGCTTTATTGTTTTCCTTGAAAATATCAGCTAAACTTTCCAAGGGAATACATTTTAAAAGTCCACAGTGGTTGATTAGAAACAAATCAAACCAGATGCACGAACAGCCTTCACATGAAAATTCCCAAGCTAGACTAGATCATACTTTGGAACTGAAATCCTGTAGCAGATTGAAACCTGGAGATTGAGAAAATATGTTCTGGGCTCTGAATAAATACACCCCTGAATAAAGTCAGATGCCCCAGAGCTGGTTGCCCATCACAGGGTGCATTCTGCAATGTGTGTCCTGCAGAGATGAACTCTGGATGTGCTTTCAGCTTTAATCTGGTGCCTCTGTCACATGTCACCCTCCCCTAGTAAAGATATTTACTGACACACCACTCTCTAATTCCTGGAGAAAGGCATTCTGCTTGTCCAGAGAGAGCTCTTTGTGCACTACATTTGTTTATAGAGTTACTCATGCAGAAGTACCTGCAAGGTCAGGACCTACATTTTCTCCCAGCAGCAATTATGAGCTGCATGTTAATGGTGAAACCACTCATGACTAAATGCTACAGCAAATGCTGGTGTAGCTTCAGGGGAGGAATGCCATTCCCACAGGGAATCTGTAATCAATGATATAATTAATGAACAGATAATTTACACTGTGACTGCTGTAAACTCACTGTCGTTGTCTGTACTGTCCTAGTCTCATCCTGTGCCAAAAATGAGCTATTCACAAATAGAATTTCCCACAAATAGAACCATTGGAATGGTTTTCTAGATGCTTTATTAATGCTGAACTGTGAGGCAATGCATTGACCCAGTCTGTGAGCCCCCACCTGATTTGTTCCTGTTTAAATGTGTGTAGGAGAACATTATCTTTGAGCAAGTAAATCCTGCAGACAGGTCCTCAGCTACACTGAGTTACTCCAGCACAGAAATCATTTCTCTTCCTGACAAATAGCACCTCTGAAGACTGAGGAGAAGCTGAAGGATTCAGTATTTTAAAATTTGAGAAACCACAGAGATAAAAGTAAAAAGCTTCATTATTCAATGTGCCTCTGCCCAACTCAGCACCTGTTGGAGTCCAGGAAAATGCTCCTATGAATGTCATTTTAGACTCATCCAGCATTTGGCAAAACCTTTGCAAAGGGTCTCCCCCAACATGAAAAAGAAATTTTGTTAACTTTTAAAATACCATTTCCCTTTCTAGAAGTTTTATTTCATTACAAGCGCCTTTTAATTTTTTTTTTTTTTTCCTATTACAAATGCAACTAACACAAACTTTCTTCTTATAAATCTGAGTTAATTAAATTGGACTATGCCAGTGTAAGCAATCTCCTTTTAAATACAGGCTCTTTGGTTCCTGAAAATCCCTCTTATTTGGAATAACTGCTGCTACTTCAAAGCATCCTGTGAAAACCGAGGGCTCTTTCATTTTTTTAATAAAGAGATTTTCTGGTCCAAGGGGGCACACCTGATATGGTTTGCATCCAAAGCAAGTGGTCTGTAATAAGTGGCCCAATGAAAGTTTAAGCCTGCTTTCAAGGGTCATCAGCTTTTCTGACTGTTACTTGATCTGTTTAGAACTGGCTAATTTGTTAATCAGAGCAAAGCTTCAGACTTACTGTGATCACCTCCTTAATGCTGTTTTCACACACTGATAATTAAAGCAAAAATCCTATACAAGGTTGTCATATGCTTTTCTGAAAACACAAAATACAGCAGCACCTGGTAGAGCATTAAATCATGCCCCAGATGTCAGAAGTTTCTTCTGTTCATACAGGGATTTAAAACTCATTTTCTCCAGTATTTTTCATCAAGGGTTTTCCTCTGACATCCTGCCTATCAGTTGAGTTGATTTTCATCCCTCACTGCTTTATGGCTGCATGTTCTAGTGAGATTAGTCCCTATTCAGATGGTGAATAATGCAAAACAGACTTACCATCCTCTCTGAACCCTAAAGCTGGGCACTTTGGTTGCAGCAAGCCTTGGATCCCAAAATGATGCAGTTTAAGGGTTTCTCTGCATGGAAAAGTCTCCATGATATAATCTGGATCTAAAAAAAAAAAAAACCAAACAAATAAAAATCAGAATTAATTGGTGCCAAACTCCAGTTTTCAAATTAAACTTCAGTTTAGTTGAATCCTTCCCTAAGAGCTTCACACTAAATAAAAATACTCCAATGAAGAGAGCTCCACACAGGTTTTTACTCAAGATTTTCTAGGAGAATTCAAGCTGTGTCAGGCCAGTGTTCTCATATAAACTGTTTTCCCTATTACAATATGGACTGTGTGTAGGGAAAAGAGAGAGAAAATAGGGGAATGCAAACTGCATGTCAGCTGGGAAGTAAGTGACCTGCTTGGAAGAATATTTATGTGTATTTTCCTAACTTGGCTTGGGAGAAAAAAACAAAACATCAGCTGTGAGCAGGATGTTTCTGCCACTGAAAATCCACATGGTCGCACTTGAGAATCTCCTGGAAAAATGAAATGCTGCAGTTTAGAATCTGGAGAGTTTCTTGGAAAGGCATTTATCCTAACATGCATCAGGCAAGGCTGTGTTTGCCCTGATTGAACTCTGGTCACTCAGGAGTTACCACAATAATATCTGCTTTTAGCTCTTTAGTTTGCTAGAGAAATGCACAATGAAATCTTTCATTTAAAATATTTGCTGATTTTTTTAGACTGTTTTCTCTACCTGAACAGACAGATGTATTCACGTGTGAGCTTGCTAAGGCACAAAGTCCTTCTCTTCCTCACTCTGCGTGTGTTTAAGTCACGGAGAGAAATTCAGAATCATTGTTCTTTACAGACTTTCCAGTCTGGGAGTCAGATCCATGACTGTAGGCCAGTCTCGTGGCATGAAATAAAATATTTCTCCGGAACACCAGAGTTAGTCTTTAACTGATTTACTGCAGTTAAACAGTAACAGTGAGAGTGTTCATAGTCCCGAGGCTGGTGGCAAAACCACCCGTACAAACAAGGCATTCATGAGAGCAGGAGACAGGCTGAGCTCTCCCTCAGCCTCAGAGAATGGGGCAAGGAAATCCCAGCCCAGCTCTGCAGCCCAGCTGGAATAAATTCTGGAATGAAAGGTCTCTGGGTACCAAGCAGGAGCGGGAATGTTTTGAAGGTTGCAGGGAAAACGTTTGGTCTGCACATGAATGTGAAGTCACCTCCGAGCCTGGCAGCAGATGAGAAACAGAGAATATCCAGCAGTGGGACAGGCAGCTGGGTATTCCAGGGAATGATGCTTCTCCTTCTTTGCTAGTTGGAAGAAGAAGGTTTTTTTGTTTTTGTTTTTGTTTTTTAAAAAAAAAAGGTTATTAAATCTTTCGAGGTGGATGAGCTAATCTTCTCCCATCCCTCCTTTTAATTTCCAGCACACTGGCTGTGATCAGCCAAAAAATCAAATCAAGCTACTGGGTGCTTTGCTTAGCTACCATTCAGCTGAAACTGTCTTTATGTCAGATGATCTATGTATGATCTCTTCATTAAATAAAAATTGCTCCTGTTTACATGGCTTAGGGAAGAGCAGCTCAGCCACTGAGGAAGCTCTTCCACCTTTCTCTGTCCATCTTTAGCTGGCAATGCTGGTCACCAGAACTGTGCAAACTTCCAGAGAATGCTCTGCATGGGCCTTTCCAAGCTCTTGAACCACTCATGGTCAGAATTTATTTATTTATTTGAACACTTTGGGCGTCTCACGCAGTTTTCTGTGTCCTGTAAATCCCAGGCTGCCTGAATACTTATGGAAATACCAATATCTGTGGAACACAATGGCCTTCCAGAATGTCTGCAATTTTGCAACCTTATTTGTGTCAACAGAAGACAGGAAATTGAGTGTGGCAATAGCTGGGAGCAGCAGTGGGGAGGAGCAGCTCCATGGATACCCTCAGGCCATGGATGGAGGGCAGGGGGGTTGTGCCATTATTTATCCATAGCATTGTGAAGGTACAGTTAAAAAAAAATCACTGCTGGGAGAAAAGAGGAGGGTTCAGAGGCAATTTGTAGAGCAGATGTGCTGTGTTTCCACTTCCTTATCTCATTTTTGGACTGCTGTAGGATCCAGGGAATGCTCCATAGGGTGGCTCAAAGGGAGCAGGAGTCTGTGAGCAGTGCCCCTGTCACTCCAAAGTGTAAATTGCAGATTTTACACCCTCTCTAGAGGCAAAGCTGCACTGCCAGGCTCACACAGCTGAGGTGGCTCAGGGATGGGTGATGCCCCTGGCTCCAGCATCCTGTGCCCTCTCACCATCACTGAGCCATCACTGGCAGGTCCCTTGCAGGAGCCACCAGCCCAGGGGCAGGTCTGGAGAAGGTCTGAGAAGGTCTGGAGAAGGTCTGGAGAAGGTCTGGAGAAAGTCCATCCTCCTCCTCCTCCTCCTCCTCCTGTCCCCAGAGAACAGCAGTGACACTGAGGCTGGGATCTCAGCTCTGCCTGCATCCTGCATCTCCCTGTACAGAAATCCTGCTCCTCCCAGCAGTGCAATATAAAATAAACAACCTCCCTGGGGCAGAGGGGTCAAAGCAACAGATATTTCATAAATAACACAGTGTATAGAAAAATCTCAGCTAGAGCCCACTTGCTTTTAGGGTCTCATAAATATTCCCCAACACTTTCCCTTTGGAGAGGCATTTTCCACAGCTGAAGTCTGCTCAAAACAGGTGGCCAGGGTTGTTTTGCTGTTTGTTTGGGGGAGCTCTGCAGCAGAATTACAGCTGCCATGTTCTAGTTTTCAACACGTTCAGAAAATAGAAACAAGTAGTCTTCTTTGTGGAGCTACAGACAGACACAATCAGCCAAGTTTTAAGGCTGCTTCAGTGCTGGTGGAGTTCTCACCAAGGGAAATATTTTTTGTATGAGCAGTAGGATTTTTCTGATTGCTTTTTGTGCTTCACTCGCAGCTTTGAAAGCTGTTGACACACATGCACAACAGACTTTGCCTTTTATTTTTTTCTGCTCAATTGAAAGCAGCTTTTCTTTCCTTAGATTTATGATATCTTG
Organism: Muscicapa striata striata; assembly: GCA_030060385.1. Classification (NCBI taxonomy): domain Eukaryota; kingdom Metazoa; phylum Chordata; class Aves; order Passeriformes; family Muscicapidae; genus Muscicapa; species Muscicapa striata. The sequence goes on along the minus strand of JAREIS010000002.1, from coordinate 5,633,546 downwards.
TTTTCCCGAGTATTAAAATGCTTTGAGAAAAGGACAGAAAAATATATTAATTTTCCACAGGCAGTATATTTTAGTAGAAAATTGGTGAATGCTTATGTTAAATCTAAACAACGCAAGCTGTTAAGACATGGAAATACAATATTAGCAAGCAAGTTTTTAAAAAAAAGATAGTTAGGTAAGAGAAACATAGAAACAACTCCCAGACCTGTGCAAATGATCTATAAAGAATCAGCCTTATGTATAAGGATATGGAAGCAAGATTTGTTTATCATGACCTTTAACAAATCTGTGTTATGATTTGGAGCTGAGTCCACCCTGGATCATCTGTTCTGCCTCTTTCAGCAGCAGAAAGTTCAGGGCTTCATTGAGTTCAGGGCTGGCTTGCAACAATTAAATGATTAATCCTAAAATTGGGCAAATCTCAATTCAGATATGATGCTGGAGCCCTTTACCTCAAAAGTAATGCAGCAAAAATAGAGACATGGATTTTGTGCAGTTTTTTGAGGAAAGGTCTGAAGATTTGTACACAGTTTGCATTTTGCCCTTTGGCTCTCACATAATTAAGGACATCTCTAGATTTGTTTTTCAAATTGAGACCATGAGGGGAGCAACAGTGAACTCCTGTGTGAGCCTACAGGGCTCTGTTTGCCAAGGTGCAAGGCTTTTCCCAGGAAAGGAAACAAAGGCTTCATTTGAGGGAGCTTTATAATGAGCCTTTTAGAAAAGATGGGGAGGATGTGTTAACAAAGAATAAATGTAATGGAAATGGAGATATTTAAATTGTACATCCCATAGAATTATCTTCAGGGGTTTAAAGGTTTTAAAACTTGAGATGTTCTTGGAGGGGAAGTCAAGCATGCATTTTTTTTAATGCAGGAAAAAAAGTCAAGATGACTAACCTTGCACATATTTAATTTAGCTCCACCAATGTTTATAGCAGGGGACACACAGTGTTTTACTGCAATAAGATGAATATTTATTAACAATTCGAAATGATCTGTTCCAAAATGTACAGTGCAGTCCCAGTGATGTTTGACCACAGAGGTCCAGGTGTTTCCTGTCTGAGTTTGGAAGGCTGCTGGCGTGTGATGGGATACTGAGCCATGCTTTTATAAGCTTAATAACTAAGTTAACTAAGTTTAATACAAGTTAACCAACATTTTACTCTGTTTTATCCCTCAAAATACAAACGGTTAAAAATTTTTGGCATTGCCTAATCTAATGTGGAGGGTGGACTCAGGAAATCTATTTAATATGCACAAGGAGCTGCCACTGCTCTTTATTCCAACTTCTCTGCTGGAGTTCTGTGAACTGTTTCACTAACAGGGAATGGGAAAGTGAGGAACTCAATAGGAATTGATATTTTCTGCATTGTGTGTTGATGGTAATTCCCCAGTGTTTGCTGGTAATGGTCTGAGTTTGGGCTTTGTTCTGTCTGAACAGTGCAGCTGGGCTCACTGCACTGCCCCGTAGGTCCTGTCTCAGCAAAGGGTTTCAAGACTATTAAGGTGACCTTAATTAGACTCTTTTCACACATCCAGAAAGAATTTTAGTGCTGACTGTACTTGCAGGAGGCTGCAGTGATACATTTCTCCTCACCCAGACAAAGGTGCAATTACAGAAGATAATTCCTGAGAGCAGGGGTGAACAGAACAGCTCCTGGCAGTGTCCTGCAGTCCTGCTGCCAGCTCTGGGACCCCTCTAGGACCTTTCCTTCCAGGAGAAACCCGAGCAGGAGTGGAGAATGAGCACTTGATGATGTCCTGAAAAGCTCCCAAGGCCAGCCCTTGTCACTCAGCCACCATAAAATGAGCCAGAAACTCCAGTGTTAGAATCTTCAGACAATTGTACTGACTTGCTGAGCTTGGACTCCCCAGCATTTCCACGTTGCCAGTGTCTGTGTCCAAGCCACTGAACACAAATCCAGTGACAGGCAAGCTGACCTAGTTTTCCTGGGCTCCCCATGTGGAAAGCTTTACCTTGGGACCATAAGTGCATGCCATGTTTAGAAAGTGTGCTCCTCTCTCTCTTCTCAGGGAGGAAATTAGGTTTCTGTTTATTTCTGTTTACTGCAGAAAGGCTGCTAAAGCTCTCAGGGTGCAGATTTTCTGTGGAACTCGGAGCTGTGCTGCTGGGAGCAGTTGTACTCCTGTGTGGTCACCACATCACAACAGGGAGAAGATTTCAAGAGCATTGTGTTGTTTACAGAGCCCATTTCTTTTGGAAAGCTGCTTTTGGTGGTAGCTGTTTGCCTTGGGAAAGGGTGAGAGTGTTGTCACATTCTCAGAAGGACCAGAAGTGCTTCTCCAGGAAAAGCAGCATGCAAGTCCCTTCTGGAGAGATGTGAGCAGCCCAGGGAAGGCAGCTGGTGCCAGTTAAGCTGAGCTGACCCAGTTCTGCAGGTCCTCAGGAGTGTTTGGGTGGAATGAGGGAATGCTGCCTGCTTCCAGCTGTGCCCACATGGGAGGGCAGCCCCAGCCTGCCACAAGCCCTGTTTTATCCCACCCACTCCAAGGAACAACCAACTCCACAGTGCCTGGGAAGGTAGAGCTGAATTGCAAAAACCCCCTGGGAGGAGAAGGGAGCACTGATTTTGGACAAATTTCTAAGCCAGCAAGGGAAGGTATCATTAGAAAGCTTGATTTCTAAAGAAGCCAAGGCTGTCACTCGGGAGCCATCTAGTGCCTGCCTGGTCCCTGCATGGGGAGAGTGACCACAAACTGCCCAGCTGCCCCAGGCCACACCAAGGCACTGGGATGGGTCAGATCCACTGCCCCAAGAGTTAGTGTCCAGTCCTGTGAGCTGACCTGCATAGAAATGTTTTGGTTCTTCTGATGATTTGCATGTCAGTGCTCACAGAATCCAACCTCTATTTTGAGTGGTAATTAACACACTGGCTGCAGATATTAATCAAAGGCAAGAGGGTGAGGAAATGCTCCCTGCACTGGTTTGTGCAATGTTTCTATAGGTGGGAGCAGAGGTATGGGCAGGGCATAGCTAATCCCATAAACTCCTTCCACACTTCCCATTCACTCTGCAAGGACTGTTCAGATTAAAGGATGTGCTCTGAGGATGGGAAGCAGCATGTCTGGGACTTTCCTAAGTCCCACCAGCCCTTGTTTTTCACTGCTTCTTTCTCAGTCTCACCTTTTAAACTTTATTTCATTATTCTTTATCCACTTGGGAGTTGTGGATAAAGGGAGTAGAAGTATGTAAAGCAAACTTCTTCTTTTATCAGAAATTTTATATTCAGGCTTTTTTCTAAAGAAGTCTCGGGGGGGTGTGACTGTTTTTATGTACTCTTACTGAAACAGAAAAAAGTCTTTCTTTTAGTTGAAAGTTTAGGAAAAAGGAACAGAGCTGACCCAAGCTATCTTCAGAGAGTCTTTTCCAAAAAAATTCATGCATTAAAAGGTGTTTGATCCAGCTGCCTATTTTCACTCACAACACAACAATCTACCTTTGAATTCCAGACTCGAAGGTGATTATTGCACTTTATTTTCCAAAGTGACCATAAAACACTGTTAAGCACCTTCACATTGCTGCAGCCCAGAGCTGTGGCTGGAGTCCAGTCCCTGCCTTTCCTGCTGCTGCAGCAATTCTCCTTTGAGCTACCCCATCCTCAGATCCAGCTTGGATCCTGCAGGAAAAACCCCCTGTGTCACTTGACACAAGAAAGTGGCTTTGGAGATCAGCTGGCCCTGCTGTGTGCCCACAGCACACAAAACAAGGAGAAAATCTTTGTTAAAGAAACACTCTCAAGAAGTGGTTTCTGGTTAAAGATTCAATATTGTCACTGTGATCACTCCAGGTAGAAGGAGGTGGCAGAAAAGAAGTTGTTCTATGCCCAGAAATGCTAATCAGGCTGCTTCTCTATAAATTAAAGCCATTTTTCCTCAAGGATTTTCCTTTGTTGCCCTCTCCCATGAGAGCCTCAGCCCTGTATCTCTGTGACCCATCCACTGGGCAGCACTCAGACATGCTGTGGATTTCCCAGAGAAAAATGTGTTCTGAGGAGTCCCCACGAGCTCTCAGGACAGCTGGGGCAGCTCCCAGGCTTCCCATGCCAAAACCTTCAGGAGCTACTGCAGGGAGATGAGACCACATTTGTACATTGGAAAATTTGCATTTTCCTGCAAAGTCAGGCTAGAAGGGACCTGGAAACATTTGCTGGTCACTGAGGAAGATCCTTGTCCTTTTCTCCTTTTCTCCTTCTCCTTTTCTCCTTCTCCTCCTATTCTCCTTCTCCATTTCTCCTTCTCTTTCTCTCCTTCCCCTTCTCCTTTTCTCCTGCTCCTTTTCTCCTTTTCCTTTTCTCTTTTCCTTCTCTTTCTCCTTCTCCCCTTTCCCTTCTCCTTTTCTCCTTTTCTCCTTTTCTCCTTTTCTCCTTTTCTTCTTCTCCTTTTCTCCTTCTCCCCTTTTCCCTTCTCCTTTTCTCCTTTTCTCCTTTTCTCCTTTTCTCCTTTTCTCCTTTTCTCCTTTTCTCCTTCTCCCCTTTTCCCTTCTCCTTTTCTCCTTCTCCTCCTCCTCCCTGAGCAGTATTCTGAGCAGAAGAGGATTTTCTATGGCAGCATTTCCAAGGCACAGTCACACTAAAGCAGAGGTGAGCTCCAGCCCTGTCCTGTCCCCTGCTTTTTGTTCCCCTGGCTGAGGTAAAATTCAGTTCTCAGGGTTTGAGTTCAGAGGCACTTCCAGGCAGCCCTGGTGGATGGAACCCCTAGTTATCAGGGAGATTTTTGGGATGCAGAAGGCTGGAAATGAGAGCACCTCTTTCCCCCTGTGCTGACTGCAGCAGTTTTTGGTGCAGGCGCCCTGGGGAAGCCGTGGTTCAACGTGGCCTTAATGAGTAACACATTTGTACTTTCCATTCTCCATCTGAGAAAGGGCCTATAAATAAAACATATTTGCCCTCAGATCAAGAAAACCTTTTTCTTAAATAATGTCATTAAATTTTAAATTAGATGGATAGGCAATTACTGGTGAAAATGTTAAATACTGGATTACCTATGAATATGACCTAATTTAATATAATTTCATAAATGCTTGAATTCAATTAAATAAATTTTTTTGTGTAACATTTAAACTGTTTGCTTAGCTTTCCCCAGAGCTCACAGTAGGTTACTGTGAGCCAAACAGCATTACAGCATTTGTTTAAAATGCCAGAAGGCTTAGGATAGATCCCATACACTTGGAGCTGAATCCCCAGTCACTGGACAGCCATTTCTGGGCAGAAGCTGCTGTATTAAATAATTGCTAGCTAATAAATGTATTTTACACACATTATAAACCTGGACATTAAACCCTTCAGAGTAAATGAGATGTTTATTGCAGAAAAATATGTAATTTGCTGTTTTGACCTGGGTGCGTTGTCATGGAAACCGAAATCTTTCTTGAGCAATAAAAAATCTGCTTGTCATCTGATTTGAGCTGGTTATTTGCACAGGTGGTTTTCTTAGCAGACAAGTACTTAGTAAAAACAAATCTATTCTTTCTCAATAGTTCCATTATGTGTTTCCACAACAATGTGTTTCATTTCACTAGTTTTGTAATTAATGATCCATTATCAACTAATTAAATCGCATTCAGATTTTATATGAGTTCATCTGTTACACAACACTTGCTCCCCAATCCTCCTTCCTGGGTGTGTTAAGCTTGGAAAAGTTTTAATTAATGGTGAGAATGAAGTATTGGAGGTTGCAGGTACTTCAGACAGACTAAAGTAGTAACAAATGTGGACACATAAATATATCCAACAGTTTAGTACCAATTTCCTTCAATGAAGTAAAACAACAGCAGGAATAATTTAAATCAGATTTCCAATCAATCCCTATGTAAAACTGTTGTAAAATATTAAGTTCGTCTGTTTGCAGACAATGGAAACTGAAATATGAACTATGCCAACAGTCCCAAAATGTCATCCAAAACAGAATTTAGCTTAATAGACAACATCTTTGGTGTTAGGCCTGCTCTGAGATGGGTGAGAAGATGTTCACTGGCTGATTTTGGATCAGGTTTGGGATTTGCAATCTCTTGGGTGGAAGCTGCCACAGCCATCACACGGGAGAGCAGATTTCACACACAGTATCACAGCAGTATCACAAAAAGCAGCAATACCAGAGCTGAGGTGGGAGCTCATAAAACAAAAGAAAGCACTTTTGATCACGTGGTATTTTAAGGGGAGTTTTAAGACAGAGATGACACAATGATGGAGCTTTCAACAATGCCTGTGTGATTTCCCTGGCTCTTCTGAACTGTTTGAGCTGGAGACTGGTGATAGCCAGGATCAAACAGGAGCAGCTGGACACTGGTTTTTCATTTCTGTGCAGTGCAGAGGGGTCAGGCTGGCCAGGAGCTGGACATGGAGCTGCTGGGCTGGGAGGGGTGGTCAGTGCCTTTAAAACTTTTAAAACTTTAAAAACTCTTTGGGATGTCTTGGGGTCCCCTCCACGAGCCCCAGCTGTGCCTCAAGAGTGAGCTCACCTGAAGGAGGTAAAGACCTAAAAAAAGAAATCCTGTGTCCCACCTGCAGGTACAGGAAAGGTTAAAAGGAAAATTTCCAATTTGAAGCCGATGGCTTCAAACTGAGCCACTTTTCTTGGTGGTTTTTGAGCATCTGCTACAAAGAAGCTCTGCAGGACTTTAGATTTCAAGAAAATACTGGAGGCAGATAACAGGCCCTTACACATCCCTTTGCCAGTGTAGCAAATAGTGTAAACAGCTTTTTAAGACCGATTATACAAGTGATGTGTTTAGTCTACAGGCTGGGTACCACTAACTAAAGCACCTTTGTTTCTGCTTGGAATGACTTTATCAAAGATTCAAGTTTTATACTTTCAGTGGAATGTTAAACCATGTGCAACCCTACTGCCTTGGGAATGCAGTGCTTCAGGGCAGTGTTTGGGGAAAAATGTTATTTGATTTGATTGCTCTGTTTATGGAATTTTGCCAGAGGACAGCAGTATATTTATCTAGTATTATGTTTAAAAATAAATTTGGAGTTTGTGCAAAAATGGACACACAGAGTATTGTAACTAAGTCACTAGATGGCACCACAGCCCCAGGAACATGGGAAGGACACACACAATTCCTGAGTTTATCTGGAATCCAGTTTGCTTTTATAGCACAGACGAGGAGTGATGGTGATGAGAATTGCCACGGAGCAAACAATGCTGAGATCTCAGATCTCACACAGGGCTTTGCCCTGTGCCACACACTGACTGAGGAGGTCAGATCCTGGGACACAACAAGAGGCTCAAGGGGATTGTAACTGGAACAAATATTTCTGTCCACAAAAAAAAAAAAATGGAAGAAACTTCTCTGAAGAGTGGAAGGAGCAGGAAAAGAACAGGTTTTTAATTTTTTGGGAGGACTCAGGAATAGAAAGATCTGTGGCCAAAAGTGGAGTGGCAGCTTTAACACATTAAAAATGCCAATAAACTTGGAAGGGCTGTGCTTGTGGAACAGAAATTCTACAGAAAGCATGGAAAAAAGGAAAGACTTTCCAGACTGAATTGGAGGGTAGATAAGAGGTATTCTAGGGATATTATATTTCCTTATCTTGGAGAAAGAAAGTATTCTGTCCATAATCTTACTATTTCCCTGAAGATTAGTGAATAGCAAACCAGGGCCAGCTCCTCATCTGCTGTTGACTTTCATGGCTCCTCTGACTTTAAGTGAAGTCACTCTGAGTTAAACCAGATGAAGATCAGATCTCTGTGAGTTTGAAGCATTTATCAAGGGAGCAGATAACATCTTTTTTTTCTTTTTCTTTATCCTGAAGAATATTATTAAATTACGTGCAAAGTTTGGGCATCCTGTATTTTCCCTAAATTGTGTTAGCAGAGTGGTTTTTCTTGAAGCACTCAGATGTTCTGGTTGTTACTTGCATTCTTCTTTACTCGAGCTCATCCAGGCTGGTGCATTGTGTTTAAAGCAGCAGTTTGGTGATCCTCTGGCTCCCCACACTGTGTGAGCTGGGAGCTCTGACTGATGAGGTTTGGCAGGTCTGGCTGTGGTGCCCTAAGCCATGAGCACCTCCAGCTGCTGCTGCCTCTGTGCCTGCCAGCATCAGCGTCCTCTGCAGAGGGTGACACAATGGGACATGTGTCAGCACTTGGGGTGGCCCAGTTCAGTGAGCTGGCAGTGCTGGTGAGGGCAGTGGGAAGGGCAGGAGTGAGGGATGGACACACTCCCTGCTCTGTGTCTTTCTGTGTGTCTGTGTGTGTCTGTCTGTGTGTCTGTCTGTGTGTCTCTGTGTGTGTCTGTGTGTCTGTCTGTATGTGTGTGTGTGTCTGTGTATGCATGTTTGTGTGTGTGTCTCTGTGTCTCTGTGTGTCTGTGTGTGTGTGTGTGTGTGTGTGTGTCTGTCTGTCTGTCTGTGTCTCTGTGTGTGTCTGTCTGTGTGTCAGTCCAGCCCTCCCAACAAAACACTGGGCACCTTCTCAATCTCATCCCCTTCACAGGTGTTAATGCCTCAGCCAAAGCCTCCCAAAACTCACCAACTTTGGATCAATTCTGAACAAGGAGTCAAAGTGAGGGGCTTCCATTCCATTATTAAAATTAAAACAACTTGCAGTTGTGTTTTCTGACATGACTCCAGTGTTTCATGTTCCTTTGTCCAATGAGCTGTTTTGTGCAGGGTCTCCTTTCTCAGAGACAGCAGCAAGTTCAGAGTGAGCAGTGAGTGAGGCTGAAGCATAACCTTGTTATTTTTATTAAAAAAATCATATTATTTCCCATTATTTCCAAGCCTGGTAACCATGTTTTTCCTGTTGATTCAGTGAAAATTTTCCCTGAGGTACAAGTTTTATTGTATGAAGATGCTTTTAGCATTTTGGAACTGGTGTTTTCAATGACTCAAAGTCTCTGAGTAAAAGAAGAAACTTTATCAAAATCCTAACTGCTGAATAGAGGAACTGAATTTATGTCACCTGGCTATCAGACAAATATTAGTTTTAGCTATGGAGGATTTAGAAGCAAGTGAACTCAAATTTTCTCCAAATTTCACAAATCTGTGCCTGAGAATGCCCATTTGTCTGTCTCCTGTCACAGCTCCCAGGGATCTGTGACACATTAGAGCCATGAACACCATAATCTCAGGAGAAACTGCAAGATGAATTCTGTGATGTTCAAATCCTTCTTTTCCAGCTGCCCCCTTTGATTGCTGGTGCAGAGCTGCCTGGCTGGCAGAGCAGGGTGACAGCAGCTCATCTCCACTGAAGTTCCCAATTAGTCTGTGTCCAGCTCAGACTGCTGAGATGTGCATCCAGCCTTCCCCACACCACTTGTCTTTCCACAAAAGCAGGGGAGGAGTGATTTTGCCATTTGGCCAGGATGTAAAGCCTTGCTCTGGCAGGCAGAGTGCCTGGCTTGCAGGAGGTGCCAGAGAAATGGGTCCTGCTCCCACACAGGCTGGGCTGGGCTCTTCCTTGGGGCAGAACTAGAGCTGATGAAATGTTTCTGTTTGGTTTAAAGCTAAGGTGGGTGCTCACCCACTTTGGACAACAGGCCAGTGTAGCTTTTTTTCAGGAGATCATAGCAACCCTCTCAAAGGAAGCTCAGTGGGTTTGGGAGCTGCTCTGGTGACCAGGTGAGACAGACAGAGCATCCTTGCCTTGGTGCCATGGGTTATTCCAGGTGACTCTGTGCCCCTGGAAGTCACAGGGAGCTCGATCACTGCTGTCACCAAGCAGCAGAAACCATTTGGTACCAGTATCACCCTCCTTCACTGAGGTGTGACATTTTCAATTGCTTCAAATTGGCAGAGAGCTCGTATAATTGAAGTATTTGAATAATAAGGCTCATTTCCTCAGAAATGTTAACAGGGCTGTAACCCAGTGCAGCGTGGCACATGGCCCCTGATGCTTCAGTGCCTCTTTCCCCTTAATCCTGACACCTACAGTGTTTTTAAAAAAAAAAACCATAAATATGGAAATATGAAAAATGGCTATGGCAGTTGTATTGCTTTAAAAATACTGTAATGGAATTTGTTATTATAGGTCATTACTGTGCACCCATAAATATTTACATATTTTTATGCTGTATTCACTGGCCATGACAGATTGAAAAGAGTTCTGTGGTTTCTGTGTTTTAATAACAGTGTGTTTCTTTCAATATTTTCCAGTAGTCAGCTGCATATTTCTAAATGATCATTCTGGAGGTTGCCTCTCCAGACAGAGATATAAAAATATATTTAACCCACTTGTAATATATTGGATTTTTCTCTATAATCTCATTAAAAAGTGTGCAGTGAACACAAACCCATAATTTACCTGGTGTTGTAGTTTCATTAAACATCAAAAGGGTGCTTGATGGAGTAGAATAATCCTATTCTGCATCCTTCATTGAACATCTTTCAGAATAAGTTTATTCATTTAATTAGAAGGTTTCTCTGTGTGAAGATTGCACTGGTTTTACCAGTCTGACCGAATTTGCATTTGTTATCCAAAGCACCCTCTATTTAACTGCACTTAGGATAAGTGTGTTAGGACACGTGCTGCAAAATATCTCCACAAATTGGTACTTATTTTTAAAATTGTGTTAGTACTAATTCAAAAGTGAAGGAGCAGAGAAGCTCCATTACACTTTAAAGTGGAATTTTCCCTTCAAATCTGTGGATTAGTCATGGCAAACAATGAAATGTTTAACTCAACATTAAATGGGATTATTAAATATCTTTTCAAAGTGGAAAATCACATGCATTATTCTATCCCCAGTACAAAAGGACAGTGAATTAGTTTCTCTCTTCATTCAGTATAAAACAATGATAATACCAGGGCACACTTCAGCCTCAGAGGACCCTGCTGAACCACATCCACTGAAAACTCTCTGGATGGTTTTAACATGAAGGTGACATTCTTTGTGATTAAAACATGGCTTTGTTGTCATCACAGTGAGCCTTGTAAAGGTGGGGATGTTGCAGGCTGGGCTGTTGTAAACTGGGATATTGCAGGTCTGAGCTCCCCATGCCAGGCCTGCAGACAGAAATTCTGGAGGGATGCTGAGCAGCTCAGCAGACAGAACACTCACTCAAATGGAGGCTTTTCATCTCCATTTTTCTCTTTTATGTGTCTGGCTTTGGGGAGTGTGACCTTTCTGCCATGGGATCGATGTGTCTGTGACCATTAATTCCAGGGCAAGCAGGGCCTGTTTGTAAGGCTGGAGATCAGGGTGTAACACATGGGCAGCTCTCTCCCTTCTCCAGAATGGATAGGTGGCTAACTAGGCAGTTCTCCTCCTAATCAATGCCATTGGCTTCCCTGGGAAAGGGATGAGCTGCAGACATGCAGAGATGGATGGCTCTTCAGCATCCAAAACAGCAAGAAGGAAATAGAGCTGGAATACTTTAAAAGCAATTTTTTTCCCTTCCATAATATCTGACTCCCTCTCATGCCTCTGCTGGGTTAGGTGCAAGCTGATTTCCTGCACGGTATGAAATATATTGCAGCTATTTTCTAGAATTAGATATCTTTTTTCATGTGAGTAATATCAAAAGAAACATTAATAGAAGTAAAAACATTGCTGAGCCCTGAATTTATGGTATTTACTCCCAGATAAGCATGGAAAGTTTGCAGCCAACTGTGCACAGTTCTTTTTAAGAAAAAAAAATATCAGATGGAAATTATGCCAGGCTAACAGGAATTGTCTTTCCTGGGCATCTGAAAGGATCTTTGGAAGTAGAATTGCTGGCTAATGAGATCATTTGAATACTCTTTGTACATGGCTGACAATCCCACTGGACAGGAGAGGTTCACCATCCTTCACCTCTTGGCCTGTCTCACACTGAGCCATGACAAGGCTGCTGAAATGGATCCCATGGAGACAGCTCTGGAGAAAAACAGGGGAAGGGCACTCACTAGAGTTTCATACTGCAGCTCCTTTGCAAAGGGATTCCTCCCAGGAAAACCCTTCCTGTGCCCAGGGCTCGAGTCCTTGCAGTCCACACAGCACAGTGCCCTCTTGGATTGCAAAAAGTCTGTAACTGGCAGAGAATCCCTTCAAAACTCTGAGCTTTTTGTACTCAGCTATTCCTGGCTGCATGAATTTCTTGAACAAGTATGAAGAATTCTTCACTGTGGTGCACCAAGTCTGTTGTTGAGGGTTAAAGGCTTTATTGTGAGCTGAGCCATTAGTGCTCAGAACTAATCAGGGACTTTGGGGTGACCAGTAGGAGATAAGAGATACCCAGTTCTATTCAGGTGATTGCTTCTTTTGTTGCTGTAATTACTCCTTGGAGGCTGGTTAGTAGTTAAAATAACCTGACACTTTTGTTAGACAAATCCATGTTAAACCAACAGGACAGGTAACTTGAGGCAGAAGTCAGAAATAAGACAGTGGCCACATCATGTTTTGAGGCTCCCTTAACAGTCAGCACAATAAAGGGATTTTTATCCCTGACCAGGTTTTCACATCCAGGGCAGTGGCAAAATTGCTTCCATAGAAAGGAACTAGATGAAGAAAAATGATTGCTTTTGTATACAAAATGTTTTGAACATAGGAGATGCATTTCAAAAATATTATCTGTTCATAGGATGAAGTAAAGTTTAATAATTTGATTTTGTTCTGAATATTTCAGGGCAGGAAATAAATCTTGATTTCCTTTAGCATTTGTGTCCAGTCCTCTCCTCCTGCCACTGTTCAATGTCTGGCTGTTCTTGGATCCTGTGATCTCCATTTCATATTTGTTAGAGGATTCTCTCTCTGAGCTTTGTGCCATCCCCACATCAGGCTGTAGCAAACAAAACAAGAGCAGGTACAAAGCCGTGCCAAAAACTCAGTCATTGAGCTAAGAGCAGGTTTTGGGCTGAGTCAGCATCTGTGGTGGTGCAGCAGGCTGCTGTTGTTCTGGGGTGGCTGCCACGGTGTGCTTCAGCAGCAAAGCATTCCCCTCAGACAGTGTGGGTGTAAACCTGTCTCCAGCAAGTCAGTGCCAAAATTCCCATCAGCTTCAAGATGAGAGTGTCTTTTCAATTCTCTGGGCTCAGTGTGAGATTTCTTCTGTGTGGCATGCTGTGCTAATGCTTTGCTTTTCCCACATTTCCTGTGGATTACTTGATATGACAACTATTTGTCTTTATTATAAACCACCTTCTTCTTTTTCTTTTTTTTTTCCCTTTTTATTTAATTTCACTTTCTTGTTGCTTCCATCTAGCCCTCCAATGAAAAAAATAAAACATTTACCATAAAGCCAAAGTAAGTGTGCTCTCCCTTTGGATTTGAAATAAATCTTCAACATCAGCTTGAAGGGCAGGTGCTTGAAGCTGTATCTGGAAGATGTTGAGGTGAAATACACTTTGAGAAATGAGAAATGGCAGAATTCCTTGGCATGTTAATGCTGAAGTAGCTGTGTTGATCCTGTCCAAGTGTTGCCTACATACAGCTACTGAGAGAAACAAATCTAAGTTTGTTTTAAATAGATTAGTCAAACTTCACTAAGTGCTTGTGTCGACATTCTCATTGGAAATTAGAGTGACCCTAATGCAGTTTCATTCACTTAGAAAATTGATTACCTGTATGGACAGAGCATTGCAAGCAATAATATTCCCACAGCTTAATGAGTTGCCATTCATCAGCTGACTGTCAATAACTTCTTGTCTCTAGCTGCCATCCAGCCCAGTTTCCTGTCCCTGAGAGGGGCTGGCAGCCTGCACTGCTCAGGGCTGCAATCTTTGCACCTCCCTTGCCTTGAGATCACACCCAGCCATAGGAAGTTTAGACATTTCTTGAGTGATTGCTGGGGACTTTGTGCAAACAGATCTTCTCCACTTTCAGGTCCACCACAGAAACTGTGTTTGAGTGCATCCCTTGCAGGAGAAGAAAAAAAACCTATTTCTGTGCCAATTTTGGGTGAGGCTGACACAGTCTGTGTCACAGGACAGGGTGCAGGCAAGAGGGGCTGTGGCTGTGTCAGTTTAATTCAGCCTGGAGAAGCTTTGGGGTGACCCAATTGTCTCTTCCAGGGCTTGAAGGGAGCCTGTGAGAAGCATGGAGAGAGACTATGGACAAGGACAAGGGGAATGGTTTCACACCAGCAGAGAACAGGGTTAGATTAGATTTTAGGAAAAAAATCCCTTATTGTGAGGGTGATGAGATTGCCTGGAGATGATGTGGCTGCCCCATCCCTAGAAGTGTCCAAGGCCAGGCTGGACAGGGTTTGGAGCAACCTGGGACAATGTAAAGTGTCCTTGTCCCTGCAGAGAAGTTGAAACTGGACAATTTTTAGGATCCCTTCAATTCAGGACATTCTGAGATCCTTTGTATTCATTTCTTTTCAGGACTTCATGGAAAGCCAGTGTGCTCTCGTGTCATTTTTGGCCAGAAGTTGGTTGGTACAGGGGTGCACTCACACAGGTAGTTTATTTGCAAAGAAGGTGATTTCTGTGAGCTGATTTACCATCCTGAGTGTCACACAGGCTGAGCTCCAGCTGGGCTCTGTGTTCATCCAGCAGCTCCTGCCCCAGCAGCAAAAAAAGCTGTTGGAAAACTGACCCAGTTCAATGCTTTGAATGCAGAGCAGACAGACCTTGAGCAATGCTAATTCAGTGCAAGGGGCCAAGGTAGATGCAACCACAATTTCAGTTTTTCCATCATTATTTCCAATAAGTGCTCCTACAATTTTAAAACTCCACCAAGTTGACAATACAATGGAACAACTGTTCATGAATTGCACGGTTTAAATTAATTATGAGCCCCAGTGAAGGAAGTAAGATGAACAAGTGAAAAGAGCTCTGCAGGGCTTTTCAAATTATTGTAAAGTTGGGAAAATTGAGCCCACTGTGTCTATTACCCACTTTATAACAGTTGTAACTCGATTGTTTTGTTTGTCACACTGCTGGATACTCTCATGGATCTTAAAGCCTTGCCAGTTGTTTTATTTATTGGTAATTTTGTTGAGTGCCACGGTAAAGATGAAATAATTGGACTTTGTTTATGGTGCCAAAATACCCTTTCCTGAATAACAGTTTTCAGCAGTCAGTGCAGTTAAATAAACCAATGGTCTGGATACTGGAGGGAATTGGTTATTTGCTTCCTGATTATCTTCAGATTTAAATCAAGTGAAGCACAACTGGGTTTAAATTTTGAAGCAGCTTTTCCCTACCTTCCACTGTACTTGTACTGAGACAGAGTCTCTGTGTGGAGTTTTCTCCTCCTCATGGTCATCCAAACTCACTCAAATTCACTCCTGTTCTTGACAGGGACTTTCCAAGAAAAGGGCAAGTGGAGGGTTTGGAAATAAATGAACTGAACAATTGAACAACGCTCAGTCAGTCTCTCTGTTCACTTCATTGGTAGCACCAGTTTCAGGTGTCATGAAGGGTCTGATTTTTGGAGATTACCAATGTCTCATGGACAGGTCTCTCTGAAGCCACTGAACCACAACAGTCTATGTGAGCACATCTCTGACTCCTTTGTCACTCTGTCCCAGAATATTTAGAAACATCACAGCTAAACCAACCCAGGAAAAAGGGCATTCTGAAGAAAAAAAAGGGTCTTTTGAAACCAGCAAGGAGTACAGAACCACAGGCAGGAAAAAGGCTCTCAGTACAAATGATGGGGTTTGGAGGGGCTGCTGTGGCAGAGCCAGGGATGTGGGGCACAGGAGGAAAGCAGGAGGATTATTATCAGAGAAGCAACACTGAAGGTTGTGGAAGTATCAAGGACACTGGTGTTTTAGTTAGATAAAATGACAGAATTATTTGATGCTTATGAAAGCCACTGCTGGCTTGCCTCTTTTTTTGGTAATTCATTCAGCTTGCCTTTTATCAAGTAAAAAACTGTTTCTAGTTATGCTGTATGAAATTTATCATTTGAAATGAAAACATTCCAGTAAATCACCTCTTTCCCCCTTCTTCTCTCTTCCCCAGAACTCCCCAAACACCAAAACACAACAAAAAGGATGAAAAACGAAGCTAAAACCCAAAAATTTACTAATCTGCTCATTTAAGTGTTGCCTTAACATAGCCAATGAGGTCTTTGCCATTATCTGCAGCAGGCATATAATTGTGGAAAATTTTAAAGGCCCCATCTGGCTCCCCAGTACATTTATTCTAATTGTGCAAAAGCAGGGATATTCTTGCCTCTCATTAGGATAAGCTTGCTTGCCTTAGCTTCTTTCTCATAACAACATAGGTCAAAGAGGAGACACCTTAATGAGAATCTCAGTAACATAAACAGGAAATGTGGTTCATTTTCTTATCTTCATTTGCAACTCAAAACTTCGTGCCCAAAATGAAAACACTAATTTTCTTTAATTCATTTTTTTGCTTTGTCTTTCTCATGGTTCTTTATCTATTAAGCAGGGCAATTATAGGATGTATTTTCATCATAAGTATTAATAGTTCCATTTATGAATTAATTTACCAGCACAGGAGCAAGGAACTAAAGTACAATATAATTTTAATTTCTTGAGTTTATCTTTGGAAACAGTTGTTTTCACTTCTTCAACCCACAAATTAGATGGAAAGGAAAAATTACATAGAGCCAGAGCTATTTAAAGTGGAGATGATCAAAAAAGAAAAGAGCAGAGCACTTCAGCTTTCTGTCAACACGTATTTTGTATGCATCACTTTCACAGCATCATATGGAGGCCAAAGATAACATTCCCCATATTTTCCCTATGTGCTGGGCAACAAGAAAGAGGGAGACTCTTCCAAGCCTGTGATTTTATTCCTCACACCCAGAAAAAGCCCAGGCTTGGAGGAGGTGCCCAGTCTGCCCTGAGCAATTGCTGAGCTGCGAATTCAGGAGAAATCGACGTCAAATTAAATAATCCCAGTTTTATTTCCCTTATGATGCAATTCAGTGTGCATTGCTTGGCTGGCACAGGGGACACACTGAGCCATTGTATCAGGCTGAATTGGCCAAGGTTGGCAGGACTGGGGAATTGCTCCAAAGCCCACATGGTGTGTCTGTCTTCTGGAGCTCAGCTACCTCTGGGAAATGGGGTTTGGAGGAAGGGCTGCCCTGCTTGGAGTCCATCCACGCACCAAGTCCCAGGCCAGGAGGAGCACTGCCTTTAATTCCATGTTGTCACAAGCAGCAGCTTGAGCTAGTGAAGCTCACAAGCTGCTTGCACAATCCTTTTTGTCAGCTCAGGTGTTATTTCCCAGAAGAAGGCTGCTCTCCTTCAAACTAAGAGGACAAAAGAGGAGTTCTTTAAGGAAAAATCAACTTTTTGAGCAGATGCCAGGATATGTTGCCTTGAATCCTTTATCTATGAATCCTTTAAGCACAGCAGGTCAGTTCCAGAAGGCTTCTCTGGGAACATCAGGTGTGCTGTTGAAGCCAGTTTTAAATCAAGCACTCAAGTGAGAGGACAGCAAATGGTCAAAGCCAGGATGGCAGCTGGGAATGCTCCAGCTCCAAAATTCACATCTGGATCCAAAAGTTGCAGCAAAACCTGATCCCTCCACAAACAGACACATTTACAGATTTGTCTATTTTAATTGTAGCATAGAGAGAATGTGTGTAAAACTGTTCTTTCCCTCATTATGTGCATTGGCTTGGGAATAACTACAAAACTGAGTAGGTGTTTGTACCACATTGCTGGCAGTTTGTCCACATCAAACCAACTCACATTTTTAAACATCTATTTCCTGCATATCTCATACACATCCTGTGTGCTGGGAAAAGTCCAAAGTGAACCTGTGGTTTGATACAGAATTTCAAATTTTGCACAAGAAGTATTCATTTTTCTTCCTTTCAGACGAAAATATTGTCTTTGAATTCTTACATTTGAATATTTAAAATATGTGTCTCCCCAGTCAGATTGCAATTTAATTGAGTTGAAATTAAATGCTAGCTACAATAGGCACAGATTTTTGATATGGTCCTTCAAACCACTGCCCTTTAGCATAAAAGTAGGTTACTGTCACTTTGGGGAATGGGATCATCCCGTGAAATCAAATGGCAAAACCATACCAAAGTCACTTTTTCTCTGGCATTTAATTGAAGAGCTGGGTACACAATCACTCTGTGCATTTCCATAAAGCTACTCGAGGGATGATATGTGAAAATAATTTATGTCTGCTTTGTGCAAGGTCGTTAGCACTCATACAGAACACCAATAATGACAATAAACTATCTCATGCACTTACAAGTTTGCATAATATCGTTTTGTTGGTGAAAAGAAAAAGAATTAATGGCAAAGACTGTGTCTTTTGAAATGGGATTTAAAGGTTGCTGATGTTTTGATTATTTTTTTTTTCTGGGATATTTAGCTTGTATGTGAAATGCATTAAAGTAGACTCATAGTGAAATTTCTGTACAGTTTTTAGGCAAAATTTAGCTTTATAAGAAAACCCAGCTGTAATCATGAACTGAAACAGCTGCATATTGTAAGAGGGAGTTTTGTTTGATGAGGAACAAAACTTTGGTGTCTGTGCATGTGAGTTCTGCTGCATTCTTTGTGCATGAGGAGAGAATGCAGCTGAAGCCTGGATTTTTTCCTGAATACCTTTATCAACACAGACTTTGCCCAGAAAGGTTACAGTCTAGGTAGATAAATAGGATAAAATCTTAAAATAAAGGCCAATTAATCTCATCATAAAACATGGTGAAGAGGCAGAACTGATACAGGACTTGGTACAAAATTTGGTCCAATAGAAATGGTTCATTTTTTTAGCTCCATTTAAAAATCTCTAGAGCCCAAAATTCTGTTTTTTCACAAAGCCATCACCACTCCAAGCATTTCAGCACCTCCCTTCTACCTTAGCCAAGCTGCAAAAGCAAAATGCTCCTTGCTGCAGTCACCCACCCTGAGCAGTTCAGTCTGGTGGGGAGGCTCCTTCCATCCCTGTCCCCATGATGGCAATAAAAGTAGTTGAATGGCTTTATTTTTAAAATAGTGCAGCAATAACTTTCCTTATAATCTCAGAGTCTTTAGGGCACTCAGTAAGAAGCCTCTGTGCAGTGCTGTCCTCAAACCCACACTGTCCACAGCCTTGAGTAACACCTTAACCTTTTGCACAGGAAAAGGGCTGAAAATGCATTCCACTCCCCTGCTCTTCCTCAAGACCCTCCATATTCCCTGATTAAGATAAAATTTTGTGGACAAAAGAGACAAAGCTGTGTCTCACATGCTGGTTATTGTTGAGGGGATATTTAATAGCTTTTAAATTCACTTAAGAAAATGGGAGTGGTGAGTCACATATAATTATTCCCAGATAGATCATTAATTACTTGATAAAGTTTCTGCATAATGCTGCCTTTTGCTGCTTTTTTTTTTTTTTTTTTTTTTTGCCATAATGATGGTTATTTGTCATTTATCTCAGTTTGCTTGTCAGTTGTTCCAGGTCCCTTTCATGCCCTGTGATATGTATGCAAATATTACAGATTGAGATTGATAAAGGTTTTATAACAAAGGCTGTTACTTTATTGGATTACAGGAGAGTTTATGAGAAACTCATTTGATTATTGTGTTGGAATGGTATCATTTGCACCAATACAAGTATGGAGTTACCTCATCAGTAACTGCATAGGTTGTAATTACAGCTTTAGAAATCTGAGTTTGTTTGAGAATGACAAAGATACCAACAGAAGAATTATATTTGAGAACTGGAATTGCTCTTTAAAAAATTCACCTGGTTACTCTGGGATTTTCTTCATTTAGTTACAACTTTAGATGAAGTCCTCAGAACTTTAAGCATGAATGAAGGAGTGTATTTGAGCTGTATGTTCTGTAAGAGCAATCAGGATTTAGGCTCTAGCAAATGAATGAGATGGAAATCGAGATTGATGCCCTTTTCTCTGTGGTTGCTTTAGAGAGCCAACCTTACACATTCATAAGGGAGAAACAGGAGAGACTGAAATTCAAGAAAAAGAATTGTTCTTATCAGTTTGTTAATTTGACTGTTGAACTGGTTGGGGTATCCCATGGCAATGGGTCTCTCCATCTACACCTGCTGTATCCTGGAGCATCCCTCCCAACCCAGAGAATCACAGCAGCTCAGAGCAGGCTCAGCACAGAGGTGACACTTGGTGCCAAAATAATCAAGATATCTGTGCCAACATCTCCCAGACACCAGGCTGACACCAGAGGTAGTTTTTTACCAAACAGAAGCAGTGTCAGGTATTCAGGTGACACTTGGGTGGTGTTTGCAGCCTGCACTGTGCCTGGATGATTTAGGTGTCTGGTGAGGCACAGCTCCCCAGCAACACCTACAGAAAATCCCAAACACAGTGGTGATAACTTGCTCAGCAGCAGCTGGTGAACTCAGGGAATGGATTTATCCTCCTCCATAAACACTTGGACATTTATGAGTGAAGGCTGGATTCGTTCTCTGAGACACCCAGTGCTGCTGTGAGATTATTACAGTTATTATTGTGCTGCCAACTCAAACACACCCAGCTGAAATGTTTTCGATTAGCTTTACTGTTGCCCATTATACTCTTTATTTCTCCATAAATAAACAAAAACAGAAGAACTACCAGGGGGAAGTGTAGAGAGCTGAACTCAAACATCTTTACTGTGCCTGAGTCCTGACTGTTCCCAGTATCCCCAACCTGTGGGCTTCACCCTGGGGCAGCTGTTCCTTACAGCCATACCCAGGGATATGTGGCTGTTTTAGGAACCATTTCAAAGTGTCTTTCTCACAAGGAGGCAGGCAGGAGAATGTCCTGGGAGCTGATAAGTCCCTGGCCATGCTTGGTGCAGGATTTCCCCCATCTGCTGCCCATTACCCCCATGTACGTCAGTAGCAGCTCCTAAAGCTGTCTGCAAAAGCCAAACAAAGCTCAGCAGAGTCAAACATTTGAAAAGGTGCCCAGTCATTGTCCCTCCCAACCCAGCTCAGCTGTCTGTCCAAGCTTCTGACATCCTGGGGCTGAAGGAAAAGCCCGAGTAGAGATGATTTGGTGTTAGAGAACCTTCAGTCAGAGGTCAAATAACAAATATTGTCACAGGCTTTGGGACTGGGCTCAGCTTTAATTCTTCAGTCCTGGCTGCAGCACCTTTGCAGTCTTCATTTAAAAGGAGCTGTCTGCTCCTCACTGCCTGTTTTCAATGCCTGAATTACTGATGCTGTGATATTCTCCAATTTATAACATCTGCTAAATATTTTGCTCAAAATAAAGATTCAGAACTTCAGATAGAAGCCTCATTTACGAAGGTGGATGCAAAGCACAGGTATGTGACCTAAATAGTTTATTTGTACATGGAATACAGGATCAGTCTTAGATAATTAGCCTAGAAATACCTGTTTGCAACAACAGGATTCAAAACCTCTGGACTACAGACAGTGATGTGGGAATTAGTTCAGACCACCAACAGAATCCTAAATTTATATTCAAGCCTGAGGAGTTAATGCAGATACACCTCATTAGGCTAGAAAGTTAAGGTATATTTTACATTTTCTGGTAAAGATCTTATTTTGAAAAATAATGAAAACAGACTCTGTCACACACCAGGGTTTGAGATGGGACATGATCTGCCTGGGCTGGGGCACTGGTGACATTAGCCTTGCCCTACACAAATTACATTTCTGTCAGTCACAGAGATAATCCCTGATGCAGTGTGGTGTGGTCATAAAATAAACTTAACTGGAAGCATCTGAATTTGGAGTCTCTTTGATGCTGTCCTCAGGTTCCCACGGGACACATGTGCTCCCCAGAGCTTGATGTGAAGGTGTTTGAAGTCTGCAGAAATCCTTCTGTTGACTTCAGACACTTTGGGACTTGGCTTTTAAAGGTGGGTGTGGAAATGTGCCTCATCCCTCTGGAGCAGTGTCATCAGCTTTCCTTGCCTTTTAAGGGAAAGCTCTGTTTTTAGAGAAACACTGTGGGATATGAGAGCCAAAAACAAAACAAACTTCCTCCCCCATTACTTCAATAGGACTTGTAAGCCTGCCGATTTGGAGCAATAGGCTAATACTTTATTTTTTAGCATCTTGCTGTGTTTTAAGGATTGCTGTAGGATTTTAATGAGATTCCCCAGATCCTGATCCAGGCCCACCCAGCTCCTTCCCATGGGACAGTGACGCTCACTCAGCTGAACAAATTCCAGCTGACCTGGGATAAATCAAACCAGTATCCTTGAGATAAAACACCTTTCCCAGTTCCCAGCCCACAGTCAATCCATGGGTTAATATTGTTACAGTTAACGTGTGTGACTTCACTGCTGATTATCAGAACTGGCTGGTAAGAGGAGCAGAACTTCCCAAAATCAGATTTGTGCAGTTTAATAACAGCCCTGTTGTGCACTGAACACCCATGGAACACACGTTGCTCTGCCTGGGAAAAGTGCTTTATGTATTTCACATTAATGACTGAGATGCATTTAGTGACAGTTCATACCAAACTTAATATTAACTGTTCAAAATATGCTGTGTTTTTCCTAAATACTCTTTGGACATATTCTAAATCCAAACATTTTACAGGAATAATGTATCTGTCATTATGGAAGGAGCTGGTCTAGGGCTAATTCAGCACACACAAAAGTTAATGTAAATACTGAATTTCAATGAGGCAAATATTTCACTGTGAGATCTGCTGTATTAGCATCCAAGTGTTAGGACATAAACATATATTTTAGATAAGTGATCCACAGACCAAATGTATCTCTGTAATAGCTAGCCTGGGTGATTTTTTTTTTTTTTTTTTTTTTTTTTTTAATGCTGTGATTTCTTTTAGCAATAAGTGAAGCTTCCAGCATGAGTAAATGGTTTGCCCAGTTTGGATGTTCATGGGAAGGTCAGGCTTTGACAAAGATGGTAGGAAAATTCAGTAAAAAAAAAAAAAAAAAAAAAAAAAAAACTTTGAAAATTATTTTTAAAACTTCAAAATTATATAAAACATTTAATGTTTTGGTGCTGGAAGAAGAAAAGGGCACCCTCTCCTGCATGTCTAAAGGAGCAGGTGGAACTAGAAACACCCTGAACTTGAGGCAAAGGATGAGAGTGTGGAGCCCATGAGAGAAGCTGGGATTTTGGCTGCCTTAAAGAAGTGTTCTCCCATTTGAGGAGGATGGAGGGTGACCTGTTGTTCAGTTCTAGCCCTCAGGCTGCTGGCTCTGCCACTAAATTAGACCTTTTAAAATAAATGAGTTCAATGTTAGATACCAGCTGGGGGATTCTCATTGGGCTTTTTAAATTTTTCAGTCTTGAAGTGCCTCCAAAGTTCAGAATTTACAACCTACTAATAATACCACAATATATGTATTTTTATTAGACTTCCTATTGAATGTTAGCCTAATACCTTTGCTGTCTTTATTTATGAGGAGATTGTTTCCAGCTACTGTTAATGTATTTTACACAGCCATGATGTAATTGTTAAGCAGTTGTAATGAAGATTGAAGGTTTAATAATGCCAAGTGTTACAAATTTCTATTTAATCATTCCTAAATCGATTAGTTACTTTCACCCAAATGCTGGGCCATCGAAACAGGGAGAGCTAAAGATCTGAACTGCTGTGGCCAGGCTTTGATAAATGGTATTTTGGTGCAGTGGTAATTGGGTTATTGAATTTACTCATCTTCCAAATGATGTTTGCATTGTCTCAGCATATGTGTTTAGGGCCAGGGGAAGGTCATTAGGCGCTTCAGACCGGGGGCATGTTTGGGTTAAAGTGATTTTGAACAGCCAGAGTTGAGGTTAGTCAATTAAAGGAAATAGCACAGAGAAATGCTACAGAAGGCCATGTTATAGGCTGGGCACTAGGGAGGTCCCAAAGGCCTGGTTAAAGCAGTCTAAAGATTCTTTAAGTAAATGTCTACCCCTGCCCCAGGCTCTTTAGACACAGACAAATTGCTGTGAGAAATGCCCTGCACTTAAAACACCTTTCACCTGTGAGCAAACAGGGGAAAACACTAAATGATAATAGTTTTTGTGTATATAAATACAGCCTTCAGTGAGCTTCCAGAAGGGCTGGGAAGGAGGGAATCCCAGAAAGGGATTCTTTTTCTATGTGCCCCTCTGGGGTGGGGTTTGAGGCAGGGACACCCTGCACTGGGTGGGTTCATCCTCAGCACCTGCAATGTCCCCACTGAGCCCTGCCCAGAGATCAGCTCCATGCCCAGGGCAGCATTAATTAGATGAGATGAAGCTGTTTCAGAGACAGAGTTCAGCAGATGATTTATTTATTAAGATCTGCACCCTGGACAGAGCTTGCCAGTGCCAAGGAGCTCAGCATTTCTGTGACACCATGGGGGTGATCATTGCCCTGGCTCTGGTGGGAGGATTTCCCTCTTGATTTGCCAGCACCTCTCCTGAGGGACCAGCCACCACTTCCAGTAGAGTCCAAATACCCAACCCATCACTGCTGTCTGCATTTCAAATGAAAACCAAAGGAGTTTTGTCGTTTTTTAGGCGTTTCTCACTAATTAGACTGTTAGAACAAAAGAGGAAGAAACAGGAGAAGAAGCCTTTCATGTTCCTTGTTCTCACATTAATTCCAGAGATTTTCAGAGTACCTGATATTCTCTAATCTCTGAACAGAGTCACAGGGAAGAGCACCCTTGACATGAAAAATGAGCCCACTGTATTTTTAATACCTGGCTAATTGTGTATGGAGACCATTCTTTAGTTTCAAGGCACTGGAAGAAGGCTCCTATTCTACAATATTTCTGTTGTGCAATTTTATAAAAGTCTGTCATTTTATAAACACACTGGTTTATATTTGATTTATGTCCTCTAAACACTATTTAAATCACAAGTAATAATTTCTAATCTTGTAAAATGCCCAAAGCTTAAATCAATAACCATTTGATGAATACATAACCCGAGGACATTCTGTTTGGCTGATAAATGATAATTGTGGGAGTGCCTGGCAGCTTTTGTGGTTAAACCTTTGCTTTCATACAATTAAATGGCCAACTCCTTCAAACACTTGACACACTCTTGATGATAATTGCACAAGGAGCTTACTGGGGACAAGTGAGACAAAGACCTTTCATCTGGTGCCTCTAAAGGATCAGCTGGAAAGACAGGGTGGTCTGGCTCTTCTGGGGGACTTTTTGGGTCACTGCTTGTGCCTGTCTGAAGTGTCCTTGTTGCTGCCACAAGTTCTGCCCTGGGCTGGAGCTTCTCACATCAAACAGGCCAGGACACCTCTGTGCCCAGGGGTTCAGTGATGACAATGGAGTTTCTGCAGCCCCTCATGGTCAGTTTATATAATTTTGTGAGATCTGAGCCCAGAAAAAGGACAGAATAAGACTGCAATAATATGCAAACCATAGGATTGCCTCCTGGAGGCACAATGGGAATGTATCTCAGACATGTTTTAATACAAAAAAAACCATTCCCATCCCTCCCTGTAATGTTGCTCATCTCCAGCAAATTCACTCTGGAGCAGGGGCAGTTCCTTCCTCCCCAGTTCTCAAACAGCACCTCCCATAAACCCAAACCCTGTGCAGGGTGCCCAGGTGCAGTAGTCTCATCATGCTCAGAATTATGTTCTTCCCTGCAGTTTGTAGCTGCTGAGCCACTTCCAGCCCCTGCAGTTGCTCTGCCATATGCCAAATTTGTAAAATCTTGTTCACATTTCTTTCCCTGCCTTCACCAGAGAGCAGCTCTTCAGGGCAGGGACGTGGGGCTGACAATTACAGCACTCCCTGCTGTGAAGGACCTGAGGACATCCCTGGCTATCAGGAATTACAGGGACACTTAAGAATTATCTTTAGCCTCTCTTCCCTGTGCTGATGAAGTTACAAAGTGAGGCAGGAGCAGTTTGACTGTAAGATTAGAGATCAGCCAGAAAAATGGTTTAATGCACTGCCATTCCTTTATGTTGACTCCTGTGTCACTGAGAAGTGTGGGGGGAAAAAAGGTGGGAGAAAATGAAACACTAATTGTTTTTTTTCTTTAACGATCACTGGCAAAATAAACAGAGCATTTAGAGATTCTGGCATGGATGAGATAGTGAGCATTTATTTTCTGTATTGCTCTAGCCACGGTGTCACCCAGGACCACATCTCACATGACAAGGAGCAATTAAAGGAAAATGTGTCCAGGCTATGCTCCTGCCAAACTGAATCATGACCCTTCTTTTGGCAGCCTCATGCATGAATCCCTCCCCTTGGGGAGCACCAGGCAGGAGTTGATTTGCCAACTGCCATGAGCCATACATTTTTTTGTGCATGGATGTCATGTTAGTGACATTACACAGTGGTTGAAAACAGAGTTTATGCATCAGCATAAAGGGATTTTTTAAACTGTGCTCTGATACCCAGAGATGAACAGCAGCATCCAAGGAGGGAGGCAGTGTCCCTTCACAGGGTGTTTGCTTTGTTCCAAGTCAAAATTCACAGCCATTTGATTTTAAAAGACACTGTACAATATATACAGATAAAAGTGTATTAAATTACCTAGTTTGAATATAAGCAGCTGTGGATATGGTAGCTGAGAGCACCTGGGGAGTTGTATAGCACAGACATAGGATTTCTGTACAATTTATTCAATTAAAGTGTGAAAAGTGTCTAAAAGAGTTATTTGAAGGGCTTTTGTTCTCCTGCACAATCTCTGCCTCCCACTCCTTTCTTTTGTACGGTCCCAGAACACAGCTCAGGAAGGAAATAATGAAGGGAGAAGTATCTGGGAAGGACACACAGCTCCACAGCAGAGCTGGCTTAGCAACATCACTCCCAGTATGTCTGGTTCACAGAGGAGATTTGAATAACTGTCCTGTATATTTAACCTGAACCTACTCATTAGAATTCAGCATGCTTGTATTGCCTCCATAGCAAACATTGTTTTTATTTCAAACAAAGACATCCCACCAGCTAAAGGAACAGTGGAATGACTTACAGACCAAAACACAATAAACAGAGTGAGAAACCTTATACAGAATAACATCTCATCTGTGTAAATGTCTATTTGATTCACCTGGATGTAGCTGCAACTCAGCCTGTTCCAACAGCCTGATCAGCTTGGCAGTAGCATTCACACCATGCCAGAACTGGGGTTTTGCTGCCTCAACATCCAAGTTCAGTGGAATTTTAGGCACTGGGGAATGTCAGGACTGACCTTCACATATTACAGGTCCCCCTGAGCCCTGCATCCCACCTGGCAGGTGCATGGATGTCTGAAGGAATCTTGGGTGACTTTGTGTGTCTGTACCTACATTTCCATTTTAATGTTATGCTAAGACAAATGTGGTATTTCTTGATAACAAAAAGCAGCTTTTTTAATCCAAGTTTGCCAACACAAATCACCCAGTACACAAATCAGCCAGAACTCTCTTCATATCAAGAAGATATGAAAATGGAAAATGCTGCAAATGGAAAAGATCAAAAACCTCTGGTGGAGCTGGAAATGCTGTTCCAGAAGCATCAGAAAGCCCTGATGCTTTCTCTTAGTGCTCTTAGGAGATAAATGAGATTTTGGGGCTCCCATGCTCAGTCCTTCAGTTCTTATACATCTGTTACATCACTGAGGTTCAGGTTGTGAACCCCTTCCTTATTTAAAGGCCATCTCAGATCCCTGTCCCCCAGCCCTTTCAGTGTCCTTGTAGGTGTCCTGCTCCTGTCCTTGATAAAGACTCATTTTGGCACAGAATTACACAAGTACTGCCAATAAACACAGCCTCAGGTTATGAAAAAATGCTATTGTAAAGTGTTTCACACAAGAGAGAAATCCTAATATACCCTTAAATTTATAATTGGTCATTACAGTCATTAAAGGCTGATAAAATTCCTTTAACCTAATCCATCCATTTTAAAATGAAATGTGGTTGGTATTAATCAGGAAGAAAGATTCATTAATTAGCTGGGATCATCTTATGAACATGAAAACTCCTACTGATGATTAAAGTTTACTGTAAAAAATCCCAAGCTCAAGTACTTCTATAATCAAAGCTCCATTAGTATTTGGAAAAAATTGCCATTTTTCCAGAGTAACCTTAATACAGAGTGAGACTGTGTCTGTGTGTAGTTACATTGTGACATGAATTTTACCAGAATCCTGATATCCATAGCGAAAGTACAGAGCAGACACAACTGATAAATACCAGGAGGTAAAACATGAACTAGGTACTTTAGTCATGAAACTCAGCCTCCCTATAATCACCAGAAAATAGAGAAATTGGAAAAAAATTCCAGACTTTCAGAGATGACTGCTTTTCCAGAATTGTGCTTTTCATTTCCAGCAGTGCTTGGTGCTATCATCACACAGCTGGAGAGAGAAGGGGTTGCTTTGTTCTCCCTGCAGGCTCCCAGAGCTGACAGGAGCCAGGGATTCCTCCACTGTGTGCTCATTCCTCCAGGAAAGGTTTCCCCTGCTCATTTTTTTCACTTTGCTGATGTGGATTTTCCACATCCCAGCTCATATTCCTGGAACTGCTCATGCCTGATCCCTGCACAGGACTCCTCAGAGCTGGGAAGGGCAGTGGAGTATTCCAGAATACACCTGACTGCAGGGGAGAAATTTTTATTCTTTTCAGCAGAAGTTCATTGCTGCAGATCAGGGCTTTTCAGGATAAACTCACTCAAAAGTTGAACAGCTTTTCAGAGCCAACAAATAATTCAAAGACATTTAGTACAAACAGTTGTCCAATTTATCATATCTTGGAGTGCCAACATTTTTAACAAAATTAACAAATAGGCACCTCATGGCAAGCAGGGTGAAATTACTCTTTTTTTTGTAATTAGACTTCAGACAATATTATATTATGTAGTTAAGGGAGAAGAACTTTGCCTCAAATTTCAAAGTGGCGAATCCCAGTTTAATTCTGCTAATGGCACTTAACACAGATGGCTAAAAAGAGTAATTATCTTCTTTAGCTTTCTGCCACCTGCCACAAATGAACTGTTTTCTTTAATTGCTCAGAATTACTCTTAATCACACATAACAGTTACTTAAACCCCAGTCACATATTGCAACTCAAGAGCAAGACTTTAACCCCAAACATGCAACTCAAGAAATTACCCCCCTGACCAAGAGCACAATGCCAGGGTGTGCTGTGACACTTGGAAAGATTTAAAAGATTAATCTTTTCCTTCCAGGTCAGAGCAAAGTTTGCAGGCTAATCACACAAGTCCTGTGGTCTGATCCAAGTAATTACCAGAGCAACCAAAAGGCTATATCCACAGCAGCAGGAAAAAATTCACACCATTTCTTCCTGTTGTTCCACTTTCTCCAGCAAATGGTCAGTTTTAAAAGCCACACAGTCAGACTGATCTTAAAAATGACTTACTGAAGAGCTGGAAGGTGTAATGTTAACTGTACCTGACTGATGAGTCAAAGCTGTTTAGATTCCTGGAGATAAGTTAACAGATAAAATAATCCCATTTCCATTGGGGCATCATTTTGAATTAAATTGATGTTAAGCATTTAAAAATCCCAACATGCTACCTTTTGGAAATTTCTGGCTGCATTATATTTTATAACAGCAATTCTTGCCTCCCACCACTCAGAAGCCATGTGTTTTTGTTGGGAGAACAGTAATTCTTCCCTTCTTCTTTACTGCTGTTCTTGATGTCTGAACCACACATTCAGATTGCATGCAATGACTCAGAAGCCATCCCATTAATTCTGCCTCCTCATCACACACTGAATTGAAAAAGCACTAATGCAAATCCTGAGTTTTAGCTAGATCTCTGTGCTTAAGAGAAATTAAAAGCACCAGCCTGAGTGTTCCTTGAATTATGGAGTCTGTAACTCTCCATCACATTTGCCCAAGTTTGTTAGAGAAAGTTCACAATAGAATTCATACACAAGGGGGTATGAGGACAATTAGGGTGGATGGACACTACTGAGAACTCTTTAAGTGAAAACAAACACCAAGCAGATAGTTTCCCTTCTCAATATAAAATAGTCTATAAAACAGACTTTATCTGCATTACACTCTTTCAAGAACACATACTATTTTTGAAAAATTACTCCATTCTTTTGAAATGCAATGAACTTATGAATACTGCAGTTTAGTATTTTTTTTTTTTTTTGCTGTTACACTTTGTATTTTTCAATGTGCAACTGGGAGAGAGAAAGGAAATCATTTAGAAGCACAGATGTGGAAAAGAGCTTTAAGAAGCTTGTATGTGTTCACCAATCTCAGGATAAACAGAGCCCTAAACCATGAAATGAGCAATGGCTCAGGAACTCCACAGAAAAAGATTCCTGAACTTGATCTTTAAGGAAATTAATTATCTATGACACCAATATTGTACACCAGGGCTTTGCACTGTGCTCCAACTTGGTGAGAGTTTCTATTTCATAAATTCCTTGAACCAGCCTGATTAACACTTCTAAGAGAGTCTCAGCTGTACAAAAAGTCCCTGAGTAGGTGTGAGAAAGAAAAGGTCTGACAGCACTGGTGCCCCTGTGTATTTCTAATACAGCAGGGAAGGTTGCTCCACTAATAGTATTTACCTTTGTTTCTTGGTAAATAGCAAACTATTATTGGACAGTTAGAGGAAAGGTCAAGATCCACCTTTTTTTTTTTTTTTTTTTTTAAGAAACATGTTTACTCTGTGTTCAGCTTCAGCTAAAAAGTGCTTTTTGTAGAGTAATATAGTGCAGCATTGTTGGAATGTATCAGACCTTCTGACACCGACTTAATTTAATGTAGAAGATAAGAATTTTCAGTGCTCAGGTGTCCTTATTGCCATCCTGCCCCAGCTTCCATCTGGGTTTGTGACAATAATAACAATAATAATAATGACTCATAAAATGTAGCTGTTTTCATATAAACATTGTCCAAGTGACAATGGATTTTTATAATCAGCTCTGCTGGCGGCCAGTGAATGCACTGCTGGTGTGTTGGTGCTGGGAGGGCACAGGGCTGCAGGAAATGAAAACAACTTCACAAGGAGGAGAGATTAAATACAATCAATCCATCACAGCACGATAAGTAACAGGCTCGCAGAGTTTTAATGGACTAAAGAGTGTAATGTGTTTGGTTTGGGAACCGCAGAGTTTAATCAACTATTTTTACATTTTTAAACAGGAAATGGCCTTTTCTGCAAAGGATATACACATTTGCAGTGCATAAATCAGTTCCTGAGTCCCAGGATTCTGATCTCATGGTCTTTACCATGCAATTAACTTTAACTCTTTGTCTGAGGGAAGCCTGCTCATTGTGGCAGTGTAATGTGATGTGATGAGTTGTCCCTGTTGTTTTTCCACGTATCCCAGCCTGGCTGCAGGGAATGGGATCAGGGAGGCTCATGGAGAGGGCTGGGCCCAGTGTGGGGTTTCTTCAGCACTGTACAAATGTCAGGTTTCTTTCACACTGCCCAGGTTTCAGGCAGGACAGCAGGTAGCTGTGACAGCTGCCTTTTAAATTATGCAGAAAAGCAAGCTGAGGACAAACACAACCAAGCAGTGGCTTGTTAAAGGAATCTTCTGGACACAGCCATGGTTATTCCTTCAGAAAACCCATGGCACCACTTTGCAATAAAATCAGGTAAAATTGAGGGTGGATGTACTCCCTGACATGCTTGCTAGGTACCATGATGTAAGCAGCTATTGCCAACATCAAATATGCACAGCTGCTCACACACAAATATCTCTTGTCTGAGATTACTGATAACTTATCTGCACCCAATGAGATGGAAAATTGACAAAACATGTATAGTTAATATACCCCCTCACAGACTACTTTTGAGAAACCTAGTTCATGCATTATACATTAATTTAGCCAACTGCACATGCATGGGCAGGATATTATGGTGATGAAGGTGGCCACCTTGTCAAAATGTAGGGGATGCATTCAAACACCCCTGACTGACACCAGGAGTGGGAGCCCTGCAGAAGAGCTCAACCACAGACTCTTCTGGGAGCTAAAAAGGGTGCTGGGAACCCCATTCTTGCCAGAAAATCAGGAAAATGTAATCTGTGTGCAGATCCCCCCAGTTTACAGACAGCTGTAAACTCACAGACTTTGCTAGCTCCTGCACGAGAAATATTTTCAGTATTAAAGCTTGAATTTAGGAAAGTCTCATTTTCCTCAGCTGGTTTTTTTTCCCCTTTCTAACTAAAAGCTAAATGCTACAATGAGGAAGAAGATATGAATGCAGAGAAAGCAAATGTTTGAAACACTTTCAAACAAATGCTGGAACTAAAGGGAAAATGTTTGAAGTAAGTGTTCCTTTGTGAGTTATGGGAAAGGTTTTCTGAAGCACTCTTTAAGGAAGACATACCAGATACAGGGATGTGCTCATGTCTGTGATACTGAATGGGAAAATACTTAAAAATACTAAAAAAGAAGAAGTCTTTGCTTTCAAGTTGCTTTTAAGAAGAGTGTGTTCTACTTTAGCACCTCAGTTGAAGGATTGCAGTAAAACTACATGTGAACAAGACACTGCTCTGCTAAACTGCTTGCCAGAAATGCAAAATAAACCAACAAACTGCTGGAGAAAAACAGCCTAGCTGGGAATGCATTGCTGTGGTTCCAGGTTCCTGTTCCCTCATGATGTACCCTGTAAATAGCCTCATGTAGACAACTTTCACAAGAAAAATTATGGACTGCTTGAACTGATATAAAATTACATTCATAAAATGATAGCAGGGAAACAGACAGAAATTCACATCTGTCCCAAAACCCTGAGAACTTTATTTTTTTAAAAATAAGAAATCCATGGGTGAAAGCATTTGACATTGTTATTTTAGATCCTAACCTCCTTTTCCCTCTTTCTTTCATTGGCATTTGTTTTCTATTCATGTGCTTCCTTAGTCCTGTCTCCTGTGGTATCATGGCACCATGACCAAAGTGACAGACTTTTGTCTCTGCTGGATTAATCAGTGTGTTCTTTGATCCATAACATATGCTCCTCGTAGACATTTAGCATCAACATATTCAAGATTTGTGGTCTGGCAGTTCAATGCCTGATGTTAACCCAGCTGATAGACACTTTGGAGTATTTAATTTTTTTTTTTTTTCTTTAATGGAGCCTGCCTTTCATCCATAATAGAGCTTAAACAACAGAGTTAAATATGTGATGCTAAATATTTGGGTTGATAGCTTTGCCTGAAGATAAATTTTTTGGGGGGTGAGAAAGCACTGAGTGGCTCCCAGAAAAACCCCAGCTCTCCATAGGCACAGGGTGGGTGTTTTGATGCAGATCTTGCCCCAAGGTTTGTGTGTTCATGGCTGGAGAAGACAAGAACTCCACAGCATTGGTTCTGGTGTCTATCCCAGAATACTCCAGAATTACTCCAGGGGCACAGCCAGGCTCCACAGCCAGTGGAAAAGCAGGGAAAGGTATTTCAGCTACCAAAAACTGGGCTGCTGTGACCCAGGGCTGAGAGGGCTTTGTGGTGAGAACCCAAAATGCATCTGCTGGGATGGTCCTGGTGGGATGCAGGAGGTGCTGGGCCAGCCCACAGCATCAGGAGGGCAATTCCCAGGGAATGCCACTCCTCACCCAGCTGATTCCTGGAACAGGGACCCACTGAGCTGGGAAATATGGCTTTTATTTCCTCTGTGTCAAACTGCAAAAAGTTATATCAAAGGAAACTGGCAAGGACAGGGAAAAGAACAGAAGAAATAGGGGGTAAACCAAGATATTTTTCTTTTAGTGTATCAATTAAATAAAGGATATCAATTAATGAGATTCCAACAATTGAATTATTTTTCATTGAGAGGTACAGCATGTGATTTATGGCTCAGCTACTCCTTTACTGATCATGCTGCTATAAAGGGCTACATAATATATTGCTTTCTACTATGCCATGCACAGCTAGAAATGGCAAGTATAAAATGGGATTAACTGCCCTCAAAATAGTCAGAGCTTGAAATTAATTGTAAAAGGCTGATGTCAAAACTCCTTTTGACTTTAGAAGGTGCTGAACTACCTCCTCATCCCCATCTCCTACTGCACACAGGCACATCCCTGTCTATGGCAGACTGGGCCCCAAAATAGTCCATGTAATTCAGAGCAGAGAGGATTTTTATTATTTTTTTTTAAAGCATTGTCCTGCCATGAAGAATTAAACAGAAAATGAATGGAGAAACCAAATGTCAGCTGCTCCCTTAGACTTCAAGGTTCAGGAAACTGCTTAGTGGGAGTAGGAAGAGACTGGCAGGCTGAAATGTAAGAGAATAATTGCATTATAAGAAGATTATGGAAGATTATTTTTCTTGTGGGCCCCAGATTTCTGCAAAAACAATCCTGAATTGCATCCTACATGGCAAAATGAATTCCCCCATTCCTCCAAACAACCAGGGTTTATTAACTGCATATTCCTTTGGTGTGGGCAAAATTAAAAATGGGCTTACATTGCAAAACATTCCATGCATCTTTCTTTCCTTTGACAACGTGGAGCTTAATTTGATTAACAATGTGGAAAGAGGAAAATTTTTTTATTTTTAATTTTTTTAATATATGATGTTGGTAATAATCCAGAAATAAGTGTGCACCCTGGGAGGGTCCCCCAGCAGAGGGTTGGGGAGCAGGGTGGTGCCTTCATTTCCCTATCACTGCAATGCTCCTGTAGCTGGGTTTTTTAGTTTTTTGGTTTTTTGATTTTTTTACTGTTTAACTGTAACCACTGGGACTGGAATCAGAGCTTCTCGTGGCCCAGTATGAATATTAATAAGACACTGGGCCATGGAGTTGCTGGCTGATTTTGACAGTTTAAAGGATCAGTTGGTTAATTAGAAGATGACATGGCACATCGCATCCCTTGGCTCCGTCCTGCCTTCTGTCTCCTCTTTTCATTTTCTTTTTTGACATGTTAGATTACATCATTACTTGTAGTTTCACTTGTTAGCCACACCATGAAATGAGACTATTTTAAGCTGTAATTATTGTGATTTCTCTCCTCCACTAAGAACATGAAACTCAAAGAAAGCAGAGAGCAACTTGAATTTCAAAGACTTAGGAATACATGCCTGGCAGTTTATAACCTTCTAACTACAGCCAAGAAACAGAAAAAAAATTAAATAGCACAGAAAATTGTGTTGATCATCATACTGGCAACCAATGTAGTGTTTTAAGTAGGCAACCCCATCATCTGGGGTTCATCTTTGACTTAATTAATGTTTCCATGGGTATATTTCTCAGAAATCCAGAGTTTCTTCCCCCAGCCATGTGCTTGTGCCTCTGGATATGTGTGTGCAGTCAGTACATTTGTGTCCTCAACAGTCTGAGTTTTCTGTCATTACCATGGTCAGAACAGACACAAATAATTTGAAAAGAAAGCACAGCACTCTGCAGAACCTCTCATTTGGGGAAACAACAGAGGAGAGCAAAGATGGGCAGGGGATAAGAAATGTCCTTGAAATCTCATTTCCCATCTATACCTGATACCCCAAAACAGTCAACTGCAACCCAAACTATAAAAATATTTAAAATAAATACAGTCACACCATAAATCACACCAACTTTCAAGTTCAGTATCCCAGGTTCATGCTGCAGTCAGTCACCAGGGTGAAAATTCTGGACACATAATACAACTTTGAAAGAAACACAACCACTTATTTTGTCTGTTACTAGACAAGCTCATTAATTAACATTTGTATTCTAACTTCCATTCTATCTGTAAAATTCTTATCAAGGACATTAGTTTGTTTCTGCAGGGAAATGCAGGGAAACATCAGTCTGCAGGGAAACATCAGTCTGCAGGAAAACTGGAATGCAGATTGTGGATTAGGGAAAACCAGCAGCTTCACTGGAAATTACAAGATTAGTGGGTGAATGTGTCTCCTGATAGGAATGATCATTTCTGGGTTATGATTCCCTGCATACTTTGCCTTTTCTTTTATCAAATATTTATATCTGTGTATTCATTCCAATACTGCCTGATCAATACTGCTTATCAGAATGTGGATTTTAAAGGAAGAAATGGCAGAGGAGGTACAGCTGTGGGATAACTCCATGCACCTGGCCAATACAAGAGCCAGTGTGGGTAATTTATGTCTTTCATTAAGGCAAACATTGATTCACAGGGCTGCCCAGAAATACAGTGCTAATAACAGGTGGAAATCACTTTTGACTGAAGATAAAGGCAGGTGATGTGACCTGGGGAAGGAACAGAATTCAGAGTTATGTGCCCTCCAACAGGGATTAATGCTCAGACTTGATGACCTCGGAGGTCTTATCCAGCCTAAATGCTTCTGTGACTTCCCTCATTGAACCAGAATTCCTTGTTCAAGACGAGCCAAGTTAAGCATGAAAAGTGTCCTTCTTGTGTCAGAGAGGGCATTAATACTTAGTGTCTTTTATCCAATCAATGTTTTTGCAATGGGATTGATTTTACAATGAAATGAGATATGAACCAGCATTGCTGCAATTCCATGGGCTGGTGAGATTCCAGTGCAAAGAGGATAAATGGGAAGCAAATGGTGTTGTGCATTGTTGGTGTGTCTCATGAGCTAAACAATGGAAATCTGCACTGGGTAGGACCTGAGCCACTTTCTGTACCCTCCCATAGTTTGAAGATTGGTGGTGCTGGGTGAGCACAGGTGATTTTCCCAGCACAGACACAGCCTGGCTCTGGGATTGCAGCCAGCCAGAGTCCCCATTTCCCTGTCCCCTCCTCCTACCCCAACCCCTGCTCAGGTTTTGCTGTATTTTTGGTGCAGCACAGACTCTGCTGCTGCCTCACGTCCCCAGCAGAGTCCCTGCTGTCCCCTCTGAGAGCCCACAGTGGAATTAATCACTCACACCAGCTCTGGAGCTAATGCCAATCTCCTTCAGTGCAAACACATCTTTCCCAACTTCAAAGACAGAAAGGAACACTTACATTTCCTTTGTTCCTAAAAGACTTGAATGCTGTCTCATTGAAGGTCTGCTCGTCTCCTGGGTCTTCCCTGCATAGGAGCTCTAGCTGAGAATTAGCAATCAAACCCCTCATTGTCCACCTGAACCTGGAAATGAAAACAAAGGCAAACACATAAGCAAGTCCTTTCATTCTGACTGCCATTTACCATTAATACTTAATATTCCCACATACTCTTTTCATCGGGTGGTTAATATAAAACCTAATGAACCATAGATGGCATCCCTGTTTTGCTCTGTTTCATATTAAGTGTGGAGCAGTAAAAACTGAGAAATGAAAGATAATATCTTTTCAAGTAGAAATGGCTTAAAATTCTTAATATGAATACAGTAGCTAAAACACTAAAGTGAGGACTGTGATCCTTAGCACGTCTTGGCAGTTTCTGGCCATAGGTTATTAAGCATTATCCAGCTGACCCTAAGGGGAGTTCATCTGGAGACATTAAGGTCAGAGAGTAGAAGCACTTGGACACAGTCAAATGGATTTTACACCTTTGTATCTCTCTGACATTACTGTTTTGCTTCAGCAAACTGCCTAATATCAGATATATCCTACTGGGTACCTTTCTAAATCACTTCAATTTTCTTTGTCCCTGGGCTACAGTTATATGATCAGGAGCCAAAGCTATCACAGGCTATGATATACTATTTTACTTCCTTGTTTGTATTAGAATGAACTTTATTAGCTTTTGGGGCACATGTCTATCAGTTTTAAAGATTAAGTACTATGTCAATAGTTTTTATGCAGCATTCAAGCCCACCGAATCATTTGGTGTGCTCTGAGATTATTAAAAGTGTATTATCACTTTTACAGAAAACGTTCTTATTTTGAAATAACCATCACTCAGAGCAGCCTGTGTTTACCAATACTGTCTCTCTAAAGTGATATTTCACAGCA
The DNA here is from genome assembly GCA_030060385.1 of Muscicapa striata striata. NCBI lineage: Eukaryota > Metazoa > Chordata > Aves > Passeriformes > Muscicapidae > Muscicapa > Muscicapa striata. Next base: position 5,595,999 of record JAREIS010000002.1, on the reverse strand, counting down.
AAATCAAAATGGGGATTGATGCTCTGTAAGTAATTTCATATCTGAGAGCATGTGAACCTTATAAACACAAGTGTAGAAGTAACATTTGACTCACATTCCTGTACTTTCATTATTCACTTTCTTCCTTTAAATCTTCCTAATTTGCTATTGTATATTCTTGTAACTGCTAACAATAACCACAGCACTTTCACCATGTAAAAAGTGACAATTTGTGCAAGCTTAAATTTGTCATTCTTCTTAAATAGAAGCTGTCCAGTTAAATAACCCGTAAAAAATTACAGAGATTAGTTTGGCTGCTGCAGCATCAAAACCAGGAAATCAAAGATGCTTTTTTGTGAGGAAGCTGAGGCTTCAGCTAACAGGGAAGAAGCTTTTAGAACACAAATCCAGCCTATAATCAGATTTTCTCATTTCCTTGCCAGCCTTCCATACTTTTGGTTTCGTGCTTCGCGGTGGCTGCTCCCATTGTGCCACGAATGGAAAAGGGATTTGAGCTGAAGGATGAGGAGTGTGATCTGCCTCCAGGTCCTTCCCTGGGCTGGGCATTGCTAGGCTGGAAGTGTCTCAGCTGGCAGATGGTGATTTTGGAGCTGGTTATGCTCAGGTGAAAGAGCACTCCCTTTTTGATGAGTTCATTCTCTGGCCTCGGCAGCTCCAACCCCGTCTCACCCGCTCCCATCTCAGTGTCATCACCTTAAATCCAGCTGCAGCATCCTCGGGTTCAGGGATCACCTTTTGTCTGCAGCGTTGGCCAAGACCTCCTGGCACTGCTGTAATCAGCACAGGAGAGGCAGCCCAGGGGAGGAGGGTTCCTTGGTCCATGGGTCAGCTCTCCTGGCTCTCCCCATCACAAGGTCTCAGTGGCATATTAAACAGTTATTTACCCTGTTCTGACCTCATCGTTCTGCTTCATGGAAGGCTGAATTAACCCCGTAGTGCTGTGTTTGCTGGCCCTGCAGTGCTTACAGCAATGGTGCTGGGATGCTCCTGGAGCATCCCTGCCTTCCTCAAGTGGCATGAATTACAGAGATATCAGACTTTTAAAGAGCTTCGAGGACAGAACAGTTCCTTCAGCAGTTTAACAATAAGTATCATTTCATTTGAGTTACTTCTGAGGATTGGAACTCTTTCAGAGATGCTAAGTGGAGCAAATAAGGATCTCAAGACTTCAGCATTAACTGATGGGAATAAAGCCAAAGTTTTACATTTGCTTTCACATCCTCTCTTGTGGTATGTTTTAGTTTAAATATTTTGGCTCAGTCTTGAAGCTTCCAATGCATAGGCAGATTGCTATGCCCACATGCAAAAAACCCCCACCAGAATTGAGATATTTTTGCTGTTATATTTAGAGTATGTATTTAATTATTGTGCCTGCACGATGCCATAGAAAATCCTGGTTTGCTTTCACATATTCAACAAAGAACTTTTCAGGAGGGTATTTTTAAATTACATCCACACTAATTACATGTATTATTAAGAACCCAATGCTTCACAGCTATCAGTGGGTTGTATTATTGAACATTTTCAAATAAACACAGGGAAACAGAACACATTCCCAACAGAGGCACTCGAGCTTTAATAAAGGTAACCCAATGGTTATAATTAAAAAACACCTTCTCACACTTTGAAAAATCCCAGATACTTAACTTTGAAGTATGGTTGTGTAATACAGTTCTCTTTCACACCGCTCTGAGTAACCATAATCTGTACAGTTCCATGACTTCTGTTTGTTTAACACACCAAAGCAAGAATTATTTATAAAGTCACAGCTGTTCTTTTTCCTAGCTTTTGTTTCTCACAAGTCTTAAATATTTGTAAAAACAAGAAAAGTAATTAAAGTATTGATACATTAAGCAAACGCTTCCCTAACCACGCTGCTTAAATAGGAGTCACTTGTTTAAACAGAATTTGCTAAGTATATGTACAGAAATACAATGTTAAATAGTTACTGCAGAGCAGGAAAGCCAACTTGCATTTAAAGAAACAAAATAAACAATGCCAAGCCATCAGTGGTATCACAGGCAGCATTAGGAGCTGCAGCCCCGAGCTGGGTTTGGTGTGTGGCCAGCTCTGTGCAGGAGCTGTGTGCCATCTGCTCCTCACACAAAGGACACGAGTTTATTCTCGCTGGTGGGAACTGCTGTCCAAGAGCCAACCCTTGGCAGAGCCAGTCCCTACCCTTGAAAAGCTGGCACAGAGTGCTTTTTAGCCTTTGAGTTCCCTAATAATGATCCCCTCCAGGGTGCAGGTCCCTCCTGAGTGCTTCATTTCCCTCTTTATTCTGATTCACCATCCCGTGCAGACAGGCAGGACACCTGAAGTGCATCAGTCTCCCGTGGATTCCCCTTACCTGCCAGCGCCTGGCAGGCTTGATCAGGGAATAAATCAAACATTTAAACGGCAAAATTTATATTAGGCTTGGAGTGCAAAAAGCAAAACCGAGCATTCCCTCCTTGTCTGTCCAGGAGCTCCCAGGCAGCACTCTCCCCTTTGTGGTGGCAGCCTGGCTGCTTCCCACCTTCTCCTGTTCCCTGGGAATTAGCTTTTGGACACAAAAGCAAACGTCTGATAGTCAGAGCCAGGTATTGTGGCAAAGGGGATTTTGCAGCGCAGGCAGTCAGGGAGTGAGTAATCTAGATAAATGCTAATGAAAGCTCTTGCTGGCACCTTGTGTATTCAAAGGCTATTTCCTATTGTTCCCAGTCAGCTGGCTCGCTGACTTCCCATTCAGCCTGGATTGCTCAGATTCAGCTGGGACCACTCGAACATTCCCATTACACGTGATGTAAACCCTGCCCTGCTCACATTTGGTTAAGCTCATTATCTGTGGCCCTGGCGAGACCACACATGGCACGTTGTTAGCATGATGACAGGTCCCAGAACGAGCTGCCTGCTCTGGACACAGCCAAGGGAAGCCTGGGTTTACCTGCCCCAGGTACAGCAGGTGGTGATGAGGGTTCCTGTAAGGCACCAGGCTTCCTTGGTCAATGTGTTGATATTAGTCAATATGGTCAATATTGGTCAAACAAGTCACACAATTAACATCCAGCCCATGCCAGCAGCTCGTGTGGCTCTCCCTGCCCGGATGGGTCCAGCAGTGAGGAGCACACAGAGCATCCCTTTGTTCTTGGTGTCCATCCTGCCACCCCACAAAGAGCCACAAAGAAAAGGAGCTGCCCTCCTCAGACCTGCCATCACTCACTGAACTCCTTTAAAGTCTCACAGGAACTAAGCTGGAAGCTTGTACCAACTTCGTGCTGAGAACACAAATTGCAACAGCTTAGGAGGAGCTGACCAAATTTAGCAGATTTCACAAGGACAACGCAAACCACCCTGGTGCCAAACTTCAAATTCTTGTTTCAAATTATGTTGATACTAAAACCCTTTCAAAGAAAGCAATCCAGGATTTGAGAACATGGGCAAACTTCTTTTTCCTCCCTGTAATCTTACTCTTGGAAATGACTGAAGCTTTGGCTCGAGTGTACCATTAAAGGCAGAAATCAGCACTGGACAAAGCTCAGGACACAAGTTTACAGCCCAAATGTTTGAAGTTTGGCAAAGTGCTGTATAAACCAGTCTATACTGACCTGAGGCAGTGCTGCCAATTTTGCCTATGAGATGAATAGGGGAGATACAAGTTGTATTTCAATAATGGAAACATCTCCAGTGGGATGGGCACTGGCCTGGCTCCCAGAGCAGCTCATTTACCAGAGTGAGCTCTTTGCTGCTGGAGAATCCCAAACATCACATTTATGGGACCCTCCACTCTCACATCAAAACAAGTCTTCTGCTGGGCTCATTCTTCTGGCCTGGCTTAGGGATTATCTCTCTGAATCAGATGAAACATTATCTCCTGCAGTCTGTCACGTTGCTATAGGGAAATAACAAATAGGTGTGTTTCCGTTGAAACTGGAAATTAAATATCCCGCATGTTTCTGGTTTATTTCTAAGCAGATCCAGCTGTGTGCTATTCCTAAAAAAAAAAAAAATTCCTGACTGACCTCAGCCACCTGAACAGAACACTAACATTTATTTAAATGGCATCTAGCATTTGAGAAGAAACTTAATTGTATTTAAGAGGAAAACCAAAATCACAGACAACGTTTTTGGAAGCTTTACCTTAAGTTGTTTAATCAAATTACATAACCAAAAAATTATCTAATCAAAGCCATAAACTTTTTTACAATTTCCATAGAGTCTGAGCTTTTTTTTATTTAATTCAGTTATCATCATCATCTTTTTCTGCTTTTAGGGAACACTAGTCCCCTCATGCAAGAATTTTCCAGTTGTTCAAGATCCAGTCACTGGCTGTCAACCAGCTTTGGAAAAGCCACAGTATGTGAGTGGCATATCTGACCAGGGGTAGCCTGAATCATTCCTTGAGGGCAGCAGAAACATCCAGGCTGCCTCTGCCTTGCTCCAACTTGTGCCACCATGGCACCAGTTCTCTCAACAGGGAAGCAGCACAGCCACAGCTCAGGGATAAAGCTCCTACTTGGTTTTGGGTGTTTGGCAGGGGTTTCAGTCTCAGGTGGGGTTGGAAGGGACCCCTGGAGATGATCCAGTCCAACCCCTGTGCCACAGCAGGGTCATCCAGGGTGGGTTGCACAGGATGATGTCCAGGTGGGTTTTGAATAACCCCCGAGAAGGAGACTCACAGACTCTCTGGACAGCTGTTCCAGGGTTCTGTCACCCCCACAATAAAGAAGTTTTTTCTCATATTCAGACAGAACTTCCTGTGTTTCAATTTGTGCCCATTGTCCCTTGTCCTGTTGCTGGACACCACTGAAATGAGTCTCCTTTCTTTCTGTTCTTTGTTTCTTTCTGTAGGCAGGCAAATTTTACTACCAAAATAAAGCCTCAGAGTCAAGGGACCCCCTTCTTGTCAGTCTCAGTTTACTAAAGTTGCACTAAAGCATGAGCTGCATTGCAGTAACTGGACATTTTAATGCAAACCATGAGTCAGTGCCATTGCAGCAAGAGCTGAATATTCTACAAGATCCCTACAGCAAGCACCTGTGTAGAGCTGGACAGAAAAGATGGTCCTTGCACAACATTTCCCTTGTGATCCACAGAAACTCACTGAGCAAATAGTCAGAACCAGTCAGATAACAGGGCCCAGGGTCCATCCATCTCTCCATGCAGTGCCTGTGGCACCCTTGGTCTCACTCCTGGCTGCTCTGTCACCTTCTCTTCTTTATGACAGAATGAGTTGCAGTGAGGTTATAAAAATGCACCTCCTTCTGAATGCTTAAACAACTGGGGAAATGGCAGTCAATCCAGCCTCCCAAAACAGGGCAGTGCTTCTCACAGACTGGAAAATATCCATAAAGCCTGTGAGTTACGAGTACTTTTCTAGCTCATTGGGCAGTTCAGTGCTGTCTTACCCTTTACATCTGTGGTACAGGTTTAATGCAGATCTACGCGCTCGAGTGCTGAGTACTCGTAAATGCCATACTGATTTTATTGTATGTATTTTTATAATCTCATAAAGTTTATATTTTTAATATCACAGATAATATGTGAACCTGTTATTTACACCACTCAAATACACAATGGGAGTCAGTAGCATAAATGGCCATTTTTCACTCAGAACACACATTAATCTAAAGCTGATCTATATTAATACAAGATGCTCTTTTTTGTTGTTTTCTTTTTTCCCCTAAATCCACATACATTCACATATATCTCTACATACATTCACATATATCTCTGCTTTGCAGCCAGGTCCTAAGGCTGTGGAGGCTTTCAGGGACAGAGATGCCATTCTCTGTTGTGCCTGTTAAACACCCAGTTCAATCAGCTGCTGCTGTAAAACAGAGGCTCTCATATAGCACCACAGTCCAGGAGGGAAATAAATACTACTGAGCATATTCAACTTCACCATGGCTGAGTTCTGTACCATGACATTCATTCCATTGTGCCTTACGTCCCAACCCTGCTCCCAGCCTGCTGAAATGTGGGAAGAATTATCCTGAGGGACCATAGTAAAACGCACTCGTGTTTATTTGTAATTGCTACAAAATGGTTTACAAAATTGTTAGTGTCCTTTATTATGCCTGCTACTGAAGCACTTGCCTGTTAATTAGAGGAATTTCAGCTGTCATAGCTGGCAATTATAGCCTGTGTATCACTGTCTGTTATGAATAGGCAATGAGGGCTGGTTAATATGCATGAGTGGCGGTATATAGCCGTGCCTGGGCTCCGGCAGAGCAGAGGGAGGGAGCAGCGAGCTCGGAGCCGGGCGGGCAGAGCCGCGCGGTGCTCGCAGCCCGGAGCCGCTCCCGCCGCCCGCCGCTCACCTGCGGCTCACCTGCGGCTCACCTGCGGCTCACCTGCGGCTCACCTGCGGCTCACCTGCGGCTCACCTGCGGCTCCAGCCGCACCTGGGCGCGCGCTGCCCGCGGGCATCGCTCTGGCTGCTCGGGGGAACAGGCGAGATCCTTCCTGCCGCTCGAATCTAAACATGGGATGCAGTTTGTGCACTCTGCAGAAGCCAGAAGAGCAGTACAAGTTGCTGTATGAAGTTTGTCAGGTAAAGAATTGGGTTTCGTTTCTAAAAGTGAATGTTCTCTTTCAGTTCTCTTGTTCTCTTGTCATCACTGTTAAAGACGGGCAAGCTGGAATACCAAAAAATTGAAATGAAAGTGGGTTTGCCTTGTTTGAAATCTGTGTGATAATGATTGTGCTTATAGCCTGTATCTTCCCATTCACATGTGCAGAAGATCAGATATATAAATGTAGCTATTATACATCAAACTTTTCACAAAACTCTCATCACAAAATAAGACTGTGTTCATTTCTCCAGTGTATATTAGGTTAAATTTCTTGTCAAGGATCATGGCTTGGTCACATATTTCTTGCACAAGTGGAGAAGATGCACGAGGAAGGTTTTGTACCTGTGTGCAAGTGCCTAGAGCCTCTTGTTTGTGTGCAGTGTGTTCACTGGTGCTCAGTCTGGTCTGTGAGTGCCTGTCACTGAGAGTTTGTACCTAGTTGTTGTAGGTGTTGCACCTTGATGTATAAAAATACCAGCTAACAGATTTGACAGCAGATGAAAACTACTGTCCTACAGATCTTTAGATACCAAATTTCTCGTATGAACCTTCTGAGAAGTTTCCTGTGAGTGCATTAACTCATCAACCTCTATTGCAAAGATTTTTATTTCTTGTTTCTGCTTTTCCCTCTGCATGCCCCTGAAATTCCTTACTCTCACATCTACAGTACAGTTTGGGCTGAGGCAGTGGGATGGAGCCCTGCAAAGTGATGGCCAAGTGTGTTCAGGATGTATTCCTGCAGATCCCTCTGGAGATGCTCACAGGCATCTACACTGATAGGCAGTACTAAAAGGTGGATTGGGTTGTGTGTACAAAGGCTCTGGATGGACAGACCCGACCCTTCGAGCTGTGCTTTTCCCCCCTTGCTGTGGCTGAGGTGGTTTAGGACCGGTGGCCGTTGCTGGGTGACATTGCCAGCGCTGCTCCGTGCTGCCGGCAGAGGGAATTGCTCAGCAATCCCGTGTCCTGCTGCCTTCCCACCTGCAGCTGATCCCAGACACTGATGTCACTGACAACAAAGTGAATAAAAGATGTGGTCTGTATGTTATGCTAGTAGGGAAGTGATTAAATTTTAACCACGTAGTTGTGATCTAATTCTCGCTCGCTCACCCAAAGGACGCTGACGCTTTGCAGAATGAAAAAAAAAAGCTGTGGGAGCAAATAGAAAGACATGTTGACTGTCATTTCTATTTATACCAGCACACTTCCACTTGCTGAGCTGCTTGCATGTGATGGGGGGAGGAATTTTAGAGGGAGGTGATCAGATTTTCCGGGCAGTGTTTGAACTGAGGAGCAGTTGCAGGTGCTGCCTGCAGCAGCACACCTGGGGCCAGGTGTGGTTTGTGTGAATGCTCTGCTCAGATACACCAGTGGCTGTGGGAATAATTCCTTATCCTGCCAAGTTTTTGGGCAGTCTGGGTTTGGGATCTGCCAATGAGTCACATTCAGGAGTGCAACAACCAGGACAGACTAAGACAGCACCCAATCACAAACACTGTGATTGCTCAGAAAGCTTGCTCGATTTTTGTCCTGGAGGGAAGGTGGCAGAGAATCTTTGCAACTTTCTGACATCTCCCAACAGATGCAGGACAGCATTCTTTAAATATGTGTCCTGAAATGAGTCCCAGGAACAGTTCCTGCTGATATCTGAGATGAGTGAACTATCCAGTGCTGGCTGCAGGTGCAGATCCCTGGCAGGAGTTTGGGTTTAAAATTCTGTCAACCTGCAAAGTGCTGCAGCAACGTGTGAGTGCCCAGTGCTCCTCATTAAGTATGGGAGCCTTTTGGGAAACATTCTTGGAATATCCTGAGTTGCCACAGAAGTGAAAGGTGCATGTAATCCTGTAGAAGTGGGATTTCTAACATAGTAAAACCTGAATTATTTAAGACTATAATCCCTGATTATTCTAGAATATAAATAACTGTGCAAAATTATTTCAACAGGGCTCTACTTTGATTTCTCTCTTTCGCAAGATAGGAGGGAGGGAATTCTATAGCTTATGGAGCACATCCAGATAATTATATGTCACTACAACTATAAAAATACGTCCTCATGTAACCTACACACAAGAGCAATCACTTAAAATTTAACGGTGAGGAAGATGAAGGATCACTGCCATTTAAAATTACAGAATATAGAAGATAAAAGTTTCAAAAGCTGCCAACAGTAGAAAAATGTCTCTTACAGTGGTTTTTTGTGTCATCCATATAACCCTAATATTTTGTGATAAGAAGGCATTGCTATTTAAGAAATCTGAGTTAGACAAAATTTGCATAACTTGATTTTAGGGAATATTGAGCATCGTTACAAATAAATCTCCTTAGCCTTATTTTTTAAAAGTTCATGACTCCAAGATGTAGGAATTCAGAAAACACTTGAAGGAATTAATAATAGCACATAACTGCACTTTCTCTATTAGGCCAAGAGCTTTAGTGGGGCTGGGAAATTAATGCTTCCATAAATTACAATTCCAGAAGGTCCGGTACGGCTGGCTCTGTAAGTCCTCTAACAGTGAGTACAAAGAGGATCAAATATACCAGGGCTCAGGCTTTATCCCTTCCTCATCCATAGATAATTCAAAGAGATCCTCTTCATTAAGGGCTTTGGCACATTGCCTACAATTTCTTTTTGGGCCGCTGTGAGCTTAATGATGCAGAACAATGGTCTTCCCTCTTGTTGAGCACTTACCTTATTGTACCTTTAATCACATAATAAAAACCAAATTAAGACACCTCCTCATTAGAGTCCCTTGTAGCTGTGCATATCAATGCTTTGTGCTACAAATACAAAGGGGACTGTGGCAGCTTGGAGCCCTGATGCAGAGCAGGGTCTCCACTGATGAGGGTGGCAGCAATGGGGTGCACATCCCATCTTAGATGGATCCCAAGGTTTGCTTCCCTGCTGAATGCAGCATGTTAAATGAAGTAATGTGCACTATTAGATTTTTGGGTGTCTGGTTAAATGGAAATCTTCTTCAGAAGATACTAAAAGTTGTGAAAACGGAGGGAGAAAGGGGAAGGAAGAAAATCAGAAAATCGGGAGGGTGTTTAACACCAGGTTTCTGGTGTGCTTTTCTCAATGTCATCAACTCTTACCTAAACAAAAACAGAAATAAGGGTTTTTCCATTTGTATGGAAATTCCTGAGGGACCAAAAAGTAAACTCCATTGGAGGAAACTTACAGAATAATGAGTCATTTGAGATAGAGCTTTGGAGTGTGCAAAATAGAGTAAAAAAGTTAAAGCCTGCAACTTAAGGAACTTTTTCAGTACCTGTTTCACACTAAGCACACATTGGTTATGCATGGGAGAGAAACACACAGTGAAATCATTTCCTAAATGGACACAGTGTTTTATAGAATGCTCACAGCATCACAGAATGGTTTGCATTGGAAGGGAACTTAAGGATCCTGTAATTCCAACCCCACTGCCATGGGCAGGGACACCTTCCACTGGAAGAATTTCTGAGGATGTCCATACAGAATTTTAAATCACGGATAGGATTTAAACATGCATGGGCAATGCTCAGAACTGTTCCCTGGGATTTAAGATGCTGGGGCTCACCCAGTGCTCGCAGGGGGAAGATACCAGAAGAGCAGCCCAGCAAAACTGGCTGCTGCAGCTGAGAAACTCAGAGATGAGTGAGCACAGAGCCCAGCCCCTTCCTGCAGGCTGTCCCTCAGGGTCAGGACAGGCTGGCAGGAAACAAGCTCACGTTGCCACTGCCCTTGGTTCAGCTGAGCCGAGGTCAGAAGATTGTGCTCCGTGATTGTTGAGCTGGCACCGCTCACAAATACTAAAGTTCATATATAAATAAACAGTTGTTGCCATGATCTCTCAGTGTGTCGGAAACTTGAAAGCCTCACTCACATGCTCCTGGCCTGGCACGTCCTCAAGACATGGAGAAATGACAGTGTTGGTGGAAAACAATGGTGGGCAAGCTGGGTCTGTGCTTTAATGCTCCATGGCCAAGGTTATATAAGCACCAAGGTCAGGTACAAACTCTGTGCTAATGAGAGGTCAGCAGTGATGAGCAACAATCCAACTCTGTTTTCCCTTGGCAGCTTCCAGTGGCATCGCTTGCAGGGCCCTGTTCTGCAGCAGAGCTCCCACACAATCCTGCTGCACTGAGCTAATCACCAGTGCAGCTCCCCTTGCCATCAGAATTCCATTTGCACGTTCAGACTTGAGAAAATGAGACCAAAGTAATCAATCAGTAAGAAAGCCTAATTCAAGGAAACAGTCTAACTAGACTTAAACCTACTGAGCAATGATGTTATCCTAAAGCAGGGCCAAAGTGAAGCTTGCCAAAATAAACATTCAGCTCAAAAAAAAAAAAAAAAAAAAAAAAAAAAAAGCCCTAATCAAAACTGCAAGATTTGGAAAACAGAAATAATTGCCTCTGTACATATGCTTTTCACACCCTCAAATTTAATTGGGCAGCCAGAGAATTAGTTGCTCTACATTTCAGTAGTTTTCCATGTTAAGACCAAAGTGGTGGTGCCAATTATAGGGAACTGCTCTACTTGAAATACAGTGTATGGCTTCAAGTGCTCTGTATGTGCAGCCTGTGCTGCAGCTGAAATTAAAACTCGTGCTGAAGTTCAATTCTGTCACTTCACTACCATTAAACTTGACCTCAATAACAGTTGTGAACCTATCACACTTGCTTCAAAGTAGGCATGTGTTTGCTTAAACAAGATGTTAATTCCAAGGGCTTTGTTCTAGACAGGGTTTTCTACTGCAGAATTAGTTCAGCTGTAGAAAAACTCTGCTTGACAGACTGGAGACTCATAATCTTCAGAAAACTGCCCTTTAATGATGGTGGCGCCTGTCTGTGGCTCACAAGTCCCCTTTCCTAATTAGACATTTACCAGAAACTGGCAATTGAAATTTTCCTCTTCACTTGATGATGAATAATGCAATGCCTCTGTTAGGATTTCTCTGGCAGATATTCTTTATTCCAAAGTTAAAAGAATATTTTGGCTATTAAAGGAACATAAACAAGAGCTGATATGAAATAAACAAATGTCTAATGGTCACCTGTGATATAAAGGCATAATTTGACCTATTTTGCACAAGATATATCTCCCTGCTGCATAATCTTCCTAAAATCTGCAGTGCCTTTCATCTTTACAGTGGGCAGATAAAATGCTCGGCCATGGCGTGGATTTATTAGGATTTTTTTAAATGATGAATGATTGAAGGGATGAGTTTTGTGATGCTTTACACTTACACATCTGTTTAATGCCATGAAGCAGGTGGCAAGAAGTCACAAGGGAGGAGGCACCAGGGACAATCACTCTGAGCTTTACTGTCACATGTCAGACATGGGCTGGGAAAAAAGGAAACATATGGAGTGATGAAAAAGTGCAGATTCAGTAAATGTGTTTTGTTGTGTTCATTAATAATGGAACAAGAGGTCAGGCTTCTTTTTCACTGGGACAGGACAACTCTACATTTACATGAACACTGGGATTGGTCCTTGCAGATATTTGGTGGGTAAAGGGGACCAGATCTAAGTGGGCCCCTGGCACTTGGTCACAAGTCAGGGATTTGACATAAACATTACATATTACAATACTCACTAATTTAAGCCATGACAGTTGAAGAAAAACTTCCTATTAATATGGAATATCTTTAGGCCAGATGCCACCATCCAAAACACAAATGGTCAGAATCAGGGCACTGTTTTTTCCTTGTGTCCATACAGGGATAATCCTGGCTAGGGACACAGAGGTGATGGGACATACTGTCCTCTGGCATAGGAGCTGGGCACTAATATATCAAAATTATCCCAAATAATAACAAAAACTACAAACAGAGGTGCAACAAGAAGGCTTTTTGCATCTTCAAACCAATACTCTGTGCATTCCTGCAAAGTGAAAACTGAACATCATTTTAGAGAAAGCAATCATTCAGGTCTTGGAAGATCACAGCTGAAGAGAATTTTTAAATTTGGCCAAGGTGCTTCAGAGTTCAGCAGAAGCTCTTGTGTCTGACCTGGTGCATCTGTGTGACTGCCATCAGGTTTAGCCAAAAGCCAAGGAAAATGAAGGTGTTTTTACCCATGTGTCAGTGTGAGAGCTCACTGTGAGATGATGGCAGCATGGAGGGAGCTGTGCTGGGACTCCTGCCCCTGTCAGCCCCTCTCAGGTTCATTTTCTGCAGCCACTCCAGCTCTGCTTGTGGGAGACCCAAGGTGAGAAAGCTCCTGAAGCAGCATCCCTCACTGAGAATCCCACTGGGATCTGTCACTGCTTCCCAAGAGCAGCACTGGGTTTTCTCCCATCTCCAGCACAGGTGATGTTCAGAGCTGCCCAAAATTGCTCTTTCCCTGTCCTGCATCACCCAGGCATTTGTGGAAGCAGGGAGGGAGTGGGAAGATGGACTTAAAAGCTCCAAGCAATCAGGATGCTGGCAATTAGAATGATCTTAAGCAGTGCCTGGGAGAGGGGATCAGTTGTGCTGTGCCCTCCTGTGACCTCGGGCACATCTCTCCCTCGTTCTGTGTTTCATCTTCATGTCTGTAAGATTCCTTTTGTCTGTTTGCCTGGAGCAGGTCTCCAGAGGCAGCACTGGCTTTTGCTGTGCTTGCATTGTCTAATATGCTGCTAAAATGATATCAGTATTATTTGGAATGCTGGTCTGTGCACCAGAAACTTGTAATGCTCTGATTTTAGTTATGTATGGTGTTAAATATTGCCTTACCAAACTGTGAGTGCTGAAAGGCCAAACCAGGGGAGAGCTCCCACCAAATCTTTGACCAGTCCATTTCTTTTGTTGGAGAAAGGTGCTGCTTTACAGGGACCTTTGGTCTGATTCAGTACAAGAATTGTTTCTTATGCTACTCAAATTCAGCTAGAATCCACCCTCATTGCACCCTCAACTAAAAGGGTTTTAATTTTTTCATGCTGTTCACTCTCATTGCGTGTTATTTTAAACATAAATATAGGATACACAGCTTATTGAAAGTTGTCATTCATAAAAATCTGTAATTTGCTGTACTGGATGAACACATAGACATCCCAAGGTTTTGCCCCTTGGGAAGAATGTGGGAAGGGCAGGAGCATTTCCCAAGGAACCACACTGGAGGTGCAATGCTAGAGGTGGACAAAGCAGAGGATGTGAGAAAACGGGTAATTACACTTGCTGAATCCCAGTCATTAGTAATTCATGGTTATTTATGGCTCATTTGTACCTCACTCAGAGGTCCCATTGATTGGGTCACACTGCAGAAATGGCAGAGAGAGGCATCAAAAGGGGAGGCCTGTAAACTTCTGGCTGTGTTCTAGATGGACCTGGGTTATTAGACCATTAAAAGATACACAAAAGATCGCTTAAAAAATGAGGAAAAGCATTTCTGCCCCATACAAAGTCATTTAACGTGATTAATGCATATTTAAGAAAAAAGAGCCCCAAATAAACTTTGCTTCTAGTGAAAGTCCAAGAGTCTCAGAAGCCCCAGTATTGCTGTGTTTTCATTGAAGCAAATGATAAAATTCCCTGTGGTTTTATTTTGAGTAGTGATCCACAGGAGCAGAGCCTGAGAACCCAACCAAGAGCATCTTAGTATGCTGCAGACAGTCCTGCCACTGCCTAAATGTGCTAATTACTAGCCAAATAAAAATTCCTTTTATTTCCAGGGTCTTTCTCCCAAGATTTTCTATTTGCAAGTTAACGGTTTGGAGAACAAATGTATTCTGTGCTCTTAAGGAAAGGAATTTTTCCTTGGTCTGGACTGTTTTGTCATGGATGGCTCACAAGGCAGAAGGGAAATGCACACACATGGAAACAGTCTATTACTAAACAATATAATTCTGGGCTTTTCAAAAAGAGGGAGACTGTACATATGAGGGAAATAAAAGAGGGATTAGATGGAGCTGCAAGAAGAATTAACCTGTATTTTGAACCTTTTTTTCTCCAATTCCTGAGGAAAAGGGGGGGTTATAAAATAGGCTTTTTGCTGCTCTTGCTTCTATAAAAATCTTTAAAGTTGTGCTGCTTTTTCTTAGTATGCAGACTCCTTAAGAACTTGCTAAAGAAGTGAATCAGACCATAAAGAGCATTTTAAATGGAGCACAGACGTCTGTAGTCTAACAGAACTAGCATTTTTATAGTGCACTTCCCAAGGATTTGCATGAATTTCTACAAAGAAAAGCTGCTTACTCATTCTTAGGCAAAAAAAGTTTTTTTCTCTCTGTGACATTTATGAGGCATAGAAGAGCCAACAAGCTGTACAGTGCATACAAATGTTTATCATTCATGGCATTAAACCCACAGAAATCAGTCCAAATTAATGGAAAATAATAATTTTCTTTTACTGAAACCTGTCTGGTTTCTGCTGTGTGCTCCCAACATCCAGAAAACGACACTACACACTATTGCTGCAAAAATAAAACACAAAATAATTATACCTAAACTGTTCTGCACAGGGATTTGTGCCTTTCTCAACCTTTCAGTGCCTAAAGTCACTTCATCTGTATATTGCAGATGATGTTTGCTCAACTCCTCCATTCCCTGAGCATCCTCCCCACTTTCTCTTCTGCCAGCCCTTTCCTGTCACAGCCCTGTCCCAATGTCCCCTCCCAGGGCTGCAGGTGGGAAACTGGGAATCAGCTCCAGGAACATCCTGATGCTGGGATGTTAATTCTGGGTGTGTTAATTCTGCTCTCACAGGAAAAGAGGAAACCCCCACTGCTGGGATTCCATGAGCACTGTGTCAGAAGGAAAAGAAAATCAGGATTGGTGGCAACCAGGAGGAAATTTTGATACACCTGAAAGCCTCTAATTTATGTCTGCCATTAAGAAGTGGCAATTAATTACTTCCCACCCAGAGAAATAAGGCATCTAAATCACTTACCTTGCTCAATAATTAAACAGCAGCTATTGATAAAATGGCATTTATGTAATAGCACAACCCTGTACTATCTATCCCACCTCATACTCAAGAATGTGTTTTCTAGTAACAGAAAACAATTCTGTCGTCCCAGCCCTGGCTGCAAATTCCTGTTGCCTTGCACAGGAGGTCCAGCCTTGTCCTCACAGTGGGGAGGCTGGAAGGCTCCAGCCTCTGGACCCTGTGCCAATTCTGACCTCAGGAAATTAGCATCTAAACAGTGGCACTTGGCTCAGGAATTGCTGGAGGATCCCAAACCTCTAACTAGAATAATTGTTAAAGTAAAAGCACATATATAAACATAAAAACGTGAGAAATTCTGTCCTTGCAAAAGGTATTTCACTGTGACATATCTGGAATGAACAGAAGAAGGAGGTTTCAGCAGGAGGGATGCCAAATGCCTTGCACAGCTCCAGCAGAGAGGAGCTGTTGTATATCCAATCCCTTACACTCTCACAGCACTGCAAAATTGTATGGAAAGCCATTTCCTAGTGAGCTGGAGCAAATTCTTCACCAGCCTAAAGAGATAGGAGAGGTTTTCCTGTTTCTTTTTTCCTTTTCTCCTTGTTGAGAACATCACTGATCACAAATCACCACTGATTTATTTGTTTTTTCTACTTAATGTGTAGCTACCAACTGAGAGAGATTTGAAAGCAGACTCAGGAAGGCACTTGGTTCTTACCAGTCCTACACCTCCCCAAGATCCTCTTGCCTGTTTTTACTCTTTTATCCCCAAGATAGCACTCAAACATTTCCAGCCTTTTTCGTGGCTCTTAGGAGTCAGATCTCAAGCCATACCCACATATTTGCTGCCTTCACTCCTCCTAAGCTGCCATGGGATGTTCCCCAACAATTCCACCTGATGTTTAGGGTTCCTCAGTGAAGTTCTGCTGCTTCCATTTGGGGCCAGATACAGCATAATAGATTTTTTCATTCTTCTTTTCATTAATTCCTATTTATTTTTCTGACCATTTACTTCCTGGGTGTAGAAATTAACGAGAGCTCCATGATCAAAATGAGAGTTTAAGTTATCGTTTCCTTCTGTTTGTTTGCTGGGATCCCATTTGGATTTGTGCCATGGCTTCCCCTGTTCTGCCTTCAGGCATCATCTCTCTTTTTCTCAATTACAAATCCATCACTTCTACCTTAATTGACCATGGCAGCATTTTCCTTTCCACTCTCTCAGTCTGGCCATGGAATGCTGGTGGCACACTCAGCTTCACAACTTCTTGATTTGCTGTTAATGTCCTCTCTCAGTAAGAGCCTGAGCTGAGTCATTGCAAAATCAAAACACCCCTTGACTCCAGTGAGCATCAAATCAAGCTCAAGACTATTTTATTTTCATTCCAAGTATTAAAACTGCCAGGAAACACAGGCCTCCCAGACAGGATTATGCCATCTTCATCTATAGATTTCTTGCTGCCTCTATAGATTTCTTGGTCCTCTCTCCAGCCTACTTTAGTGCAGAAGAACATACAGTACATACTAGAAAATAAAATACTGTAAATGCTATTTTATTTCATAATCATTCCATAGCTTCTATTTAAAAAAAAAATAATAAAAATTCAAGCATCCCTTCCTTATTTACTGTCTGGTCCTAATACAGAGTATTTATGTCCCTTATGCAGTGGCTAAACCCACTATCTGGCTGCACCACAAATTTCATCCAAGTCCATTCAGCTCAGTTTAACTCCAGTCTCTGCACTCTTATCTGCAGCTTTCTCCACATTCAGTATATTTCCAATGCTAAGAAGGTCCAGAAGCTAAGCTTTTCACCCTTTCAGACAAGTTAATTTATCCATCTTTTGTGCCATGAAAGATCCCATTGTCTCTGTCACACGGCATGTTCCTCAGAAATTATGCATATTTGTCGTTTTTGGCAGTCTTCTGAAGCATTCATGTGCATGGATTTTTTTATTTTTTTTCTGTGTTATTTCAGATGTAACTGTTTATAAGGAAAAGAATTGCTGAGCACAATTCAGCAGCATTAGGAATAAAGTCTAGAAATATAAAGCCCCTTTTTTAACAGCAAAGCTGTGCAGATGTATTTATTTAATTTATAGATTATATATTTCTTGGCTTTTAAGCACTGGAAAAAAATCATTTGTCAATTGTAGCAAATTTTCCAGATAGAAACTAAGCATATTAGTATCACCTATTTGCTAGACTGAGGATTAGCCACAAGTACAGACTCTACATAAACACCAGAAATCAGGCCATTGAGATCACCCCAGTATATTTCTCTTCTGCATCATTTTTGTGCTACTAAAAATAAATACCTATACCTGCTCCTATTTCTAGACTAAAAAGCAATTTATCTCTGTTATGCATAAGCAGACTTGGGAATTACTGCTTTTTATTATCCAAATATTTAGCACTTCCATTCTTCATTTCCCTTTAGTGGAAAATGATATTATTGGTGTGCTGAGATAGGAAATGCTTAAAAAAAAAAAGTAATTACAAACTATTCACTGCTCAGTATTTACCACATATTATGGCACTTACTGCAGGGTTTATAGGAGCCAGATCCAGGAATGGAATTCCCTGCTGTAAAGCACTTTTAAGCATGTTTTTTGTTTCATCATTTGTTAGGGCAGTTCTGTCTCAGATCAGCATCCACCACAGGGGCAAGGCTGCTGAGCAGAGCAGGAACCTGCAGAGCTGAAAGGATTCCACTCAGCTGGGGTTGAGGAATCAGTCTCTTGTAAGGGACCCACAGACTGACCCCAAAACCATTAATCATGTGGACAGCTACTGTCCAGAGGATTGTTTGCCTTGCATGGTGTGGGTGCTGCCCCAGTTCATAGAAATAGCAACTTCTAAAGGCAAAATCCCCAACCATATCTTTGAAATGGGTTAAGAAACCCATAATAACAGCAGTACAGTGACTTATGCCTTCATTTCACTGTAATCATTGCCATCTTATCAAACCCATGCTTTAAATCCTTACACACATCAAATACAGTTCTGCCTGTAGAGTTATCAATTTACCAACTGAAAGCTGAATGCCAGAAAGCTACAAACCTTTTCTACACAAGGAGAGGATTTAGATTCAAATTTAGCTGGCTCATCACCTCAGTTTTAAAATCTGGTCCCATGTCCTTCTTCCTGGCTGTGCAGCACCTTTTCTTTTTCATGGCATTATCAGCTTGCAGACAACAAAGTCAGGAAACTACATGGAAATAATTCCTGTAGTAAGGATTTATGACACAGTCCAGCTACTACTGCCTGTTCCCTGCATGACATCAACCTGTCCTTGAAGTTATGATTATTTATGTAACAATTGCATAGGAGAGCACAAAGAGGATGCCAACCCATGGATTTGCAGAAATAAAAGTGTCCTAAGGAACCTAAATTAAAATGCAGGCCTGTACTAAACTGTCTGTAATCCAGGTTCTTTCCAGCATTTGGGAATGAGGTGGAAATCCGGCCTTTGCAGGATTTTACCAGGTTTTACTATAAAGATGGAGAAAGGATCTTCATAAATAGTTTCCTGCTCAAGAGTTATTCTGAGCACATTTCTGAAAAACATTATACACTGCAATTTAGATTCTTCTATTTTGATTGCTTGTAGGGTTTAGTTGTACAAAAAAAAAAAAAAAATTAGGATGCACGCAGCAAAATGTGCAACATTTAATTTGCAGCAAATAATAAAACTCAAACCATCATCAGCATTTCCTTTTTCCAGAGAAAACATTACGCTGAACCTAATTTTACAGCTGTACAAACTGTTTTAAAGTAATCTGCTCAATTGGGCGAGTTAATGATATTTAATTTGACCAGGCCAAACTTTACATGCTGTGCATTACTGGGAGCACTCGTGTGCAGTGCAAGTGTTTGTGTGATGTAAATGTCATGTAACACCTTCCCCTCTCAGCTGGCTTCACAAAAATCCAGGTGTCATCACCTCTCCAAGGCAAACCCAAGATGACAGCAGGGAAAAAGTGTTTGTTGCACAAGGTAATTCAGCAGAAATTTAGCCTTTTCAATCTATTCTGCACTCAAGTTAACCCTCTTTATATCAGCCAGCTTTTTGCCTTGGGCAATATGTTAAGCATGAGCTAAATTCAGTTATTGTGCTGAGTAATGTTCTCATTCAGGTGCCCCACTTAATTTAATGTGAATAAACAGTGTGCACTTAGTGCAGTGTGTGAATTCTCTTCTCAGCCCCTCAATTCCATGGCCTGGCATGTCCTGTGTTATTTCTATCCACTTCTCTAAAATTGAGTTTTTTATTGCGGTGACTGAGTACTACCATCACGTTTCATCTGAAAAATTGTTTATCAGACACAAACACATAGTTTTGTAGTTTTGGTTTTGTGCAGCAGAAAGGTGAAGAGTCTAAAAAGCAAACCAAAACTAGAAAAACTACAGGTGAATAAATAACTTGTGTTTGAACAAGGGCTGAGGGATTTCTAATCTGCAAGAAACAAATGGGGTGCTGGTTTGTGCTTCGCCTCAAAGAGCAAGCCCAGTAAAATCTATCAAACAAAAGGCAAAGCAGAGGATTTGTAAAGTTACTGTAGAGAAAAGGGAAAATGAAAGATGCACAGGATTGCAGGGATGGTTCCTGGTGCTGGCTGCTCACACCTTGGTGATGCCTGAAGAGGCTGACCTGGAGCAGAGGCTGGACAGAGTTAATGGAATAAAGCAGGGATTTATTAAAAGCCCTTCAAAGGATTGCCCTTGGGCAGTGCAAGAGCCTGGCCATGGCTACACCCAAGATGGACCCAAAATGAACCCAAGATGGATCCCAGTCATGAGTTTTCACACTTTTATCAGTTTTGGTCCATTTCCACATTGGGGTTCATTGTCCAATCCCAGCTCCAGGTTCTGCAGTCCCACCCTCCCAGATTCTCTCCTCAATTCTCTCTGGTTGCACTTTTTGGGGCTGGAGCTGCAGTGCTGTCCTTGGTTCTGGGCTGGAGAAGGATTGTTTTGTGTGCCTGAGCTGGGAGGAGACCTTGTGACACTTTATATGAAGCTCAGAGTCACACACCAATGCAGGGCAGAGCCTGTAAAACAAGCTAAAGCAGGAGGCATCCCTGGCTGTGCTGTGTCCCTGACAGCTGTGCTGCTTTCTCCCCGCAGGTCAATGGGAAGGATTTATCCAAGGCCACGCACGAGCAGGCGGTGGAGGCGTTCAAGACAGCCAAGGAGCCCATCGTGGTGCAGGTGCTGCGGAGAGCCCCTCGCCCCAAGGCCTTCCCCCCTGCCCACGAGCCCCAGCTGGTGGATGTGGGCACCCAGACCGACATCACCTTCGAGCACATCATGGCCCTGAGCAAGATGGGCTCGCCCAGCCCGCCCGGCCCCGTGCTCCAGCCCTACCTGCTGCCCGAAGAGTAAGCACTGCTTCTGCCACCCTCACAAACACCTGCGTTCCACAAAGTTGCCCCTTTATGTGTTTTATTTATTATTTACTTATTATTATTTAATAAAAAATTATATTTAAAAATATAATTATAATTATTTAATTATCTATAATTATATATTATAGAATTAAATCTATACATATATACATCTATATATCTACATATATATACATCTATATATACATATATACAATCTATATATAATATATATTTTATATATAACATACAGATTTAATTATCTATAATTATATTTTATAATTAAATCTATACATTATATTATATATTATATCTATTGTATATATTATATAACATATAGATTTAATTATCTCTAATTATATAATTAAATCTATACATTATATTATATATAATATATTATATTTTATATTATATATATTATAATGTATCTATTATACATCGATTATGTATATTAGATGTTATATATCTATATCACATATAATTATAATTATGTATAATTATATATACTATATATTATATAATTAAATCTATACATTATATAATATATATAATATATTATATTTTATATATTATATATATAATATAATGGATCAATTATATATATTATATAAAATAGATATTATATATCTATTATATAATACATAATTATATCTATAATTATAATAATTATATTGTTATTATTATTATATATACTATATTTTTCTATAGTTATTTCTATATTTTTTCTATAATTATTTATTTTTTTATTTCTATGATTATTTCTATAATTTTATTCTTTCTATTAATTATGTCTATAATTATTATATATATATATATATATATATATATATATATAAAATTTAATTTTGGAAGCCTTTTCCACAGCCTCAGGTCAAAAGCAGTGTTTTCTTGGGGGTCAGTGCCTGTCAGCACAGAAAGTCTAAAAATTCTCAGTTTCCAGGGTTCCAGCACTGTGTTAGAAGGAGTTCACAGCCTCACCTCCCTTGCTGGTGAATGTGTACTCCCAGAAGTAGCCAGGATTCCTCCACCACTGAGCCATAACTCACAGCATTTTCATTTTTCCTACACATTAGGCAGACATTACTCACATGAGTAATGCCACTGAGTCACAACACGGCCTCACAAAGCTCATTTTTTTTGCTGGCGTTTGATGGATAAAGTTATTGCATTTTGTAATTCCTCTCGCTGCCTCTTTGGGTTGCTTATGTTTTAACTTTATTTTTTATGGCTGCCATAAATTGTGTAATGCTAAGAGCTGCTCCATTCTGTTCCAGCGTATTAATTACTTTATTATAACCCTGCAGCGCTGTTACTCAAATAAGTTATTTTCTGGGACTAAAACGACTTACCAGTGTTGTCATGGATGTTTTAGAATCAAATTTTAATTATTGTTAATGGTAATTTGATGCTTTTGTACTTACAAATACAAATGACAATTATCTGCTGGCGCACGCGCCCCCCGCCCTCCCAGGCTGTTGGAGAGCAGAACAGCTCCCCAAGGAGCCCCTGCAGATTGCCTGTCATGCTGCCACCATCTCCAGGGGGAATGGGGATGGCAGGGAAGGATGGGAAGGATGGATTCTGACCCTCTCAGTTGCTCTGTGTGACTGATCTGGTCCATCCAGCCACAGCAGTTCTTGGTTTTGAGGTGAGAGGCAGGACTGGTGTGCACCCACAGCTCCCAGTGCACCTCTCCAGACATCCCTGCTGGGAAATAGGGTTTGGCTGCAAGCAGCACTGATCCTGCCCCATTAACTTTCACACATTGAGCCAAGACCTTTCCCTGGGTGTGTCTGCTCCTCTCATGATTCTCTCTGCTGGTACTTGAAGGGTGGATGTTCCAGCACAGCCACCTATTCCCAGCCCATTGAAAACTCAAGCACAGCAGCAGGATTTAGTGGAAATACTTGACAAAAGGCTGGAGCTTTGAGCTTGCAGTGGGCAAACAGCAGGGCTGGGAGCCTGTGGAGAGGATGTGATTGTTCCTGGGGGCTCAACACTGCATCTCCCAACCTCATCTGCAGTGGGGGCTTTTGGTACCTCTGACTTGCCAACTGCAAATCCAGTTACACTTAGAAAATGGCAGAGATTAATTCCTGATGAATCATTTAGGAAAAAATTCTTCCCTGTGAGGGTAGTGAGGCTCTGGCACAGGTTGCCCAGAGCAGCTGTGGCTGCCCCATCCCTGCAAGTGTCCAAGGCAGGTTGGAGCAACCTGGTCCAGTGGAAGGTGGAGATTTTCCTTGAGGTGCCTTCCACCCCAAACTGTTCCATGAGTTTATCATTCTGTGATTTAGGTTGCCTGCATTATCCCAGCTTAGCCCTACCAACTTCCTATTGCTCCTGAATCATTGGGCAGATCCAGCTGTGCATCAGCAGTGCCCTTGCAGTGAGCTGGAGCTGTTGGTGTTCCCCACAGCCCTTCTCACACTCTGCCCTCTGGCTGTGCTGGCACCCAGCACCTGAAATCACTCATTTTTTCCTGTGTTTCCTCTCACTTCTCCCAATTCCATTCAGATTTCTCTCGCCTGCCTCTCACAACTTGACTACCCAAGCCAATTAGCAGATGCTGTTACATAAATAGCCTCAGACATGTATCTAGTTAACAGAGAATTAAAGGGAGTTTACTTTCACTGCAGATAAAACAATCCAGCACAGAGAACAGTGGTCACAAGAGCATTACACTGCTTACAACTTCCAAAGTAAAGGCAGTGGAAGTGTGGGAGAGCTGAAGCAGTAAAAAGCAGCAGGCTGTCCTCCTACAATACATGGAATTTTCATTTAAAACACTTACTGGGGCAAGTGGTGTGGCTTCTAGAATTAACCACATGCAGCTCCTCGGTGTGGGGGTTAGTCCATCATCTCCCTACAAGCTTGGAATGCATTAACAAGTTCCACTAAAGTCCTGAGTGCTGTCCAAAAAAGTACCTTTTTTTTTTTTTTTCAGCCATCCATCCGTGCATGAATACTATGACCCAAATGACTACATGGGAGGAATTCATCAAGAAATGGACCGGGATGAGTTGGAATTAGAGGTATTTAATCGGAGTAACTATTTCATTTCCACAGGCACCTCAAGGTCTTTGAATTGTATAAAGTGAAAAGACTTTTCAAAGTAGATATTTGTGATAACATTGTTCACTAGTTGTTGATACCTTTATCATTCCATTGAACTGTGAGCCAGGAGTTGCTGATCTTCAGCTAACAAATTAACATAAATAATGAAGTCATTGATTCCTTTAATTAAATTCTGTGTAAATGTGCTGATTTAGGCTTTCTGAAAATCTGAAAGGCTCTGCTGAGGGGCAGGGCCAGTTCCACATAACCACAGTAAAAATGTGTGAGTTTCCCTTAAATATTTCCTGGCTGAGAAACAGATGTTCTTGATCATATAATTTTGAAGTATGTTAAGTTTACAAGACAAGGCCAGGATAGATTTGCCACTATACTGAGCTGTTCCTCCCTTTTTCATTACTTAAGTGACATATGTATATATATGAAATTACAGATAATAAAAGTTCAACAAGCCATGAAGTTATGCAAGCCCTTTTCTCTGCCAAATCTTTAAAAATCACTTTTGGTTTCAGTGCTTGTAAATCCCATCAGAAGTTCATCTTGAGTTTTCTCGTTCCTAATTTTAATAACCTGCTCCCAACCATTGAAGGTGCAGCACAGAAATTGTGGAGTTCTGCAAGATACTTAAGCAGTATTGACCCAGTGAAGTGAAGTGTTTTGAATTATTTGTAATAAATAGTAGCAAAGCATCCCAATAGTTCTAGCTAGGTCTGACCTAGCAAGGTCTGACCCAGCTGATCCATCCAAGATTATCAGTAAGAGAATATTTTATACCCTTAGCTGTCTTGCACTTCTGATTTTTTAGATCCTGGTCCAGCTAACACCCAATTTGTCAAAGCAAGCAGGGCTGACCTGCCTGAAGCTCTGCTGAAATCAGTGCAGATTTATCAACAGCTTCAGTGGGAGCAGAGTTCAGTCATTCTGTGAGCACCAGGTTGTTTCCTTCTATAAAAGTGTTTGCAGGATCAAGGACTAAAACCCCATAAAAAGTTTGCAAGCTGTTCTCAAATTCTGCAGATCTGGTAGCAATTCATCTCTGTATACAAACGTAAATCAAAGGCAGGATAAAATCAAAGTGCCAGTAAAACAAATGCTACTTAGTGGACTTCAAGGCCTTACTTTTCAAACAAGGGCCTTTTTTTTTCTCTTGAATAAAAACAAATACCATCTAAATTTCAGTCTCAAAGGAAAATATAGAACAAAACAGCGTTTTTTTTTACCATTATCTTTCCAAAATCTACTTTTTAGGAAATCTAATGTTGTGGATAAATTATAATGCTTCCATTAGAAGGTCAACCAGTTGAGCTGAACACAGTTTGAACACACACACTCCAGTAGCCAAACCTTAATATGCCTTAAACCACAACATTAATAATTTTGACATTGATATAGTACTTGATGGCAAAAGGTGATCAGCTCAGTAACACAGGCAGATGAACATTAGGAAAGTCTCTGTAGCCTAATAGTATTTCTTAAAAACCACTAAAGATTCCTGTTCAAATTGTAAAGACTATGATCAATGGTAAGGTCAAAGTGCTAACAGGGACTCAACTGGCTGGTTGCTTTTTTGTTTGCCTTTTGATAGATATGTTTTAAAAGACCACAAAGGCACTGTTTCATTGACTGCAGCAGGGATGTTGAAAGTAAGAAAGCCATCAAGTCAGCCTTCTGGGTTTCTATGTCTATAAAATGTGCTTTGAATTTAAATCAGAAGCTCCTCATCTAAACTTTTATGGTCTATAACTGACTGGTTAGTGATTTGTAACAAGCAAACAAGACAAAAAAAGGTGAAACAGCCAAGTTTGCAACAAACCTCCAATGTAAATATCCATAGGAAGGAATTTATGCTGGCAGTAATGCTGAGGTGCCAAAATTGTATTCTCAGTTTTATCTCAACATTTGTCTTAAAATTGATGACTCAGAGGTAACTGCCATATATTCTCTGCTACAAAAATAAATAAATACCATTTCTTTTCTTTTGAAGTTTCCATGCCACAAGTAAAGAGGAACTAAATCGCCAACTCCTGTTTTATTATAAATTAAAAGTGCATTCATTCTTCACAGAGGCCTAGCTAGAAGTCATTTCAGGCTCATAAAGGAAGAATAATGTCACTCCAGGATTCCCCAGCAGTGTTATGCATTAATATGTTTATTCAAACAAGTCTGTCCAGCTGTCAGACACAGCCCAAGCCAGGGCTCTCTCAGTGGAACTTTCTCACATTACAAAGGAGAACATTCTACACCAAAAAGGGGCCTGTTCCCTCCCATTTGACTTTCTGTCTTCACCCTTCCCAATATGCAACTTGTATGTAGGTCTGTCTTTCTAAGAAAAGAACTGAACTCAACTGAATGGTTAGTTGAGAGTCAGTGAAGCTTGGAAATGAAAATTACATGAAATGTTTGCTACTGCTGAGAAATTTCCCTCTGATACTCTCACTCAGTCTTGGACAGAAATGAAGCATTCTTGTCAAAGGCTGAAGGAGGACACCAAATTCGTTCAAAGGGTTTTTTGCCCACCCCAGTGCACAGCTCCCAGTGTTCCCAGCAAGAAACCACAACAGCTGATCAGCAAAAGATGAGCACAAAAAAGCATGCTTCAAGATCTGAAATTAACACTCCAGTGCTTTTAGGAAACCATGAATAAAAGCTGAGTACCAGTGTCTCAATCTCTCCCCTTTGCTGTACTTTGCTACTTCAGCTGAAACTTTTCTTTTACTTCTCCAATAATGTTTGCAAGGGAGGCGAGAGGCGACTCTGAACGTGGGGATTGAAAAGCTCCATCACAGGCACTCTGCACTTTTTATTCCATCCTGGTTTGCAAAGCATTTCAAAGCATCTTTTATGTGAATATATTTCTTCCCTATGAAAACTCCAGCTCTGCAGGGAGTTGCACTGATCAGGAGCTTCTCAAGGCATTGCTGTGTCTGGGAATACAAAGAGCTGCAGCCCGGGCAGGGCTGCTTCAGGCAGTGATTGAATATGGAAAGGTTTGAAAAGCTTCACAGCTGTACTTCCTGACACAAATATTTGTATGTCCTTTGTTTGGAACAAACACAGAGGTGGTAAAATGTTTCATCTGGCTCTCTGAAAGGCTGTCCTCCCTGGGCTCTCTGGGGTTTCCAGCCTGGCCTCAGCACCTCGTGCTGTGTGAGAAAGGTCTGAATGGTGGAGCTCTGCCCATCTGCTTGGCACAGAGCCTGGGCATCCTCCAAGGTATCTCACCCCAGGCATCCCAAACCTCTTTTCAGCAGGGTGAGAAACACTTTTCTTCAGCCTTCCCCAAAGCTGGTCCAGCCTCTGTGGTCTGACAGAGAATTCCCATCACAGAGCTGGGCTGCTACAGAAACCTTCTCTAGAGCAGAGAATTTTGGAAAGAAAATCTGGTTGATAGCATTTTCTCTTTTGAAAAAGGAAGGGGTGGGATTTTTTTTTTTCCATTTACCTGTGTTGAAAAGCACAGTTGAAAGCACTTTGATATGAAAATACAAATGTAAAGATTACTTTCTTAGGTTCAAGAGAGCATGAACAAGATTTCCCCTCCTGCTGTAGTTGCCAAAAAGTAGCAAAAGGGCCTGATGCAGTATCAAAGGAAATAGCCCTTTATATTTATTTCCCTGATATTTTTTTCTGTATGAAACCTATTAGTGGAAGAGCAAAACAGGGGGTCCTGCTGGTCAGGTATGGCAGAGGTCAGCAGAGAAAAAACCCACCCCACCTTACAGAGAGAGGGAGAAGGACAGAGCACTTATCATGCAAGCTGTGGATGAGGCTTTCTGAGTGACTGAACTATTTTTACTCATGGCTGTCATTTCAGATCTCTACTGCTCATTTCTGTCTTGTTAGAGAAAGGACTCTGATTTTTATAAATTTGAAGGCAGGCCATAATTCTAAATCAGCAGTACAATAATTCAATAATCCTCTGCAAATGAAGGATCTTCTGAGCTTATAGAGGTTAATTTACTATTATCACTTGCTCCTAATTCATTATGATGAGTGGTTGCAGGTATAATGTCACAGGGCATGTTCATTTCTTCTTGTCTTGCTGCAAATGCCAGATGGATTTCAGCAACCAGCTCTGTGAGCCCTCCTTGGCTCTGCATTTGATCAGGAGCCAATAATCTTTCAGACACTTCTCTTGCACAGACTATTTTGAAAGAGCATCCAAATCCTCCTTTGAACATCTCTCAAAATGTCACTTTTACCTGATCTGAAGAAGCAGATTTGAATTATCTGCGAGTGTAAAAATTCTCATGGATGGAATTTTCACATTTATGGTATTAACCCAGCCCCAGCATCCCCACACTCTGTGGGCAGCACCTCTGCCTGCCTGCTGCTTTCTGAGGATACAGACCAGGTGTGGGATCACCTCAGTGTGTCCCAGGAATGCAGCCCTGAGACAGGACTGCAAAAAATGGCAAATCCTGGCATTGCAAACACAGGTATTTACACCTTTAAAGTTCTCCAGGCCCATATTAATTTTCCTCTGTTTAATTAATTCCTGGTACAAGTACTCAAGCTGCCATAATACCTGTACTTGCAGGTGCCAGTTTTCCATTTTCCCCTTTCATGTATCTCTGCATTACACAGACTTGCCTCTGAATATGAAAAATAACCTTTGCTTTGAAGACTCTGGTGTTGATTCTTCAACTCCAACTGGAATTGCACACTTTTATCTCTCAAATATTTCAAACCTTTATGATTACATTAAAACTTTACTGAGACAAAGGCTCTTAGAAAGCAGCTGTTCCTATCTTTAAGTTCATAAAATTATCATATTTGGGTAGCATAAAATCCACTTTCTCTCTTCCTACCATGGACTAGAGGGATTGTACCCAAGAGTAAGTCTGTCAACTAATTACTCATAAAAATTCAGGTTCTAAAACACCTGCTCTATAAATTTTTTTTCTGCTCTAGCATTTTTCCTGCTTTATTTCTGAGCTTGTTTTTAAACAAGAGATATCTCTTTTCCTTTCAAAACATATATAATTTAATTTATCAGATGATTTATTACCTTCCAGTAGATCACAGGTGACATCTCAGATCGTACAATTTAAATATAAACCCATACTTTAATTTTTATACCCTTAATATTTATACACTGTTGGAAAAGCAACTATTGTTAGTCAAAATATGTGGCAAGTAAGAATGGAAATAGCAGCTTGCTCCCTCTTTTCTTTCCACTTCCAAGAGTTTGTAGTTTCACTGTTTAAGCAATGGCCAAAGTCACCATATATTTGTTTGGTTCTGTGGGGTTTTTTAAACTTTTTTTGTTTTCACTACCAGAGTGGCAAGCAGTAGAATGAGCCACAACACAAATTTCTTGTCATGTTTACAAATCAACAAAGTATATAAAAGCATTCCTGAAGATAATGAAACTTTTTTTTTTTTTTTTTTTTTTTTTTTTGTTAAAGTATGCAGGGAATATGGGAATTGTTCTGGGCATGAATTAGGCTCAATCCACAAATTCCCATCTCACCCCCAGTTCACTCCAAGGGTAAATCCAGGATCAGCTGAGATCAGACCTGAATCCACTTTGTCTCATCTTTCATCTGAAGAATCTCCATCTCCTCTCTAAAGCTCCAAAGCTTTAGAAATCTGAAGAAAACCCTGCTATTAAACATTGTGCTCAAACCTTTAAGTAACAAAAGAGGGGGGGAAAAGCACAGCAGCTCACCATGGATACTATTGATTGAAACCACTTAAATACCAGCTGAAATGTCACTGACATTTACAGCTACGCTTCTTTAGGGGGGGAAAAAAAAGAAATTACACATGTTGACAAGTAAATAACATGAGATTGCTGATCTTGGCAGCTGTCAGCTAGACACACCAATAAATTATTCATATCAGCTTGTTTTATTGTCTTGCCCCTTCCAAATGGCACAGCAACAGAGATGTCAGAAAGGAGCTGTGTTATCAGGACTTTTCCTCTGGAGTGGCAGGTCCAGGCACAAATACAGGGTGTCCTGGGCTGGGACACCCCTGTGTCCCTTTGCCTGGTGCCACTTTTCCCTTTGCAGCAGAGCCCAAATCCTGCCTGGCCTGAGGAGGAGCAGAGCCTTGCCCTGACCTGAGGAAGTAAAAAAATAACTCCAAGTGCTTTCACACCTCTGTCTGTGCAGCAAAATCCTTCCTCCCCATGACAGCATCCTCAGGACCAGCAGAGCAGCCACAAAAAGTTGATTAAACACCTTAAACCCCCAGGATATCCTTCAGAAGCAAAAAGGCAGGACTGAAAGATGCCACAGGGGTGGTCACCAGCCAGGAACATCCCACAGCCTGGGGGTATCTCCATGGGTTTTACAGCCCTTCCCACCAACCAGTGTCACACAGCAGCAGCAAACACAGAAAAGAAAAAAAAAAAACCCTCAGGAATTCCTCGTGGAAAAAAAAAGCACAGAGGAGGAACATACATTTTTAAGATGGGTTAAATGTCTCTGAGATTAACAAGACCACCGTGACCTGCTGAAACCAAACACTTGCAAGATACTGAAATGCTTATTATGTTTCTATTACCAATACCAGTATTGAATGCTTTACTGACAATATATTGATCTTCAGTCACACTTTTGAGAAATTTGTTAGAAGACTTCATGAAAATTATACAATTTAAAGTGATAGAGTATTATAGTTTTTTTTCTGAAAAGCCAGAAAATTACCCTGTTTATTAGGAAATATGTATCAGCTGTGACAAATATTGAAATCATAGTTTATAAGTATTTTAGCCTTTGAAGTCTTACCACTACATGAAATATAGGTAATTTTTCTTCCTTAAGATCAATAAAAGGTCTATTTTCAAAATGACTTCCTATTGATTGAAGGGTCAAAAATGTCCCAGGTATTGATTGTCTGCATATAATCACGTTTTGCTCAGTAAGTTAACCTCGTCTACAAGTGAAATGAAAAGACATCCACTATATCACTTAAGCAAAATATTTTCATTGCATTTGAAAAATTGCTTCCATCAGTCACCGGTGTCTCACTGACAATGTATTTTCCTCTTTTTTTTTTTTTTTTTTAACTTCAGGAAGTGGATTTACACAGAGTGAACAGCCAGGACAAGCTTGGCCTCACTGTCTGTTACAGAACAGATGATGAAGATGACATGGGTATTTATGTGAGTGAGGTAAGATTGAGCTGCTTTCCATAAGATACCATTTGTCTTCTCAGCTGCATTGTTGGGCAGTTAAGACATTAATCCTCTGTTTGTAGCATGTTGGATAAACGGCCAAAATGCAGTAATTGGAAGAAATCTAATTATTTTTCTTTTCTCCAAACTGAGTACAGTCCTGCTCCCACTGAAGTCAAATTTCATTATATTAACAGTGTTCTATTTCAGATAGTGCCTTCAGAGTATTTTCATATATTCCCCCTTTAATTTTATTCTCGATTATTCCTGAAACAATCTAAATTACAAAAAAACCCCACACACTTTTATTTGCAAACATCTGGGGCCCATTTGTCTCTCTTTGTCCCTTTCCATGAAAAAAAGGAACATTTTATACAGCGACATTTTTTCACCACGCAGAGCCATTTCAAATTAATTGCGCCAGTTTGGGGAAAGAAACTCATAATTAAATCTAAAACCTTGCATTAAAAGGCAGCACTCAGGAAATAAGAGGGAGAAAATAGTGAGCTGCCAAGCCTGCAGAGCACTCAGAGTTTTCTCGTTTTGCAGATTGATCCCAACAGCATCGCTGCGAAGGACGGGCGGCTGCGGGAAGGGGATCGCATTATCCAGGTACCAGGGGGACGTGCCCCAAAGTGTCCTAAACCCCATAAACCCCACAATTCAACTCCCTGCCCTCGTAACGAGGCTCTGCAGGTGCCATGCAGGGCAATGGAGCAGCATCACGTGTCCAAGCCAGCACACTTGCCCAGCATTTCTCTGCACAGGGCTGGGGATGTGCACACGGATCCATCCAGCCTGTCAGGGGTGAGGGTGATCCCTGACTTTTTGGGGTTCTTCTGATATTAGGGCAATTGTGGCAAAAATAAAAGAAGAGCGGTGCAATGACTTAGCAACATAAAATACTTGAATAATAGTGACAGTAAATGTGGGATGAGGCCCAAAAACCTGAACACGCTAACCAGATCTTTGTAGGAGTCGAAGACCACTGTAGGGAGGTCCAGGGGATAAATGTGGGGCAGGAGAGAGGGTGGAGTTGAGATTAGGGAACAATGGGTATAGGGGAAAGTGGTCAAAGGTGGGGTAAGGGAAGGTAGGGTCCAGTGGGGTAAGCTGGGTGGAACACTCCATCAGTTGAGGGCCAATGGGGATACAAGGAAGGGAGAACATTCTAGAGACTGGGAGTGGTGATGATAACTGGAAAATGAGGGTTGGGAATATGTATGAGGCATTAACATGGGCAATCCCATAACTGCTTGGAACTTTTTGTTTTGGGATCATCACAACTCAAACAGATGCCTGCCAAGGCCTAGGGTTGGGGTAGAGGTCTTCTTTAGTGATGGTTTCCTGACCTGGAATACAGGTCAGGCTGACACTCACACCAGCCAAGCCTTTCCATGCAGCTCAGCACAGCAGCATCCAGGTGTCCCCATGAAAACACTTCATGGTGCTCTTTTGTCTTTACAGATCAATGGCATCGAGGTGCAGAACCGAGAGGAAGCTGTGGCACTTCTCTCCAGTGAGGAGAGCAAGAATATCTCCTTACTTGTGGCAAGACCAGAAATTCAGGTACGGTAAAAACAACACTCTCACTTGAATCTTAATTTAAAGCAGTTACTGTTTTGTAGAAAGCAGTTCTTTCAAAATTAACCTAAATCTACTGGATCTACCTAAAACCATATTACATGCTTTGACTGCACATGTGTATATATGGTCTAAAATAATGGAATTTAGCAGTCATAGTACTTACATACATATATTTTATATTAAAATTCAATTTCTAGCACATCTGGTGATTTATATGTGTTGCAACGCTATTACAAACATCAGTGCAAGGCATTATGAATGGTTTTGAGCCACAGTTTTGAAGAACATGCTGAACTCTAATTCCTATAGCTATTGATTATTCATTCATTAAAACACTTATTATTTAGCCCTCCATACACCGTCTCTTAAAGTACTTGAATACTGTCAAGAAGCCTCCTCAGCTGTAATAAAAGGTTGAACCAGATCCCTTTGTAGAGCAGGGATTAGCACAACAAAGGTGTTGAACAAACAGCCGGGAGCACCATTGTTTGATCTGTCTGCTCCCGGTGCTGGGAGAGCAGCCCTTGCCAGGGCACCTGGAGACACAGGGCCAGGATCATCCCTGTCCTCTCAGCCTGGATATTTCTCATCTTTCCCATGGGGATAATTGGGAATGGGAGTAAAAATGTCCTACAGACCCCAGGCAGATTGTCCTTCTGGAGTTTGATGCTGCCTCTTAAGAGGGGTTCAAGCTTTGGGCTCTGGAGTGTTTTTATACATCCTAACCAAGTTGTGCACAAACCAAAACTGCCCCAACTCTTACAAGTATTTCCATGGGTCAAAAGACTGAGTTTTTTCATATGTAGAGGGCTGTTGAAGATAAAACCCTGCTGTTGGAGATGGAGGCAGCTGTGGGAGGAGGTAGCACAGTCAATACCCACACTTAGCACAAGGACAGGCCCCTTCCCAAGACACAGCAGCACTGACACAGGAAGGAGTCTCCTGAGATTTCCCAACCCCTGGCCACAAAGGAAAGCCATAATTTATGTCACTCTTCATTCTTTTGACAACAATTGGTTTGGTTTTTTCCCTCCCTTTTCACACAGCTGGATGAAGGATGGATGGATGATGACAGAAACGATTTTCTGGATGACTTGCACATGGACATGTTAGAGGAACAGCACCACCAGGCAATGCAATTTACTGCCAGCATGCTTCAGCAGGTACTGCCCTTCTGGTGTGCAGGGCTGTCAAACTTGCCACTGCACTCAATATTCAATATTGAGCTTGGCTGAATACACTTGGTGTCTCAAGTGACACTGAGATCAAGGCAAAAGGACTTTCTGTAAAATCAAGGTATTACATGACTGTCCACAACTTCATCTCAGGGACCAAAATGTTTTGAAATAGTACCTTTTGTGCTTTGCCCTTTACAACACAATTCTTGGATATCCCCTGTCACTGTGGTCACTGAGAGGAGTACTAAGTGTTTGTGGTTAGAGGAGGCAGAGAGCTGATTTACAGAATCTCCTACTTGATGTGCATGCACAGACTGGAAACAGCCTCCCAAGACCTGAAAACCCAAATGGACAACTCAGGCAAATGACTGAAGATGTATATGAGGGGAAAAGGGCAAAGAAAAAATTTGTACATTACAAATTTTATTCAGGGCCACAGATATGGGCTTATAATCTCCATCATTCTGCTATGATTGAAGCAGTTTCTCAGTTTTTGCCTTGAATTTTTTTCTGAAGTTTTCTAGTACTGTGCATCCTCTGTGGCATCCCCATTTTGTGAGGAGGCATTGTCTCATCTTGGCACTACAGGAGAACTGGGTGTCATTGTGCACCTAAGTGGGAGAGGAAACATTTGAAAATGTGACTCAGGTGGAACTCAGACCTCAGGTTCTTCTGAAAGGGACATCCACAGCAGGCTGTGGGCTTGGTCACCTTTTATCTGAGTTCTTAATAACACACTTTCCATATAAGATGCAGAAAGTGTAAAAAGTGATGGATTAGGAGAACTATTTAAAAACAAACACCTTAAAATATTTCATGCAATAATTTTTTTTTTTGTGTCCTGCTGTTTCTGTTGTTAGAAGAAGCACGAGGAGGATGGAGGCACCACAGACACAGCCACTATTTTGTCCAACCAGCACGAGAAGGACAGCGGCGTGGGGCGCACGGACGAC
Source organism: Muscicapa striata striata (assembly GCA_030060385.1). Lineage (NCBI taxonomy): Eukaryota > Metazoa > Chordata > Aves > Passeriformes > Muscicapidae > Muscicapa > Muscicapa striata. The sequence continues at coordinate 5,561,271 of JAREIS010000002.1, read as the reverse complement.
AGCACGCGCAACGACGAGAGCTCGGAGCAGGAGAACAACGGGGACGATCACACCACCTCCTCCAACACTCTGGGCAGCCAGAAGAAGCTGACCTACAGCCACGACACCCTGGGGAGCGGGGACATGCAGTTCAGCAACGAGTCCTTCATCTCAGCTGACTGCACCGACGTCGACTTCCTCGGCATCCCCGTGGACGAGTGCGAGCGGTTCAGGGAGCTGCTGGAGCTGAAGTGCCAGGTGAAATCTGCCAACCCCTACAGCCTGTACTACCACAACAGCAGCCTGGAGATGAGCAAAAGCGACCAAGAGAGCGTCGACAGAGAGCTGGAGATGCTCAATGAGGAGCTGCGCAACATCGAGCTGGAGTGCCTGAACATCGTGAGAGCGCACAAGATGCAGCAGCTGAAGGAGCAGTACCGGGAGCCCTGGATGCTGCACAACAGCGGCTTCCGAAACTACAACACGAGCATCGACGCCCGCAGGCACGAGCTGTCGGACATCACCGAGCTGCCCGAGAAGTCGGACAAGGACAGCTCCAGTGCCTACAACACGGGCGAGAGCTGCCGCAGCACGCCGCTCACGCTGGAGATGTCCCCCGACAATTCCCTGCGCAGAACTGCAGAAGGCATTAGCTGTCAAGGTAACGAGGGGGCAGCGGCGTATAATGCCTCCCAAAAGAATTTGTGTGGCGGCTCGGAGAGCCATGAATTCCAGTGCTGGTAAATGCCACGGCGCCGCTAAAGAGCCTGACCTTGGCAAGCAGCTGGAGAGCAAGGAGAGGAAAGGCAGCGACGGCAGCAAAAGCCCCACTCACGGGCAGAAGGGCTCCTACGTGTCCCCCTACCAGCACTCTCCCTACAAACACGCTCACATCCCTGCCCACGCCCAGCACTACCAGAGCTACATGCAGCTGATCCAGCAGAAATCCGCCGTGGAGTACGCGCAGAGCCAGATGAGCCTGGTCAGCATGTGCAAGGACTTGACCTCGGGCCAGAGCGAGCCCAGGATGGAGTGGAAGGTGAAGGTGAGGAGTGACGGGACACGCTACATCACCAAGAGGCCGGTGAGGGACAGGCTGCTGAGGGAACGCGCCATCAAGATCAAGGAGGAGCGCAGCGGGATGACCACGGATGACGATGCCATCAGCGAGATGAAGATGGGCCGGTACTGGAGCAAGGAGGAGAGGAAGCAGCACTTGGTGAAAGCCAAGGAGCAGAGGAGGCGGCGGGAGTTCATGATGCAGAGCAGGTTAGAGTGCTTAAAGGAGCAGCAAGGCGCGGAGGAGAAGAAGGAGATGAACATCATTGAACTGAGCCACAAAAAAATGATGAAGAAGAGGAATAAAAAAATATTTGACAATTGGATGACAATCCAGGAACTGCTAACCCATGGAACAAAGTCACCGGACGGCACGCGGGTGTACAATTCCTTCCTGTCAGTGACTACTGTATAATCCATCCCCAGGGCTAAATTATGTACATAAAACACTACCAGTGGGGTAGGAATCAATGCCTCGTTCAATGTGGCAAGATTTTTGTATATAAGATACAGTCACCGAGTTTATAGTTCAAATACTGAACTCTACAGCCGTGGGTGCCAGGATCTCCATTCTGCAGTGGGGAGGAAGCTTGCCCATCTCCTTCAAAGGCAATATTAACAGTGCTTTTTGGAATACTGATTGTACTTTTTTACTTGTTACCTTTTACATGAAGTGTTTAAATATCAGAAATGTATTAACCATACTTACACAGGTAATTTACTTAAACTATATTCATATTAAAAGGTACCCGTGCTTTTCTTTACATAAAAAAAATGCAAGAAACCCACAAGAGCAACTGCACATAAGTTTTTTTTTTTTTTTTTTTTTTTGGTGAAACCATATTTTGTGATATTATTTTGCTGTTGTTCACTTCTACACAAAGTGCTGTTTATCAATACTTAGCTCAAGGTTTAAACTCAGAATTAGAATCATTCTCTTGTAATATTTAACATTTATCAAACAGCAGTTTTTAGAGTTATGCTCAACATTTAAACATTTTTCTCTTTAAGGTTTTTGAAGGAAGTGTAGAGGTTTCATCTGAAAAGCCTGAGGCAAAGTACACTATTATGCAGCTTTAAAGGATTTTAAAGCATGTTTGCAAATGTTGCAACCTATTGAAGAAACGTGCATGTACAGCTAATTTGTTTATATAAGACAGTTTGTGGAATTTGAAAAGCCCATGGTAGTAACTGTTTGCTTTATAGATTTGAATGTATTGAATTATAAAGGCAGTTTCATGAAATCATCATTAGCTACAAACGTTAACAAGTAAAATGAAGTAAAATAAATTATTGTTTTATATTTCAAACTACTTTAAATTCTTTTTATTCCCTTCTGGTTTCACCACTTAGAATACAATTTTATGGAGTGTAGCTCCTGTGCTGCAGAAATGCCTGGACAGCCACTGGAGCCAAACCTGAGGGAAAAATTGGCATCCTGACTTTGGGGGGAATTTTGATGGAGGCAGAGGCAAGGGAGAAGCACAAGGAATATCAAGAATAAAATCAAGCAATGCTTGTCTTCAGCTCACAAGGTATTTAAGGTGATTTGTGAGAAAGAAACAGAACTTCTACTCTCCTGTATTGCTTTGTGATGTATAAACCCCACCTACAGCCTTCAGTGGGGGTTTGCACTAAAACCAGATAATATATAAAGTGTTTAAAAACTAAAGCAAATAAATATACAAGTTAAAGGACATGGTGAAAAAAATCACAGAGGTGTCAACCAGGTATCACACTCCTTCTTATGTTTTCTATTTCTGATTAAGAATTCAGATATAAATTGGAATATTCTGCTAGATTAAGTGATGTAGACTCATTATGAATAGTTCCCAGATTCTCCATTCCCTCTCCCTTTTTCTTGAAAACTTGCTTCCAAAGCCTTCTAAGTTTTTGTTCTAGACTTTTCTGTCATAACTCAAATGAGCAAAAATTGCAATCTTAGTGATAGAAATGCAAAACTGGAAGGGGAGAGATTAACAGCTTCTTGTGCCTCTTTTGTCTGTCATTATGAAGCAAACAACAGATTGGTCCAAGTTTTTTTCTGCTCCTTTATGGACTAGCACTGAATTCCATGGAATGTGTCTGCCATACTCCACAGTAACTTGTATGTACCTGGAAATGCCCCTTCAGCCTGTGTGATCTGGGACTCTTGTCAATAAGCCTCTGCAAATTTATCTTCAAATTGTGTTTTCCTTCAGGATAAAGAGCTAGTCCTCCTGTAGTCTGTGAAAGGTTTCTCTATTGACTTTGTCAGAGCTGGGATTTCACCTGACGTGCACCAGCTGTTACCATCACCAGTGGTGCAAGGGGAAAAACATCAGATTTTCACACACTGCTTTCAGTGTGAGACATTTGCCATCTCTGTCTCCAATCTGCTTCACCCTGAGCTCATGTTCTGTCCATCCCAACAGCAGAATACTTCCCCTCCTCAGATGTACAGAGCTGGGATTAGTGTGGAATAACAATCCTTAAACCAGGCTTGAACAGACAGCTAAGTCACCTTTAGGCTGCCTGGGAATATTAGAGATGAAATGTTCTAATTTCAAGATTTGGAATGTTCTAATGAGGAATAATTATTATCAAGCTGATCTTCATAAAAACAAACACTGCTTTGGAATAACCTCACATGCAGTGGTTCCTTTGGACATCAATGCTGAGCATTTTGTGCCTTGAGTAGCAGCAGGAAGGTGTTTGGGAATTCAGAGTGATAGGCAGGAATTACAACAAAGCATCCACAGTATAAAATTTACATTAGTTAAGATGCTGAAATAAAATTATTGGCCAAGAATTACTCACACACCTTTGAGTTTTTCCCCTCACTAAACACTTGTTATTTTGGACAGTAAAAAATCACCTCTCTCCTTTCACACTAGGATTTATTAATTAGCATCAGCTCACAGAATCCATCACTTATCCTGGAAATCTGAACAAAAGCTTTGCAAACTGCAGATTTTCCTTATCCTTTTTCAGTTGTCATCCCACCTCTCATTGCCCTATCAATGTACTTAATGAGGTGTTGGAAAGGGAGATTTGGGGTCTTTTTATTGCTTGCAAGGAAACATTGGAAATTACCATAGCATTAATCCAAACCTGACACTACAGAGCAATGAATCCAACTAAAAGCACCCTTGGATACCTAAGAGGAAAGAAATATTTCATCCAACAGTTTTTCTAAAAATGACATTGTAGTACACAGCCCAGTGCTTAGAAAATAACACTGGAATTTGTGCTGTTATCTAAAGCACATCTCATGTGAGAAATTTCCAGGCAGCAGATGAGGTTGTACCCAAAACCCAACACCCTCCACCATGAGGGACAATGAGATGGGTTGGTCCTGGCTGGACCCAACTTCAGCTCCAGATACTCAGAGTCCTGGCTCAGCACTGGGAGATGTGCTGCTTCCACTGGGGATACTCATTCCAAGTGGTTTTTGAAGTTCATTTACACCTGGAAGTATAGAATTCCATATCCAGCTTCCACCTCAGCCACTTTACTGAGCATAACCTCAAGCTTGGGTGCAAAAGCAACCCCAGAATAATAAGTATGCAGGGAGAGATCCTAAATACACAAAGAAGGAACAAGGAATTGCCAAGCTGAGAGGTTTAAGCAGAATTTTCTCGTGGAGATTCTCCCATTTTCAGCACATCCCTGCTGCTCCACACGCTGTCCCTGCTCCTACCATGGCAACACCTCTGTCCCCATCCCCTGACAGCCCCACCCCACCAGGGTGACAAGGGGACACCCTGCATACAGGTTTGGTGCAGAATTTGGCTGCTTCTCTGCAATGCAAACAGGCTCTGTGTCAAACTGGGGTCAGCTCCCCTGAACTGCACCGTGCCTCCCAGATGTAAAAATCTATAAAAATGTAAAATACTTATTTGCAAACAGGGTTTGAAGCGGCATGGAACCGCCTGCTTTAGATGTGCACTGAGATGGGAAAGCCCTGAACCAAACCTAACAGCATCTTTTTGTAAATTAAGAGAACTTGCACAGTAGGGATGGCAAATAAAATGAGGTAAGACTACATATTGCCTGGGGACTACTGGTTGGAGAACTAATTAGGGTTATAAACTGAAAGTATGTAAATTAACCAAATATAATTATCTGCTAGTGGCCTTTGGAAATAGGTTACCGGATACTTGTTAGCAAAATTGCTCAAATGCCTGGAAGCCATACAAAGCAAGCCATAAGCAATTTAAATTCCTCTCTTTGTTGTATTTTTCAATTGTTTTAAAGCAGTTTTTGTATTCAGGATTTATTGGAACATAAACTAATTAGAAAACTCAAAAACCAGAAGTGAGGCAGAGACTGACACAGCAGATGCTGTACTTCCATCCCAAAGCCCTTGGTTTTATTGAATGTGGATTGTTTGATGTGACAAAACAGCAAAGATTCTGCTTGGGGTTTCATGAGAGCAGCTCTGTGAGCTCACAGTGGGAGAGTGGTGGTTTCTGCAGGAGTGCAGCACCTCAGCCATGGGGGTTTGTGTGGAGATGTGTTCTCTGTTTGAATGTAAAATTGGTGCAGAATTCACCTCCCTGTCCTCCAGCTGTGTGCCATGGCACAAAGCAGCACCAGATTCAGGGGTTTCTGTGAGCAGATCTCACCATCAGATCAACCCTGCAGAAACACAGGAGAAGCTGAGGGTGGAGGAGACAGTGGGATGTATTTAATATTACAAAATATAAGGGATGACATGTAAAAGGCAGCTGGGCTGATTCCATGCTGAAGCAGGAGGGCTCCAGTGCACAGGCCTGCCACAAAGCTCACTGCTGTGAGCTGAACGACTGCAAGCAGCCCCAGAGGGTTTAAAACACTCTATTAACTTACACAGTTAATTACCCTGCACTGCACCAGTGAAGTATCTGAAGGGACAGCCCATCACAGCCCAACTGCATTTCCTGCTGCCCAGCACACCTCCCACAGGCCTTCTAATGGTCACTGCTTTAAAAAAACCATCCTGCAGCCCTGCTAAAACACTGCCACCCAACCTGTGCCCTCCTGCAGGGATCTGTGCCCCAGCTCATGCTGCAGAATGAATTATTCCCTGCAGGACTCACCATGAAGTGAGTTCACAGCAGCAAGCACTGCTCAGTGTTCTTGAGTCTAAACCTTCTTGCTGGAATCCTAAAATACCCAAAAACACTGGAAACATCCTCATTTCTACAGCATAACAAATGCAATCGCCTACTCTGAGAATTAGGTAGAGAACAAAACCTGAAATTAAATTAAAAGCCACATGTCTATTCTACTGGAGTCAATCTGCCAGTTTTGAATGCTGGGAATTAAAACTTCATGTGATTTCTTTTACCTAAATTTGTACATCAGCATCATGGATCTAAGTGCACGACTGCAATGCTTTTTACTGATCCAAATGAGAACAAGGTTCTACCAGTTTCCTATGAAAACATGTCATCTTCTGATACAGAATGTTTCTTAGAGGAGATTTAATCAAATCAATTAATAATGACTTGGCAACAATGCTCCAATTAGGGTTTTAATTTATAGAAGTATAATGCCAATAGCATTAAAAAAAAAAAAAAAAGTGGAGCCAAATCAGTGGAGCCAGTGCCCAAATAAACATCTGGGCTGATATTATTTCTCCTTTCTATGCAAAATTGAAGTAATTTTAAAATAACTACATTTTCCTAAAATCTTCTTCGATCACCTCTAAGAATGATCAAGTTAAAGCAAGCCCAAACAGCCCATTCCTAATTCTCCCAGCAGATGATGTTGGCTCGAGGTCACACTTCTTGCACCCTACTCACATCTCTGCTCCTCTTCTGGGAAAACTGAGCCAGCTAAGCCAGAAAGGGATCAGAGAGAATAATCCCCAGAGTCTCCCAGAGCTGGGTGTGGGCCCAGCTATGACTGGGGATCAATTACATGTGCAGGAAATTACACACATAACACACAGAGCAAGAGCCAAGTCTGGCTCTGCTTATGTGTTTTGATTTTGTGTTTAGTTCTTCAGGACCAAAAAAGGACTTAGTCCATCTCACCCACGATTTGAGAAGCACATAATATCCCCAAAGGACTGAAAATGTCTTTATTTCCACAGCATGAAAAGATTAAATGGCTTGCTCTGGAAGCCAGGCAGGAGATTCTGGTATAAAGCACAAACATAAAGAATGGCACTTGCCCAGCAACAAGGGATGGGCTCAAAGTGCTGACAAACCCTGAAGTGCACAAGTGCAAAGAGGCAGCACAGCTGGTGTGGCTGGGTCAGGGACTGCTCCTCTGGCCAGGACACAGCACTGGGCTGTCCTTTCTAATCAGTTTGCCAGGGAGGGGCTTTAAAGGTAATTTCTTTGACAATCCATCCTTTTTATGTGAAGCAACTGCAGGACCCTGCTACAGGGAGCCCCATTAGCTGAGAATAAGAACATCTCTGTGAAAGTGAACTTTTGGTGACCCTCCCTCAAAGAAAATACTTTATCATTTTGGAGTGTGGGCCTCCCAGGTGTCATGGCGAGGCTCCATTGTCCCCATTAGGAGAGCTAGCTTTGATTTTCCATAATCCATCCTCCAGCTTAGCTGGGCTTTGTTAGCTTTGAATGCCATAAACAAAGGCTCCCCCAAAAGGGAAATCCAGCTATAACTGTTTAATAAAAGTAAATCAAAAGGCTGCAAATTGAAGGCACACAAGTTTTATCAAATTGATGGTTTGCTCCAGTTCAATGTAAGCACCCAGCATTTATATTCCTCAGGGCTCAGCCCAAAATAAAAGCAGCAAGGTCACATCCAAATAATTTCCACAAAAACATGACTAGTTTACACCATAAGATCTGGCAAACACAGATGCAAAATGTAACAAAACACAAAAGCAAATTTACAAAGCTATTCAAGAAACTCCTCTCTTCTCTGCTGTATTTGAACTCACAAACTGAACTCTGCACTGCATGATTGTTTGGTAATGAACTGATGAGCCTTTTTCAGTATTTCCATTCCAAATTCACGAGAAACTGTCTCTAGTGAGGAAAGACCATTCTACTGCTACAACCACAGAGCTTTCTCCTGTGTCAATGTTTTCCAATGAGGCTGAGAGGTTCTAATTCATTTATTCTTTCCAGGAGTCTTTGTAGACATCCCTGGCCCTCTGCATTGCAGAGTTGAGGCTGGGAGGGACCTCTGGAGATCCTCTGGCCCCATTCACCACTCAAACGTGGCATGAGGAAGGATTGCCAAACACTGGATAAACAAACAAGGTGCTACAGGATGCAGCTTCAAGGCAAATCCCAAAGGGGCAATGAACCAGACACTAAAAGGGGTTTAACAGTTTCAGCACAGGCTCTCTCTCCTCCACAAGCATTTTCTGCTAAACACTACAGCATGTCCTTCATATCCTGCTCTTGCAGGGATTTTCACTTAGGTCCCCCAATGTCAGCTTTCCTAAATGCAGACAGAGGCTCAGGTTTTGGACAGGAGCCCTGAGTGGCCCTTGGGACAGAGCAGTGCCTGTATGAACAGTCCTTAGGGTTCCAGGGCCCTGCTAAGGGCAGGGACAGTCCCTGTCCCCACTGGTGACATAAGCACAGCTGGTTCACAGGAGCAGCAATGGGAACAGCCTCACCCTGCACAACGGTTGCAGCACATCCCTAAAAGTGGTCAGGTGTAAGAGAAGCAGCTGTACCAGGCTCACACTTGATGCACCAGGTTTGGCAGATGGTTTTGTATTTGCCCCCTTAGAATGTCTGCACTGGGAGCAGCACACACCCCACACACCCAGAGGGTGCAGGAGGTTATGCTCCTTCAGGCATGTGCACAACAGCATCCTTTGAATTATTCAGGCTGGGGGAAAAGCCACATTATTAAGAAAAAGTAATAACTACCACATAGCACATCTGCCTGTGCTTGCAAGTCACACATGTGCCAACTCTTCTCCTTCCTGAGTCCCAGGGCAGTTCCTAAGTCCTTTATGTGAGTGCAAATGACACCAGCCCTGCAGTGGAAGCTTTGCTTGTTGCTCTGAGAGAAGGAGCCAGCCTTGAAGAAAAGTAGCTTCACTCATCAGCATTAATAACTGATATATCAAACACTCACAAGAAAGGAACAAAACCAAAGCTAGCAAACCCTCTCACCCTGTTTTACAGTAATGCAGCATCTGTCGCTTTCAAAACTAAGTCAGAATGAATGTGGCAATTTCATTTGCCTGCGTGTGGCTGTTGATGAGTGTGGAGAAATATTTCCAGATTAAATGGATGAACATCCATGTGGCTAAAGTAGTACAAATAGGGCCAGGCACAGCTGGTACTTTGTCTCCTAACATGGAGATTAGTGCCATCAGCAGGGGCACACGAGCCCAAAATGCAGTAATTCTGCTAAATAACAAGTGCCTGCCAAAGGGATTGTGTATTCCCAGCACAGCCCTAAACCTCAACTCATCACCTCATCTGAGGCAGCAAGGGTGCCTTAGCAATGCAGTTCAGGTTTTTAGATTTCCATCTTCTCCAGAGGTGGAGGAGGGGACTGTGCCACCCCACAAAGAGCAGCCATAGACCCCAGCAAAAACTCAGAATATTCCCCTGAAACTCTGCCAGCAACCCCTCAGATATCTCTCCCCATCTGGCTGATCAGCTCAGGTAAAAACAACCATTTGTTTAAAAAACAGGAACACAGAATTACAAGCTCAGAGACCAAGCATATCACTCACCTGAAAAAGTACTAATTTCTTTTAAATCTATTTGGATCAAATTATAAATTTTTCATTCCAACAGCACTCACAGACAGAAGCAGCACTTTTCTATGTAAGCCAAGTTTGTTCTCTTTGGAGACAGACATCAGGTAGAGCTCATGCCCCTGAGGTCTTCAGACATAAATGGTTGTGGCAAGTAAAGGGCAAAGCTCTGTTGCCTCTCTGCAGGGGTGGAAGGGCTGCTCCAAAGCAATTCACTCCCAGTAAAGCTGCCCCACAATGTAGGGGCTAAAGGGGATTGGAAATGAGCACCCACAGTGAGAAAATAACATAGCACAGAGCAGTTCTGCAAGGTTTCACTGGCCCTGGGTTTTGGGGTGTGAACATTCTTGTCCTGGGCCAGCCTGGAGTTTGTCCTGTGGGAGGTCTCACCCAGAAGGGCAAATCCTCGGGGCTGGCAGATCCTGAGCTGTGGAGAGGGATTCAGGACAGGAGGTGACCAGCTGAGAAAACCCCAGCACTGGGCACAGCACCTGCAGTTGTGTCATCAGCCAAGACAGCAGAGCTCTGGGCACTGTCTGCTCCTCCCTGCACACAGCAATGCCTGGGGAGGCTGAGCTGGAACAGGGACTAGGCAGAGCAAAAGGAAGAAATTAGGGATTTATTGAAAGGATAAAATAGGGGTTTAGTGAAAGGATCCACCTTGGGCAGTGCAAGAGCCTGGCCAGGGCTACACCAAAATCAAATCCTCGATGGATCCTGGTCACGAGTTTTACACTTTTATAAGTTTTGGTTCATCTACATATCAGGGTAAATTATCCAACCACAGCCCCAGGCTGTGAAGTCTCAACCCCCAGGCTTGGCCCCTTTCCCTCACTGTTATTTATGATTTTTGGTACCAGTTGTCCTTGATTCTCCAGCTGGGAAGAAACTGCTTTGTCTAACTGCACTATGAAGAGAACTTACTAACACCTAACATTAAGTTTCAGAGTCACACACTAAAGAGCAGAGAATGTGAAAAATATAAAAGCTAAAACCCAAGGCATCATTTCCCCAAGGCATCAACAGTGGCCAAAAAATTCTTGTTTAGACAGTGACACAAACCCCCACTTGCACAGAGCTCCTCTTCCTGCCAGACTATTATTTGCCAGAACTCATGAGGGCTAACCCAGGCTACAGCACTTTTGTAGATGGTTCCAGAAGCATCTCCTAAATGGCAGGGTCAGAGAGAAAACTCTGGGTTTCATGGATTTCTGGTTTGTCCCAGGGCTGAGTAGGGGACACGTGTAAATGGGACAACCACAAAAGGACCCCACAGCCAGAGAGAGTCTAAAGGTGCTGGTTCAGGTGAGGAAGCAGCACATGCACACAGAGAGATGGGAAATGCAATCACTCCTGGCTCCTCTCTGTGAGTTACTGCAAGCACTTAGCAGCTGACAAAGAATAACACCTTACTGGAAACAGAAATCCAACTTGTTCTGGAGCTGCTAAATGTGCTGCTGCTGCTTTGGAGAGGAGTACAATTAGATTTGTATAAGACTTCTTTTTAAAAGGATGTTTTATTTTATTTGCTTGTCACACAAAATATTAGAGAATGAAATAAATCCTAAAATTCTCTGACACAGAATTAGGCTATTTAAGGATAAGCCTGGATTATTTGCAGAAAGCTGGGAAAACCCAGCAAAAGTGTCTCTGCCAACAGCTGACAGGTTCTGAAGGGGAAGATATGAATGAGCATTGGTACTCTTTGTAAATTTATATTCTGAAATACAGTGTGTGAACAGAAATTGAAATTAATACAGAGTGTAAAATGCTTGGGAGTCCTCAGAAGTGAGTTCAAAACTCACCAGAGGGGTTTTGATGAAGCCTCTGAGAATGAGGATCATCCCCATGTGTCTATCAGAACCTGGCAGCACTACAAGAACCAGCACAGCTCACACCAGATCAGAATTTCATCTAGAATGTCTTGCTGGTTATTTCAAACTGAAGGAAGCCAGACATCCTCTACCAGAAGATGAATGATTTATACCCATGAGGTCACCATCTCAATCAGTCCTACCCTGACAAGTCTCAACCAAGGCTTTGTTTGTTTGTTGGCCATCTTCAATGATGAGTTGGTTCCCTCAGTTCATTGTCTCCCTACCCACTCACCTGGAAAAAAACCAAAGTATTGACAGGAGAGAAGGCTCCCAGGGCAGATGAGAAGCTCCTGGGTAGGGCCCCACAGGGGGAATTTGCCAAATTCAAAACAGAGAAGGAAAAAGCTTCTCTGCAAAGATTTTCCATTGGAGAAAAACTCCACTGTCCTCCCAAATGTGGGACCCAGGGGATCTTTGCTGCCAGAGCTGGGTGGGCAGCTGCAATCACAGCCTCAAGTCCTCTCTGCTCTGATTCCTGCTCCAGGTGCTGCCTCTGCTCAGCACATGAACAGATCTTCTCTGCTCAGAAGTGTTGGTCCATCCCAAACCTGCACAGGGAAGGGATTATCTACCAAGACTGGAGCTGCTGTTTTGTGAACAGAGAGAAAACGACCAGATCTTCCTAATAGCTGATCTCAGTCTGTGAGGGTTGTTTTTTTTCTTTTTGCTTTTATGGCTCTGTCTGCTTCATGCCAATGTGAGCTACAAACCATAACTTTAATAGCCTCATCCAAAGAGTTATGATAATATCAGACACTGGATGATGAGCAAATAACAGCAAAAATGTAATGAAAGTATATATTTATGTCCTTGCTATTAAACCCAAAGCTATAAACATTGACAGCCCTAAGAGTAGCAGTTTCTATTGTCACTGATTAATGCCTTGTTTTGAAGAACAAGGAGAAGGTTAAACCAAGAAAGAAACAAAGAATTATTTTTTTGTTTCTCTCAATCTGAAAAATTGGCTATTTTAGGTGAAGCTGCATTCCTGAAACATTTTCATGGAAGGCAAAATGCCTTGCAGTGGAAATGCAGTTGGAGATGTTTCAGGGCCTTTGAATCCCAGCACAATGCACATGTTAAAGCACTAATTAACAAGGAGTGTGCTCACTATTGTGCACATCTCACATTTGTTCTTGGGCCCTCTCCATTAGCATAACTCTCAGCTGACAGGGCAGCCATCACCACCCTTCACTGCAAAACAGGATTTCTTTTAACTCTTCAACAACTATTGCCTCAAAGATTCTCAAGACAGCCCAATGCAAAAACTCTGTAATCAATGTAATTAAACCTGATAATTACTGATGCAAAACAAATATTCTGCCCATAATGGCATCAGGGATGCAGATGATCAAAACTTAGAAGAATCTTCCATGTCTGCCACAACCTAGAAGACAATGGCTCTGCACCTGGCTCCATCCAGGGTATTGTTTTCCCACCTGGCTCTGGGATTCTGTTTATCCCCACAGATGGTTCTGAATGGAAAAAATAAGGTCACAGGCTGTGTGAGCATTTCTGCAATGCTACCAACCTCCTCCAAGCTGACAAAGAAGTTTCATTTGTGCTGTTCCTGCTCTGATGAAATGTTCACACCAAACATTTGCACAATTCTCCCCTCCAGCACTGCCCCCCCTCTCCTCAGCTCCTCTCATAACCTGCTCTCTTTTGGCATCAAACACACCTGATCACCACAGGAAATCCAGAATTGCATCCTCTTGAGAGTTCTGGCACAAAAGAGCCTAGAGGTTCTGTTTTTAATCATTTTAGATTAAAAAAAAGGACAGAGAAAGGAAAGACTTGAGTGAAGCTGCAGAAGATGGCAAGTCTGAGGCTCACAGAGTGCAAAGGTGAGTCTGTGCCATTTCCTGGGACAGGCACTGTGCTCCCAAAATGCAGACCTGGCCCTGGCCCAGTGTTACACACAGCACATTACAGGGGCACTTCATCAATCCTCCTGCCAACCCTGACCCCCTAACCTCAGAAAGGCACCAGCCCTTCCCTCTACTGCCATTCCCTTGCCCCAAGCCCCTCACTTCAGGTGAGGCACAGCCCCCATGGCAGAGCTCACTGCTCTTTCCCTGGGCATTAGCCTGACCCACTGCAATCCCCCAGGTTCTCTCAATGCTGGTTCTAAACAGATTTTAAAAAATTACTTCATTTTCTTACACAGGCAAAGGTTGAAAAGGCAACATTTTTTTTGTGAAAAGACTCATATTTCCTTCACTGAAACAAAGGTTATTTTTTTCTGACCATCAAAAATGCTCCAAGTGCAACACTGCTGGAAATTGTTATTTATGTGCACTGTTCTTACCCTGGGAGCAAAGATGCCCAGTCCTGTGCACTTTCACCATGGCTTTGTGTTGCTCCTTAAAAAAAAGGAGAAAGCATCAGCCAGTTCCCTTTTTAATAACCTGGATGTTATTATTGCTGCTGTTGTTGCTAAAGAGCTCTAGGGGGAGATGTGAAAATAGTCTGGTCCCTTGTGTAATGCCTGAAATCAAAGCAGAATACATCAGGCTGACACTGCCTGCCTGTTATTGCCTTAAAGCTTGTTATTAAAAACAAACAAAAACAATTGCTGCACCACCCTGTGTTCCACCTCCCCCAGAACTGAAGGGGAATTCAGTGGTGAAAGACATCCAGACCTCAGGACTCCTTTAGAGACATTCCAGTCAGCCAAACTCACCCTGTGCTTTTATATCCCAACTCCCTTGGGAGAGAGGAAATGTGGAGAGTGGCCAGGCCAAGAGAGCCCCACTCACTCACACAGTTCTCATGGTGCACCACTGAAGAATTCACACAGAACAACACCAGGAAATGTGCAAACACATCCTTTCACTGGAACCTTTAGAAAATAACGAATTCTGAGCTCTGAGATGTGCTTTTGAAAGGCTGTCAAAGTGAAACTCTCCTGTAGCATCACAAGAGGAGCTGAACCAGCTCTGAGTGAGGCATTGTGACCACCTGAGGATGGGTAACTGCAGAAGGGGATGAACAAAGCCAAACCCCAGTGCTGCAATTTTTTTGTGGGCTGTTTAGAAAGTGGCAAGCTCACCTCCCACAACCTGCAGACTTTGAGCACCACCCCTCCCTCACAAAGCAAATGTCACTCACATTCTGCTCCCTGCCCTCCAGAGCACCTGGGAAAACCTGAGCAGGCACCAGTGCAGAGATTTGGATCAAAGAACTCCACAGCCTGGCCTATTAAAAATATGAATAATTTCTCTTTGGATCTGACAATCTGCTGGTGTTTGCATGTGCTAAAAGTTCTATACTTTTACAGCTGTTTATGTAAAGAATTCTTTCTTTCCCCCTGGCTCCAGAGAAGTCTGAAGAACTGCATTAATCTCTGTGAATCACTATCTCAGCTGCAACTACTGTTCAATATTCTTAAAACTGTCAGCACTAAAAATATAGGTTTTCCCCACAATAATTGCTTTTTAAAATACCAGTAAGGCCACTCTGGGGAGAGTTATCATGAAATAATTATGTCCCTTTGGGATCTGAACACATGGCCATGCTTTACAGATTAGAGCAACACCCCCATGCATTACAGCAGAACAAGGGTCCTGTTGGCCTTTTCTCCTAAAGGCAGGAGGTTTCCTGGCCTCCTCCTCCCTTGTTTTTAGGTGGTTCAGGCACCTTAGCTGAAAACATGTTCCTAAGAATCATGAGAGCAAGCAGCTGTGACTCTCTTACTCCACAGCCATCCGTGCTCATGTATTTTAATGCATCATTTTGGCTATTCCCAAAGTTTTGGATTTGTGTTTGTGGTTATCAGACAGGCCCTGCACTGATGTGACAAGAGCTTTGCTGCCTCAGGTCTGGGCTGCACATGGCAGGTGAGGAGAGGCACCAGGACAAGCTGCACTGTCCCCAAGGTCCCACAGCTCAGATCCACAAGGATGAGGAATTCAAATCTCCCAAGGAAACACCAAAACACTCAAAGGCACCATCAGCTGCACATGAGGAAAGTACAACTCCAAACCTGCTCATTTCACACCTCTATGCTGTTCAACATCTCCAGGAGTTCACATGGATATCCACGAGCACAAAGCCCTGCTGTGTGTGCACACACAAATTACTGCAGCATTTATTGGCTGGGATGAGGCAAGGGGAGATGGCCCAGCACTGACAGACCCACAGAAGGGCTTCTCTAAGTGCTAGACAAGGCATTTGCAGATTGAGACTCAGAGAGAGCTGCACAGACACTGAACATTTCAATGACACAGTGACAGAGAGCACATTTGGGGACTGGGGCCAATTCTAATGCAGCTCATCCCAGCCAGCTGAGGTCACCTGCACCAGCCTCCCACTCTGTGCCAATAACACCATAAAAGACATGAATCTGTCAAGGTTATTTTTTTTTCCAATCAAAATGATAAAAGGTTGCAGTGTCTGTAAGGTTTTGGACACACTCCCAAAAAAGCAGTCATCACCTGGTTTGGAAAACAGCCCAAGCTGAAACACCAGGGGCCTATTTACACATAAAGAGACAAAGAAACTCAGGACAGGACCTGCTGAACAAAGCTCAATGAACAAGCCCCCATTTCAACCATGATTTCTTCCACAAAAGGAGAGAAGAAAATGACAAAATCATGAAAATAACAAATGCATCAATGTGATATAACAAAAATCTCTGCTACTGTAATAACAGCCATGAGTTTATGAACCAGTGGATAGAACAACCAACAGAAAATTAGACCATTTGGCTGTGGCCACTGGAACATAATAGATGGCTCTTGAGCAGGGATAACTGAGCACATCCTGCAGTGATTAATGGGAAGAGCTGGGTGGTGGATAAAGTGTTTAACACAAGAGAACAATATGGCATGCAAACCAAACTAAAACCCCCATAAATAATTTAGGCACCCTTGCAAAGATTTATTTCACATACAAATCCCCTTTGTTGCAATATCAGAAAAAAGGATGAGCATTTTCATGCTTATTTATACAGAACAGGATGGAAATCTCACATCAGAAAGAGGAATGCTCTGAAGGAATCCTCCTTCCCGTGGCATAATGGAGCAGCATCTTGGCTGAAAACTTTGGCAGCAAAATCCCAGAATGGCTTGGGCTGGAAGGAACCTTAAGGATCATTTCAGCTTGGGCAAAGAAACTTGGCCTAGCTCAAGCTGTCAACACTGCATAATTATATAACAAATATTTATTTCCAGGGCTGAACCTAATACAATGGTGTGGAGTTAACAACAGTGGTGGCAGCATCAGCATTTATCACTGCCTCCTCTGCAGGTCAGACTGGGCCCATGGGCAGTGCAGGGCTCTCACAAGGACTGAGCACAGCCTTTCCTGTCCCAACAAGCCCAATTTCATGAGCAGTCTGGGTCAAGCAAGGAGTTGTTATTTCTTGGCTGCTCAGACTGTGAGCCAGGGCAGAACTTGCTGTGGGTGGGATGTCATTAACATGACAATACCTGTTCCAGTCTAGGACCCAAATAACACAGCTAAACCCTCCTGTCAATGCTCCAGTGATTAAATCAAAGGCTGTGGAAACTCACCTGGCAGTTCCACAGAGCTGAGTTTATCTTGCAGCCCTGCACACCACTGCCAAGCAGCACACATTCCCTGTAAAGCCTTGGGAGCCCTGGCATGCACAAGAGCAGCAAACGTGTCACTGATTCCCTGGATGCTCTGAGGCTGATCTGCCAAAGCCAGGACAAGTTTTAGATGAATCATCACAGAACAAGGGTTGAACATCATCATGTCCCTCACTCCTGGAGCACAGAGAGGTGGGAGGGGAATGGTCTGGGCAGCACAAGGCACAGCAGAGCCCTCTGCACACTCTGGGGCACATCCTTCAGCTGCTGCACAGCAGAGGGGGCAGGAAAACCCACAAAGCAGCCTCAGCACCACACTTGGCCACAGTCACAGGGGCTTGGAAGATAGGTTTTAATTTTTTTTTATATGATGATTTCAGACATTTGTCTCCATTCATCCCCACTGTAAATGTTCTGTGTGGAGTTCATCAGGGACAGATAATGCCTGCAGCCCCAAGGCAGTGGTGTTCCAATGCTCACATGGATTTAAGAGTTCCCAGCTGTCTCTGAAAGCAGAATAAGCCCAAGTCCCATTTGAGTCTCCTTTAAACCTTGGGGCTCCTGTGGGTATCACGTGCCAGGAGGGCTCTTACTGCCAACACCATGAATTTTTCTGTCTTTTTAAACTTTGTTGGGAAATGCTGCATATTATAAAAACAAAGAGAATGGGAGACACTCATTCTACATAAGGCAATTACCAGGCCTGTCAGCAAGAGCAAGATTGACTGCATGGAAAGGGTAAAGAGAAAGGAGTGTGCCAAGCAATTCAGGAAAACATTGAAGGCTTGCAGGATATTTTTCCAGCCCAGATTTTGGTAGAGGCTGTGCTGCAAGATCAAGTTCCAAAAATCCCAAACACCCCACAAGCCTTTGTACAGGTGATGCCACCAAAACCAGAACACAGCCATGGGACTTCTCTAACACAAGATGTGGGACTGCAAACCCACATTCCTGCGTGGTTCTGAGGTTATCCCAAATTCATGTGCAAAGCTGTGATGGAAAATCAGAGCCAGGACAAACCCAGAGGGTGCAGGCAAAGCATGTCATGAGCAGGGGGCTCTGACCCAGTGTTAGTGCCCAGGCAGCTCCAAGGGAAACCTCCCAGAGCATCCTTGGATGTGGAATTCTGGCTAGGAATGGGTCAGTAACTCCATTTATGAGCTCTCTGCATCACAGTCTCAGCTTTGGCCATAGAGCTGCTGTGACTGAACATCCTCACCCAAATCTTGCTCTGTTTGCAATTCAGAAGCTGTTGCTGCTATTAATTTGAAATAATGGAAAGATCCCTTATGTTTGTAAAGCTCTTGGATGGAGAAGGCATCTTCCCCAGAGCTCCTTTGCTGGGTTAAACCTCAGTGGCTGTGTTGGAGAGCAGCTGAGGTTCTGCCCAGCAAACTCAGTCTCAGAGATTGACTGCTCTGCCATTTGCTTCAAAATGGCAAGAGATAAAAAAAATAGATTTTCTTTTTTTAAAGTATAGAATACTACAGTTTTGACATGAAAAGACACCCAATCAGCATTACAACTTAGAAAATGTGATGCAAACTAAAGAATAAGTACAGAAACCTTTGGCAAACTCCCAAATAAAGCAAATGTGTTGGAAGTCTCAGCCAAACTCTCACTGGAGTTAAAAAAGGAATAGCAAGGGATTTATTCTATGCAGCATGTGTTGGTGGTTTGGGTTTTTTTTCCCAAAGGATCCTCACTCAGCCACAAGGGGAGATCCTGTGGTGCTGGAAGCTGTCAGGAGTTTTCACACCAAATTTTGGGTTGCTGCTGCTGGCACCCATAATTTTGGATTCTCAGCTGCCTCAGGAATGATTTTCCCTGCAGGCAAATTGTCATCCTCAGTGTGGAACATACCTGGAGCCCATATGGCCAGTAGGGAAATCCACCTTCTGAAGTGCAGCCAGAGAGAAGAGTTAAGCTGAAATCTCTTTTCAATTGCTAAACTGCTGTTCTGAAAGACTGGGCATAAATATTAACACACTACTAAGCACTTGCATTTTGTATTTCTGCTTGAAGCAACTTTTATTGCTGAGTTTTAAGTGCCTGAAATTAACACCTCCTCCTGAAAACGCTGACAGATTTTTCATTGTAATGATGCCAGAGGCACAGGGCACAGCTACAGCACCAAAGCCAATTTCAACCAGAAAGCAAAGCAGAGCTCTGGGGCCAACACCACCCTAGAGCAGCCCCAAAAACCTGCTGGAAAAACCCCTGCCCTGGCTTGGCAGTGCCTGGAAGGGCCAGGGTTCAGCTGGGAGCCAAACCCATCTGCCAGGGACAGCCTCACTTCTCCCACTGCTTCGGTTTGTCAGGAATGATATCAACACAAAGTGACAGGATCATCCTGACTGATTGCTTTGGAGCTGATAATTTCTCTCCCCTCACTCCACGATAGGTATGAGGCATCTCCCATCTCAAAACAAATGGAAAAAGGAGACTCAGAATGGCAAGATATGATATGGGATCCTGAAGTAATTTTGCTTTCCTTCTAGCTCTCACATTCCTCTTCTACACAAGTACACTTGCAAGGAAATATTGATTATTCCTAATTTCAAAAATGTAGTAATTTCTTTTTTTAAGAATGGGTAGCAGAAATGCCCAAAAGGACTGAAACAAACACACTGCTTTGAATATATAAAATTCCACTTTCTCTGATGCTCCCAAACAACTTTGTTGACAGACAAACTTTTAACTTCCTCTGCCCCCAGAAGCAATCTGAGCTTTTCTTACTGATCCCAAGTGAAACCCTCCTGCTGGGACACTGTTGCCAACCCCAAATTAAGTTAAGATTTGTGCACAAGAGCCCCAGCCACATTTTGACAAACTATGTTTGTCTCACTGAGCCTGTTTGGATGTGGCCCAAGCCACAGCTCCCATGGGATGTCCCTTCTGTGCTCCATCCTTGACACCTCCCAGGCAGAGTTCCAGCATCTCTCACCCTCACTGATCAGCAGGGGAAGCAATTCACTTTTTCTGTCCCATTGCAGCAACAAAGAAATCTCATAAGGCATTGCCTGATTCCCTAAAAAAAGCACTCACAAACCCCACAGACCTGGGGCTCTGCACTGCTGCAGCTGCATTGCAATATTGCTGTCCAGAGTTTCATTCTATGTTCCCAGGCTGGTTATTTACATCTTTTTGGGGCTTGGAAAAGGCAACACCTGGGGTGAAGCCCAGCTTTTCCAGTTTCTGTCCACCTTTCTTTCAGCAAGTAAACAAATCAAAAGACCTGCTAATATTTATTCCCCTGCTCCCAGAGTCAATTAAAATAACTCACAAAAATTATCTTGGAACTCCCATGCACACCAGCACAGGAATAAACAGGAATATTTTCTTTGCTGTGATGGCTAAAGAGAACCTACCATCACTTCTCAGCAGTGCTGCTCTCTAATACTTTACCTAAAAAACTCTAAGTTTCCTGCCTCTCTCAGAGCAGTTTCCCATTCCCAGGCTGGGTAGAAGCACCCAAAGTCCAGCAGTGTTTCCAAAAGTCACCTGGCTTAGGCCTCACTCCAACCCCTTCCAATTTCAGCAGGAGCAGAGTTAGGTCAGCACCATTAATTAAGGCCTAAATTAACTCAGCCAGCAGAGGTAAACTCAGGAGAATCTTGAAAACCAATAATCAGTGCAGCTTCTTCCAGTCACAAAGCAGCAGCACACAGGAGAGCTCTTTCATTCCACACAGGCAATCCCTATCAGATTTTGGAAAATGCTTGGGTTACTCCTCCTCAATTGCATCCCAAAACACTGTCTCTTTAACAAACAAACCTCTGTACACACTTACTTGTTTTACAAAGAACACATTTCCTCCTCATTGCCCCTAAGGCTGAATTTCTGGTTTTAACCAAGTCCTTTGTAAAACACAAAAAAGCCCCACACCGGTGCTCTGAAGCAGAGATTTTCAGCTGTACACATCAAGATTTAAGTTTTAGGATCCATCTGATCTTTCCAGCTTATGAAAGGAGAGAGGGAGAGCTTAAATTGCAATGAAATAGATAATCCATCTTTTGCCTAAATCCTCCAAGTCACAGCACACTCAGCACCTGCTTTGCTTTCACTCCTGCAGCCTGGGCTCAGCAGGGAACAGGCTGCAATTGCAAGGGCAGCTCCTACAGCTCCATCCTAAGGCAAAGAGGGAGAAATCTAAACAAAACCTGAGTCAGGACTGCAGCCTTTAGCATTGAGTTGCATCTGCAGCCACAGCAAGAGCTCAGGGACTGGACTTGTGACACTGGTTATAACAGACCAGCATATTTCAACATATTTCTGCAACCAAAGTGAGAAAACATTAATTTTTATATATATAAAATCAGAGGACATACAGCAAAATGTCTGGAATAAGCTTCATCACAAAGGCTCAGATGTATGGCTAAAGTATCCATTTCAACAGCTCAGTGATTTCAGTTGTGCATTTAGGAAATCTAAAGATAAAGACCCTGCTTCCCTGGCCCCAGTGCAGCCAGCCCTTCTTTGCCCCCTCACATTGCTGTTCAAGGTGTGCAATGCTGCCCAGCTCTTGGCCAACATCCTGATGAAAAAACTGTGTAATCACAAAAATAACAAAAGTAATCCACAAGGATCTGCAGAGGTCATTATCTATACAGGAAAGGCTCAGCAGGTGCTGACCTTCCCTCGAGTTCCTCCCCACCCCAATGCAGATAATCCTCCCTGTATTTATTAGCAAAGACAGCCCTACAAGCCTGATAGTTAAATGATTTAGCACCTCCAGGTAAAACTTTTGTGCTGCATCCTAATTTACTGCCCACCAGCAACCCTCCTTTTTCATCAGCCAGAACAGGAGAGATCAGATGATCCATGCAGATTTTCTGTTGTGCCATTCAGGAGATTTACAGCCTTAAATTCAAGGAGGTGAAGCTGTGTCAGAGCTGTCCTTTTGCAAGGTGTGAAAGTGCAGAGCATCACACTCTGAAGAGCATCAGCCAAATATTCCTCAGGTTTTTTTTTAAGTCCAGCTGGCAAACAAGAGGGACATGGCAGTGCCAGGAAGGAACCTGAAAAATCCCATGGGCAGGGACACCTTCCACTACCCCAGGTTGCTCCAAGCCCCATCCAACCTTAATTTCTAAGGGTATCTTCCATGTGCAAGTGCACAACTTCCTCTGTAGCCTTAAGAAATCTTCCAAAGCTCATTTTGAGCCATCAAACTTTGCCCAAGAGGGTCAATGAAAGCTGTGATGGGACAGGCAGGTGTGTGATCACACAACATCCTCACTGCTTGCCAAGGCACCCCCGAGCTCCCCAGAGAGGTGCAGGAAGCAGCAACACAAGGCAGCTCCAGAAAGATAGAATTTGGCTCAATGAGAAGCCTTGACTCTGCATTTTATCAAAATAAGCCAGTTTGGGAGCAGTAGGGCAGTCTAGTCTGGAATAAATGCTATTAACCACACCTCAAATACGCTCTAGAATTCACTACTAAAAAAAAGTAATTACTATTCACCAGCAAGTTTATTAGAAATTTAATCAAAATAAAAGGCAAGTTCGTAGCTTAATGTGTAGCTCAATGAGTCATTAAGATTGAGCAGCACAAACAATTATTTATGCCCATAAAATATGATTCTGTAAAAGCACACCTTTCAAGAGCACAGATATGGTACATCAAAGTGAAATTTTACACCTGCAAAGTAAAGGAAAAAGGAAACAAACCTCTTTTCTCAGGACCTAAAGAGCTTATAAATTTGTTACACATTTATTTAAAATCAGGAGTATTTGTAGTTGATGGGGAAGTCCAGCCCCATTCTGCTCAGGACCTCATCCTAAGCTGATTTTTAAGCTCCACTCTTGATGGATATGCTCCTTTAAAGTACTGTCAGCACCCCAGCTGCTGCAGGGAACCAATGATTTTATTCAATTTCAGTCACAAGTGAGATTTGTGTCTATCATTGCCCTGACTAGACAGAAATAAATTAACCCAGCACAGCACCTGGGAGTGCAGAAACTGCTGACTGCTTGTGCAAACACCCTTTTTGTGTGCCCAGCCAGGCTGCTGTGCCTCTCTGAGGCCACCCTTGGCTCATCCCTGTGTCCCCTCCTGATGCAGAGCTGCACCCCAGGCACTGCTCTGAGCTCCCTGCAAACACTGCTGCTCTGCTCCATTGTGCTTCTTCAGTTAAATTTGGATTGATCAGCAACTGCTGCTGCAAAACAAGTCAGCTTCCAACTCCATTGTCTCAAAATATTTTAAATCTTCAGTTTTGTGTGGCTGTGAGGATGCTGCAGGAGCTGAGTCTGTGATGTGAGAGAGAAGCTCTGACTCTGGAAGCAGGAATTGCTTTTTAAAACAGAGGCTCTGAAATAGCCACAGTTTTGAAATCTCACCTTGTTAAATTGCTTCCTTTGCCTTCATCCCTGCAACTGATCAGAACTCCTTTTATCCTCAATTTTCATACAAGTTCTGACTCTGCCAAGGAACTGTCTTGGTTCTTCCTGTGTAACTGAGGCCTTGGGTTGTTAATTTAAACATTTAAACATCTTCTACCAAAGAGTTCCTGGAGTAAGGCTGACTAATTCCCACTGATGGAACACACACACAGTGTAGATGCAGGCATAAATGCCAAAGGTAATGCTCAAACCAAACTCTTGGTATAACTAAGAGATCATTCTCAAATGTGCTTCTGAGAAGTAAAAAAAAAATAAAATATATATATATATAAAAATCTGTCACAAATCTCTGAATTAAGTACAACCCTTGGCAAACATCTAAAATTTTTCTATATTTCCACAATATTATCCTGCTATAAAGGATAAAATACTGCACCTCACCACAAGCAACATGCAGCAAACTTTCTCTCAATAGTATCCCTATGATTCTGATACAGGCAATTTCTTATTAAAACCTACTCCCCCCTAAAGTGAACTCAGCAGTTGAATGAGATAAGCATCTTCTCAATACAGAAACCCTTTTACCAGTTCTGTATCTGTGTAAGAGCAGCAAGATGAAAATGCCAGTGGATGCAACATCTCACTGAGACTTTCAACTCAGCTGCCAGATTATTCTGCTTTTTCTTCCACGAGAATCTATCAAGGACCAAACTAAAGTCATTGGTTGATTGTACAAATATCAGGGAAATGGTGCTTCCAGTTATTATCCTCTGGGATCACATCTCAAGTGAGAGGGGAAAATCTCCAAATTCCTTTGACCATTGCCAGAGATAGCACAGACCCTTCTCACACATTGATTTCTGGTGTTATTTACTTTACAATAGTAGAAATATCCCTTTGCATGTTCCAGAAATAAGCAAGCTGAAGGAGTCATCTATATGGGTGTAAGACAGGATATTGAACTAGATTCCCTGAAGCAGAAGTCACTGGCATAGAGGTAATATTTCAGAAGCTGGAATTGATTTCCAAGCCAGTCCTTCAGCATCCAGCATTCATGAGAGCTCATATTGGTGAAAACAAGTCGATACAGGAGGCAGGAGAGATTTAAAAGGCTTTGAGGTACAGTAAGATAACAATGGATAATTTACACATGATGCTTAATAAGCAACTGCAGAAAAGCTTTTTCTTCTGCCTATGCCCAGGGTAATTTTTCTCCTTTTTTTTTTTTTTTTTTTTTTTTTTACAGTTCTACAGTAAAGTTTTTAAGGTGATTTTGGCCAACCTGAGCCAGGCCAGGGGCTTTTCCTCTGGGTTTAATGTGACAGAAGGTGTCCAAGGCCTTTTTATTACTTGCTGTGGTACTCAAGCCTGCCTCTGGTTCACCCTCAGTAAATCTTGATCAGCACCAATCTATTCCATTTTATCTCAGCCTTTCAGGATTTATACCCAAGGAAAAGAGCTGATTTTGGCCTTGTGCCAATCTGTCAAAATAATCAAAAGGCCCTTGCTGTCATAAAAATCTAACAGGACTTTTTCAGAAAAGTCCAACTAATATTCAGCACACATGAACTCAAATACCCAATCCTACCTAAGAAAAACTCCCCTTTAGCTCTTGAAGTAAGCCCATATACTAACAATGCCAAGGATTGTCAGGTTAAAATACGAGACAAATTAACCTTCATTAAGAAAATGCACCTGCAACACAGCCTACCAACTGTGAAAAAGCAACTGCTCCCTGGATTTGCATTTGTATTGTCTTCACCCCTCATTAAACAGTTCTGCTGCATCTTGCTGAGCAGTCACTGGCTGCTCTGTGTTCAGCAAGAATCTCTCTAGAATTATTGCAATTTTTCAAAATCAAATTATTTACTCAAAAATAAGTTAGCAGATCTTTAAAAAAAAAAAATCTTTCATTACACCCCCAAAAAAACTCTTTATGTAAGAAGTCTAGTTAGCAATAAGGAATAGTTTGAGTAACAAGAGTAACTTTTTTTTGTCAGGGTTTATTTTATGAGTCAGGAGAATAAAAAAAAATACATAAAATACTGGATTAATGTATGATTAAAACTAGCCATAAGGGGCTGTAAAAGTAAACAAGTCACAAACTCCAAGCCTTAGTTCCAACAGAAATGTTCTCAGGCAGCTTTCACAAAGACTGATACAGAAAATTTTGTTGAATTAAACTTTGCCCTGTACAGAACTCATTTCCATCAGTTTCTAGGGGAATAAAGGCACAAATAATAAAACCAATAGTGAAATAATCCTGGCTCTGCTTCTTATTTAAGATGCAGCAGCATAAAAGGATATTAAACCATTTAAACACTTTCAGCTGCTAAGATTGATACAGCCAGGAGGATTCTCACTGTAACCTCAGCCCAAATTATGGGGCACATCCTTTGTGCCTCGTGAGGGACTGTCAGGGAAGTCATGCACAGCAATGCTACAGTGATCACCATCACAACCAAAATAACAGAGGAGATGCACTCAGACACTCCCCAAGCCTTCAGGCCAGATTTTTCAGAGAGCACAACACTCTTCTTCATCCCAGAAAGAATCCTCAGTGATGAAATAAAGCTTGTAGGTAATAAGAGCTCTGAAGTCACTGCAGAGTCAGATGATTATATAATAAACACAACACTGGGATGCTTAATGACATTGGCTTCATTCCTACAGCTGACTCTGCCAAAAAGAGATTAAACCAACTGCAAGGTGCAAACCCCTGTCAGGACACAAACTCGCCCTTCCATGACTGAAAGCAGATAATTTTATACTTTATCTCAGTGACATTCCTGCAGGCAGGTATAATGTGACTCTACTGAGGCAAAGTCTCCTCAACACCAGTGGGACTTTATGTCCCACTCCAACACTTCAGGGTTTCTCCTTCCTCAGCTCTGTTTTCTAAAAACTCATGATAAATATTAATTAGAGCAGGGACTTGATTGGGATCTTTCACTTCACAACCAAATGCCATAATTGCTGGGAAAGTGTTAACCAAGACCAATCTTCCAGATCTCGCTCTTCCAACACCACAAGCCCAAAATCACAGCACAACAATGTAGGGTTTAAAAAAATCTCACAGCTCACAGATGCAAAGCAACATTTTCTTATTCACTGCTGTATTTTCAGAACTGAAAGCACCAAATTCTCTTTGCTTCTCATCAGACAGCTTCACAGAGAGCTGGGAATTTCACATCCCAGCTCCCTCCCACGTCACTCACAGCAGCAGCTCCAGAACCTCAGGCACTGCCCCAGCCAGGTTTGCCACTGCACAGACTGGCCCAGGAAATTCTCCACAGGCTTCTAAACCATTACAATAATTCAAACAGGTGTTCAGTGGGACATTTTATATTATTATAACTCCAACTAGTTGCAGAATATTACTTGCTCTGGTAATTCACAACCCAAGCATAGCAGTTGTGTAATTTTAAAATAAATGTAAGTAAAAAAATCAGCTGTTCACTGAGTGAACACCAGTTCACTCCAGTTTCCAGCAAGCAGGGGTGGTGTTGTTTTGGGAGGGTTTCAACATATGTTTCCACAAATCTACAACCTCACCAACCAATTCTTGAAAGCAAAGAGTTTTATGAAACTCTACCCAAAGTTTCAGTGCTCAAAGAGAAGCTGAAATGTTCAGAATAGCAGCTATGTCCAGTTTGGATATCAGAATTCCATACAGACCACAGGGCTACATAATTATACACAGACACACCTTTAAGGATCCCTATGAAAAGTTAACAGTATGAACAGATGTCCATAAACACAAGTATTAACACTAACCACAGAACACCAGCAATTATCCAATATCCCCAAACAACCCCCTTTGGTGAGGGGGCTCTGTTCTGAAATTCCAATAATTTTCTGCAAATTCACACTTGTGCACAAAAAACCTCCCAGGACAAGATTTAGCAAACTCCAAATTCACTTTTTCTAGAGTGTTTAACTTCTCAAAGAGCCACCAAATAATCCAGTTGGTGTTAATTCCATTACCAGTGCAGTGGGATATGGCTGCTGGACATTAAAATAGTGAACCTGTGTCCTGCATCCAAAAAGAGTTCTTTTCATTGTTTTTCATGCAGGGAAAAAAGTGTCATCCATTGTTTACTTTGAAAAAATACACTTTCAGACTTTGGAATGGGTGAAATCTCACAGCATTTTCTATAGACTTAAGTTATTGCTCTTTAAAAGGAAATTCAATACAAGCACAGATACCTAATTACTTGTGAATCAGTCCCATATAAATATTAGACCATAAATTAGACTGCTTGAAAGCAATTCCTCTGCTTCTTGGGGCCTGCTGAAAAATAAATTATTATAAAATACCATTGTGCCACAGCATGAAAAGCCTTCATATTTTACCAGAGCTGAGATAATGAAAGATTCAGATGCTTTAAATTTTCCTCAAGATGCAAGATCTTGGGGAAATCCATATATAGACTCACATGCAAACTCCTTTATGCTCTGATAACAGCCCTGCTGCCTTCAGAGCACAATTTCAGCAAGTTCAGTGCTCACAGGCTCCTAGCAGAGCACAGATTCTCTCTCCCCAACTAGGATAAATTTTCAGGTAAGACCTCAAGGACCCTCTGTTCCACAGGATGAACCTTCACCTCGTGATGGATCTGAGCAGAGCTGGCACTGGGCATCAAACCCTTCTGCAAGGGCTGGGTGTTCTCTCACACAGCTCCCAGTAAGGAAAGAGCACCTTAAATCATTAACTGGGGATTTTCTGTCAATCTCTGCAAAATGTTAAAGGCTGGTCAGCAAACCTGCCTTGCTGACAGAGGGTTTTCCCCAGTGAAAAGGTGGAATTTGGCAAAGATTCCATAATAAAGGACCTGCTTCAGGCACAGCCAACACCAAAACCTTGCTCTGTGCCTTTACCCTGACACTGCCAATGCCACCAACACAAAGAAAGAAAGCAATGACTCATTAAAGCACACATACAGAATTCATGTGTGGTTTTTACTTCACAGATACATCTCTGACATGTGTGAAACCAAATGGTGACCTGGCTCTGCTGTTGCTGAGTGTTTTCTACACAGGCTGGGGCAGTGAGGTGAGATTTAACTCAAGCTCCTTCAGGAGGAGCTTCTGCAGCACTCACAGCATCCAGCTGGTGGAAATGTGCAGACCTGGTTACTGCTGACCACATAAACCCAGAACTCATCCTGTATTTCCTGTAAGAGCTGGGTAAGGCCATGCTTTGAATCCTCAGCACCCTGAGTTGGATTGTCACAAACCAATGAGAATTGCTGCCCCCATCACCCATGTACAACCAAGCTCATCTCAAAGGCAACTCCTTTGTCTACAGAAGAAGAAAAAAACACCTGTTCAAATAAAGATTCCTATGATGCCTTCCAAACTCTCTCCATAAATAAATGCAAGCTGTGATCATCTTCATTTCATCCTACCTGAAACTGCATATTTCAGTTCCACTAATACTGAATCTGATCTAAGTGTCCTGTTAGAAGAATGAAAGGTTAAGAAGGCAGTTAAACACACTCCTTTATAGCTGCTTATCAAACCACTGCCAGTTGTTTTAATCACAGTTAATGATATCTGAGATCAGGAGATATTTTTTATAATATGCTGCCAACCAGGATTAGAAGCATAGCAGCAGTTTTATGTTCTTGTTTAGGCTACAGGAAAAACAATATGCAAAGAAATTGTTTAAAATGGGAGTTTGTATAATGCCCAACAGCAGAGAAAAGCCCATCACACAACAAATATCCAAGAAAACTATTAACTTTGTCCATCTCAATGCAAACCATCATTTCTAAATTAATTTAAATGTGTTCTGCACAAACAGCCTCAATCCAATCATCTTGTTTTGGTATTATGGACACAACAGCTAAAGTCAGGCACAGCAGAATCTGCGTGCCTGCAATCTGAATAAAACCAGTGGAGAGAGGATTTAATGCATTTTAGCACCTAATCTACATATTCTTAAAAAAAGTCTGATGCATGCAGGAATTCCTTTCTATTAAAAGCTAAATACTCCTCTCCCCCTTTATTTTTATTTTTTTTTTTCATTATTTCAAGATTCTTCCACCAGGCTTCTTTCAGAAAACTACTTCTATTTCCCTGGGTTGCCAATCAAGATTCCTGGGCAATGATCACTTTCAGTGCTGCCCAGTGTCAGTCACAGTCTGTCACATCACATTGAGAGGAAAATCCAAAGTGATTGGTGCACCTGGATGTGAATGTGGAGCACAGGGTGCAGCTCCTCTGATTGTGCTGTGACAACTGGGCACATATTTACTAATAATGCACCTTTCTTAAAGCATTAGCATCAGAATTGGCCTGACAGCAACAACCTTGGGGCATATACAAGTACTCAACCTGCTTGGTTCATTATTATATTGAAATTTTACGAATTTTGTGAGTATTTCCAGCAAAATCACTCCTCATAAAGGTAAGAACATGCAGGTACTTACAGAATCAGGGCACTAGACTGAACTGATTTTTTTAATTAAGTGTATGAACAGCGCAATGAAACCTTAATTAAGATCTCTAGAGACTACAAGCATCCAAGCAATAAAGGCACAGTGGTGTTGTCACTTGCCATGTGCAGTTGGCACATTAGATCCCAGCACACCAGTTAATTTTGATTTACAAGAACACACATGCTCACTGTTGGGAAGGGTCCTGAGCTGCTATCACTCAATGAATATTGGTGTGTGCACTCTAAGGACTGAAAATATCCAAATCAAATTCCAAAAGAATCATCAGTTGCATTTTTGTCTGTCTTCCCCCACCTCCTCCCATGTCCATTCACCAGAAGTTAACAGACAGAATTCTGTCTGGAGTTGGCCTCTACTGTTCAAACCTAAAATAGGACTAGGCATAGTTTGTGATAAATTCTAAACTAACACAACCAATTTTTGCTAAAGTCACAAGCAAGACAATCCTCTGTTCCATGAATTTTTGAGTAAACTACAATCAAGTACCAAAGAAATCTGGATTAAAGCTGAAATTCCATTGCCAGGTAAGATTCAAGTGCTTTGGCACACAACTAAGGCAGAAATCACCTTTCTGGTGCAGCAATTTTCACCAAATTTTAGTTCATACAAAAACCTTAAACTCCCAAAATACTGAAAACCTAGAACTGTCTCCCTGGGAGCAGTGATCAAGAAAACATCTGAGGACCTGCTTCCACAAAGCCCCATTAACCAGATTAGAGCAGAAAATAACAGACCCTCTCTGGGTAAATTGCTGCTGACAGTTGGAGCTTTTCCAATGAAAATGTCTTATAAGCAATAGGGACATCTCCAGTGAGGAGGATATTGGAAATCCTGCTCTGAAACAGCTGCTATTTCTCATGTTATCACCCCCCTGGGAGCTGATGTCCTTGCACAAAAAAGGTTTTGCAGGAGGAAGGAGCGAGCTGGGGCTGCTCCAAGTGCCAAAAATCCCATCTCAGATGTGCCCCCATTTGGCTCCCCCCTGAAGAAACCCCTGCCAGCAGGGCTTGGGCATGACCCTGCCACAGCCTGGCATCAAATCCTCTGTCCTGATTTATGAGGAGTCTGTCAAGGGATGGGTTCCTCTGTTCCAGCCCTTGCTGTTGATTTTGTGGGATCTGGGTACCAGCACCATCAGAGCAGCCTTTGGGAAGCAGAAAGGATTTTATCCTTGCTCAGAAAGTGATCCCCATGGATGCTGGCTTGTCCTTACCTCCATCCTGCCACCAGTTTTCACACACAAGTAGTTCCTGTGGCTGCCTGCATATTTTATATTTTGTCCTTTCTGTGGCTGAGCTAATTTTCCCCTGCTTTCCCAGGTTAGGGGCCTAGGAAATTGTATATTTAGCTTTTCTTATTGTAGGGGCACAATAGAATAGAAGTCTCAAGCCTGTTTCCCTCTCACCCACAGCTTAAACACAATTAACTTTTCATTTGATGCATTCTTCCTGTCTGCACTCATAATGCTCCCCCAGGAAATGAGAGCCAATAAGCCCTACCCAGGAGCAGGAGAGCAGGGCACTGACCAAATATTGTATAATGCTGTATTATAGGCCTATGGGAAAAAAGTTAATTAAAGACCACAGACATCCTTTGGGAAAATGTTTAATATATTAGCTCTTGCAGCACAACCATGCAATGCAAACAAACCCCTCCTCTTTGGAAAATGTGAATATATCACACATTTGGGGGAAAAAAAAATCCTGCAAAATCCAGCAGTGTTTTTATTGGTCATCAGCCACAAATAAGTTTAATAAGATATGCAAAGAACACACTTAAGGAATATTATCCTCAACAAACATGATCTCTGCTGTGGCCTATACATCACCTTCCTGAATTGGGAAACACCTTTGTATAATTCAGGTGCTGCCATTTATTTTTTTTTCAACAGTAATAACAATCAATAAACATTTCTACATAATTGTTTGGGCTTGGTGAGCACAGAACAAACTCAAAGACAAACCCAGGCTTCCAAAAGCTCCCAGGACAGGAGCCTTCTAAGTCTGAACAGTTGTACCCAAAATCTAGAGTTGAGAGTCTCTGTCCCTGCCTAACTCTCCCCACAGGGATGTACAACATTGACATACTGCAAGGCATTAATTTGGAAAGCCAAAACTAAACACTCCAATAGCCACATGTTTCATGCAATAGAAAAGTGGGGATTTATTGAATAGCTTTCTCATTAGCATTCATTTCCAGAGGAACAAACCCAGTCTCTGAGGTCATATTAAGCAAGCCTCATGGCTAGGTTTTCTTTTAGTGGTGTTATTAACCCCCTGCAGCAGGTGCCACATTTCAGCACCTGCAACAGGTTCACACAATTGTTAGCACTTGCATTTGAATGCAAACAGGATGTTTGCTTGAAAATAAAAGCCTTTTAAAAAAAAAAAAAAACAGGCTCCAAAGAAAGCCCAACTGCACAAACCAGGATCTCAGCTTCCCTGACTTTGATGAGGCACAAGCACACTGGTACCCAGATTCCTGGGATGTCCCAGTACCACCACAGGAGATGGTCAGCATTGCTCTGAACTGGTGGAACACACAAGAGGAAGTCCCTAAGCGTGCAGGCTGTGTGACTGCATGTCTGACAGTCTGAGAAAAAACATTTAACCAAACCACAAAGCAGGAACAACAGGATAACAGGATTTCTAGTGGGTCTGAGACTCTGCCTGCTGAGAGGGAGCCCCTCAGTTCCTGCACATCCAGAGCATCCAAGGATGCTGCTGCTGCCCTGAGCAGTGATTTATCTGACACACAGATAACCAAAGCCTGCACACCCCAAAGTGGCAGCTCAGCACTGCCCTGCAAGGCTGGGACCTCCAGCTGCTAACATCTGCTTCCAGCCCTGGGGAGGGAGCACAGCTCCTGAGCAGTTCACAGGGTTTGCACTTGGAAATTCACCTCACACTTTGAAATGCATTGATCTGGAAGCTGGACTCCAAAGATGTGTGTGCAGTGCAAGTGAGGAGCAAACAGATGGAAAATATCTGCATGCACACAGTTGAACCTTTCTTTTATTCACACTGCCATTTTAGGTTCATATGTGATGTGCAGCTTGCTCTTATTTAAGTAGTACAGTGGCACTGAGTCTTGGCATGAAAATTGAGTTACATGAACAGTTTCCCCCCAGCCCATTCACACCCACACTGGTTTTCTCCAGTGGATCTCAACACTTCATTGAAGAGCAGGAGGAAGGATGACCTGGCCCATGAGGTCTAAATGCCTAAATTGTGTCACAGCTCCAGTAAAGACATCAGCCCCTGGCTGGGATACTCAGGCAGCACCAGCAGCAAGAGCTGGATCAGCTCAAAGGAACGTCCTCCTTGCTACTTCTTTTGGGACATTCTTTGCTTAAAAATAAAGAAACCTACCCACACACAAATTCGTTATAATCACACACATGTTCTTTTCCTGGTTCTTAGAAAAGCACATCTGCAGTGAGGCCACCCACAAACTGAAATAAGAGTCATTTGTCTAGCAGGGTTTCCTGGTGGAATACATAAAAAAAAAAAAAAAGACACAGTCTCTGTGCTAAAAATAAGTGTGTATATTCACCATGCTTCTAGTTTTGACTTTAAGCTTAAACTACAAGGTGCTCCCTGAACAGAGTTGTGTCTATGATTTATCAGGCAACATATTGCTCTTTTCCTTCATAATTACAAACACCTTTTTCCAACACTCAAATTATTGTTTCCACAAAAATAACCTCACATGAAAGGAGTAATAAGCACAAAATGATGTTTCATTAAGACCATTAACGATTTTTTATTAGCAGTTCCATCGGATTTAAATGGCATCTTTAGTCTGTGCATGTGCATATGTATAATCTGTGTCAGATTTGTCAGCTTTTGATGGATGTTTTCACTCTCACTGCTATTATTACTCATATAGTAATAGTGGCAACAGGGACCTAGTTTATTAAACCTTATGTTGCATCTGCCACCATGCCCTGGGGCTGGAGTGCAGTCATCTATTCCAAGCACTATTCCTTGCAATTACACTTGATTGTTAACTGTATATGTTCAGGACCACTTACATTTGAGTGCTGCAGTCCTGAGTTTTTTCTTCTGAAGGGCCAAGCTCGAGCTCCTGG
This sequence comes from Muscicapa striata striata, assembly GCA_030060385.1. Lineage (NCBI taxonomy): Eukaryota > Metazoa > Chordata > Aves > Passeriformes > Muscicapidae > Muscicapa > Muscicapa striata. The sequence goes on along the minus strand of JAREIS010000002.1, from coordinate 5,527,213 downwards.
ACAGTTAATGGGATTATCCAGATCATTAGAACTGAAAAACAAAGTGAAAATACATTAGTATAGCTAATAGTGGATTAAAATATCAGTGATGGCAGACAACAGGGTGGCTTTGAAATCTTTTGGTGGTGTGTTTTAGACACGGCATGTTTGAAAAGCAAGTTGGCACTGAGGATGTGATGTGGCTGTGGCAGTGCCAGGGCAGCAGCCCTGGAGCCCTCAGGCTGCACACACTGCACCATCCAGCATCCTCCTCCATCCTACAGACTGCCAAGAACCACAGAAAAGCCTCCTGAGGGGCAGCCTGAGGTTTCCAGTAACAGCAAAACCACAAGTGGAAAGGCACACGCTGGTGGGCTCAGCCTGGGAAGGAGGGAAAGGATCAGATCAGTCATTCCCCCAGGTGGCAAAGCACCCAGAGCAGGCCAGCATTGAAGGAATGCAGTGATTCCTTGGCTGCTGCATCACTGTTTGAGCATAGATACCATAAAGCCAACCTTTCCCAGGAGAAAAGTACCTCCAGCATCCTCAGGGAGCACAAAACAAGTCTGCCAAATAGAGCACAAGGCACGGAGGGAGAGCTGCACACTGAGGGATCCTACAAGATACAAGGTGAGTCAAGAGCACCCACTGCTCCACAGAACAGGAAATTCAAACATCAGAGCAAAGGGAACCACCAGGAAAGGAGCACAGCCCATCCAAGTGTCTGAATGGAAGGAGGGAACAGAAGGAGCTCACACATCACCACAGGCAGCAGCTCAGCCTGAAAGGTGAGGGCTTTGTGTGAAAAAAGAAAGCTTTCTGCTTTTCTCTGCAGGGCTGGGAGCAAGCTCCATTCATCTGCAAAGCTCCTGCAAGCAGAGCAGCAAGAGCAGCAGAGTGGAGCTAAATGTCAATATTTGCTCTCATGTCCTCAGAAAGCATGAGCCAGGTAAGCCCAGACCCAGGTACAGCAGAGAAACAGGATCAGGAGAGACATGAAAACATCTCCATCACATCATTTTGTCAAGGTCTGCTTAAGGGTTGATTGATGCACTTTTAACATCAAACAACATTAATCTTGGAAGCTTTGAGATCAAGCCATCATTCATCAGTTAAAAAATTTCAAATCAACCACTGAGAGATTAATTAATATAGAAGCTGTGGAGATGTCTTGGTGTAATTACTGTTCTGCAACAATTAGGAAGTTTACATTATTTGCTCAGAGACAGACAATTGCTAAGCCTGGCACTGGTAATAAATCAAGTTCTTTTTAACAAATTGTTAAACTTGAATATAGATACTTGCAAGGATGTGCTTATTGACATTTTTCTGAATATACCTGTCTTTACAAACACAAGTTCTTCTACACTGAACACAAAGTGCAAGTCATTTCATATTCAGGAAAATAAAAAGTGTACTTTGTAGCAGTATCAGAAGGATCACAGTGGCCTCCTAAAACAGGATAATTAAATAATTAAAGTCATACCAGCAGACAAGCAAAGATGGTCTAAAAAATACCAAGAGACTGAGGGCATAAATCATGGTTCCAACCCATATAATCTTTGACCTACACACAAGCTACCAGGTTCAAAGGTGGCATTGCATTATGTATTTATTGCCTGCCCAAGCCATTATTCACCAGCCCTCATTTTAAGGGGTGGGTATGATGGGAGTCCCAGGCAGGGAAGAATACATCATAAAACCTCCCCTATAAAGGATGGCACAGCTAATTTATCTTGTGCTTCCTCCTCCTCAGTTCATGGCAGCTCCCTACAAAACATCCCTTGGGCACCAGGAGCAGCCTGGCCAGGGCTCCCACCTGCAGCTGCTTGGGGTGTCAGAGCCAGCACCCCAAAAACACAGCCAGGTTTTGGCCACCAGCTCTGCCCTGAGTGTTCTGACAGCTCCCAGGGGCTCCAGCAAGGTGGAAATTTCCCATATATTGACAGGGAATCCATGGGCAGTGCAGTGATTTTAACAGCCCTGTGATGGTTTTGCCAAAAAAAAAAAAAAAAAATAATCAATCCTAACCACACTTTTGCCAATATCCAGGGTTTTTTTCAGTAATTCAAGGAAACTGTACCAGATTTCTCAATGCAAAATGGTCACAAAGAAACTGAAAACATCACAGCTCATGTGAGAATGCATCCAGCTTGTTCTGTATTCAGCTCCAACAGAGGCAGCAATTTCTGTAAAACCCAGTTTTGCTGCCTGGTTTCTGGCACCATTATCTAAACAAGTCCTCAGGCAGTTATTTGTAGTATTTACATTTTTTACCAACTTATCACCAGAAAATCCAATTGTTCCTAATGACAGTCACACTGTGTCTCTCCCATTCTCATATCCAGGAAAGTGTTTATTATCCATTTGTAGTAATTAAGGCACTGATGTTCTATGGATCCATAAAGCCAACATCATTAGGCAAACAAAGGCACTTTTTTCACCCCCAGCTTATTGCTGCAAAAATATTTAAAAATAAAAGCTTATTTATAACACATAGTGTAGTTTGAAGAACAAACCACTATTGGCTTATCTCAGGCATTCTTAGAGCTGGAAGAAAAGTTAAAGAGGTCTGTAAAATAATTCTCTTTCCAGCATTTGTTCAAGAGTAAAGAAAGAAGTAAAATAATTAGCTAGTCAAAACCAGAGAGGTGGTGCTTGACAATGACCGTCTTTCCATATTTGATCTTTTCTTGTAATATGGTTAAGCCAACTCCTTAGCAAGACAGAGTAAGGTAGAAAAGCAGGATGGGAATTAAGTGCCTGCATTAAACAACTTTATTTAATCCTGCACAGCCAGGGAGAGCAACTGGAAGCCAGCAGAGCTGTGTCTGAAATGTCAAGCCAGGACCTTAAACCCCCAGGGGCAGGGCACACATCTCTGCCACAGCTTCCAGCCCTTCAGAGGGCTCATCACAGCATCCTCAGGGAGGCCAGGTTTATAAAAATTATGACAACTGAAAACTCCTGGCACAGGCCAGGAAATCCCAGGGTTTGTGGAGTCCACAGGAGCACTCATATTCAATTCTGAATTTATTCTGCATCTCCATTCTCCACAGCAGCAGTGCTCACCATTTCACATAAAACATGAATTTCCATTTCAGTAATTCTTACTCCAGTGCAGAACCACAGCCCACCAGCAACCTCCAGAAGAAACAGCTCTTCATTTGGAAATGCTATCTTGCTCCACATCACATCTTGTTCTATTTCCTCTCTTGGCAGTGCTGAGCACTGCAGCACATGTTAAATTAGGACTGGAACACTTCACAAGTATTTTCTTCCTCCAGCCACACAGTGAAACAAATTCTGTTCCTCTGCAAACCCCTCCTGTAAGTGCACATACACTTCCAAACACAACACTCTCAGTCATTTTTTAGCTCAGAGCTGGAGAAAGTGGGAGTTCACATCTTCTCATGGCATAAAGTTTAAGTGAAGTGTTTGAAAAAAAAGGTGTCTCGTTGGAGCTGTGCAGAGTTTCTGTAAAGGTGATCAAGTCATAGCAAGTCTGGGTTTCAGTGTAAGATGTAAAAATTGGACTGCATTTCCTCAAGTCTGCAAATCTTCTTGGCAGATTTGAGCTTTAGCTCAAACAGATCTGGCCTGATTTATATTTTGTTTGAAATGATGCCCAAAAGTATGATTTAGTAAGGTTTCCACCAAGCCCTTCAATTCAGCCTGATGGAGTGGCCTCATTTTTGCTGGAAGATAGAAGTTCTCTCCCCAAAAGGAGGCAGATGTGCAGAAAGCTTCTCCACAGAGTGTCAGGATGCCCAAAACAAAGAGGTTCCAAAGACAATGGTGTGGAACACAGCACTGAGAAAACAGCTTTGTGTTTCTCATGACTCCTACCCCAGCTGGGGAGCAGCTCACACTCTCACACTTCAGCTGCTGGATTTGGGCAAAGTCCAGGGGGACAAAGAGGTCCTGGGGAAGGCAGTTCCACAGCAATATTCTGGTTTATTTTCCCCTTTGATATCTCAGGGAGCAATGCTTGGAAAACCAGATGCTTTTTTTTGGAAAAAGCAGTGAAGGGAGCACTTTACCCTACCTTGAAACCACCTCCCAAGCCCTCAGTTATTGCCACAGTTAATCCAGAGTTTCCACCTGAGGAACAAACAGTCTGGGACCCTCCAGGCTGAGAGAGGCGCAGGAACCAACATCTCCTGAGCAGATTTTACCTGGGCAGCTTTTTAAAATCTTTTGCTATCCCCACCTATCCTTCAGCCCAATGAATGCAAGTACCACAGGGCACCCTGACACAAATAAAAATGGTATTCTGATTTCATGTTAGATTTTAACATGCAAATTACAGGAAATCACATGTAAAAACCTTCCAAAAGACGTAAAAGACCAACCAGAACACTTCAGAGTTTTAAGGACATCAGAAAACTTAGCTTTTAGGACCCACTCAAATGATCATTAAAAACTTTTTTAGGATGACTAGACCTATACATTCAGAACTATTTCTTTGTTGCACTGCTTCATAATGTGCTGCCAAAAGTCATAGTTCACATTGACTTTTTTTAGAAATCAGATCTGTTTAGCACTTTAATGTCATAATGCACGTTACACAGCAGAAGCTGAATTGCTAATTATCAATTTATGTGAAATTTTACTTCCATTAAAAAGGTCATTTACATATATATTAAATAGAGTTTGCATTTAAAGCTGGAGGGAAAGTTAGGTATTAATGTACTGTAACAAAGTTGAATTTTGTATTATCAATACATGGGGGGAAAGGACCAAAACTAATACCTAAAGTAACAGGTTATTCAATCCTGACTGAAAATACAATTACTGAGCTGTATTTCAACTTGACATTTTAAAGCATTGTGGTGCATTAAGAGTCTTAAGAATAGTCACTTCTACACTAAGTTTGTGCTCACCTCACCACAATATAAAGGCTGAATCTGGAGGGAGGTGCACATTGGGAGTTAAGCTTCCAGTTAAGGAATTTTCTGGGTAGCAAAGTGACTCAGGATTACAAGCAACCCTAACTGCATCCCAGCTCCAACATTGGAGGAGTCACAATTCCAGACAAGAATTTCTGCAGTGCTTAGAATAACAAAATTTGGTCCCTCAAAACCTCACCTGCACAAGTTCAGTATCAAGCTGAACTCTTGTCAGAACAATGTTACCAAAGCTGGGGAGATGCAATCAGTGCAGAAATGAGTATTTATTTTTAATTGCTGTGTGCTACCTAAAGAACAACCCATGGTTCATGTAGAGAAGAGTCAAAATAATCCAAATATCCCACTGGAAGTGCATCTTCAGCCATTCAGGGAAAAAAATCAGTGTTATTTCTACCTGCTCCATTCCTCAGTGGGGATATTCCCCATGATATTCACATTCATGTTCAGAGTCCTTTTTGCACCCTGGGCTGGGGCACTGCCCTGCTGCTCTCAGGAACTGCAACAGGAGCTGCACACATCACATGCCTTGGCAAACAGGCAGGTGAGCTCCATCTGCTTTTTTAAACAAACCTTCAATAGATTCATCCTGATCAAGTCACATCCTTATAAATAGGAAAATGAACAAATGAATTTTTAAACCAGAGCTCAAAACCACACCTGCTTTGCCTCAAATTCTCAGTGTGGCATTGCCAGTAACAGCACACAGGAGCATAACCACTCCAATTATTTGCTATAAAGGTGCCACACTAGAGTTCCCAGGAGGGTTGGAATTGCTGAATGCTGCAGCCTCCACAAGGAAGGAAATGTTACTGTGGTGCTTATGTGAAAATTCACTAAGTTCCTGCCCTCAAGGGAATAGTTTCCTCCTGTGATAATGCTAAACATAAAACACATTGAATTTTAGGACTGCTGAAAATAAAATTGGTGTGAATAAATTATTATTTATATGAAAATGCACAGTCAGGACAACGACTACATATGTAAGGCCATAAAATTTAAGTATCTCACTTTGTTGTTTTAGCATACTGGGGAAAGCTATTGTCCATCTGTGGCCACACATTTATCCTCATTGTCTCCCAGGCTCACTGCCTGAGCAGTGCATTCTATTATTTAATGGAAAGTGAGGTAAAACTACTTTAGGAGTAAGCTGTGAGTTGTTGGGTGAGCAGTGAGAAGACCCACAAGTGGGGATAACTTGTTTGCCCTTTGCATTTGAACCCTACATTTCCCAGTCATCACTTGGACCATTAGCAAGAATTTAAAACAAAAGGAACATGCTCCACCAGAAAATGGCTTTAGGTTAATTTTCTGTCATTGTGAGGAAGAGGAGCAGTCTCTGCTCCAGATGAAAATTCTTTAGAGGCAGAGGTCATGACAGATGACACAGATGCATAAGGCAATGCCTTTACAAACATGCAATGACACATCATGGGTTTTGTATCAACATGACACAAAGGCTTAATGCTGTTTTTAATAAAGTTTTCTTTATTTTTTAGGAAAACACAATCAATCTAAAAGCCAGAAGTAGAAAAAAAACTACTATGGCTTAACTCAGTCTACAACTGAAATGCACTATAAACCTTCCTTCAAACTGAGAGTCACTGCTAGGAAAACACACTTCTCACAGAAGTTGCTGGAAGGATTAGATCACCCTGACAGTTGCATGGGTAGAAGTAAAACACTTGTGACAAGTTTCTTTGCTGGAACTTGATTCAGCAAAGCATCTCAGCAGATGCTCCTGGGCTTTGCTGAGGCAGAGCCCAGCCTTGGACAGATTCCCTGTGTGGGGACCCTGGGCCAGGGGACACACCTGGCTGCAGGTGCTGCCTGTCCCTGCCCAGGGCAGCAGCTGTGCTTGGCACAACCCCTGGGTTTCAAACAGCACCTTCTGAACCAGCCCAGAGCTGCTGCTGGACAAGGGTGGTGGAGCTGCTGCTCAAAACCCACCAAAGATCTGCCTGACAATCAGAGATGTCACTTGTCCCTGCATGGCACCACCCCACTGCAGAACTGGGCATTTTCACAGCCCTGGAGACACTCCAGTGACCTGTGGTGGCTCCACTGTGCTATCTGCTGCAAGGACATGCTCCAAAGGGTTCATCTGGGGAAACAGGCTCACAGGAATTCGTGGTGAGCCACAGTGCTCAGATGAATCAGCCCCAGCATCTGAATTTTTTCATTTTAAAAATCCCCTACCGAGACAAACACTGCCTGTGAACTCTGGGCTGCTCAAGCACACAGAGAAATTCAAACTTTCCCCATCTCTTACTTTAGTCTAGATAGATTCAGTGTTTGTAGGTCACAGAAATTCTCAATCTGCTTCCCAAAGAGGTAAAAAACAGGGTGTTGGAAAATTCTGCTTTACACCCCTCAAAGCAAGACTTAAGAACCTCTGTCTATTGATCAAGTAGTTAACTATCAAATAACACAATGTACAGACTTAGAGGATGATAGATAAAGAGATAGAAAGAAGCTGTAAGAGGAAATAATGCAGTGGCCTATTGCTGAACACCTTCAATGCCTGTTTAAAGCTCAGTGGGCTCCTGCCACAGCCCTTCTTGAGGGGCTGAAATCCTGGGCACAGGCTGGATCCCAGCCACTGTCCCTTAACACCTGTCCTGGCACAGCCCTCTCTTCATGCTACCATCTATAATTGCATACTAAAAAATAATAGTTCACTGAACACAAGATTCACTGTCAGGCATAAAAATAAAATGACAATAAAGTCACACACAAATTAAGCAAAGAGCCATCTAATCTGCTCTGTACCACTGCTGTATTTTCTCCCATGTCTGTCTCATTCCTCACCTTCTTTGAAGTACAATAAGTTACCATTATTGGTAAATATTTATATTCAGTTCTGCAGTGTCAAGATACTGACAGTTAAGATAAGTCTTCCAAAAAACATTCCCACCTTCCCAAGACAAGACAAATATTTATCATGTGTCTTTTTGAAAGCTTATGCCTTTTTGGGAATGAGTTTTAGGATTATCTTTATTCTTGTCTCAGCAACTTTTAGCTAAGGAAACTAGAACAAATTAGGACTCTGTAGCCACATACACACTAGCTAAAATCAATAGCTTTAATTTTCACATTTAAACCTACAATTTTCATCTGACAGGCTCAGCAGGTTTTAATGCACACAACAATTTACTTTTACTGTTTTAATTGTTTTTAGTCAATCACTTTTATTGCTTCTCTGCATCTGACTAAACAAATTAATAGAGCTATGTTCATAAATGATTACTTTATGCAATGGCTTGATAGATACATTTGCCAGGTTCACCTTCTATTACTGCCAACGTTAGTAATATTTATACCAAAATATGCATTTCTCTAGGTTTTATAATTAAGAGAGCAACAGAATAAAAAAAAAAATCTATTTCCTGAGCACCACAGTATCAAATTTCATATTTCTAAGTCTTTCCCCAGGCCAGGAGAAAACCACCAAGCCCTGCCTGCATAGCTGAAAAAGCAGTTTCAGGATGACAGAGGATCTTGTCCTGCCATGGGTGTGATATTCTGAGGGAGGAAAACACAAAGAACCTGCAGTGTGCTGGTCAGGATGGCACTGCTCCATGGCATGAGGGACCTGGATTAACCTCCTTGTTCTGTCCCTCAGGGTCAGTGAGAGCCCAGCAAAGGCTCTGGGCTCCCTCCTGGTCCCCTCCCAGCCCTGCTTTGCCAGGCACAGGAATGTTACCTTGGACAGGTAACACAGCCCAGCCTGCAGTATTTACTAGCTCAGTAATCAAAACCAAGATCTATTGCCCCAATATCGAGGAATTCTACTTCTGTGGATGCTGCAAAAGTAATTTTCACTGACTGTGAGCTGCAAGGACCTTCACACCCAGGAGGCTCAAAACCCTGGACTCAGTATCTTCTTTATAAATTCCAGTTTTATTTTATCTAATGAGACAGCACACCATCAGCCCAGAAGTGCAAGGGCCCACCAGATTCAGCCTAATTCAATGTTTGGCTCCCCAGACACACCTAAACACACTCCCCCAGCAGTTAATTAGTGCTTCACCTACAGCTGACATGCCAATTCTTCTACACCTGTTTTATCAGCACTCCTGTGGATTTTGGGAGAGCCTGCCCACCCCTCCCAATGCTTCTGAAGCTCCTTGCCCTGTGAGTGAGTGAATTCCCCATCAAAGCTCCCCTTCCACCTTCACAGACCCTGTTCTCTTTCCCAAGCAGCCACCAGAGCACCAAACCAGCTGCTGCTTTTGTGCAAAAGCTGAACACCATCCCATGTTGGTCCAAACTGCTGACATCAAACCAGTTTTTCAATTGATATTCCTCCATAACATCACTCATATTTGATTTAAGCCTCCACTGAACACGCACCCTCAGAAGCTGCCTGGGTCTTAAGCTGTAGGAAACTGATAAATTGCAGAGTGTGGTAGAAGGGCTTTTCACTGTTCTTTTAGAAACCTGCACAATATCTCATTTGAAAGAGCCCTGATCTCTGGCTGAGGCTGCTAGGTGCTTCATGAATATAAACTGAATATATGAATTGTATTGCTCCTTAAGCCTACACTCAGCTGTAACAAGAAAAATCATGGAATGCTTGTACAACAACAAAAAAATTATATATATAAGCTGCAAAGAACAAACCTGTTTATTTCCTAAGGTTTGTGGAGAGTTATAATTAGGATTTGTTTTAGTGTTTTCACATTTCTTGTGGTTACACATTTTTATTTTATGTTGCTTGGTATTAAACAGACACTTGACCCCCCAGCAGGTTTCACAGGCCCAAACCTCACTCCTCTCCCTGCAGTGAGGTAACACAGCTGCTCCATAATCCTGTCTTTTTATCATCAGGCAGGACAGCACTCTCCAAAATGCCAAACTGAGCACAACCACCTTGCTGGGATGACATATCCCAGAGCATCTCCACTGCTCAGGACTCCTCAATAAACAGCCAATGCTGAAAAAAGGCTAAATCAGCAAATCTTCTGTCCCAGAGTCCAAGCTGCTGCTGCTCAGGACAGAGAGCAGCAGGAAGAACAGATGAAACCAGAGTGGAACAGCCTCTCCACCCAACAGACAAATATTTCCATTTTTATCAAAGCCAGCCCTCTCCCAGCACTGTATGACAGCAGGGAGAAGTGATTCACAGAACCAGTCACAACAAAGCCTGGGCACATCTGTATTCCCACAGAAAACACATCTCATTCCTGTGCCCTGAGGGGCAGCTCAGCCCATCTCAGCTTGCCTTGAAAGGGTAAAAACCCAAAAACCCCTTGTGTTTGTGCAGACAGCCCCTGTGGGATGGGGGCCCACAGATCCTCTGCAGAGCTGGAAAGGTGCCCAAGGTGACCCTGAATTGCTCTGTCCAAGGCACACACACTGAGGGTTTCACACAGCCCAGCCACAGCAGATCTCATATTGCTGTCCCTGATGACATCATTCCCTAAACCCTGCTAAGGAATTAGTTCTAGAGAATGATTTCAAGGGCCAGATTCCAAAGACAGGCAGGGCACCCTTGCTGCCCTCATGGAGCTGATCACATCAGCTGGAAGCTTCCACATTTTGCTATTTCCCTCCAGGCACACCAGAACTAGTTGCTCTCTGATAACTCCACAAACAGCTCTGTTGAAATGCTGCTCAAGCTCACCTGTTCTGCCACAGCACCTGAGGACCCTGATGAAGCTCAGGCCTCATTGCATTAATCACAGTGTGCAGCAAAAGCCTGTGGGTGCCAGTCAATACAGCCTGAATAAATACACCAAGCAGGAAGTGGACAAATAAGATAAATTAGTTCATCCCAGGTCACATAGAAAGTCTGCATCAGAATGAAGGACACTTGATTGCCAGTATCTAATGGTCAAGATCATCATTTCTCACTCAGGAAAAAAAAAAGCACAAGGCATCAGCCTCCAGTATTATTATCAAGACTAATTATTTTTTTCAGGAAGAGGAGCTACATTAAGGAACAACCTGTTGGAGACAAATCAACATTTAAACAGCTGAATGTATGAGGAGCTCACTGCCTGGCAAGACCTTTCCTCCCATCTCAGTACCTCAAATATAAAAGGTCTTTATACCACGTACATGAGCACCCCACTCACCTTCACTGTGCCTTACAGAGATGTCACAGGGTGTACACACCCATAAATATATTGGGAATTCACTCTCTTCTGCCCTTCACTGAACTCGTGCACATCACACAGTTCACTTTACAGCCACCAAAAGGAATGAAAGAATCACGTCCAGGCTATAAATCGTATCAGCCCATTGCAATTAAACACACTGAAATGCTAAATCCAGAAAAAGGCAGGCTCTGTGATGATGCAATTGCCAGCTACATCTCCCAAACACTGTTGCTGCCCTTCAAACGTGCTTCCCATTTACAAGCTCACAGGAGCAACTTTACTGCCAATTCCACCATTGATGACACATTTTATTGACAAAATGCAGCTGAGCCACCTAAAGCAATTTCAGCTACAGAATAACCTTTCACACAAGAAGTTAACCAGCTCCTCCATCCATTTGCAGTAGATTTAGATTAGCAAACAGCACACAGACACACTCAGATCCTTTGAACAGCCAGCTGATGGCTAAGGACAGGGTAATGTTAAACAGAATTTCATGCTTTGGGCTCCAGGAGGCTTTGCTTCCCATACTCAGAAGTAAAAGGTCTGGAATCCCACTCTGCCACAGACTTTCCTCTCCCTCTACCTGTTCTCACCCATCTCCAGTTTATCCTTCCCTCTGGTTTACCTTTCTCCTGCATTCTAATTTTCTTGTTGCACTTCTACAAAATTGTCTTAGAAACAATGCTGACTCAAAAATAAATCAATAAATAAAAAGCTGTCCAGTCTTCCCACAAGCTTAAAAAAGCACCAGATGTGCACAAGTCTGTCCAGAGTGCAACCCCTGGCTCTGGGGTGATGCTTTTAACAACCAGCCAGTAAAAGGGAGGCTGTGCAGCCACAACTGACAAGTTCCCCATCACATAAATGCTTTCAAAGCATCAGGCTCCAACATAAAATTCTGCTTCTCTTTCAAATGCAGTTATATAAAACATTCACTCTCTGTGACTTATGGAAGAAATCACAAGCCTTGAAGTGTGCCAAGCTTTGGAACTCCTGTTAAAGAGGCTTGCGAGGAAGAGAAAGTTTAAAAGCCACTTTTATTGTCAGGTTTAATTCTGCATTTCTGTCAAGTCTGTCTGCAAGTGGGTGTGCCTGATCAAAGATATCAGGGCTGACCCCTCTGAGTTTGTCCAGCACTCCCACCTGGGCTCTTTTACAGCTCACAGAGCAAACCCAGTTTGTCTTCAGGGTGCACACACACAGGCTGAAGCTGCTTCAGTCCCAGATGAGCTTTTTCCATAGTTCAGTTACAAAGTGCAAACCTGGTCATTTATTCCTGCAGGGTGGGAACTGACCAGAGTCAAAATAACTAATAAGAATTAAAAACAACAAACAATAATTAAAGAAAATCAAAGCCAGACTTAACAGCCCCATAGCACAGAGAAACTCAGAATCAATACCTTACTTGCCCCAGCCAGAAAAGCACACAGAGCTAGAGAAGTCCTTGTGCTCACAGGTGGTTTGCACCACCACACCTGATGGCTGAGAACTTGTTTCTCCTCAAAAGGAAGCTGTTCCTGAGAGCTCACCTGTTCCTCACTCTGCTCTTTTGGAGAGCACAGCTGCATCAGATAGCCTGGAAGAAGATTCACCTTCCATCTGCCTGTACTTTTTAACACACCTCCAACAACATCAAAATTTTTTATGCTCCATGTCAGTCACACAGTTTGTATTTTTTGTGGGTGCCTCACCTCCCCAAAGGCATCACCAAATACTTGTGTGCCCAGTGGGAGCACAAGAATCCTGTTTCAGCTCTGAGAAACCACTACAGAACTGTTTGAAGAGATACTTCTGTGGCAAGGTGAGCTGTAATTAGTTGCTTTGCTCATTAACAAAAGCTGTTCAATGCTATCCACAAACTACAGCAGTTTCCTAAAAAAAAGACTAAAGTGCAAGCAGCCAATACTCAACAAAAGCTGAATAAATGCTCCTTTTACCCCTCTTAAAACAAGAGAGAGCAGCCTCTGGCCAATCCAGAATTGCTCAGCTCAAATCCAGCTGGAATAACTCCAGGACTGGACCCCTTACCCCCTTCCCTTCAGAGGGGAGCACACCCCATACCCACTCTTCATTCCACAACCTCCACAGCCCTTCCCTTGCCCTCAGGGCACAGCAAGGCCTGGGCTAAAAGTGCCCCTTTGTCTGACTCCATGCCTTGAAATTATAAAGTATTTTCACAAAATGCCCTATCACCTTCCAAAAGCCACATCTTTAATCTGTTATGTCAGCAACCCAGGATTTATTAATGCATCAAATCACATCCCATCATTTCCCTTCTGCTCAAAACAGAACTCAGGTCATTAAAACATGTAGCTGAGGCTCTACTAAGGGAGCCCTTACCTGGAGAGAAGCAGCAAGCTCCACCATCCCCTCACACCTACCACAGACTCAGCCCCTGCCCCAGCCTCCTTTTATCCCACCCCAGCACCCCGGGTTGGGGATTCTTAATTGCTCCCAGCTGACACTAATCTGCCCCTAAAACACATCAGGTGTGAGTGGTTAAGATCCCTCCTTCCTACCCATGGCAAAAGCTCTTTTCAGCCCTCAGTTTTTCAGTGAGGAATTGTTTTTTACTTCATAATTTTATTTGTCCTATGGCTGAAAACTCTCAAGCTCATTTTATAAGCACCTGAGGTTTATTGCTAAATGCAGCCAGAAATGCATCAATGCACAGTCCTTCTTATGAAAATGCAAAGATTAGGTTAATGGTTTCCATAAAGTTCCTAAATTGGAAGTTCCTGTTATTATTTTAAAAGCTGTAATATTTTAAAACTACATAAAGGTGAAATTCCCACTGTAAACACTTTAAATGATCAGGAAGAAAATATTTACATTTGGAATGTGGTTATTTAGAGTAACTTAGCTCCAAAAGGTCCCACCTATCCACACTCACACAAGGATACACGAGACAGCTCTCTGTGCCTGCCTGAGGAAAGCCTGGTGAGGGTTCTGTGACCCCAGAGAGCTCTGCAATAATCCCTGAAAAAGCCAAACCCCTGTGCTTGGAGAACAACTCCTTTAGGATCACACAGGCAAGAGCTGTATTTTCTGTGGGGTGTTTTACAAACAGAGGGAGATCTGAAGAGGAGGCCTTTGGTGCAGGGCACACAGCTCTTCCACAAGTCAAAGAGAATGCAGAAAGGAATAAATAATCAAAAGACCAGGAGTAGAAAGAAGCTGGTAAGGCTCTGAGATACACAGATCTGTTCTGAGAGTCCAATAGCACCAGGAATACAAAGCATTAATTTTGCTGTTTAAAATGAATTTTGTTCTAAATTATGCAATTATACAGAGAGAAAAGCCTAATAATAACATAATTATTTTTTCCATGTGACTTCAGTTTATCTCTTATAAAAGAGAAGAGCCAAAGTTGTTTTTTTGGCCCAGGAAAACAAAGAAAAAATCAAGTTTGGGCATCACCCTCTAGCCCAGTCACCTTGTCAAGGAAAAACACGCCAAACTCCTGCTCCCCAAATTGTAGGGGAATTTACACTAATCACTCCTGGAATAAATCGAGGAGTGAGCAGCCACTGGCCAGGGGCTGGTTTATGGGGACTCCCCAGCAGCAGAACAGCCAAAGGCAGGATCCCAGGAGTGGAAAGTGCCGGAGAGGCCCCTGTGCCAGGGACTGTCACCCCGGCTGAGATCCCGGGGAGATAAGTGACGCCAAGGGCGGCAGGAGTGTCTGCCTCCCACAGAAACACTCATTCAGCCCATCGAGAACAAAGCATCGCCTCAACATCTTTACAAATCAGGGCAGGAAAAAAGCAAAGAAACTTTTGCACCTCCCACCTCTCAGGCTGCTGCTCCTGGAGCATCTCTGCCCGTTTTCCCAGAGTGAAATGTTTGTCTGTTCTAAAGCTCCATCTCCTGGAGCCACGGAATTAACACAGGAGCGGCTCGGCTCTCACCGGAACCAGGGTGGAAGTTGGAGAGGAAGGTTTGTGAACTTTAAAGGGGTTCGGTTTGGAATTACAAAGACATGCCTGCTTTCTGTAAAGTGCAAGGTTGCCCGATCTGGGGTTTGTTTTAAGGACAGGGATGTGTGACAGTTTTGCTGTGGCAGCTCCTGTGATGTCCCATCACATCCCACGTTCCCGGCGGCCGGCCGTGTCTGTCGGCCCTGGCCCTGTGTCCTGTCCCCTGTCCCCCTGGCCCTGTCCTTGTCCCTGTCCTGACCCTGTCCTGTCCCTCTCCCTGTCCTTGTCCCTGTTCCCAGCCCTGGCCCCGGCCTATCCTGTCCCCTGTCCCCCTGTCCCTGTCCTTGTCTCCCTGTCCCTCCCAGCCCTGTCCTTGTCCCTGTCTGCCCTGTCCTCCCTGTCCTGGCCCCGGCCCTGTCCTTCTCCCTGTCCTTGTCCTTGTCCCTGTCCTTGTCTCCTATCCCTGCCCTGTCTCTGTCCTGTCCCTATCCCTGTCCCTTCCCAGCACACCCATCGTGCTGCTGGCCCACACAGCTCTGCTTTCTCTCCAACCCTTTTTACACCCCTTCTTTTGCTTCCCACTGGATTATAGAACTACTTCAAGAAGTCCAGCAACTTCTGCTCCACTCACTCAGCTCAGACTTATTTTTGAACATTTTAAGCCCAAACCCAGTCTCTACAACCCCAAATCCACGCTGTATTAGAAATCTCTTCCTAGGGCAAGCTTTCAAGTATTCTGAGGTTTAAAAATCAAGGCTGGCAGAGAACCTTGGATACCATAAGGAAATATTTTAAAAATTATTTTTCTTAAAGAGCAGAATTAAATGTTGACTTTGACCTTGTACTCTGAAGAATAAACTCCAGTTTCCTTTTCTGGTCCCATGTAAGTTCCTAATAGGAAACCCCCCACAAACGCTATCAGCACCTGCTGCTGGTTTTGTGGGGTTTAACCTCACTTTCCTTTGCCTCACTTTGCTGGGGACAATCCTAAAGCCCACCCAGTGCCACCCCTGCCATGGCAGGGACACCTCCCACTGTCCCGTGTGCTCCAAGCCCCAATGTCCAGCCTGGCCTGGGGCACTGCCAGGGATCCAGGGGCAGCCTCAGCACCATCAATCAGGATTTTCTTCCCCATATTCAATCTAAACTCTCCCTCAGTTTAAAGCCACATGCTCTGGGCTGTGTAATTAGGGAATTTAAAGCAGATTTTGTTAAATGTAGGGTACACATTTAGGATTAAGATTTTTGCTGTGAGGTTGAAGCATCATTTCAATTTTTATTAGCCTTTAAAATAAATTGCAGATACAGAAATGGATCCATACCTCAAAATCCCTCTGCAGGTCTCTGCAGGAGTGGCACTAACACTGCTCAAACAAACATCTGGAAAGGTCACAGGTGCTTAAAGAACAAGTTTATTGACAATATCGTCACAAATAAACAATCTAAAGAGAATTTCAGAAATCTCTAAACTTAGAAATTTTAAAATTTTCTCATTGGCAAAATATTAAAAAAAAAAAAAAAAAGAAGTGTAAGATGTCACTATGTTCTTAAACTTTTCTAATTTCAATATATTGGTTCAGTCCTTTAATTTGATAACACACATCCAACCCTTCAGCACAATGAAAATGAGTCAAAGTACAATTTTCCTTCTGCAAGGGGATCTCGATCAAGATTTTTTAATATTTTTTTTTGCAAGCGTCTCCCTGAATCCTGTCTGCTCACAACTTGATAGGTAACATCAGCAAGAAATAACTTCATAAATAGCCCAACTGAGCCAAATTAATTCTGGTATTAATCAAAACCTAAATTTCCCCCAAACAATACGATGCAGACCATGTAGTACAAGAAACTATCAGCATGCATTTTAGAGGTCATTTTTGTACTTCAGGTACGTGAACTTAAAACCAAAGAGGGACAAGTGTGATAAAAATGTACTCAGATATTTCATAACATTAATATTTATTGCTTTATATGAATACTGTATTGAAAGCCCAAGCATTCAGTTTACACACAGAAATTATACAATTATATACCGTTTCACAATGGCAGTGAGCACTCATTACAATCTACAAAAAATCTACTTTACAGAAATTTAAAAATTCTAAATATCAAAAAGGTACAGTTGAAGAAACAGGTATAAATTTGGCAGCCAGTAATTGTGACTGGGAGGTTGCAGCTTGCATGTCTTTAAATATGGGAACTGGAAAATATTGAGTTTAAAGCAGTAGTTTGTGCTTTGAGCTGGTTTGAAAAAAATGTAACACTGGCTGTCAAAGTAGCATGTTCAAAAATATTTAGTTCACTTCCAAAATGTGATACAAATCGTGGTGATCCCTCTGCACCCCTAACCCTTGGAGCTCAGGAACGTGACCGGGGTCACGTCTCCGTCCTTCCCAGCCCGTGGTGTGATCAGCCCAATGGCACCTGCAAACCTTGGAGGAGCTCTGACACTTCTCTGCAATATTCACAAGCTCCAAGAAGCACTCAAAAAGGCAATACCTGCTCGTTTCTTCCAAGGTATTTTATTTTCAAACATTTCTTCTACAAAAGTTTAAGCTAATGTTTTGATTACAATGTCCTCAACATAAAGCACATTTTCTCATAAATAAATGAACTCCTTTCACTCAGGCACCTCAGAAGTATACAAAAATGTTGTCATTGGAACAGTTCTCTTGGAATGTGTTTACTCTGGTGTTTTCAGCAATGTTAGTACTTCCAGGGTTTCATATGGGCCAGATTTCATGTGTTTTGTTTTTCCAGAGGCAAAGCAAAGTGCCTTTAGAGGTGAACTCAGTCTTTTCCTATAGAAAAAGTATTTGCTGTATTTATCTTTTATAGAAACAGAAAAATATACCCTTTCCCCCTTAGAACAGTGAGGGTACACGGAGGTGTGCATGCTGTGTGGAGATGTGTGTGTGAAACGTGTGAAATGAACACATTTGAAACACACAACAGGTTTCTTGGTGTGTATTTAAATAAAAATCCGGAAACCAGCCTGAAACCCCGAATTTCACATGTCAAATGTTAAAACTGTAACCAAAATATGAAGTAACTGCTAGAGCTGTCAGAAAAAGACAAGACAAAAAGCTTTCTTGCTTACATACGACTAGGTGTGGTGATCTCCAAAAAAGTTGTCAAAATTATAATTACCTTCCAGTTTAAAAACTTTTATTCTAAATAAAAAAAACTATACACAAACCACTGATTTGACCAAACGAAAGTTCAGCGGTAAGCAGGACCTGAAGGAGCTGGTATTCACAGTTCTTATCATGTACAACTCTTTCAAGGTTCCATCCATGGAGAAGTTTATTTTACAACCTGCTGCTTTTTGTAAAACTAAAGGTCCACTTTATTACATAAAATTATTTATACAGTGTAAAACCGGAGCCTTATGGAAAATACTGCCTCTAAGTTTGTTTAAATTAGTCTTGCTCCATAGGTTCATCTGCAGCTTCTGTGGCTTCATCACTGTTTTCCATCGGGGTCTCTGAGGAGTTTTCTGGAATTTCACTGGCATAGGACCCCAGCTCTTCAGTGTCACTGCAGTCAGCTCCACTGGTGGCAGATGCACTGCTGCTGCTGTCAGCCGAGTGTAAATCCTTCTCTGCCTGCGGCTGCTCCGACTCCTCCATCTGATTGTTCTCCTCAGAGCTCTCTTCAGCCACACTCGAGGAGCCACTGTCTTTTTCTTGATCTTTTCTGTCCTGGCCAATGTTTCTGGGAGACATGAAGGACTCTAGGAACAAGGAAAGTACAGTATTACCAAGGGATTTGCCAACATACCTTAATCCTGCTGCTTTCCACTCTGAGCTATGCTGAGCAAAACTTGCACAGCACAGCCAAGGACAAGAAAAACAGAGAAACCCCAATTTTATTAGAAGATGCAAAGAATTAGAGCCACCTTTGTCAGGATATCCAAACTAACCCAACATACAAAAAAAAGTTATTTATTTAACAGGCAGTTTCGCTTAATTAAGCTTCACTGGAAAAAGACAAAGTTGAAGAAGTAACTTTTTCTGGCTTCTCCAAGTCCTCCATTTGCCTTCAGAAGCAGTTTTTTGGAAATGATGAAACCATGACTGTTTCAGGTGTACAGCCATCATGATCTACAGGAACATTATACAAATACATGAGCCAGAAAAAATAATTCAAAGGAACCTTGGAAGAATATGTAAAAAAATAGGTTTGTCTCTTAACTGCAGTTATTTACTTTTTTTTTAAACTTAGGTATAGAGCCTGCCCTTCAGTGAGATATTTTCACTGTTCTAATAGGTTGTGGAGATATTGTTGCCCAGTCTCCTCAGTCAAGCAACAAAAACTTGTATCTGTATTTAAATAAATTCCATAATTAATAAGGACAGACATAGAGCTATGAACCATCACTGTTCTGGAGAAAGGATGAGAACACCTGATACCCTAATGCAGGGATTCTTCAGTTCTTGGTGCACCCTGATCTCATTCACTGCTTTGGAAGATTTTAAATACCCTTGTGTAAGTTTCATATTGAGTGTAGGACCAAGGAAAGAGAAATAACAGAATTGCTAAATTATGCAAAATTGAAGTACAAACAAGCAGCTTTTCCTTAAGCACAACTGGAAGCCTTCAGCAACCCCAGCAGCACTGGTCTCCAGCAAAGAAAATCCCTTCTTTTCTTGGAAAAGGAAAAGAAGACAGTAAAATCTGAAATACCTTCCTCCTCCTCCTCTGTACAGTGCTGTCTGGCACAGGTAGCATCTTTTTCTTTATCCTGAGATGTAGAGGATGCTTCTGTCTCTTCCCCCATGCCTGAAGAGACTTCACTGGAGGCAGTTTGGTTTGGTGCATCTCTGGCTTCCCCTTCCTTGTCAAATTTAAGTCTTTTTACCTCATGTCCTTCTGCTTCTGCAGGATCATCCTCAGAGTGCTTATTTTTCACTGGGCTGCTCTGAGCACCTTCTGATTCAGACGCTGGTGATTCACTACAAGCAACAAAACAAGATGCAGCTTTCACTGAAGACAAACATTCTGTATCTTGTCACACTTAAAGAAAAAAATAGCAGCTATTCAATTTAACACATTAAGGGATAACAACAGAATTTGCTTCACTTATTACATGACAAAAGCTCAAAGCCATCACTCCTGATTTAAAACTCCATTACGCATCCCTTAGAGGATCAGTCTTTTTAAAACATAAATAAAAAACCTAAGACTAATAAAAGCTCCAAAGACACTGCTGACAAACCTGTGTTTCTTGTCCTCTGTTTGCTGCAAGCTGGGCTCTTTATGCTCTGTGCTGTCTGGCAAACCGTTGGTTGTCATGGGAGTTGACAAGGAAACCTTCGTCCGACTCACAGGTCTGGGGGTCCCAGGGCCATTTACATTCGACCTTGGAAAATAATAATGAGAAATTAATCCAGCCTTTCAGCTAAGTATTTTGTTCCTATTTGGAAAGTAGTTACACCCTTCCTTTAAAAGATCAACCAAATTAAACAAATAGATGAGGGGCTTCACTGGTTTATATAGCATTCCTCACCTACAATGTGCAAATTTGATACAAAAATTTGAGTAACAAAAAAAATCTCAACTATGAGGTTAGAGATAACAAAATACAAAGTACAGTGCATACATATTCCTGCCTTCTCTGTCCCCATTCCCCAGTATTCCATGCACACCTCATTTTAAAGGTACTTATTCCCAACACTCCACTGCTGTTATCCAGTAAGAGTTGACCCCTGGAGCTAAACTCACCTGTCAGTGTACCCTGGTGAATTTCCGGGGAACATAACGCCATTCATCCGATTTAAACTACTGGAATTATTTTTCCTAACAAACAAAACAACAACAAAATGTTATGAATAAAGGAACCTTAAATCACTTGAAGCTTGTTTGCACAGAATTTCCCAAGCCCAAATTTGCAAAGCCTCCACTGTCAACCCCCATGTGTTTTTTATTTATTCCCAAATTATTACACTTGCAGACACCATCCCTGCTGCTGACTGAACTATTGATAACAAAACTTAAATTCTGCATGTCTGGCTTTTAGATACAACTACTGACAGCAAGACAGCTACATCAGACACACATGCATCTTCCCTGTTACTAACACAAGCTTGAAGTTTCATGGAAAAGAGGATTATACTCACTCTGAAGATGGATATACACAGCTGACAACCATGACATTCTGCAATATACAAACAACAAACACATCAAGAGTTCAGAAACAGAAGCTTCTGCTCTTGACAACATCCCAGAACATTAAAGAGTTACAGGAATTTGGTCCTATCTGTTAAAATACCTCTGGCTCCCTCCTACAAGGTCAGGCCATAATTACACTAAAATTCAGGATTTTATTAATTTTGTTACTGTCCTAATGAGACCAGCACATTAAGCCTCAGACCTAAGTGTCTGTAATTTCTAACTGAGGGATCTCTGGAGAAAAAAGTATTCAGAAATGCTGAAGCATCCTATTATGGAACCACATTTCCAAAGTCTCTTCCTGGCTTCTGAAGGATCCCACGTTCTGATCCAAGCTATAAAATGCCAGTTAATACACCTGTGTACTCTTCTGAAGGCACACTCTCTACACCACAGGATTTAAATACTGAAACAAAAGACAGTGGAGGGAAGGGGCCTCCTTCTTCACCTCTGGATTTACTCTGAAACTAAACGAGGGAGGAAATTCCTGATCAAAAGATTCGGGGTATTTCATCTGATCATTTCTAACTAGGACTCCATACAAAAACTGCCAATACACCCTCCACAAACTACAGGTGGAATATTGGGAAATATTCCCAGTGATTGGGAAACACAGCAGCTGCAGCCCTGAATTAATTTTTATGTTTGCAGTTATTTTAAAACTGCTTTTTGCTGCTGAGAAGTATGAAACAAAGTCAGACACTAAAGAGCAGCCATCAGTGTACTCTGGCCCCAAGGAAAGCAGCAGACCTTTGGGAGCAATTGGGAAGTTATTGAGTGGTGGCTGTGACTGTGGAGCTGTGCTCTCTCTCAGACAAATACATACCTTTTCCACACCTCTTAGAAATTTGTCTGTTCCTGTGTAATTCCTCCTAGGGTCTGTCAGCAACTCACAGAGTCGCTGGATAGTGAAGGGGATGCTGCAATGAAATAATCAGTAACAATTTAATTTTATTTTTGTAAGTACGACTGTTAGGAAGCAACAACATTAGTATCTTCTCTCCCATACTGAGAAGGTGGAAGAAAACCAGTACTGAAATTTGGAACCATGAGCAATACTGGGTGGCACCTCAAAGCTTTATTTACCCCTATCTCATACAAAGCTGTTTCCTGTGCTCACCACCAAAAAACCCAAGTAGAGTCCTAATGCATCATCCCACAACTCAAAGGATTAATTTAAACAATGAAAAGGAAATCAGATCATCAGCAGTAAACTTTCTGACTGTACTATTCCAATATACAGAACAGAAGCTGTAAGGGATTCAAAACAAATTTGAGTCATACACACTAGAGCTAAAAAAGTCTCAACTTGTAGTTTATTTCAGGATTTACAAAACACAGTTACAGAAAAAGCAGTAAATGTTGGAATTAGTGGAACCATTATACTTCAGCTGTTACAAATCATCTATTTTGCTACAACTGGACAATGTATTCATCTATCAAAGAACAGATTAGGAAAAATAAATAAATAAATAATAATAATCATAATAATAGATGTATAAGCTCATAAGAACCACATAAACATATTTTTGTTTTTTACAATTCTACATTCAGTTTCATCCCTGCTGAAATGAGAAACTGACCTTTCAGACAAGCAACACTTTACAGACAATTCCCAGTAACCTGAGGTGTCACACACCTTCAATCCAAGTTTAGTGTCACATTTTAACAAATTTCTGTCAAAAATATTTCAGTTAAATTACGATGTACCATGCATTTTTACAGTTAACTATTGGAAGTTGAAGCCATAAACATTTAAAAAGTTACCTAAGAAGAATATTTGATACAATATTTATGAGCCATTTAGTGGTTGGGAATACAACTGACACCAAATCCAGGGCAGCATCAATCCAGACTGACGTGCATGTGTGTGTATATCCCTATACTGTAGATTTCCATGTTTATTATTTTCTGCTAACACAGCATGGATCTCAGGCTTTGCTCAGTACTAAAAAGCCACATTAGAGATGCCCAGATCTCCACCAGCTTGGTGCAAAGTGGCCAGCACAGCTGCAATTCATCATCTCACATGACACTTCACTTTAAATAAAAGCCAGTAGTACCCAGAGAGTGACTAAGTATCAACAATTTAATTATGTTTTTCAGAAGTGCCTGTACATTATGTTACTGAGGAAATCCTAATCCTCAACAAACCAGAAAAACCACAGGAACAAGTGCTCCTTCTAATTCAGTTTGTTACATGGAGGCTCTTAAGCTTGAGAATAGTTCTGGCATTATTCATTTCTCTTCCCTTGCTCTTCATTGGTCAACCAGCAATCTCTGACACCCAGATTCTCCATAAAATCATCAAGCCCATACTCACAATACTCAGCTTCTGCACAGTGCCTTCTTGTAACAAATTCCCAACTTTTAAGTCACAAAGAATTTACTTGATCTGTTAATCTTTCCATATGGATAAAATATTAAGTTGATCTTACTATTTCTTGTGATGGCCATTTTGGTTGGAATTTCATAATTAAAAGAGATTTTGGTTTTTTGGTTTTTTTTTTTCTAATATAATAGACAGTCCATTCAAAAATCCATTTATTCAACAGAAACAAAAACATACAGATTTTTAAATTATTCTACATCAGCCAGATTTGTAAGACATCCTGGGGAATCAGTACCTGGCTCATTTGGGTTTAGCTGTACTTAACTGGTCTCCTGGAATGCTGTGACATGAAGTGTTTTGGAACATCAACACAGTGCTAATTCCCTAAGCAAGACAGAAAACTCAAGAAATTTGCAGGCTGCAACTAACTCCAGAAGGAAAAGCTGTGTTCCCATTTTACTTTCAGCTACAAGTTAAGAAGAAAAAGGCAAAAGCCCATTTCCCTCTCAATTCTTCACAGCAAAGTGAACTTCATGCATTGAGCAGCAGATGGCACCCGGTGTCACACAATCACCCCTCTGCATGGAACTGCTTCAACATTTACAAATGTTTTTAGTTGGTAAAACCCAAAGTTAACTTCACCTCAGGAACTCGTTCTGGTGAAAAAACTATTGTTTTAGAATAGTTCGACAACGTGATTTTAAAACAGAAGCAATTTAAATTGGTGTAAATCTATAAAGGAATACCAATGTGAAGTCTGTGAACAGTATGAGAACTGATAGTAAATGCCCAGAAATTTAATTAGTTCAGCACATGAGCTGCATGAATACTCCTGATCTGCCCACTTAAGGTAACCACTTAAAATTCTATACCAACACACTCAAAACTGCACTTCCAGCACTACAGTCCAGAGTGAATTACAAACCAAAATTCATTTGGACAGGACTGAAGAGGGATCTGGGAAAATTACTTATAACAACTAAATTAAATTGTAGCCCAAAAAAACCAACATAAATCGAATTTTATTCATTCTGTGAAAACCTCTCTCTCATAACAGATTCCAAATAACTTACCTAGGAACTTCCCTGTTTCACTAACAAAGGATTTAAAAAAAGGAAGAAGTTCCTACTCCAAAGCAATTGTAAGATAATTGTAAAGAGAATCTGGCTTTGCAAACCTGTGCAGATACCATGCCAGGTAAGACACAGGCTAAAATAAATAGTTTGTGCTTTTTTTAAAAGGCACTACAGCTAGAAAGACCCCAAAACAAGGGTTTCTTAATGTGTTACTTCTTCCACTCAAATTAAGAGTTTTTACAAAGTTGCTAATTTGAATGAACTCTTTCCCTCTCTCTTAAAAAAACACTACTAAAAACATCCCAATAACAAAGTCACATCAAGCATTTACCCTGCCTGCCCTGGTACCCTGAAATGACACCCACAGCTCTAAAGGAGCCTGAATATACAAATCACACAACCCAAAACCTGCTGCTGCTGTTAATTTTTGTACACATCCCCACACGATTGAGCTTTTACAATCACATCTTCCCTGTGGGGGTTACAGGATTTACTAAATGAACCACTCTGCAATCCCAGATCCTGAACATCCCCAGGCATTATTTCCTTTAAAGTAACTAATGGATGCAGTTTGCTTCCTCAAAACCTGGGAGTTTCACTGCAAAGTATGAGGAAGCTGAGCACCCTGAGATGTTACAGCAAAGGATGAAAATAGCACAGGCACAGCCTAAGCTCCAGACTCATCATCCAGAGGTTTGTTCAGTGCACTTGGGAACAACAGCAGATAACAGCAGCCCATTCATTAGCTGTCCCTGGGAGAACATTACCCATTCTGTGGGCAACGAAGCATTAACAAAAAGCTGGGGGAGGCGGGAGGGAGGCAGACTTGAGCATAAAGGATAGGTTTGTTTTTAAATTCCTGCAGTGAAGCAGCCCGGTATAAATATTGGGGAGCTGAGAACAAGCTGAATTTCACATGCTTAGAAGTCTCCTACACGAGAGCAATTGTGGGGGGAAGAGCAGATCTGACTTTTTAAAGACTCCTAAAGTGCAAATAAATGAAGCAGCATGGAGCAATGACAGCATAAATTATAAATACAGTATCAAATACAAAACTAAGGACATGTCAGGAGCACCTCTGAAACTGAAATTTCAGAGTGTCAGGAAGGCAAGATTTAGAACACGCCCATTTATCAGCAAGCTGAGAAAAATGCTTAAATTCTCTTAAAAAGCACTGAGCACCAGAGCTAGGATGACTCAGCTTATGGCAAGTATGCAATCCAGTTTAGAAACAACAAAAATACTACACAAGCTAGTAAAAAGAACACACCAAGTAAGACAAAAACATCAGGAGCTTTATTTGAAAGGAAACAAAAACTTCCAAAATTAGGAAACCAGCAAAGGGCACAGGTACATTTCAATCCAGGGCACTGTCATCAACAGATCAAACACCCCATGTCCTTCATCAGTATCATTTCAGCTATAAATTTGAACATAACTTAGTAATTCCAATCCAGGTACACCTTCACCTCCTGGTCACACCCTGTTACTCACAGCATGATTTCTTCAAAAGCCAGAACTGCCACAAAACAATCAGTAACTGAACACCAGAAGACCTCTTTCCATTTGGTATTTCAAAATGCACTAGAAGAAATCTGACTTTACTGTCCATTTAACCTCCTAAATGTACACAGTAATATGATACTTCTTTGAACTGCATCGTTTAAAAACTACATATTGAAAAAACAAAGTGAATGACATCACAGCACATCACATGTCACACTTTTCATTCACTGACACAATAATAAAGTTCAGAAACTACTGTAATATATTTTCAAGGTGCATATTTGCTTCTGCTCATCTATTCAAGGAAACAAAATGAACAGTCACAGTACAAACTACTATGTTAAAAACTGGGGGAATATGTTTGTTATCCTGATTTTAGAAAATAAAGGATACATACCCATTAAATCCAGTGACAATTTTCAGGATTCTTTCTTTCATCTCTTCAAAGGGAATATATTCCACGTTTGGATTGGGGGGCCCTCTTGGTTCAGGAGCTGAGGTTCTGAAATCATCCATGACTTTCTCCAGTTTGAAAATAAAATAGCCTTTAAACTGAGACCACTGAACCCTGCATAAAACACAAGCATTGAGACATGGGCAAGTTAGTCCTAAACCCAGAGAGCCACAGTGGAAGTTTATGTTTGCACAACAACGCTCACCCTGCTATGCCAGTCCTGAGATAAACGAGGCATTGCTGTTTTCCTTCCTGAATTTAAAGCATGGCAACTATTCCAACAATTACACTGGAACAATGCAACACAAATCAACTGCCTCTAACAGCAGGGGAAGCCATTTCCTTAAAGAACCAATATCCACTGACAATGCAAACCTAAACATGAAATATACGTGTGTCTATACAATGTAATGGGAGCCTACGGTGCTGCCTGTAGCTTTCACTGTGCTCATAAGAGCAGAAAAAAACAACAAAAAACAACAAAACAAAACCAACAACACCCCACTCGTCCAAAAAAAACCTCCAAATCACCAAAAAAAACCCAACCACTGCAACACACCAAAAAAACCCACCACACCAAAACACAGTTTGGAATCCATAGAGCAAGTATACACAACATTATCTGCTTCCCTCACAAAACCTTAACAAAGGCCTTTTATAACTCTACACATTTTAAAAACATTTCACACTTTTTACCTCTTTTTCTCAAAAAGGCAACTATTTTCTGTATCACACTTAGCACTTCTTGACCAAAAAATGAGCAAAACAACTTTGACTCCTGATAAACATTCCCACAGCAGTAAGCTATTAAGATGTTTCCAAATTACCTCCTGCCTTACAGCTTCAAGTTTCATCATGTATAAAATTTTAGATTTTTAAATTTTCAAGCAAGCAGGTCCATCTGACTGGGTACAAGATGCAAGTGCTGAGCCAGCCCTTCCCCAGGCATGGCCCCACAGGAGACACTGAGGGCCTCCCTGGGATGGGGCACGGCAGAGCAGCACAGGGAGCCACGTGAAAGCTGATTCAGTTCAGGATCGATTTGTTTCTATTCCTGTTGATGCAGGAGCTTGCACAGCTCCAGGACAGAGAAAAAAAAGAAGACACAGGGAGTAACAAACCAACAATAAAGAAAGAGAGAAAATGATCTTTGACATTTATCTGTAGCACATACGAGCTGGTAAGAGCAGCCTCAAAGCAAACAAGTGTAAAATGTGAGCCTCTGGACAGCCCTTCAGTTTCTGCTCAAAGCCATATTAAACTATCTAGAAAAGTATTCAGCCAAAGCTCTACCTCTACAAGCTGCCTTTGGCAGCCCTGACTATTTCTGGCCCCATGTAGCAGCTGCCCTTCTGTGGGGCTGACCCAACTATTTGTGCTGTGAACCACGGGTGGTGATGCTTTTGTTTCTCCAGCACCAGCACCACCAAATCCCAAACCACTGGCCAGGGAAGCTCTATCAGCCTGCCTGCACCAGAAAAGCAGGGCCACGTCATCTTTGTCCTAATTTTCTCTTTTGTCTCAAAGAAATAATTACGAGATGAAAAGGGGGGGGAAATACAGCTCAGGTTTATCTATAGAGATCCAAACACAAAGCCCCTGTCTTTCACTAGGAATGATAAATTTGCAAGAATTCCAAAGAGGAAAAGCAAAGCTCTGTCTTCCTTCACAAGACACCTTTAGGCACCTCACAACAGGAGGGGTCACAGAACGTAGTGAATAATAAAAATAAAAATTAATAAATAAATAAACATCAAGGTCCCAAAAGGGAATGGCATGGATTAAAGAGCACCACTGAGTCTCACCAGATGGACTGTCTCCAACGAGTATCCTACACCCCAAGCAGAATGCTATGTTCCAATGTACAAAATCAGGCATTAGTACTGCAAATGTTACATTTAAAAGCTGTACAATTCTGCAGTGTTGCCACCATGAAACCAAAGTGTTAGTAACAAATCACAGATTTAATACATAAACACACCACAACCACAGTAAATAACTCCATGACAGTGTGGGATTACTCCCCACAGAGCATCCCAAGTGCTTTACTTGCCTTATGAAAGGAAATTCCACTATTATTCTAAACATTCTTTGACAACCCCATTTGGATATATTTCTGCACTTTAAAACTTGAGCTGTTCTTTGTTTTCATTGTTACTTATTTCTTGCTGAATAGTAACACTTATCTGTTCACAGACTATTAACCCATCAGTGTTTCAAATAAATCAACAACATGAGGTTTAAAATGGCAATCTACTGCCTGAAAGCAGCACCCACCAGCTCCTTTACAATGCTGAAACTACTGAAAATAAATATTGTAACATTTTGCCCATACTGAGAAATTGAGAAAATGATCACTTGGATTTTAAACTACAAATTTTAATTAGTATTTCTCCCATTATAAAAAGGCTAAGAACTTACATATGCAACACACTGAACGACCAACATAGAAAGCATCTCTCAACCTGCATTCCAAATCACTTGCTAAATGACTGCTGACCAGGTAACACAGGACAGGTTACTCACAGAGGCAGCAGAGTTTAAGGATAAACTCATCCTGCAATCACAAGGTGACCACAAGCTAACCCAGACAGAGCTAACCCAGACAAATCACCCCAGCAAGCTGTTGCTAGAAGCTGTGTAAGCACAGCAGAAGGGGCTCAGCACAGCCTGGCTGCTCACACATTCACTGTTTCTCCAGCAGTTTTTTCCTGCACTGTTGGATTCCCCTCTGCTGGGGCTGCAGCAGCAGGAAAGCTGAACTGCTCAAAGGCCACTGCGACACTCAGTGCAATCTCAGACAGAACTGCAATTCAAACAATAAACACAACTGTCCTGTGCATCTCCTGACATCAGTGTTGTTTAAATAATGAACTCATTTCTGACCAAAAATGCCCAAAATTATTTCTGCAGGGACAGTAAGATTTTCTCAGTTCCCATTTACTCAGTGGAAGTGATCAAAAGCGAGTGTCACAAGAGCCAAGTCACCTTTCCTGTTTTACCAGTCTATAAAAATGACATGTACAACTTGGCATCAGTATCAAACTCACGTGTCTCATCCATAGAGAAAACCAGTTCCTTCACAACAATGGGTAGAACTGCTTGGCAATACTAAATTAAGATTAAAAGTCACATATCCTACTAGCTATCAAAATAATCCTTATCTACACCCCTAGAAATTATAAGTTATCCCCATTCACTGAAAGACTGGTTGCTTAGAAAGACAGAAAACAGAAGAGACAAACAAGTGGCAAATATCTGTTTCCTAGGAAAAGAAAAATATTCCTCATGTATCACAAGCTTCCTGAGAAAGACCTCTATTTTGTCTGCTTTATTACACAAGGTGAGAACCCAAAACCAAGAGAAAAGTTTGGTCAATACCTTCTATAGTTAGATCAAGAGCCAAACAGAAGGAAAAGAAAATTCTTCTACTCTCTGCTTTATGTACAAGCTCATTAAGTTTTATACACTGGAAAATAACTGATAAACATCTTAAGTTCTGTAAGAATAACAAATGGAAGAAATTCCATGGAGAAAATACTGTTCATATTTTTTTCAGAGCAGGCTTATTTATAAATACTTGCTCTTCCCACTCCCCATTGCACATAATCAGCCTTTTCTTCCAAACCATGCTCTTCCTGTCCACTTGGGAATTTGAATCGGCAACTTTGAGAGCTTTTAGAGCCACTCAAAGAAAAAAGTTACTCAGAACCATGAATGATCTGAAACAACACCTTCAAAAATAATACTTTAAAAATCAGCTCATCCCAAAATGTTTTGTCTCAGTGTACTTTCATTCTAGAGAATGATGGCTTTGTAGTTAAACACATTTTCTGTACATCAAGGCACCTTTCACTACAATATCTGGGTCACCCTGTGTAAATGTACCTGTACAAAGAGCTCTCCTGGGCTAATGAGCCTGGAGTTCCACTCATGCTCCAAATCATTTAGGAAGAAATGCCAGCTTATCCTAAGAGTCCTCTGATTCCCTCCCACCAGCTCCTGCACCATCCTTCCCTTTTATTAACCAAAATTATTTGCTCTGGCACACAAAAAGTCAAGAGGAAGAAACTGATTTCAAGTAAAAAAAGCACCTAACAAGAAAAAAAGTCAAAGGAATGGCTGAAGAGTATCAATCTATGACAGCACTTCAGAAATACAGCTTGTATCTATATAGACACCACCCATTTCAAATTTTCCCACAAATACTGGCAGTTTAACTCAAAAATTTGTTTTTTAAAAGTCAAGCAACAAATGAGAGCATGGAAGCTCATACAGAGTCCAACAACTCAGTCTTTCTACCTTACTTCAACATTTTATACATGCTAATAAGGTGCTTCAAGGCATGAGATGTTTAATATCTTAATATTGTACCCCAGTGCAGTCCCTAACCTTGCAATTTCATTAAATATTAGAAACATAAAAGAAAAATGGATGGAATAGATTTCAGTGTTTGAAGACACTCAGTTGTGTTTCCAAAGTCAATCAGGAAAGCAGACAGCACCTGACCAAACAGCCAATCCTACAAGGAACATCAGCAAGCTTTGAGAAGATTTACATATAATTAGAGACAACATGACAAAAGGCTAGGAAAGGGTGAGGGAAGACATGAGACATGAAATGAGCAAGTAGAGATTTAATTAAATGACAGACTGTGCAAAAAAAATTGCTAATAATTTTTTTTTTTCAAAAAATCCCACAAAGAACTACACAAAACCCCAGAATGGGACCAAAGTTAGTAGCTGAAGACAAGAAACTTAAACCCTAAGATGAAAGCCACAAAGGAGGGATGGGTAACTCCACAGTCAGAACAGTGCAGCAGTAACACACTGAGTCACTGAGAGCTGATGAAAAAGCAAAAATATCTCCACTGCACAGGGAATAGTAAAAAAAGAAAGAAGAAAGATTAGAAAAAGAAAAATCAGAAAAAGAAAGAAGAGAGATTAATTTAGATACAATCTAACATTGTCAGAGCAGAGCCATGGAAGAACACAAACCTAAATAGCTCTGTTCTCTAACAAAAGCAATCAATCTATTTCACACCTGTACTTGAATTACATGATTTGCTCTTGGAACTAATTCATTACTAGAGATCAACAGCATTTGCCAAGCAACATCAACCAAGTTTAGAAATGCACCAATTCTACTTGATGAACAGCATCTTCAGCAGAGAACAGGCCACCTCACACAGAAAGCAGGGCAAGCAATCTGATGCAATGCTTTGATTTCAAAGAATTAGCAGCACAAAGTTGCTTGCAAGGAATGACTGTGTCTCTCCTAACACGATTTGCATAGGATTCATCCTTCCAAACATGCATATCCAAACAAAATTGCATTTAACATGGAAATAATCTAATCATATCATCCCCAGAGTGTAAAAGACATCCCCCCATTCCCTTATCTCCTGCTTATGCAAAATGCTTGTCCTGGAGAAACTGTGAGAGCAGCTTTCTCTCTTACCACAATGCTTACTGGGGAGGAGGAGAACCAGTTCAACACCTGCACTACTGTGTGTCAGAGAATTAACTGATATTTTCTTCTGACCACTGGGTAGGTTTTTATACTTGATTCTCTTGCCACTTGGCATAGTCACTTTGGGAGATAAGGTGTCAACGAGAAGAGCAAAAAGCCTGAAATATTTAAGGAACTTGTTTGGGCAAGACCTGACAAAGATGAAAATCCCTCCTATTTTTAAGGGAAAACTATCCACATGGAACAATGACATGGTTCCCTCTCACACATTTAGCACTGCAAGCCTTTGCTGTAGCAGTGCATCCCCACACCAACACGACTTGGGCACGAGGTGGAGGTTGGGCTGCCAAGTCTCCAGGAGTGCAGAAGACAACTGCACTGACTTACTCATCTCCCTTCTTAAAAACTGCCATACAACATCAGACATAACCCTAAGGGAGTTAGGCTGTGTAGGGCTCATACACTTTAGACAAACTCCAAAGATTTTAAGGTTCAAACTCCACTAAACTCCCACTGAAGCAAAGCAAGACAAAACCTAAAATTGACTGAAGAGCTGGAGGAAGAATTCAGAGTGCCTGAAACAAGGCTAAGTCCTGAAATGAAAATACTGCAATTATTCCATAAATCTTTCTGGAATTGCCTTACAGATTACAGGTTTAATTAAAAAAAACATTATGTTGAAGAGATGTTAAGCTTCCAGAGACCCAGCTATGTACTTAAAACATGAAGAGTCCCAGGAGTCCTGGTGGGATGTCTGTCCTCAGATTTCACAGTGTTTAAGTTCATTACAAAATTAATTGATTGAAATTTTAAGAGGATGCCATCTGTTTTGGAGAGATGCTGAATACCACACAGAACATAAAATGAAACCAAAGTAGATCTACTATTGATTCTGTTCATTGAACAGGCCGTAAAAGAAATATCAGAACTTAGTAAACAGGAAATATTTCCCTCTCCACACTTCTGCTACTATTGGCTCTTTGACAAGCAGAAATTAAAAGCAAAACAAAACAACAGAAAAAAAAAAAAAAAAAAAAAAAAACCAAGCAAAAAGCAAACAAGCAAAAAACCTCACTAAATTAGTATATTTAGGATGCAAACACTTTATATTCAGCTAAACTGATTTTAAGGCAATGACATCAGAACAGACAAGGAAAGAATCAGAGGACAATGTCTGAGGGAGTCACATAACATGGAACAAGACATGTGAGTCACTGGTACGACCTCTGCCTCCCCAATTTTTGCTGACTTACGTGACACTCCCACAGAGACCTGCTAGTAGGAAACAGGTGTTTTGAAGTGTAGTAACTTGCCAACTTTAGTAACTGTTTTTTTTCTTTTGTGCCTTGTTCTAGAGCTCCTAGGAGATGAAGATACACTCCAAGACACAGTAATTTCCCCAGGCTGTCAAAGACAAAATTAAAGTTTCATCCAAAACAAGTTAATTCATTTTCTATTCTGGTCTATCAATGGGATCTCCAGAACTATTTCTAAAGTGAAAAGGCAGAGAAAATGAAGTGCACTCAGCAATCACATACCTAATTCAAACCCCTAGCAAGGCAGCAAACTTTCCAGCATGCTTTTCCATAGCCTCGATGCAAGATGTATCCAACAGGATTATTTTCAGACCAGCAAACAGAAAAACCCAAACCTGTTGCCTTTTGACATGTTAGCTTTCACACAGGAATTACAACTTAATTATTTATGATATAAACAGATTGCTTCTTAAACAGGTGTGCTTTCAATATCTTCAGAAAATGCCTCTGAAAATGTCTGGGATAAAAAGCTGCAGAACTCCCACCACCAGGGAGATGAGCCATGCTGAGGTTCCCACAGGGATCCCATCCCAGTGCAGAGCAGGAGGGTGCTGCCCCACCACACACTTAACCTTGTCCTTGCTCTACACCAAAAGGGGCAAGCCTGCTCTGCTGCTCCCACACATTGCTGTGATCCCACACACAGAGAGGTGAGGCAGATCACTGATCTAACCACAAAATTAATGCTGCAGATAAGGCAGAGTAAGGTGTGTGATGTGACTAGCAGGGAACGGAGCCATTTCTTTAAGCAGCAGCACTCATTTACCAGGTAAAAGAACTTATCTCACCTAATTCCATTCTTGTGTCAAATAGTCTTTGTATTTTAAACTTATTTTTCTATTTCCCTTGCTTTACTTTAACAGTATTTTGATGCAATTTATTGTAGTGTCATGATGTTGCATGCTGCTGCTATTTTCACCATTCACACAGTGCAGATAAACACGGGAAATTCCAAACAATGACAACAGATTTACACAGTAAAATCCCCTGTACACCAATGGAGACTGGCTTCTCACATGCTTCTGGCAAGCAAACACCTCAATCTAACATCAAATCAAAGCCTTAAGTAAGTGCTAGATCCTTTATGAGGGTTTTTAAATGAGCAATAATTGTTAAAAGCTGAGGTGCTGGAGGTAGGGTGGATTTCCTGGAACACTGTGCCTTGCTGCAGAGTGTGCTCCTGTTAGGAAAACACCGGCAAAGCACTTGTCCTGGGGGAGCGTCCTGTTCCCTTCCACCTGATAACTCATGTAAAATTAAACACTCTCACATTTTATCTTCAGTAGGATTTTACCTCATGTTACCTTTCACTTTAATTAAAAATACACAGAAGAGTTCAAAGGAGGAAAAACTGGTACTTCCCACAAGCACAGGAGGTGTTTTTCCATTTTCACTCGCTGATTGTTGTCAGCCTAAATCCAGTCTTTGCTCGCCTTGGGAGCACAATGAGCTCATTCCAGAACCAGGGAAACTGTCAGACATTAGAACTACATCTACTTCAGTAGTGTGAGTGTTCACCTCTGCTGCTTGCAAATTACTACTGCTCTTGCCAGGAACAACAAAGATTAAGACTTAGTTATGGAAACAGGCAGCTGAAGAAGACATTAAAGCACTATCTGTAATCATCAAGGGACTAATTCTGATCTCTGCTGATAAATATTCAGCTGACTCTAACAGAATACAGCTGTCCCACGGAACAGAAAAAAAATTTCAATCCAAAATTTTCTAGGAAGTACATTTGTGAACACAGTTAGCTAAAACCAAACTCAAGTACCCTTCTTTTTTTAAATTTTAAAGTCAAAAACTGACCACAGAACAAAAAAAGTACAAGATTACAACATTCTTCATTCAAAAATTAACTTCCTTCTAGCAGAGAAGAAAGCAATAGAGGACATCATTGTTGCCTTAGTTATCACTGGTTTGCCCAGAATAACCAAATCCACACAAGAAAAGCTGCAGCTCCTCTGGTAAGTATAGCTGTCACTGTTGTCACCTCAGAGGTGCTGCAGGCCACACTGAGATAATATGATCAGGTGTTTACTGTATCAAGCAATAAAGCTGGGAAATCAGATTAGGAAAATGCACCCTGTGCAGCTACTCCTGGATCTCTATTGCAGTGAGTCCCTGTGATTGTATGCAGTGTCCCAAAAACCCCAAGGCCTCCCTCAGGTCTCACAGCAGCACTACTGGGATCAAGGAAGCTGCACTTGTTACTGATTCCTTCCAAAAGCAAAACAAAAGCCACTCAACTGGATTCTCCACAAGGCAGTTCACTGACACATCCTGAGTTTGGGATGACAAGGTATACCCTACCTCACTGACCTAATCCACAGGCATTAGGTGTTTGTGCATCACACTCCCCTGCCACTTCCAAGCCAAGCATCACCAGGTATTGCCATCATGGAAATCTTGTCATTGTCTTCAAGTAGTTTTACTTCTAAAGCTGAGACCTGCCAGACATGTATCAGCTTTGTGGAAAAGCAGCATCAGTCTGGTTCATTCACAAATTGATAATCCACTTTCCCCAAGTCAAGCAGACTGCTTTGCATCCCTCCTTCTGTGGGCACTACTGCCTTTTTCCTTCCCCCCACGTGCCATTAGGCACAAACCTTTCCAAAAGCTTCAAACAGGAAGAGGAATCAAAGCTCACCAATCACTGTCAAAATGGAAAAACATCCCTGCCACTGAGAAATGTGCTATGGGGTGAACAATACCCAAATGCCTGGGAAAGTCCTTCAGATGAAATACTAACAAGCACAGCCCCCACAAAACAGAGATTTGAGGCCCACTGGAAAATATCAGAGGTCACATTGAGGCAGCCACTACAGCAGCATCACTGAGAGGTGAAGGTACAAACCAAGAGAAACCCTGAGGATGACAACAAATCCTATCAAGCAAGGCAGAGAACAGAGCTTGAGGAGAAGGATGACCACAGAATACAAGTGACCACCAGAAACACATGCAAGTACCAGAGAATACACAGTGGGAGGTTTTCTGTGCAAAGTGACGTGGACTGGTCGTCAAAAAGATTAAAAGATTATCAGGAAATGTGCTCACAAGAAAAAACTCTGTATAGCAACAGGGAAGGAAGCCACACTAATTCTGCAAATCTGAAAGTGCAAAGAGCTACATTTGTGATTAAAACAGTCCAATCACCCTGAAAACCTCAGTGCTGCAATCAGTCTGCCTTTCCTTACACATATATTCCATAGAGAGTCTAATGTTTATTACACTCAGTTCATCACACACATTTTATAATGGCAGTTAAAGTCTGACCTTTACACTGTAAACCCCACTCCCAATAGATATGAAGTGGCAGCACTTAAAATAAAACACTACAACAGTGTGTTTCCCAAAGCAGCAAGTGATTTCATCGATATCACCACTGACTGCTCTGAAGTACTACAGCTACATAGTTCACACATACAGAAATTTTTGTTTCTAATAAAGATAAAAGAGCAAGGAAGCTAAATTAGTGTTGACGAAGGTACATCAGAAGGCTTTTTGACCAAAGATCCCTGTCCTTTTGAGACATCAGTGGATTATGAAACAGAAAAAGTGTCAGTGGAATGGGAATTAGTGGATGCTGAATGGAATGGAGTTAGTGAGGAATAACAGTGGACAAAATTGCAAGGAAGTTTACTCACATCTCTTGCTTTACTGAGAACATGGAAATGGAAGAGTCTTACAGTATCAAAGGCACACAGAAACTTGTTTCAGAAAAATATGATCCTGCTTATTACAGCAGAAACTTGAGAATTTTTTTCTTTCATGTTTTAAAAAAATCATAAGAAATTCCATTTCCCAAATAGGCATTAAGATTTCCATAAAGTAAGCTGTCTCCAAATTTAAAAATGCTAGCACACACATGTTGATCAAGTAAACTGCTTGTTGAATAAAAGCAGGGAACTTACTTTAGGGAAAAATGGTAGATTTAAATTTAAGCATGTGAAATAAACCAGAAGACATATGGCTAAAAAAACCTATACATTTGTAACAAGAGAAAGGATATTATACAACTATTCAGAGTACATAGTTAAAACACTTAAACTGAGATGCAAACTTATTCTTGTAGGAGTTCATGGCTACTGTATCTTCACTTAGCTCTCCTGCAGCTAACAAACTATTTCACTGCTGTAATAAACTAATAGAAAAGTTAAACTGGTTAAAAAAAAAGCTTAAAAGGAGAACAAGAAAAAAGTTCACAGCTACATAAGGTAATGAAACAGCATCAAAAGGTCAAAAGTATTTCTGCCATTATCTTTGGTGGAGCTGCAGTTATGTAACTTACATTTACAGTTATGTAATTTACCAAAGGCAAATCATCCCTGATCCACCTGACTGACTGCGAGCAGGGGAGACCAGAGAATGCTGCAGCTCAACCTGAGCAGGGCACAGCAGCACAGTGTGCCCTGCAAAGCTGCAGCCCCAGTGCAGCAGCAGGCTGGGCTGCAGGGCTCCTGGGGCCCGGATCCAGAGTCCAACCACACCCAGTGACAAAGGCTGGTGCTCAGTGCTCAGAGCCCACAGCAAGGCAGCCCTGTGCTGCCAGGGGAGGCTGAGCACCGGCAGCCCCTGCTGTGACCAAGGCTGCTGGGGGAAACCTCTAGAACACAGGCTGTGCTGGTGGACTCTCACCAGTGAAGGGCTCACTGCATCCAGGGAGGTGGAAACATTCCTTTCTGAGATGCACAAGTGTGGGGTGAGAGGCACTGGGCCCAGGATGCTCCAAGGGAAAGGCTCTTCCCAGGGCACATGGCTAAGCAGTAAAACACAGAGCCAAACTGAGCCTATGGAACTGCCATGAATGGAGATTTTCAGAAACGCTGCACAAAGCCCTCATCAATTTTATTTAACTTTGGAAGTAGCTCCCCTTGAGCACAGGGTCTGCCTGCATCACCTCCAGAAGTCGCTTTCAACTATTCTATGATGATAGTATGGATGTTCAG
Source organism: Muscicapa striata striata (assembly GCA_030060385.1). Classification (NCBI taxonomy): domain Eukaryota; kingdom Metazoa; phylum Chordata; class Aves; order Passeriformes; family Muscicapidae; genus Muscicapa; species Muscicapa striata. The sequence continues at coordinate 5,489,015 of JAREIS010000002.1, read as the reverse complement.
ATTTGCCCTACAATCGCATGAATTAAACTTGACTCAAGAAACTCTGCAAAAAACCACTTATGTTGGCCCTCAGAGAAACATGTGAAGAAACAACTTCTGTTTTCAGGCTCAGATGGGGTTCAAATTAACATTTCAGAGCTTCCAAAAGAATTTCACTACAGGAAGGAATAAAACCAGAATGCATTTTAATGGCTGTTTATGCTGCACAAAGGGGAGGAACCGGTGTAACTGCATCACATCCTGGGCAGTGTTCTCTACTTAGGCCTAGGAGGATTTTACAATTAATCACTTCTGCTTAGGAACTGTATTGCTCCATATTTTGGTACTTCACTACTTTCTGGATTCCTTCACTGTCAGTAAGCTTCTGCATTATACTTGCTACTAAAAGCCATTAAAACTGCACTTAAGAGATTCCCTGCCCCAAGGCAGGAGTGGGGGAAATGCATGAAAAACCAACATAACATTTTTGATTGCTTTAGTTTTCTAAGTTTTATTTTCCACTTTAGAAAAACCTAGTTTTCCTTTCCAGTCCAACATATTGGGTTTTCTTGGTAAATGCTCTAAATAAATGGTTTTAAAACATTTTTGCAATTGAAGGGGCAGAGTGACTCTAAAACCAAGAGAATTTCCTATGAGATAAAACATTTTAAATACAGGACACAAGATCACAATTTGTAAGTGATCCTCATATCTGTTTTTAAGAATTCTTTAGAAAAAACAAGAAATTTCACTGCTGCATTTCACTTCTAGTACTGCAGTGCTGTGATTTCCATCCCATCTCTTAAAGCTCTTTCTACTTCAGGAAAAATAGATAAGTGGATTTCTTATGAAAAAAAAAAGGGCACAAAACCTCATCCTGTTTCTAGAGGTCTTTCAGATACAGTTAAGTACTAGAACTAACAAATTTCCTCTCTCTTCACTTTCCTCAGTGTTGCAAGTCACACTGATCTGTTACAAACTGGAGACAAGCTTATAACAAACTTCCCTGACTGTACTTGGTCTCACTAAGGAAATTCCATGTTAGCAGCTCAGTAAAAAGTTGAGGACTATGTTACTCCTCTGAAAAGAAAAAAAATAATTCCTGATAGTCAAGACCACTTTTAAAAAGGTTGAGCAACAAACTTTACATTATATTTCACCTAAGGTTAAGTCTTACCATGGAAACTGTTAAGAAATAAAAATATTTCAAAGCAGCCAAGCAGACTTTTGCTTCTGTCACCACTAATATAGGAAGTTTAGACTGGCTTTTGTAAACGTAGGCCATAATCTCACCAGCAATTAAGTGAATGGTTAACTTTGCACAAGAGGAAAACTTCAACTTCAAACAGATGAAATGAATGCACATCATTGTATGATCAGGATTTTACTGCACAGCACCGATAACATAACTAAGCTTCCACTGATAACAGAACCAAAATTAGCAGTATTTTTGTTCCACACCTCCCTTGTGAGTGAAAAAGACCTCTAATTACAATAAAGATACCAAGAGCCTTATCACAGCTGCAGTGGTGGCTTTGCCACCTCTCACCCTTTGCTCCTCCCTTCACCACCTCTCCAGTTGCAGTGCAGTTGGAAGCACCCAGGGACAAAACACGTGGCTCCATGACCTGAGCCTTGTCCAGAGGAGTCAGGACTGTGAGAAGCTCCCGCCCCAGGTTCCCACGGAGCTGCAGAAGCAGCTCAACAACCCAAGTGGAGCAGTGACCCACGGGCTGCACCAGCCAAGGCTGCTGCCAGAGAAATCTCAGGAAGATCAGAGCCTCACCTAAACCTGCACCTACCTGTTCCCAGCTCCCTCAGATGAATAAGCACTTTGGAACAAGTGGGGGCAGGGAGGCACTCAGCGACCTTACCTGAGCCTGTGCTTTCCATCTGTGGGGAGAGCTACTTGTGCCATGACCAAGCTTAGAGGAGAACCTAAAAAGTCACTTTAATTTACTTCATTACTACCTTTTCAAATTAATTTTACTGAGCCACCAACATCTGCTCTAACGTGTCCGGAAACATATGGGGGATGAGAACATTTACCCCAGAGTTCAGAAAGCAGTCTACCCTCTAAAAATCAGTATTCATGATGAAGTTAAAAAGTTGACAGAACCTCCATGAAGATCATATAACTCTCCCAGACAAAAATTGAAAACAAAAATATTTCACATTTCACTTGTCCTGATTTTCACATTTCACTTGTCCTGAGTACTCGCCTCAGTACTTTTTGTTTGTTACATTAGGAACAGGCTGTGACTGAGTAAGAGGCATTGTTTTTCAATAATCAAGTCTGCAAACCACAGGTGTAATTAGCCCTGACTAAACCATCCTCACTGCTTGTTTTTTTTTAATGTATACTCTGAACTTTGCAAAAATCCTAACAAATGTCACTGAAAACTACTATTTTATCTCCTCATTCCAAAGTATCTATTTGTTACTGGTTTAGATTCTATTACACAAAGTTATTTTTACATACATGAAAATAAATACTATCTAGTGCACTTTAAATTTGCATGTATTTGGTAGTTTTGCCTCTTCTAGAATACTTGTATAACAGTCAAGCTGTGCCAGAGTAAAAATACATTAAGTTCTTAAAAGGCACATTATCAACCTTCATATGAGTGATTCCCAGGAGATGTTAATTTTTACTCATTTTTTCCCTGATATTTTGATATATAACACATCAGTGAACACACAAGCATGTTGGATGAACAAATATAGACTTTGGTAGATAATTTGAAGGAAATTTAATATTATTAAACAGCATTTCCATGCCTATCTCCAAATTATATTAGACACTTCTGATGTTTGCATCCAACACTTTAAAAAACAACTTAATGCAACTGAAAAGTTCAAGAAGGCTGAAGAGAGCTACAGACCTCAAAAAAACCACAAAAAATACCCTGAAAACATGGAAGGCAGGATCTGTATATCAGATGACAGATCTCAGTTCAGGTTTAAGTTTGTAAAAATAAAATAAAAATAATAAAAAATATACTTAGATTTCCTAAAAAAAAATAAAATGAGAGAGGAAATAATTTTTCCAAGAACTTTCCCCTATAGAATCACTTTTTAAAAATTACTTTGGAATATATGTGATAGTGGCAGAAAGAGTAAAAACAACCTGAAGAAATATCTCAGAAAAATATTTTAAACACATTTTAGTGTGGGCTTACTGTGGTGTGTTTTTCCTGTATAATAAGCACTACACCAAAATATTACAGCTGTGTATGTCTGCTGAGCATGAGCCTTCTATTCAAAGAGCAAAGTACATTTCAGAACTTGTTTTTCTTTCTAAACCATTAATCCAAGCAGCACTAGCAAGCTACCAAAAAAAAAAAAAAAAGAAAAGAAAAAAAACGATCAGAACCTACAAAATCTTTTACAAGTTCAACTCTAGAAATTCAAACAAAGCCCCTGAGGTCACTGGCTGGTCACAAAACACTGGTAAAAGCGCATCTACCCTGCCGGAGCCGTAGTCTGGCACTAGGCCTCAACAACAAGGAGACAGCCTGGGCGCCAGAAAGTGAGCACAGCTCCGGCAGGCAGCCGGGGAAGCCTTTCCCCTTCCTGCCAAATAGTGATCCCAGGAAGTCACCAGCAGCGATCCCTGGAAGGAGCGCGGCTCCCTCCGCTCGCACCGCCCGGGAAACCTCCGGGAAACCCTCCGGGAACCGGCACAGCCAGGGCAGCACGAGGGAAACTCTCCTGAAACACTCACAGCAGCTCCCACACTGCAAAGGCACCGCCGGACTGTCCCCTCTTCACAGACAGCGCCCAGACACAACCACAGGATGGTTACAGAAAGAAACAATCCGAGCCACTGGTATCTTTATGTAAATAACACAATTAGATACTGCAAACGCAGTTATACAACAGTGTATAGCAGACATTGCAACAGCAGCTGAACTTGCCACTTACAAAACCTGAATCTCTCTTAAAAATCCTGGAAAAGCAACAGGTTTTTTTATTGTACTGAGCAGGATCAGTACACCTGACAGACATCACAGAGCAAAGCCTATAGGAGAAGCCTCCCCTCATTAGATCAAACTATCAGCAAACTAAATTAATCTACACAAAATTAAATGGGAGCTAAGGAAAGCTTATTTAGCTCACTGAAGCAACCTACAGGCAAAAAAAAAAAAAAAAAAAAAAAAAAAAAAGAAAGAAAGAATCCTGGCAGAATCTCACTGACATAAAATGCAAGAATTGTTTTAAGTCACAACTGAGGACCACCAAAACAGTCACACTTACATCGTCTCTCCAGTCTTAGCAACATGACAAAGAAACTGATCCAGTATTGGACACACTTCTTTCTTTCCTCTCTTCTCAAAATCTGTTGGCGTGAGAACGACACAAAAAGAATGGTAAAAGAAGACGGGACAGAACAAAAATTCACAATAATTAGCGATTTGCTTCAACTATCAGTACAGCTCCCACACACAATGTCGTGCTCTCACAATGCTTCGGCTGTTCCCATGAACTCCACCAACCTCCCAGCCCTGGGAAACACTTATTATTTTTCCTGCGAAGAAACCGCACGCACCACAGCAGCAAAAGTTGATTTGCAACTTCTTCTGAGCAGCTACGGCACAGAAAGAGGCCGATTTCCTCAAGCCGAGCCCAGAACGGAGAGGGCTGGGGAGGGAGAAGGGGACAGGTCCGAGCTGGGCCGGGATGCGGGGGAAGGGGCCGGGATGCAGGGAAAGGGGGAGGAAGGAGGGAGAAGGGGAGGCCAGACCGGGGAGTCCAGGGCGGCAGCCGGGGAGCCCCGAGAACCACTGATTCCCCTCACGCCGCCCCGAGGGTCGTTGGGTAAGAAAATTGGGGGCTGTGCCCTCCACTTCCCCACAACGACCCCCAGCTCTCCCCACTGTGCGGGACCCCTCCCCAGCGAGCACCCCCTCCCCACAGCGCGGGGACCCATCGCCCCCAGCGAGGGGCGCTCCCCCCACAGGGTCTGAGGGACCTCAGTCTTGCCCTCAGCGCGGCGACACCGCTCCCCACCCCCGCCACCAGCCTCGCCGCCACCTTTCAGCGCCTCCTGCAGCCTCTCGACGTCCATGATCCGCCCGGGCGATTCCCCCGCGGCTCCGCGCGGCTCCCCCGCCCCAGTCCCGCGCAGACCGGGCCGCGCTCACAGCAAGACCCCGCGCTCAGCGACGCTCCAACATGGCGCCCGCGCCGTGCTGGCCGCGTCCCCGGCCGAGCAGGACGTCTGGAGGACTCTGGGCTTTCCGGCTCGCTCCCCGGTCCATCCTCACCTCTGTCTTCCTGCCGACCTTCTGGGGAGGCGCCTCCCTCCTCCCCCCAAGTCTCATGCTGTTGCATCGTGCCTCCTTTTCTCCGGAGCTGACAGATCCTCGTCGCACATCCAGTCCTTTCGTGAAAGGGACGCCCCTTAATTCCCGAAGATCACATCCTCAGTCATGTGTCCAGCTCCTGTCTCTGGCCGCGCCACGATCCCCCTGTGCACCTGGAGTGCCCACACCCTCTTGGGAGCTTGTCCTATGGGGCCGTACCACCTCCTCAGCAGCTAATGCCATCCCACCACCCTTTGGGCACGGTTCCGAAGTAGCTCTGACCTCCCCTCCAACGTTCCTCCTCCTGGGATGTTAAGATCGCAATGAGGTCTCCTCAGACTCCTCCAGGAGCCTCCTCCTGCATCTACATGGCACCAAGCTCCCTGAGTCTCAGGCAAATGGGTGAGGCAATCACACCTGAGCTTGTTCATTAATGAAACATAAATGATAATTACTCCTTGTAAGGTATTTGACACACCTTGTAATAAAAATGTATACAGGATGATTTCATTTTGTGTCAGTTCCCAGCCTGCTTGTAGAGTATTCATTGAGACCAAACAATACAAATAATCACCTTGTTGGGGAAGATGTGGTTTAAACATCTAACTAAAGAACTATGAGAAAGTGTTTCACAATTCAGGTGCTGGTTTTTTTTTTTTTTCTTCTTGCACTAAACTTACACAAAACTCTTTTTTAAGATTTACATTTCAGATTTAAAAACATACTTTTTGTGAGTTACAGGCTGTTCAACCCCTGGGCATGGATCAATAATTAAAATTATTTGTGGTGTAAGACCAGCAGCAACTTCTGCTCTCAGTAATGAAGCTCAGATTAGGTATCTAGAGATCCTTGACCCAACCTGACTTAAAGCAGTTTCCCTTCACTGATGTGTGACAGCAATTTGTAAGGTCTTTCCACCCAGTTAGAACTAAAATTGATTGTTGGGCTTTGAAACAATCTGTAGCAATTCAATACAGCATTCAAGCAAAGGAGATGCAGCAGAATCCAGTGAGAACAATAAGAAAATGAGAACAATCTTATGTTTCAAGACCCACTTAGGTCTTCAGAAAATATTGTACATCGATACACATCAAAAGATTTACAAAATGAGCACAGAGATTTTGTTTGGTTTGTTTAAATTTATAGCTGCAGAAAGCTAAATATGGTACAATAACTTGACACTAAAAATCATGAATCTCTGAATCATCCAGAGAAGGAAAGCTGTATTTTTTTCTTTAAAGTATATCACAGCCACCTTGAGACAAATTGTGTTTATCCTCTGAGAAAATGACTAAAAATCTTTATTGTGCTTTTAAAAAACCTGGAAGACTTGGGAGTACAGAAAGATGAGAACAGCTCAGACACAGTACCTTAAAAAAAGGAGGCTGAAAAGAGAAAAATGGTATTTGTGCAAGTAGTTTCTTTTGAAAGATTACCCACAGGAGATACAAAACAACCAAGGAACAGACAGATGCAACTGACAAACATTCCAGGCTTTACCTGGCTCAGCCACTGACCCCAGCAAGTCCCAGGGATTGTCTCCTATTAATCCAAGAGCCCATGGCAAACTGGCCAGCGCAGTTTTCTTTCCAAGCTGTATCTCACACCTTGCTCCCAGGACAGCCCTGGGACAGGAGCTTCCTGACATCACTCCACAAACTATAGGACCAGTCAGATTAAAACCAGCCTTGTTTTCTCACCTGGGGCCTCAGGTGTGAGGAACCCTGGTGCCCTTTGGAAGTGCTGAGCAGAATGGGAAGGAGATCTTTCCTTGGAGGTGTGAACCCTGAGAAGGCACCTGTCAGGCACAGCTCTAACCCTCACAGCAGGGAATTAACATTTTCAGGAGGATTCAGGAAAAGATGCTTCTACAAGAAGAGATATTCAAAATAAAGAGCCATATCATTTCTGTGTCAAATTACCAAAACTATACTTACACACTTTTGGGCTATACTGTAGTTTTCACAAAGTAACAGCAACAACTAGGGTACATTTATAGAAATGTAAAAGTCACATCAAAATATTTTGCCTCAAAAGAAAACATTAACAAAGTGCTTTGTTCATCTTCAATGCTCATTCTCATTTTGGTATTTTGTCTCCATTTTCATTTCAAAGGAACTGTTGACAGTTTGGATTTTATTCTGATCCAGAATGAAAGCAAAATTTCCCAACATTGCTCTGTCTTTTGAAGTTCAGATAACAATTCCTTATCTTGTCCCAGCAGGAGGTGCAGGCTGATCCCAGCACAGACAAGCACTTGTCCCAAGAGCAGTGGCGGAATGTTTCCAGCCTCTGCAGGGACGATCCTGGTGATTGTCTCACCCCTCTGGAGGGGTGCTCACAATTTCCTACCATCACATTTTATTGTACCTGATGGAGAGGAGAAAAGGATTCTCTGACAGTTGATAAAGTGTCAAGATTTATTTCTTTCAGTTCATTGTATTTATTCCCAGCTTGGGAAATCTCTCTTCTCCCCACAGCAATACTGACTGGGGCCACGTGTGCAAGTGAAAAACCTTGACTCACCAAGCAGTGTGACTGTGAGTGTGTAACACACCCCACACACCCACAGCCTGCCCAGAACCCACACACAGGCTGGTGTTTTACAGCTGGCCCACCTCTGCCCTTCCATGTTAATGAGAGTTTTATTCTTATTTTGAATTCAAGGAGCTGAGGCTGAGCCCAGCACATCACCCAGATGGGAACAGTGTCAGCACAAGGATTTGGCTGAACAGACAGCCCAGGAGCTTCTGTCACACAGAGATGTCACAAGCAAGGACAGCACAGCAGTGACCATTCAAGAATGCCAAAAAATGTATACAAGAAGGAAGGAGGGGAAATAATGCTAAATTACCTCCAAGGAGTGAAACATAATGGAGAAACAGTAAAGAGTAAAAGATACAACTCCAGTTTCCTTTGAGAGAAGGTTCTGATCTATGCTCAGTGTAACACAACTGGAGCTGCAGCATGACACATGAGCACTCTGTGGGAAGTTAAATGTATTTGTCTCTTTAAATCCAATATCAGACTCTTTCACTACAGTAAAACTGTAAAAGAGGAACATTTATCTGTGTTCCCTGCTGTCAAACCCTGTATACACACACTGTAACATCATACCTGCAAAACTCTATCCCAACCAGACCAGCACAAAATCTTGTTTTTAAAAAAACCTAGGAAATCACAGAGCTTGCTTAAAATTTCATTTATTTGTATTGTAAGCCAAAGGATCATCCTCAACCCAGAAATGCACTGCTCAGCCTCCTTGGGAGCTGTAACAATCAGTGCACTTGTCAAAGAAAAATCCACAGCAATTCAGTGACAGAGAAAAGGGACATTTTTTACACACACACTCGTGCTGTGCACACACACACACACTGAGCAGTTTCCAGTTTCCCCTGTAAGCAAAATGCTGGTGAGCTCTATCCATTATACCACTGGAAATAACTAAAACACAGAAGAGGAAGGGGAAATGAGGACATAAGTCTTTGTAAGTATTTACACATCCCATTATTAAGATAAATGAAGGCTAATTAACATGGAATTAGCCACAAGTATGAAATACAAAATGAATTAAAACTGGTTTCTAAGTAAGATGAATATTACAATCAACTACTGTTAAAACTAAAATATAACAAGGTTTTGGAAGCTGTAGTGAAATATAAATTAATAATTCTAACAACAACAAAAAACAAAGTTACATAATTGTTTTAGAACACTTTGGAGAGCTCAAATTATTGCTTTTTTCCTCAGAAAAAGCCCAGCAGGGGGGAACCTCCCCCATTCTTCCTGCCAGCTGATATTACATTAACAAGAGCCTTCATGTTAAAGCAAATACTTCATATATTTAATAGCTGTTGAGAACACAACTCAAGTCTTCCTAAACAAAATGTAGCACCTCCTGTGAACATAAAAAGCACTGCTTTAATCTCTAATCAGTTCATATGCAATAATGCCTTTGTTTGGAATGAATTCCATTCCTTCATTTGAATGTGCCTGTAGTTGCAGGGCTCTGCTGAATCACAGCTTACACAACCACAGCTCTGAAACTCCAGAGCCTCAGCACTGGGGCTGCAACTGTCTGGGCAGCAAGACTTTGCTCTGCAGCTTTCTGTGGCTTGGAGACACCATGGAAATCAGGAATTCATCCTGCCCAGCATCCAGCTCCACCAGCTGCATCAGCTTTACTCTGATACTTGAAAATAGAGACCAAAAGCAAGCTAATACTTTATACAAGCTCTCAGAATTGCTGGCCTAAAGGTTTACCTGTCTTACATTATTTTAAAATTTTTTAATCAGTAGCTTTACCTTCTTTTCTCTGCCTTCTGGTTCTGAAATCTTCAATGCTCTTTGGGTTACATTTCCAATTTCTCTCAGTAGGTACAAGTGTATTCTTGTTTAAACTGGCAACTGAAACTTCAGCTGAAACAGAAAATCCTAAGGCATGTTGGAAAGGCATCTCTGCTCAAGTTTAAATGACTTTCTGGGTCCCAGGCTTTCAATCACAACAGTGGAGCTGCCTCTGCCCTTCACACATCAATTGACACCAAGGTGGCTAACACTGTGAGATAAGGGCTGGAGTCAGAACCCATTGTTTAATCAAACTGGGATTGCAGCAGAGGTGCAAACAAGGTTTCTGTTCCTGTCATGCTGTGAGGTCTGGCAGTTCTGCTGTCCCTTACTCCAAGGCCTGTCCCAGCACTGCCCTGCTCAGCTGCCTGCAGCCCTGCTCTCTGCCAGGCTGTGTCACAGACACCCACACTCCAGGGTCTGTTGGAACTCCATCCTGTGCACAGGCTCTTATCTGGCAGCCTGGGATGGCACCAAGGTTTTCCCTCCTCTCAGGAACTGCTGAACAAAGAGAGAGAAATGTGCAAGACAAAAGGGAGACTCCTGGAGTCTGTTTTCTTATGAAAGTCTGCATCAGTCCTGACTGTATAGGGGAGAACACCCAAAACTACAATTCCTCAGAAATCCTATTTCCACTTTGGGAACATATCCTTTCCCTCCTCCACAGTCCCCAAGCATTTGTCTCTAACAAATGCATGATATATGTACAGGATATCCCATCTGTGCCAGTTTTCCTTTCATTAGGGGAAGGCTTCATTATCTCACCCTGCTCACCCCGCTCCTACTTTGCCTGTTAAGATACAAAAATGAGCAGTTCCACATAATGGCTGATGTTTTCTGCTCACCAGACTTGAAAAGTAACATGATTTTCTCTGCTGCTTCCTTGAAGCACTCCTACACACACCCTTGGGGCTCACACCTAGAAAATGCCCTCTGGGAGTCTGCTCTTGGATCCCTGCTCTGTAGGAGTGTCCTCACTTCCAGTTCCCCAGGGAATGGTCCCAAGCACCTTTCAGCTACTGCAATTTAAATAAGCTCTTTGTGCATATCACGAGATGATGATCATACTTTGGAAATTTAAGCTAAATGAAGTATTTTAAATAAACATCAAAGCCATTTTGTATCCTCTTCCACTTTGAGGCTATTCATTTTGATCCCAGCATAAAAATCTCAACTTCCCCCTCCCTGGAAGTGTTCAAGGCCAGGCTGGACAGGGCTGGAGTACCCTGGTCCAGTGGAAGGTGTCCCTGTCCATGAGAGGGTGTGGAACAAGATATCCATGACTGTCCCTTCCAACCCAAACTATTCTATAATTCTGTGGTTCTGTGATCCCAGAAATTAAAGTGCCAGGCAGAAATACATTTCCATGCAGGAGAGGGGAGTCAGGGGCAGCACTGGCCATCTCCCAGGGCAGGGATGGAAAACTGTCTGGCATGGAATACTGTTGTTACTGTGCAGGGAATAGCACTTAAAGAGGAAAATGGATCAACAGTACCTGTGTTTGTACTCTTCACTGACAACAGTCTTGAACTGTGCCTAATGCAATTCACATTACCAAGCCAGAGAATATATTCTTCAACTCTAAGGGACTGGGGAGGCAGGCCACAACTGTACTCCACAAATAAAGGATTCTCCTGCTGTTCTCAGCAACAATCTGAGTAGGCTTCTAGGATTTCCTGCTTTTTGTAATTTCAAGGGTCATTAAAAAATTGGAAAAAGAAATGTTTTAATTCTGAGTTTCAGTAAAAGAGTTCATATTCTTCATTTATATCCTTCATGAAATGGAGTACAAAACTTAAATGTAAGAAGAGAGCTACAGTTAGTATCTGTGGTTGGCCCCCAAGTACACAATGACACGATTTTCATACACCTTCTTCATAGTTTTCTCAATCTGCTTCAAAAATACTTGTGGAATTCTCCCACATAAAGTGTGCACTGTATCCAGAAACTTCGACTGCAGAGGGTAGTACAAGGACTGGAAGAGATTGTCTTCAAATGGAAACTAAGGGAAAAAAAAAAAAAAAAAAAAATTTTAGTTTTCACTAGTTGGGAAAGGGCATTTTATAAATTCCTGTAAGAGAAAACCTTCCACAGGTAGGGAATGTCCCATCCCTCACCTGCCAAGTGTCACCAACCCCATCACTTCACACCCTGCCTGCCTGAGAGTGTACATGGACAGGACAGGAATTTATTAATGTAAGGATACTGTAAGGAAAAATGAGTTTTGGCAAGCAGAGCTGTACACACACAACATCCCAAATGGACACAGGTACCTGTGCCACTGGACAAGCTTCTGTCCTCCATGTGCCTGGAGGCTTGAGGTGCTCACGGAGGACAGGCTTTCCCTGGGAATTTATGGGCCAGATTTGCAGCACCAGCAGGAGAAACTCCACTCCAGCAGCTTTTTTCTACCTTCAGTATTTACAGAAAAGCCGTATATCAGCCTTTTTGATTACTATAATACGAAGGAGAAATGTTTAAACCACCTCAAATGCATGAGAGGCCAAAGCAACCATGTTCATTTGTATCTGGTGGGTTTTACACAAACACAGCTACCCAGCCTGATTGCTGGCAGAGTAACCCAAGTGAAGCAGGAATCTACTGTGACACCCAGAGCCTGGGAGAGCAGGAGGGCTCTGTGGAGGCAGCACTTACATCCCTGATCACCTCGTAGAGGGCCCTGAAGGTGGGCTGCTTGTCATCGTGGTAGACGCCTCTGTTGCCGTGCAGGATGGAGACCCCCTCGTCCTCCGCCCCCCTGCAGTTGCTGCCGTACATGCAGTGGTCAGGCCGGTAGTTCCACTGGCAGGGGAACACGTACAGACACTCTGCCCACGGCAGCAGGGCACAGGGAAGGAGCAGAGACACGTCAGACAAGAGTTACAACAAATTAAACCAGCCTAGGACTGATGATTGGGGATTATTCAGTTACATCTTTTGCAAGTATCCCCGACAGAGACACTTCCTTCCCTCGTGGGTGACTATACCCCCAGCTGAAGAGACAGGGCAACACCAAATCTGGGACCTAACACAACCCAAGGGAGCCCTTTAGAAAGCTGAAGTGGAAGAATCAAACCAGAGAGCACACAGCAGGTGGCACTGTCCAGCACCCTCTGCCATAGGAAGGAGTTTCTGGAGTGAAGCACACACAACAGTGAGGGTTATGAAAAACCCAGACTCCTCCTGGAGCCAGCATGGGAAAACTTGCAAAGTACATCCAGTGTTTGTTGCTGAAGCTGTCATAGAGGCCATGACAATTTGTTACACAGCAGAGCATAAGGGGTGGTGTATTTTATCCACAGCTCTCCAAAGAGTAATCATCCATTAATTTCACAGGTCTAGGTTATTTAGAGATGAGCCTAATTTCTCAAAAGGGCTCATAACTCCCTTCCTCCTGGAGATTTTTTTTAAAGTGTGTGCACACAGTGCTTGCAATCTGCTTGTCATAAATCACTCCAGTCCCTGCAACCTTTCTGCCTCGGCCCTGGGGAACAATGAATCATGGCTGGTGCCAGCAGGGCATGGCAGAAGCATTGAAGATTGAATTCTTCCCTTGGCCCTTCCCAGCTTCCTGGGAAGCCTGCAGCTGGTCCTGTGTGGTTCTTGAAAAGCTGGAGAAACTTGCTGAATTTTTCTTTCCTTAAGGCACCTTCAGCAGAGTTCTCCAGAAAGGGAGAGCATTCTTTGGACATGGGCAAAGGGAGCAGCTCCTCAGGCTGGGGGAACAGAGCTCTCTGTGGTTTTAACTCACGTCTATAAAAAGGCACCTGCAGCAGTCTTGGCCAATTCCCTCCCCAGGCAGCCTCAATAACCCAGAGCTTAAGACTCCAGAAAGTCCAGTTTTCTGTGTTAATTATATCCAGTTCTTTTGATTTCTTTTCTTGAGCAGTCTGGTATTACACAATTGATAAAAAATTCTTTACCAGTTCTGAGGAAAGGACAGACTGTGGTGCAGAGGAGTCCCCACATGTAGCTTTGATAGAGAACACTCATCTCAATATTGAAGTATTTTTGCAATCTTAGTTTTTTCCTGCACACTTCAGTGAACATCTTCTGACTGTGTCTGACTTCACAACTAATCTAGCTCCATCTTTTTGTTTCTCCAGCAGACCATACACCCATAACATTTGTTTCTTCTTGAAAATTAATTCCCACTCTATTTTTCCTTAGGACTGGGGATAATATATGGAGTACAAGGACACTGATGTTTTACATCTGTCTGAAGTAAACAGATGTTTGCTTTTTGATTTGCTTCTCCTCACTCCAGCAGTTTGCTGGATTTGGGTATATCCAATTACCTACCCTGTGACTCCTTAGAGAAAAAGAAAAGGGAGCAGAATAAATAAAGGTAACTCCAAATTTGGTTCATTCTTAAGATCACTTGAGGAGACAAGGTCACATAGGAAACCAGGAGAAGAAAGAAGTAGGGATGGTTACTCAGCATCCAGAGGGAAGCATGAAATAAGGATTTCAGCTTCTCTGGGAAGTGTGTGCTGTGCTCCAGTGTTTAAATCCCTGCATTTCTCACCAGCAGGACATCGATGACACCATCCTGGTGCCTGCTGAGGCCAAGCCACTTGGCTCAGAAGCTGAAAGCTGTTTTAGATGAGATATTACCATGGCTGTGTCCACTTTCTGTCTATATTAGCTTTGTTACTTATTTGTGTAAGTATCACAAGTCAGCTGAAAATGGGGCTTAGCTTTGCAGATAGTGTGGCACTTTCACATTCAGATAAATATCTGAAACTAAAACCTTTTTGCAGCTACACCCTGGTCCAGTGACACCCCAAAGCACACACACGACATGAACTTCATCCCTTCCCTTCAGCATTAATTTCATACCTCATTATTTTTTTCAAATCTCCAGAAAGCAGATTTACATATTCAATGGAACTAAGTCCAAGCCCCACTACCTGCAGCAATGCCAGAAACATTTTCATAGGTTAGAAATCCTCTGAGGATGCAGTTACATAATAACTCCATACCAGAGTACTTATGCATATTATAAATAGAAAATAGCAGTTAAAAATAATTTAAAAAAAATTAAGCTCAAGATATTTTCTCAATGCAGATAATGACAACACTGAGAATCTTTCCTTACCTGGGTTAAAGTAAAAAATGATATTTAGCAAATCCTGGTCTCCCCACGTGATGTAATTTTTGTACTTTTGGTACAATGGATATAACATTTCCTCCCAAGTCAAGCCACCTGGTATCAAGCTGTTCTGCAGGGCAGGAAAACAGAAGCAGAGGGTTAATATCATGAACAGTGCTGTGGTATCTGACTCAGAATGGGCACACACAAATCTCTAAGTTCTGCTAAGCCATGTTGGACACTCAGGTGAAAAACAAAGAACTGCCAGGAAATGTTGGACCTGGACAGGGCTGTAACTGCAGAACTCACTGTGTTTATCTAAACAGGAAAACAAGGTCTCATGGGCCCAGCTCTGATGTCAGCTCCTGCGATTCACACTCTTCCTATTCCAAGCAACAGGAGGAGAAAAAAGTGAAAAATGCAGGGACAAGGTGAAAACCAAGGTACAAAAGCAAGGAAAATTATGGAGTAAAGATCATCTTCCCTGGGAATCATGGTAATAGGAGCAAAGTTTGGGGTTTTTTTTCCCCAGCTGTTCCTGTAACAATGAGCGAAACCCCCGGCCTCACCTGAAGAATCACTTGGGGCAAGCAAAGTTTTAGTGATTAGAGAATATGTGTTCAACAACACGGATCTGTTGTGAAAATGTTCCCTTCTCATTTACACCAGTTCACAGTCACTTATTTGCAGCAGGATGCAAAAGTCTATTCACAACAGATGCAAAATATTCACATCAAACTTTCCAACTTTAAAAACAATACAGTGCCTGCACTGAAGATCCCTGAGTTTGTTCTTTCATGTATCATTTCAGGGAAATGTAAGAAGTTGGGGAAGCCATTTTTAGCACTGCTACCAGACTGCTTCAGCTGAGGAAGTTTCATTATTTCAATAATCATGTTCACAATAGCTTTTAGTATCCAATTATACATCTTCTGTATTTCTCTGATCCTCTATATTATGAACTTTATACACTTTTACGCTGAGCTTTCCAAGATGTGAAAAACACAGCTGAGCTCCTGCAACAGCTGCATTTGCTCTCACCTTGAAGTGAGTGCTGCGGATCCGTGTCAAATTCATCAGCATCACCCCGGAGTTGAGGCCGGTGGAGCCGTAATAAGGGTGACGGGCAAAGCGGCTGTACCAGCCAATCTTGGGGATCTCGTGCTCGGGGGCCATGGCAGCCAGCTGGGTGGAGTTGAACTCTCTCAGGAGGTGCCAGATGTCATCAATGGGCCTCAGGAACAGCACATCAGTGTCCACGTAAAGCAGGGAATCCACATCCTTTAAAATCACCTTTGGGGTTTGGGAAAAACAAATCACAGAGACAACAAACACAAAGATTATTGGGAAAAGGCACTTTTACTTTAAACTGGTAATTTGGAAAGGTTATTGATTTATCAGCTAAATGTAATTACACAGAGGAACAGTTATCAGATTATTGGCTTGTTGTTTGCTGTGGGGTTTTGTCAAACTGCACAATAAAACAGCTACCAGAGCACTGGGGCCGGATTAACCTTCTTAGGAAGCAGCAATTCACCGAGCTCCCAAAAGTATCTGCAAGGACTACTTAGTATCTGTTCAGAGATGCAATGTAAATAATATATATTTACAGAGCTCTTTTCAAGATCTTCAGTGGCGAAGCATACAGTGTTCTCCACAGGCAAAAAGGGTAACCCAGGAGACCAGAATATTTAGACTTACCTTCATATAAAATTAATGCATACAACTGTTTCAGATTAATTAAGATAACCCCATTGATCACCAATACATGTGCATCCCCCTGAAGAACAAAATTTGGCTGTTAAACAGAAATGTCACAGTAAAATACACCAGGTTGTATTCTGAGCTCTGTTACCAGATTCTGTACGAGGAATAACCACAGTAAAAGCTGGTCAGGTCAGGAGGGTGGAAACCAGAGATTAGAGTGAGGATATTTCAGTGGTTCCTGCTGACCATGTTCCCCCTTGTGGCTGCCCAAATCCTTACACACTCCTCCATTAATATCCACGGTGGGACAAATGATCTGCTGCTTCAAGTCTTTGTAAAATAGTAAAGATCATTACCTACAGCTCACCAGTTCCAATTGCATTTTTGTTGCTCTTCTTCATTATTTGCTAAATCTGTCCAAAACTTCCTGAAGGACTGAAATTTTCTTACTTTAGTCTAGCCAAAAACTTCTACTTCTACTTCTCTCTCTTTGAAAAGCAAATACAAAAGGCTTTGGATTTGCACCATGTGGAACACAACAATCACTCTCTCATCCACCTGCAATGACATTAATGACAAACTCTCCTATTCATGCAGGTTACAAAGAAAATGGGTTTTACATAAATTCTGATGTATTTTGACTGAGGATTACCTGTGAAATAGAGTGAACAACATTAGGATTTTCAACAAGTGGGTGAAAAATATCACCTCTAAGCATGCTCAACAGGAATCCACTAAGATGCCAAATCCATGAGTAAAGACTTAAATGAGATTTTTCACCTGACTGAACACTTTGGGATTCAGACTGACATTTAGTCAAGTTTAACAAATCCCTGACCTGTATTTCTGACAGGGTAACTACATGTTCTTCCTACAGAACAGGGCAAGCAGGAGAAGAAACTGCCTCTGCATTTTAAACAAAAGTTATGCTTACAACAGATTCTAAGTAAACACATTCAACACAATGCAGATCTCTCTGTTGGATGGAAGATTGCAGCAATACAGCATTTCCCCACAAAAACCTCACAAACCAGCACATGGAGTTATCAATAAATAAGTGACAAAAATAGTTCCATAATGCACTAAGAGTTCAGAGTAAATATTTGCAGATATTAAGTATCCTCAAATCCAATACTAAAAAAATAAACCAATAAAAAAGACAGCTACTGTAGGAGTAAATCAATAGAAAAAAAAAAAGACAGTCTGAAAGGAAGAAAGATTTTCAGTTTAAGGATATCCTGGGCATTGTGTATTAATTATTCTGCAGCACCTAGGAGCCCCGATTCACAGGGACCTGATAGTCACGTAAAATCAAAAGACGTTAAAAAAAGAAAAATCACCCCCAAATTTAGTCTGAGACAGGAGGTAACACTGGAATACAAGTAGAGCAGAAGCTATTACACTTTGCCTGTGAATCCACAGCACACTACAGACCATGTAGGATTTTTGTCTAAGGGGGCAAGTGGAAGCATTTCCCAGGAGGACAAACCCCAGTTCAGGGGGAAGTTTAACAGGACCCTCCTCATCCTTCCCAAGCATAAATGACAGTGGTCACTGCTGCCATTGCTTCTTCCAGCAGATAAAACATTCTTTCAGCAGCTTTCAATACACAAATAAATTTAAATCTCTGGAAGTCTATGGACTGTAATAATTTTCCTACAGACTCAAGTAGGTATTTCAGTTCTTTGTGCAGTGCCCACCAGCACACCTGACCCCACCTTGTATTTCTCCTTTCAGGATTCACATGCTCTCCTTTCTGCTGGTTAAGAGATTCTTCCTTCTTCTGCATCCAAGGTGTTACCCTGCAGTGACACCCAGCTGGCTAAAGAAAGAGCTGTGCTACCTCCTTTAAGCCCTTCCCACTTTCACATGTTGAGTGTTAAGACTCCTTTAAAAGCTGCAGATGTCAGTTCCAATTGCTCACATCTCTCCCGGCTGTGCCTTGGGTAAGGGGGATTTAATTTCACCAACTGCAGCTGTAGGAGTTTCTCACAGAGCAGGAACCTGCAGTGCAGGTTAAAAAGTGACACACAGTGACCTGGAGCAGGAGCTTTGCCAGGCTGTGTCTGGAGGTCTGAGCCCACACAAACCATGCAGACACACCTGACAGCCTGGGATTTTGGAAAGGGATGGCCAGAAACATGGCTGGCTCTGCTTGTCTTTCTTCCCCTTGCTCTGCAGGCACTTACAGCTTAAAAGTGTGATTTTTTTTTTTTTTTTTTTTTTTTTGCAGCTATATAGAATATTCTTAGAAAATCTGTCAAAAAGTTCTGCACAGAACTGGCTATATTTAGCCTGGCACTTCACTTAAATACTCAATTATCTGTAATTTGATTTCACAACTTCTGTCTCCATAGATTCTCCCTGTGTTAGCAAGGTTGGCAAGGAATAACACACTCCTGAATAAACACACGCTGCTGTACTGTGAAGCTGGGCTACCTAAGGGTTTCTGAGGGCTCATGTGGCACCTTAGCACAGCTTTATCCAAAATTAGGAACAAATCACTAAGCTTGATGCTAGAGTTACATTGCCTCAAAGTTGAGTTACTAAACCTCATTGTAGTAAGAGATTAACTCAAGTTACAGCAGAGGCTTTTGTCTAGATAAGGCCCTGGCATCTATTCCCACTGGGCTGGATACTTGAGCATCCCTCAAGAGGAAAGCTGTAACACAGGGATATTGCTAATCTATTTTAAAAGCTCTTAAGTAGATTAAGTGTTTTGAGAAGGGCTCTAAATGTTCATCCAAAAATCCCTTAAGCATTTCAGGATACTTGAGCCGATTGTTTTGGTAGCTCCAGAAGAGAGCACAGAGACAGCTGCAGCCAGCCCTGAGGGACCAAGATCTCTGGGACCAGAGGATGCTACTCACCTGCTGTTTTAACATCCATGTCAGGAGCACAAACCAGCTCCCAGGGACTGCTGAGAGCACTGCCCTCCTAGTTTAACGTTAAAGTTTCATTCTGTGCTTACAAAAAGATCAACATCTTCCTCTGTGTCTCTGCAAATGCCCTGGTTGGTTTTATTGCAGCAGAGTGCAGCGAGAGATTGACTTGTGAGATTACACAGAGGCTCCATCTACATCCCCTGCATCTAAGTGGCAAATGTGATATCTCAGAATGCCTCTGAAAAATGAAGGATGCTGTACAGTCTTCCTTAATATTTTAGCATCCTGGGTAGAGCCAACAAGCTGGAAATGTGCACTTCAACCTGTTGCCCAGGACAGAACAGTTCAGTACTGCAAAATGCAGGGTCACAGGGTCACATCCCACAGCTCTACTTTCATCACCAGGTAAAACCACTGAAAGGTTCTTAGCCAATTTTCCCTGAGCACATTCCTCAGACCCTCCTGTCCACTTCCACAGGCCTGCTGGTGCTGCAGAGGAGATTTCTTTGGCAGGAGAGGCACTTGTGAATCAAAGACTTGCATTCCACTCGGGCTTAGCATTATCAGGAGCAAGACAATTTGCACAACTGAGAGCTAAACAGCTGATAACTACTGCTCTCCTGGGGTCCTCCCTAAATCCAGGCACATTTCATGCTGCTGCAAGGAAAAAGGCTCAGTACGGGGAAGAATAAAAAAAAATTATATTCCGCGGTTATTTCTTAAAAACAAAAGTCAAACTAGTTCTCAAACAGTAAAACTTGGAACCACCGGCTCCCACTGTGTGCTGACAGTTAAAGTGGGATATCAGAACCCAGTTATCAAACACCAAAAAAACAAAATAATGGCTGGAATTACCCAGAAACAGCCCAAGGCTGTGTCAGCCTGTGAACTCGAGTACCAAACCTTGAGGGTCCCATAGGACATTTGCCACCTCAGCTTTGACAACAGCTTGTTTATTATACCCACATCAACTCCATGTCAGCTGCAACTCCTCTTGGACAGCCCCTCCTACACAAAGCCATAAACCTCAGCCTGACCACACACAGCATTTTGCAACTGCCCCTGGAGAAACAAACATCTACAGTCCAAGCTGCCCCCTCATTCTGCTAACACAGCATGCAACAGTCTAATATTCCTTAAAAGAAGCAACTGGAGAACTTCAGCAACATGAGTGACAAAAAGGGATCAGTAAAAGCACTGCCCAGCCTGAAGGAATCAGCACGAATGCATAACCCTTTTCTGTCATCAGAACAGTGAAGAAAAATAAAAGTGAAGTCATTTCTAGTCAGTCTCTCAAAATGACAGAAAGTATCACAGAAGAACAGAGATTTCTGTTCACCCAGGACACCATGACACTGTATGGAACAAGCTAAGGCTTCAGGATTATTTTCCAGGTGCTACAAATATTTACTCAGGGGAGAGAGGATCCCTGCTGCAGTTGGAGTTACTTCCAGCCCATCTGGCCTTTGTGCAGCTGATAGCCCACCCCTAAATGGCAGACCAGCAGAACTGCTGACAGCACATATTTTCTCACATATGTATTCACAGGCTACGTATCTGGACATGCAGCTGTCTCCTGATTGCTTCCATCTGAGAGGGGAAAGATTTCTTTGTCCCCCCCACTTCTCCTAAGACAGCCATGAAGAAATCTGGATCATGTGAACAGCTTGTCACTTCACTGGAGTCACCCCAATCAACAGCAACCCAGGAGACATTTTTGATAGATGTTCTCAGTTCCACAGAAATTGCTTTATGCAAACATTCTTTCAACTTCTGATATGCAAAACTGCTATCAACACTTCCCTTCTCTCCAAATTTACGACACTGAGTATAATACAACTTTTCAGTGAACTTGAGAAGTCCAGGATACACCAAGCTCTTGCATAAAATCCAACTTCAAACACACTGGAACTAGTACCTTAAGGGCAATTCTCACAGTCTTGGAAAAAAGAAGTAAAACTCAAGGAAAAGGGAATGCTAAGAGCATTGGTTTAAGGGCCAACATATGGAAAGGAAAATGGTGGGTAAAGAGGGCATGTTATAAAGAATGTTATTTACAGAAGGCACATAGCATCTACCCCAAAAGATCTGCCTTGAAAGAACTCTCAGACTCTCTCTGGAGTCTGGAGAGTCTGGAGAGCCAGAGAGGCTCATGGAACTGGAGGCAAATCAGAAACACACATCCTTTGTTAGCCAGGAAAAAGCTAGGCTGGGTTTCTGTGTTGTTTTTTTACAGTGTCTTAAAGCACGGACTAAAATTATCTTTAAGCAGATGTTTTAGCCTGAAAATGGTTTTAATATTACACCAGCAAAGCTTCCTTTCTGTGGAATTAACCTTTTCCTGAAGCAACCTACTCAGAAATCCAGGTGCCTTACCGGAAGAAACAGGCGCTGGGCAGCACATGGTTTGAATAACTTTTTCCATTCCTGAGCATTTCCTACTGAGAAGGTTATTGGGTAAATGTTGGACTCAAACTTCTTTGTATATGAGGAAGGCCACTCCTTTAACTGAAAGACATGGTGGGAGGAAATCAGACACTACACATTATAGAGCTTTTGTCAAAAAATGCATTCATAAGGAATTTATAACTGTGTACAGTAAACAATGTGCTCAGCTGCTACTTGTTGATGTCAATGTAATTTTTCTCAGATGTACAACTTGTAACTAACTCATTTATTTTTATTTATTTACCAAATGACAAAGAAACTCACCTTCTTCTCAAACTCAGGCTTAAGGGAATCCTCAGCAAAGATGTGGAAGCAGAGCCTGCTGCTGCTGAAGAGAACTGCTGACTTCAGCATGATGAGCGTCTCCTCCAGCCGGTCCCCACATGCCACCACTGCCAGATGCATGCACTGCAAGGATGAGGGCTCCTTTGGATGTTTCTGCTCTCCAGGCTTCCTGAAAATTCAGGGATAGGCACATAAAAATTACTGAGGTAGACATGAAGAGAATCCCTCAACAGACATCAGGGTGGTTGTTTTTTCTTCATCATTTTACAAGAGATCAGGATGTTTTTTCTGGTTAGATATTTACAGAACAAGCAAATAGCATGGTAATTCTGTCCATGGTCCAGATCAATAGTGTTACAATTACAGCATAAAGGAAAAGGCTATTTTCTGTTATTCCTACATTTCTGGGTTTGCAAAAATCACAGCACTAAGACACAGATGAAGGCAATTTCACAGCTCCTCAAACCAGACACCACCTTGCTCTGTGCAAATGACAGCTCCTGCCCCAGCCCCGAGGTCACTAAGCCAAAACAGAATTGTAACTACTTAGCCAACTTTCTAACACAATGCAAATCACACAACTGCATCCAGCAACTTCATTTCCAAGCCCATAATGGCTAGACTGGAAGAAGAGATCCACACTTAAAAAAAAAAACAACAAACCCTCCATCCATATGTAAATTATTCTAACAGTTAATTAATTTTGCTATTAAAGATGCATGCCTTAATCCTGGCCTGAAGGCACTGGCAGAGTTTCAAAGGACTGCTCTCCATTTCACCCCATGCAATCCATGAGATTTTGCTAAAATAGAGATTTTTGAAAACAAATATAGTCACATATCCCAGATGAATCAGACTATATTCCAAGGGCCAAACTGTGGGATTTTCACTTAGCACCCACCTGTGTGGGCTTGAAATACATTTCATCCAGATACAGGGAACATAGTAAGAAGCATAATGAAGCTTCCTGCTAGCCAGAAAAATCAGCTTCTCCTGGGGAGTTGAAGACCTTTTGAAAACAGTCTTCTGGTTCTGTGTTTCGTGTGGAGGTAAAAATTGCATCCTCCAGGAATGTTGCACCATGGTGTATCCACATTCCAACACAGATGGCACTTAGCCTCCATCACAGGGGATGGAGCTGACCAAGCAACTAAATCCCAGGCACAGTAATCACTCCTGGAGAGTTCAAAAGGCAAATCATAGATCACTGCCTGCTCTGGACATATCTCTGAGCAGAGGACATCAATCCCAGCCCTGCTCAGCATACACAATTCCACACACACAATTAATCACTGGAGTTAATGCTACAAACAGAAGTTCTAAATAAAGAGAAAAATGACAGTTTTAAGCTGTTATTATTTTTTCCAGACATTGACATGCTGCTCTGTGTCACAGCAGCATTCTACCCTTCAGAGTAACCCATCTCTGTGAAAAGGAACACCAGGTACTGGCACTTCACTGACTACACAAAGCAACATATTTCATCAAGGGTTTTACATCTTCTCCTTTTGTCTTAATTACCCCCAATTTCATCAGTGTATAAATAATGAAATATTACATCTATTCAAAGTGGTATTTACTTTCCAACCTGTTGGTGTAAAAATCACTGAATTATTGACGTGAATCATTAGCTGCTCACACAGATCTCCTTTTCCCCTTTCTCCCTATCTGTGTAATGCTTCCCCTTAATTGAGTCTCTAAATCAAGCCATGAACAGGCTAGGAGCTGCTTTGATGTAGTTTCTGGCAATGGAATTTACTGGGAGAGGGACTAAACCCTGCACTTTTATTGCAACATTTCAAAACTCCACACCAAAGCACTCAGCTTTCCTGGGCAGTTTTAGCCACGATGAGCTCTGCATTATGCAGCTGGTTTGCAGTGAAAAATCCAGTACATGTAGACAACACTTCCAAAGGACAGACTCAGCAGAAGCAATCCTTGGTGAAAGCAGAATGCCTGGAAAGCCCGTGGGAGTAGGGATAACAACAGACATTCAACACAGACACTGTGGAGGAGAAAGCTGAGCCTTGGAGGTGAGGAATTACCAACAGTGCAGGGGTTCAAGAGCTTGGAGTGGCCTGAATTAAAAAAAAAATCCCAGAAAAATGAGCTATTTAAACTACATCAGTCATAGTCTGGGATACTGGGGGCAATAGTCAGTGAGAAAAGCAGCAGTAAGGTACAGAAGAACTTTGGGACACAACATTTTGCATCTTCTTTGTAAGTACATAAAGAAACTTAGAGGACAGTGAAAACAAAGGTGAACTGCAACAGGAGTTAAAACAGTGCCCCAGCAGGATGCATTTGACTGCAGTTTTAACTTAGCCTTTAAAAAATAGCAATTATCCAGAAGCCTGAGAAGAGGCAGGTGTAGAAGAGGCAAAGTCAAAGTGCCCAGGACAAACAAGCAGATCATGGTAAAGAATATCTCAGCTCCCTGTCCTGCCCTGTTCATGCACGCACCTCATGCAGGGCAAAGGAGAATGGAAGGAGAATGTTCCTAGGCAGAACAACAGTGGGATGAAAGCACATCCCCTAAAGATGTGCAGGACACAGCCAAGTTGTCCTGCCTGTAAAATGGGAACAGCTGTTATAGCTCTAAGAATTTCCTACCTCAAGAGACTCCCAAGACATTAAAAAACCCATAGATCCACAGAGTAATGCAATTATCATCATTAACCAATTCTTCCTAACATTTACATCCATTCCTTTATAGTTCAACTTCTCTGTTATGAACAGTCTGCAGTTGGATTTTATAACCCAAATTAAATGTTTAAACACACTGAAAGCAACACATAGACCTGGGCCCTAATGTTTAATGTGTTTGACAAGAACAAATACACAAACTAAGATTAAGCACTCCAGAAAGCATCACAAAATACTTGCAGAACACATCCTCATGGAGAGGCTGAAGACTGAACTCAATAACATGGAGCACAATAAAATGTTTACAGCAAAGACCTTCCAACAATACAGAGCAAATCCCATCCATTTGCTCACTTGTGTTTTATTTACTGAATGCAATTTTTTCAGAAAGCCACTGACACAGCAGGAGCAGCCTGAGTGCTCAAGCACAACAGTGTGCATTCCTAGGTCTTAAAGTTTAGATTACATGTAATTTTCTTATTAGTCACAGCCAAAGTGTCTCAAACTTAATTAACCCAAAACCTGTCTAAATCAATCCAAATCCATTCAAAATAATGCGTTCCCACCTCATTACAGAGCCTGCTAATCTATTCAAGCCTTCAAATTTATTCCTGAAAGATAATGCATGCAGAAGCTTCCAAAACACAATACAGTTGTTAATTTTTGAAACCTTCTTCCCATTATGATCTCATTTACTTTTGCAGCACAAACAAGGGTAGATTTAGGCATTGTATCAAAACTGGTGATTCACTGAACAGCCTCCTTCCCTGACAGCCCCCCCTGCCCAAAGTCAACATCCCAACAACAGCTCCAGATGTGAAACATATTTTCTTGCACACTTTGAAATACTAATGTTTTTAAATCAACCTTTCTCTCTTTGCAGCAGCTGCACAAAACCAACTGTACCCGCTGTCAATCCAAAAATGGCTGAAGTTTCAACCTTCTCCTACCACTCAGAGAAACGGAAAAAAACCACTCAAAACCAGAATGGGTGTTTCTCTATCCTTTTATGAAATGGGTTCTGTATGAAACAAGTATAAAACACTTGGGGTTTTAACATGTTATTAGCAAAACTTGCATGTGTGTGCACACAGGCTGCACAAAAAGTATCTTGACAGGTTGCCACGCAAGGGATGTTTAGCATTGAAAAAGTTACTTTCAGGGAACTAAATGCTCTGGCAAAGGTTCATTTCCCCAGCCCTGCCATGCTGGTTTAAGAGAGAGCATGGTCACATCTGCCCTTCAAATGTAAAATTATCCTCCTTATTTTCCATACTTTGCACACATGGGTTTGGCAAAGTAAATGCAAAACAATCCTCCTTCTTTTTGATACTTTGCACACATGGATTTGGCACGTATTTAAAATTCTTTCTATAAAAAGGCATAGAATTTTTACCAAAGGCATAGGATTGCCAGTTCCAACAGGAACGAGCAGTAAAACCACCACAAAAAATCAAGTTTTCAAAGCTTTCCAGAAACTTACCAAGATTTGTCAGCATTATCTAATGACCAAAGCAGGATACATGAATGTCATTGCTAACATTTGTGAAACACCAACCAGCTAATGACATGTGCCTACATTAACTTTATGTATAACTCCTTATGTTAAAAGAATTCTGCATTTCTTAAAACCTATTGTTTTCTGACATTATGTGACGACAGAAAGCAATAGATATACAGAAAGCAAAATCCCAAAGTACAAATTAATCCTCTCTGCAAGATGCTGATTCTCACGAAGCAAACACGAATCCTAATTAACACCTTTGTTTCTGAGTTGAGCCCAAAACTTGCATCTTCTGACAAAACAACTTGACAAAACTGAATTTAAATGTTTTATATTCATACAGACAGAACTTCACTAAAGTTCTGTTAATCAATTCTGCAGTCTCATACAAGCATATGCACTCTGATCACCTCCCAAGATCTTACACAGTCCTAATCAGATTTGATATTATCCTGAATGAATCAGTTAGATAAGGTGGGATCTCTTGCATCAAATAAAAAAATAATGCGCCTTTGCTCATAAAGAGGAAGTAAAATGACAATAATGGCCTATGTCTTACAATCCAAATTCAAGGTCCCCCCCACTGCTTTCAGTTTAGCTTGGATCAGGCTTTTTAAGACAAGCAGATCCCTGATGCCTTTCCAACCAGGCAAGCATCACCTCCACTTGAACCACTTATGTCACACCCTCCCCACAAAAATTATTTTTTTACAGATACCCTCACCTGAATAAATTTTAGTCATAACTAACATAACACAGAATCTTTCAGTAAATGGCTGAACAGGACCCACAGAATTGTGCTTCTCAGTTATACTAACTCCTGCTGGGGCCATGGTGCAGGATGACAAGGGAAAAAACAACCACCAAGCCCCACAAACAAAATTCTGAAGAAAATCCACACTTTGAATACCAAATCCCTCCTTTTTCTCCTGCTGTTGTGTTGCAGACCTTGTAAAAAGGACTTGCAAAGTCAACAAATAATCAAAAAGTTAGATAACGTCAAATTGTGAAACATGGAGATGCAACTGAAAAGCACATTAAGTGGAATGGCTGTTTACACTCTCTGGCAGTTCCACACTTCCCGGGCTCCCTCCTTCAGTGTTCTTCTTGATTTCCATGATAATCACAGAGATATGCCTTAAAGAAAAATGACTTCAGGAGGTACAGTTGCTAGTGGAAATAATCCTGCTTTAATACTGGCATTTGAATTCTGTCCGTGGCCCACTCTCAGCCCCAGAAAACATCTCCTGCATTCAGTGGGATAACAATGCTGGGGAGAAACCAACTGCTTTAATAAGTTAAGGAATAAGAGCTCAAAAAACAGGAATAGTTTTTCATTCAGAACGTCTCTGTGAAATCATGAATCAGAGACACAAAGACATACCAAGTTAATTAGATATATGAGGTCACACTGACCATAATATAATTGGAATGCAGAGGGGAAAACAAGCCCTCCACCCACTGTAAGCTGCCCTTTCTCAACTAATTAGGTTTTTAAAAAATACCCTGCCTGTAAGGTGCTGGGAGAGGAAACACCACGATTTAAAACACCTTTAAAGTTCTGCTTAATTAATTTACATATAAAAAACGTCCAAAACAAAAAAGCTCTAAAGCTTAAAAATCTGCCAGTGCCTGTGCAGTTCGGAATCCAGTGGCACCCTTCGGCAATGACGAACCGCCTCCGCTTTTCCCTGGAAATCCCGCAAAGCGCAGCTCCCGAGGTGACAGCAGCCCCGCATTCCAGACAGCGAGCACCACACTGCCCGCGTCAGTCCCCGAAACAAGGCCAGAAATCGTGGAAAAGCCGCTCTTTCACAAGAGGAGGGAACCCCCCCGCCCGGGCACAGCGAAAACCTTTCCTGGCATCTCTGCCAACTACGCTGCCAGAGGAAACACGCAGGGAAAAGTTTGTACTTGCGGAGCTCAGCAGTTCGCGCAGGGGTCTTTCGTCACCGCTCACCAGCGGGGGAAGAACATCTGGGAGAGAGCAGTGCCGGACGCACCGGCACCAAAGCGACACCGCCACCAAAGCGACACCGCCCGGGGGAGC
This sequence comes from Muscicapa striata striata, assembly GCA_030060385.1. Taxonomy (NCBI): domain Eukaryota; kingdom Metazoa; phylum Chordata; class Aves; order Passeriformes; family Muscicapidae; genus Muscicapa; species Muscicapa striata. Next base: position 5,460,760 of record JAREIS010000002.1, on the reverse strand, counting down.
CGCGGTGGGGCTGGGCACACGGGATTCCCCAGGGCAGGAGCCGAGCGGGTCTCGCGTGGGGCTGGGCACACGGGATTCCCCAGGGCAGGAGCCGGACAGGTCACGCGTGGGGCTGGGCAAACGGGATTGCCGAGCGGGCGTGGAGCCGCCCCCGTTACCTGGCGCTGGCGCCGCCCGCGGGGCTCCTCCTCGGGGGCTCCGGCCGAGGCGCGGCGGGCGGCGGGCGGGCGCGGAGGTGCGGGCGGCGGGGCCGCGCTGCCCGCCAGCAGATAGAGCAGCAGCAGCACGGCCAGGCACAGCAGCGCCGCCGCCACCTTGCAGGGCCGCCGCATGGCCGGTCAGCACGGCCGCATGGCCGGGAGCGCCCGCGGCACGGCCGGGCCAGCAGCGCCGCTCGGCCGCGTCCCGCCGGCCGCATCGCCACAGCCCAGCCCGAGCGGGGACGTGGCCGCACAGCCCGGCCCGAGCGGGGCGGGGCGGGGCGGGGCGGGCCGCGCCTACCGTAGTGCCTGGAGTAGTGCCGGCCCCGGCGGCACAGCACAGTCCGGCACGGCACGGGCACGGGCACGGGCACGCTCAGAGGGAGCTGTGGTTTCACGGGTGGGCAGTGCTGCAAAACGCCAGTGGGTACAGCGAGGTGAGCTGGAGAAAAGAGGGAAGCTCGTCTCCACAGCGCGTTTGCTCTGCCTGTGCTGACAGCGAAACCGAACCTCCCTCCGCCCTGTATCACCTGTACGCACTCCTCATTCCATCTGCACCCAGGACAGGGAAACGATCAAGTACCAAACTTGTACAACTACGAAGGAACACGGCGCTCGCTCCCTTGTGGGTGGCTTTGTCCCCGTGTGACCCATCCCAGCCAGTCTGCTAGGATGGAACATCAGCAGAAATCACAACATCGAATTTCACAGAAGTAAAATTTCCTCCTTGGGGTCATAAACTGTTTTACGACCTTGAAATGTACAGAATGAGAGAAATACAAGGAAGCTTGCTGGCCCATGGAGCTGGAGTACGAGCTGTGCAAAGAATGGAGACACCAAGGTTGGAGAGGGCAGAGAAGGGAAAGTGGAGCCTTGCAAGTTTAGTACTGGAGGAGCCTCATGTGTCCGTCATGGAGCCACTGAAGTGACACTGGCATTCACTTGGCCGTGGAACTGTAGAGTTTGTCCATTTTATACTGCTCACACTACATGCCTTCACCAGTGGGATCCCAAAATGTACTTCTCCTTAGCATCAGCCCAATGCAATGAACAACTACTGTTTCAAGAGTTTCATCCAACTCAGATTGTGGCCAGATATGAAAATGTAGATTACTTCATTCTAAGAGAAAATAGCAATACTAAATGAGAAACTACAGAAAAGCCACAATACAGAAACATATGCTCTTTCCCAAGAATGTATGCACTATAATAAAACCCTACCAAACTTTATACTTTTTACTCTTTAGTGAAAAAGAGTACCAGTGGCAACCTGCTGAAATCTTCAAGCTGTTCAAATGTGTGATTTTTGTACCATCAATACAATCACTTTCTTCTCTAGATGTGTCAATTAAGCCCTCTTAGTAATTTTGTTTTGGATTACCATTTCCAAGGTTGTCAGATTTATTTATTATTAGAGATGTAGAGCCAATTATGCTTATCAATTGCAAAGCTTCATGTTTCCATTTCTCAAGCAAGCAGCAAGTTGTCCTAATTACTTGCCCAAAACATTGTATATAATGCATTTTAATTCTTTTATGCTCCATTAAATATATACCAGCCAAATCCCCTTCATCAGAAAGATGCACTAAAAGATGTAGTCTTTGCACATTTCCAAATAAAACTTTTTCATTACAATTCTAACAAAATTCAGTATGTATTTTACAGAAGAGAGCAATATACACTCCTTAGAGATGCTACTTCATCCTTTACTTGGATGGAAAAGCAGAATGGCTGATGCACCACTTTCTTCACTAAAATCAATATATAAATAGTTCTTTTACAAGGAAAGTATTAGCACAAAAAAACAAAAAAAGAGAAAGAAAAGGCTGGGAGTTCTTAGGCTCTAAAAAAAGATTTCTGAGGCAGTCTTAGTGTCAGTTAGACAAGAATAAATTCTCAGATGAAACTTCTTTATCTTTCAAAGGCTTTTTGAACTTGCCAAATTTGAACTTACTCAGAGAAGATCAAGATCGTGCCTACTGGTTCATAATCCAGCTTCCTGTCCAATATACTTATGACAGATTACTTTGTAAGGTCCAAAAGTTAATTAGTGCTGAAGTTCTCTGGAAATGCATCAAAAGTTTCTGAGGACATGACTGAGGCCTTGGTCCAAAACAAATCAGCATCTAAAATTAGATATCATTAACTTCTTAACATGAAAAAAAAAAGCTTTTTATATCCCATGAATCTTCAATTTCTGCACATGAAGAACTGTGACATAAGAAGTTTAGGCTAAATATTAAAACCATCCATCAATTTCAAATCAGTGGGGAGAACTATCTATTATGAAGCAAATTATTTAATTGTTCTGCAGTACTTGAGCTGCTGGTTCAGTTCAGTGCAAGAATAAAGAAGTTTTCTCAAAAGGAGATATCATATTCAGTGGATTTCCAGTCTGGAGGATTGTTTGTCTACATTTTTTTTTTTTTTTTTAAAGAAAACTTTATTAGGAGTGGTTACAAATTATGCTTTTTCCCTCCAGTAAAAATACTGGAATGCATTTCAGAGGGGCAGTAGGAGGAAGACAGCAGCATTTTAAGATGTAGAGAAACATCTAGAACCAAAATACCTCTCATGGTCCAAAGGCAGGAGAATTAGATTAATTCAACATTAGGTGATATATTTAATAAATTACACCTTTTAAAACAACTTTTCTGCTCTTGGATCTTCTTCTCCTTCACACTGCGTTTGTTTTGGTCCATCAGGATATGTCCCCTGGTCACCCTGCCAAGGTTTGCATTAATCCAGTAGTTTAGAAGAGCCTTATGTAATTGGGAATTCCTACTCTGCCAGTGCTCGTGGGGTCACTCTTCTGTTTACTCATCTTCTACCTTATCTGCAGCAAAGGAAAAGACAGATGGGTGCAAACATAGCAGAAATACCACACTGGCTCACTGGAATTAGGACTGGATTAACCAGTGGTTTCATAGAAAAGAAACAAACCATATCCCCAATACACTCAGATTGAATTTCCACACTTCTTTATGAAAAGCAGCTGCTGAAATTAAATATGCTCAGTCCGTGCAAGATGCTTTATGCGACCGCAGGTACGAATTCATCCTTTTCATTTGTCCAGATGACAGATTATGATTTTCACCCTACACGACCCAGCTCTACACAGTCACACTGTCTGTCAACCACCCCTTTCCAACAGCGCTTGCAAACACCAGGAAACTTCACCAAATTTAAGAGCAGCAAGAATTTACAGCGGATCCTCGACTCACCGCGCGTTCCACGCAGAGGAGCGGAGCTATAAACACGGAGAGGCGGGGCAGAGCCCGCAGGACGCGGGGGGGGCGGCAGCGCTGAGGGGCGGCCATGAGGGGCGGGCACAGCCCGAGTGCGCATGCGCGGCTCCGCCCCGCTGCGGGCGGGCGCGGGAAGCGGTGGCGGAGCGGCGCGGGGTTGAGTGAGTGACGCGGGCGGGCACGGCCGGGGCTCTCCCGGTGCTATTCCCGGTGCTATTCCCGGGATTCTCCTGCTGCTCTACCGCTGGCAGCCGCGTCCCCCGAGGGCTCTGTCCCCTTGCAGGGCCCGCTGCTGGGTGGCTGAGGGAGGGTACGGCCGCAGGTCGGCGCGTGGCCCGGTGTGACGGCACCGGCGGGAGGCTGTGCCCAGTTCTGGGCTGCTCAGTGCAGGAAAGACAAGGAGTGGGTCCAGCGGAGGGAACAAAGGTGATGAGGGGGCTGGAGCAGCTCTCTGATTGGGAGAGACTGCGGGAGCTGGGTCGGGTTAGGCTGGCGAAGAGGAAACTGACAGGGGTTCTCAGTAATATACGTAAATACCGCCACGTGTTAGAGGATGGGACCAGCCTCTGCTCAGCGGTGCCCAGCCACAGGACGAGGCGCAGTGGCTGTGAAATGAAACACAGAAAGTGTAATGTCCTAACGTGAGAAAGAAGTGTTTCCCATGGCGAGTGGCAGAGCAGGGCGTGTCGAGTCTCCCTCTCTGAGGCCATTCCAAGCCCACCGGGGTTCCTGTGTGCCCTGCTCCAGGTGACCGTGCCTGGGGAGGCTCCCCCAGCCCCAGCGATTCTGTATTTTAACCCTGAGCCTCTCATTCCCAGCGATTCTGTGTTTTAACCCTGAGCCTCTCATCCCCATCGATTCTGTATTTTAACCCCGAGCCTCTCATCCCCAGCGATTCTGTGTTTTAACCCCGAGCCTCTCATCCCCAGCGATTCTGTATTTTAACCCCGAGCCTCTCATCCCCAGCGATTCTGTGTTTTAACCCTGAGCCTCTCATCCCCAGCGATTCTGTGTTTTAACCCTGAGCCTCTCATCCCCAGCGATTCTGTGTTTTAACCCTGAGCCTCTCATCCCCAGCGATTCTGTATTTTAACCCTGAGCCTCTCATCCCCAGCGATTCTGTATTTTAACCCTGAGCCTCTCATCCCCAGCGATTCTGTATTTTAACCCCGAGCCTCTCATCCTTGTCCCTGCCAGCCCCTCCCGGCCCTGCTCCTTCTCCCTCATGCACAGGACAGGCTGGAAGGTGGGATTATTTGGGATACCTGTGCTTTGAATGTGCTTCCTCAGCTGTGAGATACCAGGGGTTTGTGTAGGACCCACCCAAGAGGAGTTTGGAGTGATTAATTTGGGCCAGGAATGCTCCAAGTGCAGCAGGGAGAGCTGGGCCTGGTTTTGAGGCTGCTGTTTGTTTATAAAACTCTGACTAGGGAAAATAAAACCCCTTGAAGAGTCCAATTGAGCTGTTGGGGTTTTGGTGCCTCTTAATCGTTCTTGTGGTGTTGAGAGAAGAAGAAAATTCACAGGAAAGTGCACCAGGTGTGCAGGTGCAGGTGTTATACAAGCCTGGTGTTTCCTATTTAGATACAATTCCATAAAACATCTGGCAGCTTCTCAGCCTGGAATGGGTGGGAATGTTGCCCCTGGAATGATGTGATATGGTGAAATGGGAAGTTTTAATATTTTACATACATGCTAAACAAGGCTGATGACCCATATGAGAAAAAGGGTGGTATGTTAATTTAGCCTTGTTAATAATTAATGATTCTGGCTGTTCACGAAATTGTCAGAATGGGGACCTGCTTAGTAAAGATAACTGAAGGAGAATGAAAAGTTGTTCTTTCCTAAATAATAGTTCTATTATGGTTTTATTTGTTAAAATATTTTTGGTTTAAAAAGCTAGTTTTTGAAACCATGTGACTTTTTATAAACATGCTTTCCAAATTAAAAACAAAGAAAGAAAAAAAAATCCCAAACAATCCGTAACTGGGTTCTAAATTGAACCTGAGATGAGAAGCTATTGAAAGGTCAGACAATTGTATATTAGGTGAGTAGTCCTCTGTAAATTCCTTTTCTTATGCTCAGTATGCACACAGGCCAGTGTATATACATTCATATGGTTCTGAGGGATGTGATTTAAGCTATCCTTGAATCTCTTGCTCATATTCTGGTTAATATGTGTGTGATTTGTAAAACACAGCTCTACTTTTTGGAAGTATTACTTGTTTTCAGGGTTTTTTAATAGTGGCTTGTGTTCACCAGAGAACTGCAAAGGTCTAAGATCTGCTATTTGTGAAATTAAAAATAACAGTTATGAAAAGCTGGAAAGTTTTAGGAGTGAATTTTAGTGTGGTTTTCACATGGAATGTAACAGGTGCTTTCCTTTATTCCCACTCTACATTCAGTTGTTTCATTGAGGTGTGGAGTGGTGCTACCTGCATGTTTTGGTAACACTTTGATGTTGCTGTTCTCGTCTTGAGCACATGGAGGATAATTATGTGGGAATCTGAAATGTTCTTACAGAATTCTGAAGGGATACCACTCACTCTCATCAATCAGAAGCTACAATAATCTTTTTTTTTTCCTTTTCCTGTTTCTATAGGGCCACACAACCAGTGTTTGCTTTTCCTGCTCCATTCATCATGATAACTCCAGCTTTTGAGCTGACCCAGGATCCGGATTTTCTTACAATAAAAATCAGAGTGCCTTATGCCAGAGCTTCAGAGTTTGACATTTATTTTGAAGGGGAAGATTTCAAATTTTATGCTAAGCCATACTTTCTAAGGCAAGTAGTGGAAAAAATTTTTAAAAATTTATTTTCACAGTAGCAAATGAACTTAATTTTGGTCCCTTCAGAATGTTCTTCATCTGCAGCTTTTATTCTGTTGACTACAGACAACTCAGTTCATGCAAAGATTTGGATTTTTTGCTTTGGCCTTCTTGTTCCTAGGCATTAAATCATGTTAAAGGGAGTTGAAATAAATACTTTTCTGAATTTACTGTACAATGGCTTTTTAATTGTAGATGAATGGCCAGACAACTCTCTGGGTGTAAATTTTGCAGAGTGTGTCTTTTCCTGGGAGGAATCCAGGAGGATTGAACTGCATGGATTCCATTACTGTGAAGAGGAGTCATGTGGTTAAGTCCTTTGTGCTTCTTTTGGAATGTGCCTTACATTTTTAGAGGCTGAGACATTAACTTGCAGAATTAGTCAGGCTTTCAGTGAGGTATCTCATTTTTTTTGCCTGCAGATTGACACTTCCTGGAAGAATTGTAGAGGATGGCAGAGAAAAAGCATCTTATAATACAGATGAAGGTACTGGTTGATGTTATTGATATCTGTGTTGTAAAAAATGTTGCTTTCTCCAGTAGTTTATACTTTAAAACTGAAAAATACCAATAAAACAATAAATTTGTTGCTTGCAGAACCTTTATTACATGACCAAGACAGCAATCAGGTTGGTGAATGTAGCTTCTGTAGATTGTTTGGTGGAAGGATTAAAAATTAAATAAAGCTTGCTTTCTTTTGTTGGTTTGTGTTTCTACAATGTAAGTCAGGAGACTCCAAGTAGTTAATTATTCTCTTTCATGTCTTAATTTTAAAATCCTGCATTGTTATGAAGTAAGGTTAAAAACATTCACAAGGATAAATGCAAAATAAAATGCTACCTGCATGTGTCCTACTTCCTCTGAGCCTTTCTCATTAGAAATTGTCAATTTCTCATTGTCTGACTCAGATATTTTAATGCAATAATATTCCTACTTTCTTTTAAGGTACTTTTACAATCCAGTTGCCCAAAGAGGTTCCTGGCCAATATTTTGAGGGGCTGGACATGCTGACATCTCTTTTAGCACCAAAGAAATCAAGATCAGCAAAACCTTTGGTAGAAGAAATGGGTATGAAAAAATCAATCTTGTTTATACAAGGTGATACATGTGTGTAATGAAACAGTTATAGATCTGTAGTATGATACATGAAGAAAAATACAGTATTTTTATTATTGACTAGTCCAAGGTGTGAGAAGGGTGTGAATAAATCAAAGTGTGGATAACAGTAGAAATAAATATGTTGCAGATCACAGACATTTCAACTTTATAGATTTAGTTATGTTTAAGTTTTTCCAAAATGTGCTTAAAATGTGATTAAAATGTGATTTTAAAATATGCTAATGCTCTGTAGGTCTTTGTACCCCTCTAGTGGCTGTAGATCACACACACAGTTGAGTCTTCTGTTTTCTACAAACTACACCTGGACTATTAGCTCAAGTGAGAAGCTAATTGAAACCACAGGTTCTTGTACATGTCTTACTTAGCATCAGTATTTAATAGACAAAAATGTTGGACTGTCTCTGTTTGATTTTTAAATACCTGCCTTAAATTATTGATAACATCCCTTAGTTCTGTCAGGGTTCTCCTAGCACCAAATGCTGATCCTGTTGTATTCAGTAGAACAGATATTTCAGTCTGAGGGAGTGCATTTAAAATTTAATGTTCCTGATGTTCATTTTTGGAAGTTGGGGAGTTTGAAGCAGGACCTGTGGGTTACAGGTCTGTATGACCCAGTGTTGAGTGAGATTTCTTTAAAGATGCAGTAAAATCAGAAAGGCAAACAGCAGTAGCACAATAAACCTTTCAAGAAAATAATATGTATTTTTCTATGTAATAATTTTATTTTTCTGACCATGCCATAAATCAGCTGCCTCTGCTGAGCTGTCTGAAGAGAATGAAGATGAATTTGACTGGGAAATGGAACAGATTCCTTATGAAGAAAGCATTACACCACTGCAGCACCCCTATGGATTTGGGAATTTGCGCTCAGGGGTGTTCCAGAGGCTGCAGGTAGGTGCATTTTGTCTTCTCCTGTCATAGAAATTCTGGGTAACTTGCTGTATAGGCTTCCTGGCTCACAAGACAACAGCTTTTGAAAAGTGCAACTCAGTTATATAACTCTAACTTACTATTCTATGAGTTGTACTATTCACAGATCTTGGAGCAGGATTGCTGTTTATGGAGAGAGTATTCACATTCTATTAGGACATATATGCTGCTTTATTACCATGAAATTTGTGAAGAAATACATTTCCCATCAGCATTAATGGGATGGGAAATAACTACTTAATGATGTTTAAAAGGGCACTATTAACTGATGTACAGCCATTTTAGAGAGTGAGAGTATTCTCAAAAATCACAAGAATGGTGTGTGATTCTTATCTTGTCTTTGTTGGGGTTTTGTGCTTTTGTTTAACATTGCAAATTTATCATAATGCCAAATAACTTCTGTGGCTTATGATAAAATGGCCTCATGATAATACAGTGAATTCTAAGGAGCTTCAAATAACTGCATTTCCTTGGACTTTTGATGTTTTATTTGCACAGCAGAGCCTGAATTTGGAAGACTTGAAAGGGAGGTCGAAGTTTTCTAGGGATTTCAGTGCAATGCTGATAGGCATCCTTCTTAAAATCTTCCTGAATAAATCATGTGTCCATTCCAGTCCTATCATTTTGTTTCCATTTGCAGGATGAGCTCAGTGATGTTACTGACATTAAGGATCCAGACCAGACTCCTGCAGAGGAACGCAGGAGGAAACGTTTGGCAGCTGAGGCTGCCAAGTTTGAGCCTGATCATTACCTGTGAGTACTGATTGACTTCACCTGCCAAGTACCCCTGAAACACATTCACTTCTCACAAAGGGTTGGATTTAAGGTCACTTTAGGAAAGAACAGCTTTACTTTTGGTCTGGTTTTGTCTTGTCAGAGAGGGCCTTAGAGGGTATTCTTAGTGTGACACTGACACAAAGCTCATCTGTTTTGGGGCTACTCAGCTGTTTAATTACTGTTTAAGGGGGACTGCTGTCAGCTGTTGCACAAGTTAGCTTCATTCCTCAGCATCTGAGCAGCCATTCCCTGCTGGCATTTTGGGTTGACAAAGTTAGAACTTTGTTTTCACCTTGTGAAAAAAGGATTAATAAGCCACACTTGTCTAAGAGGGGGGAAATTGAGTTTTGAAGTTATGAAATTTTGTCTTGGCTACTTTGTTTTTTGCTTCATCACATGAAATTTGTTTTACAGAAGAATGAGGAAAATGCCCAAGACTTTGTGTTTCTTTTTTGCTTCATTCCATGTAGGGAGGTGAAAATGATTCTTTATGCCTTTCAGGTTGGCGTATTTCAGGTCAAGTTAGGTTCAGATAAGTAAAATAAATGAAAGCCATGAGATTATATTAATTTCTGCAAGGTGGGTTTGATGGGAGAGGAGGGTAATTCTCAGTAGGGAAAATTAGGACTTTTGTTTTGTGGGGACAGAAAGGCTGAACCCATTTTGAGTTGTTTTAGAAGGTAACTTTGGAATTTTTCCATGATTGAGTGTGTTCAGAGCAGCCTGTCTTCCTGTAACATACAAGAAATAGAAGAGCTTTCTTGAATTACATTTCACTAGAACTGAAGTAGTTCCTAACCTCTAATGCAATGCAAATTGCAGTAATTTCAAGTTTCAATTTTAGGCTCTGTGTTCTGGCCTGGTAGAGCTACACCATTTACTTTAATGGCTGTGTCTTGGTTGTTTCAGAACAGATGATACCAGCCTTTCTTCAGCAAAAATTGTTTTCCTGAGGACAACAGAAGCTCTGGTAGGAACAGAGGCAAACAACTGTTCTGGTGGCCTTTAGGAAAATGCACTCTGGCTGATATCTCTAAGATGCTTTGACATTCAAAGGAGGCAAAAAAAAAAAAAAGTCAGTTTGAGAGGGAACCAGATTGTATTCTGTGTTCAGGTTTTGTGTGGTGATTAAGAAGGTATTGACAAATTTCCTATGTTTTTTTCCAGTTCTCAGTATTTATACCATTGTTTGGCTGTTGTTTTGAAGAAAAAGCTCAGATGATAAGATTAGGCTTAAAACTTGAATCCTTTAAGATAAATCCTCCCAGAATTACTTGAGATTTTTACCACAGTGGCTTTTTGCTGAGATGGAGGTGATCTCTCTTCCAGAATTCATCTACAACTCCTCTTTGTCCACATTGCTGCTGCATGTCCTTGTTTAAAGTCCATCCCCATCCCTGCTTCACCTTTACCCTGCAGCTGCACAATTTCCTCCCCACAAATTCCCTGGGTCTTCAGTGGGAGAGCTCCCCAATAAAATCAAGTGATTTGTCTGAGGAGCTTTGGAGTGTTTTCCTTTAGCTGCATTCAGGACAAATCAGGTTGGTTCAGCTTCATGAGATGCTGCAAGCTCATTAATTCCCTGGGCTTCTGGGTGGCTCAGGAAAGGTGGAGGAAGTAAGGAAGGAATACTGAAAGATAGGAGAATATTTGGGTCTTTTTAATAATTTTCTGCTTTAAAGTCAAAGAACAGATTTCTAACATGGAAAATAACCTGGAGCCAAGTGAGATGTATTCTATGGATGTGTTAATATGTACCCACATATAATATGAATTGAAATAAATAGCATATGAAACCTCTTTCTATTTTCCCTAGGGCTGATTTTTTTGAAGATGAAGCTATTAAGCATCTTTTAAAGTACAAACCCTGGTGGATTGATGCTCATAAAAAGATGACAGCCTTGAAGGGAGAAAGTCATCAGGAACATGACAGTTCTGCATTTGGTGAGAATATACATATATAAATATACATATAAACATTTGTTGCTTGAATGATAATTGTTTTAGTGCCATGTTACAGCTTATTGTTCTTAAAGTAAATTTATTACTCTATTATATCTATTATTTATTACTTTATTACATTACTTTATGGGTCTCAGATATTTTTCAAAGAAAACTCTGTGTCCATTTAGAAACCTACAGGGATGTTTCCAGGGTGAGTAGGTGACCTTGTGGGAGCACTGCTGACAGATAACTGAGGCTGCCTCCCTGCACACAGTGATTACAGAGAGCCCTACAGGTTCCTATTGTGCATTTTCTTCTATTGTTCTTTGTTCATTTCCTATGTCGTATGAAAATCTGATATTCCTGAAGTAGATGATGATAATCCCTTCACCAGAGGTTCTCAGTACACTGATATTACCTGCACTTCCCCATTTTCTCTGGGAGAACAATGGAATTTGGGTAGATGTTGTGTATTTTACTGTGAATGTAATCTGATCTTCATTCCTGGTTGCTTTTCAGCCTCTGAAGCCAGAAATTGTTAATTATGTCCATCATAAACACTTGATTTAAAAATTATTGGACAAAGGTACAAGAGGCTTGAAAATACAATAATGAGGGGTTCCTTTGTTTGTTTCTATCCATTCACTCCTTAGTAAATGAAACACTACTCCTGTTTGCTTGGCTTAAGGAATATAATTAAAAATGAAGAGCTGCTGGATGATTTTATTGATAAGGAATGTTTCTCCTCCAAATTGAGGCACTGAGGAAAAACATGTTTCTTGTTGGGTTTTAGGGGCACCAACAAGCTCCTCAAAAGCCTGGCAGGCCTGCTAATGGAAATCACACAGAAAAAGGACTTTATAAAGGATGGTCTTTGCTCCAAACCATTTGTTATAACAGATATCTATTTCATAAGGGTGATTAAAAAAATCTAACTTTCATGGGGCTGAGTGGAAAGGCTCATGCAGTTCTGTGAATCTTGGCATTGAAGTAATTTAAGAGGCAGTCTGGAGTTTGGGTGATGTTAATGACAACAAACCCACCCTTTTCCTTGGAAAGGCCTCAGTTTTGGTAACATTTGTGCTGTTTGAATAAGTGACTGAAATCAGTGGAAGTTCCTAAACCTGAGTGAGCTGTGGTGAAGGAAACCACCATGAGAGGGAGTGCAGGTTCTACTGAAGGTCTCCTGTGAATGGGAATGCAGAAGGGCAGGAGGTGGCTCCAGGCTGTTCCAGCTGGGCTCTGCTCACCAGCAGCATGGGTCCCTGTGGTTTTGCACTGCTTTACCCAGCCAAAGGGATGGTGCACTTCATCAGGAATTCCTGGCTGTCCTGTGTGAGGAAGGATTTGGTTTTGAATTATTGCTCCTCAAGTTAAATGTAAAAGTGAGTTTAGAGTGGGAAAGAATAAAAATTAGTAGATTCTTTAAAAGTTTATTTTTTTATTCAGAAACACTGAATAAAGAGAATTATTTTTTTTTCTTCTGTTTCCTGACTTACATTGATGTTTTATCAGTTGTTACCTTCACTGGTTTCTTGGAAATAAAAACTTGATTACTTTTGTCTTTATAATGTCTTTGGCTGCAAGAATTAATTAGAAGTACAGATGGCCTTTTTTATTTTTTGCATGACATTGCAATTAACTGAAGATTTTTCTTTGGTTGATTACTGCTCTTATATTTATCCCTGGTTATTTTCTCTTTGTTTTTACAGCATCAGGTTCTTCTCATTACCAATTTTTTTTTCCCTTTTTGGTTCATCTCTTCTCATTAACATTTAAAGTTCTCATCTCTCTTCTGTCCTTACTTTGAATCTATTTTTATTTGACCTTTGTACTTTTTCTCCAGCTTGTGTGCATGGTTTGTGTGTTTTGCCTTTTTCAAATTTTTTCTTATCCCAAGTGTCTTGTCTTTGTCTTTTTTGTACATCTTACTGTGTATTCTCTTCCAGCCCTTTATATTCACACTTAAAAGTCACTCATTCAAGTCAAGTAATACTCCATAAAGCCTTATTAATTACACAGCCTTTCCCATGAGGGGATAACATTTTTGGAAAGCTTGCTTTCTGCTGCTGCTGTTTAGTGGCTTGCTTCTACAGATTCCAGATGAAAGGGTTTGTATTTTCTAACAGCCACATTCAGCTTGGTTAAAAGTTCATTTTTACTCTACTTCCAATTGCACTACTGTAAAAAACTCCTCTTTAGGCAACACAATAATCTTCAAAGGCTCAGGCTGACATATGTATTTAATCTAACATTTATATGCTCCAAGGATATCTTATTTTGTTCAGGGTAACCTCTCATGCTTGCAGTGACTGTTCTCTTTCTTATTTCTTTATAGAAAGAGAAGCAATTTCCTCTCAAAGTTCCACCTTTCAGTAAGGCTTGGCTCCAATATATGCCATTTCTGGTGGATTCATGAGTTTAAGATGGATTACTTTTCTTTGTTATCAAATTTCTGCAATTGTGCTGTCTACCTGCTTTGCTCAGTTTTTGGGGCTTTGCATCATGTGTTCCTTCCTGGCACTGCTCCTGCTGCAGAGCAGGTTTTATTATGGGAGGAAATTGTGCTTTTTATGCATGCAAAACTCCTAATGATTAGGCTCCACTGTAAAACATCTCAGATTTTAAAAGGCAAGGACAGTAGGAAGAAAGAATGATGTATGGTGTTGATATGTTTGCAGGAACTGTGGATTTCTTAAGGAATAGTAAAAATGGGTATAAAGGAAATTGTGAGATCCAGGAAAGGCTGTACAAGTCCAGTGATTCTATGGAGAGTGCCTGGAGGAAGAAAGTCAGAAGTGATGTGGAGAAAATATGCTGGGAATGTTGATTTGAGAAGTGGAGGTGGAGGCTGGAGAGGGAAGAGAAGATAAGTGAAGGAGAGAAAATGTGAATGGAAGAATTGCAAAGGCAGGGGAGGGATGACCAAACCAGACTCCAGTGACCATAGTTAGCATGAAAATGGATGTGTGGGAGGGACAGATTTGGTGTTTTTGGGACTTCTGGCTCCCTTCCTGAAAAACCAAGGCTTTTCTGATCACTTTAGGGAGTCTCAAAGATGGCCACAATCTGCAACTTTCCAAAAATGGCCCCATGTATGAGGGAAAGGGCTTTTGCTGAATTTTCAGTGCTGCCTTCTGAGGGGCAGTCTGTACAGGAAAGAACTGGGAAGTTCCATTAACCTCACACCTCAGCAGGTTGCAACAAATTCAAGCAATTTAACAGAAAATCAGCTGTATTACTTCAGTTACTTTTTAAGTTTACATTATTATTGAGTATTTTTAGGGCAGTATCCAGCACTGGGGAAGATGCTGACCCTGCACAAAGACTTTGGGTGACTCCAGTCAGAGTTGTGATGCCTTTCAAGTTGTAATGGCTTAGGAAGAGTTTGATAAGAAACCTGTTTGCTGTTGATTAATATCAATAACTAACTTTATTCTGACTAATCTGCTCTCTGCTGACTATTCTCCTTCTGATTTTGCTGATTCCTTAACCTACATGGATAGAAGCACTCACTTAAAAACCTTAAAATTGTAGCATAATATTTTAGTTGGAGAAAAAGGAAGAGAGGTCAGTTCTGCTCAGTTCTTTCCCTTTGGGAGAACCGTGGGATTCAAGACTTGGTTTGACAGGATCATGAACTGAGGCTCTGCTCTCACCAGCAGATTATCAGAGGTGCTTCCTGACCTGTACTTTCCTGACTGACCACTGAGTTAGCTCTCAGTGTGGGTCCAGCACATTTTATCTAAGTGTTCCTAACACTTTTAGAGCTGGAAGTGTCATAGTAGTCTGGAGATACAGATCTCCCAGTGATTTAAGTGGTGTTATCACAGTGTAAAATAGCAGTAGGGCTGTAACAAAACACCCTCTGGCTGTCAGACCTCATCCTCCCCTCAGAGATTAAACTCTGCTTCACTGACACTCTGCTACTGGAGGACAATTTGAAGTATCTTCTTTTTTAACATGAGGAATGGCCAGCTTAAAACAAGTAGAAGAGGTGATTAAAATGTAAAGGTAATGTCTGCAGTCTCATCTGTCAGAAACTTTCAGATGAATGTCTGACTCCTTTAGATGTGGATATATTAACACACATTTATACTCTGGCATGATTTTGCCACTGGCAAATACACAAAGCAATTTTAAATCAAAGTTACAAAAAAATTGCCAATTTAGCTTACTTGATAAGTAGCAGAAAGTGCTGCTTTGCATTAGATTAATATTGATTGTGGTACAGATGGTTAGCTAAAATTTGGCAGTGTAAGTGTACAAAAGTGTACAGGCTTAGTGCAGCAGAAATGTAATTACAATTTTAATTGTTCTGATAATTTCACACCATGTACTTGGAAGTTTTGAGTAGCAAAAACAAAGTAGGTGGTGGTTTGGACATGTTAATAATGAGTTTCAGACCTGGATAATTAATTGTTCAAAAACTTCAGGCAATGGATAGAATTTTTTTTTCAACATTGAAGTCTTTTCTCAGAGAAAGCTATTTTATTTCGAACACCTGGCACTTTGCAGCAACTTAATGAACATCTTGTAACACTTACCTTTGGGAGTTGTCTCGTCTACATCTTGTTTGCTGTTATTTGATTGACCTGGAATTTCTGTGTTTATGGTCTAGTTGTAGATGTTATGATGGTTCAGAGTTTGAATTTTAAAGGAAGAAAACTTTACTGCTGTATTTCACAAATTTCACTGGGAGTTAGTTTGCTGTTTAAAAATGGAGGCTGGTTCATGTTTACATTGAAGAATAAACTTATAAAGAAATTTACTGATAAAATAGAGATGCATCCTCTATAGTTGTGGTTCAGGGGGTGATACTGACCTGCTTTTCATGAACAAGAAAAACAGAGTTAGAACTGCCACAGTCTTTCTAAATTGTCACTTGCCTCTGGATTTTTGTCCCCTAAATATGGGCTTAAGAATTCTCATTTTACTTGGATCCTGATTGTGCATTTATCCCTGTATAAGATATCCAGGCATCCACAGAAATCCTTGGCACCTGGAGAGGTTCAGAATCAAAAAAGTGCTGTGCTGGAGCTTGACATTGAAATGAATATACCAGAGCTTAATAAAAGTTTAAAAGGAAAGTAAGAGTGATTTAGGCTTTTTCTTGAGTGATGGGTGACTTGTGATTAGTTACACACTCCTTTTTAAAGACACTGTTGAAGTAGTATTACCACCTGTTAAAGTGAATGTGCCAGCTTTAAATTCATAATCAATTATCCTTTTACTTTTTATAGTTGTCTTCTCTGAGGAAGAGAGAGAGCAGATGAGAAAGTTCACAAATAAATCTTATCTTCTGGATAAAAGGAGCCGTCACCACGTGTATCTTGGATTAATTGATATTCTTCTGGCATATTGCTATGAGATCTGTGTCAATGAAGGGGACAAGAATGTGAGTTAAAAAAAGTTAAAAATGTGTTTTAGGAACCTGCTGCTGGACCCTGTACTGCCATTTAGGGAGCTTACCTTTAAAATTAACTTATTGCCAGGCATTAAACATAAGTGACACAGTTAAAATGAAAGACTATATATCTCTAGATTTGGTGCACATGGGAATTAGTAGGATTTCTAAATATTTGTGTTCTGCAGCAGCATTGTAATAGGAGAGACATAAAGTAGGAGGAGATTCCAGACAATCTTGTAGCTGTGATTTGTGTATCTTGTTTTATGCAAATTGAACATTATAATTGTTCTTTTCTGTTCTGTGTGGATACCTTGCTCTCTTGGAATTGCTTCCCAGATACAACTTTGTGCCTGACATCTCCTGTGCTGATATGAACCAAGGAGATGTTTTTTCAAATGCCTTTAACCAAAACACTGGCACATGTAATCAAAACCATTCTGGCTTTATCAGACTGACACATAGAATGACAAACAAAATGTCCAGAGCTGCTGATTCACCAGAATAATCTGGGATTGTTGTTGTGTTGCATGTTAGAGCTGCACAGAATTGCAAATCTGCCAGGACCACAGTTGTACAATTCTTTATTAGTTTTGCAGTAACTGTATGATGTGTGTGGAAAATACACTGGGGTTTTCTCTCCTTTCCCCCCCTGCCCTTTTTTTAAAAAATTCCTATTTAATAGGAAAAGCAAGTCATTCAGGCCACACAAATTTTTACTAGAGCCAGGATTATAGATCAAGGCTTTCTGGCTTTTTGCCCCTATCATCTCACTGGACCACTCTTCCACTCAAATACTATGAATCTGTCACATATTAAAAATAATGACATTTTACATGTATTGCTGGCTTTGGGACCCTATCTGCAAGCCAGAAGTCTTGAGCTATTTTCATGAAACAAGGCATTTGAGCTTGGCTTTTGTTGATTCAAGTCTGCTGCTTTGTGCAAAGGGACAGACTTCCAGTAAAATACCATTTTTCTGTGTACTGCTGTTATACTTTAAAGATTTTGTGCATGGACTGGATTGTCCTGCTATGGAAATGAACTCAGTTATTCAACATCTGCATTGCAATATAATTTTTAATGCTGTCCTGTGGCCATTTCAATGCACATAATATAATTACTGCTTCTTATTCACAAAGGTTCTTAAGTTGGTGCCAGAATGTTATCTTAAATAGTTTGCCAGCAGTGTTGGATTAGATAATTCTTGTTTTACTGTCTTCTCTCAAAATTAGGTTGAATCGTCTTGGAACATCAGGAAACTGAGTGCAACGTTGTGCTGGCTGGAGGTAAGCTAAAAGTAAATTTTGTGTTGTGTTTTTGCTGGATTACTTGGAGTTTTTTTGGTGTTTTGTGTTGTTTCTGTGCCAAGTTTGCTCTTTCAGTATTGAAGATTAATTAATTGTATATCCTGTTTTTAGTGGTACCAGAAATTGTTTTCTGGGCTTCAGAAGTTACTGGCACATGTTGCTTTACCTGCTCCCTTCTTTTCAGCCTTACTCTTGGAATGATAAAGTTGGAAAAGACCTTTAAAATCCTCAGGTCCAGCCATTACCAGCACAATCACTATGTTCACCATTAAATCTCTGGTTTAGTTGCTGCTCACCCTTTGGAACTAGCAGAGATCAGGAGAATCCCTGAATTCCATTCTTTCCACATTCAGATTATTCACTGAAAGCACCCAGGCTTGTGCAAAGAAGTTTCTACAGAGCTGGAGGTGGGAAGGACTTGACCTGGCCTGAAATCCATTAATTCTTAAAATGCAGGAAGGTGGAAAGGACTCTCCCAGCTCAGTCCTGAAATGGCTGAGCCAAGTCTCACTTTGCAGGCTCAAAACTGAAATTGGACAGAGTTTTTGGGTCCAGTCCTTCAGTCCAGTAGTGTTGACTCTTACATTGAGTTATAACTTGTCCTGTGACAACAAGTTTTCTTTAATTTTGAGTTCTGCAGTAGCAGGTTGCAAAGGGCAAGTTTTAAAATGCCCTGGTTGCCTTAATTCATGCTTTTTTTTTTTTTTCCAGATCCATGATCTAACATAGTGAAGGAGTTTTCTGTGTGTGCTTACCCTATGATAGAGCAGTTCTTGGTGCAGCCTGTGCCAACAGTGTATTTCACACCTAGAAAACTCACAATCCTGGCACCAAGCTGTTAGTAACTATCTTTGTTAGACAAACCATTAGGGCTGGGAGTTTTTATCATTCTATACAGAAAAAACTGCCTCAGCTCTGGTTTGTTCAAGCTGACTGCCATTTTGCTGGCCATGGTATGTACACACCTTAGCCTCTCTAAATATTAAATCATAAACCATAAATGATTTAAATGCTTACTGGTGACCAATTAAAATGAACAATGGCTTGAGGTAGTCACAGAATCCAAAGAAATGCTGGCTGTCAGCAAAGTGCTTTTATTAATTTTAATAGATTGAGAGTTCAAGATGAAATAGAGTTCTTTTTAAATTAATTAATAAATGGAGCATTTTGTCTTAAAAGTGAAAGCTGGAAGGGAAATCACTCTTAAGAAAGTCTTTAATAACTCCTTAATGCCTCTGGCCTGAGTAATTAGAAGTGTTCCTCACTCATGAAGGAGGACAATGAACTGTTCTCCCCAGGCAGGTATATTTATCCCTGTCTTGAATATCTAGAATTTTCATGAGAAGCAGAGTCATGTATCATTTTTAAAGATCTTATATGTACACATGTATTTGGTTAATATCATATGGATTTAATTTTTCTTTATTCTTAAAAGGCCTTTTATAGCTTCTCTTAAGATATATATAATAATGTGGGGCAGATGTAATTTATTGCTTTAATCTAAAGGATGGCAAAGTCTTGAGTGAGATGTTTTATTCCCATGTTCTCTGCGTTCTTTTTTTAATCCCAAACCACTAAAATGTACAGGACTTCTGTTATCTTGCCATGCAAACTCAATGTGCAGTGTCTTGTTTCTATTTAACATGTACATTTCCATATCTATTCACACACAGATTTTTTTGAGCATAATAAATCAAAATATGGGTTTTTTTTTTTTTTTTTTTTTCCCCCTAATGTGCTATGGCTTTTTTTTCCTTAAAGGAAAACAAGCACACAGACTAAAGCAGATTTTTCACTGATACACACAGAGTTTCTCCAGCATCCATGATGTCCTGGTATCTTTTGGAAGAAGAGTGCTGTGCTATCCCCTGTACAGGCACTTTGGGCTGGTGACACGTGCCTTCAATGACACAGTCATGATTCTGCAGCTGGGTGAGTATTTAGGGACTGGAAGTTGAACACAACCATCTTTATACTTTGGCTTATTAAAGTTACCTGCAACTTCTGTATTTTGCATGAGTTACTTCTTTGAGAAGAGCATTACATTTATTTTTTGGACAGAAGGATCACTGAGAAGCAGTGCTTCAGTGCTTTATTTTAAATGCTTGTGAGTTGCAGGATTAAAAACCCACACAAATGGCAATATTAATCTTTACTACTGCCAAAAACTGTTGCTGATTGAAAATCCTATTGACATTATAACAGTCAGGGAGTGAAGATTTGAGGGGAAGATGGATGCTGTCCCTCCTCACTTATCTGCACTGCCTTATGTTGCTGTTCATAAGTGTGAAAAAGAAAATTCTGATAACAAAACTGCAGTGATGCAGTGCTGACAGCCTATGGAGTTTTTTCTGAGGACAGTACATGAGAGGTAAGAAACTTGCTTTTCTTTTAATGTCACAATGGAAAACGGTGTTCCAGTGAACATTCAGTGATCTGGTGAAATATTGCCTGACTGGGTAAGTTATTTCCAAGATGTTTTAATTTAAGAGTTCATAGAGTTCTTCTCTTGTGTCTCAGAATTCTGTTCCATTAAAAAGAAACAATAATAGCAGAGTTCAGTTTGTCTTCAGATGCCTTGCTCCTTTTTGAAAGTATGGGAAAACACATAGAAGTCTGTGGGGAAGAAGAATATAAAACAGATATCTGACTTCAACTTTCCTTCCAAATACACAGTATTTGGAGTACAAATTTCACAGGATGAAAGCTGCTAGAATTTCATGATGGTGTAAAATCAGATTGTCATATCAAATGGTACATACAGAGCTGAGGTCAGATTTTATCCTCATTTTGAGTTAGTTTTGAATGGAAGGAGGACTGAATTTCTGAATCTGTAACATTCAGGTTTCAGGCTGTTGTCTGGCAGCTCTCTCAGCAAGGAACTCCAGAAGGATCCAGTGATCTGCAGACACATTCTCTGATTTTCCTGCTACGTACATTGGAAGCTCCTTTACTTTTAAACAAAATTAGTGGGGATTTTTTGAACAATCAGGAAGTAGTATCTGCACATAAAAAGCAGTTTATTTATTGATCAGTAGAATGCAGAGCTGTAACTATGCAAAAACTCTTCAATCCCATGGGCCCATGTTCTAAAGGCAGACATTTGATACTTTGCCTTGATGCAGGATTCCCTTTTCCAAATCTGGCAAGATTTGCAGCCTCTCATTAGAAGCTCATTAAACTGCTGTAATCCAAAACTTTTAATTTATGCAGAAAGACATTTTTAGTTGTGAATTGGTGTAACATTCACTGATGTGCATTGTTACTTGGCAGATGAGTAACAGGAGTGGATGTTGGAAATTGTTTGGGCTGACAGCTTGACAGCTGGAACCTGAAAAAATCAGCAAAATTTTAATTCCACACATCATTTCTTTGTAAAAGAGCACACTTCTTTTTAGTCAAAATAGTGATGTTTGACAAGCATTGATGGGGATACAATTTAAAAGTTATTAGTTTTATTTGGGATTTTAGGCTTTCTTTTGGTTTTCAAAACCAGTGGGTTTTTTCTGTTCTGTTTGCCATGGCTTTTTGCTCTCCCAATTCCTTCTCCTTATTGCCGTCTTCCTCACCCTTAACTTTCATTCTCTGGCTGTATTTTTTTCAGCATGGAATTACTTACAAAAAAGCAAACAAATTTTGTGCTTGAACAGCAGGGGGAGTTCTGATCTTTTTTGTTTCCTTTTTTTTTTCCCCTCTCCTCTAAATCTGTAAAATGTAATTTCATCCCTGTTCAGGTTTCATAGCCTAGGAGGAGCCAGCCTCTTGGGAGAGGGTTATTAGATTCCATTTGCAGTGGTGGCTGTTTTCATTTGAATGTGGGTTTTTTTTCCCCACCATTAAATGGTGAAAATAATTTTTTTAAAGTGTTCCAGCACTTAACCCTTTAGCAACTGTCATCTGAAAACTAAGGGAGGGGAGGAGATTCCAGCTAATTGGAATGTTGCATATGAAAGAAAAGTCAAGCTGACATCAGAAAGTTTTCTGGTTGTGGAGTGAGAACACATTTTTAATGTTTTACTGTATTTATTGACTGGGTATCAAATGGCTCCTTCCTGAACCTGAAGTGAGGTTTTTTTTCATATTGCCAAACTATTCTGTGACTAGCAGAAGTAGGTAAAGTTCTCCCTAATTCCAATGTTATTAAGTCATCATTACCTTGCCCCTCACAATTCCATGTGCTTGGCCCTGCTGTGAGCTGTGTGTTCCCAGCCTTGTTATTTCCAGCACTGGTATTTGTGCAGGCACAAAGGGAAAAATGCTCCTCTTAAGAGAGATGATGGGGCATAACTCCTTGTTATTTGTGAGTTACTTTTCAGCTTAATTTTCTTTTTAAATGCAGTGCCCTGCCTGTCTGTGCCAAAGTTTGGGGCAGCAGAGCTGGGAGGAGCAGTGCTGAAGCTGGGGGAAGGGGCTGCTTCAGCTGTGCAGAATTACACACATGGCTGGGCCTGCAGGCTTTGCTCTTGCAGAGATTCCTGCTGCCTGCAGAGCTCCCCATCCCCAGGGATGTGGATGCTGAAGGACACAGTTACAGTGCTGCTGTTCCCAGCCTGGGAATCAACCCCACTTCCCAAGGTGGTAGATGCTGTGGTTATTAAACCCTCAGGTGTGAGGTGATAAAGATGATCTGTTAGGATTTTTTGTGAATCACAAAAACAAAAATCTGTTTCCAGGGAAAGCTGCAGTTTTGAAGTGTCTGCTGGACATTCACAAGATTTTTATGGAGAGTGACCCTGCCTACATCCTTAATGATCTCTTCATTACAGACTATTGCATCTGGATCCAGAAAGTCAAGTAAGTTCTTCAGTAGTTATTGGTGTGGGAGATGCTTTTAGCATTCCTCATCTGTGATCAAATATCAGTAAAATAAATTCTGTCTCCTCTATGTAGGAATATGATCATTTTTTTCATTTAGTAACTGTGTCTGTCCAGCAGTTCTTGATACAGAAGCAAAGACATTCAGTGCATCTTTTTAATACAGTCACACCATTGGAGAAGGGAGGGAGGAATTGGATTTTAAATAAAAATGTAAATTTTCATTAATAAGGGGTTTGGGGGGAAAAAAACAGCTTCTGGGAAATTCTCATTCTATTGTGATCTTTCTTAGGAAAAGAAATGTTTATGCAGCACTTATGTAACTTCAGGATAAAGGTTGAAAGGAGCTTCCAGTTCCAAACTGACAGCACATGCAAAGCATTCCCAGCTGCATGGAACATTGATTTATGGGCTGTAGCAGTTGCACCAATTGATTATTAACACCAGAACAAGTGTCACAAATCCCCATGTGCTCTGTGCTCCTGCAGCTCTCCCTGGCACTGTGGGAAGCTTTGGCTTCCACTGCTTGGGAGGAAAGAAGGTTTCTGCCACCTCTAGACAAAACCCCTGCACTTCTGTCTCACCTGTGTTCTTTTGATGGAGTCAGCATGGCTTATTTCCAGAGTTTTGGGTAGTTCTCAGCCAGACTGGTTGGAATACCAGCATGCTTTAATGGCTTAAAACCAAAAGTATCAGTAGGAAAACAGTGGGAAGTGGATTAAATGATTAAAGCAAGCTGCATGTTCAAATCTTACTAAGCTTTATATTGTTCTTGTCAGATTTACTCTGTTTCTCCTGCAGCTTTTGTATTATTTTTCCTCCCTTTTTGCATCTTCACAGCCTTCTCTGAAAGCCCACAAAAGGTGTGAGTTGGAACAGGCATGGCTAATATACACACAAAAAATGTCATTGTCTTATCTGTTAATACAGCAATGCAGATTCCTAAACCAGTGGCTAAAATAGTCATTGTACTTAACAAGAGATTGTGGGAGATAAAATATCCCAAGTGCACAAGACAGTGAAGGGGATATAGAGGGAAGTTGGTAATAATTGTGGTCAGAAGGGGGAATGAGAGAATTGAGGCAGCCTGCACAGGCTCTTGTGTTTAGGTGTGACCTTAGCAGTACTTCTTGAATTCAAGACCCTCAATTCATAACTGTTCATAATGGTTTGTAGATGTTTATTTTTATTCTGTGTGCTTTCAGTGACTTTGTTCATATAGGTAACAATATATAAAATACTTCAAAACAATTACAGTTGTTTCCAAATCTTGTGATTGATCAATCCTGCTTGATTCCTGAAACAGCCAGTTCATTTTGCACTGTTGTGTTTGAGGAGGTCTTTTTCAACCACACCTTAAATGTGTAGGAAGTTCACCAAGTATGGGGAAATTCAGGTTGAAGTTGAGTAGGAAAAGTGCAGTAAATAAAGGAGAAAGTTATTTCATGGGTCTTTCACAAAGAAATGAGTCATTAAGCAGTAATACCTCTGCTGCCCATATCAATGAATATAATGTCTAGCAAGTCAGTCATAAAACCCAGTTTTCTTTAAATCCAGCCCAGGAAAATGCACAGGAGCTATAAGTGACTGATAGATTAACACATTTCCTCCCAGACTCTCACATTATGTCCCAGTTAAGCAGAACTGACAGCTGCTGGAAAGAGGGCAATTAAGCTATCTTATTGTCAGAGTGACATGGCACAATGGCTGTCTGTCATTAGGAGAGCAAGAGAGAGAGAGGAGCTGCAGAACCCAGTCCTATTTTTAGGCCTGAATCAGGACAGCATTTAAGCATATGCTGCAGTCATTGCTGTGCAGTTCAGCAGTGTTTGAAGTTCAGCAAGTGCAAAGGGAATGGGAACACTTGGTTTTGTTCCTTTATGTTGAAGGGAACAACTAAGCTCATTTGTCATTCAGGACATACTGTGACAGGGTGGTGATTTGTCTGTTCAAGGCAAGGGGTCCCAGCTCCCCAGAGTGAGGCACCTGGAGAGGAGGGTGGTGCATCTTCCCTTGCAGGGGAAGAAAGTTGTGACATCCCACTGTTAATGCCCTCTGAAGCACTGGCACAGTTTCCCAGAGAAGCTGTGGCTGTCCCTGGATCCCTGGAAGTGTCCAAGGCCAGGTTGGACACTGGGGCTTGGAGCAGGCTGGGATGCTGGAATGTGTCCCTGCCCATGGCAGGGAGGTGGATTGAGATGAGCTTTAAGGTTCCTTCCCACCCAAACCATTCTGTGATTCTATAATTGCTGTTGGGGTGGAAGAGTTTTGGGAGGGGAAGGTGTTTGGATATGTTACTGTGGTGGTCTTTCAGTGTTACAGCTATTTCCATCACCAGTCAGTCTGGATGCTTCCCCTGCTTTGTTTCTTAACTCTTACTTGTTCCATACAGGCTTCATTAACTTCTTTGCCTCCATTCCCTCCTCTCTTTTTGTGGCAGAGGATACTCTCAAAATCCATGGAGGGTTTTCCTTTTCTGCTCCTCTTTCCCTTGTTTGTAAGCAACAAACTCCTGGCAGAGGTTGGGTCCTCTGTTTAAACAGTTGAAACAAACTGTAGGCTCTTTTTAGTGAAGAATCTGAGCACTTTAAAGCCAGCTGGAAACAAGCTCTTCAGCTCACCTGTGCAGGCACAGATCTCTGGGTTTAGGCAGAAAGTTTGATACAGGTGAAACCATAATGGATATGTCCAGTGGGAGCACACAGTCCCATTCCAGATGAGAAACACCCCTGATAGGTACTGGCTTTTTTTAATATTGCATGTGGATACAAAATCCTTATAGCCAGCAGTGTGTCAATGGCTGATTACAAATTTGGTTTGAGATCATAGTTTGGCTGGGAGTAAATTACATGAATAAGTGAATGTGTCACTGGGCTGGCAAAAGCTGATTTATTTTAAGCACAGTGTATCCAGAATTGGAAATGATGAAGATGCTGAATAAAACACTCACAGGTGGCTAATAGTCAACTGGGGATGGGGAGTTCAAGCTAAGTCTAGAATTCTAAGGATTTTTTTGTTTAGGGTTTTTTTTTTTTTCCCTCCTCAGAAAAATTACTAAATTGCTTTATTTAGGTGCCTGTTACTAAGAGAAAAGTAGATTCCCAAATGTCTTAAGACAATAGAAGATATTAGCAAGTATAGCTTAAAATTTCATCTTTCTGCTTGCTATTTTAAAGCTAGTTTTACCTGCTCTAGGTTCCTAGTATTTCCCTTCAAGCTGCTTGTGAAGTGACTATTAATAATTCCATCCATTGTGTAAACTGGCATGTAAATCCTTTTAAGTGTTGTTAGGTTTTGAAGAAAGGGAGCATGTTGCTCAGCGAAACTTATCAGAAAAGAGGGAAAAGTAAATGTTAACCTGGGTAACAAAAGCTTGACAAAGACCTATGGAGGCAGCTTGTGGTAAATCTCAGCAGGTGGTGTCAACATTTCTGTTGAAAAGCCAGATGCAGCCAGATGGAAAATTGCATCTTTAACCCCTGAGGTCATAATGACATGTCATCACTTCATTTGATCCCCCTGCTAAGTGAGCTTATCATCCACCCTGCTGTCACTTCTGTTATTGCTTTCATTTCCATAATAAAATTAAATTTAATTTGCCTGGTTTGCATGCTTTTGTTCTTTAGGTCCGAGCTTTTGCAAGCCACTCTGGTACATATGGCAGCCTCTCCGAGGTGAAATCAGAACTGAACTGGTGTTCTAAGTCTGGGGTTTTCTCCACCTTTCACACCTTCCTTTAAGCAGAAGGGGATGAAGGAGAGGAGAAGGATTTTTGGGCAAACCACTGGTGGGTTGATGGCTGCAGTATGGGCAGCTGAGACCAGGGCAACGCAGGTGTGCATTTACTGCAGGAGAGCTTTGCCTCCTTTGTCTGGAGTCTGTCTGTGACCCCACAGGAGCTGTGTCCTTTAGAGAAGTCAGAATGCTTTACCCACTGTCTCTTGCTGTGCTGAGGTTCCTTTGTGTGGCCTGATGTCTTTCTCCAGTGCTTGTGTTCCCCTTTGTGCCAGGCTCTATTCTCAGGGTGGGTTTTGGCTGCTGTTGTACACATGTACCTGCTGGCCATGACAGGGCTGGGAGGCTGAAGAGCTTCCTCAGGTCCTTGGCCAGGCAGGCAGTGCAGGCACTTCTGCACCCTGCTTAAGGGAGCAGCTCCAGCCCATGGCAATTTAAAGTATTTTTACCAAATATTTACATGCATATGTAGCTTTAAACGTGTGCCAGTTTACTATTTGTAAATGTGTATTATCTGTGTTCCTGAATTGGAGGTGAAGCTGTGAGTGTTCCTGGCAGTTTTCCAGGGTTTAGTGCTCTCAGGATAGAATCACAGAGGGGTTTGGATTGGAAGGGACTGTGAAGATCATGCAGTGACAACCCTTTGCCATGGGCAGGGACACTGACACTTCCACAAGACCAGGTTACTCATCCATCCAGCTGCCTGTTGTACAGTTGTTTGCTTCTCACAGTTTTATGGGTCTGATGTGTGCAGAAGGTTTGATCCCATATATGTTTTTCTACTTTTTAACTTACCATAAGATTACAAAGATCATTGTTTGTGTTGTATTTTGTAGTAGCTTCAACACGTGCAGTGAAGGAGAGCTGTGAGCGAAGCCAGCTGAGCTGTTAAATTGCCTTGCTGTGTTCTGTGGAACTCTATCTGCAACTTTTGTTATCCTTCACAAATATGTGCTCTGCACCCTGAGACAAATGTGATATTGCTAATTTTGGTGACTGTAGGTGTAACATGCCAATTCGAGCATGGACTCCTTGATTTAAAGTAAAAACCAGGATTCCTGGTGGCATTTATGCAGTCTCTGTAAAAGCTGCTGTCTTCATTAGAACTAACTAAATTAAAATCAGACATTCCTGAGCATGTCATATTTGCTTCTCCTGGTTTGCAGGTGAGACAGCCCCTGAAAGGTGGGTTGGCCTCATAGGTCTGTTTTCCTTTTCATCTCTTCCTTCCAATCGAAGCCTTGTCCTTGTTACACTGTAATTACCCAGTCTGAAGCCAGCAGGGAGTTGCTGCTTGATGTGTAGGATGTGAATTTCTCCTAAATAAATGTAGGATTAATTACATTCACAGCATGTCACGGAGGTGATGAGATCCACTGTGATTGTTCAGGCCCTTTTCTCTTTTCCCCAGGTTTCCTGAATCCCTTGTTTAATCAATACAGTGTAATGTTGCCCTGAGGTGTTAAGGCCTGATGCTGCAAAGGCATGAATGAGTCCAGGACTTTGAGGGAAAAAAATATTTGAGATACAGGATTTTTACTGCTTGTGTCACATCAGATCCTAAAGTGCACAAGGGAGTGAAGAACTCAGCTTTAAGTGTTGTAATTTCAGTCCATTGCATTGGTTTTAGCTCAGGCTTTTGCTAGATTTGGGAAAATATTTTGTAACATATAAACATCTTTAAGCTTCTGTAGTCAAATATGATCTTTCAATGAATGTAAATAGAATTTTAACATACATTCTGATGGCACGTTAAAATAATTTATGAAATGGATCGTTTATCTGCAAACTGAAGAAATTTGATTTGGTTATTATTTGCTAAAAGCTGGAAAACTTTGAAAAATGTTTCAAAGTGTGTAAAAGAGATCTTGATTGTGCCATTTTTGCAGCTGTTTCTTCTTGGCATTTTTGTTTTCTTTAGTGTGTTGGGTTTTTTGAAGAGCTCAAAATACTTGAAAAGACACAAGCCAGGCTTTGAAAAGTCTTTTGGTTTTTGCTTTTTTGCTGCTTGTAGAGTTGATATTCATAGATTAACAGAATGGTTTGGGCTGGAAGGGACATCAAAGGGACACCTTCCACCATCCCAGGGTGCTCTAGCCTGGCCTCCCATCTAAACCTGCCCATACCCATGAAGTCCTGTTTCACCTTTATGGCATTTTCCTGTTCCTGGGAAGGGTTTAACTGTACCATTTGAAACTCAGGACTGTCCCACTAAATGAGTGAATGGAGTTACTCCTGTAGCCTCAGCACCTCCACTGTGAAAATACTGAGTTCAGATAACATTCAGGAACAAAACTATCCTAAAAGGTTTTCAAATGGTGCACTGCTGATGATAGTTTATTAAATTTTTGATTTGCGATGGGGGGAAGAGGGAATGTGTTAACACATAATAAAAATGAGTTGGTGCTTTAAAGCATTCTGAAATGTTAGAGGAATATGCTAATTTTCAGCTGTTAACCTCCTGGATCCAGCAGCCGTGATTCCAAAGAACAAAGGCATAAGCAGTAATATATTCTGGATGAAAATCCTGCCTCTTGGCTCTGTGGGATTAATCTGATTTGTACAGCACGTTTAAAGCACTTCACCCAGTTGAGGGAAAATGCCCCTCATGGTGTTGTGTTTCACTGTGGTAAAGGGTCATGGGCAGCTGCTCCCTGCTCTGCCTGGGTTTGGGTTTGACTTTACCTTCATTGCTGCCCATGTCAGCCTTGGGTTAGTGGAGGCTGGAGTAGTTTCAGGTCTGATTAAAACTCCAGTTTTCAGGGTGTGTGGTGCAGAGAAAAGCCAAATTGCTTTCATGGTGCTGCTTTGAAAGCAGCTTTGCCATTAGTGTGTGTTTCTAGCTTACTGTTCTGCTGTAGCCAGTTGTGATCACTTATCAGGTAGTGTAACAACCCCGTCACAAAACCCCTTAACTTGATCTGTTTTGATCTGTTCTGCAGTGAGAGGATTATATTTCTGACCATAGCTTTTTAATGACAGTGTCATTGTGGATGCACTGAAGCCACATAATTCTCTACTGCCACTCCCTGCAAAACAAAAAACTTCCTATTTTGAAGATTTTTAATTTGAAGGCTATTCTTTCCTTTGCTGTTCTGCTTCTGTAAGCCCCAAACTTTGGTGCTGCTCATGTCACACCTGGGACATGGTGAGGCAGCTGGGGTTTCTCAGGCTGCACCTTGGCTGTCCTGTGAGGACTTCCTGCAGTAGCTGAGGACTACAATCCCCAATTATTGTAGCTCATGACTACAATCCCCAATTATTGTAATTCCTTCTTAGCAGGTTTTACAAGCTGGCATTACTGCTGCTGGCAGGCAGTTCAGTGTGCAGCACTGTTTGCAGCACTCGTGCTGTGCTGGGTTTGCTTCCCATTCACTTCCTTGGTGGCCTGGAGTGCTGAATTAACTTTGAGCTGTCCCAGCTGCTCTTACCAATAATGAGTGGCTGCTTCAGATGGTCTTTGAGATTAATTTAATGCATATTTAAAAATCTGTAAGAAAATACATAATGACTCCTGATAGAATTTTTTTTGTGGCATTGTTATTTATTTAAAGGTATAAAATGAATTGCACAAGCTGCCCCAGAATTGCCTTAAGTGCTTATTTGAACAATGTGCATTTTAATACAAGTGAGTCTAAAATGACACATTCAGTAAAAGCTTGTAGAGCACAGTTATGGATTAAAGAATAAAAGATAGTTGAGGGCAACAGCATCAGAAAAATAGGTTGGGTCATGCTTGAGAACAGTTTGAACCTGAGCAGGTGAGAGGGTGAGTGCACTTCAGCTGAAGAAGCAGAGTAGTATCATTTAGAAGAAGGAAGTGGCATGACCTTAAAATGCATCATTTGTAAGACTGTGTTAAAACAGTGATTCTAGTGCTTGTTCAAAAAGATGTTGAAAAATGGAGAGGATTAAGGGGGGAAATACTTCATGAATGTAAATGTCTGAGTGACCTGTGTTAAGCCAAGACATCAAATAAATTGGTAAGAAAATTAAAGGTTGATTAGGACTTGTCTACAAGTATGATGGGACAGAGATTTCAGGTTTTAGCCATTGAGTTGTATTAAAAAAAAAAAACACACAGTGTATTTGAACAGGAAAAAATCAGGCAGCAATAAATTTTCACATTTTCCTAGTGAAAAGTAATTGACTCATTCTTCCTGTGGTGTTGGGTAATTCAGTGTAGTCTTACTTGTTTCTATCAAAATTGCACAGCTCAGATAAGCACCTTTTGGTTCAAACCTGAGCTCTGGGTCTGATATAGAAAGTATTGGAGATTCTAAGCCATTTATTATGGTACTAAAACAGGAATTTTCCTTAAAAGTTAGGTAGGACTTACCAGTTTATCAAATAATACGTTGGCTGTTGGCAGAACCCCCAAATTTATTTATTTTTATTTATTTTTTATTTATTTTATTTATTTTATTTATTTTATTTATTTTATTTATTTTATTTTATTTATTAATGTATTTATTTATTTATATCCCAGGTCATCTGCTCATACACCTTAGATCACAGTTCTTGGATTTAAAAACAGTAACTAATAATTTGCAGGCACATTCTATGTGCCTCCTTTTTCAGTGTTTTTGATGCATGTTTTTAATACAATTTGTTTGCTGCCAGTGCCTCTCCTTAGGTCCTGCATCTTGTTTAATGCCTGAGCTGTCATTTCAGGTGTCTGAAAAGCAGGAGGTGCACACAGAGCACTTGTAAATAACAATACCCAACTAATCTAGTACACTGATTTAAGAGCCTTAAGGCAAAACACTGCCCTGAGGGCTCAGAAAGGTGATAGACAGGTGTGTATAATACCAGAAATTCCCCCTCATGTATGTTTTAGCAAGCCCTGTAAAACATGGATTTTTAACAAGGGATTTAATCTCTCCTTCCAGCTGCTAGCTGCAGTTTCCTTTGATGTTTTTGCTCTCCTGCCCTCTGTTGTTTTTTCTTATTTATTCCATCACTTTTCTATAGCTCAGATTCCTTCAGGCTGTGTCTGAATGTGCCTTGCTGTGGGCAGAGAAGGCAAAAGAAGAAAGCCATTTTTTTGCCCCCTCAGGCTACTGCTTTGATTTTCCAAAGTTGTTGGGAGGCAGTTCCTGTGTGCCTGCAGAAGGGTCAGTGATCTGTGTCATGTCTTTTCAGGCAGCACAGCTCAGCTGGGTGGATTTCTGGTTTGATGAGGGGAAGGATGAGCTCGTGCAGTCCTTGCCTTTCTGACTAGGTGGAATGTGCAGCTCTGGTCCAAGGGGGAAGCTGAGCTCCAGGCTGGGAACATCTTCCTGCTTTGTTTCCAACCTGCTCAGCAGCTAGCTTAATAACAACACTAATACTAATAATTTCTGTGAGGCATGATCATGAAATAATAGAACAGTTTGGTTTGGGAGGGACCTTTTACAGGCATCCAGCCCAACCCTCCTGCAGTGAGCTGGGTCATCTTCAACTCAGCTTGCTGAAAGCCCTGTCCAACCTGGCCTTAAATATTTCCAGGGATGGGGCAGCCACAGCTTCTCTGGGCACCCTTTTCCAGTGTTTTATCACCCTCATTGTTAAAACTGTTCTTACATCTAATCTAACTGGACCCTGCTGCATTTCAAGCCATTCCTCTTGTTCAGTGGTGCCCCAGAGCAGCTGGGAACAGTTGCCCAAACACAACAGGGGATGTGGCAGGAGCTGGGAGCAGGCTGTTCACCTCAGGCCCGTGCAAGAATCAGGCTTCCTGCAAGGAGTTTGCAGGGTTTGGTGTCTTTTCCTGTGAATTGAGAATGGACTGAGGGGGCTGCAGGTGTTCCAGGTGTCAGTCACAGCGATGGAGCAGTGCAAGAATTGAGCTCTGATCACTCCCACTGTGATGTTTGGTGAATAAATTCCATTGTAAAGGGGTAGGATCATGTTGGAGTAATGTTTGTAATTGAGCCTTTGTCAGTTCCCTGCCATTGTTATTTTTGTAATACAGAACTTTGCTAGCATTATCCTGATGCTAAAATTCACATTTTCTGCCCTGCTGTGTGAGTACCTTTTACTCCCATGCTGTAACACAAATTGTCTGATTTGCAGCATGGGAAGAGCTTTCTCCTGCATCACCAGCAGTGTTGGTGAAGACCAAGCTCTAGGTAATGGCAGCAAGGAAACTTGAGGGAGGTGGGGCTAATGCAGACCAGTTGTCAGTGTTCCATTTCTGTAGCACAGCCAATATTACTATCATTTTATAAAATCTCTCCCTGCATCTGTTTTGTGGCGAGTTATCTATTCATCTTTCATTATTTGTGTTTATCCTATATGACTTTGGAAGCTGTGCCATTATTAGATGTTTGGACTGGCTGCAACTTACTGGAGCTATTTTGGCAACAGAGCTCCATTAAACTATTCTTAAAATATATAAATACTCTTTCTTTTTATAGTCCAATATTAATTCTGAGTCTGTTTTCTCTTACGAATATTTTCATAATATCATCTACATAAGTAAGCTGTACTTGATTTCTTTTATAATCCATGATCTGTTTGGTTTCAACTTATCAAAAAGACCAAGTAATGAAAGTAAGATGTTATATTGGAAAGCTTCATCTTTTTTTTTAAATATTTATAAATGTGAAGTTCAGCTCATGCAGTATTTAGATTCATTATGAAAGAAGTACTGTGGAATTTCAGAATAAATATGGGGGGAAAGTCACTTGAAACATTCAGACTTACTAACATAAAAGAAGTCACTTAAATGGAAACCATGGTGCTATGTTTTATATTTGATTTATGGTTAACAAACTGTAATACTTTAAGCTATGTAGATAGCAGTTCATGTTTACAAGACTGCCAGTTGGATTGCAGTACAAGTACATCACTCTCTTGGTTTCAGAATCCACCTAATGCCCTTTGAAAGCCAGGATTCCAAGATTAAAGCATTTTATGTTCCCCTTAAGCTGGCTGGATTCTCCCCATCAGCCCTTGTTTATGGGGCAGGGCTGTGTTTTGTCACCTGCACAGAAGGGGGGGGTTCTCATGTCCAGAGTAGTCTCTTGGAGCTGCATTTCTGCTTTTTCTGCTCCTCTCCATTTGAAGTGGGGGCATCTTGCTCATAGGGAGATGCATTTTTTGAACCCAGTTTCAGTGTGGTTTTCCTGTTTGCAGTGAAGATTTGCTGTGCAGGGAATGCTTTTCCAGTCTCTCCTTTGTCTGGTATCTGTGAGGAAAGGAGGAAAAAAGACCTTATAAACTTCCCAACCCAAACCTTGTGCTTTTGTCCCTTCTCCACATCCTTTGACACCTCCACCAGGCATGAGGTGTATCCCCAGCTGGAATTAGCAGGATCAGCTGGCTGGTGGGTGCCTGCCCTGACCTCCCACCAAGGCAAGACACAATAGCCAGCCTTGTCCCAGGAGGCTCATTACTCATCCCTCTGCTTATTTTCATGAAATATGTAAGAATTCCAAGATCTTTAAATTCTAGTTGCTCTTAAATTTGATAAAGTTGCCTGCTGTTTCCAGGAGTTGTTAGAAAGGAAATTATTATGTCCAGTATGGACAGGACAGTGTCACTGTGTAAGGCTGGGTTATTTAGGCTAAAAATCAGAGTCCATCATCTTGAGAGACAGCATGAATTCCTACCTGCAGTTGCATAAAAGATCTTGCACAGACTGAGCACTTTTTTTTTTTTTTTTGAGTATTGACTTAAAGTTTAGAAATTAAGTAGTCTTTGATGTGTTGGGGAGATGGTTTGTTTCTTTCCTATGAAAGCAGTGATTAATCCAGGACTAATTCCTGTGAACAAATGTTGTGGTTTTGCTGTTGTGTTTACCCTCATCTGTCTTTTGTTGCAGATAAGGTAGAAGATTAGTTAAAGTTTAGGTCAATTTTTACCTAAGTTCTGAAGAAAATGGTCCTGTTATTCTTTTACTAACATTCTTCCATTATCTTCTGTGCTCATTGATCAGAGCTAATGAGATTTTAATGGAGTTATTTATGGCTTCTCCCTCTTACTATAAAAGTGTATAATAAACTGAGCATGTGAAAATGTTGGATGGTGCTGTTTGTTTTTGTCTCTGTTAATTGTATGACCTCTTCTGTGATTCTTTCAGATCTCCTAAGCCAGGTAGGGTATGATAAGCTAATCAAGGCTAGGAAGACATTTAGTAGATGCTACTTATTCATATTTGTGAAGATTATAAAATATTTTCTGTGCTCTTCTGTGCCATTTTTGTTCAGGTGCTATGTGTATTTTTCAGTTCATGCCTTTAACTTCATGGTAGTATTGTGCTTTGAGTTTTAGCCTGAAAAGAATAGTTGTGTTCCCAGATATGGAGGAAATAAAATCTGTGCACAGATTGCCCAAACTTGTGGGGAATTGGGTAAAAGTGTGTAATGAGGTACTTTAGCAATAAAAACAGTGTAAAGTTAGTTGTTGTCATGGTCTGTAATACAGCAGTGTGCATGCCAGGCAAAGTGGGTGGCACTATTAACACCAAGATTACTTTCTGCTCAGAATTTCCTTTGGAACTTCTTTGGAGTATTTTTGTTCCTTGATCTTGAACTGGCTTTTTCAAAGCTATTTCACTATGATTGGAGGTCACTGACTAGTGTATAATTGAAGCACTCATTATAAATAACCTTGAAAGTGAAATAATAAATGGTGAAATATGTGAGATGCTATAAAACACACTCTAAAAGATGTAATTGAGCCTTACTCTCTTGTCTCCAGGCAGATTCTGAGGCTCAAGTTCTTTTGTAACCCATGACTTTTTAAAGAGTGGTTTGGGCAAATGGATGGTGCCTTTAGTGTGATGAGTTTCTTATTACTGCACCTAAATGTCCATTTGTAAGGGTTCTTTTCCTGAACTGGAGGGGTTTTGTGATCTAACCTCATTGTTGGGCCATTTATGCAATTTTGTGCCTGTTGACTTGAGCTGTTTCTGCATTAATGAGTTCTGCTTTAGTATTCAACACCATCATTGTTATTGCTCCTGTGTCTTACCAGTCAGAGCTGATCAAACCTAGACTCTTTCATGTCTTGAATATTTTATTAAAATCAAATTGTCTGTCAATTCTGTATGGTAAGAATTCAATGTTTTTTTTTTTTTTTTTTGGTCTTTTTTTTCCCCAAGCTGCCTCAAAGTGCATATCAGGTGTGGAGGGATGTTTCTCATTGTTAATTGCCTTTCTGAAGGAATCATGCTGCTTTTGGGCTAAACCCCTGAAGTTTAAGTTCTGTCACAGCCATTTGAGAATGTGCCTTTCTTCTGCTTTATCCTCCACCCCTGGCTCTCAGAATATGCTGATCAGTGACCAGGGTGATCTTGGTTATCAGCTTCAAGCTTTCCCCAAAATCACCAGTTTGGTTGCTCCAGTAGCTGTTTGGGACTAGATAGAAGCTGCATCTGAATTTTAGAGCAAAGAGCAATTTATTTTCTTCTTGATGGACTAGTCAAGTGCTTTGCCAGCTGTGTCATTCTTGTATGAACTCACTTTCTTATCTTCTGCTTTTGTGTTTGGCTGTAACTTGCTGATCCTTCTGCTTTGGGAGAACTAGGGCTGTAGACTTAACTGCCATAGGGATATGAATTTCCAAAAGGATTGTGACAGAGTTCCATGGGGAGTTCATCTGGCATTATCTGGAGACTGGACATTGAACAATGTCTCTTCATCCTCCTGATGTGTGGGCAGATCAAGTTGGGCTGGAAGACAGTGGTGGATGGAATCCAGCAAGGACCACTGTGGGCAGGGGGAAAATGTGACCATCTGAAGGGTGTGGAGAGCCTGTCCCTTTGCAGGTGCCCTTTTGTTCACTAGTGACAGACCCTGCAGAAACACCAGTGATGTCCTATTGCAGCCTGTCCTCAGCCAGTCTGGTGGCAAGGAGAAAATGTCATTATTCATTGTAGTTTAACTGACATTTCAATGTCTCTCAGGTAGTAAATTTGCACACTCTCTGTATCTGAACTGCTGAGACTCTGGGATAGTATCTGGTGATGTCTGAGATAATATTAACTCTAGAATTGTCTTAATAATTGCAGTGCCTCTGGCTAAATGAATAATTGTGGGAAATTGTAAGCAGTGCTGCCAGGTATGTAATTTGGAACACATTAAAAGTGGGGTTACTGGTCTGGTTGTATTACTTGGTATCTTATCTGTTTTATCAGAGAAAGAGGCTGTCTGTGAAACTTTCTCTCCTAGGTCTGAGTTTTGCCAGGCCTTGTGGAGAAAGGTAGTGTAAATACAGCCTGCTGCTTTCTCTTTAAACTTCTTGTATGTTAAAGATATAAAATTAAGGCTCTTGTGATGCAGCAGACAGGAAGCCTTGTGCTTAATGCAGCAGCTTTACTGCGAGATGGATCCCGTGTGTCCAGAGCTCCTGCTGAGTGGAGATAAGTTAAATAAGTGCCCTTTGTGTGTGTGTCAGCCCTGCTGAGTGGCACAGCACGCTGCTGGTTTGTGTTTGGCTGCATCCTGAGGAGCTGCAGGCCCAGCAGGGCTGGCTGCTGGCAGGGACACAGCCCCGCTCGAACCCGGCCCAGGGCACGTCTGCGCTTGAGTCTCTGCTGCTCTGAGACTTGTTTATCTTGCCTGCAAGGCTTAAAGTAATTAATGTAAAGTGTTCCACACTCTCAAACAGGGCTCATCAGCCTGTGGGGCTGAGTCCTGCCAGCATGGAGCACTGATTCCCACTGGAACGCTGAGTGAGCCCTAACCACGTGTGAGCAACATCATTTTTAATGAATTCCAAGATGAGTTAGGTCTGCAGGCTGGCCAGCAGAGCTGCTGTCAGGGTTTGTGATACTGAGGGTCCTGTGCTTGGTTCCTTTCCAGCTGTGCTGGGGCAGGAGCAGCTTGATGTGCCCTGGCAGCTCTGAGCTGTCACTTGGCCAGGACTGAGCCAGGGGAGATAGCAGGGAGGCTCTGCTGGGTTGTGCTGTGTCTTACACCTTGTTTACACAGAACTTCAGAACAGGAGATGTTTGTATACATCTGTGAATGCAAAGCCAAATTGATGGGCCAGTAGAAATAATCCTTCTATTATTTACAAAAACAAAAGCAAGCTGGAGCTTGTGCCTGTGCAGGAAAAGTCACTTTGTGTTCCACAGTAGGATGTTACTGACTCCAGCTTTGGGATGCTGTGCTGCCAGTGTGAATCTCTGATGGAACCATGGGATGGTTTGGGTTGGAAGGAATCTTAAGATCAGCCAGTTTCAGCCAGGGACACCTTCCACTGTCCCAGGATGCTCCAAACCCCAGTGTCCAACCTGACCTTGGCTCCAGGGACAGCCACAGCAGTGCTGGGCAGTGACATTCACTCCCATGTTTGCAAATAATCCCCAGAGTGTTTTAGATCTGTAATTGCCCTGCCATGATTGAGTATGCAGTGCCACCACCATTCAGGATGAAGAGCAGACTGCTGATTTTAATATTTTCAACCTCTCTTTGAGTTGTGTGGTCTTTTTAACATAACTGCTAAAACAAGAGTGCTGCATGGAAGGGAAGTACCAGGCAGATGGGAAGGTCTGAGCTATTAACACTCTTTCTTTAAACATTTTCTTATGTAGTGTGCTGACTGATGGACATAGTATACAGAAGCATAATTATTTTTTTCTTCATCATTTGGGAAAAAGAGGATTTTGTGGCTGGATGTGCTCCCCACCCAAATCCTGCATTTGTTTTTTACTGTCAGTGACTGGGTTGTTTTTTGCCTTCCCTACCAGCTTATGTGAAATCTTCCTTGGAAACAATCAAATCCCTGATGTCTGTCTGCAGTGAGACTTTTTCCTCATAGCTCTATGTTCTGGAGATAACAGCTATCGTGACTCTTCAGATCCTGGTGCTTTCTGTACTCCCTGGAACAAGCACAACTGGAGCTTGTGGGAATTTGGCTTTACCTGGAGTTGTGTCCTGCTCTGCTCCCACCCTGGTTGTCACTCGTGTCCCAGTCCTGCAGTCAGTCCCATCACCATCTCTTCTGCTCATGCTGGCACAGGTGGCCTTTGCTGTAAACCTCTAATGGTTTCCCTTTCCTGTTGCCATAATCCTCTTTCTTCTCAGAGTTCTATCCATCTCCCTTTATTTGTGAAATCTCCTTTGATTCTTTGTTCTTTTCAGCCCAGTTTTACTCCTTTATAATCTATGATCTATAGAACAAGATTTTTTTTTTCTTCTTCTAGCACCTGAAGAAACTCTCCTGTGCCTAGACAAGATTACTGTAGTTCTGTCTTGGAATTTTAATTCCAGACTTCATGGACAAGCCCCGAGATGCTTCTCTTATCTGTTCCTCAAAGCTATGCATTAAACAAAACATGCATCTGATCAGTTTAACCTGTAATTAAACATTTTCCTTAAGCAACTGACATTGTGATAACTAATAATTATCATGTGTAGCACCTTTAAAACCTATTATGCATGTTTATGTAAGAACACTATTACCATAATAATAAGATATCATTACCACAAATGTGCATGCTGAATGAGCATGTCTTAAAGTAATCATGGATTCCATTAATCATACTTGAAAAATTAAAGTATTTGCTGTCTAATCTCTCAAACACCACTCCAAAGATTTTGGAAACAGCAGGGCCTGTTTACTGCAGGTCTCTCTACACAAGATCTCATTTTTGGTGTCTCATTTTTGTTTTCCTGAGTTGTTGCTTATC
This sequence comes from Muscicapa striata striata, assembly GCA_030060385.1. Taxonomy (NCBI): domain Eukaryota; kingdom Metazoa; phylum Chordata; class Aves; order Passeriformes; family Muscicapidae; genus Muscicapa; species Muscicapa striata. Next base: position 5,421,821 of record JAREIS010000002.1, on the reverse strand, counting down.
TTTCACCTTGGGAAACCATCAGCTCAGAGAGCCACCTTCTCCTTTTGAAAGCATTTCCATGGTGATTTTTTAGTCTGTTTGCCTTCTTTTTTGTCCAGGGAGTGCTGCCACCTTTTCTTAAGGCTGATGTGAAATGAACTCCTGAAACTTGGTTCTCTTTCAAATTAGATAATTTTGTTAAAGAAGATGAACTGATGTCTTCTTATTGTAATTCTCTTAGTTGCACAGGGGCAGAAAAGAAACAACTTTGTTCTTCAAGTGTCCTTTGCTGTTTTTTTAATACAAGATTGCAGAGTTGGGGACTGGAATTTTTTGGGTTTATGTATAAAATTGTTAAGAGGTGACAGTTTTGAGTTTGTCTCTCATTGAAAAGTTGAGTTCTGTAGATTCTGATAGAGACTGGATGAGCAGAGTGAAAGTTGGGAAGAAGCATTTGAAATGAGACTTTATTTGTAGAGTCAGAATGTTTGGGGTTGGAAGGGACCTTTAAAGGCCACCTAGTCCAATTCCCCTGCAATGAACAGGGACATCAAATATCTGATGTGGCCAAGAGTTGAAAAAACAACTTACTGCTTTAGGCAAAAACAACTTACTGCTTTTATGTTGCATTTAATTCTTAGCTTTAGATTTGAAAATTCTAGAAATGTAAATTGTTTTCTGTTGCTTTACTTCTGGGAAAGTTATTTCTCAGTTTCCTAGTCTGTGGGTTGAACTAAGGAAGTCTAGTGTGTTTTATTCAAAGTTTCTAAAGCATTTAAATGTTGTACTGTCTGTAAAATGTGTAAGAAGCTGCACTGAATTTCCCTTCCCCCACTTAAAAAATACAATTCCTTTAGGAGCAAAAAAAAAAAAAAAAAGTGGAAGCATCTATGTTATACTGAGTAATTATGCCCCATGGGAAATAGAATATAAAGATCTTTAAAATCATTCAAGTGAGAGAACAAGCACTTTAACTTTTGCCTGGCAGGAGCTGTGTATTACATCCCCAGCTCCTTGCTCCAGTGTCAGTGTGTCGTGCCTGCAGGTTCACAGCTCTGGCAGAGGAAATGAAACCCAGTCAGTTACTGCAGGATTTATAGCAGACCTGCTGCTGCAGGAAGTGGTGAAAAGCTGATTGATAGTCTGAGGCAAAACTCCACAACAAGAAGCAGGATGTATGTTTGGGGTTTTATACCCATTTTCCCCTCTGCCCTAACCCCCCTCCATTTCGAGGCGCTCTGTTACTTTTATCTCTATTTATAAATCCATGGTGCCCTTTGCTGGTAAAGCACGTGCTGGCTTCCAGCACTCGAGGAAATGGATGGGGCTGCACCAGAGATTTGAAGCCAATGTGGTGTGTCTGCTTTATTAGGGGCATTTATCTAAATGGTCCTGTTACTCCTGCTGAATTATATTTCAGCTGAATTCCAAGTGAAGGGGGAAGCACATCTGCAGCCAGAGTTCTGAACTTCTCCTGTGATCCTGGCTGCACCAGGCTGGGTGGGAGAGGAGGAGCATGGATCACTAATCAGCCCTATTCTCTTGGTTCATATGCATTTCACAGATATATCTGGGAGGGTAGGGATCCAAAATGATTTTGCTGCACATAAACTTTAGCCAGCCAGGCCTGTGCTGCAGAATGTGGCTGCTAAAGACAGCAAACCTGAGAAGCTTTGTTCTGAAATCTCTTCTCCCTCACTGTGCACTGCTGAAGCATCCAGCAGCAGGATCTTTCAGGAAGATATCCTCAAAGCCTTTCAGTGGGCTATTGTCTAACCTTGTGGGAAAAGTTACCCTAAATAATTGTAATCATGAATCCTTCTGATTTTTTTCCTCCTGTAACATTGACTTTTACAATCAACATTGAAGAAGAAAGTCGTTTGCATATTAAGCAAACGGAAAAAATGTTTAAGAATAATGTTCTTGTTATCAAATGGGAAAGTTCTGCTTGTCAGGTTCAATAACATATCTTGTTCTTTGTTAAAGGTCAAAAAAGTTGGCTGCACTCTGTGAGTCCTTGCAGAACACCACGCTCAGCAAGTCCCACTTGGGGCTGGAGCTGGAGGAGCTGGAAGCAGCAGCAGTGCTGGTACAGGAGGAAGAGAAGGCGTTAAAAGCTGCTGGCACAGTTTCCAAGCAACAGCTGCTTTGCTCCGAGTCGGAGACAAGTGACTCTGAAGAATCCAGCAGCACTTCATCATCTGAGACAGAAGGCTCTGATTCAGATGAGCAGGAGTCCTCGACCAGCGAAGATGGGGAAATAAATTCTTTGCAAGGCACGCTCCAGGAGGAGAGGACAGCTCCACTTATTGACTGTAATGGATTAAGGCAGGGCACAGACACTTCAGCAATGGAGGTCGGTGATGGAAAATCAAAGGTTTCCTTGCAATCTCCAACTCCTCCTGGAAAACTGGTAGAGGAATTAGAAATGCAAATCCACTCTGCAATGAGACTTTCAGAGCAGCCTGAAGGATTGGCTACTGCAGGCTGCATTTCACAGGAACAAGAAGAAAGCCCTGTACCCAAGCCTGACAGATTTTCAGAAGATGCTGCTGGGAAGGGAAATTTCTTGGAGGTGTCTCCCAAACCAAACCCATTGCTTTTTCTCTGCAGCACAAATGAAGATGAAGACTAAAGGACTGTGCAGGAGCACAGTGTGACCCAGAAGCTCACAGCTTGTTCTATAATGAGCTGTCCCAAGGCTGTCCTGTGCTGCACAAAAAATGTTTTTCTTCTTTGTTAGAGGACAAGATTGCTTTGAAAAGAATTGATAGGACTGTGTGCTACTCTCACAGTTAATTTTTATTTTTCTTCAGTTCAACAGAGTCTCATATTTGATTGTGAGAATGTATAATTTCAATAAATGTCTAGAAACTGTTTTCATTAAGCTTTATTCAGTGATAGAATGATGTCCTAATCAAATACAACTGAAATGACTCATTTTAATTTTCTTTAGCTGTTGTGGTTTACTTGAAAAATATCCTCATTATGTTTGTATAAACTTGTTTATGACATTGTACTGTTATTTTTAAATGCTTCATAGCAAACAACTTCAAATAATGGTTGTAAGTTTAGAAGTTTAAATACTGATGGCAAATTATTTAAAATTATATAAATTCTCTATTTTTTTGTACAAAATAAAGGAAATTTCTATGCCATCAATACAAGATCTATGGTTATCTCTTTTGTCTAAGAGATAGAAGTTTATATCTGCAGTTCTTCCATAAGTTCTTTCAGCAGTTTTTTCACATATTCATTATTTTGTGCTGCTTTTGAAATGTTTCTACGTTTCTTCTGTTTGCTGTTTAAAGAACAGAAATCCCAATTATTTAATGTTTCCCTGCAGATGCCCTCAGTTCCACCACAGCAGTGTTAACCAAAGTGAAGGAACAACACCATTTGTGGATCTTGGAACAGGAGCAAGAGCAAACCTGGCCTGGGTAGTCCTGACTTTGTTCGTCTGTCCCGCAGCTTTGACCAACTTATTTATCCTTTTTTGCCCTTAAAATGTTCAAATAATCCAGTCAGGTTAGTACAGTTTGCTGGCTAATTTATGTTACTGAAATCATCTGCTTTTTTTGTTAGCTAATTTCTGCAGGAGGATTGGGGAAGATGGAATGTGGATCACCACGTTTGGCTCAGCAGGGGCACAGATCCAACAGGAGCACCTGATTCACTCCTCTGGAGAAGCAAGTTTTGATTACTTTTCAACCCTTTTTCTATTAAAAAGTGTATAAAAACCCAAAGCTAAAAGACTTACTCTTCACCAGTGCTGTTCCCTGCTGGAAATCAGCAGGTGAGCTCTGTTCCTGCAGCAGAGAGAGCTGCAACCCTCACCTGCCAATATTTTTTATCTTCTTAAATACCTGCTGGTCGTTTAATCAGTCTCTGTGTTCTGTTCCTTGGGGGAGAAACCTTTCCCATCCTGTGTGGCAGGGAGCATTTATTCTTCTAAATGCCAGCAATAAAATCCACACTGGAGCTGCCAAAATCTGAGAGAAGGGGGGAATTCCACTGCAGAAAAAAAAAGAGCAGTGGTCCTGCTCTCCCCAAATTTCAGGGGTGAACTCAGAACTTCTGCAGCTGACCAGGGGCTGGAGAAAACTGTGTAAGATTGTGTTTTCTGGTTGTGGAGCTGATAAGGGATGTTGATTGTTGTGGATTGATTGATTGATGGTGATTTTATGTGACCTCTGTAGGGGTGGGGTGCAAAGTTTTTGCATGTGGGGTGATTGGAATTTCACCTGAGGCTGAACTACCCAGCACACATGGAGTGCTCAGGATGAGCAGTGTCTGTGTGAAAAGGAAGCCTTGCTTCTCCAGGAAGAATGAGACCCTTCTAAAAGAAAAGTGGAGCTTTAATTGAGGCTGAGTCCGTGAAGTATCAACTTGGGAAAACAAAACAAAAAAACAAAACCCCAAACACACACACAAGAAAATCCCAGGAAGTCACATTTATTTAGAGCCTTTATGTAGGCCTTTGCATCCAGGAGTTGGCTGGAAAAGGATGGAGATGTCTTAGGGACATCCTTGTTCATGTAGTACTTTAAAATGAAGGTGTTAAAAGCAACAAGTGAAACACTGGAAACCATCAGAAAGAGTAAAACAGAAGTGGGCTTTGATTTTTATTCCTTTTTCTCACGGGAGCAATGCCACATTTTCCTCTTTCCCCAAATTAAAAATTAGAGGTGAATTGATTAAATATCTTTTTTTCCCCCCTGGCTTTCCTTAACTCCAAACAGATTTGTGAAAAGCTTGTAAAGGCTTTGCTGCACGTCCAAACAAGAAAGCATCGATTAGACTTGATTTACTGCAATAAATGATAAATATGGGCAAGGCATTGATTCAGAGCCCTGAGTGCAGGGGCTGGGTGACCCTCCAGCAGTGCCACAGCTGAGCGTTGTCACAGCCCAGCCGATGGCTCAAGGCTGCAGAAAACAAACAGGGAAACACATGTCAGGCAGATAAATTGCTCTGCTGTTCAGAGCTCTCTGTGGAGGCCATTTGTCTCCGAGATAAGGAAGAATGCACTCCAAAGCCGGGGGGAGATAAGCTGGGAGAAGAAAATGAATGTGGAGCCACTGTGGTGGCACAGGGAGCAGAGGGGTCCCCCCAGCCCGGCTGTCTGCAGGGTGAGCTCCAGGAAAGTGTCTCATGGGCACTTGCAGACCCTTCCCGAGCACTTCAGCAGTGGATGGTATTTATACCTTTACAGCAAACAAACAAATGCTCAGTGCCAGTTGTCTGAGTCAGCCAAGTGTTTCCTGAGCCTGTCTGGATCTGTTCCTCCCCTTTTTCATGGTACGTGGGCTGCAGCCTGTGCTTCTGTGGGCACATGTGAGGCATGATTCTGCATTGACAGCTCTGGGGCTGTAGTATTGTGGGACCCATAAATCATAAAAATGCTATTTTTGTATCATTAGGTTTTAGAGAAGTAACAGTCCTGCTTTGACAAATGCTGAATTTGGTGACCTGACTGAGATCAGATCCAAAATGCATTTTTTAATGTTGTTTTGCATTTCTTTAAATGTTCTCTCATATCACAAGCCACCACACAGCAGCAACTGAGCACAGCTGGTGGCACTGTGAGGATCCTTGGAGACAAAAACAAGATCTGTGTCCCTTAGGTGAGGACTATGTTGGCAGAGCTCTGTGAAGAACAGCTCTGACCCAAGAGCAGCTCATTTCTGTGGAAGAAGTGATAAGCATGAAAAAAGGACAAAAAGTTTCAGGCCTAGAAAGCAGCAAGGTCAGTAGGTGATAATGTGACACCCCAGTGACCCCAGGAGCTCTGTTGTCAGTCCCTCCCTTTAATGTAGATGTGCTCAGGAAGGTCCACAGAAAGGGGAACACAGAAATGGAAAAAAAGAAGTAAAACACAAATCTGACCGTGGAAGTTTCTCTGTCTGCTACTGACTCGTGCAGACTAAGTGTGAGAAACTCCAATCTGCCATTTCTGATGTATTCTTAAATACCTTTTTCCTGTGTATCAGTATCCAAGGGACTCAAGGTGCCTTGGGAGTTGTGCTGCTCACCCACACCAGCTGCAGTCACTGCTCCTCTAAATCCCTGGATATTTGACAAAATGGCCAAAATCAGATCCCAGAAACCTCTTTAAAAATGTAATGTGTCTGAAGGCTTGGCCTCTGTTCCAGTGTGTATCAGTAACTCCCTGAAACACCTCTGAGCCCTCTGTCCAGGGCTCAGCACCACCTGGACAGGACTTTGGTGGCTCTCTGGGACAGGTCCTTGGGGCACAGCTGACTTTGAGCATAAAACCCACTGTGTGTGTGTAAGGCCTGGAAACTCATCCTGGCAGGAGGATCACCTTCCTTGAAGAGCCCAGAAATGGAAAAGCCTCTCACTCATCACTGCTTTGGCTTGTACCCTCTTCTCCATGTAGAGCTCCCCTTCCCGAGTGTTACCCTGCTCCATGAGATCCCATCTCTGCTCACAGGATGTTTGTCCACAGCACACCCACTCTTTATGTCAATTTATTCATTTTATGTTATTTTTTATCTTCTCATTCTGCCGTACGGTGAGGCCTCACCACGTCCTGCTGCTGGGGCTGAAGAGGCAGAGCAGAGGAGCTGCTGAGCAGGGAGCCAGAGCTGCCCTTACACAGAGCTGTGCCTGGGGACAGGCAGGAGGAGAGGGCTCAGAGCACTTCAGTCAGGAGCCAGCAGCTGGGAGTGCTGGCCCCTGGCTGCTGCTGGCATCCTGAACCCCCGTGGTGCTCTTGGCTGGAGGCAGCGCTGGGGTGGGTGCCTGTGAGCATCCCTCTCTCTAATTATGGATGTGTGAGGGATTCGGGAGTGCAGCTCATCAGTGGTAATGAGATGTTTAAAGCATAAATCAACAGAACATCAAGATGAGACCGAGTTCCCCTCAGCTGTGCCCAAACAATCCAGGTGAGTGACCTGCTGGCTGCACCCCACCTGCCAGGGCTGTCATGACATCCCATCTCCCACCCGCAATTTTTGGCAATTACAGAAATGTCCCATTCCCCGCAGTAAATAAATAGGGATCCGTGTTTTGCCTTGATGTAACTCCACCTCCTCTAATATGCTGCATTGTCCATTGATTTGCCTAATTATGTGTATTACAACTGCACGAGGCGCCGGGGAGCAGCAGGGGTCCGTGCTGGGAGAGGAGGAGGGCGATTGCTCCATCTGTTCTCCGAGCTGCCGGCAGCGCGCTGGGGAAGGGAGGGAAGGGAGGAATTACCATTTACCAATTCGTGCAGGTGCCTCTGGAAGGGGAATCCCACCGCCAGGTGCTGGCAGGCGGTTCTCCTGAGCTCCCCACCTGCTTAATTACCCTACAGCGAGCCTTCCATCTCCAATTAAAGCCGGCAATGCTACTGGAGCCTTGAAAAAAACGGGGAGCGTGGCAGGGCTTCATCCATCTCACTGCAGACACCTGCATCTCCCATCCCGCAAGATCCATGCCCCATTCGGCCGAATTTAACAGCACTTACCTGGGATTAGGTGATTAATTTTAAAATCTGAATGTAGGAGTGCAGCAGACAAGGTGAAAGCATCCGAGCTGTGAATCTGGGTTCCGGTGATATGACAAAAAAAGCAAGTGTGGTGCTTTGTGCTGTGGATTTAGGAAGTTGCTCAGGACTGTGGAGTGCAGGGAGATGCAGGAGAGCAGGGCATGAGCTGTCATCGTTTCTGTCCCGCACAAGGAGCTTTATTCCTCCCCAGCTGCCTCTCCTGTCACGGTCCTGATGGATCAGGGCTGGCAGCAGGGCAATGTGCTGCTGGCTCTCCTGCTGCTTCCTGCTGCTGCCAGCAGGAAACTCAGCAAATCAGGCTCAAATCCGGCTGGAAATTACCTGAGGGATAAAACCTGCCCAGAACCTGTTGTGTGCAAGGCACAGGGACTGTAACATCCTGGGAATAGCACACCTGGAGGGAGAACACTGTCACAGTTAAAGTGGTGGAGTGTATCCTGTGGTGTTTTAAACTGCCTTGGCAGGTTTTTGTGGGTTCTGCCCAGCAGGGCAGTGCTGTGAGGAGCTGCACACAGTCTGTGCAGGCTTGGCTGTGTCCAGGTGATGCTGCAGGGTGGGAGGATCCCAGCCCCATCCACAGGGGCTGCATCAGAGAGCTCAAAGGGTGTCAGGTACAGGAGCTGTGGAACTGACCCGAGCTGCCTGGCAGTGCTCCAGTCCTTTATCCAGTGTGAAGGATTAGACAAGGATTTGGCACAGGGCACCAGTGCAAAGTTGCCTTTTACCTTCAGATGACTGGCAGCAAACCCCATCAGCCTCGGTGGTGGAGGCTCTCAGAGAGCAGGGGGAATAGCAGGGGAATAGCACTGCCTAAAAATCGGGATAAATCTCTATTCCAAGAAGATACTGGTGCTAACATGATTATGCTCTGATCTGCTGAAGGTTTGAGCTATGAATAATTGAAGTGATATGCCTTTCCTGAATCTATTTATTGCACAGCAGGTTTGGACAATGCTGTCAGGCACAGGGTGGGACTCTTGGGGTGTCCTGAGCAGGGACAGGAGCTGTATTTGGATGAACTGTACAGGTCCCTTCCAACTCAGGATATTCCAGGATTCTGATAGCTGAAACAGCTGGTTGAGCCTTAATACCTGCTCTTAATGACCCTAATGGAAAGTCCTAAATCACACTTTGATTATAAACTGCAAAGCTGCTGGGTGTCAGTGCAAAGCCAGCTCTGGCGTGTGTGTGTTAATCAATTTGCTTTTCAGAGTGGCTAAAAGCAGGAGCCTGAGGAGCTCCCCCTGCGAGGTGATTTCCCTGGATGCTGCTCCTTGTGCTAATGGTATCCTCTCACCAGAGAAAACATCCCACTCCAGAGCTGAAGTGGTTGGCAGGAGCTGTAATTAAGGTGTGAAGAGACTTTCCACACAAGAACCTGCCTTCAGTGTTGGGCTCCTCACTACAGACCAGAGACTTTCACACATGGGCTTGGAAGCCTGTTTGTATTCTTGCTATTCTGTTTGGATTGCTAATCCTCCAATTTTCACCTTAAATCCCTTAAAATAAAACAAGAGCAGAAATGTTATCACACTGATTTGCAGTAATAAGTGTAGGAGAGCAAAATATTTATAATATAAATATTTATAATACAAGTATTTCTGGATCCAACTTTATCAAAACCTCTTCCTCAAACTGCAATTAATATATTTTTTTAAATGCTGCTAGTTGCTAGAACAGTAATTCCAAGGCTTAGAAATATGGTTTAGATATTTTTTCTTAAAGAATTGTTGGCTTTATTAATTAAGTAGAGATTTATAAGGGGAAAAGAGAAGCTAAAGAAAATAGTGATGTATTAGCTCAGTAGGAGAAGTGATTCAATGTGAGGAAAGTCACAGACCAGCCCATTAAGAGCATCTGTTGGATTTTGGTGAGCCATGGGAAGGTGTTTTCATTGATAATGTGAAGCAGAGCCTGGTGCAGGTGTCAGTGCCCATGGGAATGCCCAGCCCCGGGCCTGTGGCTGCTCAGGGATCCACATCCTCCTCCCAATGGCCCTGCAGAAAGGGCTGGAGCTGCTCTATCAGCTTTTCCTGGCTGCTTTAAAACAGCCCCGAGTTCCTTGATTTAACCTGGGTATTTCCACTGGATCCCACTCCAGGCTCAATGAGGGAGGAGGATGGGTAATTTTGACTCATTACTCTGCTTTCTTGAGTGACCAAGGGCACCTCCCTTTCACTCCTGGCACCCCACATCCCTTAAGATTCCAGCAGTAAAACTCCCTTGCCAGGCAGTGACGCTCCCCAGTCACAAGCAGCAAAGAGGTGAAATCTGTACTCATATTCCATTTTTCTCTTCAATTTACATTTTGCTGGCAAATTCCAGAGATTACAGGTTAATCAATGGTGCAGAGAAGCTGGGTGACCTGACATAACTGGGCCTGAGTGCTGGAGCAAAGCAGTGGCAGCTCCAAGCTGCCAGGGCCCTGCTGGGATGCCAAAATCAGAGGATGTTTTATAGATCAGGGATGAGTGGCAGGGCAGGGAAAGCACAAACACCCGGAGACATGCCAGGCTGGGAGTGTGCCCCTGGCTTTACACACACAATTACAGGCTGTGTGGGGAGCAGTGGGAGCTCCAGGGAGGCTTTAAGCTGGTGGAACATGTACAGGGGAAGGCAGGAGGAGAAACCCAAACCTGCCAAACGTGGTCCCGCCTGGATCCCTCCACGGTGTGACACCACTCTGGGGAGCTGATGGTGCTGCTGAGCCCAACCCATCCCAAAGATGCCACAAGAAGTGCTGTGGAGGCTCTGTGCTCAGCCACAGGACATGCCATGAGCCCACAGGCTGCATTCCCTGAGCTCCACCACTCCCAGGATTGGATGGAATTTCTGGGTGCTGCCATGTGCTGGAGGAAATCCCCTTGTGAGGACAAGGACAGGAGAGTCCTTTGCTTTTCAAACTCTGCTGCTGTTCTGTCCTGAGCTTGACTTTGTGTCCTTCCAGCCTGGCACAGCAGAGTCCATGGAGAAAGAGGCTGGGAGCTTGGCCAGAGGTGAGACCAAAGCTTTCCTGGCCTCTTCCCTCGCTGTGAGTTTGCATCTTGCTTTGGGGAATACAGGCAGGGAAAAATGGACACGTCTGGATTAAAAATAAACTTCCATCAGCTCCACGAGGCTCCGCGGTGCCCAGCATGTCCTCTGCCCGCTGGGGTGGGGTGGGAAATCAAAACCTGGAGATTTCACAGGCGGCAGAAGAGCTCCATGCAAAACACACGGCACAACTCGAGGAAAAACGCCTGCAAGTCGCCAGCTTGAATTTTCACTCCACCCCAGTCCAAAACCAGCCCCTGGCAATTCTTTGCTGGCTGAGATTAATCCGTGGGCGTCTTTAATCTCAAATGCTAAAGCGGAGCAGAGTTTCAGTCTGTGCAAGCCCGCCCGCCTGCGCCGCGAGTTTCTGATTCTCTTTTTCCGTTACTTTTTCCCTATTGCTACAACAATTAATTAAGAACGGTTCTGCTGAACCCTGTTGATTCATTTGGCACTTGGAAGCTTAATGAGGTGTGAACCTGCAGACTGCGGCATCGGTGTAGCTGACACGGTAATTTATATCAATTGCTGTGATTAGTCCAGCTCCTCAATCACCGCGTTGTTTCTCGCAGCAATCTGTCACAGCCCGGACACAGGGGGGACCTCAGGGCTGGGTTTCTCTTACACTGCAGGCAATGTTCTCGAGGTGCTGCTAACAAGGAAAATACAACTCATGGGATGCTGTGAGAAAAGCAAAGCACAAATTGCTTTGGTAATAGCATGAACTTTTCTCTCTTGAGATGACTGAGATGCTGCCCTGGTTTGCATTAGGGCAGCTGGGGGTTGGGGTGCAGGTACCTGCCCCAGCAGCTTTTTGGGAGGCTGTTCTTTCAAGGTCATAAGGTCTTGTTGCTTCAGCCTGTCGGGAGCTGGCTGTGAAAATCACGCTGTGGGTTGCCGTGTTTGCTGTGCCGTGACCAGATTATTCATCAGGAACTTGAACTTCTGCAAATTCAGCCCAGGGCCGTTGGAGCCACCCCGGATCTCTTTGCCCATAACCCCCAAAATGGGGTCGGGTAGAGCACAGCAAGGGCTGGGTGACCTCTCTGCAGTCACATCCCCCAATTGTGTCCTTGTGTTCCATTAACTTCCACATTCTAACAAAAATCGTGGGATCACGGAATGGGTTGGAAGGAATCCTAAAATCCATCCTGTTCTATCTCTGCTGGGACAGAGACAGGCAGGGACACCTCCCACTGTCCCAGGCTGCTCCAAGTCACATCCAGCCTGGCCTTGGACACTTCCAGGGATCCAGGGGCAGCCACAGCTGCTCTGGCACCCTGTGCCAGGGCCTGCCCACTTTTACAGGGAAGAATTTCTTCTTAGTGTCTAATCTGCCCTCCATCAGGTTGTCACTACAACCTTTGTGAACCCTCTCCAGCCTTTTAAGCCCCTACAATTACACAAATGCAACTGTTCTGAGTTTTGGAAACAGCTCAGTGTTGAGGCAGAACAAGAAAGAGAAGTTCAGCTTCTTTAGCACTCAGTGCAAAAATTTTTTGGAAGTGAAAGGTCAGCTCTGGAGTATTGGGGCAGATTTCCAGGTGGGACTTCAGGACACTGTAGGGTACCTGCCTCTGTTTCCCTCTTGGGGCTGGATGAACAGAAGGGATACAATCCTTGTCCTTATCCAGGTGTGCCTCCTCCCCACCCTGGTTCTTGAAAGGAATTTAACTCCCTTTTGGCAGCCTGTGTTCAGCAGAGCCACAACTTAAATCATCATCTCTGCTCTCTAAAAATATCTGCTTTATGGGTGGAAGGTGCAGTGCCTGCTGCTGCATCACCTCCAGGTATCCCTGCCTTGTTTGTTGTGTGAGGATGATGCCCTGTGGGCCCCAGTGCCACATCCAGGCTGGGGACAAGGGCACAGAGTGGCTTGGTGGCAGCTGCTGAGGCAGAGGAGCGTGGAGCACAGCGGGACACAGGAGCAGGGCTGTAAATCAGCCCTGCTGATGGGCAGTGCTTTAAATCAGCCTAATTGGGTTGGTGTGGTTTCAATGGAGCTGGTGCTACTTCTGTTTATTTTATGCCTGGTTAATGGGAAAATAAACAAACCACCCCCCCTGAACTGAAACCAGAGATGGGAGAAACTGAGCTACACCAAAATAAACCCTCTTTGAATTATTCCCTTAAGCTGGGGTCTCTAAACGGGAGAAATGGATACATGAATAAATCTTAAAAGCTGAACAGTAAAGGTAAAGATCTTTTTAATGTTCACAGAACCAGCAGGAAATCTTTAAGTTGATTTTTCTGGAAAAAGAAAATTCTGCATATGCAATGTTAACGCTTTTAAACTGATCAGTGAGGCACGGGCACATCATTTCTGTACCACTGCAGATGTGTAAACTAATTTTAACACCCTTTCTATTTTCAGCACAGAGTCCTTAGAGTAAGTGAGCGTTTGACCTGTAACCACTGAGAGAAGTGTTCACTTTGGGGCCTATGTGTAGAGAAATATAATTTATTTTAATGATATTTAAGCTAATGAGCTTGGCTAATAGATATTTTTGAAGCCCTTTATAGGGGTTCAGTCATGGGACAACATGCCACTGGGCACAAATGCTCATTTACTCTGCAAAATGTCAGAGAATGGCCCAGCTATTAGTAAAGTGCATTCTGTTTGATTTTTAAGAATATATTTCCATAAATTACTGGCCCTAGAAATGAAATAAATCAGCCAGCCATTCAGTGAAATCTTAAATGTTAATTGAGAGCCGTGGGAGCGGCTGGAGCCAAAGGAGAGAAGGATGTGGGGGATCCCCCTGGCTCAGGGGCTGCCTCACCCCTTGGCCTGACCAACAGGATGTGTTCACCCAGGTCTGGACTCACTTCTGCTGCTGGGGATCCTGGCAAGGCACCTGCCCATGGCTGGGCCACTGTGCTGCCACCCTGGGTGCCACCCCTGAGCAGGCTGGGGCTGCTCTCCTGGGCAACTTGGACAGCCTGGAAGTGACAACTGAGCCCTGGGGGAGGAGGATTGAGGAACTGTCTGGGGACCAGAAGGGTGATGGCCAAATGAGTCACCTGGTCTGGGTGCAGGCACTTGAATTACACCATGTAATTCAGGCTGGTGAAGGATCAGCTTCTTCCCTTTAGACCTAGTTTGGGGTCAGAATGGTTCCTTATGTGTTCCTTTTTTATTTATTTTGCTCAATGCCAGCTAAACAGTGTTTCCCATTGAGGGAAGATGTTTCTTCCACTGGTACAGTCACATTTTCAGCAGCCCCAGAACTTTGCACATCTGGGCAGGGAAAAACATGTCTGTGATGTCATTTCATCAGGGAACACCAGAAGGGAACAGACCTTGCAAGGTCTATTTTCCTGCCCTCAGGCAGGTTCATCTGTGTCAAAATCATTCCCTAAAGCTGTTTGTTTATTTAACTCCTTCCTGAACTTTGCCAACACTGGAGATCCCAGTGTGTCCCTGCCAGCACTGGCAGAGTTTTGGTTGCAGCCTGTGGTGTGGATGTGTTGTTACACAAGTGCTTCATAACAAGGACAGCCAGTTTCTCTTCTCTCCTTATTAGCAGCAGGGATGTGAAGCTCCTTCATGCCCCAGAACAGCAGCAGCAGAGGGAGGGGGCAAGGGCAGCAATTAAATCTGTCAGTGCTCTCTGTGGGCAAACCCTGAGGCTGCTCAGGACTCTGGATGTGAAACCCCCCATCTCCTTTCCTCTTCCCTCCATCAGGTGAAATGGATTTGTGCTGTGCAATCTCCCAGTCCCACTCCAGGGCTCCTCTCCTCTGGACAGGCTGATCCACAGGTGAAGCTGTGGCACCTGCACATGCCAGCAGCCAGGCTGTGCTGAGCAGATGAAAGATTATAGTGATCAATTTGGTGAGAAGGGAGATTTCTCTCCATCTGTCCACCCTCAAGGCTCTATTTCCTCATAAACCATTCTCTGAGACATCAGGAAAATTGGAGCTGTTCAGAAATGGAGAAGATAGTTAACCCAAAATGAATGAATATCTGACATGCTGCTGGCTCTGGGCAGGGCAGCAGCCAGCAGAGCCCCTGGCTCCTCTGCACCACTCTGCCTTTGCAAAGAGCAAAGTGCCTCAGATCCTCATCTTTTCAGCCAGCATCACTCCTCTCCCAGCTGCTCTGCCCAGCCAGGCACATCCAAACCCTCCTCCCCTCTGCTCAAGGATGCTCAAGGTGCCCCAAACCAGGCAAGAGGAGGGCTGGGATGAAGCCCCCAAACCCCCCAAAGTGAGCTGCTGTGGGAAGTGCTCATTAGCAGAGCCTGGGGCTGACAGGCTGGTCCTGCCTGGCCACCACAATTCCCTCAATTCTCTCGTTTGGAATATGGGCTCTGTGCCCCAGGGCTCTCTGCTCGTTCAGCAATTCCATGTGTGGTGTGGTTTGATTGGTTTGTGGTTCAAGGGAACAGCAAAAGATGAACACACTTTACAGGATCTGTGTCTGTGCAGCTTTCATGTCCTGCTGCTCCAATCCTCCCAGCTTCTTTAGCATTCAGTGCAAAGTTTTTGGAAGTGGGAGGTCAGCTCTGGAGGATTTGGGCAGGTTTCCAGGTGGGACTTCAGGACACTGTAGGGCACCTGCCTCTGTTTCCCTCTTGGGGCTGGATGAACAGAAGGGATACAATAATCCTTGTCCTTATCCAAGTGTGCCTCTCTCCCCACCCTGGTTCTCTCAAGGAATTTATTTCTCTTCCTGCTCCATCACTTCTATTTTTTAATTTTTATTACTGCTACAATGGAGAACATTTGTTACAACCCCACACATTCTTCTTGCCAGCCAAAGATCTTCAGGCCATGCCCCAGACAGACCAGAAGAAAAGGGGCTGAGCCACTGGGTTTGGAAACATCCTGCACAGAAAATGCTCTGGATCAATTGGCAGGTGAAGGAGAAATCCAGGGGTATTCTGGAGGTGCACAGGGTGGTTTTCCTGAGGCCAGGCATGGCCAGGGATCAGGAGTGGGAGGTGCTCCTTGGAGAAGCTGGGAGCTGCAGGGCAGACCTCAGCCTTCCTCTTCTGCCTGCTCAGCCTACAGATGCTCCAAAGCCGCCAGGAAACGATGGCACTACATGATTTTATTTTTGCCTAAAGCCAAGTTTCTGCCAGGAAAATTTCTCCCACATCTCCTGAGCTGAGCCTGCGTGGGCAGCCCCCAGCAGCTGCTGCTGTCTCCCACCAAAGCCCAGGGGCAGCAAGTGGGGCAGGGAGGCCAGAGCTGCATCCCAAAATAATTGGGGTCCTCAGGAGATGGAGAGCAGTGAGCTCAGCCTGGAGGAATGAAAACCACTTATCCTGCAAAGATACCCCTGGAGATACCTGTGGGTGATGCTGGGGGATGATGAGCCAAGGGAGAACCTCGTGGGAGCACCTCAGCCCACTGATGCTGCAGGAGAGAGCTCAGCTCTTCCCACAGCCCCCATCCCTCCCATCCCTCTGCCATCCTCCTGCCATCCCTGTGTCCCTGCCATCCCTGTGCCATCCTCCTGCCATCCCTGTGTCCCTGCCATCCCTGTGTCCCTGCCATCCCTGTGCCATCCCTCTGCCATCCCTGTGTCCCTGCCATCCCTCTGCCATCCTCCTGCCATCCCTGTGCCATCCTCCTGCCATCCCTGTGTCCCTGCCATCCCTGTGCCATCCCTGTGCCATCCTCCTGCCATCCCTTTGTCCCTGCCATCCCTGTGCCCAACCCTCTGCCATCCCTGTCCCCATCCTCCTGGCCATCCCTGTGTCCCTGCCATCCTCCTGCCATCCCTGTGTCCCTGCCATCCCTGTGCCATCCTCCTGCCATCCCTGTGCCACTGCCATCCCTGTGCCATCCCTCTGCCATCCCTGTGTCCCTGCCATCCCTGTGCCATCCCTGTGCCATCCTCCTGCCATCCCTGTGTCCCTGCCATCCCTGTGCCCAACTCTCTGCCATCCCTGTCCCCATCCTCCTGCCATCCCTGTGTCCCTGCCATCCTCCTGCCATCCCTGTGTCCCTGCCATCCCTGTGCCATCCTCCTGCCATCCCTGTGCCCAACCCTGTGCCATCCCTGTGTCCCTGCCATCCCTGTGTCCCTGCCAGCCCCAATCCAAAGCTCCCTCTGGGCTTTCAGATGCTTCTGCAATGCCAGCAAGGGTTGGGAGCAGCATGCTATTGTGAGCATGAATGCAGAACCAGTCCCTTTCCTACCAGCTGTCAAAAAGTATTATTTAATCTCAAATAGCTCTCAGTAGCTTTTGTTGTTGTTGTTGTTTCCTCTAGTTTGTTTTAAGAAGGTTGTTGAGTGTGAGAAAGCAGGAAGCAGTGTCAATAACACAGTGGGTTTTTTTCTTTTCACAGACACCCTTTGAACTCCCTTTACTCTGCCTCCCCTCCAGTTACATTTACACACCCTATAAATAACCTTCCAGGGCTTTGAAATGCTTTTATTAAAGCTAAGAGTGGAGATTTTTTTTTTTTCCAAATCCAGTGTTATTTGCTGCATTATCTGTAGACAACCTTCAGCATAATTACTATAAATGGGTTTAGGTTTTAGCCCATCCCTGTGTGTGCTGAATGAGAAGGAAATGGGGCAGAGAGGAGGCAGAAGCTTGGGAAGGAGATGATGGATGTGCTGGCACCCCATGGCCCCAGGTCTTTGGGGTCTGTGGGGTGAGGGGAGCTGAGGCCAAGCCCCGTGGCCATCCTTGGGGACAGACTGGGGGCACCTGCAGGGTTCTCCATGAGCACTGGGTGCCTGGATCCCCCAGTGCCTGCAGTGGCAGCTCTGCTGGGAGCCACTGGCACCAGTGTTTGGGGATGAGCACTGTGGGTCCATGAGCAGAGACTCCCTAAACCCAGCCCCAAACCCCTCTAAGTACAAATGTGTCACCTCTGCACCCAGGGAGGGAACCTGGAAACATCCTCCTGGTCGGGCTCAGTTCAGCACATCTGCGTTTCTGGGACGGATATTTCTGTTGCTTAGTTGTTACTTTAGGCTTTACCTAGCACACTCCCAATTTTCACCAATTTAAAAAATGATGATCTCTCATAATAATTCTCTGCTGCCCAGAGCACTCTGTTTCTTGGCTTCCCATGCAGAAGCCAAGATCTTGCAGTGAGGTTTTGGGATTTCTCTGCTCCTTCCTTCCCACTGTGCTTTGTGGCTCAGCAAATTGAGGGGAGCCCCCTGAACAGCTTTTATGACCCACATTCTGCTCTCCTCCCTTTGATTTTTTTTTTTCTGTTAGTCATCACTGAGGCTGTGGCTCAGGGAGTGCTCAGGTTAAGTTTTGCTGTCTCCTGGAGCCAAGTCCCTGGAAAACCACCATGTCCCCTTGTGTCCCCTCAGTGACAGCAGATGGAGGTTTTGGGAACTTAACGAGCTGTGAGAGCACTGCCCCCAGCCTTGCAGCCCCCAGGAGTGTTTGTCTCTGCCTCTCACCTCACTAAACGATGAAAATCTCCTTCACCATCATCAATCTTCAATTTTCTGATGCAGGAGCTCTTGCAGCTCACCTGGGCTGGGGGTGGCTCTGCTCTGATCAATGTCCCTTGCAGCCACCTGCCACAAGGGCTGGATCTAGATGGCCTTTAAGGTACCCACTGACCCAAACCATTCCCTAATTCTATGATTCTACAGATTTGAAAAGTCAGGAAATGACAAAACCAACCCATGATATTTTGAATTAATTGAAATATTTGTGTGTGTGGACACTTTTTTCTTGTTTTGGTAATAACTACAGATGTACAGCTGAAAAAAAAAAAAAAACAAACCTGCTTCTTAATATGATATTACTTAGAAAATTAAGTCTTTATCATAATTTTAAATAGAATAAAATCTTGTGACTGCAGTGGATTAAACAGTCTTTAATGCATTTATTCCTTCACAATGGTGGACACTTTTGGTAAAGGGGAATGAAAACCACAAAAATCAAAAAAAAGACTCTTAGGAAAATATTATTACTGCCTAAAAATAAACCCACTATATCCTGAAATATTTATAAATACAGTGCTGGTATTATTTTGGAGGAACTGAAGGAAGGATGAATTTTCCTGACCAGTGTGCTGGGAGCCTGGCAGGTCATTTTCTATTCTAGATGTAGCCTTTGCCAGCGAGTGCGAGCGATGAAGGGCATTAGCTAAATAAGAGATGATTTAGTGGTGATGGCACTGTTGGTCCACAGATCCCACAGCTGCTAAATTTCAATATAAACTCTCTAACTCTGGAGGCAGAAAGAACTAAACATGCACAAGAGACTGTTTCTGAATATATTTTCCCCCCTCTCTCCAATAAAAGGCACAAATAATAGCATATTTTTCAAAGTGCAAAGCACTTTACATTGCAAATAGTTACATTAAATTTACATTTCATGGGTGAGTGGCCATAGCTGCTGCTTGCCACATCCTTGCTGGTGACAGTCCAGCAGTTGTACATGATCTAGTGCCCACTGGGCTGTGTGCCTGGACTGCCCAGGAGCAGAGGGGATGAGGGCAGAGCACTCCTGAGCTCCACCAGCATCTCCCACAACCTTCAACTCAAAGTCAGAGGGAAAGGAGCAGCAGCAGGGGGGAGCAGGTGCTGGGAGAGGGCTTTGTGCAGCAAGGGGTGAATTCTGGGCAAAGCCAAGGGGAAATCCATTCCTGCAGTACTGGAGGGACACGATGGCTGTGCCCTGGAGGCCGGGGGGGTGAGACAAATCCTTTTTCCAGAGTCACAGCCGAGCCATTCCTGCTCAGCAGCAGCCAGCCCATGGTGCTTCCCTGGAAAGGTCAGCACACTCACTGCCCCTGCTTCTCCAGAGGTGATCAATGAGATGCAAGCACTCTGCTGACAGTTGTGTGGCCATGGAAAACTCATTTTCTGCTCTCCTCACTGGGAGATGCAGAATGGCTGCTGCACCTCGATAACAGCTGTGCCCCTCTGCCATGCAGCACCTTTCTGGTTTGGGTTGGCAGAAACAATTTTCATGGAATCACAGAATCATTTCGGTTGGAAAACACCTCCAAGACCATCAAGTCCAGCTGCTAACCCAGCACTGGCAGTGCCAGTCTCCAAGTGCCACATCCACATGTCCTAAATCCTGTGTCTGCAAGTGTCATCCTCATCTTTTAAATTCCTCCAGGGATGACAACTCCACCACTGCTCTGAGCAGCAGTTCCAGGGCTTGACAACCCTTCAAGTGAAGAACATTTTCCTAATAGCCAATCTCAGATAATTTCCTGTATAATATCCAATCTAAGATTGATTTTCACGCCCTCCTTTGAGGAGCTCCTTGTCTGAGCCACCCTGGCAGTTACAGGCTCTCTGATTTTCCTGCCTAATCAGAAAAGGTTGCCCTCCTCTCCCTGTCCCTGCAGACAATTTCTGCTGTGCTTGAGGCCACTGACCAAAACCTGGGTGCTCCCTGGGGCTGGGTGGGCTGTAGGGATGAGTGTGCAAACCCCTGGCTGTGGTCATGTCCCTCTGCAAAGTCCCTGTGCCACCAGCATGGGAGCCCAGCACTCCTTCACTGCCATAAGAAAATGTGGGGATTTTTTTTCTCCTTTCTTTGTTTATCTGCAACATCCTTGATGACTTTTCTGATCAGCCCATACCATGACCTTCTCACTCAGTGCATTGTTTCATTCCTAGTCTCAAGGTTTACTGTTTGTCATTTATCTGTGTTGGCTTTGGCACCTGCAAGCCTGGGGTCTGCACCTGAGTCACTCCTCACCTGCAGGGATGATTCCTCAGTAGTTGCTGTGCTGGCATTTACCATCCTGGCAGCCTGGTGAGTGAGGCCAGGCTGAGTCACAGCTGGGTTTGCATCCATGGAAAATTAGTGGAGTCCTGGGAAGGCACAGTGGGGTCTGATCCCATCTCCAGAGGGCACAGCAGGGCAGGGGTGCTGGCACAGGGAGCCCTGTGGGAACGTGTCCCTTCCAGGCACAGAACAATCATTTATTTCCTGGGGGATTTATCCTACTGTGGTTTTTGCCCACCAGTGCCCACACTCACAGATTAAAAACCCACGTGGGTTTTCCAGCCTGTGTGCTGCAGCCACGACTTTGCTGATGTGTAACTGGAGCTGCCTGTTGGGATTTGCTCTTCTGGATTTGTTTGCAGGCTCCTGGGAGAGATCTCCTGTTTTATGAGTCCTTTTCCTGCACGCTGTGCTCGTGTTCCCAGGGAGCAGCAGCACTGTGTCACCAAGGCTCACAGTGTCACAGCTGGGGCCAGCTCTGCTCGCAGCATCACCACTTCCAGACCGGTCCCTCTACAAAAAAATCTCGAGCAGTTCCTTAATAAACTAGTTCAGCATATAAAGTATTTAACTGTTGTGTAATTTCCTGGCAAGCCAGCGGGTCCCCTAATAAATGCAGGAGCGTCATGCTGGCTCCTGGCCAGGGCTCAGGCGTCCCTGGCCACTTGCCCTGTGCCAGCTCGTAAAATCCTCCCTTGCTGGCTCCCCTTCCCTTCCCACTCCCCACTCCCCACTCCCCATCCCTGTGCTGCCACAGCCAGGCAGGGGGGTCTCTGTGAGCCCCCCAAATCACACTTGAGGCTCATTGCCTGTCCTGTGCAGGGAGGAGGCTGGGCAGTGTCACCCTGGGCAGTGTCACCCTGGGCAGTGTCACTGTGCCACCAGGGCCAGCACTGCTGTGACAGAACCAGTTTTTCCCCTCCCGTTTGCACACACTGGGTCTTAGATCGTTTCTGGCGCCTGCAGCAAAGCCACAGGAAATATCACCGACTTCAGGGGTTTCTCTGGGTTTTAGCAGTTTCTCACCTTTCCAGGCAGGAGGAAAAGCGTGGAGAAGTGATTCATGCCACCCCTGAAAGCCGAGCCAGAGCCCACCAGGGACCCAGCCCAGCTTCGGGCAGCGAGTCAAACCAACCAGCTCTGAGCCAGGGTCAGGGCTTGGGGCTGATCACAGAGCCCAGCCTTGGGGCTGGTCACAGAGCCCAGCCTTTGGGGCTGATCACAGAGCCCAGCCTTGGGGCTGGTCACAGAGCCCAGGCCTTGGGGCCGATCACAGAGCCCAGCCTTGGGGCCGGTCACAGAGCCCAGGCCTTGGGGGCTGATCACAGAGCCCAGCCTTTGGGGCTGATCACAGAGCCCAGCCTTGGGGCAGAGCCCAGCCTTTGGGGCTGATCACAGAGCCCAGGCCTTGGGGCTGATCACAGAGCCCAGCCTTTGGGGCTGATCACAGAGCCCAGCCTTGGGGCTGATCACAGAGCCCAGCCTTGGGGGCTGATCACAGAGCCCAGGCCTTGGGGCTGATCACAGAGCCCAGCCTTGGGGCTGATCACAGAGCCCAGCCTTGGGGCTGATCACAGAGCCCAGCCTTTGGGGCTGATCACAGAGCCCAGCCTTGGGGCTGATCACAGAGCCCAGCCTTGGGGCCTGATCACAGAGCCCAGCCTTTGGGGCTGATCACAGAGCCCAGCCTTTGGGGCTGGTCACAGAGCCCAGCCTTGGGGCTGATCACAGAGCCCAGCCTTGGGGCTGATCACAGAGCCCAGCCTTGGGGCTGATCACAGAGCCCAGCCTTGGGGCTGATCACAGAGCCCAGCCTTGGGGCTGATCACAGAGCCCAGCCTTGGGGCTGAGAGCCACAGAGCCCAGCCTTGGGGCTGCCTTGGGGCCGATCACAGAGCCCAGCCTTGGGGCTGATCACAGAGCCCAGCCTTTGGGGCTGATCACAGAGCCCAGCCTTGGGGCTGATCACAGAGCCCAGCCTTGGGGCTGATCACAGAGCCCAGGCCTTGGGGCTGGTCACAGAGCCCAGCCTTGGGGCTGATCACAGAGCCCAGCCTTGGGGCTGGTCACAGAGCCCAGGCCTTGGGGCTGATCACAGAGCCCAGCCTTGGGGCCGGTCACAGAGCCCAGCCTTGGGGCTGATCACAGAGCCCAGCCTTGGGGCTGGTCACAGAGCCCAGCCTTGGGGCTGACCCAGGGCCCTGTGCCTCACCACAGTGCCCATCTCTTCTTTCTGGTTATTAATTCCCTGCAATAACCCAGCTGCTGCCTTTTCTCTCTCGAGGCACAGCTCCTTGCTCTGTCGGGGTGCTGCTGCATCTGCTGGGGTGTTGGTGGCTCTGCTGGGTTCTTTAGGGTGCTGGAGGGTCTGCTGTGGTGCTGGTGCTCTGCCAGGCTGCTGCAGCTGCCCATCCATGTGCTGTCCCGATGTGCTGGCTGTGTTTGAACCAGGATGCAGCTTCAAAGGCTCTGAACCGTTTGCCAAGAAGTTCAAAGTGGCAGATTTGGGCTTTGTTTCGATTCTTGACACCTTATTTTCTGAGCTGCTGGGATGCTGTGGTGGGGTTTGGGAGGCTCTGGTGGCATGGCTGGGTGTGTGGCTGGGAAACAGGTCCTGTGTTTGCTGCAGACCCCTCTGGGCAGGGGATGATGCCTGACCTGGTGCTGCAGCCCCCAGCAAGCCTGGAGGAGAGAGGAGGAGGAGGCCAGATGCCTTTGTGTGTGAAGGGAAACCATCTGGCCACAGACAGACAGACAGACAGACAGACATCCCACACTGGGCTGTGTGTGCCTGGGTGGGTGGCAGGGGTTCTCCAAGGAGAAGGATAGGGAGAGGAGGACATGGAGCTGAGCTGCCTGAAAACACCTGGGCTGTTGAATATTATTATTATTATTAATTATTATTATTAATATTATTATGTGAGAAGATTATTCTTCACCTGGCTGTGAGACTGGGCACTCTGGATTTCCTGTGACACCACCACCAAGGACAATACCTGACCTGGCTGCCTGCATGGCAGGCTCTGCTGGAAGTTCTTCTGCCTGGAATCAGTTAGGGTCATCCTAGATGATCTCTAGGGTCCCTTCTAATGATTCTTGGATTCTACATTTTGCATTTTTATTCTTCAGGTCCTCCACATCTCTACAGAAACACCCATTTGGGTGTGAGCAAAGGTTGAGTTCCCACAGCTGTGCTGGGCCTCCAGTGTTTAACCCTGTTAAAACAAAAGGTGAAGGAGATCTGCTGGCAGCAGCCCTGTGCAAAGCTCACTGAGGCTGATGAGTTTTCCTGATAACTCTGAGGACTTTGGACCCTGCCCTCAGAAGGGATTTATGCCCTGTGGGTAAGAGAGGGAGGTGCTGGGAAGCCCCTTCCACTCTCTCATCCACAGTGGTTTTTTTGTGTTAACAGATATATTTTGGGTAGGGCAGATAGAACTCATGCAACACCATTATCTGTATTTTTGAAGAGAATCACTTACAGGCTCACTCACAGCGTTTGGGAGGATGTGCTGCCCTGAATCTGCTGAGGATGCAGTTTTGCTGGGGTGGTTTGGATCTGTTTGGATCATTTGTGCCAAACCAGAGAAGCAGCAAAGTCATCATGTTCCAAATGCTCATTGGAAGGATTTTGCTCTTGTGAGATTTCTGTTAATTGTCTTAGTAGGGGGTGGCATGTTTGAGTTTGGCAATTCCTACACTAAATATACAAAAAGGTAAAAGCTACTGGCAGGGTTTCCCTTAGAAATGCTCCCAAACACCCACCCTGAGCCCATTCCTCATCAGCCCAGGTGATTTTAGTCACATTTTTGTCCTGTATGTGTAAACTGGTGGGACTCACATGAACATTCTCCCCACAGAAGACCTGAGCACCTGCTCAGTACTCTGCAGAATCCCAGCTTCAGAGCACAACTTGCAGCCATGATACAAATTAGGATTTTATTCTCTATTTTGTACCAGCACTATCTGTACCTTGCTGCCTAATGTGGGGTTTTTATCTCTTTCCAGGCCAATTTCAGACCAGCTTCTTTGCTTGCTTCTCCTGCATCTATTTGCTCCAACCAGCTTCTGCCATGGAAGGTTTCATTTGGAAGCACCATCCCACAAGGAAATAAATTATGTTTTTGTTTGAAATTGTACAGTTTTCCATATTTCCTTATCTTTAGCTAAGTGGCCATCACCTCCTAATTATAGTTTCCTCTTTTTTTTAACTACTGTGCTCAATTTACAGCCTAATTACTCTTACCTTGTTTGTTTAATGAAGCTTACATAATGATTCCTGTGATCTTCACGAAACGTTTCGCTGGGATTTTATTTTTCACTTTATAAACTGCAATTTCATATTAATGTTTTTAACCTCAGGTTTCTAATCATGAAGTCATAAGGAGTTTAATTGATTTGAAACTAGCCATGCCCTAAAGTGTGTACATGTCAGATTGATTCAAATTGATCCGACATGTTTAAATAAAACTCGTGCCAAAAGCCCCTTGCACCTTATGCTACCAGATATTTGCCCAAAGTCCTCTGGCTACTTAATTATGCTGCCATCTCAGTGTAATAAATTATTGATTAGGATGTGTTTTTATGTGTGTTTGTTGTAGTTTGGGGAGCCAGAGAAGCCCCCCAGTCTCAGGAGGCAGCACAGGCACCTCATGTTGGAGGGAACTGGTGCAAATCCACTTGGAGCTGACTGGAGGCTCCAGTCTCTGCTCACTGCAGCAATTTGCAAGTGTCTGGTCACATCCTTGTGTTTTCTCACAGTTTGGGTCAGTTGGGGTGCTCTGAGAAGTCACTGCTGCAGTTTAAAGAAAGCAACAGAGAGTACAAGGTGTGGACCCAAGCTGACACAGCAGCCACATCTGATTTACACCCAGTGGTCAGCCTGGAAATGCTCAGTGTCTGATCTGCTGGCTCTGCTTTGCACATGGACCTGCACAGTTTGCTGAGATCTGACAGACCCAAATGTTCCCAGCTCACAGGCTCTCAGCTCTCTGGTGACAGACACACAGGCTGCAGCCCCCAGTGCAGCCCTGCAAACCGTGGCCAGCTGCCTCCCACCAGACACTAAATTTGGCATCTCTGGCTGAGGGATGCAGCAGCCATTCCTGCCCTTGAAAATACCCAAGAAATACCAAAAATCACTGTTTCATGGTGAACACTCTGAAGCCATGGAAATGCATTTTGGAAAGTAAGATTTGATTCAAGCAATCCAGAATGTAATCAGCAAAGTCAAATGCTGCATTTTAACCTGAACCTGCCCAAGCAGTGCTCAGGTCGTGTCACCACCACCAGGGTGTCTTTCCCATCCCTCCCCTGGAAATGTCTACATGCTTAGATGAGCTGATTGACATGAGCACAAATTTGTGAAGTAAAACGAAGACAGTTCAATCCATAAAGATGGCAACAGATTTTTGTATTTAATTAAACCTCAGTATTACTGTTAGATTTTTTTATTTATCCTGTAGTTGGATTAGATTTTAATAAAATAGCTACATGTGTCAGTACAGATGAACAGAGACAAAACTGCTGAGTGGCCTAAAACATGGCAAAATTGATTACAGTGACTGGTACAGTCAGAAGTAATGAAGTCAGTTTTGGTTTTAACCACCTTGGATTATTTTATTATAAATTTATGCCAAAAAGCATTGGCTGAGCTGTGATATATATTAATGTGAAAGTGTATAAATAAATAAATAAAAACCCAACAGGTGGATGTTGAGCCCCAGTAAATATTTCCTGGCACAGCCCTCTGTCACAGCTGGGTCTCATTCCCAGTTCCAGAGGTGAGAGGTTGTGCCTGGGGTGAAGAGTTTGGGCTGGGTGAGGAGAATCCCACAGAAGAGTTTCCTTGGAGTCTGGACTTTGCTGATCTGCCAGAGCAGAGCAGGGGCAGACAGCAGGGGTGTAGTAAAATACAAAAATGCTGTTATCAGTAAAG
Organism: Muscicapa striata striata; assembly: GCA_030060385.1. Lineage (NCBI taxonomy): Eukaryota > Metazoa > Chordata > Aves > Passeriformes > Muscicapidae > Muscicapa > Muscicapa striata. The sequence goes on along the minus strand of JAREIS010000002.1, from coordinate 5,395,657 downwards.
CACCTGATTTCCAAGTTTCAAGTCAGGTTTCCTATGAGCTTCAAGTTTGGGCTCCAGAGTTAGTTTCAGAGTGCTCTTTCCTATGTAGATCCCAGTAATTAACTAAATGAACTCTGTTCCTCCCAGACAGGACTTGTGGATTCAAAGAAACCAGAAACTGAGAGCTGAGAAAAATCTTGTTTGTTTGCTTTTATTTAACTGTTCTTGCCCTTGAGACCACAGGTAAGGAGGGGGTTTGTGCACAGAGAAAGTGCACAGGAGGTGTGAGTACATCTTGGCTGTGTGCTCCACCTTGGCCCACAAAAAAGATACACCCACAAAAATCCTGGTTTAGGCTGCCATTTCTCCACAGGCCAAACAGAGGCGTTGTGCCTTGATTGCAGGGACAATTCCCCATGGAACACTCATGCTTGTGCTGCCCGTGCTGGGGCAGCCCTCTGCACACGCTGTGTAAATCACACATCTCCACGTTGCTAGTAAAATACTGGAGCTCTAGAAATAATGTGCATTGCTCTCATGAGAATATTTTTTATCAATTGGCCCATAAAATCCACCAAGGAATTATGTGAGTACCAATATATCTCTACCATCCTCCCACTGATGGGAGCGTTTATTTGGTATAGATGAAATTGAATTTTAATTTGTTCTCCTTGGCGCGGGCAGTTTTCTTCCCCGGGTGTAAATACAGTGCTTAAACAAACCAATGAGTCTTCTGGGAGGTGGCTGATGTGCATCACTGCTCCTCATGCCTTGGTGGCACTGGCTGGTGGCAAACACAGCAGTGTGTGTGGCCAGCCAGCTCTGTCTGAGCCTCCTGACACTGCTGGGGCACTTGGGGAGGGACACATTTCCCTGGGTGGCAGTGCCAGCCCTGAGTGGCCTCAGTCCTGTCTGTGCCCACGCTCCAGTTACACACTCCACAGGCAGTGGCTGGCCCTCTCTGTGTGCACATCCTGAGATTTGCAGCAGGTTCTGGCACCTGGGGACATCTCTGTGCTGCCTTCACAGCTCTGAGGGTTCCCAGGTGCTGGTGGTGACATCACCCACGTGAGGCCTGGGCTGCTCTGACAGCCCAGAGGGTCACCACTGACCCCCAGCCCAGTCACCACTGACCCCCAGCCCAGGTGGTCAAAGCTGTCCTCCAGGCCAAATGGTCACCACTGACCTCCAGCCCAGGTGGTCAAAGCTGTCTCCAGCCCAGAGGGTCAGCACTGACCTCCAGGCCAGATGGTCAGTGCTGTCCCCCAATCCAGATGGTCACTGCTGTAGCCCAGCCCAGATGATCACCACTGTTCCCCAGCCCAGATGATCACCACTGTCCCCCAGCCCAGTCACCACTGACCCCCAGCCCAGTCACCACTGTCCCCCAGCCCAGGTGGTCACTGCTGTCCCCCCTCCACACTGCCCACAGTGCCAACCCTGCCAGCAGTGCTTTGGGCTGGAGCAAACCCTCCTTGCCACAGCAATAGGGGAGGATCATGGATCATCATCTGAGAGTCCAGCTGTCACCTCAGCACCACCGTGCCACCACTAACCAATGTCCCCAAGTGCCACGTGCACACATCTTTTAAACACTTTCAGAGATGGTGAATCCCAGGGCAGCCTGTTCTAGTGCCTGACCATGCTGAAGGAATTTTCCCAATATCCAACCCAAACCTCCCCATACAATCACCTGGCCCATGTGCTTTTCTGCATCTCACAGGGGTCTGGGGCTGTCAGAGGTCTCAGGGGGAAATGTGTGGTGGAGCCAAATGTTCCCATGATGTCCAGTGGCACAGAGGAGCAGCAGTGGGTGCTGGGGGGGCTGATGGACATGGGATCCATGGGACCTGATGGGCAGTGGGGTTGAAGGCACAAAGGGACAGTGACACCCATGGAGCTGATGGTTGAAAAACAGGTATTGCCCAGCTGCCCCTCAGACTGCATCGTGCAAACCAGCTGATCCAAACTCTGGCTTTCCTGGTGCACACATTCAAGCTGCAGTCCCCATGGCTCTGTAGAGCAGGGCATTCCCAGCTGGCTGTAAATTGAGAGAGCCCAGGGTGATGGGAACAGCCCCAGCCACGCTCCTGGGCCTGGCTCTGGCAGCTCAGTGCTGTGAGGGCTGCAAGGGGCCAGGCAGAGGTTAGGCTAATGGCAGAGCGAGGACAGGATGATTTATCCATGCACTGCTGGGCAGGGGGATGTCTTTATCTCTGCCGAGCCCCACAGCTGGCTGATGGAGCACAGCTCGCTCTCCTTGATAAGCCTGTGGGCAGCATATATAATTCTTGCAGAGCCTTCCTGCTAACCTAAACAGAGACTCTGCAAACTTTATGTGCTCGGAAGATAAAAGGTAATGAGACTCCATACATTTCCTGGCTGAGCCCCTTTACCAACCTTTCAATTGCTTCCAAAATGCCCCGTGTAACCTCTCCATTAGAAATAGATTGGCAGTCTTAATTCTCCTCTTATCACCGACAGCGCCCAGGGGGAAGAGTCATGTCCTTCCCCTGCTGCTCTCCGGGAGAGATTTGCTTCCCCCTCCTCCTGTAACCCGGAGCAGGTCCTGAGCTGTGCCACACAGATGGGGAGGCAGCAGGGATTTGTGGCACTTCATCTATCTGCACTGATGGAGAAGAATTAAAGGAACAGGGGAGCATTGAAAACAGACAATTGTATTCCTGAGGTCGGGCTATTACATTTTATTTATCATTTAAAAATATCGTGTCTGCTGCCCTTTGAAACCCACTGAAATCCAGCCCTGCTGGTGCTGTCCTGGATTTGCAGAAAAGAGCAATTCCTGTTCTTCATTAAACAAAGATGCCATCCGTTCCATCAGCTTTTGGGTTTGGTTCCAAGCAGCTCAAAGCTATTTTATGCTTCCTGATTTTTTTTAAACCGTGGCTGATGCCCACTTTTCTTTGCTCCTGGCTCCCTGGTCAAGCCAGTGAACAGAATCATTGCTTTAGCCTGGTCCCATGCTGGCTCAGGTCTCCATGGCCATGTCCCAGCCCTGAAGCAGCTATCCTGTTTCTAGCACTGAATTCTGTAATTCCTGTTCTGTTTCTGGAGGTAAATAAGCCAAGGTGAGGTAAATAAGCTGGTGCCTGTGCTTTGTGCCCTGGAGTCTTTCTGAGTGAGCTGGTCTGGTCCTGGGATGCTCCTGCCTGCTCTCCTGCCACAGAGGCCCCAGGTTCCCAGGCTCCACACTGGGGACACTTGTTGCTGGTCTGGGCTGGGATGTGATTCATATAAATCTGACATATAAACCTCTCAGGGCTCCAGTGAGGCTGATGAAAGGCGTGCTGCCTGTTTTCCACGACTTTCAGTGCTGGGGGCAGTGGGATGTGCTGTGCCCTGATGGGGAGGATGTGGAGAGCCCAGGGGATGTTTCCAGGCAGCTCTCTGCCATCTGATGGGCTGGGGCAGTCCCTTGGACAGGCACCAAATGAAACTCCTGAAGGTTTGGATGGATTTATCAGGCTGTGATGCTCAAATAGCCCCAGAGTATCTGCCCAAGGCCAGTCTGACCCTTGCTGGTTTCTGCTTGCTCAGAGACTGGCAAATGGGAGCTGCTCCTCCCCAGGCATTGCGATGCAGCCAGCCAAGTGCCAGAGTATCACCAAATGACTATTGATTTTCTAGCAGGGCGTCTGAGCTGTAAGCAAGAGAACTGCTCTTTAGCCTGGCTGCGTGTGGTGAAGAAGAGAAAATCAGCAAAGTGTCACTTACAGTCTGCAGTGTGCCTTGCTGACCATGCATACCCTGGGTGCCAAAGGCAGGGTTACTCCCAGGGGCAGCAGCAGGTATTGAAGTTGTTCTGTACCATGTGGATTGAACACCCTGAGGTCTGTGCAGGCAAAAGAAAAGTGCTTTGCTTTTTTTGGGGGGGTTGTACCCACAGGTGACAGTGTGAAAGTGGCTGGGGAGATCCAAAGGCTCCTGAGGCAGGTGTGTTGTAGGAAGGGAGCTCATGCCACAGAACCACAGAATGGTTTGGGTTGGAAGGGACCACCTCATTCCAACCCCCTCCACCAGCAGGGACACCTTCCACTAGACCAGGTTTCTCCCAGCACTGTCCAGCCTGGCCTTGGCCTCTTCCAGGGATGCCCAAGCCCTTGCCCCTGGGGTTTTGGTGGCTGTTGCTGCTCAGAGGTTTGTGCACTCTCTGAGGAGCAGCTGGGAGTTGTGTAACTGCTGCCATCAGGACGGTGCCTGTTGCTATAACTACAGTGCTCAGCATCCTGCCTGGCCAGCAGCACTGCCAGAGTGGAGGGAGCAGGAGGGCTTTTTGATTCCATGCTTATGGTATCAGCTATGCTGGAATTGCATCCTGAAATCAAATTCCAACAGATCTGGCCCTGCTACAGTGCCTCTCTGAGCTGCAGGGCTCAGTTCACCCAGCAGGAGAGTTGTATGCCTGGGTCAGGGCACTGGAGGGATGCTCCTCCAGCACCTTGGGAATGGTGTGCTGCCTCAGTTTCCCTCAGTCTCTCCAGTAATCTCACACCTACCCATGGTACAAACACAGCTCCTCCCCCCTTCTGTTAGGAAAATGTGCTAAGGGCCACCCTGACCTGTGTGGACAGTCCTGTCCTTGCTGCTCCATCCCCACTGCCCCCAAACATCCTGGAGAGCCCTGCCTGTCCCTGCCATGGCTGCTCCTGCTCAGGAATCTTGGCACTGGGTCAGAGTTCCATTCCCCTCAGGCTGGAGGGGTTTCCCTGGAAGCCAGGCTCCCAGCACAGTCTGGTCACCATGCTCTGGCCCAAACTGGTGTTTTTTGAGTATCCTGCTCTGATCCCCCAACCCCAGGCATCGTCCAAGGGATGTTTTCCAGCAGAAGGAAAAAGTCAGTTCTGCCTTGGCAAGAGCCCCATCAGGACTGATGGCCAAAATCCACCACCATTTCTTCCCATTCATTCTTGAAGCTGCAGCATCTGGGGCAGGAAGGAGAAGGCAGGTCAGAGGGCACAAAACCCTCTGCAGAATGTGCCAGCTGGCTCAGGCTGGTTTGGAACAAGGTTTATCTGCTCCCATCATCTCCCCAGTGCTGCAGCAGGTCGTGGTGGCCCCTCTGCAGGGCCAATGGTTTGCAGCTGTGCTTCATTTGGGGCACTGGGGGTTTCCTGGGATAAAAAAACCTCTTAGCAGACCTTCTCTGTAGCTCGAGTGTGTGCACTGAGGATCTCAGGCGGGTAATGACTTTGCTTGGCTAATTTAGCCCCTGCCCAACTCTGACTAATTACAAGCCCTTTTAGCTTTATTCTTGCATAACCCTTTAAGTGTTTCCTTTGGAAAAGGCGTTGCTTGTGCTAAATGCAGAGCCTGTGAGCTTCTCAGAGCCTTTTTTCCAGGATAGCATCAAATGCAGGCTGCCAAGAAACCAGGCTGCAACACGTGTGGAAGTGCTGCTGAGCCAGCTCGGGAGTGCCCGGGGCAGGGATGGGGCCAACAGCAGCCAGCAACTTAATTTTCCTCCTCTCCTTTATACGGAGGGAGGGAAGGAGGAGAAGGAAATGTGTTGGACATCTTCTGACTGCACTTTGAACTGGGTAATAAAACTGTGCCGAGGGATTGATTTTTGGTGCCTCGAGGCACCTCTTGCAGGAGAGGTGTGGGATGTAAATTTTTCTGGCTTTGCAGCCAGGCGAGGAGGGGGTGTGGGGCTGCTGCCCTGGTCCCTGCTCCCACATCTGCGGGGTGATGATGTGCCCAGGGCAGTTGTTTGTCACAGACTGGGCAGGGGAGGCACCGGCAGCCCGAGGGGCTCCTTCTCCCCAGCTGTGCTGCTCCGTGTGCAGAGGTGGTGCTGCAGATGTGCACCCTGCATTTGGTGATGTTTGGTGAGCTGGAGGTCATTTAGATTCATTTTATAAATGAGATAGAGCAGGAAAGGGGGGATACTCCCTGGAGGGAGAAAATCTCAGCTGTGGCTCCCTAAATCCTGCAGAGTCTGGTACTGCCTCTTTTCCAGCAGCCTGGCACGGGTTGGGGCAGCTCATGCCCACATCTGTCCTGCTTTGGCAGCCTGGGGAGCCAAAGGCTGGGCAGGGGGGGCACTGACAGTGCAGTCCTGCTGGGCACCTGCAGGCTGTGCTCCGTGCACAGCCCGGGAAATGCATGGGCAGTGAGGGTGTTAAAATAAACACAAACTGTGTGGCATGGGCAAAGCGGATTTATGGCAATAAGCAGCTACCAGAGTTATGAAATGGGTCTGACAATGGTTTGGTGTAATAAGCTGCGAGGGGAAGACGCAGGGGGAAACATGTGGCAGAGTTATGCAGGGATCAGCAACCCCTTCAAAATTCATTAACAGCAAAGATTCAGTCTTGATGTTTTAATTATCTGCTAGACACAATGCCCTGGACAACCAGTGGCTTATTTTCTCTCCTGGGCTCTAAAACAGGAATGATTCTCTCTCCCAGATTAAGAAGGGATGGAGCACTGTTGAAAAAAAGCCCGAATGCAGGCTGGGGAGATGGGGAAGGACCTGGGTGTGCTCCCAGCAGCACTCTGTAACTTCTCCTGCAGCCCCATGGAATATCTGGCACCCACCACACCTACAGGATAAGGAGGTGTGTGTGACATGGCTGTGACACAGAGATGTGTTTGTGAATGTAAAAGAGTTATTTAGCAAACCGCCAGAACTGGAGGCTAAGTGATGGTAAATGGAGCAGCTGTTGGCTTCTATTTTCCTCCAGCAGCTTATCAGAGATCATCTCTTCAATCAAAGGCACTTAAAAAATCTTTGACAATCAATTCATATTCTCCTCTGTGCCGGGGAGAGAAGAAATACTAATAAAAGACCTCCCATGATTGCCTCTGTAATTTCCTTTGTACAAGATAAGTTTAGGTCCCAGTTCATAAAGTACAACACGTAGGACATTAAGTTGTTGTTTTATTCAGAAAAATGCTGCCAGCCCCTAAAGAATTCAATTTTGTGATTCATAAAACCTTTATTCCACATCTCCATGTCACGCTCTTTGAATACATAATCCCAGACAGACTTGATTGGTAAAAAGATAGTCCTATTTTTAGCTTGGAAAAACATCTATACAACAGCGAGGAAAACTTTCCTAGCAGAGCAAGGAGAAACATAAGATCCTGAAACATTAGGTAACAACAAAACACTCATTAAAACTGATGGCTTTATAGAAGCTACCTGGAGCCAGGGAAAAGCCCGTTTATAGATACTTGAATGGCACTTTGTTGTGTTGTTATCCCTTGTTATCCGTGTCCTTGAAGTGTCTCCTGCAGGAAACAAGGTGAATGTTGGGATCCTGTGGGGATGTGTGAGGCTGGTGCTGCCAGTGCCAGGGGAGGATGTGACTGGGGAGGAGCTGGCCTGGGACAGCCAGGAGCAATTCTGCCCAAGGAGAGCAGGGGCACAGCCCGAGGGGCTTCAAGGTTAAAATGTGACTGTGCTGCTCGTTTTAACCTTTGCACTCCGGTGAAACACTCTTGCAGACTTTGTGCTGCTCGGGGACCTGAGCTTTCCTCTTGAAGAATGAGCTGGGGTCTGTAGTTTTATTGCCTTTTCCTTTTGGTTAGGGTTTGCACAAGGGGCTGGCTGGCTCAGAGCACTGGAATTGGGATGCTTCAGAAAGCAGCTCCACTCCACTGCAGAAACAAGCCTAATAGGAAAATGCAAATTCACCAGAGAGCAGGTATCAAGTGGAGATATTCTCCCTGTCCAGGTGTTTGTGCTTAGGATACAGGCATTTGGATGTGCCAGCTTGGATTTTGCTCTTTCTCCTAATTGTAAGTAATGGGAAAGCAGATGTTTAGGGCCATATTCAACAAGGCACCGAGGTATCTAATGGCCACTGAAGGGTTTGTGAGCCCCAAACACACATATTCAACTCCCTTCCTCCAAAACCTCAAATCCCAAAATGTTGGGGTTTTTTTTCCACATGATGCTCTTTCATCAATTTGAGATCAAACTAATGAACAGATGGCAAAACCGCACCTGCAACACCTCTGCCAAAACCTCTCCTGGACCCAGCTCCTCCTGACAGATTTGGGCTTTTATTTTGTGCTTTGAATTTTTTGACTGGGCAGCTTTGGGCAGAGAGGTACAAAGGTGCCCAGCACTCCCACCCTGACCAGGACCCCCCATAAATCCCCCAGGATCCCTCCTGCCTCTCTTTCTGCCAGTCCTGCTGGGAACAGAGCTGTTTGTGCCTCCTGATTGATGGCAGGCATAAAACGCTGCCGCTGAGGCGAGCGTGGTTTATTGCTCTGTAATTCATGCCCGGGGGGAGGCGGCCGCCCTGCGCCCCGGCCGTGGCACCGCCGGTGCTGATGGATGGCTCCAAGGCCACCCAGTGCCCCGCGGTCCCCAGCTGTGCCCCGAGGTGGGACAGGGCTGGCAGAGGGGGGACAAACCCCTGGCACTGCAGGAAAGGTTCGGATCAGGCTGCTCAGGCTGGCATGCACAGTGCCAGCGGGGTGTATACATGCATTTTTATATATTTATGTATATTTATATATTTATATATTTATATTTAAATATACGTATATTTTATATATATAATATATTATGTATATTATGTTTATTTATATATTTTATATATTTATATATCTATGTATACACACACATCTAAAGACCCACAGGGCCATGCAGAGAGCAGCCCGTGGGCATCCACAGCTGTCTCAGGGCAACAGGTAGCAGAGGCAGCGTGGTGGAGGAGCATCCCATGGCCTGACCTTTATCTGCCCGAGGAAGGAGAGTGATAACTCACCGGCAGCACTGCCACCACCGCCTTAATTGGTCTCATCTCACGAGTGAAGATAAAGGTCGCCTCGAAGCTGAGTTCAGCCAATATGTTCTCCATATGGACAAGAAATGTTGCTTTTGTGTTAGCCATGTGCTGAAGTAGGGCTTCTTTTCTTTTCTTTTTTCTTTTTTTTTTTTTTTTTTTTTTTTTCCACGGGGTTTAAAACTTCGATGTAGCTAAGCACCAGTCATTAAAAGTAGCTCCAGCTATGAGAAGAACTTATGGTATTTATAGGCAGTTAAAAGAAATCGCTGCTTCCCATTTAATGCTCCAGTTCAGCAAATCACTTAAGTGCACGGTTAAATTGCAGCGTGTGATGAATCCTCCCCACACTGGGCATGTGTGCACCTTCCCTGCTCTCCCAGGGACTTAAGTGTGCTCTTAAGAAGGGAAAAGCAATATTAATGGGCTTTACCCGGGGCTGGGCTGAATCGAGGCCATTTTATTAGGAGAAAACGTAGCGATATTACATCAAAGCTCGTGTTATTTATAAAGAGCTACAGTCCTCTCCTGATGACAAGACAATTGTGGGGAGTGATCAAAGGAGGTTTGAAGCTCCGGCGAAGGCATTGTTTGTGGCACATGGGAGAGGACTCCTCACCTCTGCTGCTTATCTGCTGCTGCTGCTCCCAAGCCAATATTGACACGGGCTGGCTGAATGGCACCGCGTGTTTAAGTAGTGGTATTTAACATAACAAACACGCTAATCGTTGTATCAACACTCCTGGCTGGGAGATTTTGCATATCTGAGGAGGGCTGCAGCCCCCTGGAGCTGGTTTTGTCACAGTGAAGGGGGTGGCAGGGGCAGCATCCTCTCCTGACCCGGCTCTTTTAGAGCAGGAAGAGGTGGGGAACAGAGGTGCCCTGCAGGTCTCCATCCTCCGCCACGCTTCTCCAGCAAGCCCTGGGTGAGCAGGGCAGGGCCAGGAGGGGGACAGGATTCGGGATTCTGACGCTGAGCATCGCTCCTCTGAGCTGGTGCCAGCAGGAGGGAACTGGAGAGTCTGGGATGCTCATGGCAGGAGGGAACTGGAGAGTCTGGGATGCTCAGGGCAGGAGGGGACTGGAGAGTCTGGGATGCTCAGGGCAGGAGGGAACTGGAGGGTCTGGGATGCTCAGGGCAGGAGGGGACTGGAGGGTCTGGGATGCTCAGGGCAGGAGGGAATTGGAGGGTCTGGGATGCTCATGGCAGGAGGGGACTGGAGAGTCTGGGATGCTCATGGCATTAGGGGACTGGTGGGTCTGGGATGCTCATGGCAGGAGGGAATTGGAGAGTCTGGGATGCTCATGGCAGGAGGGAACTGGAGGGTCTGGGATGCTGGAGGGTCTGTGGCAGGAGGGAATTGGAGAGTCTGGGATGCTCATGGCAGGAGGGAACTGGAGGGTCTGGGATGCTCGTGGCAGGAGGGAATTGGAGAGTCTGGGATGCTCATGGCAGGAGGGAACTGGAGGGTCTGGGATGCTCATGGCAGGAGGGGACTGGAGGGTCTGGGATGGTCAGGGTGGCAGGAGGGAACTGGAGAGTCTGGGATGCTCAGGGCAGGAGGGAACTGGAGGGTGGTAGGATGCTCATGCCCAGTGCAAGCAGCTGTGGGACATCTCCCAGATCCTGCTGCCATGGGCACAGCTGAAAGCTGGGCTATAAGTCTGAATTCTAAAGCCAGTCCTGGAGCAAGGAGGCAGGGACAGGGTGAAGCACAGAGTTGATGTGGAGATGTGAGCTCCCTGGAGCCCAGGCTGGCAGGGACATTGCCTGGGGAGCCCCAGCTGCATGGGCCTGCAGGGACAGCAGGTGGGAAGGGGCGGGAGAAGGCAGGGAGGGCAGCCAGCGTGTCCCTGTGCTGTCCCTTCCATGTCCCAGTGTGCAGATCTTGGCATGGCAAAGCACATTTCTGAGGGCTGTGCGAGCCTACCTGCTCTGACTTCCTCCATGCTTTGCAGCACGGTGTACAAAAAACAAAGGAACATTTCCTTTTTGGGATTTTTCCCTCCCTTTTTAAAGGATTTTTTTTTCCTTTTCTTGGAGTGCTGGCTTTCTTCAGACTATAAATGCCTGAATAATCTCAGCTGATCTTTCTTCACTCTCCTCTTGGGACTGAGGTGTGGAAGATAAAATTCGTCCCCCTCCTTCTTAGAGACAGAGTTTATCTGAAGAGCTCCTGTTGTTCTCTGCAGAAATGCTGTCCAGGGGAGCTGAGCACTGGTGCCCAGGGCAGGGGAGGTGGGAGCAGGGCAGGATCCTGCAGGGACAGCCCCGGGGCCAGCCTGGTTTTCACGGGGGTTGAGGTGAAATCCGATTGCTTCCTTTGCAGATGGCAGTAAGGCTGTGACCCCAGGGCTCGGGAACATCTCCGCTTCCTGAATTTGCTTCCCTTCTAATTCTCAATGCCAAAAAAAAAAAAAAAAAAAAAAAAAAAAAAAAAAAAAAAAAAAAAGAAGCAGCAAGATCCCAAGATGTTTTGGTCTCCCAGCACTGGGAGCTCAGAACCATTTCTGTGGGAGAAGGTGACAGCAGCTCTGCCCCAAAACAGGGGTGGTGGGGCAGACCCACTTTGAGCTGCCTGGGAGGAGAAGCCTTCGTCCAGGACCACCCCTCCTTCAGATATCTGTGAAGGCTTTGAGCCCTTGAAATCCATTATTAAAAACTCTCTTTGACTTAAGCAGGAGCAGGATTTCATCTTTAGTCCGAGTTTTGAGCAGAGGAGGGATTTCAGCTTGGGGAAGCTGGGCTGGATTAATCTTTTGTGTATGGGCTTCAAACATCTTTCACATTCACTTTAGCTTTACCTGTGTTGAACCAGGAAATAAATAATGGATATGGGAAGTAGGGTAATGCATTGTGGCACTGAAACCCTGGAGATGGCTGAATAATAAATAAAAGCCTTTTATCAGTGGCTTATGTCCTCGCTGGCTGAGTATCAAGCTGGGCAGCGAGAAGAGCAGTGCAAGGGTGAAGGGAGAGGAGAGGAAAAAGCAGCAGGAGCACAGAGGCTCCGGGGAAAGCCCCTGGGACAAACCAAGAGCAGCAGCAGGCTGCCAGTGCACTGCTGAGGATGGGGTTTGTCCCACAAAGCAGCGTCCCCCTCCCAGGCTGGCTCTGAGACAGGATTTGGGGAGTTTGGCTCATTGCCTGGCTGAGAGCTCCCATTGAGCCCTGCCAGGGGAACATCAGCACCTCCAAAATTTAGAGTGGAATTCAGTTCAGAGGGACTAGTTTAGAGAAAAGTGTTAACTCCTGACCTCATGGAGTCATGAATGGCAGGAAATGCTGGGAGGGAGCATGGGGAAGGGGAGGGCTGAGGGGGAGCCTGGGGCTGAGCTGAGCCCCGGGAGGAGAATGGTGTAAAGAGCCGGGGCCAGGACCCTTTTCCAGGGAGGCAGAAGCCAGCCCATGGTTCTGGACCGTGCTGCTGGAGCTGTGTGTGTGTCCCGAGAGCCACCCAGCTCTTTCACACAGAGATGCCTTGGAGCGGAATCGGGGCGTTGGCAGCTACAGGCGCGGATTGCTTCTCTCTGCACATCTGCTCCAAACCCTCCAACCGCATTGGTGCTATCTGCAGCAAAAAAACACCCTGTTTTATAGTTAATGTTTGAGGAATGATCCCAGGGGGGCTGTCAGGTTTCTGGGGCCTCTGGCCCCCGTGGAGGGTCTGGGACATCTGAGAGAGGCAGCAGATGGGGACTCAGCCCAGAGCACAGGGGGATGGAACCACTTCCCTGCGGACAGAAACACGTGGAGGAGTTTGTCTCCGTGAGACCTGCTGAATCCCAGCTAATTCCCGCAAGTCTCCATGGCCGCTGGAGTTAATCGATGCCATTTGTTTGCCTTTGGGGCAGAGGGTATCGATCCCTTTGTCTCCCTCCCTCCTTGCGTGATGCCAGGTGCCTGAAACGCGTCCAAGTTGTGCCGGTGCCAGGCCGAGTGGCAGCTGAATTATCACCTGGGTCACTCGGTTGCTGTTGGAAATGCACAATAAGCTCCCGGCCATGAAAGAGAAAGAAGAAAAAGCCAAACAAAACCCCCGGCAGCTGCCAGCCCTCTGTGCCGGCTGGAGAAAAGCGTGGCCAGAACAATGCCCTGACCTTGTGCTAGGCTTGCTGGAGAGGGTGTCCCCATTGCTCGGGGCAGGGACCCCTCCACCCCGGAGGGCTGGGGGCTCCCTGTGGGTGCTGCACCCCTGGGAGGTGGCTGCAGCTCCCCAGCTGTCCCTTGGGATGGCTTTCCCTGCCAGCAAGCGGCGGTGGCTGCGGCACAGCTCTCCCCCTCCTCCCCCTCCTTCTCCTCCTCCTCCTTGTCCTCCTCCTCCTCCTCCTCCCTGCAGCTCTGCTCTCATCCATAAACAGCCTAATGCAATTCCCTCCAGCCTGGCTCTGCAACAGGTACCAGCTCTAATGAGAATAACTCGAGGGGCTGCGTGCTGGCTCGTGAGCCGGCTGAGCCTTCTCGCTGCTGGGGGCTTGGAACGGGAGCACAGCGCTGGAACTGGAGCATTTTTAAGGTCTCTTCCAATCCAAACCATTCTGTGAGTCTATGGCTCCCAGCATGACAGCTTCCCTAGCAAGGTTTGGGGTCCATGGGCCACCTTGCTAGCAGTGGAATTCTGCCCTGTCCAGCCAGAAAGGGGAGCAGGATGAGGCCATGGGTGCTGGCCCCACTCGTGTGAGTGCTGTCTGTGGTGTGTGTGGCAGCCCTGTACATCAGTGCATATCTCTATATATGTGCTCTGTACTGTGCATGTGCTGAAGGCACAGAGCAGCAGCAGCCTCCCCTCTCGGGCTGTTGGATCCAGCACGGTGAATTTTCCTCTGACAGTCAGGACTTTGCCAACTGCTTAAAACTATATAATGGGTGCTAGAATTATCTAGGATTGGGATTCCAAAGAAATAATTATTGCTGCTTCATTCTTTTGTGCTGTGGTCATTGAGGCTCTGCGTGGACCAGGCTTTTTGGGGCAATTTGGAGAAGCAGAAGAGAACTGTACATAAGACAGCAACAGTCACAAAACTGCCGGAGATGGAGGCTTGGTGCAAGGTGATTAGCATTAATTTCTCAATCAGCTAATGAGAGACTGTGTTGCCAGTGCCTTTTCAATGCTAGCAGAGCTGGTAAGAGCCAGGTCTGGTGGTTCCTCTGGTGCCAGCCAAGCCTGAGTGACCAGAAAGGCTCAGCCCACATTAACTGCAGCTGGAGTCTCCCTCCTGTCTGAGCACAGGGGCGATCTGGCAGCATCCCAAAGCACCCAGATGCTGGCACCTCTCAAACTGGCTAAGGCACCCACAAGAGTGCTCAGAAAGCCATCCCTTGATCAGCCTGGTTTCAGAGGGAGTTGCCCACACAGCTCCGGGAGCACAAATGAGCACTGAAGTAGCAAAGCGTGTTATTCCAGCAGAGCAGAAACCATCAGGAGTGCCCCTGCTAGGGCTGCAGAGGCAGGTTTAATGCCTCTTTTGATACACAGCAGAAGCATTAATAGGAAGCAAGGAGCATTTATCAAACACCTGAAGCGTTCACCTCTGTGTGACTGATGGGAGCCAGCTGCAAATGTTTATATGTGTGCCTTTGTTGGGGAGCAGAGAGGGGTTTCTCTTCTGCTGCAAGGAAATGGTGTCAAAGCTGAGTGAGTGTGTTTGGGCTGGGCTGCTGGGCCCACTGATCTGTGGTCTGTGACCCTTGGGCTGGGCAGTGTGATGGGACATTGCAGTGAGTCAGTGCTGGACTGTGAACAAATGGCCAAAGAAAGCTCAGCACGGGCTGGTTCTGGAGCCCCACAGGGCAGGGAGCAGCTCTCCTCAGGTGTTACACCAGGCTGCCTCCATCACCCCAGGCAGCAAGGGGAAATCCCAAACCAGGGAAGAATTTTCACTGCGGCAGCTGGAATGCTTGCACTCGCATTCCTCCATCGTGCCTTTTCATTTTCCTGTGGGAAATTGCAGAAACCGCCTTCCTCCTGTGCCATGTGCCACTGGGGAGCTCCCAGTTTCCCTGTGCAGCTGGGAACATCTCTCAGCAGTGCCAGGCTCTCACCCCCACAGCGTGGCCCCTGGGTACCTGTGCTGTGGGAGACAGGAGCTGCAGGGCTGGAAGCATCTTGCAGATGTCACGATACCAGCCTGATCTGCACTGCCAGCTGTCTTGTCCCCAGGCACCTTCCCTGTAAGAGGATGTGGGGGATGAGTGCCACAGGAACAGCAGCACCCACAGTGCTGGGGATGGTCACCACGTTTGTGCTCTGGCTGCTCAGCCAAGCATCGAGCTCCACAGCTGCTCTCTAGATGGGATTTAAAATCCTGTGCACACGTTATTGCCATTCACCAAAAGGTATTTTGACAGGGCTTTGTGATACACTAATTAGAAACAGTCACTTAAAATCCACATCTGAAATGCATTGTAGAATTGAGGTTCAAGGAGTGCGGGTTTGCTACAGACACCAGATTCCTAAAGAACAATTTCCCACACCTAAATAATGATGTTTTCCATCATGTTACATCCATTAGCTATAACCTGGCAGTTGCATCCATCATAATATGGTATTTCGGGGAAATAAATGAGTGTATTTTTCTCTGTGAGAACCAAGGAAAAAATATCTCGCTGCTGAAATATCGAGCAGGTTTATACAGTGAGACCAAGTGCAGATTCCTGCTCTAATACATTGATTCAGCCATTAACATACAGCACAGACTGGTCTGCTTTCTCCTAATCCTGCAACTTCAGAACTAACATTTTCATAGTTACTTCTTATTAAGGTTGCTTTTAAAGCATACCATCAGCTTTCCAGCAATGTTATTAAACAATACCATGACTCTGCCAGAACCAGCCTGTTCCCAGTAACTTAAGCACTTTTTAGTCTCCTTGTCTTGGGAGAGTGTTGGCTTTCCCTTCGCTTTTAAAAAGCATTTAAATCGAATTTTCCAAGTCCTTTCCCACTATGTATGTGCCAGCAGGTCCCTGATTTTCTGTTTCCAGGCTGGGGACCGGGGTGGTGCATTTCAGGAAGAAGAGTGACACAGTTGCACACACATATGCTTTCCCTGTTTTCCCCGTGCTGCTGATGGGAAGAGCATTGACATTCCCGTCGGACTCCGTCAGCGTCACTTCTGCTTTGCACTGGAGAGGGATGAGCCAAGGAGGAGGAGCAGAGCAGTGCTTTGCTGTGCCCTGAGCAGCACCCCTCACGTGTGCTGCCCTGGGTGCCTGTCCTCCTGCGTTTTTCCAGCTGTAACTGGGAGAGAAGGCAGTCCTTTGCAGGAGGATTTACAAGCAGCTGGCAGTGCAGGGAGCGCCAGGTAAAAGCTGCACCTTGCCAGGCTGGGGGCCTTCCCCAACACCTCCGAGGTTGGTGGGATTTGAAGGGGATTTACCACCCCTTGGAAGAAGGAGAGGGCCCATCTGGGCTTGATTTAAAACTGGCCCAGGCTGTAGTTTAACAGCATCCATGAGGCTGCTGATGTGAAACTGCTCCTCATCTGGGAGGAGGAAGAGGAGGAAGCAGCAGCTGCCAGGAGCTCCCTGTGGGCACTGCCTGTCCCCTACAAGCCCCTGGCCCTTCCAGGGATGGTTGATCATCTGCTGGGTGCAACTGAGTTGTGGGTGGGGTGAACAACACGGAACAGGAATGAGCAATTAAATATACAGCTCCTTCCATGCTCCAGCCCCAGAATTTGCCAGCTGGGAATCCTTTCCCTGAAGAACGGTGGGGAAAAAATGTGTTGGGGATTTGGGATTGTAGTGGAGTGTTATTCTATCTGGCTCTGGGACTGACACTCAGGAAATGTTGTATTGAAACAAGTGTGTTGAGGGATGGAGAACCCTGGGATGATTGATAAACAAATCACATACGAACAGCACAGACTTTGGAAAATGTGCCAGTTAAAGATTTCCAATGATATAATCACAGGATATTTTAAAAGCTTGATTCTCAGCAAGCCTAATAAAAGGGCAGTTCCTGAACCTCAACTACAAAGCAAGACCACATGCTGGAACAACATGAGCACTAATCTCAGGCTTTAATAGACTACAAGAGCTAAAAAATGCTCCTGGGATGACAGCAGCAGACACCTCATGGAGCGAGTGAGCAGCAGAGAGAAACTGGCTCTGGAATCAGCACCTTCCTCTCTTCCACCGGGTGCTGATGCAGGAGATGGGGAAACACCAATGGGATCTTCTGCTTCCAACACTGCAGCCTCCATTGATTGCTAAAGCAATAAAATCGGCCTTCAGTCAAGCACTGCAAAGTTGCATAAAGCATATTTGATGGATTACACCTATCAAAACTTTTAGCGAGAGGAACAGTTACAATTAACAGGCTGCGAACAGGATCTTCTCTGCAATTTTTTCCTTGACATCATCAGTAATTACCTGCACTAAACGTGCTGCTGCTGCTTGGCGGGGGCTTGTCAATCAAGAGGAAGCTCAGACCCAGAACATCATAAATTTGCTGTCATAAACTTTGCTGCCAGAACTGAGGGAGAAGCACTGACAGAAGGGTATGAAGCATCTGCAGGGCTTTGCATCTCTCCCTGTGCCCTTATGGTTGAGGATGAGGAGGGAAATCACTCCAGAGCTGTGCCACACACCGGCTGAAAATGCCAGTGCTTCCAGAAGAGAGATCCCACAATTACCTTATGCGAGCCTGGCAGTTCCCTCCGCTGGAGAGATACAAGGTTATTAAGCAAATATGATTAATGAATAAAAGAACCTCTGGCATGCTGGAACGAGGCTCTGAGGCCTGTTGGGCTCCAGAAGGATTCATCGGCTTGTGCTTTGGGAACTGCGTCAGATTTCTGCAGTAATATGATTAACACGCTGTGTAATGGGCTAAATCCATCCCAAGTGTCCCTCCAGTTAAGCCTCTGTGTGGACACCTGGGATGAATTTGGCCCTTTTACGGTGGATGCACTTGACAGAGCTGGAAGAAAAGAAGGGTACTGAGTTACTACTACTGCAGCTGGGAAGGAGGATGGCAAAAAGGATGGAGGGATGGGTGTGGAAGGGATCCAGAGCAGCCGCTGCCCTCGGCACCCTCCTGGAGCACAGGAGGGCGGTGGGCTGGAGCAGATGTGTGTGCAGCCTGCTCTGCCATGCTGCCATCCCCACGGACAGCTGGCACTTCCAGCCAAAGCCGTGGGACTTGGCGAGGCTCTGTGCTGCCATGGCGCTGCGTGCCCAGCTCCAGAGAGCGCGGAGCCGCCCGGCCTCGCCGGCTGCACAGCGGGAAGGACGGGAGCGCTGCCTCCCTTATCTGCAGGGCCAGATTGCGAGCAGCTGAGGGCACATAAACACCATGGAGATGGGCTGCAGGAAGGTGTTTGCTTCCCCTGCAAGGCAAACTCGCTCTCCCTTTCCCCAGCCTACTCTGGCAGCAGCCAGGCTTGCCTCCTGGGCAGGGAATCTTCTCTGCCGCAGGGGTAAAAGCAGCAGGGTGGATGATGTAAGAGCTGGAACCTGAGTGACTGATTTCAGTTTATTTGCAGAGTACTGCTTTATCTCACCCTGTCGGGGTTGCTGCTGCTTCCTATCTGCCCCAGCCTGGGATGGGTGTCCCCCAGCACTCTTGCCAGGCTTGGCCACAGGTTTTGCTCCAGTACTGGAATGCTCTCTCATAGGTAGGCTCTGTCCTGTACTGCATTAATCGCAATATGATATTTCTTACTCGTTCCAATGTACCTTCCATTTTGGGTGAGTTCCATGTTTTTGTGCTGTTTTAGTAATTTCCAGCGAGTACCTTTGTTTTCCATCCTTGGATGCTTTCATCTGTGTATTCGCTGTGGTCCCTTATAGTTCACTTTAGTCTCGTAATTCCTGAGCAAGGAATCGACTCTTTAGAGGAACTGCCTAGAAAGGGATTAATCACAGCCAGACCTTGTAAAAATCCCGTTGCCACACCAATTCCCCACACTTACAGAACCTGACCACAGTGTGAAAATTGATATTTATGCTGAGGAGTGTCAATGCACTGCCTGTGCACCGTTCCCTGATTTACCATCCTCTGGGGGTGTGAGCTCTGGGGATGCCAGTGAGATGTGCTGGTCCATTTCCAAGCCCCCAGAAATGAAATAACTGCCCACCTGGGCCTTCAGCACCAAATGTGATCAGAACATTAATGCTGCTAGATTCTGTGGATGATCAGCCTCTGGCTTTACTGCCTGATTTCTTGCAGCCTGGTTCCTGCAACTTGTTGAACTGGGTGAAAACAGTAGCAGAACAGCCAGATTTTGTGATAGGGATTGAAAATCTGCTTTAAATTAATTTCTTTCAGCCTGTGGTCTCCTTCTGTCCTACTGGATAATGGGGGACAGCCTTGGCACATTGGTGACAGATATCCAACGAGACCCAGACCATTGGGGAAAGTTTTTTGAGAGAGGACATGACCCTCCAGGATTCCTGGGGACCTGTTTTTTCCCTAAGCAGCACATCCCATGGCTGGGTGAAGAGTGCTCCTTCCCCAAGGTCTTCAATTGTTTTTCAAAGTTTGTTGAAACTGATAAAAATCTCTCTTAGCTACCAGGATTATGACACAACAAAATAGAAATTTTTGTGATTTTCTCTACAGTGGAAAAACTCTGCAAAATAAGTGTCTGTTGGCTTTGAAAGTCCCTTGCTCCAATACTCTTACCAGATGGCCGACGGCTCACAGGGATGTGGCTGCTCTGTGTTTGCAGCCCTTTAGCTCCCATGGACACGTGGCTGTTTTGTCATGAAACAGCAAGGTCTGCCTGAGATGGTGGCTGTGGCCTCTGTGGCTTTTCAGGGTACAGGAAGAGAGAGTGGGAATCCCACACACCACACCTGGCAGGGCACAGCCTGGCCAGCCCCATGAGATACTCAAAGCACTGCTGTGGCAGTGACACCCTGAAGCTTTTCCATAGGATGCTGCTGTGGCTTGGAAGAGCATCTTGCCACACAGGATGCCAAGGCACATGCACTGCAGCAGGGAAAGTGGGTGCTGGGAGTTTCAATGGTCCTGGTGTGACCAATAATGGATTTGTTAAGGTAGTGTCTGCAGCTAGGAAAGACAGGTTTATTTCTGTACCTCCCAGGAGACAGGCTGAAGCTATTATAAAGTTATTAAGCTATTATTATGCACAGGTATTAAGGCTGAATGAAGAAGTCAAGTTATAGGAGGGCATACAAAAGAGAAACCACAGAGGTGTGCAGCAGGAGTCAGGGAAAGAGATGGGGAGGCATTTGTTGAGGGAAGGGGCTGGTGCATCTGTGTGATCAACCAGAGCCAGAGGAGATAAACTCTGTCACCTCTGAGCTCTTGACAAGGTGTGTAAACCATTTTCTTCTGCCAGATGGCTGATTTGTGAGGATTCCTGGGGGGAGCTGAGCCAAAGAGCCCTTGTGCTGAGGACATCCCACTCACCAGGTCACTAAATGCTGTTGTGCTCTGCAGCATGAGCAGGGACCAGCCAAGCTCCAAAACCCAGGGAAAAGCCCACCTGAGATGGCTTTTGTTATGGGCCTCTGCAAAGATCAAGTCATAATGTGCAAAGCTTGTGTTTTTGGTGTGAGCAAGTGTGCAAAGCGTGTAAGGTCTGAAATCAAGCAGCTAGCTGGAGAAGGGAAGCTCAGCGAGAAAGGAGGATGCCTCAAAGCCCAGTGTGGGTCATGTCCTGGATCCACTCAGAGCTCAGAAGCTCTAAATACAGTGGGATACAGCAGCTGGATCTTTTTCCAGCAATCTGAGCATCCACCACAGGGAGCAGAGCCAGGGCTGTGACACACGAGTGCAAAACGTTAGTCAGAAAGGACAAATGGAATGTGAAAAACCACCAGAAACTCCCAAAGTGGGTCAAATTCCTTGATGCCTCTAACAATAGATGTAGGACAGGAAGGACAGGGTGGATTCAGTTGTGTTCCCTCCTGTGCCTCCTAAAATTTGGGCTGCATTGTAGGCCTGAGTCCGTGGTGGTGAAATTCAAAGCAGGTGGCTGAAATTGCAGAAGCCAGAGGCTCCAGCTCTGCCTCCTCCACCCGGGGCCTGCCTGGCATAGTGTTATCTTCACGCCTGAGCGAGGAGGACTTGGCTTATTAAACTTGCAAACCTGCCTGGCGCTCGCCCTTGGGTATCCAGGGCTGCCGGGTCTCTGGGGCAGGATGTTCTAATGCTCCTTTTACGCCACGTCTACCACAACGAGGCCTCCTTAATTGGCTTGTGGTTCCCACCAGCACTGCCAGCACAGGGCGAGCCATGGAGGAGAAGCTGCCAGCCTCAGCTCCCGTCGGTGTTGGTGCATCATTAGCTCACATGTTGTCTCTCTCCCCAAAGACAAACACGCTGTGTAGCCAAAAAGGTCTGTGGGGAGGATGCTCAGCAAGATCCAAGCACAGGAGGTAGGGGGGGCACAGGTAGTTCTTATTTCACTGCCCCATTTGGTTTCTCTGCTCTGCCAAAATCCTAGATTTTCAGGGGAAACTTGCAGTGAAACTTCCTTTCCCCCCCCCCCCTCTATTTTTAAAAGAATGTCCTCCCCCTTCCTTGCTTTAATCACTTTAAAACAACCCTAGAGGAGCAAGACTTGGGTAAATAAATGTGGGAACCAGGGGAGTTCTTGAACTGTTAAAGAAATCAATATAAATCAGAGTAACCTTGCCCTGATGTCTTCCTTATCACCTCTGAAGCTCTACCTGCCTTTGTCTAACAACAATCTCAGTTAATTAGATAATTAATCTAATTATCTAATTAGGTGGAATCACTAATAGCTATTCCACCTAATTAGGCCAGTGGCTGTATCTCAGCAGTGGTGGTTCTCTCTTTCTGGCTAACCCTCCACCTTCTGCCATGCCTTGAAACCAGGCTCTGAGACAATTCACAGCTCTTTGTTTGCTTTAACCAAAACCACCTGGAAGCAGTTTTACATTTTTTTAGTCAGGCTTTCCTTGAATGAAAGCAAGGTGGCCAGTTGGAAAGTACAAAAGGAAGCTCTCAGACGATTAATTTTTTTAGCAATGAATGCAGGAAGCTCTTCATTGTTTTAATTCATTCTCCTGGTGTAAGATTAATTTTAGCTCTGAGCACAACAACCTGTTAAGAATTGATCCTAGGGAAGTATATTGCTCTGAGGCTGGGGAAACAACATAAGTAGCTTTTCCCCCCCTTTATTTGGACAAGTTTAGCTAACTTATGGCTGCAGTCCTAACTACAGTCTCTTCCCTGCGGAAATGCGGATTGTGCTCCCGCTGCAGCTTTCCCAATCCATCCTCTGTGTGACAGCACGAGGGAGCTGGCAGGAATTAAAACCAGCCTAAGGCCATTGGTCCCCTGGCAGCAGAGTCCTGCTGCTCCTCTCTGCAGGGATGCTGTGGTTGGCAGCCCCAGATGCTTGGTTTGGATCAGCACCTCTGTCCCTTCATGAGCTGTAGGTGCTTTTGGGGCTGCAAAGCTGCCATACAGCACTTGTGGGGTCTTTTCCCTTTAATGCCTAAATTGGATTTAAGGGCATTTTTTTACATTCCAAAACAAATCAACGTCTGTCTGCAAAACAGCCAGCCTTGGCCCTGAGAAGAGATGGATGTGCTCAACCCTAGCACCCAGAGATCTGCTTCCCTGGGATCCCACCTTATGCATCAGGAAAAGCCATTCAACATCTGAGTGGTCAGGAAGGGAGACTCTTCCAGCCCCAGGAATGTTTAATGGTTCACTCCATCCCTACCTGTCACTGGAGAGCACTGCTGGATCCCCTCTGGCACCCAAAGCCTTAGTGGCCACAGCTTGGAGCACTGTTCTGGTTGGGCTCAGTCACAGAGACCATGGGAACCCTGGCTGGAGTCTGGAGGAGGTAAAAGGGCCAGGTAGGTTCTGCAAGAGTATTTCTGCAGTGAACCCCTTGTCTCACCTGGAAATGCTTCCTTCCTGTAGTGCTCCCAGGTTAATCTGCTGCAATAGCATTAAGATCTATGATCTGGCTCTGGGGAGAGTCCTGCTCCTGCCTGACTGGAATGATGGCAACTCACAAATCCACAGCTTTTCATTTTGTTTTTTCAGCGTTTGGTTGAGGTTTTTTTCTATATGTATACGTAACTGAAACACCATAAAATGTCTCCTTGAGGTAGCTGGATTTTTCTTCTAAAAAAACAAGTTA
The DNA here is from genome assembly GCA_030060385.1 of Muscicapa striata striata. Taxonomy (NCBI): domain Eukaryota; kingdom Metazoa; phylum Chordata; class Aves; order Passeriformes; family Muscicapidae; genus Muscicapa; species Muscicapa striata. The sequence goes on along the minus strand of JAREIS010000002.1, from coordinate 5,372,807 downwards.
TGTATTATATATATATATATATATTTGAGCTGCTTGGAGCAAAGTTGTCTCAGCATTCTCATTTTGAAACCCCCATATTGAGGTGTTTATTACAGAGTCGTGAAAATTCACATTTAGTTGAAACTTGGCAAATGTTTTTTGGCTTGAAGCAAGTTTTCTTTTGAAGGAGTTTACTATTAAGTGTTTAAGGTTTTTTTTTTCCCCTTTCTCTCTATTTTTCTCTTGAAAAAGCAACACCTTCCAGAACTGAGTTCAGAAGCAGAAGGCCAGCTCTGCAGCTAGTGTGAAAGCTGCGAGTTGAGCACAGAGCTGCAGCCATTCATGCTTTTTTCTGACATCTGTTAAGAGAATGGGAGGAAGGGAAATCAGCTGTACTCTAATGGAAAAGAGGCTTTTTTGTTGTTGTTTTGGTGAGTTCTGAGGAGCTGCACTCCCCCAGATGCTGGTGATCCCAATGCCAGCTGCACTGAGCACAGCATCTCTGGCTGCCTGGAGCTGGTGCCTGCACACACCCCAGAGCAAGCCAGATCTGCTGTACCTGGGAGAAAATTGAGTGTGCAGCAGGCTTGTTGTTGTTGTGTGACTTAGATGTGTATTGAACAACAACATTCCTGACAGGGGCTGGGATCATGTTGTTACAGTTCCACTGGAGTAACACAGCTACTGCTGCTCTGGTTTGTGCTATGGCCTCAATATCAATGACAGTCCATACTTTGCTTTATACTCCCAAGCTTCTCTGCTTTTTCAGGTGTGCAGACCCATTGCTTCCAAAGTGAGGCTGTGCAGGTAGATAACCAGGTTTATGGAACCCCTGCTAGCAAACTGCACATCCCACAGAGCCAGGAGCAGGAGTCACTGGTGGAAATGGTTGTTGCTGCCCTGGGGAGACCAGCCAAACTCCTCTGCCCCTTTTCAGCCTGCAAGCTGGGAGATGGATGAGAAAGAGGATGGCCAGAGCAGACAGCCAGATCTCAGGCTGCACATCAGCAGGACCAGCCTTAGTGACCTTGTGTTTGCTTATGGAGGTGGACAAACATCTCTGTAGAGAGCCAGGACATCTCTGCTGCCTGAGCTGGTTCCTGAACTCAAACCCAAACAAAACCCAAAATTCTGAGATTCTGAAATAGATAGAGCTGATAGAAATAGATTCTGAACACAGAGCTGATTGGGCTTTTTCCCCCACTTCCAGTTTCTGGCAGCAGCTAGAAGCAGGAGTACCAAAGTTTCCAGAGTGAGCCTACTTTTTCTGGCTCTACCTTGCAAACTCAGGAAGTTTGAGGAGGTCTGATAATCACCCTTACCTTTCTTATTTATCGGCTTAGTCTCCACCCAAGGGCGTTCCCAGTGCCCTACCTGAGCTGGCTTTGCTCACACCCTGTGCTGGCTGGCTGCCACTGCAGCACTCACTGGGATAGGAATACACAGCACTGGTACTTTTGGTCCCATCCTCCTGTGCTTTCCCATTTTTGCCCTTCTGTTGAAGATGCTTCAGTAAAATGGTGTTTGTGCTGTGGAGATAGCAATGTATCACAGACAGGACAATTTCACTGCAATATTTAAGATGCCTGGCTGGAATACCTACAGTTGGACAAATTTGACTTTACCTGTACAGGAGCTTTTCAGCTCCTCCCACAACACATAATTCACTTAGGTGATTGAATTTCAATGTTGACTTCCTCTTCCCTCACATTATCCTAGTATTTTAAAAATGTATTTTATCAGGAGTTTTTTTTTTTTTTTTTTTTTTTTTTTTTTTTAATATTGTGCTCCCATATATCTTTGCTATGCAGATGTTATACAGATCTAGTGACCATTTTCTACTTGCTGGGTTTCACCTGCCTGTCCAGCAACTTAGTGTGCTTCCTCATCACAGGCCTCAGTGGTCTACAAACAGCATGGACCTAAGAGATCAAGGTGCTTTTTCCTGGTTGCCAGCATCTAGCCCAAAGGGGGAGGCAGATTTGGAGATGTTGCTTGTTTCTATGGATAATAATCAATAAGACCCATTAGGGAGACAAGTACATACATCACTAAACTTTGACCTCTGCTCTCCAGATCAGTCCCAAGATGCCTATTCATATGCTGGTGACATCCAGATTGCGCTGTTGCAAAAGCCTCTTTGCTTGGGAAGGGATTACAGATTTAAATTGCACAGCCTTTGCTATCAGTAGAGTACAGCATGCAGGATGCTTAGCTAGAGCTTCTAGTTTTTGTTGGCTTTCTTTACTACTCAGCTGAGTTTTATATTTAACGCTATTGAATGCAGAGTGTTTTATGCCTCTCTACCTTTCAGGCTGTTTTTCACTCCAGTCTGTCTGGCATTTTAAGGGTTTACAGACCCTGGAGATTCCTGGCACTGGCTGTTGCTTGCATATTGCTCCTCATCTTTCAGATCCTTTTTCTCCTACGTTGCTCTTCGGCAGGCTGTTTCTGATAGAAAGTTTTTGGCTTGCTGTTTGAAGTTCCTGATAGTCGGCATTTGATCACTTGCTAATTCAGTTCTACAACTTTTTTCCAAAGAAACCATGAAAGACTATCTAAAAATAGATATAAAAAAAAAAAGAAAGAAAACTTTAAAAATACCCTTATTTTGCTGAATACAGGAAGTTTTAAGTTTTCTGGGAGGAAAAAGCCCACATACCAAATTTAGAAGCAAATCAGAGATCCCAGGATGTTTGAGAAATCCATTTCTAGGCACAAAAGCTGGATGAAGAGTTATCTTCTCCCTGTATGTCTTCCTTCCCTTGAGAGAACATCTCCTGAAATCTGTTGGTTGGGAACAAGCCAGATGAGATTGTTTGGTGTGGGTGGGTGAGAAGGGAGAGTCAGGACTCTGGTGACAGCATTGGGTCTGACCTCAGGAGGATCAGAGGGACTGTCAGCTGCTCTGCCAAGCTCTTCCCTCTGCGAGTGATCAAGGTCCATCTTTACATTGAGTGCCTCTGCTCCTCCCACTGCAAAGCTGCTTCTGTTCCGTGTTCCTCCGAAGGTTAGAAACAGATGTCTAGTTTCCATCCCACATGTCCAGCATGGATCAGTTGCACTCTTCATTCTTGCCTAAGACCTCTATCATTGCTGCAACGTGCTGCCTCCTTCCCCAGTATATTTTACAGTGGTCATATCTCCTCCTTTGTTTCCCCAGGCTGAGCAAGTTGAGTTTGTAGAGAATCCTTTCATAAATTAGGTTTTCCAATCCCCTGACCATCCTAGAAACTCTTCTCCATGCTTGTGCCTGCTTGAATGCATTTTTGTCTTCAACTGGAGAATTGACTGGAGAATTTCAACAAGATCTTGCCTGTGCACTGTTCAGTGGTGGTAACAGGTTCCCTCTCTCTGTTCATTGATACTTCTGCTTGACATTGGCCTTTCCAGGAGCTAAGTCACACCAGGGGCACTCAAATACCTAAGACAGGTCTTCTCCCTCCTGCATGCCACACCAAAGAGCTGCTGCTCCAGGTGAGAAAGGCTGGTTACAGGCAGCCCAAGTCAGTAACAGCTATTTCACCCCATTTCCATTTTGCTCTCTCAAAGTTGCTCTCTTCTTCCAGTGTGACATTCCGCTTCTCATCTTCAGGTTATAAGCACAATATCTCCTCTGCCTAATAGAGTTACTAAAGGAAATATCAAGCAATGTTCATCCCCAGGAAGTTTTATGAGGATGTCTATCAATTATCTCTCCAGCTCCTTCTTGCTTTAACCCTTGCCCAGTTTGCTATGCTTGTGCTCCCAGCACAACAGGAAACATCCCATCTGACCTTGCATCCAACTAATTCCTGAAGACTGGAAAATGGAACACTGTGTAGTAACTTCTGCTTATCATTTCTTACCCCCCAATTACCAGTAAAGTCTCTGAGTGTCCCTGTATTAAGCCAAAATGGTTGTTAATTCAGTAAGTTTTGCTGGAGCATGCATACCTCTCTGTGCTGCACCAGGGCCATCCATCAGCCAGCTCTGTCTTTACACAATCCCTAGGACAACGATTTCCCCAAAAAGCTTATGAACTAAGCCTGGGCCACATATTCAAAGATGTTGCCAAGTGCTAAGTGAGATTCCCAACAGTAGTTTCCTCCTGGTAGTTAACGCTGCAAGAGAGGGTGCAGCTTGTTGGCCACCAGTGCCTCTGGCCAATGCTTGTTTTCTGGTTTGGAATTTTATTTTGTGGTGAAGACTTCCAGGCTTCTGAGCACAGGCTCCTGCCTGCCTTGCCAAGGATGCTCTTAGGTATGGCAAACATTATGGTGCTTTGTGTGCTTTCACACAGCCTCTTTGTCTTCCACCCCTGGACAGTTTTCTCCTCATGCTGGAAACCTTTGGAGGCTAAACACTTTTAACCCTCTTCAGAAGGACACAGTGAAATAAATGCTGGCTGTTAAGGCGCTCTTGTGTAGCTGGTTCACCATTCCTACCCTCAATTGCTAATTTCCCTTTCTACCCACTTCTACTAGAAGGTGCTAATTGTGTGGTGATACGCAACTTCCCTGCCGGAGAGCGGCACCATCACTTCTCATCCTTTTAGGTCTGGCTAAATTAATAGAGAGATCTGTCTCTTGAGCCTGATTCCAACTCCTATATAACAAATTCCTTATTAAATCCACAGAAAAGTCATTTACTAGTGGTTAAACTTTGGGCTGTTCAGGGCAGCAGTCACTTCTGAGAAGTTACGCATGTCTGATGCAAAATTACAAAAATGTGTATTTACCACAGTGACCAAGGGGGCTGAGAAGCTCAAGTTAATATTTATATTTGGCATTGAACCCTATGCACAAATAGTGACTTTGGCTGGGTGTAGTTTATTTTTAAATCCTTTTATACTGATGGTCCAGGTGCAGGGAATTACCCCTGTGCTCTTTGCACCCCAGGTTTTGGAGGTCTCACTGTGCTGAAGAAGCTGTTAACAGGGTGTTTATCTCTGGAGCACATCTTGGAGCACCTCTGGAACAGCTGCTCTGGGGAGGGTAGGGACTGCCACTCTGTGGGTTTGGACTGCTGCCTGTTTTCAGGGCTGAAGCAGGGAAGCAGGAATAGCTGTCCCGCCACTGGGGTGAGGAAGATGCTGAGCTGCAGAGGGGGAATTATGCTCTGTCTGTCTCATCCCAACATCTCCATACTGATATGAAGGATGTACTGAAGTAGTTTGCTCTGGACCTCCCAGCATAGGCCCTGGCTGCCAGGTTGGCCCAAGAGGTTTGTGACCTGTGCTGTGAACCTGCCTTCCCCACTGCCCTGTCTCTTGTGCCCTGGAAACACCTGCAGCCAGCGTCTCTTTACAGGGTTTTTGTCATTAAAAATCCACATGGTGAGGGAAGGGTGGAAAGAAGTGGGTTAACAGGACTCTTGCAGATGAGAGTGCTCTGGAACAAGCACACATTTGGCATCAATGAGAAAGTGGCATCTTCTGGAGGCAAGAGTGGGAATTCCTTCAGGTGAATTTAGCACCTGCTGAACATCACTGTGAAGTTCAAACCATTTAGCTGGAATGAGTTTGGTTTGAAAACTTGTGCCATGTGGGAGCCTAGAAAATTGACTCCTTACAGTTTTGAAACCCAGACTGCTGGAGTTAAGGGGAAGCGTTAAATAACTTGTCCAAGACTGCCTTCTGAGGACATGAGAGCTCAAACTCCATTAAAAATCCTCAAATGCTCAGAGGGGTGCACTACCTGTGCCACCTCAGTGAATTTTGAGGCTGGCAGGATAACTGTGCTAATAACAGTGTGAAAGAAATACCCCCACCAAGGCACTTGCCCTTCAGTTTGACTGTATTTTCAGCCCTCAATTCTGCCAGTGGTTCCTGTCTTAATGTGCTGGTGTTGGGAGAGGTGAAGGAAAGTGCTGCCTGCAGGACACAGCATCCCAAAAACTCTGGCTGGACCAGCCCCACCAGTCGCCACAGCACTCCTCCAGAACCCTCCATGAAGGAGGACACCCCAAACTGTGGCTTGAAGGGTGTTTAACAAACTGGGAATGATCACCTCCTGATGGATGTATGGGACTGAATGAAGTCAAGCTGTGCTTGGCTTGCCAAGTTTTTAACACGTGATGTTGAAAGCGTTATTTGTCAAGGAAGGAAGGTTTCCAGGGGAATTGATAACGAAGGATGTAGTAGGTTTTTGGAAAGAAAACAACTTCTGCTATGAAAACAGCAACCCTGAAACTTTTTTGAGGAGATAAACTGCTTTCTAAAAATGGGCCACAGCTGCCTGCTGTTTCCACGAAAACTTACTGTATGCCTGTGGTGGCTGTCACTCTGCTTAACACAACACTGTGGAGCTAAAGGAAACACCTGTGGCAGAAAATGGGAGTTGAACCATGCCTAAGTCACCTGCTGAGTCAAAATTTCAGTGCTTTCTGCCTTCTTGTGCTTCTCAGGTTCTCCACTGACCTTGTCCCCAAGAATGGTGCTGTTCTTGTCCCCACACTCTCCATTGTCACAAAGATCTGGTAGTTATTGCACACCAGGTCTCTGCTTACCAGACCCCACAAGCACTGCTGAGTTCCTGTTCCCACACACATTCCCAAAGCAAACGTTACAGCTATAATCTAAAAGAGCAAAAATGTTTGGAAAACAGCAGATGCAATGGGAAAATGACACTTCCTACATGTGATAATTGTGCAACCTTAACTCTGCCCTTGGAGTATGTCTGCATCTTGCTGTATTGTTCAGGAACTTGTATGGTGAAGAAAAAAGTCGTTGGAAGTCTGTCTGGAAATTGAAGTGGTTGGTAGAGGTGCCAGCAAGGGTTAAATTACCTGTGTGGGGATGGGGGGCTGGGTAGGGTAAGTGGATTACATGCAGCTCTTAAATGCTAAAAGAGGTGACTGTCAGCATGGTTTGACTGTTGAAATGGGCATCGGCGGAGGGAAAAACCCTCTGTGACTTGTGAGTCCAGATTCCTAAAGCTTTAATGCACAGGATATGGTTATGTTGTCCCCTGCCATGTAAGTGCCTATCCTGCTTTTAAGAAATAATTTTCTTTTTTTTTCCCCTCTTGTACTGAGCCATAGATGAATTTTGCTCAGACTCTCCAGGCTCTCCCTGCAGCACCACTCTCTCAGGTACAGCCCTGTGCAGCCCACGTCCCTCCTGTCCGCCCTGCGCCTTGCCTGGGGATGAATTTTGCTGCTCACTGACAGGAGATGTTTGCTTGGCTTAGTCACCACTGAGAAAGTGGGAGAGCACAGTGGAAGAGCGCAATGAAAGAACGTCTGCACTGCAAGACATGTGGCTGGACCAACTTTTTTGCTTTCACTCATCACTCCTTGCTCCATCCTTCCTCAGGCGCTCATGGCCCCCATGCAGAGGAAACAGCCCGATGTGAAAGGGGCTCAGCAAAGACAGTGACAGCTCATGCCTGGCGTGTCACCATCCCAGCCAGCACTTCCACAGGCCCTGGGGAATCTCAGGGCAGACTGCTGCGTTTTGGGAACCGCCACTCTGTGAGAACGCCACTTTTTTGGGAACGCCGCGTTTTGCCACCTCAGGAGTTTTACAGAGCCACAGCTCGTGCTTGGTGGAGCCGATAGATCACTGAGGGATTGATGGGAACACTTCTGGAAGCAGCACCACAGCAGCGCTGTCGAAACACCTTGGCCTCTGGGCGGGCCGCTGCCCTGACCCCGAGCCTGGAGCCAACTCACAGAGGTGGCAGCCGAGGCATCCGTGAGGGCACCGAGAGCCCGTCCCCGAGGTCAGGGCACGCAGCAGGAGCTGCCTCCCGCTGCCCGGCCCCTCCGCTACTCCCAGCGCAGCCACCGGCCGGGCGAGGCGGCTCCGGCCGCCCTTCCCTCACGGAGCGGGGCCTGCCGCCCGCCGTGCGCCGCTGTCCCGCCCGCGGCAGCCCCGCTCCTCGGGGACAAGGCGGGCGACGAACCCTCCGAGGGGGCAGGGACGGGAAGGGAAGGGGCCAGCCGCGGGCTGCGCGGGAGCCCGAGCCCTGCCGGCGAGGAGGAGCGGCCCGCGGGGGCTCCGGGCGGGCGGGGTGGGACCCGGCGGGGGCGGCGGGGCGCTCCCGGGGCGCTCCCGGCTCCCCCGCTCCCTCCCCGGCAGGGCCGGCGGCGGGGCCGCCCCCATTGGCCGCGGCGCGGCAGCAGCTCCGCCCGCCGGAGCGGCGCGGCGCGGGGAGGGAGAGAGGGAGGAGGAGGAGGAGGGAGGGAGGGCGCCGGGCTGCGCTGCGCTGCTAGTCCGGAGCGGAGCCTGGCAGCGGCAGGAGCGGCGGCGCGGGGTGCGCAGCAGCCGGAGCCTGCTGGACGGAGGCAGCCCCGTCCCCCCGCCCTCCCTCCCCTCGCCTCTTTCTTTGTGCGCAGGGCAGGGGCGGCCCCGATCCATGGTCATGGGTGACAAGAAGAGCCCGACCAGGTGAGCGGGGGCGCGGGGGCGGGCGGGGAGAGGGGGTAAGATGGAGGGAACGCGGCGCGGCCGCCTCTGCCCCGGCCCCGGCCCAGGGGATGGCGGCGGGTAGGCCCTGGCTGGCAGCCGCCGGCGTGTGCTCGGCCCCGGCGGGGGGAGGCGGCGAGGGGCGCCTAAGATGGAGGGAGCGAACGGGGAGGGGGCGGCGAGCCCGCGCCGCCCCGCCAGGTACGCGGGGAGCCGGGGCGAAGGGGGGGCCCGCGGGCGGGGAGGGAGTGAGGGAGGCTCCTAAGATGGAGGGAGCGTGGAAGGGCAGCAGGAGGAGGAGAAGGAGGAGTGCCGGTGTCTCCCAGCCTGCCGCCGGTGCCAGGGCTGGTGCGGTGCGAGCGCAGCCATGGCGGCTCCGCTCGCTCGCACTCCCCGCTCCGCGCACTCGCCGCTCCCAGACAAAGGGAGGTTTAACAAGGTGGAGGAGGGAACGCGCCTCCCAGCCCGCAAACTCGCCCACCCACCCTCCCACCCTCCCGCCGCGGGCGGGGACGCGGGCGGCCCGGCCCGGCCCGGCCCGGCCCGGCGGGTTCGGCCCGGCGGGGCCGGGGCGGAGCTGGGCGCCCCCCGCACCTCTCCCGGCCCGGCCCCGGCCGGGGTTTGTCGGCTGCTCCCGGCCCCGCGGGAGAGCGGCGGTGCGAGCAGGCGCTGGGTTTCGGGGCTCTGTAACATGGTTTCTCATGTGTGTGTTTTCTTTCTCTCCTCCTCCTCTCTCTCTCCTCCTCCCGCCGCCTCTCTCCTCCTCCCCAAACACACACGTACACACACACGCTTCCCCTCTCCCTCCCCCTCCTCAAGGCCGAAAAGGCAAGCCAAACCTGCAGCCGACGAAGGCTTTTGGGATTGTAGTGTGTGCACCTTCAGGAACAGCGCCGAAGCCTTCAAATGCAGCATCTGCGATGTCAGGAAAGGCACCTCCACAAGGTACGTCCGCACCTTTCGCCGCGGCTCCTGCTCCGCGCTGAGCTGCGCCGACTTGTTGATTTTTTTCGCTGTTGCCTGGATATCGGCTGGTTGCATCCCTTCTCTCCCCCGATGAGGTCCCTTCTGTCCCCGTTCAAAAGCTTGTGGATTTTAAAAATTCTCTTTCAAGCGTTTTATTGGACCTGGAAGACATGTTTCGTGGATGTGGCAGCAACCTGAATCTTTTTGTTGTTCTGTGCTTTTTTTGTTGTTGTTGCCGGTGTGCAGAGAAGCTTTCGGAGATGCACAGCCAGCCAGAAACGCTCTGACTGTGGTTTGGGGCAGATGGTTTTCTGTGGTTTTGGTGGAGGTTTACCTGTATTCTCTACAGGAGTAGAAATTATTTAGGATTAGAGAGCAAGAAAAGAAACGGCTGAAATTAAATATGTCGTGAGAACAACTCTCTCCCTGAGATGTTGATCTCGGTGACTGTTGTCATCAGAAAGGAATCGGCTTTGTGCTCAGTGTGGGAATGGTGCGGGTTTTTGAAAGCTTTAGCTGTCAGGTCTCTCTGATTGCCTTGCTCTGAGAAACTGTGGAGTTCTTTGTGAGGTGGTGAGCCTGACATGCAGTAGTTAATTTAATCTCAAAAAACTTGCTATTTCTCACTTGGAGGGTTCGGAAAGTTTGTCCTGGAGGTATCAGTTGATGCTGAAGCAGGCATGTGGTGCTCTGCTTTTCCTTTCTTTCCGTGATTTGTTCTACCATGTTGATTTATGCTTTTGTTAATATTGTACCTTCCAAATTTGAGTTCCCATTGTGGTGCTCTGCCAAAGAAATAGTCTGTGAGGTTTCCATTGTGAAAGGCTTCGTTTTCCTTGAGTGCAGCTGTGTATTGAGGTGCTCTCATCAGCAGGCTGTTTGCATGACTTGGCTGTCTTGGCTTGATTGACAAAGGAGGTGAAAGCGTGTTGGATTGTTATTGTTCGCACTGTGCTTTAGACAATGTGAAGTGTCTACATTTTTAATGGGGGAGCATGTTTGCGGGCCATTGAAACTCTGAGTTACAGTGTTTTGTGATGCACGTCAGCTACAAGTATCTGTGCTTTCTACAAAACGTACAGAGGCGTTGAAGTTAAACCAGTTGTAAATAGCGTGGTTAGAGCATTGAGTAAGGTCAGGCTTTGGGACAGCAGTGTTCTTTGTGCCCCTGGAGCTGATTCTTGCTCCGTCAGACTCTTTGAGTCGTGCAGCTGAACCTTCCCAGCACGTTTGATTCCTGGGGGTTTCTGCCTCCTTGGCTGCCCCGTTGGCTCAGGTGGAACGTGCTACTCCTGCAGTCCCTGGTCCTGATCTGCTCCTCGGAGCGTGGCCGGGCATTCCCCACACTCCCGGTGTCACTGCAGTGCCTGGGTGTCAGTGGGAGCAGAGCCCAGATGGGATCTATCCCGTATCAGACACTGTTATTTTCATTGGCCACCATGCTGCTGTTCATTTGGAGAGCAGCAGCCTGCTCTCACATGCCCTAACATTTTTTTTTTTTAAGATAATTTTCAAACTGTTTGTTGCGGTAGTAGGATGTTTTGTCTTTTAAAGGGCCATTAGAGTGATAGCAGTCGATGATTTCAGGTTAAGAGCTGTAGCCTTACTTGCAGATGTGATCATCGGGTCTAGAACATTGTAATTCTGTTTAGCTTTTAATGGACCCTTATGAATGGCTTCTAATTTTAATTCATTTAATTCATCAGCTTTCTATTCATTTTTTTGCTGCTTTTAAAATTGCTTTTGTTTGTAGAACTTGAAAAAGTATTTAAAATATTCAATAGCCCATCATGTCTTCTTGCATATTTGTATAATTTATGAATAAATATAACAGAAAGCAGGAGTGATTGGGTGTTGTGAGAGAGCATTGTGTGTTGGAAGTTCTGGGAGGTCAGAGCTATTTGTGGTGTTACTTTGAATTTTATAGTATGTGAGGTACGAGTCAGTGCTGGGAAATTACTCAGAATTTTTTATATAAATGACTGATGTAAAGATACTTAATGAGTTATGATTGATAATTTATTACTTGAAATATAAGGTGTCTGATGAGCTTGACTTTTAAGTTGCGATTTGACAAGTTGATGATGCTTTTCCACAGTTAAAACTGCCTTGCTTCATTGTGACTTACTTCAGTAACACTTACAGAAATTTATCAAACTCACTTTTAAAAGAAACCCAACCAAGTAGTGAAAGACATGGTGAGGCAACTGTTTTTCATCAAATCATTGTGTGCAATCACAGCATGCCCAGGGATTTTTTTAAGGTCTGGTATGACCTACTTCTCCCCTCCCTCCACTGTGAAGCCAGTTATTTGTTGTGGAATTTACTTTGGCTGATAAATATTCTCTTATTTACGAACTGGTGAGGCCCTTAACTAATTCTCACTGTGTGTATATTTTTTCAGACTCAATATAATCTGTTGGCATGTGGGAGGGGTGGCTGGCAGCAGTTAGATTTATTTTCTCAGATCCAGCTATCCCCTTTCCCTGGGATCTTGTAAAAGGAGCTTCAAACAACGGTGAGTTTTAGAGTTGACCTGCTAAGTCAAAATCATTGTAGAGGCTAAACAGTTAAATTGCACTCGACTGTTTTTTCAAGGAGCTGTTTATAAATATTTCAGGTGCACTTTTAAATAAAAATTAGGTCAAATCCATCTCTGAAGAATTGTTGTGAAAAGATTATATTAAACCTGTAGCACTTGAACACTGGATTTGTTACAGTATGTCACTAACTTCCTTTCCTCACCTGTATTCTTGCTATTTTATGGTTAAACTTTTATTACTTTCTATTTAGGCAAGGATGAGGTGTTATACTGTTTTTCTTCTGTGAGGATAGTGGCAAAGACAACAGCTCTGTTCAGCACAGAGCTCAGCTGGGTGAGATGATGATTTAGCTGGCTGCAGAGTGAGCAGTGGGGAGCTGTTTGCTGGGATTTACAGTGCCTTACTCCTTTCCTGGAGATTTTTGATGTCACAGCGCAGAGAACTGGTGCTGGTCATCACTTTCACTTGTGTCCTGTGGTTCTTCTGGTGGTTTGCTCTGGTGTAGCAGCACCAGCTCCTGCATTCAGGAGAAGACTGGAATTGAAACTTCTGCCAGGAAGTTTGCTCCACAGACACATGTTCCTTTCCAATATCCATTACTTCTTCAAACACGGAAGGAAAGTTAACTTTGGATTTCCTAAGAATGTGAGGGCAGGATTTGGCCTTGTGTTTCCTGTGAATTCCTATTTGGGGGGTAGGTGATGGCTCTCTGTTTCTATTTGTTTTTCTTAATGGCATTCTTGCTCCTCTTCTCCTTTGGTCCTCTGATAGTTTACATATATTGTGTTCCTGTACACCTCTTGTAATTTCCTTCCTCCTCCCAAGCAGGGCTGTGAAGTGTTTCTATGTGGGACTGTTTTCAGACTTCATTGTGAAGGAAGATATTTGCCCCCTCCTTATGATTTCAGGGAAACTGATTTTTGAAACTTTCTTTTTGGATGAATAGGCAAGTGGTGTGATGTGGTGGAGCTTCTCTGATGTTAAATTTACTCTAAATTTGGGATGAATGCTTTTCCATATTCTCTTATCATGAATGTGCCTTGAGTACAGAGAAATGCACTTAAAGTCAGTGAAAAATGTGAAAGCAACAAATAGATGCCTGATATGCAAATTAACAACACGATGGGAGCTTTTAGTACAGAATTGTGTTGAAATGTATGTGTCCTCTGCAAGGTATAAACTGAGCAAGCATTTCTGGTTTATTTGTTGCTAATACCTGTATGTCTGAAGTGCAGGATTTGGAGTTTACATCAAGTGATGTGAATGTACACTTCATTGTGGAGTGCTCAAGGAGTGATTACAGTAGTGCTTCACCTTTTTGCCATCCTTATTTTTGGATGGAGGCTGAGCTAAAACTGTTTATATTTACAAACTGAATCTTCTTATATGGAACATATGTCTCAGATATTGGCCTTTGTTTCCCTTTAATTCTGCAGAAAATTCTCATGTTTGCAGGATCAGTACTACCACCTTGAAGGATGCAAACTACTGTCCATGTCACCATGGAAAAGTATTCTCTTCTGCATCCAAGCTGGGCTGACCAGAATAGGCACCAGATAGTCCTGCTATTCCTGGAATGAGGAATCAGGCTTATGATCTTGACCTTCACACAAATAATTATTTGCCATGTGTTTGCAGGACTATTCTGAAAACTCTTGCAGCAGTGTGTGGCTATGGTGTAGGTTGGAAGCCAAGGGGTTTAATTTGGTTCTCTCAAGTTAGTTAACTTTCACTTGCATTAAGGTAGGTTTTATTTAGCATCATAGCTGGCCTTTATGTGGCTTAATTTCTGTAAAAATGGAATATGTAACTTATCTAAAAAAATGTTTTAAAGCAATGCTGGTGCTTTTACTCTGGAATACTTGTTTTGTTTAAATCTATTGTTAAATCACCCCTGTTTTTCCTGTTGATTGCTGAGGTTAAATGGCTGTTGGATTAGGAGAGGAGTGGGGCGTGGGCTGTACTAACCTGGAGTTGTGGCACTGTTCCACGGGACCATCTACATCCTGAGGATGTGTCTCCTCAGGGACTGCTGTTCTGGTAGTGGAGGGTGCAGTGTAACTGCCTGGGTACTGCTGGAATGCACAATACCTCTTTGCAAAATGTTTGCCCACGTGCCAGGAGTTCTGGAGATCTGTTGTCTCATACCTTATTCACCAGCATTGCCTAAAAGTAAGTGGCTGTTACTTTGTGGATTTGGGGAGTGCTTCTGCTAGGTCTGGCAAACCCACCAGGGCAGAGGAGCCAAGGGCAGCAGCAAACACCATCTGACAAGCAGACAATGCTGATGGTTCACAGCAAACCCTGAATTCTGAGGCTGTGGTTTGACAACACACCAAGTTTGAATCTGTGACTTGTATTGCAGAACCACATGTGTCTCAGCCACATGGCTTGGAGTATTGATCCATTATGAACTGACTTCTGGTACAGATTCATGCTACACTTATTTTTTAAACTGGCATGGAGTTAGTCTGTGAGACTTCAGCTGAGCAGATGAAGCTGTTCAGCTTCAGATCAGCTATATCTGTCAGCCTGGTGCAAGCATAACCCTGGCATAAGATCTGTGTCTTGTACTTTGGCTGTTTGAAAGAAGTGAGAGTTGTGTCCTGATTTGCACTTTGCAGTGTGTGGCTCTGATTAATGATCTCATTACCATCACCCCAGGATTTCTCTTAGATCTCAGCACCTCTGGGAAATCATTCTCAGCAGGGAGAATCCTCAGTGTTGATGTGCAGCACCAAGGCAATACCCCTTTGCTATGGCTGTCAAATTTGGGTACCTGAGAAGCTGTGGGTGGCAAATTCAATGGGGAGTATGGTGGTTCCTGTGACTCACTTTCCTTCTGCCACTTCTTTTTTTCTGAATGTCCTACTGAGGAATAAACCTGTTGTTTTCCTTTTTTTTTAAAATTAGGATAAAAAGATCTTTTTGGTTAAAATAAACAATAAAATCTTCAGCATGGATAAGAGATGTTGATAGTATTTATGCTGAGTACCTGTTTGGGGTAATTGTGGGTGGTAGGGTTTAATATCAAGCTCTGATTTCTCGTGCAGACTCTCTGAAGATCTAAAGGATAAACTGCAACACTGAGTGTGTTGATGCATCACTGGTAATATGCAGTGTGGATGTTACTCATTTTTCCCTTCCTCCATAGGCTGCTTTTCTGGGAGATGGGAATCCAAATCAGAGTATGTATGTGCGTGTAGGAGGAGAGGGCACGCAGCTCTCTCTTATTTCTGTGAACAGACATTGCGTCCACTGGGATGCCGACCCCTGGCTCCCAACAGGTCCTCGTGGGGAGCTGGTAGGCAGAGGAATGCAGAGCAACTTTCTCTGCATGCCTTTCTTAATTGCCCTGATTGTTTCATGTTCCCATCAGCTGCTGCTGCGGAGAGGCTGCTGCCTTTGCACGGCTGGTGGGTGTGTTTGCACCCTGGTGTGGGGTTTGGCTGGTAAGGGGAATTGGTTGAACTGGAAATAAAGCAGTGTGCAGTGTTGTTTGTAGTGATAGTTGAGAGCAGGGAAGTGGTGGGTGCAAAGTGTGGTTCCCTGTGGCCATCCTCTGCTCCTGCGGCATCCCAGCTGAGTGTCCTGTGCTCAGTGTTCCCCAGAAATGTGCAGCACTCTGGGACTGTTTTGGCTGACTTTTTAGGTCCCTGAAGAAAACGCATGAGACCCAAAACCCTCAGGGGTGAAAGGAGTCAAGAGATATGCTGTGGGCTGGATGGATTGTTTTGGCTGGCTACATCTGGCTTTTGTGCTGTAACTTGGACACCCCTGCCATAACCCCAGGCAAGTTCACTGCTGATGTTGAATCGTGTGTCACTCATACTGCTTTGCAGTATTGATAGGCTTACTGTTCCTTGCTGTGGCACTGCTCCTTTTCTTCCTGCTCCATTGTTCTTGAACAAACAGACAGGTCCTTCCAGGGCCCCTCAGTGAGGAACACAGAAGTTCACAGCACTTCTGGGGAGTCCTGCTGGTCTGCAGGAATATGGCAGCAGAGTGAGACACACAGCTCCTGCATCAGGCAAAGCATGTGCTCTGCTTGTCCTTTATTTCATGTGCATCCCTCCTTGTCTGGGGAATTCTTCACAGGAGGAAACCCACTGACCTATTTTGTGGGATTTCAGGTGGTTCTGTAGGTTAGTGGGTTCCAGTCCTGCAATGTAGGTCACTCGCAAGGTGCGCTGGAGTTTCGTAATGCGTAGCTCTGACCTGAAATAAGATTCACACAAACTCTCTCTGTGTCTGTATCTTGCAGCTGTGCTTTGTCTCTTTGCACTGGGCTATTTCTTCACAAGGTAAAAGGAGAAATTTGGCCATTTCCAAAGGGAAAGGGTCTTACAGGATGGTTCATGAGTATTTATTTAAAGTTGTTTCAGACAGGTAAGGGCAAATTTCTCTTATTGCACTTTATATTAAGGGCACAGCAAAAAAGCAGACCAGGAGCACTGAGTGCTCCATGCTACCCTAAGCAGATGTCCAGGATTACAGGATACAACAGAAATAATGTGGAAATGCCTCCATTACGATTATGTAAGTTCCTTTTGCAGCTGACATATGCTAAATACATTGATTGTCTCTGTGCAGACAGATTTCCTTTATATCAAGCAGAGCTCCTTTTGCACTTTTTTGGTACATCTGGAAGTACAACCAGATCCTTAACATTGCTCTTCCCATAACCCAGCTATTAATTAGGAGCATGTTCTTTGTAGCAGAGAGCTAATTGGTACACCAACAGAATCACTGCCTGTTGAACATGAGAAAGATAGTAATTCTGTCTGGCTCAAATATAAGTGAGAGAAAAGCATCACTGCTCTTTGCTGGCCCACTGGGTTTTGTTTGGCTGTTCAGTAACTCATTGTATTTCAAATCATGTGGCTCTCAAGTTCTTAGTACAAACCCCGAAATTAATTGCTTAAAATTGGGTGTTGCTTTGATAATATTTTGTTCCTGAAGTTCTCTGTATGTTTCTGAAAGTTCAAATTACACCCAAAGCCCATCTTCTGTTAAGTAATACTGGAAATTCACAAGGAGAAGGGCTTGTAGGCATCTGAAATATGGGTCATGAAACCAGGATACCTGATCTGAACTGTGTGTGGTCTTTCCTGAGACACTGGCCTGGGATTGTGGAGCACCCTTATGCCACAAGGATCAAGCTACTAAAAATTTGGAGAGGGAATTTTTACTAGGGTGTAAGGGGGCAGGACAAGGGGAATGGCTTCAAACTGGACAGAGGGCAGAATTAGATTAGTTATTAGGAAGAAATTCTTCATAGTGAGGGTGGTAAGGCCCTGGCACAGGTTGTCCAGAGAAGCTATGGCTGCCCCATCCCTGGAACTGTTCCAGACCAGGTTGGACAGGGCTTGGATCACCCTGGGATAGTGGATGGTGTCCCTGCCCATGGCAGAGTGGCTGGAACAAGGTGATCTTTAGAATCCCTTCAAACCCAGCCCATTCTGTGATTCTCTGTTCAGAAGTTCCAAAAGCTTTAGTTTTAGGATCTTACCAGATTGGTTGTCTTGAAATAAAATGGAAGTAAAACAAGTCAGTTTTGGATTTTGTTTAGGGCTAAACAAGGAAGAAATGTTTAGACATGTTTTCTCGAGCAGATTGTTTATGGGGATTTCAGAGTTATAATGAATTGTTTGTAACATGCAGAGGTGCTAAGTGAGACAAAATATCTTGCCTGAGATAAAGCTGCCTTCTTCAGATTTATATTTTTGAGTAGACAGAAGTGAGACTGATCATAATCAAAAATATTTTATCTGAACTAAATTATTTTTATGCAAGTGGAACTGTGTCTGGGTAATTCATGTGCAGCTTCACGTGGTCCATTTGGGGAGGTGGACAGAAGATAAAGAACTGCTGGGATGTGGTGGCTTCAGTGATGTAAAGTTGATCAGAAAACTGCCTGATGAGTGGTGAGTGTGGGTTACTCCCTGCACCCCAATCCCATATGTGCAGCGTTTATAAATTATAGAGGTATTTCTTAATGGAATAGGATTGCTCTCTTTTGTCATCTATGTAGTAAATAAATACATGGAAGGTTTTATATTTTCTTTCACTTCAGTTTGCAGGTGACAGTGGGGCTTGTATGATGTTAATGTGATTTCAGCTGCATAAGAGATGCTGGAATTCACCCTTTAGCAAGTCAGCTAGCTAAATATCCTCAGGATGCCATTTTTAATCTCTATGATTATATTCACTGTCTGTGTTATAATTTGATCAAGAAATTTATATCTATGGTACGTGTTTCATTCCTTTGTTTAATTAAAAAGAAAAAGGTCTAGTTTAGCAGAAGGACATAAATCTTACTTGTCCTGGGTGGACAAAGCATGCTGATCTGCTCAGGTTGCTGGAAATGTGTGTCTCTGCTGAAATACTTGGCTCTCATTATATATCTTGGAGCTCTTATTCTGAAAGTACTTTCACTGTTTTTTTCGGAAGTGGCACAGAGCACTTTCTCTTCCTGAGATGAGATTTCAATAAGAGAGGCAATACATTGATGGATGATGGCCCTGTGATGGAGTCAATCAGCCAGTGCAGTCATTTGTCTCCTGGGGATACAGGGTAGAGCACATCATTAGCAGCAGAAGGGGAGGCTTTCCTCTGTAATGCTAATCGGGCCAGGGAGCTGGTTGGTGCCTGTTTGCTGCCATTGCTCCCTTATTACAGGTGCCTTGTGAAGAAATAAAACCATTTTCATTTGTTATCTATATGTGTGGATCAATTTAACAGAGGTATTTAATAAGCTTTAGGAAATATTTGTGATTCAGCATAATATTAGCAATTTGTAGACCTGGATCACATAAAAATGCTGCCCATAAAAATGGTGAATTATTCTGGGGGAATTGTGTGTGGCTTATTGGTTTTACACACAAGTAGCTTGGCTGGTGGAGAAAAGGCAGCTGGCTGATTTGAAGGGCGGTGGGCCTTAATTGGAGGAGAAGTGTTGAAAGGGAAGTCTGTGGCTTGCAGAAGTTACTGCAGCAGAGTCTGGTGGCGCTGGGTTTGTGTCCGAGCAAAAGGCAAAGCACGAGGCAGTGAGGGAGGGTGGCTTGTCCGAGGGACAGCTGGGACTGAGCTGGATTCAGGGTAGCTTGGTGTGCTGGGCATCATCCAGCTTTGCCCACAGAGGATGAGTTAACCTGCAAGCTGCTGTTCCTCCATGGCTGCTTTGCTCCTTTTGATGCTCTTGGGAGCCACAGCAGTGATCCCATCAGGAATTCCCTCAAGGTGGGCAGGAGTGCTCCTGTTATGGGATACAGGGCGGCAAACCTTGTGTAAGCAGGATCCATGTCCAGAGATAGTTCTGACAGAGCAACACAGAAGTTGTAAATTTGGAGGAAAGGGTTGTTCTGAGTGGCTGGTGGGTGTTTCTGTACCCTCCAGCACTGTGAGCAGGGGACTGGCAGCTCAAACACACAAAAAAAAGCTTTAACTTGCTGTGAATCTGGACATTTAGGTAACTCACCTGCATACGTTTACCTGTCTGTAAAGTAAATGCACTGTGAAGTTGACATACAGCTTGTAGGAGGTAAAGTTCATTTTTGGGAGGGAAGCACTTTAGGTTCTGAGTTGTATTCTCAAAAACTGCAGGTGACATCAGACTTAACATTAACAGTGTTTATCTTTCTTTCTCTGAACTGTATAGATAATGGTTAAAAAAACAAGGACAGCCAGAAAGCAAGTGATGTTGAGCTGCTGGAATGGTGTTTTTTGTACACTTCTTTTCTCCCATGTACAGCAATGTCTTTGCTCCTGAAGTATGGGAGGAATGGCTCAGCTGTGTGGTACTAAGGGCATGGGCTTGTCAGAGTTGTGCAATTTTACATAGGGGTTAGCAGAGCAAGGAACATGCTTTGTCATGGGTGTGGGAATACAGGGCTGTGGCAACAATTAAGAGTCATTAATTAGGAGTACTTATTGCCGGATGTGAGTCAAGTTAGTTGCAAGTTGCTTAACTTCTGAGGTCAAAAAGATCTGATGCATCCGAGACATGCTTTGTTAGCATCCATGGGACTGTGAGGCTGTCCACAGGGACAGGCTGGAATAGCAGAGCACAAACTGAAATTTTGAGCTTCATTAGATGACTTATTGACAGTGACAGTTTGGCAGCACCTCTGCCAGCTGGGACCACACATTTGCATTCAGAGCTGTAGACCTGTGAAGGGTTCCTTGAGGCTCCTGGGTTGCATCAGCTGGGAACATACAAGTGCACGCCAGGAATTTACACTGCTGGGTTGAACACACTGAATCAGCATTTAAAAAAGCAACAGTGAAACTTTCTGGTAAGGAAAAGCTGCCCTGTCTCTATGAAGGGGATGACTTTTTTTTCCAATTACAAGTTAACAAATTGATAGAAAAATCGACAAACAGAACATGGGTAGAATATCATGCCCATGTGCTGCATACCTGCTCTGTGAATGCATGGGAGGTCAAACCTTCATGTTCAGCCTGTGCACTTACAAAGATGTAAAACTCAGGACAGTCTCACTTGTGCCTGAAAGTGGCACTTGTGCTGCCAATAGCCCAACATGTCAAGCAAGTTCTGGAAAAAGATCTGTAACAGTTTACCTGTTACAGTTCTCAGGGTTTTCCCTAATGTGCAGGGACAGTGAAGGATAGCACTGAGCAGTAGTTTGGCTTTATTTCCATCTCTCTAGTTTTTCCTCTCTTGCCATTTTTTTTGAGTTTTAAGCCAGACTAACTTTCCCACTGGCACTCTGAATTCAAAACTCTGCAGTTGTTCAGCTGTGTACTGCACTTACTTGTTTATAAAAGCTGTCACAAGCGTGAGTGGTTTATTTATTTTTTTTTCCCACAAAGGTGTAGTGTGAGGAGCAGGTTTACTTAGTCACGGGTGTGTGGGAATACAGACATTGTGCTTAGAAATGAGTTTAGTAACAGTTGGTTGCTTTATTTCCGAGTGTGCTGGCATCTGCAAGTCTGTCTTGGTTCAACAGGTAGTTTATGCTTGGGGAGAATGTGACCTTTTGCTCCTTGCATTGATTTTTTGAGTCATGTCCAGAGGCTGCAGAAGTCAGCGCAGCACTTTGCTGTCAGCTGCAAGGGCTGGTTCAGGCCTCTGGGATTGATGCACTGAGAAGAAAGGGAATAAGTTGACATGAAACTTAGCATGGTTGTCTTTTGTGATCTTGCTTTTTTTTCCAAGACTGTTTATTCAGGTAGATGTTTTTAACAGATAAAAAAGGTTTGAGAAATGTGTTGAATAAGGCCCTAAACAAAGACTTCAGGGAACAGCGTGGTCTGTGTCTGTGTAAGCAGAGGACTCCTCAGACTACTCTTTGCTCTTGGTCTTCCTGGAGCCTCTAAAGTCTGTACAGGGCCTGAGATTGCTACAATTCTGGATCTGGTTCTTTTCTCTTTGGTTTTGTTTTTTTAAAGAGAGTGCCTTGGTGACCAAACATTTTCTTGTTTTCAAGCAGACTGAAACAAAATACCCAGAAAAACCCGAGAGGTTCACCAAATTTTGCAGAACTACAGTTTTCAATGAGCCTCATCTACGTGCTCACTTGTATCAAAAAGATTACATTCCTTCTCCCTGGAGTTGTATCCATGTCTTTGCTTGTATAGCCAGGATTATTAGTAGGTAAGACAGGTCGATTATCGTGGCTTGCTGCTTTCCCTGCTCATGCCAGTTCAGGGTATTACTGTTAACAGCTTTTAAAGTAAAGTTCCTCCTGGAAGAATCGCTGGCTCAAGGCAGAAAAAGTTTTCCAACCAGTTCTGAACTACTGGGACTGTTGAATTTTTTGAAATGCTGTTCATCACTCCACAAAACTGCTGCAAGTACACCTTGAATCATGCATAGCCTGAAGAGCATCCTGGGGGTAGGGAGACATAAATAATTGTTTAATTGCTCTGCTGTGTAGCTTACATCATGTTGAGTATATAGAAAGGACTGATTCTAAACAGTGTTTTACTGTACCAATTCTCTGAGTCTGAAGATGAGTGTTTATCCCAGTAAAATTTAATGTGGTGGTAAGCAAGACATGCAAATGTGTCTTGACTTGAGTTTAAGTTTGTTAATAAAAATGTTGCCAGTCTCTCAGCTTTCATATATATGTTTGCTAATTATGCTAACTGAAGTCTTGAATAGTTTTAAAAGGAAAGCATCATTCTATTGGAAGGAAAAGCTTTGTCATTAACATGTTCAAAATGTTAATAACTTTTCATCTTTCATTAGATTAATGAGAAAACATGTCTTCTGTGGTTGTTAGCAGATAGGGCAGAAATCAGATAATATACTTACATTGTTTTAATTAAGAATACATTGATAACTCTAAAAATTCACTTTTGACATTCAGCTCTTAGGCTTGAAATTAATGTCAAACTTGGGCTTTTTTATACTCTAGGAAAATACACTCTTTTCTCAAAACGTGCAGCTAAAGCAAGCTCATGAAAATCAGTATAACAGAGTACAGCCATTGGAAAATATCATTACAGTAGTTAAGTAATTAGCCCACTGCCTGACTTAGCAGGAGGGATAAATAATGCATGTAGGGCTGTGTTGGAGCTTGCAGGGAAGGTCCTGGCTGGCAGAGTGGCTGGGAAGGGCACAGGCAGAGCCCGTGTCAGAGGGGGGTGTCTGCTGGGTCCAGGAGCTTTCAGTGCCTGTGAGGAAATGCAAACCAGACCCAATTTTTTCTTTTCCCTATGAATTTGAGAGTGGCCATTGGGAAGAAGTCTTCCTTTGCTGTGTTAGCACAGCTTGGCTCCTGCTGCTTCCCAGAGGTGTCCTGTGGTCAGCACGTCCCAGCCCCTGACAGAGCTGTGGGTCTGGTCAGCAGGAGTATTGGCTCTTCTTGCAGCAGACAGATGAGGGGTTTGATTTGTCTTCCTTTCAGCTAGAACTGAATATTCTGAATCTGTCAGTTGCTGTCAAGAGGATTGTACTTTGGATTAGTGAGCTTCTGGAAGCAGTTTGAATCATTGCAGTTAAAAGCACGCTGAACAGAGGTCTAATTAATAGTTATATAATGTACCCAACAAGCTTAGGAAGCCAGGATGTAACTTGGAGAGAAATACAGCCCCGTGCAATCCTTGCATTGTCTGAGGACTACTGTGCATTTAAAGGGTGATGCTTTTTGTCCCAGCACCTGACCAGGTTTGTTGCTGGTGTGTCAATTCCACCACAAGACTTATGGAGGCATCTTCCTGCACCTTTCCCCTTCCCTTCATTTTGTCTGATGTCTTTCTCATCAGGCCCTGGTCAAGCCAGGAACATTGCTCATGATAGGCTTGTTGGAATTATTCTTTGCTTCTGTGTTTGCAGAAGTCTTCGTCTGCTGTGTAATTATGGATGCCACATAAAAACTCCCCAGCTCCTGAGAATAAAATGCATTTCTGTTGTGGAGTTTTTCAATAGACATTTCAGGGCAATTATGCAATACCTTTCTGCCATGCAGTACCTGTCAGCCCTTAACCACTTGTGTTTTTAGGGAAGCTGAAATGGCTGTTGAGCCTTCCAGAGTAGCTTCTGCTTTGTGACAAGCTCAGACCTGTCAGGCAAAGCTGTGTATTTCAGCAAGGCAGCAGGTGAGTCTGTGCACCTCAGACCTCCTGTCTTGTAGGGATTGGATTGGAGGTGTAATGCTTTCAAGTTTTTTATATTAATGTCTGTGAATATCTTAAGCACACAGAGGTGGTGATCAAAATTCTCAGGTGTTGCTCTAATTCTGGGTGAGTTTAATAAAAAATTAATGTAATTTTCTTCCTTTAGCTGTCTGCTGAACACTTCAGTTGTCTTAAACCTTTGCACTCCAATGCCTCAAAATGTTTTTTTCTCTTAGCTGATGTGTAGGTGTGGTGTTTGGAGGCATAGTTTAGTGGTGGACCTGGCACTGTAGGATTGGACTATTAAAGGTCTATTCCAACCTATGCGATTTCATGAAAAAGGGAGAATTTTGCTGGTACAGAACTTAGTATTTCTGTTTCTAAAAAGGTACCTTATCAAATGTGATTGGTGATTAATTAGAAAGTAATTCTCATCTGTAAAAAGAGCTACTTTATTTTAAAATGGAATTTAAGGCTGCCTGCCCTCCTGGTTTCTATCTACATTGCTTCCCCAAGTCAGTTTGCTCAATATTCACTGCCACTGATCTTGGATAATTAAGAAAAAAGTCTGCTGTTCTGAGAAGATAAATGCAGCTTCTGTTTGGAATGAGGCTGATTAGTTGTGAAAGTGTCTGTAGTTTCTGGTGGGATGGATGCTGCCTCTGCCAGGCTTGGTGTCCCTCTTCTGCCCCCTGATACCCAGCTGAAGCTGTTGCTGAAAGTTCCCTGGGCCTCCAAGATCAGAAACTTGCAGTGGACCTCTTCCGTTCTCTGTGAAAAGGAATTAAAGGCTTCTTCTCCTTTCTGAATCACTGACACTTTCAGCATATTCCCAGTGCAGCTGCAGTGCTACAGTTGTATTTTGGGTGGGGATTTGAGATTCCTGCTTGGAGCAGCAGCTGGAGCAGGGGCTGGTGCATGAGGCTGTTCCTGTTCCACAGCAGGGTCGATGTCACTGCCAGCTCTGTGCTCAGGGGGCTGAGTGGAGACCAGAGAAACACCAGTGGAGAGAAAAGGCCAAGTCACAAAAACAACAAAAAATAAAGAAGAAGAAAAATTTTTTCAGACCTCTGAAAATATTTGTCAAAATTTGTCTGTTGGGTAAGTCCCTTGCTCTCTTACTCTTCTCTGTGCTGCTGCTTGGGCTTCATTTTTTACTTGTGTTTGCTCTCTGAGTTATTTGCATTGTTTGTGACTTAAAATACCTGCTTGTTTACAGTGTGAAGGCTGTTTGTTTTTTAAACATCTTCATGATGATCATGCAGTTGCATGGTATTTTAGTGGGCTTTTTTCTTAGTCTAGGTTTTCCACGAGACACTTACTACTGTATTTGCTCTGGCGCAGTACTCCAGGTTGAAGATGGTTCATAAAGTTGTTTTAGTGATTTTTTTGTTTTTTGTTTTTCTTTAGCTAGTGTCAGCCTCTTCTTCAGAGAATATAAACTGGTGGTAAATTGTGTATTTTGTCAGGTTGTCTTTTGTTATTACACTGTGAGGGACTGTTCCTGGTGGGATCTTTGGGTCCTGATGTGGTGGCAATAATTACCAAAAAGATTTTGAATGGCATGTGGACTCTTAGCTTTTGAAGCCAGATCTGCAGCCTTGAGAATCTTCAAGTCATCCTAATCTTCCCTCCCTACACAGGTAGAAATTTATTTGGGAAATTGCATAAGACTTGTTATGCAAGCAGTCTCTTTTTTGCCTCTTTGTAAAGTGTATTATAGAAAAAAGTGTTAGATTTTTTTTCAAATTCAGGCAGCAAGTGGCACAAAAACCTCACAACTGAGATATTTTAATGAAGAGAGGCTTTAATGAAGTTTGTTTTGTGTTTGGAGCAGAGGTAAGGCAGAACTGCACACAGCTCCAGCAAATGCTCACACCTGTTCCCACAGAGAGATTCAATTCCCACCATGCATCCAGTTCCAAGGAACAGTGATTGAGCGGACAGAATGTGGATAAAAATCAACATAGGTCTGTTAATTGAAATGCATTTTTCCTGGAATGTTGCTAGTAAACAACTTCTTAAATGAAATCTATCCTTACCTTACTTTACATCTCATTTAAGGATTTGCTGCTTACCCTAAGTTCTAGGTCATTTTTCACATGTCTGTGCATGTCCTGAAGTAACTAATTTTGTAGACATATCTCCCTTTCCTCTGCAGGCTGGTGCATGGCTTAGTTTTTTAGTTTCCCTGGAAATCTGGTTTTAAATAGAATGAGTTGATGCCATGAAGTGTTGCTGGGGTTGTAGGAGGACACTGACCCCTCGTCCACTTTTACACCTTTAACTCCACAGCATTAAAATACAGTGTGGCTGCTTCCCAGCATCAAGGACCTCATGGGTTTTACATTCAGGTTGTAGCTGTGTACCTTGAATAAATCTTTTTAGTTGAGGAAGGGTTGTTTCATGTAATATGTCTGAGTGGAAGAGTTACTTGAACAAAAGAGACTTAGAATGAAGCTGTTAATTGTCACAGCCGGTGACTTTTTTCTATGCATTGCTGCCAGCTGAGAGCACTTTAAACTCCCATCTGAGGTATGAGAAGGCCCCTGCCTCTTATCTGCACCTCCCTGAGTAAGGAAAGCAGTTGTTCAATTATTCTCTATAATTAGTGTGCTTCAGTGGGTAGGTAGGTATTAGTTATTCACAGCCTCTTTCACTGTCTCCTGCTTTTCCAGGAGTGTTTTCCTACCAGTCTTCTTCCTTCTCTGTCCTGAGGCATCTGGATGAACCTTGCCTGCTAAGACCTGAGTAGTGGGTGGGCTGTTCCTAACAGTTGTGAAAAGGGGGAAGTTTAGCTCAGTACCAAAATCAGTCCAGCTGATATAAGAATGTCTTACCTAGGTTAAAAGAATTTGAGAGATGCTGTGATTGCAACAATGATTAAAATATTTAGAATAACTTTTCAAGTTTTCTGTGGTTCCCATGAAAGGAGTCTTGCAAGTCTGAGAACTTATTTTTCAGCTTCATGGGGTTGATTTAGACTAAGCTTTTATCTTCCTGTAGGTATTAAACCAGCAGATCATCACAACCTTAGTACTACTGTTGCTGCTGCTTCTATAGAATGCTTGTTATGAAATATTGCAGGATCCAAAAGTTTTCTCATCACTTGTAACCCAGGCAGGTTTGTTATGTACCTGTGGTGTGGAGGGTATGTGCATGTAGAATTAGCATAGTTTATCTGCATGGAGAACTTTATGGTCTAAAATTCTGAGAGAAAACTTAGACCCTGTGTTATGGGAATGATACTCTCCTGTGACTTCTGAAGGGGAATGTATGACCTGATATTCTTGCTGATATGAACGAAGAAATACAGGAGAAGATTTTGTTGCTGGAACCTGTGTTATAAAAGAAGATGAGTGTGAAGTTATTGTGTTTTTTTTATTTAGGCAGTGAAGAAATAGCTTATCAGAGGCTTTGTGTTCTGGTTTTGCCCATTAACAGGTCAGCTTCTTGAGACTTTATCATTCAAGGTTCTTTTATAAGCTTATCAGGTATTTTGTGTCACTACGTGTCAGTCACTGAGATGGTAGCCTTTGAGACAACATCTGTTCAGATTAAAAATCCACTTCCCTGAGAAAAACCTTTTCTTGGAGACTCCTTTCACGGAGTACTTTGATGGGAATGTGTCTGCTTTGGTGAAACTTGTGTTTCAGCTCCTACTGTAAAGAAGAGGGGACTGCTGGGGCAGAGCAGTGATGGAAAAGCACATTGCATTTTTGCTGGCTGGGTGTACCTGAGGTTAGGAGAATGAGGGTCCTGGATTTATACCTTAATGCAAGGACACCGTTCCCAAAGGAAGTAGAGCAAAGACAAGCACTGCTGTAGGTGTCAAAATGAGCAGAAAATATTTAGTATCCAGGTTTTCTGCTAAAAAATGTATTTAAAAGGTTCATATTACTGTTCCTTCAGCCCTGATCCTCAGTCAATCTTTGCCTGTGTAAGGCAAAGAAGTTTGCTTGAACCTGGTGGAATTGGTGTCACTGAGGTTAAATTTCATTGTGGGATGTATTGTCAGAAACACCACCAAAGTGCATTTATCTGTGAGCAGAGAAGCCAGATGCTTCCCAAGCATTTGGTATCTGTGCCAGTATCTCTGGGAAATGTCTGCAGCCTCCAGGGAGGGAGCAAAGGATTCTCTTCCAACTCACACTGGTAGTTTTTTAACCACTGTGTTAGCAACATTTAAGCTACATCAAGCTTTGACTGTGTAACTTGTTGGCTTTTCCCTCTTCACCTCCACCACCTTCTTTGAGCTTTATGTGACACTTAGGGTCAAACAGGAATTCTTTTCAAGGAAGCTCTGAGGTGATTTGCTACTTTTCCTTTAGAGAAGACTTGAAGTTTTTTCCAGGTTCACAGGGACACGGCTATCTGTGATTCAAAGAGCAGCATAGAGTGGCTGGCAGGCTCAAGGGCTGCTTGTTGGTTTTGGATGGAGCTTCCTGCATGTGCTGCCCTGGCTGCCACCGGGAGAGGGAAGAGCTGAATAAACAGGGAAACTGTGAAATAAACAGAAACAAAACCAAACCAAGCCCCTGCCTAGGGGTGTGGGCTCAAGTCAGAAAAGCAGACTTTCTTTTGTTAAAAGGAGGCACATAAAAGCTTTTCTGCTTTTGTTTTTGTGCCATAATGATAATTTCCATTATGTTTTTCTGTGGTATTTGATTGCTTTCAATTTCTTCCAAGGAAACAGTGGAAAAGCAAAAATTTGTGTTGCTGCAGGTGAAGGGGTTGCTTCAACCTTTCTTGCCACACATATTCCAGTGTTTTTAGTAGAAGGGATCAATTTCAGGTAGTCAGCTTAATCCTGTGTGTTTTTCCAAGTTGCTACTCAGCTTTTAAAGATGCTATTAGATGTTTTGGATTCCAGGTCAGGCTGTAAATACTCATTCTGGGGCTTCAGTACTCAGAACTTGCCTCACTGTTCACTGTGAATGACAAAGCTGCCAGTGCACTGATGCCAACCCCTCTGGCTTTGTGGGTTCCTCAAGGGTGAATAGGTGGGTTTGGGAAGCAGGAATGGCAGGAACAGGCAGGGCTGTCTCCTGTAGGCAGTGCAGACAGATGGGGGAGGCTTGTTTGGTTTGGATCCTGGTTTGGATCCTGGCACTTGCTGCTGCTCTGAGTGACTCCGGAGATTATGAAAAGAGATGGTGATGGAAAATATTTTCTTGTTTTTCCTCTGGATGGTTCATATGTGTGTAATTGCTCACAGGGTTATGCTAAGCCCAAAGCTTGTGCTCTTTTACTCCCCAGTTTTGGTGCAGAGTGCGGGTAGGAGCTCCTTAGGAAGTGGTTGCTCAACTCCGTTTTCCGCAATGCGTTCGAGTAAAAACAAGGTTCTGTTTTTAGCATGCTTTAACTTGGAAATTCTAGTGATAAGCATTTAGCTGCACAAATCCAGTAAGAAATTTGAGGAGGAAGCAGCATAACATAGTAGAATCCCACTGAGTCATTTTTGTAAATCTCCAGAAGCGAGTAATTTCTCTAATCTGGTAGATGTGTATCATCAGTGGGGTGTAGTCCCAGAGCTCAAAAAAACTTCCCCTGTAGTTAAATGGAGATAAACCCAAAGCAATGGGTATCCTAATAAATACACGTGAGATTGAGGTGCTTGGGTATTGTGATGCTGGAAGGTAGATGATTGACTTAAACCAGAACCCAACCTAATGTAGCTTAGTAGTGTCTTCAAGTTGTTTTATTACTGTGTTTTCTTATCTAAAATAGTTGGTATGTGTTTGTTAGCACCAAAAAAAAAAAAAAAAAAAAAAAATTGCAACATGTTGTCTAAAAATACCTGGTTTTGGTTACATAGTTGGTAGTTCTATCTTTTGCTGCTCATATAGTTCACGAAAATCTGTCACGTGACACCAGATATAAAGTAGATGATCTCGGAGTGTCGGGGCAGTGTGCGTTGTCTGAGGAGGTTGTAGAGGATGTGCCATGTGGTGTTCTTGAGCTTTCTGTTCTCTTTTGCTGTACAGAGGAAGTGAAACTTCAGCTTCTGGGTATTCTTTTCTTCAATTTCCAAGTAACATCTCTGCCAGCTTTTGTGTTTCATTCATATACAAACCAGTTTCACTTTCATGACACTTCTTAGTTTCACATGATGGTAAATTTGCATTTATTTGCTATTTGCATGTTGTGTGGTATTTCCTGTTGTATATTCATCCTGTCAAAATTTACAGTGGGATTTACAGGGTTGATGCATTGTCTCACACCTAAAAATACCTCAGTGTGTCTTTTATACAGAGAAATGCCCAAGCTTCATTTCTTTCTGCCCTGACTAAATGCCAGGCATAGAGGCAGTTTAAAACCAGCCCTCTTAAATCCATAAGTGACAACTGACATGGTCACAAATAATTTTTGAGTCCATATCTTTAAATTTTCACTGTCATTATTTAGTTTAACAGAAGGTAGGTTATATAAAAAGAAATTACTCAGATCTATATTCTTAATGTGCAGCTTTTGAGTCATTGCAAGACAACAGTCAAGCAAGGATGGATGTTTTGTACGAGGAAGGCTTGTGTTGACTCTCCAGCCTTTGGTTAGAGGATTGTGCTGGATGCTGCTGTTCCTACCTCACACATTTGCCTCTGGGAAATCAAACGGTGGCAAACTCCCAGCCACTCACTTCTGTACCTCCTTTTCCACCAGGGCTGGGCAGTGAAGGAGCTGGAAGGGTTGGAGCCGTGGGGGCCTGCTGTGCCTGTGCAGATGACAGAGTGCATTAGGCTGACAAACCCACACGTGTTGCGGGTCAGGCAGGCTGCCAAGAGCTCCGCGCTCGGCCAGCGGGGAGAGAAGCATTAGGAATCCCAATAATCCGCACATCAGTCTCTGTGTGCTGCCTGGTCAGTGGAGACCGAGCGAGCGAGCTGTGGAGAGATTGTGGGTATTAAGTGGGATGGGTAATGAAAGGCTGTGCTGGTGCTGATG
Source organism: Muscicapa striata striata (assembly GCA_030060385.1). Classification (NCBI taxonomy): domain Eukaryota; kingdom Metazoa; phylum Chordata; class Aves; order Passeriformes; family Muscicapidae; genus Muscicapa; species Muscicapa striata. Next base: position 5,342,399 of record JAREIS010000002.1, on the reverse strand, counting down.
TGAGAGTCTTTAAATGGAAAATGACTTTAAATGATGGTGCCAGGGCAGTTGGAGTGATTTGCCGCTGGCGCAGGATCACAGCGTAACCGGTAGCTTTCAGGGAGACTAACCACTTCTCCAGGGTGGAACACCAGAGTTGTTTGAAGAATTAAGAAGTGGGGAGAAAAGAACTCTTTGCTGAATTTGCTTGCTTTCCCTCCTTGGGACTTGTACCAGACTGATGTCAATACAGGATTTTGGCTGGGTGTGTTCATGTACGTACAAATAAACACACACCACGTGAGTAGATGCAAAGCTGCAAAGTAGGAGTCATCAGGATGAAAACAGTAGTAGGACAATAAAATCAGCATTTAGGCTCAAGATTATCTTATCTGAGAACTTTCTTGAAAAATTATTGTCTGGACAAGTAGATATCATTGTTATCCGTAGATCAGAAGTTGGCTCGTGGAGAGCTCGGAAATGTTTCTGTTGTTGTAATTAGTTATTCCTGGCTTTTTGTTGTGTAGGAGAGCACTCTCTGCTCTCTGTTCTATTTACAAAGGTAGCTGTGTTGCCCTGTCCAACATCATGCTAGGCACATATAGATAACTCACACTGGTACTCCAAGTGGGAACCAAAGTTTACTAAGTAGCTCTTCTAAAGCTTTCTAGCTAGTGGGAGGAAGAGCTTTCAAACTGAGTATTGTAATATTGTTTCCTGGCAAATTTTGAAACCATCTGGGTCAGTTCCTCACGCCCAGGAGTAATAATTCTGAAAGCAAAAGTTTCAGTGCTCTGGAGCTGTGTTGTTCCCACGGTGCCTGCACAGCAGCTATCGACAGCAGCCTGACTTTCCCTGCGGCTTTCCCGGGCAGCAGCAGTGTGTGCAGGATTGCTGGAGCTGGACACCCCCAAATGTCACTGCTACATCTGTGTTCACTTATCACATTGTGTTCAGAGAACACAATGGAGAAAAAGAGCTCTTCTGAGCACATGGTGGCCTTTTGAAAACGCATGTCCGCTTGCCCCGTCCTTCAGAGCGCCTTTTATTTCTTGGCATGTTTAGAAAAGCAAGCTGCGTTATTGAGCAGTGGGGTTTTCTCTAAACCACTGGCAGTGACCTTTTCACTGCTGATGGTGCTGGGACAGAGGTGTGAAGGGGTACCACTGTAGCCAGCTCCCTGTGCTGTTTTGGGCAGTGTCTGCTCCACCTTGGAGCAGCCCTGATGTCTCTCAAAGTGCGTGGCTGCTGCAAGCTGGGGCTTTGTCATGAAGCTGCATTCCTGGCTGTTCAAGGGCTCTTGAAATGCTGCTTTCATATGAAAGTAAATCCTACCATTGATGTTCTTTTAATAAAAAGGAGGTTTGGCTTGCTGGAAAAGCTCACTTTTTGCTCATTTAGGTAAAGCCTGCAGTGTCTGATGTAGCTGAATTAAATATATTGCCTTGCTCAATTGGAGCTTTTTTCTTCTTTTTTTTATGGCATCCCTAGAGATTTAGGGCCTATTAAGTCTATTCAGAATCTGTTGTAGAAATGGTAGTTTGTCATTTTGCTTCTATCTGGACTTATGCTGGTTGGTAAATGATAGAGAAGTCTGCATTCTTAAGTGTACAGTATTCCAGTGTCATGCAAGCGTAGCAGAATTTTGCTCTGATAAACCAGCCCACATATTTTGGGGGCAATTTGCAGGAGTTGCTTAGTAGAAATTCTTTCATTGTTTTTAAGGAAAGCCATTGTGCCTCTCTATCTATCCACTGGTTGGGTATTCAAGTGATTTGCATTTCTCAAACAGTAAATATTATGTGTGTTTAAGCACTATTCTCCAAATTCTGGACTGGTTATAAGGGAGGTGTCAGGTGGAGAATTTAACTGACATATCTTTTTTTTTTTTTTTTGTTGGTAGGAAGCATATTTTCTCTGCAGTCCTCCTTTTTGTTCCTTGTTTTCCAAGTTTGGTCTCTCTCCTGCTGTGATTTTGAAGTGTGAGACTTGACTGTCCCAAAACCTGGAGGCAGATGCTCACAGATGGGACATGTCAAGCTGGATTATATGTGACAATTTCCATTATTGGTCAGTATTTCAGTGTCTGAAACAGAAATACATGTTTTGGCTGCAGTGATAAGGTACTTTTATAATATCAAGCCTGGTATTCCTAATTTCTAGCTTTTGTGCAAAAAACTCTTATTTTCCTCATGTTTCTGTTATTTGAATTTATAATACAATAACCATGAGCAGTTGCTTTGGGGAATCTACAAGTTAAATTTTTATCAGACTCATTTATCCCCTCATGCTGCTCAACTGCACTTTGTTACTCACCAGGAAGTTTTGAGCCAGTGTGCTTTTCTCAGGATTACACATAACTTAATAAACAGTTAAAAGAAGTATTTTAAGTAATTTAAGTAATTTTTGTTGTAAATCCATGTATTTTATTATACACATCTTGGTTGCTGTCAGCTTTATGAACTGTTTTCAAATTTTTGCTAGTGAGAGCAGCTTATTTTTGTCAAGCAAGTAAAATGGCCTTGGTTTTATCATCATTCTGGTGCTTGTAGGCAAGTAAATTTTGTGCTGAGATCAGTGATTTTCCATAACAACTTTGTAAGTCTGTGTAAATCATGGAACATTTGGTATTTTGCAGTAAGGTATGGCCATAGATGAAAACACCAGAAGCAGCTGCATGATAAATTCTCCTCTTTGGGAATATGAAGTAGTGATTGGAATTTTCAGTGATGGATTAAACTGAAGCTCCAAGTGGATCTGTGATGGGTCAATAGCATGAGCAGGGCAGTTCAGTAAGTTTCCAGAAATTAAGCTTGTGCAGCACTTGCAACATAGAACTAAAATTATTGGTGACCAAGGCAATTGGCATACCTAAGTGGAATGACTTTGGAGTCTCAAGGCCATCTTTTCAAGTTTGAGCTCGGGATGATCTTTACATTTCCAGTTGCATCTCATTTCAGTTATGGTTTTTTTCTGCTGCTGTAGAACTTCTTCCCTGTAAATGCAATAAATGAATAGGAAGCAATGCTCTTTCTGGAATGCATAGGCATGGACCAAACCAGTGCTGGTGGCAGAGGGCAAGGAGGGGAGTTGTAAAGTTGTTTTTGTTCAGCTGGAATTTAGGGTGATGTTGCAATTGGACGTTGATGTCATTTTAATCTATTGCATATTGCGAGTTGTTTTAAGCAGAAGAGATGTATTGTGCTGTATTTTCTTAATTTATGATTTTTTTAAACAGACCATTAAAAATCCTAATAGATTTTTTTTTTTTTTTAGTAAAATAATAGAGCAAGAAATAATCTGAAAAACTATTTCTGGCTGTGTACAGAGTCATAGAATCCTGGAATGGTTTGGATGGGAAGGTATCTTAAATGTCATCTTGTTCCACCCTCCTACCATGGGCAGGGACACCTTTCACTAGGCCAGGTTGCTTAAAGCCTCATCCAACTTGGCCTTGAACCACTCCCAGGGATTGAATGTTTTCTATATAGTCATGAATCAGAAGTAGTAATTTTATAGTATTTGTAAGCATAATGAAGTTATGATCACTTGGACAGTTCTGCTTCCCAATCAAATGAGAAAAGATGGTCTTAAAACCTGTAAATTTGGTGTTTTGCCATTTCCTTACTAATTTTATACCTAATTGTGTTGAAACTCTTATTTAAGGAAATGTTACTTTTTAAATGAAAGCAGAAAAAGTTGTTTCACACATTTCCCCACTCTAGTCCTTAAAAGATGTTCTATTGGAAGTTAACTGCAGCAGATGAACACAGAGCAATCCTTAGCTAGAGTACACAGCTCTTCAGCACTGTCCTGCTGGGTGTGGTGTGTGAATATATTTATTTATACACACCCAGAGCTCCTGCACTGCCCACTGACAGGGAGCTGTGGGGGCTGCAGCTCCAGGGGTGGAGCTGGGACTGGCTGGGAGCATCCAAGGAAGCGTTTTCCAGGGATTTGGGCTAGTCAGAGACAGCAGCTGTGGGATGAGCCTCTGCTGGGCAGCCTCGGGGCTTTTGCTGGCATTCATTAGTACAGATTAGATATGAAATGATCTGCTTAGATGGGTGCTACAGGTGAGCAGGCAGGTGAGGCTGCCAGCACCCACTGTGCTTCCAGGCAGGCTTTTCCTCTGAAAGGAGGAGCAGCAGCCTTTCTTGCAGAACTTCAGCATGACTTTTGTTTTGCCTCCCGCAGACACAGTAAGTTAAATTTCACGGTATTAGCGCTTAAGTAAACGTCAGGCTCTGTTCCAATAGCTGATACTCAGCGTTGTTACTCATCATCACTGCTATTTCCAGTCCTCACTCTGGTAGCAAAGAAGCCTGAAGAGCAACTTCTGTTTAACTCCTGCTTTTGGCTCGCTGTTCTCCAGAGTGTACAGGAACTGCTGCTTGCTGCTGTCTTGAAACTGCTTGGTATCAGGAACCCTCCACAGAGGCACATCAGGATAGACCTGTGGTCCAAAACACATGCAATACAGTGTCAGATACCTCTTTTGGAATAATTTTGTGGTGTTGTGTGATAGGCATGCACAAGGAGCAGAGTCCATGGGACTTGGCAGAACAAACCCAGGTTTGTGGTCACTCAGGTTCAGCCCTTTTTAACTAGAAAACTGCTCTGTGATGTATCCATTTCCCTGGGGGAAAAAAACCCCAAAACAAACCAAAAGAGAGGCCAAGTGCTTGCAAAAATGCAAACAGTGATGCTTCTCTGCTGAACATTTTCCAACAAAATCCCAAATAGCCCCGTTTTCTGGCTCAGGGCTCCTTTCTTGTTGGCAGCCCACCAGGTCCTAAGTCCAGCTGTGCAAGAAGCACCATATAAGATGTTTCTTAATTTGATAGGAGGTGAATGGTCCAGATTCACTTCCATGATTGCATCTGTGGTGGTGCCAGCAAATGGCATTTGCAGTTTGTACTTTCTGTACTGTATTAGAATGGGTGTTTTGAGGAATTCTGTGACCACACTGTTTTGGGGTGGCAAAATTCTGGTCAAACTGCTTCCAGAAACATCTTATGGCCCTGACATTAGATTTTTGTAATGGGATTATATGGAACAATGTATATTAACAAGGAACTGTAAAAGTATTGGAAAGCCTGTTACACTGTGCTATTGAGCAGTCATAATGGAATAGTTTATAGAGCAGTTCTGGTACTCTCTTAGAACTGTTTTTGCATGTTTTCACTAAAAATAATCAGAATTGTGAGCTGCAGAATCTGTGCAGTGACAACTCTGGGAATAAATCTCTTTTATTTATACACTTTGATTTGTAAACATGCCCAAATATTTCTTAAAAAGTAATGCTGAGGCTCCTGTAACAAGCAAGAATGGGGTATTCTTTTTACATTCAGAGTCTCAACTGCATTCTGGTGGCACTGACCAGACACTTCTCAGCAACCAGGAATGCCTGTCCTGTTCTGTGTATGCAGGTGACAGCTTGCATTTCATTTAATAACATTCTCATTCTTGTTTGATTCAAAAGAAAAGTGGGGAAAATAGGAGAAAATGTTTTCATCCAAAAAGACAAAGAACTGGCAGCTTTGTGTGAGCCCAGTAAATACTAACTACTGCCAATATTTTTGAACTTTCTAAATTTTACAAACATTAGTATGGGATGGCATGGGGACAGGGGAGGGTTGTTCAGTCTGTGGGAAATTACCTGAAGTCTGTAAACTTCTGGTGGACAAACAAAAGTTTAAAACACAGCTCAAGGTTTGTTGTCATGGCCAGGAATAGTTATCAGCAAAGCTGAGGCTTCACTATCTCTGTTGGCTGTTCTTGACTCTTCCAAGGAGGTGGAAGACAGGGGCTTGGATGGTCAAGGAGGATAAAACAGTTGAACAATTTTTGGAGGTGGTTGTACACTCTTAAATGTACTTATTTTATTTTGTGACAAATAGTTTTTTTCCTTTGTGTGAAGCTGTTGGTTTTTTTCATGTTTTTTCTAGAATATTCAGACATAGACTCTAAGTCCTTCAAACTTGTTGCTCTGCCTCATACCTGAGGCCCACAAGTGGGTGTTCCTTAGATGGACTTGTATATTTTTAAACATCTGTCTTCTAAATAAAAGCACAGTGTTAAAGGAAGAATCTGTTCTTCCATCAAATATTGTTCAGTCACATATTTCTTGCAGTTTGTCCTTCTCGTCTTCTTTTTCTGTTGCTATTATTGCTTTGTTTCCTGGATCACATGGAGGACTTGAGATAAATGTATACAGCTTCCATACTGCTTTGCAGTTCTACTCTAGGACAATGTGTCCGTTCATCCTTGTTCTTGTTGCTAAAAAGGACCATGTGGTCATCACAAATGAGCTGGGAAATATTCATGTAGGAATGGGAGCTCACCCCATCATGTTTATAGCTTAATTTCTGCAAAGCTTTAGTTCTTCTGGATGTAAAATTCTTTTGAGGAGATGTTAATTTAGTTTGTGCTCATGGGTTAGTTTCTAATCCTGCTTCATGCTCAGAAGGATGCTTGTTGTGTAAGTGTTTTGGCAGTGTTTTATCAACACTGTAAATACTTTTAGTCTTGTTTTCTTGTTTTTCTTAGAGCAAAGATATATTCATGTGCGGCTGGGGTTATTAAAATAATCATGTACTTCACACTGCACAGTGCCTGACACACATTTTCTCAAAGCACCGCGGAGCCGCGCAGAGGTCGCTGCTATCACCGCATGCATCAAAGCCAGAACAGCATGAAATTATCCAAATCCTCCCTACTTCACGTTACATGAGGCTTTTGACTCTGAAATCCCACTCGATGCCACTTTCATTCTTCTGATAACATAGTTGTAGGGGAGTCAGAGCGGTTGTAATTGGATCCACGTTCCTGGGGATTGCTGGGGTCCTCCCTCCAGGTCTGTGTCGCTGTAGGGATAAAGCCCAGGCACTTCCCTGTCCCATGGTGCCTGCAGGAGACAGGTGCCTTCCCTTTTCTCAAGGCAGAGGGGCCAGAGAAATCCCAAACAGACACAGAAATCAAGAGTCACATGAAAAATGAGGTGCAGCTTATCCTCCTGTATCCCTCTTGAAATCCAGGTCTGAGTAACTCCCGTGTTGGATGTGTGGGGATTTGTGCTGCTGCACTCCTAAGCCTGCTTGTGGGGTTATGAGTGGAGCAGCAGAATTCCTGGGTGTCCATGCTCTGAGTTTGGTTCTGAGGCATGTCTTAAAGGGAAACTTTGAGATACAGAAGGAAATGCAAGTAGTGAAACAGTACTTGCCAGAACCATAAAGTTACGCTTTCCTATTTAATTTTTAATTTATAAAAAGAGCTCTACAATGTGGGCAGTGAGCCCTTCAGGAAAGTCCTGCATTTATTCCCATGAGTAAAACATCCCAGTGTCACTTCACATGGCAATTTGAGGGTACAATATTTGCATATAGTGTGTATATATATATTTGTGCATTTGCATGTAGTATATATTTGCAGGCACAGTGTTTCTGTGAAGTCTGTTACTAAAAGGTAGTAAAGATTATTTGTGTGCATCATTTACAGGAGTTGATGGTGAAAAGACCCAGGTGCAACAGCCATTCTTAGAGCAGACAAATATATTTCAGCTTTTTCATGCAGCAGCGTGTCCTTGCTGCAGAGGTCATGAGTTGTTGTGCAAATGTCTGCTTCTGGGATGTAAACTACAGTTCAATTAATGTGCAACAATTTATTTGTCTGTACATAACTTGGAAAGCACATTTTAATTTTGTTTAATTGCTCTTAGTTTTAGAGGGGGGAGAAGACAATCCTCTTCATGTTGTAAGAAGGAAAATTATGTGTATTTGTTCATCACATCAGTGTTGGATCTTTACTCAGGCTGTCACCTAAATTAGGGGGAAATTGCCCAAGCAAAGCATAGCTTTACTATCATAAAGAAGTCCAGGTAGGAGATACTTGTATTGAAATTTCAAGAACTAAGTGTAAAACTAGGTATTGCATCTCTTCAGGTAATTTTTGGGAAGTTGAGGCTTTTTAGCTGTGAGTTGTGAGTAATGTTGATACTTCCAACCTTCTAGTAGGCTGCAACATAGTACTTGCTGAAGCATGAGTGCTGGTTAGAAAGTCTGAGGAGGCTGAGCTAGGATTTTATTTTGGTCACTGAGATGTATTCTCTGTGTACCTGAGCACTTTATTGTTGCAGAAAGCCAACCTATGAGAATTTGGGATAAAAAATGGTTAATAGTTGTTTCTGTAGCTGTTTATTCTTACAAATAAAGTTTAGAACTAGTTGCAACTTTCTGTTCAGATTGTTTTGTTTAAGTGATAACTGCTTTAATGTTATAGTGGTGTATTTGGGTTGAAGCATTCGCTTTGGAGGTGGCCAAATAAATCATATTTGGTAGGCAGGGAAACTTGGAGTAAGTTTTGGATGTTGCAGCTGCTTTAGTCAATTGTGGTTCCTATGGTTATAGTTTGCTGTGGTTTAAAATGTGCTGCTCAACTTGCTTTGCTTGGCTTCTTAGTAAAGAGCTTTTAACCAGTGTGTCCTGGCTGTAGTGGCAGTGTGGGCCTTACTTGTAGGATTTTATTACTGCTATTATTATTACTATTACTGTGCCAGTTACTTAAATTACCTGGTTTTTATCCTTTTCCTAAGCTTGCTGCTTGCATGGGTGAAACAGATTAGGAGCTGGAAAGTTGTTGGGTTGTTTGCATTATTAAAAAAAAAAAAACAAAAACTGTTCTAGTAGTGCAGCAGATCTTGAAAGATGCTCAGTGTAGACCAAAGTCTCAGCAGCTTTGTGCTCCCTCTCTCATGGCAGGAGGGATCCCATGGGCAGGGCTGGCTCTCCTTCCCACAGCTCCCTGGCTGCTTCCTGCTCTTCCCTTCCAGTTTGGCTTTGCCCTCACCAGCAAACCATCCTGGTGGGTAAGAGGGACTATGTAAATATGGATGTTGGAGAAGTTATTCTGATTAAGTCAGTGACTGCCTAGAAAATGATAAAACTTAATACAATGTGCTGTCACAGGTACAGATAAGGAGCAGAAGGGCACAAGGCAGTGTCTCCACAGAGGTGCTTTAAGACTGGTCCCTTTGCCTTCCAGCCTTCTCTAGGGAAATACAATGGGACATATTTATGGGTTTGGTTTTTATTTTAGTTTGCATTTTAAAATTTGTATCTCAGTTCAAGCAGTGCAGCATTCCTGCAACAGGAAGGGCAACTGGGCAGCTGCACAGGTTGGGCACAAGGCTTGGAAATCACATCACAAGGAGCACATCAGAGTGGTACAAAGTGAGAAAAATCTCTCAGATTCATCAATTGGGATTTCCCATGAATGGCTCAGGTTTCTGACTCAGCTGATTGTGTAAACAGCAAATAACTCTAAGTCTGGGCAGAAGTGGAAGCTTCAAGCAGTGAGGTTAATCATGTATAATCATGCAGGGAGATGGTATCTGCCCTCTCTTTGAAGATTTCTTGACATTTTATCTTTTATTTCAGTAAGCTGTGAGCAGGTTGCTTGACTCACAAGTTACTGTTGTCAGCTTTTAGTGTGGTTGCATCAATCTGAAAATCTTTTCCATGTAACCAAACTGCTTCTTTTTACGTATTTATTCACAGTCATACAGACAGAAATTGCTGTGTACTGGATTTCAAGGATGCTAAATATCTTCAGTGTTCTGTGGAACAGGTAGCTGCTTGATCTGATCTACGTTCAAAAGCACAGTTACTTAAGGCTGAAGATGAGATCATTGTTCACTCAGATGTGTATGCAGATTGTAGCATCAGCTGAGTTACAGTTTCTATGTTTTTTTTTTTTCCTATGAAAAGTCGAAATGCCATAGCTGTTGAGATGGGTCAGAGGCCTGATTACAACCTGTTGCATAGACTTTATAATAATCTGTGGTTGAGAAATGAAATACTTGAGTATATCTGGCTTTAGTAAGAACATCTTGGTACCATTATACAGGAAACCAGTACCAAGAGACACTTAGCAGATACTTGGATTTTCCCATGACAGGGAGTAGAAATTCTCTGGGTGTTCCCTTGTGTGTATCATCTCTCAGTGCAAATGTTATGCATGAGCAATTAATGTTTTATAGTTTTTTTTCAACACATCACACCACTAAGTGGGTGCTTGAAACCTCTCTAGATGTTTGTAGTAAAAGCTGGGTACAGGTACAGAGCTCTGCAGCACAAACCCCTGGGGTTTTGTGTGCCAGCTGTAGAGCTGATGGTACTTGGGTGCAGCTTTCACTGGCAATCTGTTGTAGTCAGATCTATGTGCAAAATTTGAATTTTATTTGTGAGCAATTTAACAGCTCTGGACAAGCCCATGCAACTGTTGCAATTAGTATTTGGTTTATTATGGATAACTAAGGGAGTTGATTACCTGTTTCTGTTCCTCTCCCACGAGCTGTGTGGTCACAGGGAGCATAGATCTTTCTGGGGTGTTGAAGGGATTAAATCGATCATGAATAGGCAGAGTATCTGTGATATGCCAGGGGGGGAAAGGTTTTTAGTTGTCAAGAGAGAACATTAGAATTTGGGTGAGGGATTCGGGAGAGACAAAGGTACTGATTCCTGTGGGATATGTGAGGATCAATAACCAAGGTATTGGTTACATGCCCAGCTCCTCTCTGTGTAAGGCACAGTTTGCAGTGGAAGCAGCCTTTGAAAGGCAGCTTGGGTCTGTTTTCTGTTTGGGCACACTGGGGACAATGGTGTGAGGATGGTGTGTCGGAGGCTGGCACGGCTGTCCCAGTGCAAGTGTGAATGCCCACTTGTCTCCTGTGCTCCTGCCAGCCCAGCCCTCGGGACAAAGTCATCTCAGTTACCTTCTCTTGTTCTTTGTTATTTGTGTAAGGTTTGCTGCTGCTGAACCAGAAGCTCACTTGGGATATTAAACTGAAGGATATGAAGGAGGCTGTGTTTATCAGGAAACTTTTTTTTGTCACATTCTGTTCCTTTTCTTAAAGCATAGCCAGAGTGTATGGCTGGCAGCTTCTTGAAAGCTGCTTTTTTACTATGGTCTCCCCAAAATTGGCTGTGATTTCATGACATAGATAAAGAAAGGGAGCATTATACTTAATAGTTAGATGCTAAAACCTGATGAAACAGCAGTTCTGAGTATTTCTTTCTTTTAACGTTTCTGTCTTGTTTGGTTACAGCAGTAGTACTTCACATCAAATAAGGACATCCATTTGGTTCTTTAAGTGGAGTGTTCTTCCCTGGTTGCTGAAATAAATCTTCATACTGCTCTCAGTGTAGTTATTTTTACTGTGTAAGACTGACTATAGATCTCTCTTTTCATTGTCATTGTAGAAAACCTAGAATAAACTCTCAGCTGGTGGCACAACAAGTTGCCCAGCAATATGCAACCCCTCCACCACCTAAGAAGGAGAAGAAGGAGAAAGTGGAAAAACAAGACAAAGAAAAACCTGACAAAGAGAAGGAAATTAGTCCAAGTGTTACAAAGAAGAACACTAACAAGAAGACTAAGTAAGTTTGAAGGGTGCAGTGTTAAATGTGATGTGATTTCAGTAGCACTGTGCATTGGTTAATTGTGCAGTTAAACCAACATTGTAATCTCCCTCTTCCCTCCAATTCTCACAGACCAAAGTCGGATATTGTGAAAGATCCTCCTAGTGAAGCAAACAGCATACAGTCTGGGAATACTACAACAAAGACCAGCGACTCAAATCACACTTCAAGGTAACTCTAGACTAAAGTTGAGCCTGTGGTATCTGAGACTGTGTTAAAGAGCAAACATTTCTTTTCTTGATGTACGAGCACTTGAACACTCTGCTAGTGAGGATAGATTCAGGCTTTGGAAATCCTAATTCTGTTGTCCATTCTGTTTTCATTTCTCTGCTAAAATAATTGTATTGTCAGTTGGGTAGTAATGCTTTTGGCTGTAGACACAGTGGGGGAAAAACATTAACCAGCAATCGTATCAAATTCTTATCATGGCTCGATAGCAGTAACAAAGGTTACTTTTTTACTTCCTTATCCGTAATTCAGTCACTGTAATTGTCAAGATAATTTTCCAGGTATACAGGAACTAAGTATACATGAACAGATTTGCTGGGATCTTGCTATCAGCAAAAAGCACAAATGGTTGGTTTGATATTTGTCTAAGTTTGAAATGAGTGTATGGAGAGCAGTTTATTCCTAGTCTTGCCTATACTGTTCTTCCATTTTTTAAATCAAAAATTCAGCATCACAGAACAATTTTGGTATTATTGAACTTGAGAGCTACAAGAGACAGAGCTGAACTGGGCTTTGCCTGTGTGGGTTGTATAAGAATTGCATCTCACTTTAAAATGTGCTGTAATAGGTGTTTTATAGTGAAGCCACATGAACTGGGGCAGTATTAGCTGCAAACACTTGTGAAGCACATGGGAGATATGGTTGGCACTGCTGTTGGCAACAAGTTGGCAAGGTTTGACTGCAGAAAACTCTTTGTCTTGGAAGTTTCTAAATAATAACATGAAAATCTTTAAAAAGAGGGAATATCCTTTGCACAGTAACCCACTGGAATGTAGTGAGGGCAGTGTGAAATCTGTGCTACAAGACTGAGCTGTTTGCAGGGACTGCTGTTAACTCTCCTCAGCCTCCAAAGAGTGAAGTGTCCATTCCTGATTTGGTTACAGAGAGGCAGCTTTATTACAATAACTCTTTTCTTGTCCTGTTCTTCTTTAAATGGTACTTATTTTGAGACTTAGGATGCAGGAGACTTGATGTACTTGACTAATGACATAGTATTACATTGAGAGATTACATCAAATAATTGTTTTTACTCATTAAAGGAGTCACTCTGTCTACTGCAAAATCTTTTAGTCCGTGTTTTGTGGCAAGCTTTTGCCAGGCCTAATTAAGCCTTAATAGTACCAGCTTTAGCTGGGTATTTTTAAAGGATACCTCATCTCCTTTACTACTTAAACTATCTTTTTAAGTGTTTGGTTTAGTGGAACTTTTCTGGCAATTCACTGTTCTCAGGAGTGCTGTCAAGAGTATTTTTCGGATTTTTACAGAATGATAAGTTTTTTTCATGCCCAGATTGCTTAACAGTTGTTCTGGGCTTTTTGTAAATTGTCTTTTAGGACTCTCTGGATTTTTAAGAAATCCTGTTTAAATTTGTTGGATACCATGCCTGTTTCTGACAAAATATCTTGGTTTATACCATGCCTTCCTGTGTACTTTCAGATTGAATGTTTTGAAACACTTCACTTATTTAGCCATAAAACTTTTTTTGCTGTAAACATGAAGCATCAGGGTGTTTCATTTTGCAAAATAACATGAGTGGGCCAATCGCTTTCTTCTATAAGAAGCAAAAATTTTATGCATGTGCTGAAGAGATTGGTGGTTTCCATCTGTGCTTAATCAGCTCTTTGAACAGGGGAAACCCTGAAAACCTCCCAGAGAAATGAATGGGAGGCTCAGTTCTAAAAGTGATAATGTGAATGTTAGTGAGTGGGACTGTGGGGAAATCCTGTACCTCAGCCCTTCCATGTAACTTTGTCATGGCGTTTAAAGATACATGGACAGTTCCATTTTTCTTTTTTTTTTTTTTTTAACTGATTACAACTCAGAGCTGCCTTTTAACGAGCGGTAGCTGGAGTTCACATCCAACGTTGTAGGAAGGTGGAGGCAGCAGGCTCTGTTCTGGTATCTGGGCCAGCATTTGGGCTGTTTCTGAGTACAGGAGGAAACAAATGACCGAGGCAAATTACAGGAAGAGCTGGGTTTCCTAGAGGAACTCGGGGCTTGGGGAGGAAAACATGTCCTCGTACTACGCTTCCGGGAACAGCAGTGGCTGCGGGGGACCTGCCGGGACGGAAACCCCAAAACCTGCTGAGCCAGCTGGCCTTGCTTGTAAGCCACAAACGAGGTGGCATCATTTCATCTCCCTGTGGTTATGTGTGCAGCTTGGCAGCTCCTGTGAGTGGGGCTGTGCAGCATCTCCCTGCCCTGGGAACCCAGAGTGTGGCTCCAGGCTTGGAAGTGTCCATCCCGGAGCAAAGGGGCTGCTGCAAGTACGTGTTTTACTGAATGTTAGCCCAGTGCAGCAGTAGTTTGGGTTTTTGTTTGTATTTTCTGTCTATTAAAAAAGCTTTTCCTGTGATACTTGTTGCAGCAGCCTCCTAGGTTAGATAAGAAAATACTATTTTTGGTGTGGTAGCTTCGTTTTTGGTGAGGAAGTTTGCAGAAATGCAGTTGTTCTGTTTTGGAAGCTGTACATCCATCTTCAATGCATTTTTCTGTTCTGTCTGATTCTGGAATACCACTTGGATAACTGCTGCTTAAGGACTTTCCTCCTTGTTAACTTACCACTGCAAGCCATTGTGTATTCATAGTGGGTAGAAAATGAGCTTAATTCCCTCTTTTTCTGTTTCACTGCACTAGCCTTGTGTGCTGCAAGTGAGGAGGAGAAAAGGCAGAGTGGTTTAAAAGCTGGAGCTTGATCCTAAAGTAAACTAACCTTCCCTCCATCCCTCTCAATAAGGCAGCTCTCAGCAAGCTACTTTTCACTGATGTATAAAGACTCTCCTTTTTAATTTCCCTATTGGGAATATTCCACTGCTTAAGCCTGACCCTTAATTAGGAGCAAAAGCTGTAAATTACAGCAGTTGCTGCAGCTGACTTAGAATTTGCTGTAGCTGGAGGAGTGTCCAAGGCTTGTTGAAGCAGAGATTTGGACCAGCCCATGAAATGTGCTTGAATGTCAGCTTCCTAGAGCTTCGACCCTTATTAGCTACATTACTAATTGAATGATAGCACAGCATGCAAATTACCGAGATAATCCTGAGCAATAAATACCAGCGGGTTCTTTTCGGGTGGTTTGTATTTTTTTTTCTTCCCTTTCTCCCCTAACCAAAAGCTCTGGCTGCAAAAAATACCGTTGTACATTCTGGATTTTATTTACAATAGTCTCGATTCCAGAGGGAACATTTTGAGCCGTTATATCCATAGGCTGATTGGGCATCTGATTTGTATAAGCTCAAAGCAGCTGAAAGAGAAGCCAAGTTGTCCCAGTGCCTGTGTTGTTTGCAGCTGCAGAGTTCCAACATGGGAATGAAAGAGCTGTGGCCGAATGCTTTCATGTGGTTTTGTATTGCAGAGTCACAGCCTTGTCTCATAACATCAGGGCACATGATGAGATGGTGAATTTAGATAAGAGAACTCTTTCATCTGCCCCCTTGGGGAGGAGATCCTTCGCTCTGTCTGGCTCCTGTCCGCTTGGCTCTGCTGCAGGATTGGATAGGGAGAAGCCTGCAGGAGACTTGCTGTGCAGAGCTCTGTGAAACAGGTTGTTTTGTGGGGCTGAGCTCCACAGCTCTCAGAGGCACAGGCTGGCACAGGGAGCAGGTCACACCTTCACCCTGTGCTCTGCAGCACTCTGCCTGCCTGGCTTCTCCTCCCAGCCACTGCCATCTGCGCAGGCAAGGGAGCACGAGTCACACAGAGTTTGTTTTCAAATGCTTTGCCTAATAAACTTTCCCTTTCTCCTTTATTTTTATCCTTTTAATAAATATCTTCTCATTTGTTTTAGACCCAGACTGAAAAATGTGGACAGAAGTACCGCACAGCAGCTGGCAGTCACAGTGGGAAATGTCACAGTAATTATCACAGACTTTAAAGAAAAGACTCGCTCTTCATCCACGTCGTCTTCTACAGTGACCTCCAGTGCAGGATCAGAACAACAGAATCAGAGCAGCTCGGGCTCTGAGAGCACAGACAAGGGCTCGTCCCGCTCCTCCACACCCAAGGGGGACATGTCGGCAGTCAACGACGAATCTTTCTGAAAAATTGCACATGGAGTTGTGGAAACTATGAATCAGGGTATGAAATTCAAACACTCCACCTGCCCACGCTGTTCAAATCCTGGAGAGCCTCTTCTGTGCTTGAACACACTTTCTCGGACATCGACCTCTTACTGATGCAGCCAGGATCATTTCTGCTTGCCGTGGGCATCTGGCCACCAAGGAATTTCTCACCCTAGTGATTACTCTTGACACTTTTATGTATTCCATTGTTTTATATGATTTTCCTAACAATCATTTATAATTGGATGTGCTCCTGAATCTACTTTTTTATAATATCTGCTGTGCACAATTTTCCATGAACATGACAACTTTTTGTTTTTGGGGTAGGGAGCGGGTGGGGTGGGAAGGGGGCTTTATTTATTGCATTCACAAACTCCATCCTCTTTCAACATATCCTTTTTAAGTTCAGTTCTTCTTCCAGTTATACTGTGTACTATCAGTTTTGATATAAATTATATATAAATATATATATAAATAAATATATATAAAGGGTTATTTGAAACCAATACATGGAAACGCTGGTGCTTGAAACACTGTGAAGTGATAAAACAAAATAATTGAACAGTTCAAGATCTGGGACAGTCCCCTTCTGTGAAAGTACTGAAACTGAAATGGAACTGGTCTTAGGTGAAAAGTGTTCCTGAAGGTTTGAACCTGGATTGGACCTGTTCTCTCTATCGTTCCTCCCCCGTTTCTTCCCTAAGCAATGGCGAAAGTGTACTGGACACAGTTTTCATTGTTACAGCTTGGGATCTGAGATGAGAGGGGATTGCTCCAGGGAGCTGGTGTTTCCCCTAGGGTCACTCAGGTTGGTGATGTGCAGGTCCATGCCCAGCTGGAGCAGAAACATTCCCAACTAGACTGCTGGTGTTACACCACGGGTCCGTGTGTTTGGTAACACGAGCGTGGCTGTGTCGTGCACAGCCAGTCCCACACGTGTTGGTGTTAATGAGTTCCAGCCAGCAGCCTCAGTGCCTGAGGTAACTAGAACTGGAGTGGTTGCTGTGGGTTGAAGGCACAGGGAGCCTGGAGCAATCCTGCATTCAGGAAGGAGCTGGTGCTCGCTCCAGCCGCATGTGGGTTGGTGCTTGTCAGCCCTGTTCCATCTGTCCCGTCCATGCTGTTGGGGTGGCTCTTATCCTTGAAGTCCATCTGTATCCCTAGAGTGGTTTCTGAACAGCATCTTGTCCAGTGATGGCTTGTCAGCATTTGGACACTTCCAAGTCTCCTGCTGTGGGAGCAAAAGTAGGGAAAAGTTTTTGTGCTGGCAAGTGAGCAACGTGTGGCTCATGCTCATGACCAGCATCTCCTTCATTCTTACTCTAAAGCTATCCAGACTGTGATTTCTTTTCCTGGCCTGTTAGTGTTGCTTTACAGTTTACCTTCCATGCATTATCCTGCTAAGACATTTGGCTGAGGAGGTGAAACAAACTTTTTTTTAAAAAGCAAAACAAACCCCAAACCTCTTTGGCTTTTCATCTTTATTTAGTGGCCCCAGGGTGCTTTGCAGTAATTTTAGGTGCAGAGGCTGTGGCTTCATCTGACATCAAATGCATAACTTTTGGGCATGATGAAAGAGGGCCACATTTTGACAACTTTGTGCCTGCTTGTTATATTTTGAATTATTTGTTTGGCAAGAGAAATTTCTCTTTGTGGAGGCAACTGATTTAAGATTTCTTTTAAAATCTGTGTGGTTTTGAGTAGCAGACGTAGGTTCCTTTCACACTGGCGACAGAAATGTGTGAGTAAGGGATCTGGTAGAGCCCCTGCTTGAAGGCATGTGCAGTGGCAGTGCCTTGGCAGCAGTGGTTTTATTCTGAACATGTTAACATGGGCACCCCGACTTAATTCTGCTTATATTCACAGTATAGGCTGTCTTTTGTAAGCATTTTTAAAAGTATTAAAGAACCAAAGGAATACAGATGCTTCCTATGAGCATCAAGACAATTTATTATACATAGTTTTAAATACTATGAATATCTCAATCCACATTTTAACATTAGTGGGATATTGCAAAGACATTCCTTTTCCAGTTTTTACTATTCCTTTAAGGGTCTCAGGGAGGGTAAACTGGTCAGCCATATTTATTTATTTTACTGAAATGTATTGGAATAATTTTTTAAGAGAGATTTTTTTGAAGATGCCCCTGAACTTGTATATTTTGCACTGCTTTATAAATGATCCATTATCAATTAGGCTTGCGTGCATCTCGGCCGTGATCCAGCCAAGAGCGTGAGCGAGTGGCAGGTCCTGCCGGCCTCAGCAGGGCTCATTCTGGTGCTTCAAGTCAAACCACGTGCTCACCTTCTTTGTTGGATCTGGGAATTTGTGCAAAAAAAAAAAAAAAAAAAAAAACCAACATTGTGTGTACCAGGAAATTGCTTCTTTTTCAAGTGAAACTAGACTTGTAGATCAGTTAAAAAGCTTTAACGCCGTACCCAGCTACTCGTGGTAAAGTCGGTAACATCTGTCCTTTGGCGTGCCTCCTCAGTGAAGTAGCTTGCTATAAACAGATGGGAAAATTTCTTTGGAACGAGTGACCTGTAATTCTGCAATCAGTTAGGAAGTGCTAGCTAAGCATTGAAGCCCCCAGCCTCACCCGTAGCTGTTGTGTTGTGGGTTTGAAGGACAGCGTTTGCTTTTCTCACTTAATTTTGGAAGCTTGGCGTTCCTGCGGCGCTGCAGGTGGGGTTCCCTCCGTGGGAAGGGGGGCCAGCCCACCCTTGGTGGGGAAGGTGTTCCAGAACCAAACCAAGCAAACACTAGTGTAGGGAAGGACCAGATTCACGGTGTTCAGTGGCACAGAACGCAGGTAAGTGAAGCACAGTGTTAAAATGGCGAAGTTTCGACTCTTACACAGACACACACACACAGACACCGACACAGCTTGCCTGACTCGCTCAGTTGACGTAGTTCTGCAAAGGAAAGGTGACAGCGTTTTACACCACCAGGCTATTTATTTCAATTGGAACTTTGCTTCAAATTGGACAGATCCAAAATTTGGCAGCAGCTTCTGTGAGTTTGTTTCCACTGAGATGTTTTCACCTGCCTTACCAAGATCATTCTCAGTCTACTTTTTTAAGCTCTACCATAAACTTAAATTATTGAAAATTTATTAATTGCTGACTATATAATAACCTTTGCTTGTATGTAACCGAATGGTTTTAAGAGCCAACATTTAGAGTATGACAATGGAGCTGAACAGTTTTTAATGCGCAAGCAGTTCTGTTCTTGTGTATGACTTGTAACCTTAATTTACTGTGTAAAGATGGTTACATTATTTCCTTAGCTTTGTTTGTTGGAGACAAATATAGAATGCTTGTTTAAGTATGTCAAAACATAATCTTATCTTGTGGATTTTTATGTTAATGTATTATACGAGCTCTATTTTTCATTTGCCCAGAAAGACAGCTTGTATAACGCTTCTGAAAGTTTTTCCGCTCTGTAAAGTCTTTAGAGCTGACAGTCCTGTTAGGTTTGTTTTAATCTTCATGCTAAAGTGTCAATGGTGGTTTTGTGAACTGGTCAGAAATTCACAGGTCTTAAATGTTTTTGGGAAATTTATATTGGACACTGCTCTTTGTCTAGCAAATAAAAGATGTTAATATATTCCTGTTACTGGCATGTGCACGACTGTTATTAGAAGCCACTTTATCATTTTCCTGCTTTAAATAGAAATGTCTATTTATTAATTCTGCTTGTAGTTTTTTCACAAATAAAATAGTAAAATTTAATTAAATCTGAAAGCTCTCTTTTTTGGGAGATGCCAGTATTCAGAAAAGGTGGAGAGTCCTGTTGTTGGAGCAGCTCCTCAGTGTGTCCAGCTTGTTCCTGAGCCACAGCTCGAGCACCCACTTCTGCAAACGCAGGTTGTGCCCATGGAAAACCTCAGTCCAGGGAGTAAATCCAGTTTGTTCCCTGGGACTCATGACATGGAGAGACTTTGTGGCAGATGTGTCTGCAGAATTTGGGTTTCTGGTCCCTGGAAATAATAATTTTTTCCCCTTTCTGTAGCTGCAGGAGTGGCGAAGCTTAGCACAGAGGACTTAGTGAGAGCCCTTGGGAGTTCCTTTGCCTGTCTTGCTCTAACAAAGTCCCAGAAGTAAATTTAATATAATGTAATTGAAAGTCTAATTGTGTTTTTGTAGCATAAAAATAGTGGTATTTTGCAAGCAGTGTTTTGGTGCTCTGCCTAGGAAACAAGGTGATGTGAATTACTGTGCTCTTTCTGGTTTGTGTTTCCCTCCACCACCCAAGATGGGAGATATGTGATGTAACTTTTCAAATATGAAGTTGAAATTTGAAAACAAAGCAATGGATAAAAGGCTAAGGGGACAGAATATTTTTTCCTGGGAATAGGAGGCAGTTCCTAAATGAAAAGGCATTTGGACACTTTTAGGTGTGCTGGGAGAAGTGTGTGTTGCAAATAGAGGTCACTTTAGAAAACCCCATGTGCAAACAGACGCTTGAATGCTTTTAACCTCAGTTGGAAGCGATTCAGGGGCCTTTGTGCCAAGAATGAGAAGAAACAGGAAAGGTAGTGGTTGTTCTACAGACCTGAAAAGCACTTTCTTGGCATGCTGAGGACTGAGCAGAGGAACAATCCTTGCTTTGAGGAGTGTACAGCCCCTGTCCTCAACCTATGACCAGCCAAAGGTGCCAGAGCCACCATGGGGGCAAAGCATAAGAGCTGCAGGGAGAGGAGGAGTCAGCCTCATCTTCATCACCTGGATGATTGAATGTGAAGGTAAAGGCTTGAATGGAGCCAGCAAAGACTTCCATGGCAGTGTTGTCTCCATCAGAGCCTGCCCAGTCTCCCTTTTGCTGGGATTTCAGCTGACTGGTCTGGAAATTCCTTGCCTTGGAGCCATGTGAGCCAAGGGCCACCTGCAGTGCTGGAGCTGCAGTTGTCCCCACTGCTGGCTGTCACTGCACGAGGATGATGCAGTGCCACACAGGGATTGGTGGATCCCTCCAGGATGCACATTCTGGCTGGTGGCTTGCCTGGCAGCAGGCTGGATTAATTCCTACACCCCACTTGGCTGTTTAAAGGTAAACCTGAGTGCATAATGCTTTAAACAGCAGAGCTGTGAAACTTCACATGTGATTCACAAACAGACCAGATTAAAAGAAAACCAGAACAAACTGAACTGGAGAACCAGCAGGATCTGGAAGGAAGAGGGAGACTGGCTGCATTTTGTAACACCTGAATGCCCTTGTGGCTTTTGTAGCTGCAACAAGGAGAGGGAAGTGTTGGGGCTTTCTGCCTGCCTTTCTCTCGGCTCTTCCTTGAATATTTACATGCCCAAGCCTTGCTGCCTTTGCTCCTGCTGTCAGCAAACACAGCAAGGCTTGTTTGTTGTTTTCCCTCACGATGATGGATTGCTTGATATTTGTGTGGAGCCTTTTCCAGACAGGGCTGGGGCTGATGCTGATTCCAGCTGAACCCATCTAATAGGAGGACACTGGAAACTTCAGTCGTGTTTTCTCATCGTTTATTCTCAGCAGAGGAAAAACCTGCATGCAGAGATCACCAATAACATCAAAAGCTGTTTCAGAATTTCCCAATCAAAGCTCTTCACACCACTGCAATTATCCCACTGGCAAAACTTCCCCATGGCAGAGCTCGGAAGCCTGTGACAGTGAAGAGCACTCTGTGCTGGCTCTGGTCTGCAGTTAGCACTGATAAAGGTGAAAATGCTGTCTTCCTGCACATCTCAGCACTTGCCTGCAGCCCCCTGTTGCTCCTCAGACAGGGATCACTCCTCACACAGCAGGAGCTGATCTGGCAGCCCTGGCTGTGCAGGAAGCACAGAAGGCACGAGCCAGTTGTGCTTCCTAGATGAGGAATCAAGAAACAAATACTCCTTTGTTCTCCTCTGTCTCCAAAAAAAAAAAAAAAAAAAAAAGAGAGAGGGGTTGCTCTCCACGGTGACTATTTATTATTCCCAGGATACTGGAATTTCATTACTTTCCAACATTCTTAATTTTTTCCGACTTCTTTTATTTCATGGTTAGGAGTTGTCAAAAGTGTTCTGATGTCTTTAAAAATCTGTTCCACCTCCCCCCTTCTCCAAAACCATTCTGAGAAGGACTGAAAATGGCACAGTGGCAACCAGAGAGTCCCAGCGTGAGAATCCCTGCTGCTCCACATCCCTGCCTTGGCAACCCTCCCTTCCTCCTGCCAGCAGGTGAGGCAGAGGCATCCAAAGCTGAAATTCTCAGAAATACTGTGAAATTCCCAGTGTAATGCACACTCGATAACAGCACTTCAAAAGGTTTTTAGGCAGCTTTTTAATTGGCCACAGCTGCTGGAGCTGGACAGAGTTTGAGGGGGGGGATCTGAAGTGTTTAAGCTGCTCTAAGTTTCTCCCAAGTGTTGGAAAAAATGAATTTGGGGGCTGAATTTGGGTACAGAATATCCCTGTGAGCAGGAGGAGGCTGGAATGCTGCAGGAGCAGTGGCCCAGGTAAGTAGAATGGGAATGGATAAAGCTGATTTTTGTTCCTCCTCATGCTGTGCTGTCTGATTCATGCTGCCCAGGAGATTTGGTGTGGAGTTGGCAGGAGGAGTTTTCTATGTTTGTGTGTGTATTTTAGGAGGGATTAAGGCTCACAGCAGAGAAGCAGAACCACTGAAATTTTAATTCTGCCTTCACCCAGGAATTGATACCTATCTAATACATACAAGCTATAATCTTAAATATAGGTGGTGTATTTTTACATAGGTTGTAGAGATATTCTATGGGGCAGGCTAAAGTGCAGTGAACAACTTGTTGGAAGTTGTCTCTGATAAGGATTTACTCTTTTTCTGACTCTCTTGAGGAATCACCAGCATAAGCCAGGAGTAAATAGGGCCAACAATCCCTCCCACCCCTTTTGGGTAGTTATTGCTGTCTTACTCTGTAAATTGGCTTCCATAGCAAGTAGGCTGACTCTGTTTATATGCTTTACTTCCCTATAGGGTTTATAAAAATGAGATGAAGAAAAGGCAGGAAAAAAGTAGTTTTCTATTAAATTAATTTCTTTCTGATCCAACAAAGACAAAATCATGGAGCAGCAGAAGGAACTGGTTAGGGCTCAAAGCTGATGCTACTCTCTGGGTGGGTTAATTTATTTACACATCCAGATTTTTTTTAAAGGTTTGAAGAGACATCCATCAGCCTTGAGCCTCCCCATGGCTTTGGAAGAGGCTCCACAGAGCCTGGAGGGAGAAGCTGCCTGCAGCCAGGGGAACCCTGTGGGTGCCTCTGCCCAGCAGCAAATGACTGATGCCTTTCAACCTTTCCCACTTGCACATGCCCCTTTTCTTCATTCCCAGCCAGGAGAATCCTCTGAAATCTCAAAATCTCTCTGCTCAGCCCTTGTGAGAGGTTGAGGCTTTGGCTGAGGGTTAGTGCTGCATCCAGGCTTTAACAGATTTGACAGCAGAGCCTGCAGAAGCCTGGCAGCATCCCTGCATCCCTGCAAGGGCTGGTGCTTGCTACCAGGAGACAGGGGATGGAAATGCATTTAGCTGCTGCTATTGTTCTCCTCATTCAACCCAAGTTTTGTTGGTGTGAAGTTAAGGAAGGAAAACGTGGACTGGAGTTAGGGAAGCGTTCCCTGGAGAAGGAATACAGAGATTCCTGGGGCTGGGATGGTTGTGGCAGTGTGGATGTGATGGCTGCGACAGCCTCAGGCAGGGACCCACCTGGGAGCCACTGTGCCACAATGGCACGGGGGCAATGAGTGATGGGAGCCTCCCCTGACTGCACAGCTCCCCAGTTGTGATGGCACTCAGAGAGGGAAAAGCCTGGCAGGGGGTGGGAGAGGCTGGCAGGGGCACCAGGTTTTGGGAATTGTGTGCAGGCTGGTGTCTGTGACTCAGCCCTGGCTGCTGTCTGTTGGCTGCTCCCACATTCCCAGTTATCCCAGGAGGGTCTGCCACCCCCCTGCCATCCCCCTGCCATCCCCCTGCCACCCCCCTGCCATCCCCTCTGCCACCCCCCTGCCATCACCCTGCCATCCTTCTGGCCTTTACAGGGTCTGCCATCCCTCTGCCATCCCCTGCCATCCCCCTGCCACCTCCCCTGCCACCCCTGCCATCACCCTGCCATCCTTCTGGCCTTTACAGGGTCTGCCATCCCTCTGCCATCCCCCTGCCATCCCCCTGCCACCTCCCTGCCACCCCCCTGCCATCACCCTGCCATCCTTCTGGCCTTTACAGGGTCTGCCATCCCTCTGCCATCCCCCTGCCATCCCCCTGCCATCCCCCTGCCATCCCCTCTGCCACCCCCCTGCCATCCCTCTGCCATCCCCCTGCCATCCCTCTGCCATCCCCCTGCCACCCCCCTGCCATCCCCCTGCCATCCCCCTGCCATCCCTCTGCCATCCCCCTGCCACCCCCCCCTGCCATCCCTCTGCCATCCCTCTGCCATCCCCCTGCCATCCCTCTGCCACCATCCCCTCTGGCCTTGGCAGGAGCAGCCAGGCTGCAGGAGCAGCAGGAGAGCAGCCTGCATTCTGTTTCTCCAGCAATCCTGGAGCAGGCTTGGGGAGATGGCCTGGCTGGACACCCCTCACCAAGGGCTTTGTCAGCCCTTGCACTCGTCCCTGTGTCAGTTTATCTCACCACACAGGACCACCTCTGCTTTTGGGTCCTAACTAACCCAAAACCTAACAAACTCTGCAAGTCCTATTAGAGATGCCAATCATCATCTTCCTTCTGTGCCAAGTTATAAATCCCACAGATTTATATATCCAAAGTTCCTCATCAATCAGGATATTAGGTCAAAGGCAATGAGTTAAAACAAGTGGGAGGTGACTCCACTGAGAGCAGTGATGAGCGAGCTCTCACCCCTGCAGAGCTGGTGATTCCCCTGAGCTGGGTGTTGTGGGCTCCCTCTGCCCTCTCTGCCAGCCAGAGAGCTGAATCAGTGCAGAAAAGGGTTTTATCTAAAGGATTTCATTGGAGTGGTCCCTTTCCTCCCCACATCCATACACTGTCTGAGAAGCAGGAGCTGGATGAGCAGCTCTCAGACCCCTGGTCTCCTGGCTGAAACCAGGAGGCAGATCCCCATCCTTCCTCACCTTGGGGAGGAGCCTGCCCTGGGTCACTGGACTTACTCCTGCTGATGTGTTGAGTGCTGTATTTTACACATGGCTGGGAGTTTGTGCCTTGTCCTGCTGGACACTGGGAGATGTTTTTCCCAACAGAGGATCAGCATTTTATTTGTAGTGGGTTGATGACTCTCCTGCTGCTCAGCAGGTTTGGGTTTGCCAGAAGGGGATTGGCATTCCCAAAAGTGGATCTCAAACAGCACTGAAATCCAGTGATGCTTTTTTCTTTTCTCTGTCTAGCATGAGATCTAGCAAGAGATGCTTATCTCTTTTCTTT
The DNA here is from genome assembly GCA_030060385.1 of Muscicapa striata striata. Taxonomy (NCBI): domain Eukaryota; kingdom Metazoa; phylum Chordata; class Aves; order Passeriformes; family Muscicapidae; genus Muscicapa; species Muscicapa striata. The sequence goes on along the minus strand of JAREIS010000002.1, from coordinate 5,317,276 downwards.
TTCTAGCACTAACAATACTCTCGATGTCTGGACTAGGGTAAATAGAGATTTTCTAACTGTATCTCTGCATCTGGATTATTTCCAGGTTGCTGGCAAAGCTGGAGCTAATCAGTTCCTGCAGGGACAGGGGCTTGGGATCTGGTCACAGATCTGGTGACACACAGAAGCAGAGGGTGAGCAGGGAAAGCTGCCTCTCTGCTTTAGTCATCCCTGGCTTGTCATGTGTGTTTGGACCTTGAGATGCTCCTGCTGAGGCTTTCACAAGCTCTCTCTTGGGATTTTGGCCAGTGCAAGTAATTCCACTCAGGAGTCTTTAAACTGCTGTCCGGGGAGGCAGAGCTCAGCCTGCAGCTCTGTGTGCATATATCCTTGCTGTTCCATAGATTAAAAAAAAATAATAATAAAATAAACAGTGGTGCTCTTACCTCAGGCTATCCATTAGGAGTGTGATTTAGTGCAGGGAGGGCTATAAAGGCAGTTGATAAATCTTCTGTGCAGCACAAATAAAATCTCTTGCGGGAGGAGGAAGGGCCCTGGATAACGAAGCGGGGAGGGAACAGCCCTTTCTCCCTTGTCTAATTAGGCTGTCCAGGAGGAGTTAATATAAAATAATAGATCTGGAAAGCCCAAATCTTCACAGCCTCAGGAAGGACTTCATCCCCTTAAATTATGAGGCTAAGACCTCATTCAGCAATGCTTTGAAGGAGATCAGCTGGCAGCGCTATTCACGGCGGCTGCGGGCGCGGGCGCTGCGTGATTGCAGCATCTTCTGAAGAGAAGAGCTCACTCCTGCTCCCATTGAATGCTACTATTTTTATCCTCCTTAATTTCTAGAAGGTATTTCCAAGTGGGAAGCAGAGCAGAGAATAGAAGATCTTAACTCTGCTCCGTGTAACAATTGCTGTAGGAAGGAGGGAGAAGTGTTTGAAATAGCCCACATCTATTTTTGGTACCACCAATGTGGTAACAAAGCACCTGGAGGTGTTTGCAGCCCTTGGCACCCTGAGAGTGATGGGGCATGGGGTGAAGGGGTCACTGCTGGCCCTGTCTCCCATGGGGTTCCTGACTCTGCTTGGAGCCAGAGGTACCTGGGGATTTTTGGAGAGGCCACAGGGAAGAGTGATACTGGCAGGGAAAAAGGGGGTGTCTGTGACTGTATCCCCATCCCAGCCCAGGAACCCCTCCTGTCTCACCCCTCCTGGGCCCCTCTTGCTTTGCAGTGTGGTGGGGAGAGCTTTGATCCTTTCCCATATGGGAGGCAGAGGGACTTAATTAGGTGCAGTTACCTCACCCACCACAGAGCAGCCAGGCTGCTGGCATGAGGTCAGAGAGGAAATCCAGGGACCACCAGGGCCAGAGTGGAGGAGCCTTGGACCTTGTGCTCTCTCCCACTGAGCTGTAAAAGGCTCAAAATCTTCCAGCATCATGGAAAAGCTGGAGAGCTCAGAACTGACCCCTGGATCACTGTTGGAGCAGTGGGGTGAGGGCAGTGCTTTGGGAAGAGGGTTAGCTGACATGGATCCTGGCTGGAAAACACAGCCTGGGACTGAGCATTGTGCAAGGGGGCAAATAGGGACAGTGATTTGTGAGTCCCCATTTCAGTTTGTGACCCTGGCCACACAGTTTTGGATGTGAAACAGGGCTTTTATCTTGTGATTACTCCCTTCTGCAGCCACAGCTTTTGCTTCTCTCTGTGCCCAGGTTCTCTGAAGCTGCTGAGCACAATGCTGGCACACAGCTCTTGTGCTGGACAGAAGCGTCCTGCTTCACTTGAACATGAAATATAAATCAGAGATCAAGTGAATTATTGTGCCATGCTGCTGCTCAGGCAATAGGGAGTCTTTAAATCAATCAGGCCCCAAATAAATAAATAAACGTGCAGCAGACATGCTGGAGTGCATGTCTGATTCCTATCAGAGGCAGTAATTCAAGGCAGATGCTTGCAGTTCTCTGCTTCCAGCTCGGTGTTACCTGGGCTGCTGGAGTCACAGGAGACAGAAAGCAGATTTTTTTCCTAAGCTTTCATTATTGTTGCCAAAGAAACCATTTCATTTGGTTGCCACGTGTGCAGCAAATCTGGTTCAATCCATCTGGATTCCGAGGGATGAAGGAGAAGGTTTTTGGGGAGGGAAGTCTGCAGGGTCCAGCCACAACGCCCGTGATGTGCCTTGACCCTGGTGCTGTGGATGGGAGCTGCAGGAGGGAGAGCTGTGCTTGGAGAGGCTGCAAGGGTCTCACTTGAAGGGTTTGACCTGCCTGAGCATCCCAGGGCAGCGTGGACAGCGGGGTGAGCTCAGGCTGGGGGGCTCATCCCTCAGAGACCCTCCAGACACCCCCCCAGGGAGCAGCAGCACTGCTGTGAGTGCCTGCCTGGAAGATCCTTCCACCCTCCGGCATTCAGACTTCCCTGGCTCTCCTTCCAGCTCACACTGGCACTCAGGAGAGAAACATTTGAAGTGTTTGATCTTTCTGGGCTGCTGTTTCCCTCCCACAGGCTCTGGGCTCGGGAGCAGAGCTCCCTGAGGTTCTGAGTCTGCTGGGCACCATCCTGCTCCCTCCTGGCTGCCATCATCCTCCTCCCCCTGTGACTGCCATCATCTTGTTCCCCCAATGGCCAGCACCATCCTGCTCCCTTCATTCTGGCACCAACCTGCTCCCCCCATGACTGCCATCATCCTGCTCATTCCTGGCTGGCTCCATCCTGCTCCCTTCATGAGCAGCATCAACATTCTCCTCCCATGACTGCTATCATCCTTCTGCCTCCTGGCTGGCACCATCCTGCTCCCAGCATCAACCTGCTCTTCCCATGACTGCCATTATCCTGTTCCCCTCATGGCCTGCACCATCCTCCTCCCCCTGTGATTGCCATCATCCTGCTCCACCCCTGGTCAGCATCATCCTGCTCCCTCCATGGCCAGCACCATCCTGTTCCCTTCTTGGCTGGCACCATCCTGTTGCCTTCATGGCCAGCATCATCCTCCTCCCCCTGTGTTTGCCATCATCCTGCTCCCACTCTGGCCAGCATCATCCTTCCCAGCACCATCCTGTTCCCAGCATCAACCTGCTCTTCCCATGACTTCCATTATCCTGTTTCCCCCCTGTCCAGCCCCATCCTGCTCCCCCCATGCTGCTCAGCCTGGGCAGGAACATGCAGGGTGCTCCAGGTGATTTTCCCCATTCTTGCCCAGCCTTGGGGATGGTTCCAACACCAGCAGTGAATGTGAGCAGCCAAGCCTGGGCTGGAGGGGACTGGGGTGACAGTCTGTCTCTGTCTCCCTCTGTCAGGGAGAGCAGAGGCTGTGAGGTGGGTGTGCTGCCCCAGGAAGGTGGCACTGGGGGCTCAGTGCAGTTTTTGTCACTTGCAGATGCTCCTGTGCCCCTCTCAGAGCCCCTGAGGCTGGAGGTGTGTGTTTGGATTTCACAGCAGCTTTGCCTGCAGCTGCAGTCTCTGCCCTCGTGTGTGCCCTGTGCTTTGTAAAGGCAAAGGAGCTCTGGGGCTGAGGGGAGGCTGCTGGCACAGCAGGGCTTTCCCTCACCCCAGGTCTTCTGTCCTGAGCAGACTGGCAACATCAGTCCAAGGTGATGATATTTCACTATGTCAGGGCCTCTTCTCCCTTGAGTTCCTCCAGGAGAGTGTTGAAAGTGAACCTTGGACCAGTGGAGCTGACACTTTGTGATAAAAGATAAAGTGGTTGCAACACTGGGGATTTTCCAGCCTGGATTTCTGAAGATTTATCCCCAGGGGAGAGCTGAACTGATGCATGGGTAAGGCTTTTCCCTCCTAAAACTTCACTTGTAACCCCAAAAGAATAAAGGTCAATCAGTTAAACCCACTCAGCACATAATCCTGTGCCCTTCTGAGCTGGCACAGTCTGTGTAAGAACAAGGCATGCTGACACACACAGTGGTGCTGGACAGACACTCTGTTTATCCCCCAGCAGCTTCACCCCTCAGCTCTGAGAGCTGTTTTTGGTGTGTTCCTCCTCCAGCAGCTCATCCCAGCCCTGGACAGCAGTGTAAATCCTTCTTTGCAAATCATTGACCCAATAGGTCATAAAAGTTCCTTTATGGCCTGTCAAGACAAGCGAGGTTCTTTACGTGCACCCTAAGTCAGCACAGTAAAACTTTTATGGTGTTTTCAATAACAAGAGCTACTGCACATGAACAGCAACTAATTTTTAAAGCCTTGGTATTTCAGCTGAGATGAGGTTTTTTCCTCTCTTCTGTTGGAAAAACACTTAGATTAGTGTGCTCAGCAGTCAGTGCCTGGAGCTGACCTCTCTGTCTGTTGTGGTGCTCCAGCTTCCACAATTACTGAGAACCCCTGGAAAGGAACTTCTGCAAAGCAGGCTGCTCCTCTGGTGACATCTGTGCAACAGAAGCTGAGCTTCAGGTTTCCAAGTGCCTTTGGGGAGGAGGAATCCCTGACCCAGCCATTGCTGCACCAAGGGCTGAGTGTGGAGAAACCCAAAGGGAGGAGGGCAAGGGGCACAGGGGGCACACACCATCCTGGGACACTTTTATTAGTGAATCCACAGGGATTATCCAGGGTACTCAGCCTGCTGCTTGCTGCAGTCATGATTTTGGTCCTCTAAGGTTGCTGCTGTGGCCATGAGTGCCTGCTCCACCCCAGGGTCCAGTCTGGGCAGAGATGGGGTTTGCTGACCTGCACAAGGGAATTGCTTTTTGTTGTGGTGTTGTGTTTTGTTTGTTGGGTTTTTTTATAAGAGAATGGCATCCTTGTCTGAGCTCTGCCAGGCCTGTGCTGTCCTGGCTCTGCATCTGACCTGAGATGTCCTGAAACAAGTTCTCATGGATGCTGTCCCTGTGCCCTGTAAAATGGGAATGACTGTGCCCTAAATTCACACTGCAGCAGCCAGGTAATGTCTCTCTCCTCCACTGGAGCCTTCATTGCTTCTCCTCACTCCTGTGCCCCCAGGTACAGCCCTTGCCTCTTTGGACTCAGGCTTGCTTGGAGCTGCCCCATGCCCCCAGTGTGGGATCCACACGTGCCCCTGGCCCCAGTGGGTTACAGGACTGGGGGCTGTGTCCCTTGCCAGCAGTGGGGTCCCTGCTGGCTGGAGCCTCAGCCCTGAGTGCTGCTCATGCATGGTGAGCAGATGAGCTCCAGGCACTGGGGTGGGACAGTCAGTTCTGATTTCCCAGCCCTGACAGAAGCAGGGAGCAGAAGGTGAGAGAGGCCCTGCTGCTGGGGTTTGGTTTGGATTGATTTTACCACATTTTCATAGATAATCTGTCTGGGTTTGCTTTCTCTTTTCATTTAAAATCCTCCTTTTATGAAACATGGAAACGTGGGGAAACCCTTCCTCTCTGTCTGTCTGTCCCTGGACAAAGGACATGGGACAGTTCAGGGGCTGTGGGTGCTGCATCCCAGCCCAGAGCAGGATCTGTGTCTGTGGAGGGGATGCTCCTCTCCTGGTCCCAGCTCTGGGTGGATGTTCTGGTCTCTCAGCTGGGCTGCCAGGAGGGCTGGAGCCAGTGGAGCCCCTCCATCTCTGAGCAGAATTTGGTCTTTTTCCCCACATCAGGCACAACAGTGATGCTGGAGCAGCAGCACAGCAAAGGCTGGGAATGCTCAGGGGAGCTCCAGGGAGGAACTGTTGCTGTCGATCTGTTAATTAAGATTAATGTGCTAGCTGATAAGGATGACTCTGCGCCAATTGCTGTCAGAGCCAAGATCCTGCCAGCAGCACATCCCTGCCTCCTCAGCACTTGGAGCCTGTGCCTTGCAGCCTGAGGCTCAGGGCAGGATTTGGGATCTGCACAGCTCCCCAAACCCCTGAGGGCCCCTGGGCTCACTTGCTCTGCTGGTGAGAATCTCGAGAGCTTGGTCTTGTGCTCTCTTGGCAAAGGAAAGGTTTTTGCTTTCCAGGGGGTGGTAAGGCAGAGCTTTGCATCCTCTCCTCCTAGGATTAGTGTGGAAATTTCTCCACCCAAAAAGTGCATGAAATGAGGGACATTGTTGAAAAATATATGTGTGTGTATATTTTTTTAATCCCTCTCAGGTGGGATCTCTGAGGGAACTGGATGTGTCTGGTACAGTAGGATGTGATGAATTAGGACTTGCTTTGCCTTTGCCACAGCTGTCAGTGCAGGATTTTGGAGCAGAGGCTGCTTGCTGGGCACCACAGCACCTCATCCCATCCTGGGAAGAGCCTGCTGGATCAACATCTCCACAGTCCCTGAGAGAACCCAAAAAGCCAGCAGAGCCACTGAAACTGGAACAGCTGCAGGTGACTGTGTGCTAAAGGCTTCAGAGCATCACAGATTGTGGAGGAGCTCATTTTAATGTTCTTTACCCACTTTGCTTTTACAGCCTGCTCATTCCCTTGGTTTCTGTGTCTGGTACCAGCTGCATTTAAGGGCAGAATTTGTGTAACCAGCATTATTAAAACAAACAGGTTTGCCAAAGCCTCAAAGTTCACCTTTTTGGATAGCATCATTTTATCAGTAGAAGGTAGAAGTGGAAGGAGTGCTCCCTGAATCCCAGATGAATTTGCCCCCTGCTCAGTCCCTTCCTGCTTCTCCCCTTGCTGCCCTGACTGCTTTCAGCTGCTTTCATTTCCCTGCTGTTCCCCACAAATGAGTACCTGATGAGTAAGTGGAATTAACCTGTGACAGCCCCCAGTGCCTGCCAGCAGTGTGGGGACAGGGACAGGGACAGTGGCCACCCTGCCCTGCCTTGAGCTGCAGCACTGGTGCAGCCAGGCAAGGACCAGCCCTGCTGTTTGGGGCATCCCCCGGGGTCAGGGGCACTATCTGCTGTCATGCAGAACAGAGATTTTGCTGAAATAACACTGCCCTGGAGGAGGAAATGCCATTTCCCCTGCCATAAAAGCAATTCACCTTACATCAAAAGGGGAAGCTAGTTTATTTTTTTTTTAACTTTGAAGTGGGATATTATTTTGAAGCCTCTGCTGTCCCACAATTTGCTTTTCCTTACAGGCATTGCTTGATGGCCTCACCAGCATCCCCTTCCCACCCTGCTCCTGAGCTCCACAAGTTTCAAAGTTGAGCCAAAGCCTTCTTGCCCTGAGAGTCTGCAGCCTGCTCAAGTCACACATGCAGGAGGAGACAACCTCACCCCTGCACCCACCAGAACTCCTGTGACTGCCAGCTCCTGCACACAGAGGAATCTCCTAGCAACCCTCCACTGGCTCTTTGGATGCAGCCTAATTCAGTTTCTGGTCATCCAGAACAAAACCTCATGAAGGCATCTGGCAACCAGAGCTGTGGTGGAGTGCTGGAGCATCTGGCACCATGATTATTTCAGCAAAATCCCTGCTTGGGGCTGATTTTGAGGTTTTTATAGTGAGTGTAACATTCAGGTGAGGGCTCTGCAGCATCCTGCTGAGTGCTGGGTACCACCTACCTGAGCTGAGTGCTCAGAGGAATCATCCTGCTGCTGCTGAGGGTGCTCCTGCTTCTTTTTCTTTCATCCTTGTTTCCTGGTAAAAAGGAGTGAAAGAATGTGCTGATCGTTGTGATGCCAGCAGAAAAAAAAAAAAAAAAAAAAAGAGGAAAGAGAGGAGGAGTGAGGAAAAGAGTGGCATTTCTTCAGCCTAGGGGAGCAACACATCCAGCTCAAAAAATTTGAAAAATTTGGCAGTCTTCCACTGCCAGTAGATCTTTTTGCAAGTTGCAGCAGTGGAAGGATTTTAGCCACATCTGCTCTCATGTCTGTAGGTGACTCACAGTGATGCCCAGTAACATGCTGGGCACTGGGAGCTGCTTTAGTGGAAAGTTTGAGCACTGCTGTCTCACAGTGCCAAGTTCTGATTTGGCAGGATGGGTTATGGAGCCCAAATTCCAGCATTTACTGACTGGTGAGCATTTGGCTCTGGGATCTGAGCACTGGTCTTTACCCATGCTTCCCATGCAGAATGCATCCAGGCAAAGCAGTAAGTCTTCCTGAAATAAATTAAATGCTGATGCTCATTTAGAAAGGATTTATAGGAGGCAGTGTGCAGCTCCAGCTGGCAGAGCAGGAGGAAAGTGGAGCAGGAGTCAGGGATGGGGGCAGGATGGGGGCTCAGGTCACTGTACCCCAGGTGGCTGTGGCTGGAGGGTGGCTCTGTCCCATGGCCTGTGGGGCCACAGCTGTGCCATCCCACAGGTCACTGTGCCCCTGTTAACAGTGCCCAGCATTGCCCAGCTCCCTGGGGGCTGCCTGCAGTGGAGTGTGGCCAGTGGCTCAGCCAGGATGCTGAATGTAAGTACAAGCCATTTCACATGGAGGGGTGAGAGCCCTTTGTGCTGTCACTCAGCTCAGTGACTCCCACCCGTACTCCAGATCTGGAATCTCTCCAGAGGTGTCCAAACCCCAGGCTTGGAGCCAGCCCTCTGACCCAGCTGAAGGTCTGAATTTAAACCCAGACACTAAATTTGAGGGTGCAGGGAGTGAGGAGTTTCCTGTGAGAGCTTTGTGCCAGCCCCTCTCTCCAGCTCTCCCATCTCTCCCTGAAGTGGCTCCAGGTCCAATCCTGCACACACCAACCCCCTGGCACTGCTGATTCTCTGGAGCTCTGCAGGGAAGGCTTTTCCTCACACACTGCTCTGGAGCAGTCTATTCCCTTGGCATCTGGTTTTACCCTGCCCTGGCTGCTCACAGAGGGTTTCAGAGAACAAGGGGCCAGTTTCAGACCTTGCTATTACAACCTCACATTCAAGAATTACTACTACTATTATTTCCAAGGAAACAGGGACTCACACTCGTATCTTTTATGTGATTTCTCACATCCGGAGGTTCTCACGTGACTTTGCTGCCTATTTTTAGCTCCTCAAACATCTCTGCCAGGATGAAAGCTTTAAAGAAAACCCACCCTTGAAAGGGATGAAACAGGCATTTGCTTTAATGGTAAATTTGTGACAGTGACCCCCGAATCCCTACATTTCAGCAGCCTGGGGAGAGCAGGCAGGGGCATCAGGCTGCAGTTAACTGTTTCTGTGTTTGCTGCTACACCCTTCTTCCTCAAACAGCAAAGACTTGTTGTAAAACAGAGCTGTTTCTAGAACCAGATCCACCTACAAGTCATTTAAAATCCTCCTACCTCAATTTTGCAGGTAAAATGTTAGTCTAGCAGGAATTGAGAGGAGGGATTTTCCCCTCCATCTGCTTCTTGACTGGTTTGGGGGAGGAAAAACACCACCCTGGCTGTTTTCACTTGCAGCACCCACCTTGGGGTGGGATGGTGAGGATGGGACCCCTCTGTCCTCGAGGGCACCCACCTGGTCCTGCCCATTCCAGCACATGGGATGCAGAACTTGGCATTTCCTTTGGATGCCTCACAGGAAGCCTCCTGTTTAAAACCCCCAGCCATAAATAACACACAGTTGTATCCAGCTATTCGAGCGAGAGGAAAATTGTTCGCATTGTCACAAACTTTCATTTCCATTTTTGTCTCAATTTCAGCTTCATTAACACAGGCTGACCTGCCTTATCAATTATAGCTATTTCTAGCGTGGGCATTTTGGTAATTGGCATCAAAATGTCAGGACAGCCAGTTGGAGCTCTCTGGGTACAGAAACCTCAGCAGTGCCTCTGGCTGATTACAAGGCTCAGTAATTAGTGATCAGCAGAGTCCCACCCTCGCTGCCACAGCTGCAAAGTCCCTGTGGTGCCACCCTGGGAGCTCAGCCCCAGCTCAGTGCTCCCTCCTGGGATGTGCTGGGTCACTGGGCACAGATGAGGGGGGCAATCAGCCCCTGCCTGGCCCCAGAGCCACACAGAGCTCTGCACCCCCCAGCTCTGCTGAAGGTGGCAAATTTATCCTGCATGAGTCAGGGCTAAATTTGTTCTCCTTCCCCCCCTTCCATGGCTTTGCTCTGGCTGTTCTTGTGCCTGTCCTCTCCTGGGTTTAGGGTCAGAGCCCTGCAGCTGTCTGGGCTGTTGGGGTGATGGCAGAGCCTGCTCCTGTGGAGCAGGAGGAGGATGGAGGGGCTCAGCATCCCAAAACACTGACAGGCAAGCTGGGGGTGCTGGGCTGTAGGAGGGATGAGCTGGGAGCTGGAACAAGCTCCTGCCAGACAAGTAATTGGGGCTGCTCCAGCAGTGGGAGGTGGAGATTTTATAGGGCCTCTTGGTGTTTGGTTTCCTTTTAAATACTGGTCTCCAGGGCAGGGGCTCTGCTGCCTGCAGAAATCACAACAGAGTGAAAGGAGCCAGGTTTGGAGCTGCCTGTCTGCAGCAGTTCAGTGGCAGGGCTGTGGTTAGGGGCTGGCATCAGATATGGGCAGGGCAGGTCACTGCTGAGCATTGCCTCTGCCAAATTCTCTTTTCCTTTGGGAAGCTGGGATGAGGAGAGGCCTCTGCCTCCATCTGAGGGGCTCACTGCTCTGTGTCCCTGCCCTAGGGCCAGTCTCTTGCAGGGAAGGGGCAGCTCCAAGCACTGCTGTATTTACCTTTCCATGCTGAAACCACAGAGCTGTGGAGACCTGGTGACCCCATGTCACACACTGCCCTGCCACAGGGACAGGGCTAATTGAGACGTGACAGCCTGGGAAAGAAAACTGCTCCTCAGAGGTCAGGAAGGCAAAGCTCATGAACAGATGCACAACCTGACACTTTGAGGAGCTCCTGGAGGAGCATCACAGGCAAGTGAAGGCACATCCCAGCTGTGGCTTCACTGGGCTGTGTGCTCCTCTGTGCAGACAGGGAATCTGGGCAAATGCCTGGCAAAGCCTGGGGTTTCTGTGGCTGGATGCTGTGGAGGCGTGGGATGGCTGGTTCCTGGGAGAAGGGCTGCCAACAACAGGCAGATAACACAGATCATCAGGTGATTTGAGAGGGAAAGAGAGTGGGTGATGAGAGAGCAGAACCCAGATGAACCCTGAACTCCTCGTGTCTGAGGTAAATTAAAATGGAACGAGAAGGATTGCCTGGCTGAGGTGGATTAAGTGTGTGCACCTGTATTTCCCTTCAGGAGCAAAAAGAAAGCATAAACAAAATCAAGCTAACAAAAAGCTGCCAACATTTTGAAATGAGGCAAGGCTATAATTCTTAAAAATCCACCTGACCCACATGGTGCAGGGGGACCCTGTTCCAGCAGGGGCAGTCAGTGGGCACAGGCAGTACCAGCCTGGTATCAGGGTGACATCCCAAAGATAAATGACTCCCATTTCTGCCTTCATTCCCAGTGACCAAGGTGCTCAGGGCTCCTCACTGCAAACCCTCCTGGCTCTGCCTGTTTGTGCAGGTGGGGCTTGCAAGGGCTCTTCACCTGGCACAGCTCTGAAAATGTGAGCCACTCTCTGGGAGAGAGCTGGGGCTGCTGCAGTGTGTTACCAAGAACAAGCCTGCTGCCAAAATCCCCTGGATTGGGAGAGAGCATCTGTGCCTGGCCCTTCTGCAGGTGTTTCTTGTGGCCCCTCCCTCTGCTCAGGTTTTGCAGAGGCAGTGAGATGCTCTGGTGCTGTGCACTGCAGCCATCAGAAACTCACCTGATGCTCTGTTTTAATCTTTTCTCCTGTTGCTTGTCTCCATTCCCCACCTTGTCTTTGTGTTTGCTGTGCCCCACAAGCACCTTTCTCACCCCCTGGGGTAGGAGAGCAGGTAAAACTGGCCCAGGTAAAACTCTGCAAGCCACAGCCAAAGGCACAGCAGAGTTTGAGCTTACCATTAGCACTGGTGGAAAATGGCTTTGGGGTTAAATCATTCTCACAATCATCAGGTTTCACAAATATCACATTGTGCCTGGAACTAATGTGAGTTAATTTGTGCAAAGAAGTTCTTTATGGAGGTTTGTGCTACCTTGGCCTTCTAGAAATAGAGATGCTTCCTGCACACACATGGGAGGAGATGCTGGCTGTCTGATCCCTCCTCAGCCTCAGGACACTCCACAAGGGGTTGTACATGAGCAGGCCAGGCTCAGAACCAGCTCCCAGTTCAGCTGCCAGCCAGGGGTACGGGCTTGGCTCCCCACCCCAGGGGCTGGCCCCACATCTGGGGGATGCTGAGAGTCAGAGATGTGATCTGAGTGGTTTAATTCTATTACTCACGAGCTTTGAATAGCTGCTTTAGACACCCTTGACCTTCTGCTGCAGAACAGATCAAAGGAAATCTCTCTGTGGTGATATACTTTATCTGATTCAAAGGGGAAGCATCCAATGAAGCGCTTGTTTTGAAAACATTATTTTATGTTGTGCCCCATTAAATTGTTGACATGTTGCCCTCTGGCTATTTGGCATTAGTTATACTCAAACACTATCTGCAGCCTTAATCTAATTCTGCCTTTCTTCATCTTTATTCCTTGATCTTCATATTGCACTGCTTAACAAATCTGTTCAAGGACAAAATTGTTTCAAGACGGGGTTTGATAAGCTGGGGGAAAGGGCTGCAGAGCTGGGCAGGAATTGTGTCTGGGGTCCCAGCACTGGAATCCAGAGCAGCCAGAAAGGATCTGGTTTAGTTAAACTTTGCTCCTTCCCTGCACGAGTTCAGATTTCTGCTGTGCCAGGAGGGGTCTGTGGTTTGTGCCATCGCTGGGTATCTGACCCTGGGGTGGTTTTTGTGCCCCTCCCTTTGGGGAGCTGCAGAGCTCTGTGTGTGCCCTGGGACAGGCTCTGTGCCCTGTCCCCGGGGGTGGCACTGCCCCAGGGAGGGGTTCTTGGTTTGCTCTTCTTCACAGCTTGTGCTACAGCTCTTCAGGCTGGATCAGCTACACATTTCAGCAAATCCCCTGCTGGTTCAGGGCTGTTGGGGGTGCTCTGTACCCCTCCTGAGCCCTGCCAGTCCTGTGCTTTGGTGATATTTTGCTTTGCTGCTGCTGAAGGAATAATTTATTCAGCAGGGCTGGACCCAAATTTCCATCATTTTTGGTGTAAACCCACTAAGAATCCACAGGGAGAAAGAGGAGGGCCTTTTGCCACCACCCCTCTGAGCTGCTCCATGCCTTGGAGGGTTTATTCTGGGTATTGAGTCATATTTATTCTGTGCTCCTTTGTGATAAGCCACAGGATTTGGTGGGGAATTTGGGAAAAGTGAGTCCTGCTGTGCTGGAAGTGTGCTGGATGCTCTCACTGTTTGTGTTGCAAGTCTAGATTGGAACCAGGTGAAAAAACGTGCTCACAAAGCAGCCAGTGGAAAAAAAAAATAGCTTGATTTTTAAAGTGTTTCATTTTGAAAAAGGGAAGAGAAGCTAAACAATCAGTGCTATTAAAATTTTCCATCACTATCCTTTTCATGCAATAGGACTTTTCTTGTGCTCCAAAGTTCCAGCAGCAGCACATGGCTCCTGGGAAACAGCTTTCATTAGAGGAGCATGGAAAAGGTCCTCAGAAGTGGACCAAGGGTTTACAAAATGGAAACAAGGGTTTTCATGAATTCCTTTTCCACCTATGTAGCCCTTTATAGGGGGCTAGAGTGGATCCTCTTTGTGCTGGCCAAGTCATTGTCCCCAAAGATCTACCACAGCAGGCATCTGCACGTGGAATTCTCCAAATAACAACCTGGCAACCCTCTCAGTCCCTTCAAAAGCTTCAGACAGGGATCCTAGCAATTTTCCTAGGAGTAAAACATAAATTTATACTTTCTGTTTCTAGTAAACTGTCATGGGAATAAAAAAGTAATAGCCCCTGACAAGATAAGAAGACCCAAGATGTTGAAAAATCCTTCAGTGATACAAAACTGAATGAAACCCCAACAGACTGGACATGTTTAGCACCAGCTCATCTCCTTCTGACATCCAAGCAGCTGGAAATATAGATATAATTAAAAGGATTTGCAAAGCCAGCATAACACTAAGAAGGCTATTTTACATTATTTTTATAATGAATTTTAGTATTTACACTATTGCAGCAGGAATCCAAATAAATGTTTGTGGTTTATCTCTTTTCTGCCTCCAGTACATGGACTTTGGTTAAACAGCTATATTTATCAGTGCAGTGCTGGCTATAAAAGTGAAAGAAACAAATGATAAAATGTCCAGTGAAGCTGTGCATTTCCTTAGGTAGGTGGGTGCATGGACAGTTCATAATTCTGGGGATGGTAGCCACCTTTATTGCACATGAACAATGTCATCTACAGTGATGGTCCAGATTTACCAAGGTTTTTAAGACTCAAAAGCAATAGGTGTGTGTTTATCATGATCATAAAATGGTTGGGGCTGGAAGGGACCTTAAAGATCCTCTGGTTCCCCACCCCTGCCATGGTCAGAGATGTCACTCACTGCACCACAGCTGCCTGGGAAACCCTGTCCTCCCTGTCTGGAGAGGACAAACTTTGGGAGGCACATCTGGGTGACCCTGCCTTCCTAATGGGAATGAATAACACGAGGTGACCATAACTCTGTTTTTTTAAAGATTGAATCCTTCACCCAATGTAAAGGGGGGAATGGTGCTGCAGAGACAAGAATGAAGATCAGCTCCAAAGGTAAGAAATGTGCAAAAAGGCCCCAGAAGAAGGAGAAAGGAGTCAGATACCAAAAAGACACAATGGTTTAGATGGCATCCAGCTCCACAGGTTTCTTTATGCCAGAAAATGAAAGATAAGGATGATTCTTTGCTCCTTAAGTTCTGCCTGATTCTGTAATGTTCTGTGGTGAATGGTTCATAGCTCTGCTCTTGAAGTGATGGTTCTGCTTGGGCTTGAACATCAGGAATTTCTCTTGAGCTGTGTGTCTGGAGGGTCCCTGTTACAGCCTAGGCAGGACCTGTCCCCATACCAGAAGCAGAGCAGAGTCCAGGCTCTTACAGGGCTGTGCAAGCTGACAAATACATGGAGTTTTTTTGAAAGGGAAAAAAAAAAATTTAAAAAGAAAAAATTGTGGTAGAGTGCCTGGTTGAGTTAGAGTAAATCTTAGGAAGCAAGAGCAGAGGGCAGCTCCTTACATCTGGGTTAAAACTAATTGATCGTTTTCCCCCAGCACACAGACCTGTCTTTATACTGAGCCTGTAAAGAAAAGTTCCCTGAAAGTCACCGGAGACAAATAATCCTTCAGGAGTCAGTGCTGACACAGAATTACATTTTCAGTCATTTTTCAGTTGTATGCGTCTCCATCCTGTCACATTAGTTTGCTAACACTTCCAATGCAACAATGAGACAAACAGAGCATTGTGCTGGTCCAAGCCAAACATTCATCTCTGCTTGGCACTGGTTCAACAGGCCTGTCAAAACTGCTGGTGAGCTGGCCAAAGCTCATTAAGTGGTTGGATGCATATTTAGCATGGAAAAGAGCTTTACCCAGGGCTCTGAGTAATGTGCAGGCTGAGCGGGCAGGGAAGAGGAGGGATGGGAGGAAGGGGAGAGGAGTGTATTCCTTGTGGATTGTACCTAAGCTGGAATAAAAGAATAATGTAAATATCTACTGAGGGAACATATTTCAAGGCAGAACAGAAGTGAATTGCAAAATCCCTGGGCCCAAAGCCAAGCTTAAATGTGTCTCAGAAGAGACATGGATGTTAGTGCTCCTCGATGTGCACGTTCCGAGGATGGTTTCCTGAGAATGGCAGCTGCTCTGCTGGCCTCAGCTTTCCTTCCCAGCCTGAGCTTGCTGGGCTGGGAGAGGTCTGACCAGAGGCTTCCCCTGCACACTGACTCCACCAGAGTCCATGGAAGAATCTGGTTTTTGGGAACCCAGCACGAGGCAGGGTAAAGCCTCCCAAGGTGGCGGCTCAGCCCCCGGCACTGACACAGCTGTTAACAGCTGGTGAAGCATTTCCTCAGGAGGAGACAAATTAAGAGAGAGATTTAATTGCAGAGCCTGAATGTTTGTGTTGCCTTCTGGTGTTGAGCTGATGTCAAGGAAAGAATGATCAGGGTGCAAGTGGCACTTCCCAACTCGTCCACGTTCCCGTGCCTTTGCTTTCTGGGCTGCTCAGTTTCTGTACATCTCTGCAACAGGCTTTTCAGCTGATGATTTTCACAGGCAAATGGTCAAATATTAAAGAAATTTACCTCCAAACATGTATAGACATGACAGAAAAATTCCTTTCCTCCTTTGTGTATCCATGTTCATATACCAGTGTCCGCATAAATCTGAATTTCCTAAATTCGTGCCTAATACTCCCAGCATTGTTACATTAAGTACTCACTCCTGGACAAGCAACAATGAATGACAGGAAAAAAAAAAAAAAAAATTGGGGGAGGTGGGACAGAGAGAAAAACTTTCTGCTTAAGAAAAATTTTTCTGTGTGCACTGAGATGATCCAATATGAAGGCAAATAATTAGGATGCTGGAATTGAGAAATCCTTTATTGCAGATGAAGAAAGAAGCCATTCATGGACTAATTAACAGAATGCTTCAAGCAAGTATTAACAATTAGCCGATTCAGTGTTTAAAGATGTGGTTTATTTTAGACCTAGCACCTCTGATTGCTTACTTGCTTGCTTACTTGTACTCTTGCAAACAATTGCTCTGTTCATACAGTTTATCTCCTTCCCCCACCTTTTCTTTCTCTAACTATAAGTTCTTGCAGGGCCTTAGAAGGCATCCTTTAATTTGCAGTGATGCCCATCCTGATCTGTGCAAGAAATTCAGGATCATCCAGGACTGTGGTCTCTGTGCCAGGATCCATCCTTGCTGAGATCTCCTGTGATCTCTTTGGAAGGTGCTGAGAGGTTGTTGCTGCTGGATTTTGTTGTAGCTGTCAATCAACTACACACTGCTGAGCTTCAGCATCTGTGATTTTAAAATGCAAGCTAATTATGCTTAAAAATGTACAGAACTATCAGAACTGATTTAAAGTCTGTGAAAGGCGAAGGAGTTCAACCTTCCTTGTCTAAGTAAAGAGCTTAATGAGAATATCTAGGAGCAAGGTAATTTCCTGGATAACTCTGATGACTTCTGGTGGATGGAGGTGAAGCTGGGTCTGGCTGCAAGGGAAGATGAGGAGGTCATGTTACCCTGGCTGTTACCAATCCCTCCTGTGTCTGATTCACAGGGGACAGGGTGGGTAGTCTGAGCTCATTGCTTCAAGCCTGGCTGGCAGTGGCTTTGTGGTTACAGGTGAGCATGGTCAGGTGAAGATTGAAATTTTTTCTCCTCCTGGAATCACATCAGATGGAGAGTGGCAGAGATGTGCTGGAGTTTGATTAGTTCAACCACTCCTCAAGGCAAAACTTCAACCTCACAGCAGATATTCCTGTAATCTGCCTCTTGCAAAGCCCCTTTTTGGCTGAGTGATAAGATCCCATCCCTCCCCAGGCTTTGGGGAGTTAACAGGCTGCAATGTTTCATTTCCACAAACCGGAGACATGAGCGCTGAGAAGACATCCAGAGCAGGATTTGCTTTATCTCTCTGGCCTTTGGGTGACTTTTTCTCTCACTATGGTAAGCATTGTTCCCTCTGCATGCAGTTACCTGACACACTTACCTGACACTTAATCACTGCTGCCTGGGGTTGCTGTTCTGCTGGGTGTGCTCAGCAAAAGAGTGCCTTGGAGGCAGAAGTCTTTGGCAAGGGTAAAAAACCCCTCAAAACTTGGGTTTGGGCAATTCTTTTTACCCCCACTTCTCAAGGGCTTATTATTGAAGGACTCCAGGCTCAATTAGACCATAAAAGCTGCCTGACACTGTGATTTATGAGATCTTAAAAGTGAGTGTTGCTTATTGGCCACTGTGTGCTCAGTGCTGTTCCTGCAGGATGGAGCTCAGCTCTGCAGAGAGGGAGCCTTGGGAATTCTGCTGGGGGAAGGTCCAAAGCCCACCTGAAGGGCTGGACCACACAGAACAAGAGGGAATGAGCAAGGGTGCAGCACTGCTGCTGCCTCTGCCTCCACAGGAAGGATTTCAGGGATGCCCAGCTCCAGCTGGCTGAGATTCAGAGCTAAGGATGTGCCACTCAGGAGTGCTCTTCCTTTTTGCAGCATTTGGGAGTTTCTTCATTTCTAAAGGCTCTGCATTGTCTGGAGTGCTGGGAAAGCACAGCCCCATCACAAAAATGCTAATTCTGATGTGTTTTAGCTTTTCTCCAGCTGACAGAATGGCTGAGAAGTGTCCCTTCTTACAGCTGGCCAGAAACCTACTCCATTAAATTATTGTGGGTTTTTAAAATCAACATCTTTAAACCTATTGCTTCTTTGAAATCTCTGGTGCTCTTCTCCAGCACTTGCAGGAGCTGCAGCCAGAGCTCAGTCACAGCTGCACACTGGGATCCATGAGAAGCTTGTGAGAGCTGTGCTTAAATCCCTGCCTGCTCCTGCATCTGTTCCTGCCTGTCTCTGCCATCCCTGCCTGTCCCTGCCTGTCCCTGCCATCGCTGCCTGTCCCTGCCATCCCTGCCTGTCCCTGCCATCCCTGTCTGTTCCTGCCTGTCCCTGCCATCCCTGCCTGTCCCTGCCATCCCTGCCTGTCCCTGCCTGTCTCTGCCATCCCTGCCTGTCCCTGCCATCCCTGTCTGTTCCTGCCTGTCTCTGCCATCCCTGCCTGTCCCTGCCATCCCTGTCTGTTCCTGCCTGTCCCTGTTATCCCCTCCTGTCCCTCCCATCCCTGCTCATCTCTGCCTGTCCCTGCCTGTCCCTGCCACCCCTGCCTGTCCCTGCCTGTCCCTGCCTGTCCCTGCCTGTCCCTGCCATCCCTGCCTGTCTCTACCTATCCCTGCCTGTCCCTGCCATCCCTGCCATCCCTGCTCATCCCCTCCTGTCCCTCCCATCCCTGCCTGTCTCTCCTGTCCCTGCCTGTCCCTGCCACCCCTGCCTGTCCCTGCCCGTCCCTGCCTGTCCCTGCCTGTCCCTGCCATCCCCTCCTGTCCCTCCCATCCCTGCCTGTCCCTGCCTGTCCCTGCTCTGCCTCCTGCTCTGGACATCCCTCTGCTCTGGCTGTGGCCAGGGGGAGGTGATGTTATTGCTGTGACTCACAGCATTCCCATTCTGCCTTCCCCAGCCAGGACTGGGTTTCTCAGCCCACAGGGAGGCAGGAAAGTGTTTGACAGCCCTGTAGTTAGATGCCTGTGTGACAAGCCCAGTCTTAACAGCTCCAGGTCTAAGGTTGCTTTTAAATGTATTATAAATTTATTTTTTTTCCCAGGGTTCAAGCATCTTAATGTGCTATGAAAGAAATACCTCATGACTAAATACTGTTCTTCCACAATAGATGCCATAGCATGAAGCTGCTGGCTCCAGCACAACATCTGTTAAGAATCTACACATTATAGCTAATGGGATTTTTCACCTTAAATGAGGTTTCTGTGATCTGCATAGTTTTGTTCGTGGTCCTCAGGTGATGAGGGAAAATGTAGGACTTTGATCTCCAGTGTACTCTTATCCCAAACCACTGTTGAGAGGCTTAATTGTACAAGATGCAAAACAAAACCTCTGTTAAAGCAGCACTTAGACACTTTAGGTAGACTTAGATTTGCAGTTACAATAACAAACTACAAAGGTTACCCAAAGATAACCTTTGGCTTGATTATGTTCTATACCCTGTGTAGTTTTTTTGACATGAGCCCTAATACACACATCTTACCCAAAACCCCTGGGTTTAATATTGGGCTGCTTGGAAAAAAATTCATTCCATAATAAGAGCAGCACAGAGCCTGACCTGAGCCTTGCCCACACCTGGTCAGAACAGGGCTCTGCAGCCTGTTTTGGAGCATCCTCTGAGATGGGGTGCTGCCTCCTTCCACCTTCTTCTGTGGGTAAATCCTCTCTGGCTTTCACACCACCTTTCATCCCTCTCCCTGCCTCCAAAACTGCATTAGAGTTGGCTTGGCTTGGTATTCCAACCTTCACCTTTTCACAGTTTTCAAGCACTAAACCATGTCATGTAACACCAGGTTATGGGACATAAAATCATTTCCCCAAAGGTTTTTAAGTGTCTCCAACCTAGAGAGTTCAATCTGATAGTTCATAGCCAAAGTACAAAGTTATTTTTCTACAGATGTGTGTTTCAGGTTGGGTTTTTTTGGTTTTTTTTTTTTTTTGGATGAAAAATAGAGTAAAAGGAAGCCCAGGTGGTGACTGAAGCTGGAGTATCCTGGAGGAGCAGAATGCAAGGGGAAGGGAATGCTGGCAGGTGACAAGGGGAGATAAAGTAGGTGATGCTGGGGCTGGAGTGGAGAGCTACAGGATAAAACTGAGATATAAAACAGCAGGAGAGTAAAACTTTGGTAATAAGATTTGTATTGGGGAAAGGGAAGAGCAGTAAAGACTTTTAAGAGTTACTATGAAACTTCATGGTTTTAAAAAATATATTAGTTTGTCCTTCAAAGAGGCTGACTTTATTTTTATTTTTTAATAATTCAATAATCAATAATAGATTAAATCTCCATTCCATTACAAATCCTTTTGCACAGTAACAACAGAGCCAAAATCTCTCGTGGTACATTAGAAAACGTAATTTGAACCCAAATCTGGCTGGAGTGTGCTTTATTCCAGGCCTAGCAAGACTGTCTGCCCAGACCTTTCCCTTTTACAGGCTGTGCATTTGATGAAAGCCTGTCTGGAAAGCAAAAGCCTGTGAGTCTTACCCACCCCCCTCATTAGATTTAGCCCTGCAATAGACACTCAGAGCAAATTAATTTTCAAAGCCTCTCCAGCCTCTGGGATGGGCTTTGCTGCCAGCAGGAAGAGCTTGGTATGTTCCTGGAGTGCCAAGGATGCCCTGCAACATGACCAGAAAAACAAGGGACTGCTGCAGGGTCCAGCCTGGGGGCTCCTGAACTCCTGTGTGTCTTTCAAACCTGACAGATTTCTTCTCCATTGGCTTCTTGCCTCTCCCTGCCCTCCTCCCCACGCTCAAGAAAACTCCACACACTCAAGCTGCTCTGGCTGCTGCCCTGGGTGTCCTGCAAGACATGAACATGAGGTTTCTATCCATGCAGGGTGGCTCAGAGAGTGGGAATTGCAGAGGAGAGTTGCCTCCTTCCTCATCACAGGCATAGTGGGACAGTGAGGGGAAAAATATCTCCCTGCTCTGCCCTTATGTCTGGGAGGTTTTTCGTGGCAATTATCCCGTGAACAGGCCTGCTGCTGGGAACATGCTATCTCCTCTGGAAGCAGAAAATCCCACTTTCCCATGCTGTCTGACTGCATCTCTCCTGAGTATTAACATTAGCTCAGAAAGAAGTGTTTGTGGAGGGGAATTGAAGCCCATAACTGCTTGCTTGGCAAAATGCACAGAAAGCACGGGGGAAGGAGGAGGAGCATTGGTGAACCTTGAGCTTCTGACACACAGTGATGCTGAAGCACATGTGGGAGATGTTCCTTCCAGTGACATCTTAAAAATGCCTACTAAGCACAGGCCAGGATGCAGACAAGTGTGGGGCTGATGAATGCTTGCATGGGGGAGCAGAGCTGGACACCATATGGTCCAAAAAAAGTGCAGGCAGAGAGTGGGTCAAGCAGGTTTTTATTTCTCCAGCAAAGTCTTTACTAATTTGGGATTTCGCTGCTTGGTCCTTGGAGTGGGGATGGCTCCCAGGGCTGGGTGACAGGGCTGAGCTGTGTCTGTCTGTCCTGGAACCAGGCTGCCTCTGGTTCCAGCAGCTCCTTCAGACCTCACCTGGTTCAGCTCCACTCCAGCATCTGCTGTCTCAGTGTCTCTTACCAAGGATGAAAACAGCAGGGTGACTCCTGCAGCAGTGCTTGCACAGTCCTGAGCAGCAGCTGTGCAGCTGAGGATGTGCTGCTCTGTTCTGGGAGATGTGCTCTCCTGGACAGAGAGGCTGATAGATCCCAGCAAACACCTAATGTTTAATTAATCACCAGAGTAAACTAACACATAAAACCTGTGGGCTCATTGCCAGGAGGGCAGGTCAGTGCTGCCCAAGCCTGGGGTAATGTTTGCTGCTTTCCTCTCACAGACTGCATTTTCCTGCAGCTCTGCAGGATGTCAGACCCTTGGGGAAGGGGTGTGTGTGTGTGTGTGTGTGTGTGTGCACATGTGTGTGCAGACTCCAAGCCTGGGGTCTTTGAAGCTCCTTGTCCAGTGGGTCCCTGTGCTGTGTGTGCTGAAGGAAAAGCTGAATTTAGCATCTGTCTGGCTGTGACACAAGGTTTCCATGTGAAAGTGCCTTCAGTGAAGCAGGGAGCAGGGTGGAATTCCTCATTGAAGTCAATGGGAATTTTGCCCCTGACCTTGATGGATCCAGGCTTTCACCCCCGACTATACAGTAGCTGATCCAGCCCTTTTGTCCATCAATCTCGTGGCAGCAAGTGCCTCTATAAATCGCTCCTTGAAAGAGAAGAAAGGACACGACTTCAAAGTGTCCTGCAGAGGCTGCTCCTGGCTGGGGCTCTTTGGAGGAGATGCAGCTTCCGACAGAGCCACAGCACCCGGCATCCAGCCACGGGGGATCATCCAGCAGCAAGAAACCACGGGGCAGATTGACTGGCCCTTTCACTGGCTGGTAAAGAGAGGCACTGCTCCAAAAAGTGCCACAGTTAATTTTTAGCACCAGTGTGTCAGAGCAGCGCTGTGTGCTCTCATGCACAGCAGGTCACAGAGTGAGCTCTGCAGCATCCCCCGGTTTGCATTCACTAAGGGGCTACTGGTGGGATTTTTTTCAAGAAGCGTTTGCTTGTTGGCTTAGTGAAAGCCTTTTTAGTAATTTGGATGTGACATTCAGACAAGATATTATCTCTGCCACGAGTTTGGTATCCTCTGGCCCAAAGGGAAATCTGTGTAGGGCAAATCTGTACCAGTGCAGCTGCCCTGAAGTTATTTCGGAGCAGAAGGGGATGCAGATGCTGTGGGACACAGCGAGCTGCCCATCCCACCAGGCAAGGGCTGCCTTTACAAAATACCATCCAGATAGTGATTTGCAGGGCTGAGAAAACAAAGAAAGGACCCCAGCGACAGGGCAGGCTGTAACCACTTTGCAAAGCACTTTCTTCACCTCACAATGTCCTCAGGGCTGCTGGAGTTTTTCCCCCATCGTGAGCCCCCACTGACTTGTGGGCCTCTCACTGGCAATTTGGGCAGAATCTGCTTTGTTAGATGGCCTCCTGCTGCTCTTTTCTTTCCTTCTCTCCCCACCCCTTTCTCTTTTCTTTAAAAGCTTTATTGCAAAGCAATAAGTCGTTTCCCACCTCCCTGCCTCTCCCTTCCCAGACCCCTTTCCTAAATCACTGGGGATTTTTTTACCTATATGTGCAAGTTGACTCAAACAACATTCACCCTACTGCCAGTTCTCAGCTAATAAAATAAACAGATTGTTATGAAAGTCAAAAGTTTAAAAAACTTGTGGGTTTGAGTTCCCTTTTTTGCAAGAAGCCTTGTGCTGCTCTGTGTGATGATTGAGAGAGAAAAATGCATACTCAGGACCCAGACAGTGCTTGGACAGAGCTAATTAAAATAATAATCCAACTTTTCACAGCAGCTGAAATGTTTGTGGGCTCACCATACCCCTCCAGAGCCTCAGGCACTTTCCTTGGGTGAGACCAGGAGCATTCATCACCTCCCCAAGCAGGGCAATGGGTGCTCTCCTGCTCTCAGCTGGTCATGTCCCTAAATGCCTTTGATACAGAAGCTGCTGATTAATTAAATGAGCAATTTTGGTCAGGCTGGGGGCCAGAGCTGCAGAGGCCCTCTGATGTTGGGCACCTGGACTGCAGGATGGAGCAGGACCAGGGGTCAAGGCAAAATTACAGCAGGGCTGTGTGATAACAAGAAGGCAAAGCCCACTGGGTTGGGGGCAGTGGTGCCATCTCCCAGGGGCCATTTGTGACCATCCAGAGCTGTGTGAGACCCTCCCATGTGCCTCCTGCTCACCAAGGTGACCCCCCAGTCTCCACTGCTGTCATAAGGCTTTGTGTTAATTTGTGTGGAATAAATGAGCCACTGGAGTAAAAATGTGTCTCTGCTGCTCAAACAGAGCAAAAAAGTGACATGAGGTCTAGGGCAAAAGCCCTAAGAGCTTCACTTGCCTCTTCCCAGACTAACAGCTGCCATTATAAATAATTTGCTCCTTTCATTAAAGCTCCAGTAAAAAGAAAATTGGCTTCAAAATTTCAGATGTACAGTACTAAATTGGAGGAGAGGTTAGCTGGAGAAAGAGCTTTTCCAAAGGAGCCTTTTTGGGCAGCCCTTCAGATGGCATTAACTGTCATGTTGAGGGAAGAACTCACCTAAAGCCTGTCTGATCAAAGTCCCATATTGTGCCATTTAGGGCAAAACAGAAGCTCCAGGATGGGGAGGGAGGGATTAAAACAGGCAATGGAGTTTTCACCTCTGCCTCTTTCCCAGGAAGGCTGTTAGCTGACTGCAGGCACTGTTATTATTCCATCCATGGTGAGGTCCCATTCCACACTGGGACTGTGCTCCAGCCTCTCTCTTCTTCTGCAGAGCTTTGGTACCAGCTTCAGGTGCCCTGTACAGATACTGATTTTTTCTTGGGCTAATTCAGCCTGTTTTCCATTTTTTATCCTTTTAAGGCCATTTTCTGTCTCAGTCCAAAGGGCAGCACAGAGAACCTGCCCAGCAGGACACAATCTCCTCCTGGGAAATCTCTGCTGGCTTCCCATAGAACTTAATTTATCTGGTAAAGGCCAAATTGTAAACAACCTAATACTCCCTCAGGCCTCACAATTCCTTCTAATTACTAGCACCAGAAGGAAGCTAAGTTAGATTCCCTCTCCACTGAGCTGGGGGGATTATTGCTACTTCCAGGCCTGTCCCTAATTTTTTAACAGCAGCATGTTTGGGGCTGTTCTGGTAGCCAACAATAAATTTTAAGTCTTTGCTGAATGCTCTTAATTTATTTGGGCTATGAGCACCACAGACTTATTTTGATGCCTTGTGGAACTTTATCCTGAACTAGAGTTTTGTGATTTACCACTTTCATTGCATCTTGGGGAATACAAAGGATGCAAAGAAAGTACATGGAGAAACTCTGCTGTTTTTTGTGTCCTCCTATTTCTCTTGTTCATTCCTCACAGGTAAAGAGTTCTCTTTCTTCCCAGCCTCTTTTTATCTCAGAAGCTGTAATATTCATCACTGAGAAAAAGGAAAAAAAGTAAATGTAAAGAGGGAAATCTCCAAAGTCTGGAGACCACAGAGCTGCTGAATAAGGCAGAGCTGCGTGAAGGTAATTGCAGGGGGATAAAGGATGTCTGTGTTGTAGGATGTCCTCATTGTAGGACATGCTTATCAGATAGACACTTCCTATATTTTATGACACTTCAAGATATTCAGAGTGAGTTTTTACTGTCAGCTGGAGCTGCAGGGTCTGTATAAACCAGCTGTGTGTATTTCAGAAATTCAGTTTTCTGGACCCACAGATCTGCGTTTTTTCCCCAAAATGAGAAGCAAAAGGTTCATTTCCACTTGCACCTGCAGCCAGGTCTTTTATTTGCTCTTGTGTCCCCAAAGCTGCCATGTCCTTTTAAAACCAGCATTGAATTTGCATTCCAGATGGAATTCCAGAGTTTAAAATGTGACTGTGGCAAATCAGAGGGTCTTGAGGAACAGTATGGCTCAGGTAAGGACAGTCTTACCCTAGTCCATGCAAAATATTAATTCTTCATCCAGTATTTGCACAGACTGCACCCCCTCTCCATTCTCTCCTTCTCAGCTGCCCAGGAGAGTTCCTGCTCTTTTCTGTCCTTTTTCTCACTCGTGCCTCCCCTCCTTCCCTTGCATCCACTTAGGATTTCTTACAAAATAACATCTTTGGGAAGGGGGAGTCACTTTCCCAGTGGGTCTCACATCAGGACATCCCTCAGCCACCCCCTGATCCCATTTGGCAGCACAGCAGAGAGCTGTCTGCAGGTGCCAGCCCCTGTGCTGCTGCTGGCAGTGCCCACAGCCACTGTCCCTGTGCCAGCCTTGGCTCTGCCCACTCTACCCAGCAGCAATCCCTGCTGCTGCCTGCAGCACTGGGTGGATTCCAAGCTGCTGCAGGGAAAAACATCCCTGTATTTTGGAGGTCTGAGTGCTCAGGGGGTGAAGGGAGCAGCCCTGGCAGAGAGAATGGGCATCACCCTAAAATTACTGACTTACTTCTACTTAAATGTTTACTTTATGTGTGAGTGGCTTAATGTACTTCAACCCATCCAAAGGCTTTAATTCAATCCCTGCACCTTGATTTCTTTCTGAAAAGTTCAGAGACCCCTGACTCACTGACTCCAACAGGGAAGGAACCAGCAGAGCTAAACATTACTGGGCAGTGAGTCCTGATCTCTGGAATATCTCTCCTGTGCCTCCCTGGTGTCCTGTTCAGGGGCTCTGAGGCAGATTTGGAAGCAGGTTAAGCATCTTTTTTTTTCACAAAGCTGGGCTGTCTGGGCAGCATTTGCCTTCTTCCCCAGAGTTTGCTGTGGTCTGGGCTGTTTCTTGGCACAGCAGAGAGGGTCAGGGCACTGCCAGCTGTCTCCATCTCTTGTCTTTTTAGTGGCATTTTAGTATTTAATTACTTTCTTTATGGTCCTTTTTAGATCAGCTGTTTGCTGGAAGATGTCAGAGCTACTGGAGGTGCCAGATGTTTCTGTAAACACCTCAATCCAAGCACCCTCATGGTTAGATGAGGCCAGCTTGCCTGCCTCTGCCAGAAGGGCTCAGACTGGAGAATATGAACATTTCACAGATGAGATTAACCATGGACAAGTCACTCCTGTGCCCATCCTTACCAGTCCCTTCAGGAGATTTGTTTGTCTGGAGCTGCTGGAAGTCAAGCATTCCCCAGTATGTAACTTATTTCAGTGCTGTTCCAAAGGCTCCTGGAATGCAAGAGACTTCCAGAGTATTTTAATAAATATAAAAATTTAAAACAAGTGCAGACGTGCTAGTTTCTGCCAATTCTCCTTCCTTTCTCATTCCGGGTGTGTTTTGCATTACTTTTTTCTTAAAGCACCAGCTGAGGAAAAATTGAGACAGGCTGTAACCGTGTGGGAGAAAAAACATCTCTGCCCTGCTCCTCGTTTTTCCCCAGCCTCTCTGAATAGCTCACCCCATGCCTCCCTGTCCCCACTTTAAGCAACCCACCACGTTTTCCCACAGGAAGCGTCTTTGGGATTAGAAAGCCGAGATTTTCCATAAGGGAGCGTGTTTGTTTGTGTGATCAGGCAGGTCCACAATGCCCGAGTCAATCACTTGTCGGCGGGCGGAGGGCAGGCTGTGCCCGCGGGGAGCGAGGCACGGCAGCGCTCCCCGTGTGCCCCGCACCGCCCCATCCCCTCCCGACCCGCTGGGCATCGGCCCCGGGGCTGCCGAGAGTCACCGGGGCTGCCCAGTGTCCCCGGCCGGGGGTGCGGGATGGGGAATGCAGGGGGATGCGGGATGTGGGGATGTGGGGATGAGAGATGCGGGATGAGAGATGCAGGATGTGGGGATGCAGGGTGAGGGATGAGGGATGTGGGATGCAGGATGTGCGGGATGTGCAGGGTGCAGGATGAGGGATGTAGGATGGGGATGCAGAGTGCGGGATGAGGGATGCAGGGTGCAAGATGCAGGATGTGGGGATGCGGGGTGAGGGATGAGGGGATGAGGGGATGAGGGGATGGGGGATGATGAGGGGATGGGGGATGAGGGATGCGGGATGAGAGATGCAGGATGTGGGGATGCGGGGTGAGGAATGAGGGATGTGGGATGCAGGATGTGCGGGATGTGCAGGGTGCAGGATGAGGGATGTAGGATGGGGATGCATGCGGGATGTGGGGATGAGGGATGCAGGATGGGGGATGCAGGATACAGGATGCGGAATGAGGGATGTGGGATGCAGGATGTGCGGGATGTGCGGGATGTGCGGGATGCAGGATAAGGGATGAGAGACGCAGGATGTGGGGATGCAGGGTGCAGGATGCAGAATGCGGGATGTGGGATGAGAAGTGTGGGATGTGGGATGCAGGATGCAGGATACAGGATGTGGAATGCAGGATGCGGGATGCGAGATGCGGGATGCAGAGTACGGGATGCAGAGTGCGAGATGAGGGATGCAGAGTGCAGGATGCGGGATGCGGGATGCGGGATGAGGGATGCGGGATGAGGGATGCGGGATGTGGATGCAGGATGTGAGATGCAGGATGCGGGATGAGGGATGCAGAGTGCGGGATGCAGGATGCAGGATGCGGGATGCGGATGCAGATGCAGAGTGCGGGATGCAGGATGTGAGATGCAGGATGCAGAGTGCAGATGCGGGATGCAGAGTGCGGGATGCGGGATGTGAGATGCAGGATGCAGAGTGCGGGATGCTCGGCTGAGCTCCGGCCGCTGTCACTGCGGTGTCCGCGCCCCGGTGGCCGCCCCAATGACCCGTGCAGCCCGGAGTGACCAGGACCAGCCCGCCCCACACCTTTCCTGCTGCACATCTGCTGCTCCTCATTCCCTCTCCGCTTCCCGACCCGCCAGGGGCTCAGCGCTCTCACGAGCTCCTGAAATTGCTGTGAAATGAGGGCAACGCTAATTAGTGCAATTAGTCCTTTGCTCTTTCCCTGATGGAAAATGAAGGCAGCGGTGGCCCCGCCGAAGCCAGGCGGAGCTTTTTGCCCGGGGCTGCGAGGATGCACGCAGCGGGGACGCGCTGGCACCTCCCTGTGCCTGCCGAGCTGACCTGGGGTTAATTGAGAGCAGGTCCCTTAACCCATTTTGCAAAGACAAATTTGTTGCCCGTGTCCCTCCCGGCTGTGGGATTACGGCTTTCTCGCCTTGCTGGTGCCCCGCCAGCTCCAGGGAATCTGTGGGGCTCTCTCGCCTGGAAACGGGAGGAGACAGCGGGAACATCCCCAAGCCAGAAGTTAATCCAGCTCCACGCGACCAGAAACTTATGCTGTGTAGCTGCAGAGACGAGCTTCCCCCCACCATTCCAGAGCTAATCCTGCCCAGAGCTGGTTTAGCACAGTCTCGCCTCCCCGGTATCTACAGGCACGGCAACTCAGCCATTTTGACATTTCTGGCTGCGAATCCTGCCCTTAGCAAACACACTTGATGCTGATACAAGGTCTCTTGGCTGCCTGTGCTCGTACCCATCTGTCGCTGTGGCACCGTGCCCGTGAGCAAGATGCTCTGCTATATTTGCTGCAGCAAAGGTGCCAAGCAGACCAGATGTTTTCAGCAGGAAAGTGAAATGGGGAGGCAGGGTCCTTTTTTCAAACTCCTGGCTCTCTTGGCAGCTCTGTGGGGTGTGATGGCCCTTTGCCTGTCCCTGCCACCCCAGCCACGCACCCCGGGTCTTGGGGGGTGTTGGCTGAGCCAGCCCCACGCCTGCTGCCTGGGGAGGGACAGTCACACATTGCCTGAGGTGGCTGGGGGCAGAAAGTGCCATTTCTGGTCCATGGGGACAGCCGGGAGGGCTGCTGCTGGTGTGGGCACTGGTGCCAGTACAGGTGCAGGCACTGGTGTGGGGCTGTGCCAGCGCTGAGCAGAGCTCCCAGCTCCCAGCTGGGCTTTGCATTTCGGCACCTCTCCGCAGCCTGTGAGTCAGCACTTGCTCAGCCCTCAGACGAGTCCCAGGAGAGACGGTAAATAAGATGTTATTTTCCTCTCCGGCTGAGCAGTAATTTTCTGCCAGCCCACACGAGCAGGGAATTGCAGCTCCTAATGGCAGCCCCTTATCCCCTTGGCAGTGCTGCTGAGCCCCGGGAGAGCACGGCAGCGGGGCAGGAGCAGGCAGGGCAGGGCCAGGGAGAGGGTGGAACACCCAGCAGGGAGAGGAGGATGCTCTGCCTGCATCTGAAGCCTCCTCTAGCAGATGGGCTGCACCCAGCTGTGCCTTCGGGGGCAAAACACAACACGGGGCTCCAGTGCAGGCAGCAGCCCTCCCAAAGCTGGGGGAGAAACGAGAGGGAATGTCTGGCTCCTGGTTCCTCTGAGGAACTCAAAGTTTTTCAAGCAAGGTTAAAAAAAAAGCATCAGTAGCAGTTGTGAGTGTTTCAGGAAACAACTCGTTGGTGTCTGTTCTCACCAGTGAGAGAAAAATCAACCCTATAGGATTACAGCCTGCTTAAATCCGGGAATAAAGGATGTTTGAAGTTTGTCTCTATTAACAAAACCCCTGGAGTTTTTTTCTTGATATCGTTGTCAGGGAAATGTTGAGGTTGGAGATATCCGCCCCATGCATATACTGCTTGCTTGTCAGATGGGAGAGCTGGAAGAAATGTGTGTGGGAGCTTTTTCCTAGTGCTGACACCACTCAGTGAGACAAATTCCAGGTAAACTGGAGTGGCCACCTACAGTGATGCCCCTTGGCCAAAGACGGAATGTGATTTTTCAGCATTACTTACTGACAAAATAGAAAAATTACATTAAAAACACCAAGCAAGGAAAATGTTTGATTAATTATTGTGAAAATCTGTTGGTTCTATGTTTATTGTTCTGATCAACTTAAAAACTGAACCGCATCTGTGTTATTCTAATTAAGCAGCTCAGTGCTTCTGCAGTGTCCTAGTGAGCATCTTGTCATGCAGTTGAACTCTGGAAAATAGTTTGAAGGCTCCTGAGACCAAAACCTGTATTTTTATTGCTTTTGGCTGCTGATGTTTGTGGAAGTTGGAGCAATGACCTGATAATTTGCCAATCACCATGAAACATGTGCTGTTAAACTTCTCTCCCGGGTGTCCCATGTGAAATCTCGGCTGCTTTAGATGCTTTGTGAAACACAACTGAGCTTTTTTAATTTATGGGGAGTTGTGATAGACCTGGGAAGGAAGATTTGACACTGCTGGCTTCTAAACAGATGAAACTGGTGTTTTTCAGTACAGAAAAATTGAACTTCATGCTCTTTGTATTAGCTAGTGCCTATGAGGACTGAGCCAATTTGCTGAGCCAACTCCAGAGCTTGCAGTATTTGTTTGTTTTAAAGTAGTGCTGGCCAGAAAACAAAGATCCTGTAATACTACTGTAGTGAGGCCTTGGGTTTCCTTACCTTTAATTACAAAACCTTGGAAAACTTTTTCTACTGGAATTAAAAACTGTTGAGAGACAGAAATTCATCTTCTGTGGACAGCAAACGCCTACGGAAGAGCCTCCGCCTGCTACCGCTGCTGGAGATCCTCGTCAGCAGTTCTGTTCATCAAAGCTGATGTGGTTCCCTCAAAATAAACCGGTTTCAGTAGATCAATGCACTTTTTTTCCCACACCCTTTCAAATCCAGCACCCAGGAGGATTCAGAGAGATTTCTGACCTGCCCAAAGCAGAGAAGGACAAGTCCTTGTGACGCCTGCTCCTGGTGCTGGGAGGCTGGAGGAAGGTTAAAGGCAAGAAAAAGACTCCTCCTGGCAAAATTACTTTAAGCCTCAAGGTGTATTTAATGAGATTAAAGTTCCCTGGTTGCTCTCTCTTGCTCTCTTCCTGTCCTGTTTAATTTCCAGCTGAGCTCCCTTCCCAAGCCACCGACCTCACTGGAGTCACTGGGATTCCTTGGGAGCCCTGCTGGCTTGGAGAGGTGGCTGTGCCCCTGCAGCACCCACAGGTGACAGAGTGGAGCCCCAGGGTGCCTGAAAGTCACCTGGAGTGCTGGATCCTCCTTCTCCCAGCAGGACCCCAGGGATAGAGAGAACCCCAGGAGAGGAGCGGGGCTTCAGGCACAGCCCCAGCCCCAGGATGAGGCATGGAAGCACTTCAGAATTCAGGACCTGTCCTCCTGCCCCTGCCTTGTCATGAGTCAGTAATTTGGAGCAGAGGAATGATTTGTTACTTGTTCTTCTCCCCACCACTTGGTCTCAGTCCCTGCCCTTCTCACATCTCTGCTAAGATGCTGCTGACCCATTCCTGGGACCTTTCCCATCTTTCTAGCATGGGTCAGGAAGGATCTGCGCCAGCAGAGATGCTGCTCATGTTTCTACCATGTGGCGCAGATGCCCAGGGGGGGTGGGCATGGAGGATTCACCCTGCAGGGCCAGCCCAGGGCTGGGCCACCAGCCATCAGCCCAGGTCCTTGCTGCAGCCTTGGAGCAGAGGAGAAACGAGAAGTTGGAGAAGATTTGCTTTACCTGGCAAATGAAAGTGAGGGGCAATGAATGAGATATCAGTTGGACCCCCATCCCCTCTGCCAAGGGGCTGACAGGGCTCTCATGGGCTCTTCCCACCTCTCCTCTGCCAAGGGCTGCTCTTGGATGAGACTTTCAAATCTTCTCTTCCCCACCCCAGCCAGTCATTCCCTGAACCCTTATGGAAAGCTGGGACCTGTGCATCCCCCAGGGCCATCAGGCCCTGGCTCAGGATGAGCCCCTGGCATGGTGAATCCTTGGGAGAATTTGGAGAAACCCAAACACAGCAGCAGCATCTGCCTGGGTGCCAGGCACTGCCAGGGCTGGGGGATCTCTGCTGGCACTGGGATGTGCCACCACTCTCTGCAGACCTGAGGGCACCTGGGAGGGGCAGATGCTGTCCTGGGGAGTTGCAGATGCTCTCCTGGGCCATCGTTCTTCCCAGGAATGCTATCCCTGTGTCCCATTTGCCCCGGCACTGCTGAAGGAGATCCCATCACTGAAGGGTATTTTTAACATCACCTTGGTAAAGAGTAAAGGCTCCAAGCCCGTTGGCAGACAGAGAGCTATTCTTCTCATTCTGATGAAGAAACTATTTCCTTGTACATCTGGTTCATATTTTCCTTTAGGTTTCTGCCAGAAACAATTCTGAAAACAAAATGCAGAGCCGAGTGGAGTGAATGTATACATTCCTGAAAGATTCCTTCACCGCTCCTCTCCGACCCAAACCTACTAGTCCTTCACAAACCTCCTCCTTTTTTTTTTTTTCTTTTCATTTTTCATTTCTTTTTAATTAGTTTTCTTTTCAAAATGTGGAAACATATGGCCTGATTAGCTCTGGAATACTGCTGCCTGCATCGTATATAATGATCTACATTTAGAAAATAATTACAGCGAATAGGATGGGAAAATACTCCATCACTGAAATTTCAAATTTTTTTTTTCTTTTTTTAATTGTTTAAGCCTATTATCTCTCCAGTCAGATTTGTCTGGAAAGCCTTATTAATGACTGTGTGACACGAGCCTCATGCTGAGGCCTTGCAGCTCAGAGATGTGTTTTTTCTTCAAAACCCAGGTTTCAGGCTAGAAAAGAGGAAGCAGCAACGAGTGGAGTTTGAGGCCATGCTGGGCTGCACACATCCTGCTTTGGTCCACTGCCACCAGCAGATGTGGGCAACTGGCCAGGGGGGCTTTGCTGCTGCAAACAAACCCAACCTGGGTGGGTTGGGCTGTGAGAAAAAAGATTATAAAAAGGTAAAAAAAAAAAAAAAGTAAAGTGATATCCCAGATGCAGCCTACCTATAATTGAGAGGGAGGGGCTGGGCAGGTCACGGGTGGGTGCACAGGGGCTGCCTGTGCCACCTGTGAGATGGATGGCACCCACAGGGTTGTCATAGCACCGCTGCTGAAAGCCAACAGCTCTGCCTAATTGGGAGCAGAGGCAGTGTGCTGAGGAGGAAATGTGTAGCCCCAAATTATTTATGTTCCTGGTGGGAGGAGTGAGTTGCCGTGTGACACTCAGTCTCCTCTCCCTCTCCCAGGGATCCAAGTGATGCCCAGGCTGGAGGCGTGCGTGTTTTGCAGGTGATGCTCTGGAAATGTTTGAAAACCTTTTTTTTTGAGGTTTGTGTTGTGAGAAAGAAATCAGCCTTGGGAGTAAGATCCCACTTTACCTCCTTCACAAATATCTCCAGGTTTTCCTTGCTGGCTGAGTAAGGCAGCAGTTCAGGGTAGGATAGAAGAGGTGAGTGGCTGGGGCATGACCTGCAGAGCACTCAGTGTGTCTTGCCTTGCCCTTAAACCGCTGTACAAATATTTTCTTAAATGCCCATGGAAGTGCAGGGAGTGCTGTTTGCAGAGAAATGGGCTGGCTCTGGAGGTGGGGACACCTTTGCTCAGGGGATAAAAGGAGGGCTGCAGGTGTTGCTGGCAGGGTTATGAACCAGAGCCTGCTCCTTCCCTGCAGAGAGCTGCCTGCCTTCACTGCAGTAATTGCACGCTTGGAAACGCTCCTGCTAAAAGACCAAAATGACTGATTACAAAAATTGGAAAGGATTAAAATCTCTAAAACAATGCAAAGGGAAGAAAATAGATGAACTAGCGAGGGAATGGGCTTATCGCTTCTTGAGCAAACAAACAAGTGAAAGCTAATTTTCTGAGCCAGCAAATGAATGATTAATGAAGCAAACCACGATTAACCCTTCATCAGGAGCTCACCTCCTCGGGTGACTGCTCTGCACAGCTATCACTCTGCTT
This sequence comes from Muscicapa striata striata, assembly GCA_030060385.1. Classification (NCBI taxonomy): domain Eukaryota; kingdom Metazoa; phylum Chordata; class Aves; order Passeriformes; family Muscicapidae; genus Muscicapa; species Muscicapa striata. The sequence continues at coordinate 5,283,204 of JAREIS010000002.1, read as the reverse complement.
CATGCTGGAATAAAGACACAGTCTGATGGTCGTAAATCTGTTGCTCAGGTTGTGTTTCAAAGGGCTCTGGAGTAACAGGTATATCTGGGGAAGGAGGAAAATATGGTTTAAAGATGTTCCAGATGCACAGTGGGATGTGATGTTGTTTCAAGAGCCACCCATTTTTGTGTCTTTCCCAGCATGGTAATAAACAAGCCCCCTTGACAAAGGCACAACATATTTTGAAATATGAACTTGTCTTTTCGCCGCATTTTGTTAAATGATTAATTTGCCTTATATCAACTTAAAATGAGCTCATTAAAAGATTTCTTTTTTTCTTTGAAAGCACTGCTCATTATATTATCATTTTAAGTAATTAAATCAGAATAAATGGCTCTGTGAAGCTATTTTAATGTAACATCTAATTATATCTGACCTAGACACTGAACTATAATCATTAACTACATGAACTGTGTAATGTTCGGCAGACTCTTTAATAATTTATACGGGCTGAATTCAGCTGTGTGGAGTTGTAAGCTGGAGTGGTTGGATGCTGTGCACCTGTAGTGCTGTGGCACAGCTGATGGCAGTTTGCTTCTCAGGCAGTTTCCAGCCTTGCCTCGGCTCTGGGAAGTTTTTCCTGTGAGGTTGTGCTGGCCACAGGCTTGGTTGGACCAGGCTGGGGTTGTTTCTCCTTTATTGTGTGTACAGAGGTCAAGCAATGTGTCTTGGGCACACGTGTGGTGTGATGTTTTCCTCTGCAGGATGCTCTAGTCAAGGTAATATATTTATACAATATATTTAAACTGTGCTAGATTGTGATTTAGATGTTTTCACATGAATGGCCAGCCTCAGTTACAAGACGTTTTGGGTTTGCTGTGTTAAATTGTGTTCTTGCTGTGTCTCCTACGGAGGTTTAGTCTATCCTTCCATTTCAAGCAATTTTTCTGATCTATTTGTATACAGCTTCCAGACTCATATTCCCTGAAAGACTCGTTCAACTTAGGTTCATTCCTGGAAATAAATTTGTTTGGGGAAGGAAAAATCGGCTTGTGGGAGTTTTAACCTTTCCCTCCCTAGGGAAAAAGAGATGGGCTGGGTGCTGCCATGACAATGCATGGTCCATCCATTTCCCTGCCCTGCCATGGGCTGGGTGCCTTGTGGCAAGGGAGCAGATGTACCATGTTGTAGCACATCCAAAAATTGCTGGTGCCACCTATTGGTGGAAAACTGCAGATTAAAACATGATTAATGTGCATTATTATGCCCTCTGCTTATCTCTCCCCAGCTGACAGGTGGGCAGGACCAGTTCTGCTGCTGGTTTTGATATCAGTAACCGTTGGCAAACATTGCTGGCATTCCTGGTGTATCTGGGGTGTGATTTGCAAACAGGAGGCTCTGCTGTGGGCAGGCAGCTGCCAGGGCACACGTGCAGCCCCAGGGATGCCTGTGAGCAGAGGGCAGGCAGGCAGCTCTGCAGTGGAGGGCAGGCTGAAAAGCCAGGCTGGATGTGACAATAAACCCACTGGGCTCAGAGAAATTTTGGGTGTTCCTGCAGCTGCTGGCCACGGTTGGGATGCAGGGGGAGAGGTGGTGTGGGGTATCCCATGTGGGTGATGGTGCAGGGCTCAGAGATGGATTATCTCCCCAGCCACAGGACATTGGGTATGGATGCAAAGGCTTTGCTGCAGAGCCTCTGCTCTGTGGATTTTTCCAGCCTCAGGGGGTTTTCCAGCCTTGCAAAAAGGAGGTGAGGGAAAGCTGAATCCCTGCCTAGGGCCCTGCTTCCTCCTGCCTTGTTGCAGGAGACCTTTAGCCAAGCCCTGATAGCCACAAAAAGCCCTGCTGGCCTCCTGCCTGGTGTGCTTAAGCAGTTTTATAGCTGTCATATAGAGCAGCCCTATATTTGCATCAGGTTTAGTACTCCCAGGAAACATCCAGCCACAGCACTGACATCACGGACCAAAGGCTCCAAAGGTTCACTTGCTTAAGTGGCTATTTGTAATAGAGTCTTTTAATAAAATCTCATTAAAGGAGAGCTCCTGCCTGAGCCTGGTTCCTGAGATTGCTGGAACACAGCACCAAGACCAGCCTCGAGCTGCTGCAAGAGGCAGGGGAGAGGAAAAGGGGCCCTGCAAGGCTCTGGTGAGGGCTGGAGAGAGGTGCCTGGTGCTTATCCATGCTGCCCCTGTCTGGATCCAGAGAAGCAAAAGAGCCTTGCAGACTGCAGAGCAAGGGATAAGCAGTGCAGAGGGAAAGGGAGAGAGTTACTCCCAGCTTTTGCACAGGGACCACCCTGGTTAGGAAGGACTGGTGGGAGACAAGAAGGGCTCAGACCTGTCTTCAATTTTCCCTCCCCATCACAAGCTCAGAAATGCTGATTATCTCAGCCCCTAAGCAATGGGCAGAGGATTCAGGCTGCTCCTGAGTGAAGACACTGTTAGGGGCTCTGGTGTGCTCCTAAGACTTTATGTTTCCTGTTGCAGTTTGGCTGAACCTTTTTTACAGTGTGCTTGAAGAATAATCTGAATTCCATGGAAGAGTTTTCTAAACACTTGTCTCCTCTGTAATTTTACTGTCATGTCATAGAGAGGAGCTGCTTGAAAGATTTCAGGAAAGAAATTATTCTCTACTTCAATCCTAGGGTTTTTTTGTTGTTTTTACTTATTTTAAATACCTAAAAAAATTACCCTTTGATGTGAAAATTATATGCACTTAGAGATATGCTAATATGAAAATGATTGGAGAAACGTTGAACATGGAGAACAGCTCATTTCTGGGCTCTTTCCTTCCCCACCTGCACCCCTGGCAACCTCAATCCCACCCTTCCACTTCTTTCTCTCAAGCTGTTGCAAAAGCAGCTCTTGTTTTATTTGGGTTCATACACAGATATTTTGTTTTAATTGGGGGGAATTTTAAAAATTCTTTTTCAAGTGAAGGACTTCATGCCTATTCTGTGGATTTGTCAGAAGGATGGTGGTAAAATTCCTGCTCAGGATGATTCCTGTAGGGCCAGCAATGCTTTTCCAGGCTGGACTTGGGCTGTGCATGGATCCCAAAGCCAGTCATGGCAGAGCTAAAGCTTTTCAGCAGATCCCCCTGATCCTCAGTGCCAGAAGTGATCCCCAGGCTCCCTTCCTTAGGCACAGATTAAAAACCTGCTGCTGAATGAACAACTGCCTGTGCTGGCCACTGCTCTGGGGGGATACAGCATGCTCTGGTGTCTGCTCACTCTCAGAGATGTCTTGCCTGTGGCTCTTTACATATGTGAAATGAGATAAGCTGGGGGAAAAAGGGATGGTTGTAGAGGGGCAGCCAGGATTGCATCTTCGTGTTTTCTTCCCTTGCTGTCTTCAAAAGCAGAATTTTAGAGTCAACAAAGGCAGAGCTGGTATCACCAGCTGAGGGTGGGTTTGTTTGTAGCAGGTGCCCTGCTGTGTGCCTGGTGTGCTGCTGCAGATAGGAAAAGCTCTTTGGGAGAGCCTGAAAAGCAGGAGATGTGTCCTGTCTGTGAAGTGGGATGGTGGCTACCAAGGGCTAAGGTTTGATGTGCCTCTGCTGCAGTGTCCTGCTCCCCCAGTGCCCCAAGTTCCTGGTGGCATTGCTGATGTCAGGGCAGCACCTCCTCAGGTGCTGCTCAGTGCCATTAACACAGAAATTAGAGCCAATGTGGCTTTCCCTTCAGAGACCAGCACAGTGTGACAGTGAAAACTCCCAGTGGGCAGCTCCTGCCTGCACTCTCAGCCTGGAAGGGGCACAGGAGGCACCTCTCACTGATTAGCTCTGATTCCCCTGCTGGGAAATAGCCTGCCTTGCTTTATCAGTGCTTTCCCAGGTGGAATTCTTGGTAGATAATATGCCTGTGAGATGTTAGCATAAGGCAGGTGCTGCTGCTGCAGCCTTACCTCGTGCTGCCATGGCTCAGTGAGCTCTCCTGGGTGTCCCTTTCCCTCCTGCATCCCTGTGGATGCCCTTCCTGCTTGTGGGGGTGATCAGCAGCCTCCAGCACACCCCAGTTTCCTGGAAATCAATGCCCTTCTGTTGTCTTTCCCCTGCTGTTGGAATCTGGGGTGAGGGGGAAATACTCTTCTTGTGTCTTCCTTTTCCTGCTTGCTTTTTTTCAAATGAACATCTGTTGAGCCACAGGTAGTCATGTCAGGAAAATAAAACCTCTTCAAAAGAACCCTAATATATTGAATTTCCAGCTGTTCTACAGGGCTGCTCCAAATCAACTGGTTGCATTCATTAATTAAAAGGACTTTGATTTCAAGGGTCCCCAGAGTTTATACCCAAATTCCATGAAAGTATGCAAATCCCATGTAGTAAATGTTGCCTTTACTGATGTATTATTTGGTTCCATATTTTTTCTAATTGAAAGAGGCATTAAAAATAGCTGTGAAATGTAAAATTTACATTATAAGAAGTGGCACCTTTGGCACCAGAGGAACTCTGGATGTAGGAGCACACATCCACTCACCACATCTGTTCCAAGGAAAGCTGCTGAGCACTGCAGGGTTGGTGACCAATGCTCAGAATTACATCACACACTCATCTGAGTCCAGCAAGAGCTGAAATCTGGTATTTTGGGGTGGAGACACTCTTCATGCCTGGTTTCCTTTGGCAACTTGCTCCATGCTCGTTTTTGTTTCTGGCAGGAGCACACTGGGCTCTCTGTTTGCTCAGGCCCTGGTCCTGCAGACAGTTCAGATCCCCAGCCTCCAGCCTGGGCTCTGCATCAGTGTTAAACAAATCATTTCATGGAAAACTTGCATCTGGATTTGAGGGCTTGGCTGTAGGAAAAAAAAAAAAATCTGCTTTCAGTCCTAAATTCAAATCCCTTGGAGGCACAGGTAAATTTTTTAACCTTGACAATAGGCAAAGGAACAGGTGAAATTTCCCTGCTAACAAGGCCAACTTTGGATGGGCTGGGCCTATTTGGGGGGGGGGGGTAAATAAAATCCCAATTATTTATATATATATTTAAATATAATTTATATATTGCAGAAGCAAGCCCTATTTATGAAGACTTATATTAAATAAATCAGTTGTAACAAGCTCTGACTTTCCCATAAATGTGCCAAACTATGAAGTAACCTGCATTGGGTTGCACAAGTGCTTTTGGAAGGTTACTGTTACCTGTCACGTGGAAGCAGTTTTGATCCTAGGATCTCAGGTTTCATCTGGGAATGGAGATATTCTGGCTCTAGAGAGGCTGTTAGAGGAAAGGCATTTTAAATGGCAAAGATGTGTGTGTTGTGAATGTATTTAAAACTGCAGGTACTTGGAGCCTGGTACCTGTGCAGCAATGAATCACAATAAATAAATGCAAATGTCCAGAGGAACAAAAGGAACATTAAACAGATAACAAACGCTTCACTGGGAAACAGCACCATTTCAGAGTCCATAAATAAAACCCCCTAATCTAATAAATGTTCTGGAGATAACTGGAAAAAATACGGAAATGGTCACTTGGTTGTAAGGGAGCATATTTCACTTCTGCCCAGCAAAGGAGTTGAAGCCTGTGCAGTTGAGTTGATTCATAGCCCCCTGTAATGTCCTGGTTATCCCCAGTCACAGCAGGTTTCATGCAGCAGCCACTCCAGTGTGTCAATGCCTAGTTAATATTTTAAGGACAACGAGAACAACCACATTGTAGTTTGCTGATGGGTTTTTTCCTTCCTCCCCCCACTCCCCACCCCCCCCTTTCCTTGTTTTTAGGAAATGGGCTGCTGATAAGAAGCTGCACAGAAAGGACTGCCTGATGTGGGAATGGCTGGGAAGATGCAGCTTCCTTTGAAGCTGGCAGGAAGAGAGGAGGAGGGAGGTGAGTCACAGTGGATGGATGGTCTGAACGTGTGCCAGGATGGAGCAAACAATACAAACTCCTGTGGGATTCCAGCTCAAATGCTGGGCCAAACTGGTGTAAAGTGGTTTTGCTGCTGGGTAAAGCTCTGTTGTGTGCAGAAAAACCGGAGAGGTTTGGTTTGATCACTCTTTTCATTGCTGAAGTTCCTTCTGGTCTTCCTGCTTGTAGCCAGCACAGTCTGTATTTTACAAAACCCCAAGAATCCCTGGTGTGTGCTGGGACAGGTGAGAACAGCCTCTTTTCACCCCAGTGGTGCTCAGAGGGTCATTTTTGCCCCCTTTCCTCTCACAAGTGACTCCATCTGATGCTGGTGTCACATCTCCATCTCTGAGAAACACAGATGCTGCTCGTGGGCTTCCTCATCCCAGATCTACCAGAAGCCCTGTGGGCTGGTTGCTGCTGAGGAAGGAGGTGTTGGGTGTTCTGTTTGGGTTCTTTTCATGCTGAACTGAAGAAGGCTAACTTTAGTGTGTGGTCTGTGCATTTCCACGAGGAGATGCTCTCAGTGCTCTGTACCTGTTCTGGGCCTGGTGTTTATCCAGGGAAGGATGGTTCCTGGTGTCTCCTTAGAATGTATTTAGGTTGTTTGAACAGCAGCACACAGCACAAAGCACCTGGTGCCAAATCTGCCATCACTGAGCTGCAAGGGCTGCCCCTTCTGCTGCCAGCTTTGTGTCCTTTTCCAGGCACAGCTCACCTGAGAATGTGCTTAACTGAGTTATTAGAGGTGGAAAAAATCAGCAGAAAGGGGTGTGTGGTGTGTGGCAGCAGCAAGGGCACTCTGTGTCCCTAGAGGTGTGTCCCTGCTTTGGGGAGGTGGCAGACAAAGGGCTTGCCTGGCAGCTGAGCCCTGGGCTGCTCTGTGCCTACTGCTGAGATCCAAGGCTGTCTGTGAGCAATGCTCACGCTGTGCTCTCGAGCTAGCTGTGACTGAACTGAAGAGACTCCTCAGAAGTCTATATTAAGCACATTAAAAGCTGGAACAGGCTGCTGGGGCGGGTGCTTTGATAGATTTTCTGACTGTGCACAGCGTAACGTTACAGCAGGGGAAAAACTCCCAGCCTTGGCTGATTCTCCCCCTGTTCTCTGAGTGGGTTTTTTTGCTGTGAGTGATGGGGATGGTGAGACAAGACCAACCTGCAGTGCTCTGTGTGAATCCAAAAACCTCTATTATCCCCTCTGCATCAAACTGAAGACCCCTGGCTCCTGCTGTCCTGGGGCAGTTGGAGGAAGAGTATGGTTGGTCAATAAATTGCAATTACAGATCCCTTTATTAATCGCATTCAGATAATGTTAATTTTCATATCTGTAGGTATTTTGAATTTGTTTTGGTAGAAGTGAGACAGAATCCATAAAGCTTGCATTTCTCCAGGTAATGGTCCCAGAGCACAACAGTGTGTACCTGTGCAGATGCAATTTAATGCTATTTTAGAATGCTAACGGTGACTTAGATGGGGTTTAAAAAATATTCGAGGGAATAGTCTTTTTTTCCTTAAAGAACTCAAACACAAACAAAACTATGTGATTCCAGAGCAGCAATGCTTTTCCAGGGCTGTTTTCACAGTTCAGGCAGCCAGTTTGGGATCTGGGCACCTGGAAAAGGCATCGGCACAGAGACGAGCTGAGAAAAGTGAGAAATTGTGAGGTGTTGGTTTTGGCAGGGCTGCCCTGTGCTCTCGGGGGCTTTTCGGAGCTGTATTCCCATTTTCTTTTGGGAGACCTTGGCTGGCTGAGTACCTTACACCCAGAAAATCAGTTTTGTGTGCAGCCTGTTGTCAGGGCTACAGAGACTTGCAGATGTGCACGTGTGAAAAATGCTCACTAAACAGCCAGAGATTTTAGGTGGAGGATTTTAGGAGCATCACATCCTGTTATCACACACTTATCACCTCCTGCCCGTGTGGTCGTGCAGGTTTCACCCTGTCAGTCTTTGCTGGCTGGAGCAGGGATGTTTTATGGTACATGGGTGACCAGGCAGCTCCATCCATGGGAATTTCACAGCTCCCTGATGTGGAATCCATGTCCATGTAGCCTCAGAACCCCTGCTTTATCTTCTGCCTCTTGTCAAAAGGTCTTTTCCCCCCTCCCACAGCATCCTCAATCCCTTGTTTAGCCCCTGGCTTTCTCAGCCTTTCAGAGTCCAAGTGGTGACATCTGGTCTAGCACTGAAAGGGGAATAACACTTGTAGGAGATCATCGGGAAAAAGATGAAACTCTGGGTTAGAGTTGGAGCCTGCAGTTAATTCCCTGTTTTCAGATGGTGTTTTCTGAGTAGGTGATAATCAGCAGGCCTTTCCCCATTAATTAAAGGGCTTTACAAAGCAAATGATGTGGAGAATATGCAGCCTGGGAGAGCAGTGGGTAGAGAGGCTGTTGGTGTCCGTGTGATTTTCATCTGGTCTGACAGCCTGCCTTGGTGGGAGGAGAGGGGGAAGCAAAGTTCACTCCTGGAAACAGCCTGGACCTGGTTTTGGGGCAGGAAGAGGGATTTGTAAGGTGGGAAATGGGTGAGACACTACATCACTGGTTAACTGGGAAATATTGAGCCTCTAGTGGAGAAGCAAACCACAGTCCTGCTGCCAGAGGAAGGCAAGGTAGTGTCACCATCAAATATTAACATGTGACATCCAGATGATGCTTCAGAAATGTACACCAATGCTCTTCATGTTTCTTTAAAATCCATGGAAGCTTTGCCACTGAATTCTGCAAGAAAAATACGATATTCCAAGATTGCTCATTTAAAAACTTTTCATCAGTAGCACTGCAAAATGAAAAAATATTTTAAAAATCAAAGCTGTAACTGTTGCAAGAATCAAACTTGGGTCTGAGGAGTTTTGATGGTGATTTTCTTTCTGCATGCAAGAAAAATTAATTCAGATGAATTCTGAGCTTGTTCTCCATCGCTCCTTTTACCATCTCTGCAGTCTTTTTCCAGAGAGACTCAGCCCCTTGAATTGAGGGTTTCCTGGGTGCAATTTTAGTTCTTTAAAATTCCAACTTCCCTGCTAATTTTTACTGTTGGGCTTGATAGTCTTAAGGCTCTTTTCCAACCTAAATGATTGTATGATTCAACTTGGTAAAGGGGGAAAGTCTGTAGGTTTAATTTAGAAGGGAGCCTACCTGCAAGGAAACTTTTGTAAGAGGAAAACTTCATTTCCCAGGATGGGATCACATTATCACCTCCAATCTTCTATCCAGATTTGGGATCTGGGTGAAGATGGCAGCTCTGGTAATTAGTGTGCAGTGGCCAAGGAGGGCTGTTTGACACTAAACTTTTGCATTAAGACTGCAGGAAGTGTGCCTGGACTCTCAGCATGACTGTGATCAGATCCATATGAAGACAGGGATATCAAATTCCCCAGCTCCCCACAAAAATGTTGTGATTAATCACGCTGAGAGTTGCAATTAGACCAAATAAAAGCAGCATGTTAAAGAAGCTAAGAAGGAGGTGATGTGAATGTTATTAATGAGCAGGAGGTTTTGGCTTTGTGCAGCTTGCTTGAGATGTGTCAAACAAACAGAACTGAGATAAATGTAAAATCAGCTGACTCCATATTACCCTTGAGGATTTGAGATGAGTGTTGGGGAGGGGAAGGAAGATCATAATTACCCAGAGGAAAAGGACTAAATCTATGGAGTGGAATAGTTATTCATGTTAATTGTGTCATCATTGCACAGATGCCGAGGGCGATGCTCTGTGAGGTTTGTGTGCACGCTGTACCAGGGGATGCTTTAGTGGGATGGGCATTTAACACCCCTTAAAGGACATGGGCCCATCAGACCCCTTCCAAACGTTCACCCCTGGTACAGGAGAGGTGTACAGGGATGTGGGAGCTGGGGAGGGGGGAATCTCAGCTAGTACAGCACCATATTTGCAGAAAATATCCCAAACTTGGCTTGTCCTGCTTTCATCTGCTCTTCTGAAGCTTTTCCATCAGCAGAGTGATTATCATTGATTAAGATCTATTGTGGCTTAATTAAGCATCATATGGCACCTTTTCTGCAACTCAGTTAAACTGACAGAATTCTTAATCTGGCTTTTTTCCCTCTTCTTCCCTTAGTTATAGACCTTGTATTGGGTGGGTTTTATGTTGGTTCTTTCCAGTATATTTTATGGCTCTACAGCTTTCCTTATCTGTTTTTGTGCTGTGTGCTTGCAGAGATTTATGGGCTGAAGTATTAGATGCAGAGCAGGAAAAGGGGAAACAGAGCTAAACCCATTAAAATCCTGGAATCCAAGCACTGGAGGCATTAAGTCTCTTCAAGAAATGAGAGGGAAGCCTGAACTAGGACATGTATGTGAAATCCCTGTGCTCTGGCCTCTGGAAAGAGCAGGCTGGGATTGACATCCATGTCCTGTGGTTCAGGCTGGGGAAATTAGAAAAACTGGCAGTGGGGGATTGTGCAGGAGGTGCTCTGTCACAGTGTGCTTGAAGAGCTGGGATTTACAGGGGGCATTTAGGGGGTGTTGGGATGAAAACTGGATGAAAACTGCTGCTGGGGGAGTTGGTGATGAAAGCTGAAGGGACTCTGAGCAGCCTGCTCTAGTAAATTTGTCCCTGCCCATGACTGGGGTACGGAAACAAGGTGATCTCTAAGGGCCCTTAAACCCAAACCATTCTGTGAGGTTTTCTGTGGGCCCATCCCCTTGTGTTGAGTTCACCAGGCTGAAGTTCTGTCTTGGACAAAAAGTTGTCTCCTGCTTTGACATCCCCCTTGCCTCAGCCACGTGAGTGCCTTCCTCCTGCTTCCTCAGCCTCAAGGTCAAGTCTGCTTCCCTTGGTCTAATGGGGTTTTTGTCATATTTATTAGGTGTTTGCATGTGTCTGCCACTCAGCCTTTGAAGCTGTCCCCCCACCCCCCCAACCTGAGTCTGGTTCATTCATCTGCACAGTTATTGGTTGTATTTGGGTATTATCTGAGATTGAATGCTGTAATTGTTAATTTGGGCTTTTTAAACAGGGCTTTAAAAATAAACTCAGATATTGCAGAACACTGAGGGAAGCAAGGGCTGAGTACATTGGCTCCTGAACCCTTCCCAGCCTGGCTGAGCTGGCAAATGTCTCTTACCAACAGAGAAAAAGTCATGTGCAGTTATCCTGCCATAAAAACAAAGGACTTTTCTTTCCAAGTGATAAAGCCTGGGCTTCACAGTTTCTAGCTGAAGCAGACCAACAGCTTTCACCCTTTTTATTGCAGTTCTTCAAAACTCTCTCAATTCTCAGCATTTTATTGCAGTGATTGTATCCTGTGCTGCTGGCCTGGGCCACTGCTGCTCTCTGTGTCCCCTGGTACAGCCCACAAGGTGCTCTGGTGTTTATCTTGCTCAGGCACTGATTTCAGTCTCCAGTCTGCCTCTTCCTTATGCTTGGGTGCAGCCACTTACCTGCTCAAATATCTCCCAAATGCTCATTTTAAGTAAAGCCACGTTAATCCAGAGCAGATGCCCAAGTGCATCTTGGAGAAAATTGCTCGTGGCTGAGGACCTGTCATGGCTCTGCTCTTTTCCCTTGCTCATGTGGTGACCACCTGCAGCTGGGGGTAACACACTGAGGGCTTCCACCTCCAAAATCCAACCTCTGTCTTTGTTCTGCAGCTCATGAGATTTCTTCCCATCATCCCAGGATGGTGCTCCCCAGACTCTGTGCACAGTGGATGCCACACAGACCCATCTCCCACACTTCTCTGTCCGAGCACCAGTGCAAACCTGGCTCCTTTCTGCCCAGGAAATGTGGTGTGACAAGGTTCTGCCAGCTGTGTCAGCAGCAGCACTTGCTGACTCTCATCTAAGCAGAGCTGATCTCCAGCTGACCCATCTCTCAACCCCTCAAGCCCAAAGAAGCTACAATTTCTTGTGTGGCCCTTAGCTTTATTCCTCCTCCTTGAGGGGTCAGCTTCTGGAATGGTCCTTCCCTGCCTGTGCAGCTCTGAGGATCATTTGGCACATGTGGAATTTCAGCCAGTGTGCAGGAAAGATCTTGGGGAATGTGGGAAGGCACACAGTACCCAGTGTGACAGCATGGCAACAGCTTCTCAAAAGGTGCAGGTGGGAGTCCAGGCCCTCCAGGGCCAGGAGCAGATGATTGATACTGGAAGCTGCTTTTTACAAAATGAGTTGGCTTTTATTTATTCTTGTAGCCACTGTAAGTCAAGAGAAAGGCCTTGAGGTTTTAATCTGTATATTGGTTTGCTCTGCTGCCTTGTGCAGACCCATAAGGAGGGTGGTAACTCGCTGCCTGCTCCATCCTGATGGCTCTGCTGTCTCAGCAATTATTAGATTCTTCCCTGAAGAAAGCAGAGCAAGTAAAAGCTTTATAGGGAGAAGAGGCTTTATATGGAAACACCTCTTCCCACTCTCCTGTTAATATGTATCAAATTCAGGGGGAAAATTGCATGCAACAAAGATGTCTCAGAACTGTAAGAGATTATCCAGATGAATCTTTCATGTCAGAGTTATGTTTTTGTCTTGCATGAACATCTGTGATACTTTTGAGTGTGATGTGTCTCCCCTGAAAATAGCAGAGTGTAGTGACATCTCAGGCAAGTGCTAATACCAGGAGCTGTGGGTAGATGCTGTTCTATCAGAAGTTTCCTTTGTAGACAGAAGTCCAAGAAAAGCCAGGCTTTTGCAATGGAAGCAGAGGTCTGAGCCTGTCCCAGCTCCATGTCCAGCAGGACCTGGGGAAACTTTAAACTGTGAAAGGCAGGTAAATGACACAGCAGTGTTGTTGGGAATCCAGTCCCCAGTGGCCTGCCTGAACCTCTACTGGGAAACTTCTACATGCCCACAAAGTCAAAAGAAGGTCAAACCCACCTGGAAGCAACATAATTTCATTATTCTGAGTTCACAGGGCATAAATTTGGCATCTTTGGCCAGATGTGGCCTATATTCAGAGTCATCTTTACCCAAAGAAACACTGGTGCTCTTGCTCTGGGCAGAACCTGACATCATGCAGTCTTCTGGTCCAGCACCTGGCTCATTCCTGTGACTCCCTGGCCATGGGTGCCATCCCCAGGGTGAATGCAGCTCCTTGATGAATACTAGGAAGTGTCCAATGAGATTTCAGTGCAGGGAAGAAAAACATGCAGCTGGAAAATAAGCCAGAAGGACTTTTCACCCAGGAAAAGGCTCTGCTGCAGCTCTCTGTGCCTGGGTCACCTCTCCAGCTCTGAGCTGCTGTGCTTCCTCAGCATCACTCTCCTCTGTGCTAATTGGCAGCCCTGTTGGTCACATCTTGGCACACACAATCTTGTGTGGCCAGAGATCCCCCAGCAGCCTTGATTTTCCTCTGACCCATCATATGGGAGAAATTTAAGATTGCTCAAGTGGATTTTGTTTGTTTATTCTGCACCTCAGTCATCAGAGTCTGCCAGTGCCGTGGTGTGAATTACAGTAAAATAAATAAATGCACTAATTGCTGCTGCTTTATATTGGAAGTCATGCTTGCATATGAAAACATCTCAAAAGGTGTAGAAAGGAGAAACATCCGGGCCAGACCAGGCAAATCAACTGTTTTAATGAACCATTAACACAGGCTGTTAAGAAACTCAGGCTGAACCCAGGTGAAATTCCCACATTGGTCTCTGAGCTCTGGGTAAGGCTCATGATGTTCATCTTATTAAAAGCACAGGAGTGTTGGTGGAACAGTGTGGATAGAAGTGGAAGAAGAGCAAAACAAGGTAGAGGTAACTCAAGTTTATGCCTTGAAGGAATTCACACCCACTGGAGTTGTATGCATGGCTGTAACCACGTTCTGCTGTGTCCCTGAGCCAAAAAATTGACACAAAAAGAAAGGATGGGGGGGGGAGAGGGGAAATGCTAATCACCATCTTTCCTTTCATATAAATGTGTTAATGGTTTAGTAAGTGTTTCCAAAAATGTCTGTGTGGGATTAAAATAGAAACCACGGCCAAGTTTGAAATGAGCTCCTGGATGGGGAGCAGACAGTGGGGTAAATCCTGGTGATCCCATCCTGTCCAGGGCAGAGAGAAATGTGCTAATGCACATCCAGCTCAGGAGGATGGAGAGGGTGAAGTGTTTGGGCTGGGAACTTTGTTGGCTCTTTGGGGAGCTTGCTCATCCCAGCAAGTGGGAGCAGAGCTCCACATAAGCAAAAAAGTACCAAAGCATGTGAGGGTTGCCATGGAAATCAGGAGTTGTTAGTGAGAGAGCAGGAAAACCATGAATGATCTGGAAAACCATGAGTTGTTGGGGCTTCCTGTCCTCTGCTGTGTGAAACCCCACCCCAGACTGTTGGACTCTGTTCTGTGTTTGTCCCTGGTGCAGCTGCATGGGACAGTAGGTTGTACATGCATTTTTGGGGGGCACATAACCCACAGTTTTCACTGCAGCTCTGGGTCTGGCCTGCTAAATGGTCCAGAGGAGGAGGTAGGAACTGTAACCAGGGCATGGAAATTACCTGGGAAGTCTCTGCTGTGGGTCACAGCAGGGTGTGACAAGTCCCAGGCAGAAAAGCCTCCAAATTATCCATGAGTATCTCATCTGGAAGGCTTTCCTAGATGTTTCCAGAGAAGAGAGTGAATAGGAGATAGGATCAGAAAGCTGGGGGTAGTCTCCATAACTCACCAGTGGCTGGTGGGGGATGCCCTTGATGGAGAGGATGGGAGGGAGGTGTAACTTGCCAGAGGATCTGGGAAAACACTCCTGTTCCCAGTATCCACAGCATTCAGATCCACACCCATGGTGAGCAGGAATTGGCTCCAGGACAGGTCAGATGGAAGCCACGCTTGACTGAATGTAATGATGTATGGAAGTAAAATGTTATTTTGGAACTAAAAGTTTAAGTATATATAACAGTAACAAAGGCAGGAGATCTGTGTTGGGAATGTCAGCACACTTGCTGCTTCCAAGGTTTTATTTTAAAGTCAGGATGCTGGAAATGATGTTCAGCATGTTTCCAATGAGCTGCTAGGCCTCCTGGAAGTGCTAAGGCCATGTTTACTGAGAAACTGCATGGTAGGTCCTGCTGGAGGCTGTTTGGGAGCTACTGACAGCCACAGGCTTTCACCTTCAGTAGATTCTGTGCAAAGCTATCCAGAGTCTGTAGGATGAATTTCTGATCATTTTTGGGCAATAATGGGAGCAAAAGCCCTGGGAGCACTCGCTGCAGCTGCAGCTGTGCCCCTGCCCCATCTCTGCCAGTGCCCTGAGACAGGAGCCTGTCCCCAGTCTGGTCCCTTCCAGGGACTCTGCAGAGTCCCAGCTCCTCCCAGTGACAGCAGCTCTGAGGCTTTTCTGGGTAGGAACAGCTCCAGGGCTGGATCCATTGCTCCCACCCTGCTGCTGGGATAGTTTTGTTATAGTTGTGATTAACTTTCTGCTGTTGACTTCCGCCTGTGGGCTCTTAGACTCGAGCTGTCCGTTTGCTACAGGTCTCAAAGCATCATCTTACAAGGAGAGAAAGAATTTTCATTTATAATCCATGAGACCTATTCAGGGATGGGCTGTCCTCCCCCTCCCTCTGCCAATAGACCTCTAAGTGAACAAACAAATGTCTGGAAATACAGGCAATTTAGCTCGGAAGAGATATCATCAGTGAGGTTCAGAGGTTAATGGGCATGGAGGATTTATAACAACCCAGGCCTATAAAAAAAAAGAAAGGGGGGGAAAAGGAAGAGGAGAAAAGAAAAAAAGGAGTGGGTAGTAATCTAGTTGACATCTATTGTTCTTTGTATAACAGCTCATCTGTATTCTGTCTGGTCTAGGGTATTGCAAAAAGAATTTAAAAACACATGTGTGCAAGCACACACACACACACATCTATCTCTATATATA
Source organism: Muscicapa striata striata (assembly GCA_030060385.1). Taxonomy (NCBI): domain Eukaryota; kingdom Metazoa; phylum Chordata; class Aves; order Passeriformes; family Muscicapidae; genus Muscicapa; species Muscicapa striata. Next base: position 5,267,563 of record JAREIS010000002.1, on the reverse strand, counting down.
CATGTGCACATATAAACTGAAATATAATGAGGGAAAAAAGCCTCTGTAAGTTTGAACCAACAACAGCAATCCATATATCTTTATTTGCTGCCAACATCCAAGTGCTGAGCTCCCAAGGAGCCTGGATCTCTGCCATCATGTGTCCGTGTCTGATCTCTTTGGTAAATACAGCGGCTGCCAAGAGTGAGGCAAACGAAAAGCGCTCACAGATTAGAAAGAAACACATGGCAGCCACTGACCTGCTGAAATCATAAAATACGTCATGAAGTAAGAGAAGAGGGGAAACAAATCATCCTCTCAGGGACTGCCCATCTGCTCACATAAAGCCACAATCATTATTGCAAATAAATATGTTCAGACCAGAGAAGTCTGGGAATAATTTGGGGGAGGTGGGTACCTTTTTGTGTGTGTCTTTGGAACCCTCTGGAAATTTTCCTACATAAACAAGGTGAGATCATAGTCCAGAAATAGATATCTATCAATTAATTATGTAGGGAGCAAATCCTTGTTTTATGGGTACAATTAGGGGGAAAAAAAAATTCCAAGACAGGAAGGGGCCATAGCATTGGAAAGGAACCCCTGTGGAAATTGCAGGTCCATGTTTTTTCAATGAAGGATGGATCAGTATTTATCATCTGAAAGACTCTGCAGTGTGAATAGTGGCTGTGTTTTTGCTATGAACTGAAAGGATACACATCTTGCTCTGCCTTTTTATTCCACAGGGATTTATCCAGGTATTGGATTCAATGCAAGGGTCTTACTTGGGTTGGTTTTGGGTTAGATTTCTTTTGGGTTTTTTTTTTTTTTTTTTTTTTTTTGTTTTGTTTTTTTTTTTTTTAGTTTTTAAGACTGAACAGCTTACATTTGACTGGAGCCTGCTGGGGGCCTGGTGTAGTGCATGTGTCTTCCTAAAATCCAGGATTCTGGGTTGAATAGGGGTTGATTCAAATATGCAGGAGGAGAAGGCTTAAAACCGGAGTTACTGTCAGAAGCTGGTTCTCTCTTTTTCTTCCCCTTTGTTCTTTTCCACCAAACTGTGCTGAAAACTTTTACTTTGAGGGTTATCCTGTGTTTCATGGTACTCTATTCCTGCCCAAGACAAAGCTGCAGGTACAAGGAATTTTGTAACTCAGGAATATTTTCCTAAATATGCACACAAGGGTGTGCAGCATGTCCAGGATGGACTGAGCCTGCAGTGGGTCTGTGCTCCCTCATGTTCACACCACAGGATTCAAACCATGTGCTCTGGGTGAGGAAAGAAATATTTGAGGATGGGATTTCCTGTGGAGACCTGTGTGAGGGTGTCCTGGTTTGGCACCCAGAGGCCTTCATAGGAAATCCTACCCTCAGTTGATTTTTTTCCTTACCCAAAACACATGGTTTGAGTCTTGTGGTGGGAACACGAGGGGAATGTGTTCTGTGTCTGGGGAAATCAAAGAAGTTGATTTTGTGGCTGTTTAGCCAAGTATCTTTATAAAATGCATGGGTCAGGCAAAGCAAAGTTTCAAAACCACCAGAACAGAGACAAAAAGGTGATTTTACAGGTTGTTCCTTCCCATCTGGGTAAGCAGCTGAGCATGTGGTGTTGGCATCTGCAAGCTGCCCTGGACCTGCTGTGGGTACACACATGTGGACAAACCTGAGAGGTGTCTGGCAATGGCAGAAACTCTCACCTGGGGCTGCTCTGTCCTGCAGGTTTGGTTACCTGCCTGTGCTGGTGTGCAGGCTGTGCCTCAGGGTGTATCTCAGCTCTCCAGGGAGGTGTCTGAAAGTCCAGGGAATCTGCAGCCCTGTGTGGTGTGCAGTCACTAGAGCTGCAAATCCAGCTCCTGTCACATCTGGCCAGTGGTTCTGGTAGGAGTTCATGTGCTCAGAGCTGTTTGAACTAGAAAAACACCAAACCACTCTGAACAGGCTCTTTCATGATGCACTAGAGACCCCCATGAGCAGCACCAAACCTGTGCACTCCAAGCTCTGCCTGGTGTAAAGCAAACCCCTCAGACTATTTTACCATTCAATGATGCTAAAATCTCAGGTTTTCAGAGGTTACATGCTCCTGGACATTCAGCAGATCTCTCATGTGAAATCTGGGGCAGGAAGAGAAGGAGCTGGCCAGCTGCCCCTGGGCATCCTGCCAGCTCTGCCCAGTCCATTTGCTTCCCCTTGAGTGATGATGTGAAGGAACAGTAAAATGCTTTAAGCCTTAGGGACTAAAAAACCCCATAAACTCATAACCTTCCCAGTCTCATTTCAGGGTTTCAGGAGTTAAAAGAGCAGCAGTTATACCAAGAGAGACTTTGCCACAAGATGACTTAGCAGAGTCAGGAAGAAAATGAGGAAAAATTCCCCAGCCCTGTGTGCAGGCTGGCTCCCTGACCCCTATTTTCTGGGAAAGCCAGCAGGGCAGTGGAATCTTGTCACCATGTGCTAATGTATAGGTTCCTCCCAATATCTAAAATTGAAGATTTCACACTTGGAGCCAAGCAGCTCTAAAAGAGGGGTTTCCCATCTCTGTCAGCTGCTGCTCTTGTTACACTGTTGTGCCTTTAAAACTGCATGAAGGATCCCAGCTTTCTGCCTCCTCCCAATTTATTTTTAATATTACTCAGCTTTCCACTCTGCAGCTTTATCTCCAGATTCCTGTAGGAGTATTTTCCATGGGTAAATCCCAGTGCAGGGCACAGTGTCCCCTCTGCAGGAGATAACCTGCTGCAGGGGGTACCTGGCCACTCTCCCTGCCTGATTATAAATCCAGAAGGTGTTTCACCATAATCTACTGAGAATTTGTTAGCCTGTATTATTTCTCTCAGATTTGTGATTACCTTTACACACTTTGCAGTTATTTTCTGATCTTGTAATTCTCTTAGCTTCTCCTAACGTTCAAGCTAACTTGATGAATTACATCCTTGCTTAACCCTTTGCCTGCTGTTGGCAAGGAAAGCTGGTGTCCTCTTCCTCTCTTGTCTTAAGGAACTGGAATTTCTGGCTTATATTGTTAGTAGATGGCTCTTTACCAGTATTTATTAGTTTGTAGAATGGCAGAAATTAAATTTTTCTCTTTGACTTACTTCGTGCCAAAATTTTTATCCTTAGTGACAATAGGAATCTAGATATATAACATGAGCTGCAATATGTCATATTCAGAAAATAATGATCCAGCCTATTTATCATATTTTTAGTTTCCTCTTTATGGATCCCAGGGGGTGCTCTGTTTTGTTTTCCTCTGGTTTTTTGTCTTTGTTCCAAGAACTGTGATGAAATGGCATATCTTTCTTATTCCCTCGAGATCCTGGGCTTGCATGCTTGCTGTGCTACAAAAGTTAAAGCTCCTCATTCCCTCAGGGAATGTTGTCTCCCAGTTGCTCAAGCCTTTGTGGGGCTCTGTGCCAAACTGTGCTGGATAGCACGTTCCAGCTCTTGTAAAGCCAAGGATGGGGGTTAGAACACTGGGATTTTGCTCCAGCCCCCCTCAGCCTTGCTCCTGAGGATGCTTCTCCCAGGAGCTCCTACCTCAGGTGCTGGTTCCACCTCACCCTCCCTTGCTGCTACAAAATCCAGCTGAGCTGGGGACCTCACCTGACCTAAAAATAATCCTGTGCCCCGGTAAGGAGGAAGGATTTGATACCTGCAGCTGGTTTCCCTCTCCTGCCTCCCAAAACACCCTCCCAGTGCAGAAGCAGGAGCAGTGCAGGGCAGTGTGTGTGTGCAGGGGCTGCAGTGCCCTGGGAGCAGGAATTGTGCAGGAGGAATGGCTCAGGGACACTGCCTGCTCCCTGCTCCCCCACCCTGCCCAAACCTTCCCCATCCATTCACCAATCCACCATCCAGTCTGCTCTGTTAACCCCTGAAATGAGCTGAACTTCTGAAAAGGAGGAGAAAGTTTCTGTTTGTTTTTGGTGCATAGGAACATCCCAAACAGGCTTTCCCAGGAGAAGATGCTGGTGGGATGTGCTGCTTCTGAGCAGCTCTGGCAGCACCTTAGAGGGGCTTCACCAAGGGCACCTGGCTCTCTGTGTTGCAGCTCTCATTTTCCTTCTTAATGGTGAAATTATTTAAGGCTGCTAACAAATTTTTAGGCAGCTATTTAACCATGGTTGTTGTAAATAGAGATAAGTGCAGGCTGTCAAGCTTCATGCTGAAAATGAAGCAAATCCTGTTGATATGGGGTGGTCCCAGCCCACAGCACTGTGGGTGAGGTGCTGAGGTGAGGTTGCCCAGTTCTGGCCCAAGGCAGGCAGGGTTGATGAAAGATTGATGTAAAAACCTCTGAGATCCTCAAGTCCAACCATTATCCCAGCAGGGCCACATGTGAGTTTCTCTCTGAGCAAGGTGCATGTTGGGCTGAGCTGCACTGAGGCTGCTGCAAGGATTGCCTAAAAACCCAACCAGATCCTGTGTCTGCTCTCTCCTGCACCTCCTCCAGCCTGTTTGGGTGGTTTAAGGAAAGCTGATCCCATGCCAGATCACATGCTGATGAGCCATGTTGTGCTGTTATGAAAATCATTGCATTATAAAGCATAACCTTGGCAAAGGTTCTCTTCTTTAAAAGTGTATCCTGGGGAAATGATATGTCTCACTCCAGCTGAGAGCAAAACTTGCTTTGAGCCCCCAGCTATTTAAGCATGTTCTCTTTCCCATATGGCTGTGGAGGGAAATGGAGGAAGGCCAGAAATGTGGGTCTGTGTTGTCCTCCTGTCCTGATGCTGGGCAGGAACCAGACTCTTGCTTCCTCTGTGTTAAAGGAGGTGACCTTGTTTTGCTGAAGGCTTTAGGGTTGATGTGTGTCCTTACACAAAACCAACCTCCTTTCTGTGCAAACAGAATGGTTTCTGCTTGAAACAAAATTAAATAAATTTCTTTATTAGATTATAGACCCCAGGTAGGTTCAGAGACCTCTTTAGTCTTCCAGCCATGTAGGAAAAGACATGGTGTACTCTTCAGAAAAATCTGAAGGCATAACAAGAAAAGCACAGTGTGGAACTGGGTTAGGGATCTGTCCACTGCTGTTGGAGTGAAGTGATGGCCATCTCTGCCAAAAGCAGGGACAATCCATGGCTCTGAGGGCTGGAGGAAGCAGCAGAGCAGGAGGACTTGGATTAAGGGAGACAAAAGCTCTGAGTGCCACTGTGCCAAAGTCAGGAGAGGATGTTCTTGTGTGCATGCTAATATGCCTTAATAACCTCATTAGGCATAGAGGCACCCGATAGACAAAGCTCCTCCTTCATTCTTTAAGAGAATTTCAAGATTTGAGGGTAAATCAAGGATTAGCAGGCCTTTTGAAGGCTTAGAGAAGCATTTTGTGTGGCTGGGATTAAATTATATTTTTATCAGGCTGTAGAAATGGGCTCTGCTTCTGCCTCCCAGTGTGTGGCAAGTTAGGATGGCTGAGTCCCACTGGGTTGGGGATGAGCTAGAGAAACCCTCTGGGGCTGGGGAAGAGAGAATTTAACCATCCTCTGCCTCCATCCCAGCCCAAACACAGCCTTTAGCTGCTGTATCCTGCACATGGGGCACAGCCTGCTCTGGGGGTTATCCAGAACCAAGGGCTTTTGCACCAAAGAGCACCCAAAATTCAGCAAAGACCTGTATGTTTGCACTCTGGCAAATCCTTAGGATTCTCCTAAAGAAAAGGCCATTGCTCTGTACCAAACAGTTAATTATAAAGAGTCTGCAACCCTGCTAACCCTGTTTTATTTCCTCTGACATTGCTTTGCTGAATTTGGCAGAGGATGCCCCATTTGTTTTGGTGAGAGCAGTAAGGAGAGAATGGATCACTCTAGGAACATCTCTTAGGAGAATTTAATCACTGTAAAAAGCAAAGGCCAGTACTGTGCCTGCAGAGCAGCTGGTCACAAAGCTGTCCTGGTGGGACAACACTATAATATCAGCAATAACAACACCAGAAGCCTGATCAGCTCCCTTGGCTGTGGATGAAATCCCCTGTGTGGACAGGGCATAGCTGCAATCATGCCAATTGCTTACATTATTTTATGCTGTGTGGTTTAATAATATCTTTATAATTGAGCTTTGCCATAGTAAAAAACAAGTTAGAGGTGCATGTGGGGATTGGTGGTAAATCTGTGCCTGCCTTGAGGGAGGAGGAGAGATTAGCTGACCTAACAGAGTCTATGTGCATGTGTGTGTTTATATATATATATTTATATCTATAAATATGTATTTACATATATAAATATATGTTTATATATGCAAATATTCAAAGAAGAAGGTTCTGGCCACTTTCCATGCCCTTTGACCAAGTGCTGTGCTATTTCAAGCAAATTGGACCATGAGACCAATAGAACAAACTGCAATTTGCTTTAGCAAACATTTGCAGAAGCAGAAACCAGGCTCAGCTTCTTGATGAAACAGAATATAACCCCACATACCAAGGGGAGGGGGAAGGAACCTTACAGCCATGCCTCCATGGCAGGGAGGGGACCTTTGGGCTCTGGGGGCTTTGCAGTGATAGAAAAGCCCATTTTTGAAAAATCACAGCTCATTCACATTAGGGCTTTGTACAGGTGTTAAAATCCTTCCCACTGCCCATCTTGTGCATCTGTGTAGCTGGTCTGGGTTTGCCTGCCTGGACCACCTGTCCCTTCAGATCCAACTTTATTCTTTGCTTACGTTTCCCTAAATGCCTTGGGGAAACAAATGTAGTTCTCTTAATGAAAAATGCATATATTTTGGTTAAATGGATCTTGCTGTCACTGCGTGGCTGCCTTCCCCTCAGTCAGGGCTTGCTAACAGGCTGGGCTCCACACATGTGCTGAATCTATCATCTGTCACAAGTGTGCACCGAGGCATGGAAGGACCCAGCACTAACTCTATTTCCTAGCAACCAGAGGAAACCATCACACACACCACTATTTTTCCTCTGTCAGCAGGATTGCTCCAATTTATGTAACCTACAAAATGTGTGTTATCACCACCATAAACCATATATTCTGAGGTGTTATTTACAGCCAGATAATCACAGCCCTGCAGGCCTGGTGCCTGATATGTCCTCACTTGGGACCTCAGTTCTTTGGAAACCCCATAGAAATGTCATCCAGGGCTTCTTGGACAATGACACTAACCACTCAATTCTTGAGGAAGTTATCAAATGGTGTGTGGCATGCTGGAAAATTGCTGAAACCAAGTGGTGCTGGAGGGCCTTCATTTACAGGCTATGAAGGAGCAGCTGTAGCTGTGAATAACCAGGTGGGATGTGTCCAAAGGGGCTGCTGGTGAAGCTTAGCTCCCAAAAATGAGAAAGATGAAAGGGGCAAATTCATTGTGGGGAATGTCTAGAAACAAGCTTTGTTGGTGACCAGCCCTGCTGCTGGGTACCTGTGTTAAAATGAGGCTGAAAGGATGGGGCATCACTCCAGGGCAGGAGCATCTCTGCACGGGCTGCTTGGGACCTGTGCAAAAAAATGGGGTGTTTAATTCTTGCAGAGGGTGGTTTTCTTGGGGAATTTGTCCCTTTGGTGCCCTTAATCCCAGCTCCCCATGCTGCTGGGTGGCCTCTCTGCCATGGTGGAATCAGGGGAAGCCTGGGTAGGAGCGAGTGCCACCTGCCAGAGCAGGATGCTGATCCAATTAACTTTTCTAGAAGAAAAAGGGCTTCTGGCTCTTTGGCGCATTTGCAAATCACAAGAAGCAAATGATTCAATCAACAGATGAATATCAAGCAACCTTAGTGAGCGCTTCTGCATCATGAGCCTGTTTAACAGCAGATTGAGCTGCAGATTAGTGAGACATTAGAGCACAGTGTGATGCATCACAGCATAAATGGGAAGGCTGAAATCAGCACGAGTTTCCTGGAGAGCTGCTTTATTTTCCTGTAATGCCAAGCCCATTATAGCCCAAAGGTTCTTAAATAACTCTTCTTGCAATAGATAATAATACAGACTATGGAAGAAAATTAGGGAATACAAAAGGAGTTAGAGCTGTGGTGAAGGAAGCACCATTTGCAGAGGGTTCAATAGAGTGGAAAGCTGTGCAGAAGGAGGGGGTTCAGAAACTCATAGGGGCTCATCATGTGAGCCTTGCTGTGGTCTAATCCAGAGCCTGGGGGTCCCATGGGACACCTGCTTGGATCAAACACCCTCCCAGCACCCTGCATTTCCTTCCCAGCGTGAGGAGACATACTCAGCACAGCTGAATCCACATCAAGCCCCCACAGCAACTGTGATAATGATGATGCAGGGGGAGTACCACATCAGTTTTGGGTCTGAGGCTCACAGAGGAGCCAGCAGTGCCAGCCTGACCCTCCAGAATGCCTGGGCTGGCTGCAGCCAGCACCGGGGTGTTTGAATTGTGACAGTGATGCAGAAGCTGCTCGTGCTGTGTGATGGATGCCTCACCTTCAGGATGCATAAAGGCACCCATTGCATCAGTTAAACAGGAGTGTGGCAGGCTGGGGAGTTTTTGTTTGCTCATTTGTTAGCTATTCAACTCGAAATAGTGGAGCCTATTTACACATGTAGCTTATTATTTGGGAGTAGGCAGCATGATGCATAATGCGGCCTCCCAGTTAGAGCAGAGCATCATGATAATGACAAACAAGCCCAGGAATGTAAGGTAATGCTTGTTTTTCTTGGCTGAAGCTGCTCCCTATTGAGGCAGCAGCTTTGCCAGCTGAAAGAGAAGCAAAGTGCAGAATAGGTGTTGACACACATCCCTGGCACTCTGCTGGGCTTTGAGGGGACTGGTTGCCTGGCTGGCTGTGGTGCTGCTGGTTGACACTGTGCTGGCTGTGACCACCCTGTAAACAAGGTGTGCACAAAGCCTGCCCCAAACCCAACAGGCAGTGCTGTAAGGGGAAGCTCTGGCAGGTCTCTGAAGTCTGCAGGGTGGTGCTGGGCAGCACTCACCCTCCCCTTACAGGTCCTTTCCTCAGTGCTGGGGATGTGTGTGCAAGGAGCTTTGTGGTGATCTGGGAAGGGGAAGTGAGCAGTTTAAGAATAACAAACTGAGAACCAAAAAATCCCCACAGGATAATTTTTAGCTCGCAGCAGCTCCTGCTGTGATTCAGCATGTGGTCTGTGCATGGCTGACTCAGCCTGGCTGAGGATGTCATGCAGGGAGAGGGATGGATGGTGGGGATGGTGCTGAGTTACTGGAGTTCCCCTGGCCCCTTCAAGAAATCCTGGTCCAGTGAACTCTTAGCTGGAACTGAGTTACACCAGGATCTTGGCAGCAAGGCTGGTGTAAGAAATTCCACTAGCTGGAATAAGGCAGAAAGTGTGATTTAAACTGGTTCAGATAACTGTGTCTGTGTCCAGAGAGTGCAGCAGAGCAACCTGGTCTGAATTAACTCTGTGTCCAGGCAGTGCCTGGCACTGAAGGGTGCAGAGCCATCATCTGAGCAGATACAAATTGGGCACCTTCGTGGGTCAGGCAGGAACCAGATGGGAAGCATCAGCAGGATGGGGTGGTTTGGCTGAGTAGAATGGCCATAGCTGAGGAGGAGAAGGCAAAAGAGCAGCTCTTGATATCCTGCCAGCCCAAACCTGTTTCCCAGTGGATATGTGGATGTCTCTGCCTGTAGCATAGGTGAGAGGGATGAGAGTGGGTGTAAAGGAACTCCAGGCAGGGTGCTCAGACCCTGGTGTCAGAGGAGGTGACTGTGACAAAAAGTGTCTCTTTGTCCTCATGCAAACCTCGTTCTTTGGCCAAAAAATACACTCAGCATCAGCTCCTCTCTCTGTTGGAGGTTGGATATCAAGAAAAGGGTGGTGGGGCACTGAACAGGCTCCCCAGGGCAGTGGTCACAGTCTCAAAGCTGCCAGAGCTCCAGGAACATTTGGACAACACTCTCCAGGGTCATGGTGTGATTCTTGGCAATGGTCAGTGCAGGAGTCAGATTTGATGATCCTTGTGTGTCTCTTCCAACTCAGGATATTCTACAATTCTAACCTCTTTTCTTTAAACACTCTCCAGTACACTATGTGGAGTTTCTCATATTTTCTTCCCCCTTCAGCACCCCCTGTACTAAATTACAAGACTGTTTTGGCACACCATGTATTTAAAGTGCTCTGGGGTGGTTCAGGGGTTCTTGGAGGCTTTCCTTGCTTCTCCCTTACAAAGCCCAGGTGCCCAGGCTGGTCTGGGTGCCTGATGAAAGCCGAGGGGCTCCTCTGTGCACACAGCATTTTCTGCTCGGTGCTCTTTCCCACCGAGTGGTTTCAGTGTGCAGCAGCATTAGCGGGGCTTTGGCTCTGCTGGAACAGTTGCAGCACGTTAAACTTTCTCCGGGGCCATGGGAGCGTGTGTGCGCTGGGAGCGGCGCGGACCCGCCGCCTCCCGGCTGCTCTCCAGCCCCTTGGACCGATTCCCTGCAGCATCCATTTACCTCTGCTTACAGCTCAGCCGCTCCTTTCCCCCAGGCTTTGGTGGATGAAGCTGGGCTGCTTTTAGTGCAGAGGCAGGGGAGAGCAGAGGGAATCCCTCTCCCACCTCCCCTTGTTGCACCTCTCATTTCAGCGCACCGTCCTTTTCTGCATGAGTGGGGCAGGTCCAGCCCTCAGTGAGTGATTCACACGCAGTGATGCTGGGGATAGTCATGTTTTAAATGCAGCTGAGGAGGCTGGCTTTGCAGAGAGCCCAGAAATACACGGAGCAGCTCTGGAAAGTGCTGTGACCCCACCTGTGCCAGGCTGCACTCTGCTTTGCAAAAAATCCAACAGCCTATTCCTCATGGAAGATATGACTTTATGCTTTAATTGTTTAATTGCATCCCCTTTCCCTCCCACAAGCACAGCACAATCCAGATTCCCCCAAGGACTTTTACAAGCCCTTCCAAGGAGGGAAGGATCAGCAAGGCAAAGTTTGCTGTGAGCTCCACATATATTTTGAAGTGTTTCCATCTTGCGCCGATACCCATCTGTGTATTTCTGTGTAAGCATCTTCAAATCGAAGCTCTGATGTGCTAAAATATGTCCTAGACAGTTTTGATGAGACATGACACTCCCAGATATGCTTGTTAATGATAGGCTGGCTCCCAAATTCCTGCAGTATGGGTAGCCTGGGTGTAGAAGAGAGTCACCCTCAAGTGCTCTTGGTTCAGGGCACAAACCTGCTCTTCCCATCTGGACAGGACTCACTAAGGTGAAAAACACACCCTTGGTTACATTTTTTTCTCCAATATGGTGTTTTCAAAGAAAGGCTGCATTGGTTATCTTCTGTTCAGGATTCTGTTTTATTAACCCCAAGTGACACAGACCTGTACACAGATGGGTTCCCTTAAAGTTCCCTGATGTTCCTGAGGTATCATCACCTCAGGATAGTGGCTGGGGTTTTGGTCATTCCCACTGCCCTCCCAGCCTTCCATGAGAGCAGCAGGCAGGGTGTAGGAAGCAAGGACCATTACCTTTGGTGTTTACTTCCTCAGGGAAGGCTTTGTCCAATATCCAAAATGATCCAGCAATATGAGTAAAGGTGTTCAGATTCAATCCATTTCTGACTGGGTACTGTGGACCAGGTCTCTGAGGGTATTTAGGGGTATGAGTCGTCTGGATTTCATCTGGGTCCATGTTTCTGACCAAAGACATTTTAATTAGGAAAAAACCAGACTGCAGTAGTAACAAGTTCTAAATGTGAAATTAATTTTTGTACAAGATGTGACCTTTGCAATACCTGCATCCCTTGCACTGCTCCTACATGGATTACCAATGCTACACAGGCTCCCTGCACCTGAGCATCTGCCAGAAGCTGTTTGTCACTGGTTGTATGTGTTCCTGATGCTGTCCGTCCTCTGCTAAGCCTAAGGTGTTCCAGTGGTGATTTTACATGTCAGTTGTTCTGAGCCGTGTCAGGAGCGTGTGGAGCACAGTGCAGGACAGGGTGAGCTGCTCAGTTTGAGATGGGCTGGGGCTGATGCTGAGCTGAGAGCTTGGGACAGCCTCAGTGCATGCAGGATGCTCTTACAGGTGCCTCTCATGGACAACCAGCCTCCACCATCCTCCTAGTTATGGATGTTCTGCTTTGTTTTGCCTGTTCCCTACTTATTTCAGAAAAGGGTTGTTTATAAACAACTTTTGTATCCCTGCCTAGCTCAGGAGATGTAGTTTGAGCTGCTGGTGTGGTCCTTGCTGGGCTCTAAGCTCAGCTGTGAGCACTCCTTCACATCCTCAGACAGCAGGGGACTGGTGGCAGAGGTGAAGGTGGATTTAGGATCACAAGCAGAGCTCTGTCCCAGGCAGCAGCACCGGGTAGCAATTTGTTTTACCTCCGTGTGCACAAGACACTCAAGAGCCAGGGTAAAGTGCAGCCAGCTCTGGGTGTAACCTGGGATTTCTGTGAGCAAACTGCTCAAACCTTTGAACAGCAAAGCAGCGTTTGTACCTGCATGTTTGTGTGCAAGACATGAGCTGAAATCCTGGGGCAATTTACGGGCTCATCCTCGCAGCAGTGACTCCTCCAGCAGACACACAATGATTCCTGGCAATCCTTCCCAAACCCGACTTTTAGTCCTGCTCCAGTGTCTCTCTGGTTTTGCTGCTGCTGCTGTTGTTGTTAAATAGCCTGTGAAACCCTGGGAGGCAAATAAATATTTTGGTGGAGTTGGGCAGAGGAACCTTCCTTTATTTCCATGGTAACTACTTCCACTGTTTTGGGAAGCACATTTTCCAGGCAGAGGATTTGTGGACCTGGCTGTGCCGGGGGGGATGGCAGGGCAGGTGGAGATAACGCTCGGCAGGAGCGGTGCCGGTGCCCCGCCATGTCCCCTGGTGCCGGGAGGTGACATCCCCGCCTGTCCCTGCCGTGTGGCTGGCAGGGAGATGGAGCCGTGCCGGGAGGAGTTTGGGGCTGGCAGCTGGGAATTCTCTGCCGAGGAAGGATTTGCTCTCAGTTTAAGCAGAAATGATGCTGCGGGGAGCCGCACTCGCGGCTGCGGGCGGAGGATGCTCTGCTGGCTCCGGTCCCGTCCTGCTCACACCTCCGAGCTGGGAGCTCCAGCCGCTGGTGGATGTTCACAGCAGTGTTTTATGCCCTTTTCTGCAGACTCGCCAAAGGGGATTAGTTTACATGAGCTCCATACGCAATTTGCTGGCAAATGAGGTGCAGCCACCTCCTGTGCGGACCTGGAAGGCTCCGAGCTGGGAGGCAGAAATAATAAAGCTGGTGGGTGAGAGTGCAAGGGAAGCTGGGTGTGGGAGGGAAGGCAGAGGCAGAGCAGGAGCATCTGTCTGCCGGGAGCAGCACTACTATACACTTTGGACCACTCTCAAATTTGTGGGGGAAAAGGCAGCTTGCTCTTTCAACCACGGTGTTTTCCTCGGTTGCTTATCCATTTCATTCCCCTCCCTGCCTCCAGGGTGGCTACCTGATGACTTACAGGACTTTAGCCCCAGCCAGGGGACCTCACCAAGTCCAGTGCAGAGGGTTTTTGGAGAGATACCTGGAGCCTTGCAGTGCAGTCTCTTGTGCCTGACCTTTCCCAGCCACAGCTGGCTCCACGCTGAGTTATAAATCAAATTTAGGATGGAAAGACTCAGGTTTAGAGGCTTAAAAGTGTATTGGTGCAGTGTCTGGGCTGTAATTAGACAAAGTGCTGCCTTTCCTCTGCCCTGTGGGAGCTGGGCACACAGGGAGGGTATGGACATTCATCCTCCTGGGTCCTGGTGTTTCTGACCTCTATAAGGTAAAACCAAGCAAATATGGGATCCTTAAGTTTGGAGATCCTTAATAAAGGCAGGCAAAAAGAGGATTAGTTTGATAAAATCAAAACAGAATTTTCTTCAGCTAAAATGGGGACAAAAAAATTAGTCTTGTATCAAATCAAATGTTTGAGCTGGAGCAAGGTTTTTCCTTCCTTTCAATCCTAATTTACCTTTCTGTTAACAACTTTTTAAATTCAGCTTCATCATAAATCACAATTTAATTCAGAAATAAGCAATTTATATTTTAAAGAGATGCTATGAAATTTCAGATCTGGTTGTAAGAAACTTTGCAGCAAAGGAGGGGTTTCTGTTCTCCAGTGGGCAGACCTTTGTGCTCATCCATTAACTTCCTCTCTAACAGAGTCTGTGGGGTTTTCACTTCTTGCTGTGTTTGTGGCTCTGCCAAAAATAACAGTTTTTATAGCAAAAAGGTTTGGTGCTGGATCTGAGCATGATCCCACAAACAGGGAGTGTGCAAGTTCAAGGCTCTCATCCCTGCTTTTTAGGGACCATTGGGGACCTACAACAGACCTGAGCCCAGGTGTAGTGCACATGATAACTCTAATGATGAGAAGGTGAACATTTTCTGATTTAATAATGAGAAAGGTGGGGGTCACAAGGCTGTGAGACAGACTGGTGATTTGCAAAATTGCACATAATCTTTTGGAATAAACAGTCACATAAATGTATCCCAGGCCAATGTGATCAAGGTCAGGTTGGATGGGGCTTTGAACCTGTCTGGTGGAAGGTGCCCCTGCCCATGGCAGGGGGTTGATCTTTAAGGTCCCTTCCAACTCAAACCAGTCTATAAATTTCCAATTCTATAACTCACAAAAGGCATCTTTGGGCTACAATCTGCAGTTGAGCTGAGCTTAATACCTATTGCTGCCTCAGTCCTGCTTAGCAGGAGAGCCCTAAAGCTGAACATTCAGGTGGCCTGTTTTTGTAAAAGAGTTGGAGTTGACTAAGAGTGTGAGGGGGGGAGTAAGCTCATCAAGTGCTTCTGTGTATGTGTCTGTACAAGGTCACCTTTGCAGCAGCTGAGAATTTTTTGCCCACTTGCTAAGGGAGCAGTTTCTCCTCCTGGGTAGCTTTGCTTGGGGTCTCCATCTCTTTCACAGGAAGCTTTAAATAAATGACTTTAAATGAGTAAGATTTACATCAGCAGGGTTGATAGGGATGTTATCTTCCCTTCTCTCCTGCAAGTCCCAGTCTCTGCTCACATCCAGAGGCAGCAGCCTCCTGGGAATGCTGTGCCTGCCTGCAGTGCTCTGCCAAGCCAAGACACCACAGGCAAGGGACAGTCACCAAAAGACACGGGATGGACTGTGACACTGCGTTTGATCTGCACGTGAAGCTTTCTGCTTTCAAGGGGAAAATCTGTCTGCTGTAATTTCCTGCCAGTGGGTAAACTGTGCTTGTCAGCTCTCGTTAGGAAAAGGGCTGTTCCTGGGAGATGGGTTTGCTGAGGCTGTGCATCTGTCTCCCCAAAGGAGGCCTGCAGCCCTCGCTGAGCGTTGTCACTTGCACTTCAATTTCCAGGTCAGACCCAGCAAATTGCTGCTGTTCATAGGAGGGGAATACAGTGATCCCACGGGCAGCGGGCCTGGATGCAGGAAGGTGTTATTTCACTGCACTCATGTTTCCCTCCGTCAAGGTCAGGGCTGCAGCCAGTTTACAGCTCAGCAAAGCTGCAGAAAGTCAAGGTTTTTCAGGAGGGACAGCAAGGACTTTGTGGGTTTACCTGTCTCTTCTTCTCCTGGTCCTAAAGCTGTCAGCTGGGAATCCAGAGAGGAGCTGCCCTGGTTAACACCAGCTATGGGAAACTGAGGGATCAAGAGAAAAATAGCTAAAGGTATAAATGAGTTAAATAACTTATTTGTAGCTAATAGAGCTGGTAGGATCCTGGAAAACACCTGAATGCTTTGAGAAAGTTAACAACAGAGGAGCTGGAGTTTCAAAGGTGATTTATTTAATGCTTCCCATCTTCTCTGCCAGCAGGAAGCCTTCACACCTCCTTCTGCAGAGAGCTTCCCTTTGGCCACTTCTGTGTGACAGATGGACCTTAAACTGTCCAGAAAAGGTGATTTTAAAGTAGATCAGAGCCATCTCCTCCTGCTGTCCATAACACTGTCAGAATTCCTTCACTAGCCATAGTGACAACCCACTCTGATGGTATCTTCTCTGCGACTACTCCAACTGGTTAGGTCAGGATAATCTGTTTTTGTCAGCCCAGTATCATCTTTCCAGGTTTGCTCCATTGATTGTTATAATTAATGCTTATTTTATTCAAAGTGTCAAATTGCTCCTCAATGAAGCAAAGGAGAAGCACTTCACTGTAAAAACACGACAGTGTATTTAATTGGTATTGAGTTGCAGCCACCACTAATGGATTTTAAAAATACAATAATCACAAGGAAATTGGCATAACATGACATGGAGATAAAATGGTCTGACATATCTGGTGACCTGCCCTGGTGCATTGTACTGCTGTCAGGCCAGAACACAGACACAAACTTCATCATTCTCAAATGAAATAAAAACAACCCAATAATAATAATAATAGCAATAACAATAATAATATTATTAATCATTTTGGAAAGAAATTCAATGGCTTTTCTGATTTCAGTTGTCATAAGCCATTTTATGTCTTGTGTTGACGCCAGCAGCTCAGGTCAGCCCAGCAGAAGTTGTTCCATGTTTCTCCTCTGGTACTTCACATTAGACCCTCTTCCTGCCATACCTGGCACTGTGATTCCTTGATGGATTGAGTAATCCCTGTTATCTGTGGTGGAGCCTGGCAAGGGTGGGCTGCTGCATGGCCCAGGGGATTGTCCCCTCCTTTAAAGGCATGGGAAGGGGTGGCTCCTCCCCAGAGCACCAAACTCTGGCACTTTGAGCACAACCTGATGAAAAACTTGGAGGAAGGCAAGGAGGCCTCTTTTTCAAATGTGTTTTCTGCCATCCTTTAACTTATCAAACACCAGATGGGGTTTGTTTGAAAACCCCATTGTGTGGAAACTGGCTCTGCCTTTAGCCAGCCACCGATGATTCCTCCTCTCTGCTCAGCCTCCCCCAGGCTCTTAATGCAATTCTCTTTGGTGGGTTAACCATCACCCAACGGGCTTTTACAAACCCTGCCAGCTTCCCTCCCAAGCCATAAACCTGCTGTGTGTTCCCACGGGGCACAAACCTAGTAAACAAATCGCTTTGTCACACTCAAGCCGCGTCCTTTCAACAGGCACCGTCATTTCCCTGCGAGAGCCTTTGCCGCAGCTCTCCTCATGCTTGAATACTTTGCTGAATATGATGGACTTAAACATGTGCTAAGTGCTTTGCTGAACTGGGTCTTTCTCCTGATTTATGCCAGGGTAGATTAAAATAGAATCAGCCCCTTAAGTGGTCTGTGCCTCGTGTTGTTGGTGCACCGAGACGCCGCGACGGCGCTCGTGTTTTAATTAAAGGTTCCACCTATTTACACGGAGTCAATCAATCTCAGCACAAAAATGTCCTTGCAGTGGATTAGCACCATAGTGCAGACAAATGGCATTAAGCACAAATGGCTTTCTGGAGAAGTAATTCATCTGCATGGAAATGAAAAATACAATTATTTTAACTGATGCTGTTGTGTAATCAATCATGCTGGGCATGCCACGTGCCCCCCGTGTGTGCAGGGATGTGCTGGCTCTTTTAGTTTTGAGCTGGGATGGCAGTGCTCATACTGGTGTGGTGGGTACCCAAAGGGATCCAACTGCCTCCCAAAAAACACCACCTGGCTCTTCATGGGCTTCCAGATCCAGGGATGGTATTTGAAACTGGGCTCAAATCCCTGCAATGCTGTTAATTAGGTCATATGTTGAGCAGAAATGAGTAGAACGTGGCTTCACTGATAGGGTTTTAGTGGGCTCAAGGCTAATGGGTGTTTTAATGGGAAAACACAGCATTCCAGCCTGTTGGAACAGCAATAAGGGAATCTATGGGCCATCATTAATATACTCCTGGTGATTAAAATAATTCTTCCCTCAGACCTGCATCTCAACACACTCAAGGCATTTATTAGTGGTCCATTATATGCCCACTTCAATCTTACTGCTTAATTTGAACACTAATTAACATCATCATTTGTGCCTTCTAAAGCACAAATGGTACTTGGTAGGATTTCATTATCTCCATGCTCTGTCTGCAAGCAGAGAGAGCTGAGCTTCACCTGACAAACCTCCTTGGACTCATGGGGCCAGGGAGGGTTCCATGTCCATGTCCCACCTCCCAGGTCTCACAGTTAGGGGGAAGTTGGTGGGAAGCAAAGCAATGACTTCATTTCCCAAGGCACTGGGGCAGTAGCCAGCAGGACAGCTTAGATGTCTAAACACTGCTTAATTATCTGACTGAACAGGGCCCAGGGCTTGGGTTTGCTGCTGCTGCTGTGAACTCTGCTCACTCCCCCTGGCTCGCCTGGAGCAGGGGGAAGGCAGAGCCAACCCAAAATGGGAAGGTTTACTGGTTCCAGCTCTCCCCTGTGTGTTGTGCTGCCTTCTTGGGAAGGATAGAGTTCAATCAACATTTGAGAGTCAGTGAGGGGTGTTTTCCCCATCTACATTTCTTAAAATAAACTTCCTCTGCTGCAGCTCAAGCCTTACCTCCTTCCCAGCAGTTGGAAAAATGAACACCAACTCTTTCTGAAGGAGACTTTTATAGATTTGGGGGCTTTTATAATCTTCTTCCAAGGCTTTTCTACTCTCTAAACTGAATTATGATCATTCCTTCTGCATGTCCCTATGGGGCAAGAACTCTGCTCTGTCTCCTTGTCCCCCTCCATTTCAGTTCCTCCAGCTCCTTCCCACTTAGGCACTGTAAGGATCCTACTGCTGTCAGCTCTGGCAATAGCTCCTACTGGGACATTGGCTTCCCTTATTTCAAAACAATGAAGGATTTTTTTTCCTTCATGTTATAATTTCTAAGTCCTCTTCTACCTCTTAGGGCTGCTGCCTAAGCACTCATTTTGTATTTTGTATTTTTACAGCTAATTATTCTTAGTTAAATGCTGAAGGTTCTCAGGCTGCTGGGCTGCTGCCTGTTTTTTTTAATAGTGCTTCTCCACTTCTCCAACTGAACTCTTCTCAGTGATATTTGAGCTTCTTTAGAGTCTAATAACTTCTATTATTAGTCTTTTGAAACAGCAATAGACTCCCATTTGACAGCATCCCCAATAGTTTGAATACTGAATATGAGAAAAAGAATTAGAGGGAAAATCTGCCTAGTGGGGAGGGAATGTCCTGCTCTCTGCTGCTTCCAGGCTTTGCAGGAGTTAGTTTTCCTTCCCAGAAATGCATTTGTCAGCACCTCCTTGGCATTGCTCTAACTGAGGGGTGGGAGGGGGCTGTGTGAGTGGGGGTCTCTCTGTGTCCCAGTGCAGCAGAGACAGTGGCTTTGCAGAGAGCTAAAGTGACAGCAGCTCAGGGCCAGAGCCAGTCCCCACAGCATTAATACTTCAGAAGAATCTGGGTTGCCATCAGCTTAGCAAGGCAGCAGATAGGCAAAGGTTGGGGATGCTCTTTTCCCCTTTGGGACTGCTCTCCTTTGGCCTTTGGCTCAGACTGAGTGTAGCATCAGTTTAATATCTGATCCATCCCCTGTCAGGAGGGTGTCAGTGCTTTGGCAGGGGATTTGACAATGTACATATTTCTTTTGCTCCCAGCTTGTTACAATCCTGCCCTGTCAGGATCTGGGGTTCAGCCTTCACAGCTGATGTATGGACTGGTGTGGGGAAGCAGCAGCAAAATTAAGTCCAATTTCTCAGCACAGATAAGCAGCCCCCAGAGTGAGCTCCCTCTCAGCAACAGGCACAGCTTCCCCTGGAGCAGCAAAGACAGACAAGGTGTTGGTATGAATAAAAACTGGGTGCCAGGGAGAGGCTGTCAGTGACATTACTACCTGTCACACGTGTGTAAAGTCATCAAACAGCGGGTGGGCGGCCGTGGCAGCCCTGGGAAAGACATCTCTATTAGCTCAGCACCGTGCTGAGGGCAGGCAGGCTGCTCCACTTAAGGTGGGAAATGATATATTCAGCATTGGGAGTAATTCGATTTGGCTGAGCTTCACAGCATTTTGGAATGTGATGGGAGTCTTCCTACTATTGGAGACTGCCCCAGATTCCCAGTGCTGCAGCATATTGCATCTCCCTTTTGGGCTGCGTGGAGTAAATGAGCTTCTGAGCATGATGGTACAGATTTTGTACCCAGATGGGCAACTTCTCTCCTCTTCTGCTATAAACTGGATTTTAACTCTGCAAGAAAATATAGCAAGCAGGATATTCCTGCACCATCTGACTTATAAAAACAGCCAGTGATTGCATCCAGAGGCTTTTTTTCTGTCCCAAAATTTTCTGCCCACCAGATTACATCTGGTTTCTAGAAATAGCCTTGGCCAGTGCTGGTTTGGTACTGAAGGGTTTCCAGGAGGATATTTTGTCCATGATTGAGGTGCAACTCCTACAGCAGAGAGGCATGGATGTGATGAAGTGCACTGGCATCCTCACAGCTGGATCAGCAGGGACTGAGCCTGAGACCTGAAAATCACCAGTTTAGGGAGGTGCAGATCTAACTGGAGCCACTGTGGGCACCTGGAGAAAGGGCAGGCAGTGTGAGCTGGAAAGGAGAGAGCAGCACTGTGAAACCAGCTTGAAATGCATCCCCACAGGCTGTGTGCCAGCAGCTGGATGCTGTCCAGCTGCAGCCACCTTGTTAAACTGCTTTCCTTCCCCTGCTAGAGCCAGGACTGGGTTTGCTCAAGCTCCATGGTTGGTGTCAGCACAGTGCTTTGTGCTGGGCTGGGTCAGAGCTTGGTGACAGCGGTGGGGCTGGCGCAGAGAGAGGCTGTCCCTCCTCAAGCCACCTGGGAATGGCCCAGCCTCGGGGGAGCCCTGTGGGGACAGTGAGGTGACAAGCACAGTGCAGCAAACCCCACTGCAGGCAGAGTGTGATGAGGACATGCACCAGCTGCCTGCTCCGAGGAGCCCGCCCACGCCGCCAGCAACACCCTCGGATTTTGTGCCAACTTTTAATTGCATGAATTTAATTATAGGGATTTTCTGGCTGTGTCGGGGGCTGTGAGCATCTCCCCTGCAGCTGGGAGTGTGCAGCTCTCTGTGCAGCCAAAGCAGAGGCAGCAGCAGGGGAGTTCAGCACAGGGAGAGCTGGTCACTGCTGTCACTTGGCCAGAGGTGCTCTGTGGCCTCCAGCTGAGCTCGTTAGAAAACAACCCTCTTCTTTCTGGGATCTTGTGTATTTTTCTGCAAAACTGCTTCAGCAGTGAGCCATCAGTCCTGCTTTTCCCTGAGCCTGATGGTTTGGAGCAGAAGAGCTGGGGTCTATCAATGAACCAACATTATCCATGTTGGTGTTAGTGCCACCACTGCTGTGCTCATGGCCAAAGCCACTCTCTGTATGAACTGTGCCTTCCTGGTTCTAAAACCAGGCAAACTCTCCTGGATCAAGGATGGCTGGAAGAAGAGATGCTGGGTGGCCATGGGAGCCTTCTGGGAGAGCCCTGCCCTCTCCCTTCCCCCTGCTGGTGCATCCAGCTAGATGCTGGAAAGCTGTTTCTGGCTGTGTCACCAGAGATGAGCACATCTCTGGGTTTCAGGCAGTTTTAGCTACTGAAGATCCACAAAGAGTTGCTATTTGCCCCCATGGTTTGAAGTTGAGCTGGCAGTTTGGGGTTAGAAGTGGTTTCATTCCTCCCTGTTCCCTGTGGTGTTTTGCTCTGCCACCACTTGACCTCCACGTCCCTACAGCAATAAGGTCAGCACATGGAGCAGCTCTGCCTTCCTCCCACCAGCCCTTCCCTCTCAGGGGTCCCTGGAGCTTTCACTGCTTATTCCTGCCGTTTTCCCACTTTGCACTGTTTAAAAACAAGCAAGCAAGAGCTCCCTGGAGCCAACCGCTCATTTGCTGGCAAGGACTGCCTGTTAATCAATTAGAGCTCTGTGAACGTATTTGCAGCAGGGTGGATGATTAAGATGCTTTCTGTCTCTAATGCATGCCTGGGGGAGGCTTGCCTGCATGGTAAGGGCAGGTGTGTTGGGTTGGAGGTCCTGCAATTCTGCTTTTATAGGTCTTGGAATAAAGAAGTCAGATATTCAGGACAGTGAGGGAAGGGGAAGAGGTTTGGCAAAAATCAGTGTTTTCCTAATGGATGTTATTACCTGAGCCTGCTCTCCAGGGCAGGATTTGCTGATCTGCTCAAAAGTGGCTCTGGGGAAACATCCCCTCAGGGACCAACATGTGCAGAAGAGGTGGCTCATGTGGGCAGTGAGGAAAATGGGCTGATGTGGAGGATATTCAGGAAAATTGACAGAAAAGGTACTGCTGAGGCCAGCACTGAAACAGCACCAGAAGTGTTTGTACCCAGGCTAAAAACCATCACTAACTGAGGTTCATGCTTGTGATTTTACACTGCTGTCAGAGCAAACCTCAGCTGTGGGAGCCTGTCAGCCCTTCTAAGCACTGCTTTAATTTCCACCACTGATCTTCATTTCCAGGCATTAACTTGGTTCATTTCAGAGCCTTAAGCAGGGAAATCAAAGGACAAAAACCATTCTCTAACTCGACCAACAAAAGGGTGCAAGGTCCTCGTTGGGTCTATGTGTTATTTTGGGCATTGCAATGGATTCACAAGAAGTTAATTTTCATAACATTGTGTGTCATAAATGGTAGTGCAATCCTCATAAAATGAAAATTGCACTCGTGCTTGCATTTAGGGAGGTCATGTACCAGCCTCTGAGCTGGCCACCAGTTCAAAATCCATAGTAAGTCAAGCCAAAGAAGTCTTTGCTCTGGCACAATTTGCTGAGATGTGATTTAATAGAAAGACTATCAGTGTATCAAAGGGTGACAGTGACTGGCTCAGATTTGATCTTTAGTTAGATATTGTGGTATTTGGCCAGAGCAAGACCCAAATCTTGACCCAGGGCAGGAGCCCTGGCTGAGGAGGATTTTGCAGCATGGTGCTGTGGGTATGGACTTATTTCATGGGTGGACATTCCAGGTTAGAAGGAAAATTGCTGAAGAAGCAACAGAATTTGGGAGTTGGAAACTGAGGCATCCACACAGGTGGGAGTTAATGCAAAACCCAGCGTGGCTGGTGGTGCTGGCATGGGGGGATGAGGAGCAGGGAGAAGGGGCAGATGGATCAGAGCAAATGGGAAATGCATGTTCTGCCAGGACCACTTTGCATCCCACCCCAGCACGGCCCTGGGGAGAGCACATTGCTCTTTATAAGCTGTAAAAACAAACCCACCAATCTGCCCGTGCACTGGGGGTACTCAAGGAGAATTAATTGAGCCAATTAGTGATTTAAAAGTAAATATATATTTACTACTTTGATAACAAGGTTTCAGGCTATCACTTAGTCCATAAAATAAACTAAAAAGGTAGTGGCCAAAGCAGAGCCCTGCCCTACAGCTACCACCAGAGAGCATCCTTGTATACTTTTTCCTGTGTAAAAAACAGCACCAAGCTGGGAAATAACCCATCTTTCAGCAGCCTGTCTCTTTTTAAGTGCTTCCCAGTCAGTAAAGATACAATAATTGAAAGTTGTCTATCAATCATGTTAGCAGACAAAACAACATTGTTTCTCTTCTCTTTTTCCCCGAAGTACTGGAGCTTGATTGGCTTTACAATGCGAACAAAGGCACCAAGTCAAAAATCCCACTAAAATGTTTTCAGGTATAAAAGCACATCATCTTTGGGGAGGGAAGGTGCAAAATTCATTGTTTAGAAGCATTCTAGGGGAATGCTCAACAGGCAAAAAAAAAAGAAAAAAAAAAAAAAGTGTGGAGAATAGACTACGTCAGGATTAAATATCTTTGGGAATGAATTAAAAATCCTGACAAGAAATTTGCATGTCTGCATGTCTGTAGCCTTATCTGAAGCAGCTGGTGTGGCCAGAGAAACAGGTCAGGGGATCAAGCTTTGACTTCTTTTAGTGCTTGCTTGGAGTGTAAAATGATGCTAAATCCTGGTTTGCACTTCAAGTCCCTGTGGATGCAGGGCCAGGATTGCTGGGATGGGCTGTGGAGCACTGCCTAAATGATGCTCCTATTTTGCCTTCTGCCATCCAGGTGTTGCCCAGCATCCACAGAGGTGCAGCAGTCACCTTGGAGCTCCTCCTCAGTTTTCAGGAGCACTTTGCAGTTCTCATATGCACATTTTCCCCAGAAATCTGTGACTGGGCTGTGGCAGGGTCTGTGTGGGTGGGTGACACCCTGGAGGGGTGGGCAGGGGCTGCTCCTATGGTCCACAAGCAATTTTACTTTGCAGAGAGCAGCTTCCAATGTTTATTTCTCTTCACCCAGGGCTTTCTGTGGAGAGCTCCTAAGTGGTTTCAGTAGAAAAAAAAAAAAATTATTTGTTGGCTACAGGTCTGAAAAGTGGCAGCTCCTCCAGGCTAACAGGAACCTGTTGTCCATGCAGGATCACACAGTAAAAGGTTTACCAGAATTTTCTGCTTGTTTCAGGGCAGATTCTGCATTGCTGCTTGCTGTGCTTGTTTTTGCAGCAGTTTTTGTGCTTTTATACATACATTTATACAAAGTGATTTATCAGGGCATACTGAAACTGATCTAAGGTTAGTCCATGGAAGAGCAGAAGACAGATCTCTCAGTGCAAATCATTCCCCTTTCTCAGTCAGTCAGGGAAAAGGGAAATAAATAAGCTGTGAGATGCACCATCACTTTTATAATCACTTGAGCAAGAGCAGGACCAGCTCTCTGTGAGTCACAGCAGCGCTGCTGCTTCCCTCTGCAGACATTAACCAGTGGTTTTAGGGAGGTTTGAAATTAGTGGACTGTTAGCTACTGTGTGTTTCACTCTCTGTGCAGCCTGCTGGGAATGCCACAGCCTTTATAGCTCATAGAAACCATCCCCAAGATGACTTTTAGCTCTGGATGAGTGCAGTTTGGGTAACTAAAATGCAGACAGCTGCAAAAATGTGGCCATTGCACCTTGGTGCCTCATACCTGTGATGTTCATTGCCTCCACAGTGTTGTTCGAGCTCATTTGGGATTTTACTGAATATTTAGTGGGGTGGGAGGAGGTGTCTGAGCTTTCCTTTCTCTGGTGTGGTCCAAGCTAGGAAAATGCTTCAGTTATGCTGAAACCAGGGTTTCTTTCAGCTGAAGTCTTTGAACTGTGAAGTCACAGGTCTACCACAGACCAAACACATTTCCAGAAGTTCTCATCATGTGTGGTTCTGGTCAGACAGGCAAAAAGATTCAATCTGTGGTTGCAATATTTTAGTTTCCTTTCTCCTCCCTACAGAAGTTTCTTTTTCAGATGATTTTCTGAGTCAATTCCAATTCTGTTGCAAGAAACTCATAAAGCTGTTATTGCTCAGTCACTCTCAGTCTCCTTGTTAATATAATGCAAGGATAAGCAAAGTTCATGGAAACTGCCTACACTGGAGGAAGGAAACAAGAAGACATTTCTGAGCACTGCAGGTTTTTCAAAGCTTCTTTGTTCAGAGATAGGGAAAATAACCTGCAAAACTTCACCCTGACAAAGGGAGCTGCAGATTTAAGGCTATTGAAAAGAGTCATCTCTCCAGATGTAGGTTGGCATGTGGGTTCACAATTACAAATATGATTTATGATTCATCCCAGCACGCTGGGATGATGGAGGGAGAGAGGATCTATATTAGGACAAACCTTGAATGACAAGGGACAGCTCACAACTTGAAGAACATGGAGAGTGAGGTCATTTGAGATGAAATGCTTCAGCATTGCCAAGCACATGATAATTTACCGACAGAGTAGAAATTTAAAGTGATTTTCATAAGTGAAAATATTCATCTGCCAGCAGACAGGAATCTCTGAGTTTGTTTTAGGTTTGGAGCAGCATTTTACCAGGTACTACTCCAGAGCACACTGCTCCCTCTGCAGTCTCCTGTGCCTTCAGAGGCACCACACAACCAGGTCTGGAAGATAATGGTTCTGCTTGAGAGGCACCTTATGCCAAGGGCATGGTAATTTTCAAAATAAATCAGTTAAAAGGCTCTTTACAACCATATTGTGATGTAAATGCAAACCCTTGTGATTCAAGCTGTGCACTACCCTTTAACTGAGGCACAAGAAGATTTTTCTCTGATTTTCACATTTTGCTGTAGCTTTTATCTGGAAGGCTGCTGATTTGCTCCTTTGGAGATAAGATACAGGACATAGAGAACCATCAGCTTGGTCATTTTGGCATTTCCAGGGGTGCAGATTTGTGATCCCACAACCAGCAGTGATGGCTCTGTGCTGTCCTTTGCCTCCTGTTTGAACTGTCTGAAGGCATTTTCCCTCCTCTTGAATCTCAAGAGAGATGGAAGTCCTGCAGACACCCCTTGGCTCACCAGTGGCTCAGGCAGGTGGTGTCAGGCACCAGTCACTTGTGTCACCTGTGGGAATGGCCAGCTGGAGTGGGAAGAGGAAATGCTGTGAGAGAAGAATGGGAGGATTTCACCTGGGAGAAGCAATGTGGGTATTTTATTGGTGGTGATCCAAGCACCTGCCTCAGTTTTGTCTCTCCTGGGTTTCTGTGGCTGCCCTGAGTTTTGGGCAGCCCTGGGTGCAGCCAGTCCATGGTTCTGTCATGCATCCTCTCCCTGTGTCAGAGGGATTACCAGCTGCTTTCAATACACTCATGCAAAGCAGAGAGTTAAGCCTCAAACTTCCATCTGTGCATAATAAAACATCTTCACTGGCTGAATTTGACCAATTTAGTGAGAGCATGGTCTCTCCAAGTCCTCCAGCTGTTCCACCATGGAAAGCCTCTTGCCTTAATGTAAAGGGCTGCAGTCATTTCCTCTGTGGCTTTTATCTAATTTTGTTACAATAATTCAGCAAGTCCACTTTGGCCAGCTGTTCTTTAGGCCTCCTGGCCCACAAGGCTTATGCTCTGCTGCTGGTGATGATGTTGAATCAATCTTTCCTGCAATTTTGCATCTGTCCTCAGCTCCTGGAGTCGTTCCAGCAGTTCTCAATATGATCTCAAGCTGATAATTTCACAGCACCCCCACAGTGATTCACTGGCCTGTGAAACCTCCTCTCTGTGCTCCAGCTCCTCACTTCCCAGGCTGGGGATAGACATTCAAAATATTGTACAAGTGACACTTCCAATAAATCAGCAGTCATTTAAACTGCTGGGAGTAATTCACAGACCTGGTGGGTTTTGCCTGGCATCTCCTCACAATCAGGATGTGGGTCTGTCTAAACCCAGATGCAGCACTATCCAAAGTCTTTTTTCAGCAAAAGCTCAGACATCTAATGGTGAGGGAAACTTCATAGGGTGGACAAGAGACTGTGAAATGATACTAAGATGTCTTTGGGGTTGTTTATCCTGGGGAAAGGAAGGTTCTGGGGAGAGCTTTTTGTGGCCTTTCATACTTTAAAGGGGAGTTATAAGGAAGATGGGGACAGACAGGGCCTTTGTGATAGGACAAGGGCTGATGATTTAAATGAAAAGAGGGTAGATCCAGCTTAGATACTAGGAAAAATTTTTTACAAAGATGGTGGTGAGGGCCTGGCACAGGCTGCCCAGAGCAGCTGTGGCTGCCCCTGGATCCCTGGCAGTGCCCAAGGCCAGGCTGGACACTGGGGCTTGGAGCACCTGGGATGGTGGAAGGTGTCCCTGCTGTGGCAGGGGGTATTGAGATGATCTTTAAGACAATTCCAACCCAAAACATTCCATGATCCCCAGGACAGATCAAGAGCTCCTGGCTCCCTTTCACTGCCTCCCTTTTGCTCCCTCTTCTCCTGGTCCCACTTGATGCAAGCAGAGATCAAAATCCCCCCAACTGTAAATGTTGTCTTTGTTCACTTTGCTATTCCTCAAACCCAGGGTTGGCCCCTGATTTCCTGTGCTGGTTTCATTCAAGTACTTCTCCCCACACTGTGCCATTTTTCCTGCTGCAGTGCCCTGTTGGGCTCACCCCTCTTTTTCTTCTCGGGTTTGGGCTCTGCTTTGCAGAGGTGTCAGATGCTGCTGGGAACCAGGGAAAAAGCAGCCCTGAAACCTTGGGTTTCTCAGGCTGCACAAGGATAAGAAATTATAACAATGATTATGCACCTGCAGGGTGTGTGAGAGCTGTGTGAGTGTCTTGTAATATTTTGCAGAAAGCATGTTTTCAAAGAGGTGTTGCCTTCTTGGACCAGTGAGCCTTTTCTATTCTGTTTTGCACATACTACCCTCTATAAACTGTAGTGTTTCTTTAAATAAAGCTCTCTTTTGTTTCTCCATTACACGAAGAGCTATGTTGCATTATCCCTTTTGCTGCTGTCCTATAGCCCAAAATGAAACACAGAGGCATTTGGCAAATATTACAGTGAGGAAGCCCCAGCTTTGCTCTCTTTTTTCCTCTCCAGAAACATGGATGAGGGTGCACCATCCTGCTTTTCTGTGCCTTGATATTCTCTTCCCTTCCAGTGGAGAGGAAAAGCTTTCTGGATGCCACACTGTCCCTGAAATCCTCGCAGAGATGCTGAGGCTTTGGTCCACACTGTAATCACCAAAGGATTACAACCAGTGTCACTCCATATTAGTGGGATTATTAAGTAAAATTGGCTTACAGGATCCAGCCTGCTGGCAGCTCACCCCAGCTGAGCAGCAGCTGCATGTCCCTTCTGCCACGCTTCCCATTGATTTTAAATTTCACCATTCACTTCTCAAGGGCCTGGGGTGTTCCTATGCCATTGATTTATTGCTTTCCTGGGAGTAAGGACAAGCTTCAGGATCTTCATTCATCAGATGGCTGTTGTCAGTGTCGGGGTTTTGCCCACAGATTCCAGCAGTGGAATGATTCTGGCCTGGCATCAGTGGTGTTCAGTCAAAATTTAGAGTCTGTTTATTCTTAACAACTGGTTTTGCTTGCTATAAACCATCTCAATTTCTAGTAGAGGTGATCACTGCATTATATTTGTTTCCCTGTTGCTGGCACTGGGGTCATGTGTAGTGCAGGACAGGTTTTAAGTTGCTGCCCAGCATCCTGCAAATTTGGGAGAAGTTATTAGGAATATTGATGCCTGCTGCCCAGCATGAGCAGTGTGCTGAACAGCCTGGAGGTGGAGAGACCCTTTTTTTAGATTATTACTTCCATTCTTCAGACTTCCAGAAAGGGAGAAGAAAAGCATCAGAATTTTCCAGCCCTCCAGTCACCAGATGGAAGGAATCTTTGAAAGTTTCAGAGGGTAATGTCAGGAAGGGCTCAGTGAGGGTGTGTGAGGTTCAGTGTAGCAACAGAGTGCTGTGCTGGGCACTCAGAAAAGTAGGTGAAAAGTAGGTAAAAGTTCTGAAAAGTTCTGCTGCTCCAGTTCAAGATTAACTTTAATGAAATTCTTTTCTCCCTTTTACATCATTGGGATGTGTAACTTTTTTTTTCCTTACTAATGATGAAGTAATTGGTTCCAGTGCAGGGTCTGTGTCCATTAGCACATCTGCTCAGACACTTGTACTTTCTGATACCCGCTCTGTGTACAAGAAACACGTTTGTTCCTTGCCTGAGTATGTGCCTTATCTAATCCACCTCATCTCCCCATCAGAATTTTAAAAAGAAAATTAATGGAGAAGATTATTGCACCATGACAATAACAATGCTAACATCAGCATAGCCATGTCTTGGGGATGTTTCTGGAGGTTGCTTTGGTGAATTCTTCAGTGCATGAAGGCTCTGTGGTTTAGCAGAGTCCCTGCCTCAGGCAAAGGCCCCCTTAACTTGGTTTATAATTCCATCTTCAGTATTATTAGAAGAATTGTTAGAATTGAATAATCCCTTCTTTTTTATTCTGACTTGCTACTGCCATAGCAATAACCTTTGCTCCACTCTGAGGCTGGATACTGGGCCTGATCCACAGTCCACACTCTTTCCCATTCTGCTCAGGAAGGTCCATTGCCTCCAGCAGCCAGGCTGTGGAAATCTGGGGAAAGCACAGGGGAAAGTTTAGTCACTGCTAAACACAAGCAAAGGTGCCAGAGCAAAGCAGGTGCCCTGCTGGAAACTAAGGAGAAAAAATAACTCTGTAACCCTTGGCTATGAAAATCATAGAACAGAGCTAAAAATTAATATAAGACAAAAGAGGGCTGAAATGACTCAGGTCTTGCCCAAGGAATTTAATTGAAAACTGTAGTTTTGGGAAGAGCTGGGTTGTTTTGCTCTGTGTTTGTGTGAGCAGCCAGCTCCATTACTGGGAGCACAAGGCTCTGCCTGGCATCCTTCCAGAGGGGGAGCGTGAGGCTGGAGCTGCACAAGTCTCCTCTGCTGTGCTGGGGAGCTTTGCTAAGCTGCCTGACACCACTTGATCCTCCTGGATAGAGAGAGGGGCTTTCCATCATCTGCAAAAAATTAGAGGTTGTGTGCTCAGCGTCATGAGGAATATCTGCCAGTGATTCAGGCAGTGCTGTGCAGCTCTCCCCTGGCTCAGGTGCACACCTGGACCTGAGCCTTGCCCACACACCCATCACCCAGAGCTCTGACACTCCCAGAAGTCCCCAGCAGATGTTTCCTACCCTCCTTGCTGTGAGAGGGGTGGGCAGCTGGGATGAATTGAGTGTGGAACCCAAAGGGAGCCCCAGCCCTCGTTAAAACCTGTCCTTTGACAGCTCCTGGACGTGCCCTGAGCTCCCCCAGCTCCTGCAGGGCAGCACATCACCCAGGGCAAGGACATGCTCTGCCCAGGCACCACAGGCATGTGCAGCATCCTGGGCTGCACTGGAGCCTGTGATCCCAGGAGGAGGCAGGGGCTGGAGAGAGGACACAAGTTCACCAAACATCCTTGGCCCAGGCTGTTTAGGGACATTGAGCAAAAAATGGCATCCATTAGGGTCTGGTTTTCTTGTGGTCAAAAAGAAAAAAAGGTTTACTGGCTGTTTCACATAAAAAGGGTGAAATATGATGCAGGTATCAGGCTAATCCCTTCTTGCAGAGTTAGATTAACAAAGAGCAGTCAGTGCAGTCCAAAGGGCAAAAGCGTTTGCAAGACATCCTTTATGTCTTAACAATTCCTACCAGTTCAATGAGAAAATTCCTACCAGGCCAATGAGAAAGTCCCAGGGAATTCCTGAATTTCACCACAGATAATTGAGGTGATTTCCCTTTTCTCTTGTCTAAATCTCCCTTCCTGTTTCTGCCCAGCCCTGGGGAGCTCTTGGAGGGAGCCCCTTCCTTTTTTTTGCCTTATTGCAACTCCTGGTGTGTCCTGTGGACCTGAGGAGTGGTGCCAGTGCTTTCCTGGGTGTTCTTGAAGGCTGTGGAGCCCCTTCCCTGCCGTGCTGAGCACATGGTGGTGCTCCCAAAAACCACAGTGCACGCAGCTAGAGCATGACTGCATCTCACTGTCTGCATTGCAAACTCTGTGCAAAGGGTGAAATAAATAAATGAATAAATCATTGGCATTGTAGCACTGCAGACAGCTGGAAACATGATATAAATACTAAAGGCTGGATCTGTGCTTCCCAGCAGTGTTTGATGTGGGCCACAGACACAGCTCCCCAAAGGGACTTCTGGTCCCTGAGGACCTGATTTATGCCAGTGCTGGAGATCAAAAGCCAGGATGTGGTGCTGCACAGCTATAATAATGGATGTCCAAATTTCCTTCAGCTCCAGGTCTGGTGAGACAATGCTAAAATCCAGCAACTGGCAGACCAGGATTTAAATGATTTGTGTTGGCTGGCTTAGGGAGGGGATTCACTGTTTTCATCACATGCCAGCACTGGTTCAGCCACATATGGAGAAAAAGAAGAGGATTTATAAGTCTTTATGAATTGGCTGGATACCAGAACCTGAGCCCTGCTGGATGTGGAGCTTATCCTTACAAAACTCATCTTATAGCTGTGGATATGAGTGGGTCTGGATTTCCCTCATCCAGCCCAGGACTGCTGCAGGTGTTGATGAGAGCTCCGGGTTCTCCAACCTGCAAAAAAATCACTGTATAAAGCTCTGAAGTGACTGATGTATTGTTAACAGGTTCCACTATTTACTTTTGAATATTTATCATGCCATCCATTAAACAGAGTGTCTCTTAGCACAGAGGAGTGTTTCCCCCTGGACAGGAACATCTGCTCCTGGCTGGTTAACCAGACTGGGGGCACCCCTCAGCTCTAAGGACACCAAATTGTGGAGTCCTGCTCCAGCATGAGGCCATCCTGCAGATCCATGTGGTGCTCCCACACTCGAGATCCCCAGCATGATGTGGTCTCCAGCCTTTGCTGTCTATCATAACCTGAGATCCCAGTGTGAGATTTCTTCCACTGGAGAATCTGAATCTCTGAATATTCAGGATTGTGCCCTCCAGGAGACAACATCTAAACTGTACATCACTGCAGATTAGTCTACAGCTTCTACAAATATGAATTTAAACAGTCTATTATCTCAAAGCACTGTTAATGTTTTTATTCCCACTTCCTAGATGCATGCTCCATACCAAATATCCTCCAAGTTCATTAGCTTCCATTTCATGTTGCATAAATTTGTAGTCTGCTCTTCTAAAGGAAGATGAAACCTGACTGTAAAACTTACTGAACAATTGTTCCAATGTAGCTTAATTAGTATCTTGCAAGAATTTTGCCAGCATCTGAGATTGCTTGGAACTCTTGAGTCATTTTATTATGAGATTTAGGGTTAATATCTCAGATTAATAATACATATGAACGTTTATTAAACTCTAGGCAGCACTTTAAAACAACAAAAAATGGTTTATCATATTTATAACAGCCTCAAGGAAGAGAAACTTGCAAGTGACTCAGGCTCTGCTCTCTTTTCCTTCGTGCTGAGTTGTTGCTGGAGTTTGAGGGAGGATGAATTCCCTGGGAGGAGGACAGGCTTCATTTCATGGACTGCTCTGTCACTCCCAGGTTTTCTTCAGGGAACAAGAATTATGGCAAACTTTAAATCAGACTTGGGATGTGGAGAAGGGGTCTGCTGTTGGGAAGGGAGTTGCTTCAAAAATGTGATTTCCTATGAGAGTGTTCAAGATGGGCCTAAACTTCCAGGCATGAAGAACCACCCTTTGCTAAAGGACAGCTTAACCATCATTTGACATGTTTTGGAGGGCTGTTGATCTGAGTGAGCTGGTTCCTGGTGGTTCTGTTGTGCCCCAGCAGCCCACAGTGCTGATTCAGGGCAGCTTTCTGACCCCTCCAGCACTTGCTGGGTCACACAGCAGCTCATGTACAAACCAGTGTGGGTTTTACATCTGTGCATTTAGTCTCATACATCCCTGATTTAAACACCACTGCCAGTAACACCTTGTTAACAGGCAGCACTTCATGTTCTACCATAAAAAAAAAGAACAGGTCTCTCAATGTGGACATTTCAAACTTTCTTGACTGGGTTTTCTTAATGTTAGGAGATCAAACTTTCTCCACGTTTAAGTGAGAGCAGCATCACCAAAAATATAACAATGCAGCCATTTATGTCAGCAGAGACTCTTAGCCAGGCACTGAGATGCACTCCTGCCTGCTGGAGAGAGGGAGAAGGAAGAAAGCAATGCAAGTTAAATAAAGAAAACAGTGTCTAGCTTGGAAGTGAAGCCTCAGGAGGCAAATTTTCTGCAACAACATGGCAGAGTGTAGGACCATTGGAAAGGTCCAGCAAGTGTGATAATCCATGGGCTGTTCTCCAGTGCCTGCAGGCACCTCCAGTGCAAGTGCCACATCAGGCTGGGTAGGGAAGGACAGGCTTTGCCATCACAGGGCTTGCAACAGTGAGGAATGCAAATGTATTCAGGGAGCTGAGCTCAGCCCTGTGTGTAAAGCCTGTGTATAACTCATTAATTTGGGGGTTGTGAGACACATTAGCCTAGTGCTGGCTCTCTCCATGGGACTGGATTTCCTTTAAACTGCTTTCACGTGGTGTGCAAACTGGAAACAGGCAGTGATGCTCACAGTGGTGCAGCAGGGCTGGAGGATGAGTCAGAGCAACAACCTTGTCATCAGCAGGGAAGGGGGAAGAGCAGGGGGGACCAAAGGGGGCTCTGCACCCCACAGCCAGGCTGGAGCCAGGGCAAGGGGGGCTCATGGACACTCCCACTGCTGCACTATCCTTGACTGATTCATCCTGTGAGCGAGATGAGGAGGAGCTGATGGCTGGAAAGACTTTATTCCTTGCTAATTCATTCACTGAGGCTTGTGCAGTGCATCCAGGAGCCCCTGTCTGAGAGCTCTTCTAGGTCTGGGGGTGTGAAATGTTGGTGGGAGAGCAGGGCACAGCAGCCAGGACATGCTGCAGCTCGTTTTGTTCGTGCTGTTCACAGCCCTTCCAGCCCAGCCCTCCCCTCCTTCTTGCTCCATCTCCCACCCAGCCCATCAGAAACTTCTCAGAGTGTTGCCACTGAATGGTGCAGGGGATTGGATGTGCTGAGCTGGCCAGAGCTTTTCCTGGGGCTTAGGAGAAAGCAATGCAGAAATTCAGCTGGATCTAGCATGCAGTGAAGGTGGGCTGGGGAACAACCATTTTATACTTTGTCCATTTGATTATTGCTGGTCTCTTGAAGGAAATGTAGGTTCTGCTAAAAATTGGTGCTGGTTCTATTTTTAGTATATCTGGGTCAAGATCTTCCTTTTTATGTCTGTGATCAAATTCATTATTCACTTTCTGGGCATTGCTTTTATCCTCTTGTTATGTTCAACTACATGATTAGTGGACCTGGTGCTTTTCAATGGTGCTCTCAAAAGAAATAAGAAATTGTGATGTAACAGAAACAACACAAATGTGGTCTCTTCAGAGCTGGTACTTGGGAAGTTTTCTTCATCAAATCAGAGTTGGTTTTGAGGCTCACTCATTTTGTGTCACCTGCTCATATTTCTGTGTCTACCCAAGTATTTACAATCAAGTAAAATAATTCTAGCACCCAAAACATAAAACCCCAGACCACCCACATGCTCCTAATTTGGCACATTCCTTGTCCAGCCAGGACAAGCCCAGCAAATTTGGTTCAAAGGCGAGTCTGTGTAGCATGAAGGACTTCCCTCTGCTCCTGCCCACTCAGCAACACCCAAGACAAACATCCTCCTGCAGCCATCCAAATCAATCTAATTGTAAGCAACAGAAAATGGTGCTTTAAATAAATCTCATTTGCATACTGAGAAAAACTTCTCAGCTTACTGAATATGGAAATTACTAGTGGAAAATTATTTATCGCCTCAGCATCAAAATACCAGAGGTTGGCTGGTGCCTTTGGGAAAATCAATTGTGATACAGCAATATTTCTCACTTCCCCATATATAATGTGATCTGCCAAATTTAATCCAGTTTTGCATTTGATGGTCCCCAGTAGGATGAAAAGGTGAAGCTAATGTCATATAAACAATGCCAAGCATCATCCCCCATGAAATTTTATGTGACAGTTGAAAGGTGCTGAATTATCCCAAAATAGCCCAGGGACTTCACAGTTCATGCAACCTGGCAGTTTACAACAATGCAAATATTTTGCTGCTCACTTAGCTGCTGTTCTCTCTTTTTAATTGTGAATTCAGTCCCAGTATTTCAACCTAGAAGGTGAGAGAATGGAGGAGGTTCGTGCTGTGCCATGCACTATCCTCAGAAAGGAAATTCTGCAGAGTGAGAATGTGGAGGCAGAAGCAAGCATTTGCTAAGCCCAAATGCCTCCCTCTTCTCACACTGTTGATCAACTAGAAGTCTCATCTGCTGCTATTATAGGGTAATTTTCCCTAAATGTGGTCAGAATGAGAGATTTGTCCAAGGACATATCATGAGCCAAATTGTAGGGTTTTACCATGAAAAAAATATCCTCCCCTTCTGCATTTTCCCTGCCTTCCCAGCTCCTGAGAACTGTCTCCATTACGTGGGCACACCATCACTAAGGGAACTCCTTGTTTTTCTTGTCATTATCTGCAAAAGGCATCTGATGTATATGTAGGCTGTTAAAAATGTACACATTTATTGAAAATTGTCTGAGTAAGATGAACTGCTGTTGAGAGTATTTGAGTTCAGCCTACAAAGTGCTGCTGGTTCCCAGTCCAAGGAAAAGTCTGGATGTGTGTTTTTCTGTTCTTTCAGATTCTCTTGGGCAGTATTGTTGATCTTTGATATCCAAGATCTGTACAAAAAAAAAACAACCAACCAAAAAAAAAAAAAAAAAAAAAAAAAAAAAAAAAAAAAAAGGAGGGATTAGGAAAAATCCTTTTGTGGTTTTATCTGTTCTGAGGTTGCCCAGCTCATCCCAGTGGAGCATGGCAGGGTCAGCAGGATGAGATGGAGATTTGCTCACTGCACAGAGGTTGTGACTGCTGGGCTTTTTCATTCCTTATCCAGATCTGCATCAGAGACCAGCATTGTCTTTCAGTCCAAATTTGTCAGGAGCTGCATTTCTATTTATTTTAGTGGACATAAGGATTTCTAATTCATCTATAATACAGCTAATTTCCAAAGGAGCTAAGATGGTCTCAATACATGGCATGGGACCCGAGACCCTTCTGTCCATTCTTTTGGAAGGACTTTGCTTTGGCTTTTCCCCTCCTTGTTCTGCTGCCCACACAGACCTGGGGTGACACCCAGTCCCTCTGCCCCACCCCCAGCATCACAGTGCCAGCTCACAGAGGGACACAAACTGAAACCACAGAGCCTGGTGTGTCCGGAGGGTTCATCTTGCTGGGATTCGTGCAGCTGTGAACTCGGGCAGGATCAGACCTCTGGCTGAATTTCAATTTTCATTCATCATTTTTTGGCTGGCCCCAGAGCCCTGGGGAGTAGCTTTTTCCATGAGCTGTAATGGGTGTGAGGTTTAGATGGGAGGGAGCTGGGGGTCCTGGCCACAGCCACCACCTCTGTCCTGCTCAGCCATCTGTCCCCCCTTTTGGTGCCAGCTGGGACCTGCTCTCTGCCCCAGCCTGTGCCACTGCAAACAGCCCCCTTGCAGGGCACAGAAATCAGCAGGGTCCTGTCCTTGTGAGCACTGGGAAATCCTGGAAATTTTGTCCCTGCCCTGAGAGAGAGCCAGAGCTGAAGTTCCACTGCAGGGTGGGTCCAGAGCAGTGCCAAAATTTGGGGAGTGGGTGGGCAATTGGCTGCTCAGAGCAGCTGTAACACCCAAATACTAAGTATTTCCTCCCATTTTATTTATGAAAATTAGACAGATAATCCTAAAGGCAAAGTTAATGTTAGCCAATGATGAGATATCTTTAGCTAACCCAGCCAAATATCTGTACAAATACTGATATCTTGCATTTCCAATGTGAAATGGGAATATCTGCATTACATAAAATATAAGAAGAGAAAGGCATATTATTGTTTTAATGCAACCTTTCCAAACAAATTTGTATTCACATTGTATCTTAACAGAGAGATGCAGGAAGCAGACAGAAATTTATCTTCTCCAGAGAGTGATAAATCAGTGCCTGGTTCACAGGAACATTTTTCAGACATGCAAAAAAAATATACATACTATGAATTTCCTGAGTGGACATGGAATGACGACAGTAGGAAGAGCACAGACCAATAGCAAAAACCTGGCAGGAGAAATCTGAATTATTCCTCTGGAAATGCGGTGAAAACAGCTAGGAAAAGCTTGTCTGCTCATTAGGCAAATGATTTGTATTTCCTTCACTGCCTGTCCTCAATGTGCCTTTCATGTAGAGTTCAGCTTCCAGGATGCTCAGGGCTCCTGAGGAGCTCACTCCCACGGAAGCATCTCTTCCCTGCTAGTTTGGAGAGCTCAGCCTCACAGAAATTTGAGCCAGTGGAAACTTTTGGAGTTAAGTATCACTGTCAGGAAGAGGCCAGCTGAGGTCTCTTAAAGAGCATTTAGTAGGAAAACACAACTTCTTTGTGGGACTTGCACCCCTCCAGCCTAATTTCCCCTGACAAGACAGCAGTGGCAGCAGGGCTGTTGGACCAGTGGAGCAGGGACTGTTTTCTTTCCCTTCCTGTAGACATTAACAACTGCTCTCTCCCTTTTAAACAAATCCACACAATAGAAGACAAGTTGTCAAGAAAGATTAAATCAGTCTGTAATGCATCCAAAGCCCAGACTCAGCTTTTGCATCTGAGAGGGCAAAGTTTTCCCCAGGATGGGTTGTAGCACCACCAGGGGTGGCAAGGACACACTGCTGGCATGGGAGGAGAGAGCATTCCCCTTGGATTACAGGACACAGGTGGTCTCAGCACACCTCAGGGGTGATCCTGTGAGGTGTTTTGGGGTGCTGTTTCCCAGATTTTAGTGCAGATTTCTTCTTCCAGAGGCATTATCCACACTGGGACTCTGTAGCCCCAAGGCATTTTCTGACTTGCCTCAGTGCTGCCTTCAACAAGTTGTGTTGAAGCAAAACCAGACAATAATGCAGCTCCTGAGGAGGAGAGTCCTGGGCAGGCAATTGATGCTGGGAATGGATTTATGTCAGGTCTGGAAAATCAATGCACAGGAAGGAGAAGTGCTGTACAAATCTGATGACTCTTCACTTGGCCTTTGCTTGTGCAGGAGAAAAATTTTATTGAAGGGACCTAAATTTGAAAAGGCTGAGTTAACATGGTCATCCCAGTTAAATATTTAACACTGTGTTGCAATTTTCCTTGGTGGATATCAAATGTGTTACAAAGCTTTTGGTGTCACTGCTGTGTTACAGGTGACCCAATCACACCTTTCTTCTGGCACTTTTGGGACCAGCAGGTCTGTGTAGGGAAGCTGGTCCCATCATGATGAGGGCAGAGAGAGGGATTCTGGCACTGTCCTTGGTCACAGCCTGAGTTTGTCACCCTTTGGGGACCACTGATGCACAGTTCCTGGGCCATCACCTTCCTTTCCTTCTGTAGATCATTTGCTGACCCTTCCTCAAACATGAAGCCACAACTGTGAGCATCAGTCTTGCAGCATCAGGCACAGGATTTACTGGGGCATTTGCTCTTTATCCTGGCAGAACGTTTCCTGCTTTTCCCCTTCCAGTAAGAGCTGGATACATAAGCATCTGAAATAAACCAGCTAAGAGTGAGTGATTGGCTGGCTTTGCCATAACAAGCCAGGAGAGACCAAGCCTGATGGCACAAAATGCAGAGCAGCAAGTGGGATCTTCTCTGAGAATGATTTAGATGTGAAGTGCAGAACACCAACTGGTGGCAAGGTGGGGTGGGAGAAGAGGAGGTGCAGTTCATCAAGCCATGCCCCTCAAAGGTGAAACAGTGCAAAAACAACTAAGGCTCTCAATTTTTTCTTTTTTTTTCCCCTCAGGAAGGTGTTGGAGGGATGGGAAAAATCTCCAGACCCACACAGGTGGTACAGGGGTACCAGCCCAGCCCAGGCAGTTGCCAGGGGTTAACCCCCAGTTAACAGGGGTTGAGCTGTGGTGGAGGAGAAGCAGTGAAGCTGTTTCCAAAGCCACACAGTGCATGTTCACTGCTGCTGAGCAGCACTGGGGTAAGGCAAACATGCCAGCACCCCAGCTGGCTTTGAGCTGCCTTCCTCCCTGCAAGGGCTGGGAGCTGCCTCCTGAGCAGGGAGGGCTCACCTGGCACCTGATTGTTGCCATCCCCTTTCTGATAGCTCCCATAAAGTCCCCAGAACCAATGCAGTGTGTCCCAAATTGGTGCCCCATTGCTGGTGCTCCTGGCAGCTCAGAGCTCATCAGGGCTGCTGCGTCTTGAGGCTGCCGCAGTAGGAAAAAATTATTCCGTGCCAGAGATGAGTCTGTGGAAAGTATGGCCTGAAGCAGACAGTCAAATCCCAGAGCAGGAAGGAGGGGAGAGCTTTCAGTCTTTTTTGGATCTGTGTGGGCAGCCAGAACCTCGTATCACCCCTGACCCCAGCAGGCAGGGGCTTGCCCTGGTGTGGGAGATGCTTTTTTCTCAAGTGCTGCCTGTGTGATTTGGGCTGTGTCAGCTGCTGCAGGGTGAGGGCAGGCACGGCCCCAGCTGGCTGCAGGATGCTGAGGCTCCTGCAGGCTGATCTGATGGGCAGCACTTCAGCAGGGATCCTGTGATAACGAGGATGCTGTGATTTGCTGCTCCTGCTGCTGGATGTCAGCGTGCTTTTAATGCCTCAAGGACAGCGTTTGACTAGGGAGAGAATTCCAGAAATGGCAGATTGCACTTAATTGGTGATGTAATTAGTAACGCAATTATAAATTGTCTAATGCCAGAAGTGCATTGTGGCTAATAACAGCCTGTGCCATGAGAATACATTTGGATCCTGGCTCTGGGGCTGCATCCTGTGCTGGCTGCTCCCACAGCTCATCAGCCAGTTACAAAGAGCAAATCCTGCTGGGTGCTCCCCTGGAAGGAGAATGGGAGAATGCTGCTGCTGGAACTCCTGCAGCACTCCAGCAGCCTGTGCTGGCAGCACTCTCCTTGTCTGTTCCTTGAAATCCCAGCTGTGTGGAACACAACCATCCTCCTTTCCCCTCTCTCCTTTAGATCACAGCCCCTCTGCAAACAGGGAATATTACTGGCTCTGAATCTGTGCTTGGGTTTTTAAGCCTTGAAACACCTGAAAGTTCCCATTTCTGTGTGGTTCATTGCTGAAATGGCAGGAATTTTCTGGTCTGCACCACCAATACCATCACACTGGTAAAGTGTAATGACCTTCCTAGAGGTGCTTGGAGGAGAAGAGGAAGGAGCACAGAGCCCAATAATTTGAGAGTGTACCAAATAGTGTGACTTGTGTATTTTTCAGCACACTGATTTCAGGGCAGGAGATTTGTGTTTGTATGGGTACCCTTGGAAATGAATGTGTCTGGCCATATGCCTCGTGTTACAAGATTAAGACCTTGGTCAAAAATTCTGGATTGAAGAATACTCCTATTTGATGTAGCTCTGAGAAAGAAAATAGTTTTGACAATACGAGGAGAGATTATGAGAACAAAGGTGGTGCTTTCTTGCATAATTATTAAATGATCATTATCCCTTAAGTGCAAGCTTCTGGGTAGCTCAGCTAGTGTCTTAAAGCAAACATTTGTTATAACTTGCTCCAGAGTTTTCATCACATGGCTTTAGATTTCTCTAACTTCTTATTCTTCCACCAGTCAGCTGAATAATTAAATTGCTAGTCTGGGGATTTTATTGTGCTGAAAATCTGCAATTGAGCATTTGTTGCACTGAAAATGGACACATTTCTTTTCCAGATACATTTGGACACAGTAGGGATCTGAATCTCTAGTGATTTCATTTATAGAAGTTCCACAAGTGTTAAGTGGTATTAAATTAAGTGAAATGAAACACTCAGAGTCTAAATATTTCACATCTCTGTGTAAATAGCTTCTGCTATTATTGAAGCATAAAAGTTGCAGGCTTGCCCCTCCATTTCATCACGGTGAGTGAGGATTTAGCCCTGGGACACCTCGTAAAGGTGATGAGTGTCAGTATGCCCATGCACCACTTCCCCATCTGTGCAAGGTGAAATGCAGGCAAACAGCCTTTTCATTTCCTCACCTTCACCAAATGCCTCACAGCTTGTTTTCCTCTGGCCTGGCTGGAGCTCTGTTGACACTATACATTAATTTTTCCTTGGGAAGCTGTTTGTACTGTGGGGCCTGGCACTGTATCTCCTGCAGCCAGCGAGTAACAAACACTCTGTGGCAGGAGCTGATCCTGCAGAACGGGTTTGACACAACCCCTGTTCTCAGAGGTGGACATGCACACACATCAGGGCAGGGAGCAAGTGCTGCCCAGGACAGAGAGGGATGAAGGGCTTGTGCTCAACCTTTGGGTTTTATTTTAAAAGCTGCCTCCAGTGAAGATTATTAAAGGCTGAAAGAAGGAAACAAATGATTCGACTTTCAGGAGCAGCAGCAGCCCAGCTGTTCCCTCCCCCAGCTAATCCCGGTGTCCTGGTGGAGGTTTACCAAAATTAGTATTTGCTGACATTCATGTCAGAGAAGCCTTTAATATTTGGTTCCTCAGAGCCTGAACCCTGACATTAGCAGGGGTTAGGGAGGCTGCAGTGAGGTAAATCTTGTTATTTCACAAAGTTGATTGAGTTTGTCTTGATTTTAGATGGCTCAGCGTGTGGTGCTCTCTTCAGGCTTGACCCACCGCCTGTTGAAGTCACTAAAAGACTGGTGTGGATGTCAGCAGGGTTTGGGTCAGGCATTCAGTGGGATAATGATGCCTTTTCAACCCACTGACGCCATTCAGAACCTGTTTATTGCAAAAAAAACCCAAAAAGATTTCTGGGTACGTAACTGGCTCTTGCCATTCTGTCAGCAGCAATGTTTGGGGAGGTGCCCACCCTGTGCTAGGGTGAAACAAATGGGGATCAGGGTGCTGAGAACAGCACATCCACAGTGCCCTGCTTCAGCACACAGCACTGAACAGAGAAATATCTGTCTTGGTTTGCTTAAACTCTTGTCATTTAAAAAAAATCTTCTGAGTAGCCCTTTGAGAAGGGTGGTTTTGAGTCCATTTGGGCTGAACTTTGCTCCATGGTGGTTTATGAAGCTTTGTAAGCATTGCTGGGATGTCTTTTGAACAAACACCAAACAAATGGTGCCAACCAGAGGCCTTCGGGCCTCCTCAGTGGCTGGATCTCCTGTGCCTGGTGTATTTTCTCCTCTGAATTATAATCTCCCTCCCCTTGTGTACAAGGACCTCTTGAGCTGACCCATCTGTTAAGCATCATGTGTCTGCTATAAAAGCACAGCTTTTTTCCCTGCTCAGCTGTCTGACCCCCTGGAAATCTCTTGTGCCTGCATCCTTTAAGGTTTGATGCCTCCCAAATCTCATCTCTCACCTTGATTTCTGTGTTCTGTGGTTTGTTCACTCCCTGACATGACTGCCCTGCTTCAAAAGACACACAGAAGAAAATTTTGCTGCTTTTTAGACAGAAGCCACTGGTGGTGCTCCTCCTTTGGTGGTTTCTTCCCTGGAATGAGAGTCACCAAGGCTTTCATCATCATTTGTTGTCACTGTTTTGAGAGCTGCACATCAGAGACCCACAAGCAAACACTGATCCAGGACACATGGTCAATGAAAGAGCTGAAAAACATCCTCAAGTAATTAACTGTTCATACTGAAATATTAATTACCCATGCCAGAAGAAAGTTAGGAGGGAGAAATCAGTGTGCTTTCCTGCAAGCAGGGTGGGGACAGGGCAGTTACATGTCCCTGAAGGACCTGAAGGAGGGCTGGGGTAGCACTGCACCCCAAAATTGGGGTTGTCCTCAGTGTCCTGCCCCCACCACATTGCCTGCCACTGCCAGCCCTTCTGCCTTTCAGACACCACTGGAAAAAGCCTTTATTTCATTCCAGCACGTTAGTGACTGAGAAGGCTCCCAAGACAGTTAAAGCATTTATGTGTCTCACAGGACCTGTTGGCAGGTTTCTGCAGGCTCTGCTTGGGAAGCTGAGGCTGCTGAGGGACTGTGGGAAGTGAGGAACAGACCAGGAGGTTTTGGAAGCCTGGGCTGCTCCCTGTGGTGCCTCCACTGCTCAGGAGCAGGAGGTGAGTCTGGCCTCACCCCATGCTCTTGCCAAGGCTCCTACTGCTGCCCTGTGTTTCACTTCAAATTATGATGATTTGCATAGAGAACGCTGGCTGTGTGGATATTTTTAGGCTGATAAAATTACAGAGATAAGCTGGAACAATGAATTGAATCAAGGGAGTGGCTTTGGGCTCCTGTTTCCCCTGCAAAGATCTCCTGCTTTATTTATAGCTGCACGTATGTGCGTGTATGGCTACGTGTTCACCTCTTCCCCAAAATCAGATCAAATTTTCCTGGCACAGATGACTCCCAGTCCATGTTCCCTTATTCATCAAAGGCCCATCACATCATGTTTCATGTCTAAGTCATACCTAGGAACGCATGAAGCAGAGCTTTTTTGAGCTGAATTAAGATCAAATGAGTAGGAGGTGCAGCTATGAGCCTTTGATGTAGACAGACCAGGAAAGCTCTCTCCATGGAGAGGGGCTGGGAGACTCTCTCCTTCCCAGCACAACTCAATTCCCTCTTCTTGTAAATTGCTTAAATAACTAAGAGCTTAAAGGGGTGCTCCCATGAGCATTCCTTGGCTTTCTGATCACTTCAGAGCTGTCCATCCCACTGGTAACAAGACCTTTGTGCTCTGTCTCCAGGAGTTGTTATAATAATTAATAACATTGCAACCACTCTTGATTCACTGCTAAGGTTGGCCAGGGAGAAAATTGTGTTTGGATTTTGGCCCACTCATTTTAATCAGGCTGCTGAAACACTTTAAACTTGTTTAAATACTTGTGAGCCTTCATCTAAAGTGATTGTTTCTATTAGTCACAAGGATGTATTGCTCAGGGACTGGTATTCAGCCTGAGTTGTATGGCTGGGGAATGGCTTGGGCTGTAAATACCCATAACATGGTGGGTATGGACTGTGCAGGGCAGAGGTTTTGTGCTTACAGGACTGCCTGTAATGTTTTTGCATGTTTTATACAGAAATGAGGAAAGGAAATGGGAGCAAAGCCCACTTTGTCAGGGCTGGAGGGAGGGAAAAGCTCAGGTTTTACTTTGTTTTACAGGATTTAAGTCAGGGCTGGTCTGTAAGGGAGGTGGGAGACAGAGCTGTAAGTTTTGTCAGTCACAAATCTCTCTGCCATTCCTAAGTAAAGCAGACTAAAAAAAACACAAAACAAAACAAAAAAACCAAAAACAAACAAACAAAAAAAATCTCCCCCCAAAAATTAAAAAAAAAACCAAACAAAAAACCAGGTGTGCTGCCCCTACTTGTGCTGGCTCAGGAGCTGCTTATTCT
The DNA here is from genome assembly GCA_030060385.1 of Muscicapa striata striata. Classification (NCBI taxonomy): domain Eukaryota; kingdom Metazoa; phylum Chordata; class Aves; order Passeriformes; family Muscicapidae; genus Muscicapa; species Muscicapa striata. The sequence goes on along the minus strand of JAREIS010000002.1, from coordinate 5,223,219 downwards.
TGAATATCAAGTTGAAAACCTTCAGCTGCCTGAAGATGAAGCAGATAGATCAGAATCCCTCTCCTTGGACTCTGAAGCAAAACAAACACAGCAACAAACACAGACCTGCAAGAAGGAGATTTCTTTGGCTGTTTATCTCCTTACTGGGAGAGCTGTCCCTACCTCTTTGCAGTGCTCACTGCTAGCACCAGGTGTATTCCTCACTGTCTTTCCTTTGCCCCTTTGCCTCTTTTCTTTTTGCTGCTCTCACAGAGCCAGTGGGGCTGGTAAATGGCAGCAGAGGCAGGGCAGACTCCTTTGTATGAAGTTCCTCTGTCCCAGTTGTCCAGAGTCCCATGAAATCATAGAACACACTTAAAATTACATCTGGGTGAAGAAACAAAAGAAAGTGTAACTTACAGTTCATTCTCCCCCAAAAAGGAGTAAGATTAGCAGTTAATGGCTTGTCTAAAACCATCCATCTCTTCAAAGGTTTTGAGACTTCAAAAAGGCCAGGCTAGGCAAATGCCCTGAGATGACTGCTTCTACTAGCAATTCTGCTGCATCTTGAATTTATTCTTTTAGGTTTTACTGTATTTTTAAATCAAAAAATTAATTTGTATGTCTAGTGCAAGGTGTCCCTACCCATGGTGGGGAGGTTGGATGGAAATTTTCTTTAAGGTCTCTTCCAGCCCAAACCATTCTATCATTTTATGTCCTTTTGGTCCAGCACAGCTCCTCAAAGGACTGGCATGATCAGCATTTCTGTGAGCACTGTACAGGGATGTCACCTCCATAGGCAGTGAGATCTGATGGGCAACTCACAGACTTGAGACTCAATTTCAGAAGTTTAAGATGCTTCAACTGGTGGCAAGCCAGTGGGGTTTGTGTCTTAAACTCTTTGGCTAGACATTGAGCTACTTTTCCCTGTCTCATCTTTTTCCTGCTAGCAGCATTTCACAGTGGTTTTAACCACATGGAGAGAAGACATGAAAGAATGTTCACTGGATTGAATTAATTCATTTAATAACTCATCACTTCTTTTATTTCCCTAAGAATGACAAACAGTTGTTGCACCTTCCTCAGGTCAGCCATAGACCAAGATGAGAAGTATCATTTTCTCATGTTCTTACTTTGATAAAATAGAATTTGTGCTCCTTAACAGGGAGGAGGAGTTACCAGTCAAGAGCCAAAAGTGACATAAATTCATGTTGTTTGTCTTTGGGCAGAGGATAAGCCCAAACAATCAAACTGAAATCTCAGTTTTATCTTATATTTCTTGCAGTTCAGGATGTTGCAACACCAATTTAAGCCAACAACAAAATGTGGATCCAGTCCTGACTGTAAGATTTGGGTTCCTTTATTATCCAGCCTTTATTTCTCTGGCTGCTTCAACCCTGACATAGAGGACGATGATTCAGTCAAAGCTGCCTAGAAAAGTGCTCTCTGTACTTTTTTATCAGCAGAAGTTTCCTTGATCACCATGTTCCTGCTATTTTCCAGGCTCTGATATTAACAGCATGAGTTGCCTGTAAAGTAGCACAAGACAGGGAAACACCACAGCATCTCTTCCTTCTGAGCAGCCCTTCCAGACTCCTCTCCTTGGTTGCTAGGATGATCTGGGTACAGCAGCTCTCAAAATGACAAATTAAAAAATAAGTCACTTTTTTCCACCTTTAGGTGCTGCAACAATTAAGCACAAACAAATTAAATGAAAATAATTAAAGTTCAAATAGAACCTTGGTATCATTAAAGATCTGCAATCATATCCGTGCAGACCATAGTAATTACAATGCATGCACAGTAATAGAAGCCTAATGGTTGCAAAATGTTCTTTGGATTAATTGGCTTTGGCAGCTTACACACTCACATGATTTTCTACATTTTTGCCCATCCTGACAATCATTCTGTGCTCTAGGCAAGCTTTGCCTGAGCTGTCTGTCTTTATAACCATCACATTATTCTGGCTTTTTGAACATCATAGTGCAGTAGTTTGCCTCTCAGCATCCAGTATGGTTTAATCATGTCCTTATTTGTGCACTGTTGTGCAGGGGATGGCTGCTCCTTCCCTTTGGAGAGCAGGCAGCTTGCACAGGGATGCCAGCAGTGCTCCTGGAGCCATGGAAGGAGGGTGGTGGTGCCTGTGGGACTGTGGGCAGTGACACTGATCTGGCTTCACAGAGAGGGGCAGCACTCAGGGATCAGCACAGAAACAACAGGAGATCTTAGCATGGGTTAGGGAATGAGTGCCAAACCATGGCTATTTCCATGTGAATAATGTTCATTGTCAAAAACACCGAGCAAGGGCTGGGAGCGTGGCCTCCAAACCCACTCTGGTTTGATAAACTCATTCCAGAGTGCTTGCTCCTAATTCCCCAAATTTCCACAAAACCAGAGCACTCAGCAGGGCAGCTGCAGGTCAGCAGGACCATGACCCAGAGACATCCTGTATCCCACATCACACAGAGCCCCATCCCCACTGCAGGAGAGGATTTTACAGTGTTCCAGCTCTGACTCTGCAAGATCTAAGGCCCATGCATTGAATTAGATGTCACTTAAGCACGGACTTAAGTGCCTTGCTGCATCAGGGACTAAATTCCTTGGAATTAGGGAAGATGACTTGCAACAGAGAGGCCACAGTACAGCAGATTTAGCCTGCCTTTCAAAGTTAGAGCTAAGGAATTAAATTAGCACCAGTGTTGGCACTAAAGTAAACCTGCAGTAGGGCAAAGCATGGTGGAAGCATTTTTTGTTGCTCCTTGCTGTGAGTTTCAGAAAAGCTGCAGTATGGTCCTACCAGAAAGATGTTCTTACTCTAGAAAAGAACAACAGCATTGCTGGTATCTTACAGAATGTCTTGAGGGAAATGATGAAAACATCCCCAAACCAATGTGCAGCTCAGGTCCTGCAAGTGATGTGGGTTTATTTCTGTCACAATTAAGCTGTGCAGTACATCAGGCAGGGAGCAGCAGGGGCTGTGCACTGTGGGAAGCTGCAGGGAAATCCTTAACCTGCGTGGTCTGCATGCAGAGCAGTGCTGGAACTTTGAAATCTGGACTTGTTTGAAGCTGAAACTTGAAAGCAAACCTCCAGGGAGGAAGTAATGTGAACTTTTTTTTTTTTTTTTTTTTTTTTTTTTTTTTAAACCCTGGAAGCTAAGAGCACTTTCTGCTCACAGCTTCACATAAAGTCAACTAGATGGGCTCTGAAAAGTCTCTTGACTAAGCATCAGTTCAGTTTTCACATCTGCTCCAGCACCCAAATACAGGGGTATGACTGGAGTTGTGCCTCTCTTTGTGGTTCAAACTAAAGCAAGTGCTGGGTGAGACGATCCTCAGCAGGTGCTGCTCCTCTGGTGGGTAGAGGAACATTCCTGCAGCAGGGAAAAGCCTGGCTGGTGGTCCTGAAGATGTGACAGGGCTCAGTGACCTCCAGGTACCAAACAGCCTCATCCCAGCCCCTTTTGTCATTGCTAGTGTTTGTAGAAACGTCTTAAGGTTTTCCCTTCCAGAATTTGGGCTGAAATACTCCAGAATGTCCCCTCCTGTAGCTTCTTGCAGCTGCCCTGCAGTCTGTAGGACACTGCAGCCAGCTTTGGGAGGGCAGTGCTGCAGCCCCTCTCCCACACAGCTGTGGTTACCCTGCAGCTCTCCAGCCTCTCCCTCTCTGACAGCCCCTGGCTGGAAGGGCCCACAGAGGGCTCTGACCTCTGTCTTTGGAGTGTCAAAGATCAGCCATAGGCTGGTACAAGCTTCCCAAGCAAGCTTAGCACAGCCAGGGGCGCACGAGGGGTTCCTGTCGGTTCTTCTTGTGCTCATTCATGCAAAACCCATCAGCAGGGCTCTGTGTATGGACTAGAGAGAGTCCAGCCTGTGCCATGGGGGGACCCAAATGGCACAGACCACCATGGGCCCCAGCCCCATCACCAGGGTCAGCAGTGGGCACTGGGGATGGGGTGTGATGCGATTTCCAAAACAGGTCCTATTTTGGGACAGGAGCTGCACAAGCCAGCAGGACCTGGCTACCTGGAAAGCTCTATGCTGTGCTCCAAATTGCTAATCAGCTTGCCTGGCAAGGCTCAGATACCTTCTAAGAAACACATTCATTTTCAGAGCCCAGCAGCAGAGCCAAGGTCACATCTCTGACGCACCCAGACAGTGCAGAGCGGTGTGACAGTCCTTTAAAGAATGATTAAACAAACGTAATAGGCAGGCACGGCTACCGAGGTCCCATCTGTCTGAGGAAGAGTCAGAAGTTAATTTAAGTGACTCCTCCAACATGTTGCCTAATTCCAGTGGCAGCAGAGCTAATTAAGATGGAGTTGGTCCAGGAGCGTGGTGGTGTGTCAGTGGTGAGGAGCAAACACTGCCACCCTAACGAGCCACTCAGCACTGGGCATTCAGAGCCAGAGGAACTGCTCAGCAACATCATTAACCACGTCTTGGTCCCATTGAGAACTTCATGAATATTTCATACTCGTTTCCCACCAGTCTGTACTGGCAACTTATGACACAGGACTAGCTGGAGTAAAATGCACTTAATATGCAGTTGCTGGAGCTGTAAATTTATCGTTAGATGTTATTTTCTTAAGAATACTCTTCCAAGAGCCTGACCAGCTACTCAGCGACTCAAATGAGCTCCAAAGGCCAAAGAGCAAGCAGAGCACTTCTCTAATGAATGCTTTAATGGTTGTGATAGCATAGAGCAAGTCAGCAGCGTGGGTCTGCAGCCCTTGTGAGGGAATGTGAAATTAGCAGATCCCTGAGGATGGCAGCACCAGCTCAAAGGGGTCATGCCTGGAGAGCAGATGCACCAGTGGCTTCTTTTTCTCTGATGGGAATGAGTGACTTGGTGCAAAATTTGCTTGCTTTTGTAGAAGGTTCTCTTTTAGAGAAGAAAGAATTGCAGCTTCAGATTGAAAGCAAGCTATATGTTTACATAAACCTTCTGTTTTTAAGGCAAGGCTGTGATTCAAGGGGAGGGCCCGGGTTAGCAGGAATGAAAGCAGATCCTTTCCTGTCTTGTCTGAGCTCCTGGGTTCATCCAGGCAGCAAACACACTGCAGGAGGCTGGCATGGCCCTCACTGACACCTCCTGCAGCCAGCACTGGAACAAATGGCAGTGATCTCAGCCTTGGTGAGGACAGCTCCAGAAGGACACTGTCCCCTCTTTTTCCATCACTGGGTTTATACCTGGAGCAAAGGGGCTGAGAGCAGAAAAGTGAAGTGAAGAGCTTCAAGAGCCCTTGAGGCAATCTGGCCATGAACTTGGTTCTGTGCCCTTTGCCCATAGTCTTTGCACTGCTCTCTTCAGCAATTTAGGGGCTCAGACATTGTGCTGTATTTTCCAGCACACAAAATGAGTTACTAAGGAACACAAAGATAAAAACCACAACTGCAGTGTTGTGCATCATCTTTTCCCTGTGTGCCTACATCAGAATTTCTGTGCAGAGGAGCCAGTGCTCCCCAGGCTTGGCGAGGAGCTGGCAAAGGGCTGGCAGGGAGGATGTGGATGAGCAGTCAGAAACTCCTGTGGTGGTGGAGGCAGGGCATGTTGAACAGGTGATCTGGAGAGGAGGCAGGAGCAATCTGCTAGAAATCATCTGTCAGGGAGGGTCTGCCAGGGCCTGATGGTGCTCTGGGGCTGGGCACTGGCTGCCTGGGCTCTGCAGGTCCCTTGCAGCCCTGCAGCTCCGTGCTGCTGCTCTGTGAGTGGTGCTGGCAGCCCCATATGGCAAAGGGCACAGCCAGCACCCCGTGCTCCATCAGCTCAGCCCTGGTGGGTGCCTCAGCCCCAGCTCCCTGCAGAAACATCCTGCTGCCCCCTGCACTCAGCTCCACTCACACAGACCTTCCTCCCACCTTCTTCAGCCTTCCCTGAGCTCCCAGCACAGCTGGGAGATGAATTCCCACACATGGTGTATTCCCAGGGAGCTGCAGTGTGCTCACACCAGCTTCTTCCTTCCACTGTCAGGTTTGGAGGTTTGGCTGAACCACAGACTTGCATTTTCTCAAATGCAAAACTGGCCAGAGTTGTGTCCTTGTGTGTGGGGAACCTGTGGGGCTGCCTTGATGTGTGGAGGGTGGGCAGCTCCCAGCCAGGCACAGGACCAAAGGGATGGTGTCCAACCAAGTGTTACCCACAGAGGCATTGAAGTGTGATCTTGGAATATGGTTGGCAAGACTCTTTCATTTTTAAGGCAGATTTAGACTGTCTGGGCTCTCAGACTTTGCCTCTCTCTACAATGCAACTGATTTAAATTTTGTTGCATGTTTAAGCAGCACTTAATCAGAAGGGTCAGATGTTAATACTATACAATTTATTTCTTCTCAGTTAACTTTCAAGCAACACACCAAGAAAGATTAATTCTGTATCGCTGTCACCTCTGCAACTGGGGCAGCAGCAGAATTGCCACAGATATTGCAAGTAGCTTCCTACATTTTATTCAGTTGAGTTCATTTTTATCTCTTTAATCATAAAAATATAAAAACAGGATGATATTGCCACTAGTAATTACGTAACAAGCCACTGGACAAGAAAGAGCACATTTCAAGTTGTGGTACAAGCAAAGGATATTTTGGGGGTTTTAACGACCTTGAGTACTGAAGCTGAGAGAGTGAAACAAATGTATGGGGTTACAATGCATTTAAAATACAGGAGGGAAATAATAAATCAGCTGAATAGTTGTAAGGAAATTGAAAATTGTGGAGAGAGAGTAACAAAACTACATGGAGATTGAAGGACTTACGTCTGTTGCTAAGAATGGTAATGAGAATATGCAATTTGAATAGGTCTAAACTGCCCTTGAAATATCATTATAACTTATTTGAAAAGACATTTACCATTTGTATGGTTTTCCCAAATGCAATATATTTCCTTGCATCTTCGTTCGTTGAAAGCTTCGGAAATATGTCTGAAATAAACCCGCACTGGAGTTGAAAACAACAGAATGTTCCAGGAAATCAAATCAAAAGCATTTTTTTCATCAGTAGGGCTTCCACAAGAAAGTATCACAGCACAGAGACACAGCAGCAGGATCCAGGTTAATTCTCTTTTTTTTTTTTTTTTTTCCCCCCTCCTATAAATAAATGACCAAAGGGAATGAGGAGCATCATCCACTTTTGCAGAGTGAACCATCACAGCAGTGCTCTGCTGAACAGCAAAATGCTGAGTATTCATTCTCTTAGTGCTGCTTATTTCTCTCTCTGTCCCAGTGAGCTGTGACCAGTGCCTGGACACATGGATTTCTGTACCTGCTGCCTGTGGTGGGTATCAGCAGGAAACTGGGAGTGCCAAGGAGGCAGCAGGGAAGTCCAACAGGCAAAGGGATTTAGAATTTAATCCAAGGGTTATCAAACTCATTGGGAACCATCCCACAGCCTTTGCAAAGACCCTTTCCCTGTAACCACCTCTGAGCCACTGCAACAGGCATTACTTCATAACTTTCTGCAGAGTAATGGGAGAAATTTTGTTTGAAATGTTGTTTGAAAGTATGTGCCAATCTCCCAAATACTATTTCCAGCAAAAAGGCCACTTAACAGCTACTGCCACTGCAAACAGAAGAGGAAAATTAAGTGTTCCTCTCCTCTCTATTGCCACTATGCAATGAGTGCTGGTAAATGGCTCTGAAATAGGGGTTCTGGGTTGCTCCAGTTGCACTTTTAAACATTGAACTGATGTTGTAAGCAGTTCCAGACAGGGATAGCTTAGACATTGTTGCAAGTCACCCACAAAAAAGTGGCAGAGTTTATTTTAAAAGGCTGCTGCAAGCAATAGTTTAGTAATGAGAATTTAGGAGGCTTCAGTGTTTTTAGTGCAGCCTCCCCAGCCTGGTCCTGTAAGGACTGGAGCTGTATGGGAAGATGTTGCCTCTTCCAAAGAATCATTGATTCCTTCAGGTTGGAAAAGACCTCTAAGACCATCGAGTCCAGCTGTTCCCCCAGCAGTGCCCTGCTCATCAGTAAACTGTGTTCATCAGTAAACCATATCCCTCAGTGTCACATCTACACAATTTTAACATCCCTCCAGGGATGGTGACTGCCCTGGGCAACCTGTTCCAATCCTTTCAGCAAAGAATTTTTCTTGAAGAAGGCACAGGTTGCTTCTTTTAAACAACTATTCCTCTTCATGTGGACAAAGGCCACAGTTTTAACACAGGCTGTGTGGAGGCAGAGGAAAAGAAAAGGAAGTGGTAATAAAGTCAGAGAGAGACATATTTGCTACCATCTAAACAAGCAGGTTGGGTTTTTTCCTTTCTTGAAGATTCAATACACATAAGTCAGGAAAATCAAACTTATAGTTCCCCCAGTAGCCATAACTCTGCTCCTAGCAGAGAAAGAGCAAGACATAAATATAACCTCATACCCAGTAGCACGTGTGACATATGTGCAAGGAAGTGACTTATGGCTGCTGTGGGGACCGTGATTTTGAATGTTCTGACTTGAGAGTTTGGATTTTCAAGTCCAGTGTTTTGGGGAATTTCTTTCCTTTTTCTTCCCATAGTTATAAAGTGCATTACAGCTCTTGCTTTGCTTTGTTCTGGCATGGCACTTTGGATCCTGCAAGTTGCTGAGAACTTTGGTTTTCATGAGAATCACAGAAACAGAATGGTTTGGGTTGGAAGGGACCTTAAAGTTCTCCTAGTTCCAACCTCCCTACCATGTGCAGGCTCACCTTCAAGTAGACAGGGCTGCTCCAAACCCCATCATCTTGTACTGAGAAAGGCAGTAAGAGGAGGATGAAATCCAGGGCTATTCAGTGGCTGGAAATTTTGCAGACCCATGGTACATAAGTGGTAATCCTGATCATATATATGTGAAGGCAAACATGACCCTAAGTGCCTAAATCATTTCCTTTGAGTGTTGTTCAGACTACCAGGAGAGATTCCCCCGTGGATAGCTACATATATTCTGGTTTTAGGGGTAAATCCCAAGCTGATACTGCATCTAAGGAGACATCTGTGTTTCTCTATGAGGTCAAAACCTTTTTGAGTCTTTTTATGTTTCCAAGACTGCTTCAAACATCTTTCTCCTGTAAATCCACTTGGCTAGAGTCAAGTGGAGACTACAGAATTTTTGTGTTAATGTGTGTTTTGAAAAAAAAAAATCAGCTGAAGCTGAGACCACTTTAGTGGAATTCATCCCCAAGCAGGCCAGTGTCTCAGATCCACATGTGTAAGTTCACTGGGCAGGTTCAGATAAGCTTTTAAATGCTCTGCAGATTTGTGAGCAGAGTTTGTAAACTTGAGCTTGGGCTGCATCACCATGTTTAAAACATATCCAAACAGGCAGGTCATCCTCTAACCATCCTGTCCAGCTGCAAATCTTCACTTCAGGAATACTTAACCATTCCAGGCCTACTGGAGACTTATGTAAGAAGGAATAATGTGGCATAAATATGCTGCCTCTGACTTTTTCTTGCAACGCTCTGTGCAAATTTAACATGCGCGTCAGGTGTCAGGGTAGCTGTTAGAAACCCGTAACGCTGACAGTATTTGGTAATATAATAATAATCACTGCATGTATCTCTGATGGAAAGAGATTCACATCCTTTTGAATCCCTAATTGTGTGCCACACTACATTAGAGACAGATAGTTCATTGTCTCCACCTTTCAGAGATGGGAAATTCAGAGCAACATGCAAGACGTTCCAGAAATAAGCTGGTTTAATGAAGCAGCAAATTATACTCTTCTATCTCTTTATTTAACATGTAGTCCCTTGAATTTATCTGAGTTCATTACAGAGGTACAAAATGGAAAAGAAGCTGCAAAATTCATTTGTGATTAGAGCTAATGATTTTGAAAATGGCTTTTTATATTTTCCTAGATAACAGCTAATATTTATTATTAAATTTATGTCACGTTTGCTCTAATGAAATTTTATTCCCTGCCTTCCCTTGTTTCTGTTGTTTATGGTTTGGATTTTATGAAAGGAAGAATCATAAAGATGCTATATGTTTCTTGCCAACTGCAGTGCCTTTGACATGGCTTCTGATAGCTTACTCTTGTGACTCATGTCAGGAGAATGGTTTTAAAATTTCCTTCCCAATTTATTCCTTCTATACCACTTGACAGATAATGAATCCAAGTAAATGCACAGATTTTTTTTCCCCCTATAATTTCAATTTCAGACATGGAGTGAGTAATGGACTCAAGACTGTAAGGTTAAAGGAAGGAAAAAACATTTAAACAGCAAAATAAAAACATTCAGAGTTCCTGTCTCTTTCCGAGCTCTGCTCCCCATCCTGTTCCTGGCAGGTGAGTAGGTGCAAACTGAGGGAGGTTTACATCCACCTTGCTGCACATCCCTGACAGCATCCATCCTGCTCAGGGCTGAAATGAGGAAACTGGGGAATGGCAACATTAATTTTAATTAAATCAAATCTTACCACATGCTGGGGTACAGGAGCCAGTGCCAGCCACCCAGGTGCAGCTGGAGTTGGAATGGAGACTTCTTGTGAGACCCTTCCAGGGCACAGAGTGCTTTAACATTTTCCTGATTTCAGCTTTTTCTTTAGTACTATCACATTTTCTTGAAGGAGGGTTTGTGTCATGGTATGAGTTTGATAAAGCACTTTCAGAATGCTTGATAATAGTTAGAATTAAGACAAGGGTTGGAACTAGATGATTTTTAAGGTCCCTTTGAACCCCTGCCTTTCTGTGATTCTAAGAAATGTAATTTCACCCTGATAGTTCACTTACCCATGCAGCAGCGGAGAAATGCTTTATTTAATATTTGCAAATGTTATTAATACTTAATGATCCTTATTCCTGAATACCAGACATGGAATCACCATTTCTGACGCAGGATGTTAAGTGAGTTGCCTGTGTTGCTTTTGGGAAGGATCTCCTGAATCATTGTTTATAATGACTGTTACTTTGCTCTGCTCTTTCTTTCCAGCCTGCTTCTCTTTCTTCCCTTTCTTCTTCATGTGGTGAAATCCAAGTATGAATGGGAAAAGTTCATTCGTAATGTGGCCAGCCCTGTGGTGGCAAGCTGAGAAAGTTTGTGGTTATTATTTCCTCCTATGGGGAGTTTGTGGATGACCATTTGAGCTTTGAGAAAAACAGTTTCTTTGGCAGACCACATGCAATCTCTGGGCAAACAAGCCCAAAATATCCCCAAGGTAATGCTGTTAGACCAGCAGTGCCCTGGGTCAGACAGCCACTCCCTCCCCGAGAGATGAGGGATTTCAGCATTTATTCCACAGGCTTTTTCTGTCTGGGTTTCTGATGAATTCAGAGTTTTTGTGCTTTTTTTGCTTCTAATTCTCTTTGCCCACAGGGCTCATGGGGTTCCCATACCTGACATTTGACCAAGTGACCTTGCTTGTAAATTTGTTAAATACATGACTAGGAATTAGCTGTAGCAATATCCCCACAGAGCTCAGGCACTGAAAGGAAAAACTCATTATTCAATACCTTACTTCATGCTTTGGAAACAGAAGCAACAACCTTAGCACTTCCTCCTCTTACAGACTCGTGGTTTCCATCATTCTTTTCAAGTCATAATGAGATTTGGTGTTGGAGAACCATGGTTGTGCCAGAAAAACGGAGGTGGGATGGTTTTGGTAAAAAAAAAAAATTAAAAAAAAAAATTGAAATTTGTTGGAAAGCTCAATTACAGCATGGAAGAACAAAGCTAATGCCACCTTTGTGAAGCTCTTTGGCATTGTCTCCCGACTCCTGCTACGTCAGGAATATGTTTGTGGAAAGTCTGTGAGGTCTCACTGAGCAAATTTGCCAGAGATTTTTTTCATGCCAGAAGAAACGTCGTCCCATGGGTGCTTGGCCAGCTGATGGATTAGGTCAGGCTGGAGACGCTGGGAACACGCAGCAATTCTCTGTCCCTGCGTCATGGGGCAGAATCGCTGCTGCCAACGAGCTGACAAAGAGGAGAGGCTTTTTTCAGAGTGATCAGTATCACATCGGGAAAAGGGAAAAAAACCCTCTGTGGCTGTGCACCTCCTGCAGTAGATCGAATCTGAAGGCAGGAGTGCAGCAAAAGTATGTTTTCTGCTAATAAACTGAGCAGAAGTGACAGGGAAGTCAGTGCAACAAGGAACATGCATCTTACTTTTTGCCATTTTCCTGATGATCTTGTCTTACCCAGGGCGTTTTGCAGCCAAGTGCAGTTATCTCTTATCCCTAGTAAGGATGCAATGGGAAATACAAACACTTGAAGGGTCAGGATGCTGTAAAGCTGTAATAACTCACACATTTTGCAGCTATGCAGAACTACAAGAGTATCAAGTCTATAAATTTATCATACAGCAATCTTAAAATTAGCCATTTCAGATTTTTATTTATTTATTTTTTTAATATCCAGAGGGCTGAAAATGCAGATTAATTTCTCTCAGTTATGACTAAATATCACATCAGGAGGGGGCAGGATGGGGTTTGAGGTGCAGAGATGTGCATGTACCACACCCAGTGTGCAGCATCCCATGGCCCAGACCCTGCTCCTGCCTGTGTGTGACCCAGTCCCAAAGCAGCAGCTGCTCCTGCTGCTGTTCCCCCTGCAGAACCAGCACCCTCAATCCCTGATCTCTGCCACTCATCCAGCCAGACCACCCCACTTGCTACCCTCAGCGGAGAGGATGGAGACCACAGATACCAGAGTGGAAGATTATGGCAGCAGAAGCAGTGGTTCAATGGTCTCCCTTTAATTTAACTGCTTTGGCCACTACTAAAACACCACAAGGGCCGAGCTGGGAGCACACAGATGCCTCAGGATTGCTCATTCCTGGGGCTGTGCCATGGAGTGGTGTCTGGGCCTGGGATGGCTGCTGTCCCTCCTCCTGCCCCAGCAAGCCAAGCTTGTGGCCAGGATTCCAGAGCCCTTGGCTGTCTCATCAGCCCTGGAGCGAGCCCTGCTCCAGGCTGGAGCTGGCCAGGCTGTGCTGGGCACAAGCTCCTTCTTGTCACCCAGGGCCAGCCTGCCCAGCCTCACAGGAGCCACCATCAAAGCTCAGCCATGAGCCCCACAATGATTAATTTCCACACCAACAAGGCCCTGATGAATACACTCAGGGCTCTCATCTTAATGAATCACATAAAACGTTATGCCCTTTGGAAAGGCAAATACAAGCCCAGTGATTACGAGCTGCTTTCGTTCCTGCCTTGACGTCCAGCTCTGCCTTTTGGGTTTGCTGTCTCTACATGCCTATTTTGTGAGCAGATCTTTGCCTTTGCATCACCAGGGAGCTCTGACACTGAGCTCACCCCCCTGCCTGGAGCACCAGCGTGCATCTGGAGGTGTAGGAGCGGATGCTGGAGGTACAAAGCAGAGATGGCAATTACTCACTCATTTCCTAAACGAGCTTCTGAGAGGTGGCACTGACCCAGTGCTGCCATGAGAGCAACCCCAGAGGCAGGGAAGGAGCCTGCCTTCCTTTGGAGGTGTGGGTGGGAGAAGGCAGGCCAGGAGCAGCCTGGGGAGCCAGGGCTGAGCTGTGGTGTGCCCTGCATGCCAAGGGCTGCAGCAGCTGCGGGGGCGGCCCCGCTCTCCCTCTGGGACCCCCACGGCATAGCCCAGCCTTTGAAGCTGCAACAGTCAGGGGAAAAGAACTGAGGATTTGGTTTGTTCTTTTTCAAAGGCTTTATTCCTCTGACAGCTGAGCTGCAGTCAGACCCGGCCATCCGCTGAATCCAGACCTTTTATTTTTCCCTCTTTAAGTTCCGAGTTTGCACTTTACATACAGTCATGGCAGGCTTAAGCTTGACTGTCAGAATGAAAGCCTTTTCTTTTCATAAAGCTTCCTCTCTGCAGTTCAAAACACCTCCAACCCAAGTGATGTCAGCTTCAAAGGCTTGCCCACACTGCACCCAGGGCTTTCTCCTGCTGCTGCCTATTTAGGGGTCTCTTGATGGCCTGAGAGAAATGTGTGGGGCTGCAGCTGTTTAAATGAGAGCTGTCAGGGTGCAGCAGAGAGTGGGGTGTAGGTACCAGCCAGGGTCAGGAACCCCCAGTGTGCTGGGAGCTGCAGTGAGGATGCCAAGGCCAAGGGAGCAGTGTTTGTGATTGTTCTGTCCTGCCACTGAGACAGTCAGGATGGATTTGTCCTCACCAATGGAAACCTCAAGAGCTTCTCCAGCTTATGTTGGATTCAAGGCAGAAGCATAAACAACCACATCCATCCCCAGGGCACAGCAAAGCCACAGGTCCCAGGACATGAGGAGTTAATTCCTGGGTCCTGCTGGTTGAACTTGAGCTAGGATTTGTCTGTGGCGAAGTTCGCTCTTCTGTCCACATTTTGGGCAGCTTTTCTGGTAAAGGAAGTTGTTTAAGATGCTGATAAAGATGATAATGTACAGAAGGATTTCTTTTAAGTTCCTGATTTATTGAAACCACACACTTTCCTTTATTTCCCCCTCAGTTTATGCTTAATATTAAGCAAGTAGGACTATTCAACTGAAGAAAATTACATGCGTAGTTGAATATTGCTCCATTTCACCTCATTTTCAACAGAGTATCCTGTTTATTCTGTTCAGAAAAATATTCAGTAAAAAGTAAAATACCTTCTCTTTTAAAAAACCAATGCAGATTTCTGGCCATGTCACCCCAAACTGTAACCAGGAAGTGCAGAACAAGGAGCAAACACGGGGAAGCTTCAGCTAATAGTGTTCATTCACAGAGGAGAAGAAAACAGCAGGAAAAGGTCAGCATAGACTAACACTTATGTGTTTTTTTTCAATGAAGGATACACTCCTCTCTCTTTTCTCCCAGGCAATTAGTGTAATTACAGAAACCAGCCATTTAGCAGACTTCTAACTGAGCACTATCAGCAGTGGCTATGAGAGGGAAGGCACTTGACTTTATGCCAGTCAGACACAAAGCACTTGCTGCTTAAAATGTCATCTCAGACAAGACGATGAAATGAGCTGGAACCATCCCAGCTCTGACTATTAACCTTGGCAGGATGAGGCATGTAAGGACACCCTGATGGCAGATGTGAAAGGGATCTGAATAGGTAGAACAGAAAAGGTTTTATTGGGGGATTTAAATACCAAAGCGACCCACTGAGAATTGATTTGCTCACGCTCTTTACTGTGTTAGGTGATGCAAAACTAAAGCATGGCTGGTTACATCACTCGCTGGAATTTAGGGTAAACTGAAGGAAATATTTCATCATCTGGAGTGCAATTACTCTCTCTTGCTGCAGGAAGTTGAGAAACTGGGTTTAGAAAGAGCTGGATTTAGAAAGAGCTGGAGCAGTACCTGCCTGTTCTGCTCTTGATGCTTCCAACAGGTCTGAATAGAGTCAGTTGTTCATGCAAGCACAGTGTGGGACCTTGGCCCAGTGCTCCTCAGAAAAGGGACTCCTGAACCTCCAGCACTGCAGGATAATCCTGGTTGGGCAATGACCCTCATAAGAAATCCTATTCCTTATTTATTCATGGAGCTCCTACATGGAGTGATGAAGGGAGGAGCTGCTTTAGGAAATGGTGCTGCTCCCCAGAGACCAATAATGGACTGAGCTAAGGCAGCCACGTTTAAAACTGTTTTCTCACTGCTGCATGCCCCTGTCGTGGCACTCAAGTGCCTTGGTCACCGAGGAATTCCTAAATTAGATGTGCCATGATTGGAATTAATAGCAATGTAAAAGAAACAGTGCTCTGGAAAATAGGAATTCTATTCCTCTGTGAGCAGCAGCCTGTTGGTTAAACCTCCCTAAGCCCATGGATGTTGGCTGCAGGTCATCTTCAGACTCAGCAGATTTTGCAGGAGGCTCTAGCTAAAGAACATGAGTGTTTTGGACATTGGGGATTACTTTTGTGTTTTCAAAAAACAGTGGAGTACTGGGAAGGATTTGCTATATAGTCCTTGAAAATTCAGACTTTAGAGGGAGAGACTGGAGACTTCCCAGGCAAAGAGCCAGTCCCTCTCTGGAGGCAAAACCCCACTTATCCTGATAATCTACACATGTGTGAAAACTTGGTTTTGTGAGTCTTGCCTTGTTTCCAGCAGGGTTTCATCAGCTGGTATTAACCCAGCACAGGGTTAAAATGGATCTCTTGAGCTTCAGTGTATTGGCAAGGCAACAAGAAACAGTGTTATGGTCTTATTCAGTCATTCCCTACAACAGGGCTGTCTTCAGGCAAAGCTGCCTTGGTGGCACCCTGGTCACAGGAGGGAGGCAACAGGAGAAATTGGCTCTGGGGGGAATGGAAAATGTCACTGCCACGTGTGCCTGAGCTGGCCAGGCTGTTTTTGTGTAGTTGGTAGAATGGGAAAATGCCCTTTGGGAACCTGGGCAGTGAAAGAAGTGGTGCAGGTCCATGTCCTCAGCATGGGAACATTGGCTGATGGGGCAGGTCTGTGGTTGGGAGAGATGTGCCCACCTGGGTGTGCATGGCCCAAAAACCCTTCCCACGCCACAAAGCCACCCCAGAATTGGAGTTGAGACAATGCCAGCACCCAGTAAAGTGGTTTTGAGATGGCAGAGCTGCTGCTGGGCTGTATGCTCTAGCATGGACCTCCTCTGTCACACCTTTCACCTGTCACACTTTAACCACACTCCTTTTGCTGCTTCCTTTCCCTCAGCCTCGTGCCATCCTCATCCTCCTGTGCCTCCATTCCCCCCATCTCTTTTCTGGCAACTTCTGCCCAGATAATGAGCTGTTGGGAGGATGAGCTGCATCTTCCCAGCACTGGGCTGGCTGAGGCAGGCAGCCAACCCAACCCCATTGCTGGGGGCTTGCTTTTGTTTGATCTCTGCAGTAAAAGGGACCAATTGGAATTCCTGGAATAATTAGCTGCCCTTTGCACCAGCAGCTCTTGAAAAGGGAGCTGGCAGGAGAACAGAGTGGGAAGTGGGAGGATGAGGTGGATAATTTGTGCTTTGTAGCAGGTCCTTCTCAGGAGATGATGCTCATCCCTTGAAAGCTGGGGTTCCCTGCTCCCTCCTGACCTGGGGCTTGTGCACCTCTGCTCAGACCCTGGTTAAGGGATTTCAGGGCTGCAGCCCCAGGCAGTGACACTCACCCTGTGTTTGTCAGCTGTATCCAGCTAAAAGATAAACCCAAGGTGCTGATTTCTTCTGATGATGAAAACTCCATTATATTTCCTGAGAACAGGCCAAACAGATCTAAGCTCCATATTAGCACTTTATTTTCTGCATCCTAAGAGAAAACTGCAAACTGTACCACTACCAAGCCAGGGGTGAGGTTCTTTCTCTTGTGTAGCCAAAGTTCATTTTTAATGAGGGCATGTGAAGTTAAACACTTGCCAGTTGTCACCCCAGTTCTGGTTATACCCCAGTCACAGCTGAAGGAAGTCAGGAGAATGTAATTTACTAAGTGCTTTGGGATTCTTAGCAACATAACTCACTAGAGAGACATTGCAATTTTCTAAGTTCATCCTTAAGGGAATAGTAAGTGAAGTTTCTGTGTTGGAGGTGGCTCTGGTGAGGGAAAGCATTTTGCAGCCATCCCCACAGGGTTATTAATGCATGCTTTTTGCTAACATGCCATTTCACTGGAATTTTCACCCTTCTGAGCAATCTTGCATAAGGATGAAAAGGAGAGAAAAGGAACTGAGTGGTGCTCCAGGCCCTGGAGGCACCTGAGATGGACTCTGCTGGGAATACCCACCTTCCCATGGCAGTGACAGATGAAGCAGAGCAAAGTACAGGGATGGGAGGAAAAAGTCAGAAATGAGAAAAATGGGAGAGAAATTAAAATTTAAAAAATCTCATGGGGCGCCTGAAAGCCAAGGCAGGTGGGGAGGTGGGTGAGATCCTCTGTGCATGTGCCCTCCCTGTTTCTGCCTTGGATGGCCAAGGTTCAGAGCACCAGGGAGGGCTGGGGAGCCAGGCAGCTGCCAGCCCCACATCAGCACTGGGGAATGCCCCATCCAGTGGGATGCAGAGATGTGCTTCCAGCTGCCTCTGCTGCCCTGCCTGCAGATGACACCCCACACCCTGCCACACACACAACACCCACCCTACACACCCCAAATGAGCAGCAGAACAGCTGCAACTGCCACTGCCCTTGGGAAGACAGTGGGACAGAACAGAGGAGCAGAAGAAGGGATTTTAGTGGTGAAATTCTGGCAATTTGCAGAACAACTGACTCTTTTCAATGGGCATGGCCTTGTTGGATAATTATTTCCAGACCTCATATGCTAATAGGGGCAGGAGCACAGCCTGCCCTGTATCCTCTCGCTGGCCACCACCACATTCCAGCCAAGGACTGGAAAATCAAAACAACAAAACCAAAACAGAAAGTAAATTGTGTGTTAAGGAGGAAAAAAAAAAAAAAAAAAAAAAAAAAAAAAGCCCTGCTCCCTGCAGGCAATCTAAGGAAGCCATGTGGCACCAGTACAGTAAATAAAAACTAAACAAGTGACCTCTTCTTGGTCCCTCTGGAGACAGTGGCAAGCCAGGGATTAGCAGCATTCATGGTGCTTCCACAAGTTTCCATGAGGAGGGACACAGAGGAGACCTGTGTGGTGCCTGGGGAGGTGGGGAGACAGAGCTGGAAGGGACCAGGGGGACCCATGAGGGGCCTGGCAGGGAGGAAAGGTGGGCTGGGCTGTTTTGTTTATTGAATATGAGCCTGAAGAACATTGAGGCATAGGATAAATTGCCTGTCCATGGTGGGAGCAGACCCACAACGATGCCCTCCTGAATAACTCCTTTTCAGTTCCTGTGTTTGGTGGATTTCTGTGGTGGTGGAAGCCTCCCCACCTCCTTCCCCATGGCCCAGTAAGTCCCATTTCAATAAAAAATGACCTCACTCTCTGGGCTATGTGTGCAGGGAGAGACCCTGGCTCCACCAGAGGATCCTCTGCCCACAGCCCATCACCCATTTTGGTGTGTAGGAGAAAGTTGTTTCCCACCAAAAACAATCAGCAAGAGGAAAAAGGGCTGAAAGAATGTTCCCCCAAAGTCCAGAGAACTCCCAAAACCAATTCTGTATCTTCTTGGCAGCAACTCTACATTTTTTAAAAGACATATCTGAAAATTACAGAAAGGCATTGAGTCCCTGCCCATCACATAAATCCACAGCTCCTGCTGAATCACTTGGAACTGCCCTGGACTTTGCCAACACAGTCATGTCTGCACAAAAGTCTAAATAAAATCTGTGTGCAAATCAAATGAATAAATTTCATGAGTAACCAGAAATTGTTAGTTTTTGTGGTATGTTTGCAGCTTTTCCTTATTCTAGCACTGTTTCCTGAGCAGACTCTGTAATATTCCACTTCAGTCCCTCTAAGCTGACAGGAGAGCATGCACTTGGCAATCAAAGTGATTCATGCAATTACATGAGCCAGTGCAGAGTAAGGCAGTGAGAATCCCTAATCTAGAACATTAGCACTTATCTGTTAAATGCTCTTTTTTAACACACTGCAGAACCATCAGCTTATTCCTTACATAAGGTTTTCAGGGACTACTATGACAACAGCAGTGCTGAAAAGCAGCGTAATGAGACTCCAGGAGCACTGGGAACAGATTGCTACAACAGCAGCTCATTACAATTATTCCTTGTCTGACCCCAGAAATAAAATCACTTATGGGTGCTTTTTTAATGCTGAAGCTCTCTGTCAATCTGTTTCATTTTCATTAGTGTATTCACAATATTTTTGTTTATACATGATTGTTGACTTGGTCTGCAAGACTGTATAACTAAGAATAGAACAGAGTGGCTATTCCCAGGGGATGACAATATTCCTGAAATTATGCCAGACTTTGCAAAGTTTGTTGACCTATTGGAAAGGTCATGGAGATGAGCTACCAGAATCACTTGTTGGTGACCAAAATGTCACTGTGTAGTGAAACAGGTATTGTGGAATTTTTCCCAGCTTATTACACATGGAAGGTGAAAATTCCTGATATTAGAGGGCTTAATATCATATGCTGGTCCAGATCAGTGAAATTCAAACAGGAAATGAGGTTTTAAAAGTTGGAGTAGTTTGCTGGGGGAAGTTGTCTTTGTTGTTGTAAGTCAGTGATATCAAGCATATCTTGGTATGCTGCTCTACATTTTGGGTTCACTAAAGGAATTTATGGATTGTTTCGGTAGGAATTCAGACAACAGTGCCTCTTCTAATCCCAAAATCAGCACTTTTGTTTAGACCTTTTAGAAATTGGTTTGTCTGACGTCAGAAGAGGCCAGGCATGAGCGTGAGGTGCGTGGATGCTGCTGCTCTCCTCACCTGCATCCCATCCTGGGGCAGAAAGGTGCTGACCTCTCAGCCTGTGCTGCAAGTTCCTGCAAGCAGCAGCCCCATGGACATCTCCAAAGCAATCCCACGTGTGAGAATTGCGTCTCCTTTTCTCCTCACCATGCAAACCACTCTCTGTGTGAGCCAGCACCACACTGGGGGTGCCCAGACTTGCTAAGCCACTCACACCTCGGATCCCAGCTGCCTTTTACAGTCTCACTGAGAGCTGCAGCCTCCATTTCTCTGCCAGATTGCTGCTGGTAACTTGAGAAGGCAATGGCCAGCCCCAGCCACATCAGAGAGAGAGGCAGAAAACTTAGAAGTCATTTACGAAAATATTTGCAACTCAAAAAAAACATAAATGATGGCTGAGTGAATGCTGGGGATGCAAATTGTCAGCAGAAATTCTGCCTCATGTACAGACCCCAAGAGAGAAGACAAATGATTGAGAAGAGTCTTGGGCAGTTTGTCTGAACATTAATTATTGACCTAAAGCAGAAATGTTGGATGAAATAAGGACTGCATCCAGCCCAGGGTACAGCTTAGAAATTTATTCTTGTATGACTTGTGTGTTTGGGTTATTTCAGGCACTACAGGCAACTGATTTGAGGTCTTTAATACTTTGTGTGAACTTTACTCCTAGACTATACATTTTATACATCTGATAAAAATAAACACATTCTTTCTCCACAAAAGTCAGCAAATTTTCACCATTTTGCTGAATCAAGACCGTTTTTGGATATACAGTGTGAAAGATTAAACAAATTAGATATTGTTGTTATTAAGATAGTTTTTAGGGCAAAAAGATAATTCTTCTGTCTTGCATTACATGCTTTTTCTCATTTCTTTTATGAGAAAATTATCTTTTTAGATAGCTCATGTATTCACATTCTTAGTCTTCAAAATTCAGTAAACTCTGTAGTGCATTATGACTTGAATAGGCCAAATAATTATTTGAATGTCTTCTCATAGATAGTCTTCAGTAAAATTGAGACTTTGAAAAGAACCAGAGACCCACCAACTGCTCTGAAAGCTAAAAGCAGGTATTCCACTCCAGATTCTTAAAGGAACTCAGGACTTTGTATGATCATTATCACACTGTGTCAAATCCAAAGTTTTGTGATTAATTCAGAGTGATGTTCCCTAATCCTGATATTAGAATTTTAATGGTGGAAAGTGCTGAGTGGATTTGTGAAAGCAATCTAAAAATGGGAATTTTGGGGTTCCCTCTTGGGAAGAAGCCAAACCCTTCCCAAGCACAGCCAAAGCTGGAGCTCCACTGAAGCCTTGCCCAAGGGTGGCTGCTCTGGATCCTCCTGCTGGGTGCTCCCATATGGAAGGAAAAAGGTTGTGGGATAGATTCCTTTACACCAGGGGAGTATCAGGAGTGTCACTGGACTGTATTCACTGTCAGGGGGATGGTACCTGTGTTATTGTGATAAAGTAAGAGAGGCTGTTTTCTGCCCTGTCCCCAGGTGTCCCACAGGGTGCTCTTGGTACCAACAAACACTGAAAGGATACAGAGAGAAATGTTACATATTTCAGAATTAATTAGTTCAGTAAAAACCCAGCTACACAAAAACCTTTTAAACGAAGAAAAGTAATACTCTTCAAAGTGGAGCAAAGAAATTAAAAAAAACTTCTGAAACTCTAGTCCATTTATGAGATGAGCACTGTGAGGATTTACATTTAAGACAGGTGGATTTTTACTACTTTTGCAGTAAAACAATTGTAATGACACTGATATTCAGAAAGTCATCTCCTCAACTTTCACCTTTTCTTTAACAACAGGAATGATTTATGTGAAATTAATTAATATTTCATTACAATTTTATAATCACCTAAAGGCCATATAGAAGTGAAAGGTCTCTTCTGATAGCAAACCAGTTTTAGCACAAGTTGGTAGTAAGAATATTGACATTATTGACAGTGGGTGGCTTCTAGTAAGTCTGTAGCATCCCCATTGTAATGTATAATGCTGCCCTTCCAGGCTCAGGACTGACAACCTTTCATAAATGATACCTTTTATGTCAAATGGCTTTTACAAGAAATTACTGAGTCTACACAAACCTGCACAAAACTCTTCCTTTCCCCCTTATTATTTCTCCTCAATTCTATAGTGTTTTTAGAGGATCAGGAGGTTTAAATCTGAAAGTGATTATTTGTTTTTGAAAGTTCTGGGCACGTGGAGATTGTGAAAGTAATTATTCCTGGCTTACATTCATTTTTAGTTTCTAGGATACAAACAGAATTTAAAACAAGTTAATCCCTTCACCTGGTTTAAACTGCCAGTTCTTCAGGCAGCAACATGAGTTTACAACAACTAAGGATACATCCCAGTTATTTTTAATCCTTTCACATCAAAATTGGCTTATCCCAATTTGGTTTTAAAACATCCTCAGAGTAAAGCTCCATTTACCCAGCCCATATTTGCATTGAGTGCACTTGTATGAAATAACCCTGAGCACCCAAAAAGGCCAGGTTTGCAATGAAAACACCTCCAGACAGACTGAGCCCCCAGGGGAGGCCACCAAGGAATCTATTTGACAGGACTGAACCGTGCCAGGCACTGGGTGTGTGCTCCTGCTCCTGCTCCCCTTCAGCTGCTCTCAGACAAACCTCAGCCAAGGAACCAGCCTGCCTGGGGGCTCAGGGAAATGTGGGCTCTGCAAAGGCTCGGCCTTCCCTGTTGGAACAAAAATATAAATTGGAAAATCTGGGGGAAAAGGCCTGGTTATGAGAATGGGACACGCTAGAGGATGGGACAAAGAGCCCAGAGAGATAGAAGTATGGACAAAGAGGCAGGAAAAGGGACAAAAAGGGAGTTAGGAGGGAGAAGAAAGGCAAAAGAAGCATGAAGAGTTTGAAAAGTAAGGAAAATACAGAAGAAAGAAAAAGAGAAGAAGAGAAGGAAATACTGCATGTGTTTTAGTGATCCCACAGAGGATGGAGGTGCCCAAAGGTACCACCATTAGTGGTGAGACCTTGGTTTGTGCTGAATTTCAGGGGTGTGCATGCAGAAACAGGTGCTCCCTGAGACCATGAGAGCATGGCCTGGCATTTGTGCTGGAAGGAGCCAGTGAGGAGCTGCTTCTGGAATGGGGCTCTCTGCTCCCAGTGCTCCTTCTTCTCACTGTCTTCCCACGGATCTTTGGTGGGAGCCAGCCCTGCTGAAGAACAGAGCTGTGCTCTTCTTGTGCCCCTGGATGCCATGGGAGCCAGGAGGGCTTTGGCAAAGGCAGGGACTGTCTGTGGCAAGGAGGGGAGAACCACAGGAGAACAGGAATTCAGAGGGGTTCTGGGCTTCCAGCAGGAACTGGGATTGGTCCAATTCTTACTCGAACTGTGGGGTACATTTGATGCTGCTCTGCCCCACACAAGATGAGCACAGCCTGCATGTCCCCCCATGGCCATGCCCACAGCTCTGCCAGGTGTCAGCAGTGGCTGGGTTGAGGGCTGCAGGTGGTTTCCATTCACAGAGGGAGCAGGGGCAACATTGGCTCTGGGTCTGCTGCTGGCCAGGGAGCAGAGGGAACATGGGCACTGCTCCATGCTGGATCCAGTGGCTGTCCCAGTCTGGGATGTGCTCTGACCTGCTGTGGAATTCCCCCACTCTGCCCCAGGAACTCCTCAGGACCTGCTGTGTCCTGTCCCCGACCTGTTGCATGAAGTCCCCAATATGTTGTGGGATGTTTCCCCCCTAGCCTGCTGTTGGATGCCTCCCTGCTCCCCGATCTGCTGTGGGATGTCCATGGCCAGTCTTGGGGTGAACGCCTAGACCTGTTGGTGACATCCTCATACCTGGTACAGGGTGTACCCAGCCAGCCCTGGGACCACCCCACCACATCTGCTATGGGAAATCCTTCAGCCACACTGCGGGATGTTCCCCCCAAGCCCTGGGACGTTTCCCCAGAACTGCTGTGGGATGCTACCCCCAAAGCCCAGGTCTCCCAGACCTGACGTGAGATGTCCCCAACATTCTGTGGGATGTTTCCCCCAAAGCCCAGATCCCCCAGACCTGATTCGGGATGCCCCCAACATTCAGTGGGATGTCCCCTCAGCCAGCCCCGTTCTCCCCATCCCTGCGCGGCCCCCCTGCCCTGTCTCTGCCCGCACCGCGCACCTGGGCGCGGTGTGTGCGCACAGCGCCCGCGGCCGCGGCGCTGCCGGGCGGGGGTGACTCAGCCCCGGCTTTATAACTGCGGGCCGGCTCCGAGCCCGGCTCCGCTGCGCCGCACCGCGCCCGGGGAGCGCCGGGCCCGGCTCGGTACCGCACCATGCTCCGCCTGCGCGGGGCCCCGCCGGGGCTGCCACCGCTCCTGCTGCTGCTCCTGCTGCTGCTCCTGGCCGCGGGGCACGGCGCCGTCATCACCGGGGTGAGCGCCGCCGCTCGGCACCGGGACCGGCACCGGGACCGGCACCGGGAGGGCTGGGGGGGCCGGGGCTGCGGGGGAGGGAGGGTTCTGCCACGGCAGCGGGGACAGGAGTCGGGGTGTGCTCGTGAGGAGTGATAGCGGGACTGGGGGAACATCCTGGGATAAGGGGTGCCCAGAGGGAGGAGAGCTCTCTGCCCGGCTGCGGGATGCCCGGAGAGAGGGGAGCGCTCTGCTGTGCGGGATGCCCGGGGAGAGGGGAACGCTCTGCCTGCGGGATGTTCGGGGAGAAGGGAGCGCTCTGCTGTAAGGGATGCCCGGGCAGAACGGAGCTCTCTGCTGTGCGGGATGCCCGGAGAGAGGGGAGCGCTCTGCTGTGCGGGATGTTCGGGGAGAAGGGAGCGCTCTGCCTGCGGGATTCCCCCGGCTGATCTCTCTGGGCGAGCACTGCCGAGACTCGGTCTGCCCGCAATCAGCACGGAGCGGTGCCGAGTGCGGCGAGGATGGCCGGAGCCGGGATAAGTGATAAGGAGGATGTGGGAGGGAAAGCGGTGCCAGGTGATGAGAGGTGACGGGGCCTGGGGCTCCGTCTGGGGTAAGCGATACCGGACGTGGCATCCCTCCAGGGATGAGGGATGCCCGGAGCTGAGGCTGGGTCTGGATTAAGCGGTACCAGAGCCTGGGGGTCTCTCTGCACTGAGTGATGCCAGGACGTGTCAGTCTCCGGGCAGTGCCAGGGCACGGGCTCTCCGAGGTGAGGGGATGCCACAAGGTGGGGTCTGTTCCTTTGGGGTGAGGGATGTCTGGACTCGGGGAGGGGTTGTCTCCAGGCTGGTCCGGGAGCGTGCAGAAATTCCTGCTGCTTTTCCAAGGCTGGCGCTGTCTCCAGCTGTCCCCAAACCTGCTCTGAGAGGGTCTGGCTCAGGGCATGGCACTGCCCACTGTGCACCCCACGTTCCTCCAGCCCCTCCATGTACACGGCAGGATCACAATCCTTGGAAAACGCTGTTTTCCTTCTTTTTTTTTCCTTTGTCTATGACCGTGCTGCTTTTTCCTCTCAATAGCCACCCCTTGCAAACAAGTCTCTGTTGTTGTTTTTAGGCTCAAGGTTTACTCTGTTTGAAAATACTTTTTTTTCCTAAAGACGTTATTTAACCTAAAATGTTGCATCACTTTTATGTAAAATTATTTTTTAAGTGTTTGCTTTGGATTAATAACTGAGCACTTGCATTCCTTTGAGAGCTTACATGTCTTTTGTAACCATCAGAAGTTGCACACACAGCAGTGGATTTCTCTGTGGCTGTCCAGACTCCCTGTCTGGACCCCTGAAGTTCATGAAACAGCTCATGGGCATTTCTCTGGAAGTCAGATCAGTTCCCAGGACTGATTATCCTTTTTTTAGAGCAGAGAATGTGAAGGAATTTTTTAATATTTGAGGATTTCAAATTTCTTTTGAGTAGAAACATTCCCAGCAACAGAGGAGCAGTTTATCTCTTATTGGAGTTGTGGCTACACCTTTAAAGCATAATTAATCCATTAAATAAAGTAATAGTGAGGCACTGAATAATAGATCAAGGACAAGCCAGATTCAAAAAGTAAAAATAGATTAAAATAGAAAATGTTACTTTTTTAACTATTGCAGAGCATTTCTGCTTAAACCACTCTGATGCATTTTTGGCTTCTGGTGAATGGGCAAATCTCAGATGAGAGCTGACATTTGTGTTCCTCAACCTGTGAGCCTGCAAGGTGTTTTTCCTTTGCAATTTAAGGACTTTTTTCAAACTTTCCGCTTCAGTGGTGGTTCTTGTGCTGACACCTGTTGTTTTTGCAGCTGGCATTTCACCTGGGACATATTCTTGGGCTGATTTTCCAGAAAACTGTGTTTTAATGAGGAGCTCATGTGGTGTTTGGGGAAGCTCAGGAGTAGCAGCAGGAATTACACATTACAGATAAGGTGTGGGCAGGAACATTTGGGTTGAATATTTTCAAAACTTGTCATACATTTTTTCAAAGGGAGCCTTAAAAGTTCTGCCAGATGTAAATATGTGAGTGTGAGTTTAGGGAAGAAATTGTTCAGCCTGGACATTCAAGACCCTTGCTTGGTAGAACATATTTAGGTGGGCTTTTCAACCCCAGGACCAGTCCCACAGAGATGAATGGAGTTTGAGATATAACTGAGGGAAAAAAAAAAAAAAAAAGGGAGTCAGGAGCTGAGAGGTGAGAAATAGCAGAGCCTGTGATTCCAGCTGAGCAGTGGACACCAGTGTCCTGGGGGCCAAAATCACTGAACCTGCATTTTTATTTTTGACCAGTGCAAAATAATATCATTAGAGTGATTATTTATTCTATTTTATTTTTAAGAGAGAGGTCAGAAAGTCAATATTATCTACCTGGCAGGCTGGAGTCACAGCTTTATGGCCATACTAGTCTTACAAGCAGATGCTCTGTGTTTGGGCTTACCTGCAGCACAGAGCTCTGTGTTTTAGAGCTGTTTGGGTCACACACACTATTTAATAGTGATCCTAATGCAGCAGCTTCTTCCTAAACTACTGACTGATCTTCAAACCTTATTTTGATCTGTCTTCTGCTGGTCAGTGCAATATTTACCCAGTGAGTACAGTCCAAAGTAATTTATCACGTAAATCCCAAGGTAAGATCAGTGAGTTTTTCCCTCAAGGGAATGTTTACTCTGATATGTGCCTTCCCCAGAGCTGTTATCATCATTTACGTTTTTATGAGTTTCCCACTTGCGCAGTGCTGAGCAGTGCCTTCGGTCTCACTGCTGCTGTCAGACACCCAGAGCAGTGAGTTAATCCAGCTCACATTCAGGGTGTAATCAGAGCCTTTAACTGATGGCATTCCTCACTGGAGGAAGGAGACTGGTTTTTGCATTATATCTGTATAAGCTTTTGATTCAAAAGTAACTGGAAGATGTACAGTAACTTGTTTTCTAACCCTAATGTGTCAATTGCTCTTCATGGTTTGTGGGTTTTAAAACATATCCACTAGTTTGCATTTTGGATTTTGCTTATCTAAGCTGTATTGGGTTAGTGGCTAAAATGTTTTTTTACCTCCCGTGAAGGGGAATGCTACCACAGCAGCATTTTTTTGGATGTGGAGACTCATGCAAAGCTTTTCTTAAAACCTCTAGCTATGTGTAATTCTAGATAACAACCACAGAATCTATATTTAAACTTCTGTTTTAGCCACTTCCACTTGGACTTCTCTAACAAAACTCATGGAGTCTTGCAAGGGCACTCACAAACATGATATGAAGTTAGAAGTAATAGTTACCTAAAAGTCATTAAATTAATAGATGAATTCCTACCTTAGCTTCTCCATCAGACTGGCTTGGTGACTCTTTTGGTGACAGGTTTAGTGTGGTTGGTCCTTTCTCCTTCCTGAGCTCACTCAGGCACCGACCTGGGAGCTGGGAAAGCAAGGGGCACATGCCATGGTCTATCAATGCTCAGAAGCTGGGACTGTAAATCACTGACAGTCCTGGGTTTAGCCCAGAGCAGCTCCATGTGTGGTCCTGGCTTTAAACTCCAAAACGTGCCAGGAGCCTGCACGTTATAATCCATGGGAGACACAAGTCTCACAAACCAGCCTTAAATCTTATTATTATTCAGCCTTAATGAGCCATGATAACTTAGGGGTGCCAGAGGCAGCTCCTGAGCACCTGATCTATTTCTGGACTCCATTTGTTACTGATGTGACGTTCTGGATGCTGTGTTGGACTGCAGGCCTGTGAGCGGGACCAGCAGTGCGGGGGCGGGATGTGCTGCGCCGTCAGCCTCTGGATGCGCAGCCTGAGGATGTGCACCCCCATGGGACACCTGGGGGACGAGTGCCACCCCCTGAGCCACAAGGTGAGTACCCCACTGTTGCTGTACACACTATGGTCACGTAGAATAACGACACAGATTCTTCCAGCTATGTGGCTGAAAGAAGCGATTTATTGAACGATTGAACTATGTTTATAGTGAGGTTTGCAAACTGCAAACAGGACAGTAGTTTATTGGACAATAGAAGAAAATAAAGCTTTTTTATAGACTGTGAGAATTGTTTTTTATTGTTTTTTAGTGAACACTAGGTGTTAATTTTTATATTAATTTTTTTTGTTTGTTTTTTTAAATGTTATCATTTTGGGAAAGGCTCAGGCCGGAGCTGAGAAACTGTCTTATGCTTGGGAAAAGTTTCCCTAGCATGAGAAAGAGAAAAGAGCTCTGGGCCTTGCAATTTTCAGCCTGGGGCTTCAATGGTGTCCACACTTCACCAGCAGGGCTGTGGGGCTGGGGGGATGTCCTGAGCTGTATGTCACACAGCATAAAACCTGTAAGTGGTGGAAAAACAGGGAAACTTTTCATTCCCTACAATACCCAGACATCTGCATCTGTGCAGTGATGAAGGTGCTGATGTAAGGAAGTGCATTACTGTCAGAATTATGCTGAAGAGAATCAGAGGATGAAAGCAGCACACGCTTCCCAGATTGTTCTCTTATTAGTTTGTTGTTGCTGCTTTGTTTTTTGTTATGTGATCCCAAACAGAGTTAGCAGCTCCCAAGCCCAGCCCTGCCAATCCTTACTGGTGTGAGAGGCACACAGCAAGTGCCACCAACCCCAGGGGCAGAGGACAAGATTCTTCACAAGCATAAAAATGTCACCAGTTGGTGTTGGGACACCTGGTGCATTGAGGTGTTGACACTTGGACTTTTCTCAAGTCCTCACAGGCTCTCTTTGTTTCTATTCTACCTATTAATTTCAACTATATGTGTGTATATACATATATACACTATGTGTGTATATACATATATACACACACACTGGATTATTAATACCATGATTTTAATAAGTGCATTCATTTAAGGCTATGTAATTACATATTTATTATTCAGTATGAAAAAAGCTGCTTATTTAAAACACAAAAGACTGAATGGGATATTACCAGGGAGCTTGAGAACCTGGTGGTCTTCAGTGCCATTCTCAGGGAAGAGCACAGCCCAAGAGTCATCACAAGTGGAAGATATAAGGCAATAAATCAGATCATAAATCTGCAGCTAGTTAGCTGCCTCTCTCACTCCAACCCCTGGTTTCTCAGCTCAGTATCTAGAGTTTATTTTCTCAGTTTTAGGAAGTTTAAGGCTCTATCTTATTGCAGTTAAATTTTTAAAACTTCTGTTGTTATACTGGGGACTAAATTGTCATTTTTAGTATGTAATGCAGCAGGTTTTTCTTGAAAGAGCTCTTTCCATTACCAGGAATTAGGATAAGAGAAATTGTCTTCTAGAAGGTTTTATGAGCTTATTGTTATTGGGCAATAATTTAAACTGTCTGATATATTTCAACCTGATTGCCTGCATAATTACAATCAGAGAAAATGCCTGTCCACCCCAGACTAAATCACTGATGTTTATAAGCTTTATGAGGTTAATTTTAGATTTTTGATTCCTCACCCCACTGATCATCCTGAGAAACACAAAGCAAATTGATTTACTGGAGAACATGAAATGAGGTTATTGTAAGGATGGAGGGATTGCTCAGTGGTTCCTCTCTTGTAAATACTTGTGTAGGGACCAGCTGGCTGTCCTGATCTCCAAAACCTTTCACTTACCTGCAGGGTAGGTCAAAAGCAGGCACCACCATGGCCATGGCACCTTGGGGACATCCAGAGGAGCCAGGAGATAACTGGAGGAGATGGCCTGCAGTTGGGGTTCCATTTTCTAGTTTCCTTCTCAACAAGTAGATGGTGATGGACTGATGCCATCAGCAGTCCCAGCAGGAATTTCTAGGCAGGGTTTGCAGGCAGGGCCAGGCAGGTGAGGTTTGGCAGTGTGGGGGTCCTGTTGAAAGGAACATTTCTTTATAGCAAGTGGAATGTTTTGAGTAAATCACTCAAGCTGTCAGAAGGCTGAGAGCAGGTTTTGGGTTTTGCTGCAGTGCTGTGTGTGGGCACCCCAAGGGGTGATTCCTAAGGGAACTCCCCAGCACGTGTGCTGTGCTGGAGCAGAGGGGCTGTGGTGGGTGACATGGGGAAACCATCCCTTGCCCTGGGGCTGCTCTGGTGCTGGTCCAGGGCTGTGCAGGGGATGTGAGCCCTCTCCTCTGCCCACCTCCTGCACCAGCAGGGTCACTGCAGTCAGACTGGTGCTTGGCACCGTGCACACAGGACTGTGTGGGGCTTTCTTGAAGACAAAATTTGTACACTGACACAAGAAAATCTTGGAATATTAAAATTTTATGCTTCAACCACACAGAAATCTGGAAGTAAGGGAATTGCTTGCCTGGCTGGTAGCAGTGGCTTTGTGCCTCCTTTGCTGCATCCAGGGAATGCTCAGTGTGTGCTGGCAGCACCACAGCTCCCAGACATTTCCCACTGGGCTGTCCTGCTTGGCTCCTGTAGGAGACAGAGCTTGTGACCAAGTTGTTGAAGAGTGTCAGTGCATGTGCATGTCACAGCACAATTAAATTTGTCTAATGTACTCCATATGTGCTCCCTGCAGCACAGAGTGGCTGGAGGAGGGTGGGATGAAATGAGAAACCTCTGTGGTGAAAAGGATCCTGCTCAAAGGGAGGTCAGGCAAGGTGACCTTTCAGCCTTATTACTATGGGATGCCAAGGTTCCCAAATCCTGCTCTGTGCCATGTGACAGGGCAGGATTTGGGACACACAGAAAGCCCTGCACAGTGTCACCACAAAACTTGATGTTAAAGGCCAATGTAGTTTCACAACAAACTCCTTTATGAAAGGGGACTAAATGGAGAACACGTGTCACAGAAGTGGATTTACACAGCAGCATGATGTTCCCATCCTGCTCTCCAGGGTGTCAAACAGGGCTGCCTTTGCCAGCTGCTCTGCACTGCAGCTCGTGGGGAGCTCTGCCTTGGAGGGAGGGAGCTGGGCAGCATTCCCCACATCCCCATCACTCCTCCCATCTCATCCCCCAGCCGGGTGGTTCTCCCTGTCACTGATGCCCTTGCTTTGTCCCCAGGTGCCCTTCTCTGGGCGGAGGATGCACCACACCTGCCCGTGCCTCCCGGGCCTGGCCTGCCTCAGGACTGCCCACAGCAGGTTCAGGTGCCTACCAGACTTCAGAAAAGAAGACGTCTTTTTTTAGCAGGAACTGTTCTGCACTAGAAAGAGCCGCTCAGTATTTTCCTTCTCTTGTTATTGTGAACAAAAAAACCCTGGTATTTTCCAGGAGAAGCCTTTCCCTGCACTTTCCTGCCTCACCAACATCAGCTGGAGATGAGACGCTGCTGTTGTGGCCAAGGGACTCACAGTGGAGGATGCTTTCATTTTGGGGTAGCCAAACAACATCTACGAGAGCAAAACTCCTTCTGAGGGAGGGGCTTGACCATTCCTGAATCATTTTGTGGGCTTCATGGTTCCAGTTTAACCCCAGAATGAAAAAAATCCAAGTTTATTGCCAGTTTTGAAAAAACTTGGCCACATCTTCACATTTTGGAATACCTGAATTGAACTGAGAGTTGGATAACTGCATAGTGTGAAGTATATGACAATTGCCAAAAGAACTGTATTTACATTGTATTTTGTATCTTTATTAATATAATTTTATTTGTGCCTTAGATGCACCTCTAGGGTCAAGGTTTAACTAATAGATGTAGTTCTTACACTTTTAAAAAGTGGCAGGTGGAACCAAAGCATTTCAGTATTCAGAGCATTAAAATATTCTGTTATTTTAGTATTCTAAGATGAGAAGTTGTTGTTACTTGAATTGATGTAAAACTACCAGATCATCTCAAACTATGTATTAAGATGTAGTTTATATTAAAGAAAAAAGGAACCCTGAAGTTTATTGTAATGGGCTGCCTGACTTCTTGTATATGTATCAAATTTGCTGTGCAAAAATTCTGTATCAGAATAATGGCAGTGTATTATTTGATTTATTTTAATATTATAACATTATTTTGTCATTGTGGTTTCTCATTTTTATTCAGTGTAATCTGTTATCCCACACTTGATTCACCCAAACTAGCAGAGCTCCTTATGGACAGCTTAGCAAAGGATTATGTGCCTCTGGCTGCTTCTTGGGAAACTTGGAGTTTACAAGGCATGAACCCCTCAATCAAGCTGCAGTTTTAGAATTTAGAGGAATCTTAGTGTAAATAATATGAGAGGTTTTTCTTGGCTCATGCCTCAAAGGATCAACTTTAGCCCAGCAAACATAAGATTTGTGGGTTTTCTATGAAATACTGTGTGACTTCATATTTACTTGTCAGTCCCCAGAGCTGGAATTCCAATAGACAGTGTGAGATTCACATGTTTCTTGCTCTCAGACAAGCAAACATGTGCTGGAGCTCGAAAAGTGAAGTCATTCATCTTTCAACAATCAGTGCTTTGCTGCTGATGGAGATGATGGTGTTGGAGGAGTGAGCACACTGTACCAAGGCCAGACCTGTAAAACTTAGAGCAGAAACATCCCTGTGAGTTACCAGGTACTTTCTACCGGGCTCCACAACCTTCCCTGGGAGACAGAAAAGAATAACTGGATTAGTTATTGCCAGATCCTCATGGATTCTGCATATGTTAGGGAAATAAAAGTCCTGAGAGAAAATGTATCCTCCTGGCTGAATACAGCTCATCCCCAGGGCACCCACTCCACTGCCTCTGTATTTTGCTTCCTCCTTTGCAGTGGTGATACTGCAGCTGAGCAAGTGGTGACAGAAAAAAAAAAAAAAAAAAAAAAAAAAAAGGACTGAGGTGCCATTAAAGGGTAATTTTACATCTGGTTTGCATTAATGTGATCAGGTACAAAGGCCTGTATTAGATCTGAAGTCTCAGAGGGGCTCAACACTAACCCAAAGGGCTGGTGAAAGGGCTAAGTCATTTGTTGAGTTCAAAGTGACATGCCAGCTCTGCAGAAATTCCCATAACCTGGGTTTAAAACCAAACCCCAAGCCTGATTCTACTATTGTCACTAAACAGGGGGGCTCCCCAAACACCCTGTGTACCCACAGGGCTGGGTTTGCAGAGGAGGAACACACTGGAAGTGTGGGGGTTGCTTTTCTGTCCCCATAAAATAAGCTCAATACCATGGACTTCCATTTACACAAAATCAAGAAGAAAAATAGGAGCAAACATGCATGTGTCCCAGCTCTCACTCCATTTTTAAAAATCAGAGCACAAAAACTGAACCACAGCAGGAAGCAGCAGCCCTGCTCCTCATCTCCTGCTGGCATAACTCACCAGTGACTCCTGAAGGCAGTAACCCTGGTTTTTATCATTGCAAATGAGTGGACAGTTATACCTCAGGACTGCTCAGACCTGCCAAACTGAAATCCTAGGAGAGTTTATCACACAAGAGCAGAGCAACTGTGTAGTTGTAATTTGTGCCAATTAACTTGTGGGATTAAGCATTTATCTGGGTAATGAGAACAGCCCCAATTACACAAGTTCAAAGTTCACACCATCTATAGCAGGTGGAGGTTCCTGTGTCCTGCAGACATCCTGGGCAGGGTATTTGGATGGTGCAGCTTTCAGAGATGCATTATCCCATCCATGTCCTTGGGGGGCTTCTCCACACCTTCCCTGCTGATGTAGGAGAGATAAAGGCAAAACCTCACTGTCCTACATCCCCACTATACTCACTTGGCAATAATTATTACGATTCCTCTTTTAGTAATTTAATTTCCATTAATTGACACTCACTATGGAGGTTAGTTGATTTGAGAGAATCATTCTGGAAGGAAGATTAAACTTTTGCATCCCTATTATTTCCTAAACTGTGCCCTAATCAATTATCTTTTCTCCCATCCTAGGGGAGATTTCCTCTCCCAAGCACACCTGCAAAGTGCCTTTAATTTCTGCCTGCAGTGGAAGGGGCTGGGAGGGCAGCCTTTACCTTTGATAATAGGCAAACTAGTGACCACAAGTATTTCCAAATGTGAATGGCCATGCAGTCCCCTCTGCTTTTCCCTGGAGCCAGCTTTTGTCCTTGGCATGACCCATGGAAAAGGT
The DNA here is from genome assembly GCA_030060385.1 of Muscicapa striata striata. Classification (NCBI taxonomy): domain Eukaryota; kingdom Metazoa; phylum Chordata; class Aves; order Passeriformes; family Muscicapidae; genus Muscicapa; species Muscicapa striata. Next base: position 5,188,718 of record JAREIS010000002.1, on the reverse strand, counting down.
GACCAGCCTTAAGACAGCCCTGCCAAAAAAGTTTTCTGCAGTCCCCTGTGCTGCACAGCTAGCCCCAGAATCACCCTGGAAATATCTCAGGCAAGGGACAGCTTCCTCACCTGCCTTGAAAGAAGGGAAGGGGACAAGCCCTTGTTGGAGAAACCAGATGAGAAAATAGAACAGACCTTGTGCAGCCCTGGAACCTCCCTGGTGCAGGGGAAAAGCCTCATTCCCCATACCCACAGCTTGTGAAGAGAGAGGCTGGTTAGAACACTTCCCTTCATTCAGTGCACTTAGATCTGTGCCAACGTGTGTTTTAACTTTATTAATATTGCAGTAATTTCATTATTAATAGAAACGTGTGCATTAATTTTTAATACTATATGAATATTGATTTTACAGATATGCTATAGAATAATGTTGATATCCCCACCACACTGGAGGCATTTCCATGTTTATTGCCAGATTCTGGGTTAGCAGAGAGGCCTTGCAGGAAAGGGCACCAGCACATATAATGAGTTGCTGCCCTAATTTGATTACATGCTTATTAGGAAAGGGGAAGCAAGGTGTTTGGGGTTTGAGGGTGCACAGCTGGCTGAGCCAGCACACACTTGTGAGCCTGGGGGACTGCAGGGAAGGCTCTGCTGCTGAGCACCAGCAACCCCAGCTGAAACCCAGCTTCATCTGCATCCTCCCACCCACAATTCCCTCCTGGAAAATTTTGCCACTTCAAAAAAGAGTGTTTTGAGGGAGGAGGTGACACAACAGTAAATTATTCTGGTTGTGTGGCAAGGGGGGACTCAAATCTGAATAGGTCCATACAGAAGAGATGGATCACCCTAACCAAACACTGATTTACTACAGAACTAGTAGCTGAAAGGAAATCAACTGACTGAAGGTTATCACGGTGTTTGAGAAGATAAATGAGAATAATGCATACCTCTACGAAGAACACTTGAAGGTAAGAAAAGTGATTATTGTTGGTATTGTTAGTTCATAGTGGTGTGAGAAATGTTAATGTTTGCTGTGACCCCAAAGCTCCTGTCTGTTTGATGATCACATAACATTCCTTGTTAAGAGGTGCTTTGCTAATTTTCCTCATCAGCACAATCCACCAAAGCAAAGGATGATACCAGCAAGTGTGACCCCAGACTGAGGTCCTTGCCAATGCCTCCCCCTGCCCCAGTAGCTCTGGAATTGTTGTTTCAGCACAGATGAATATTCAAAAGAAACAGAAGGTGCTAAGAATCCCTTGATTTAAACAAGATGTCTCAGGAGTTTGATCTTGACAATGTGTAACGTGTTTTCCAGAAGGAATTAGAAAATTGCAGGAAGAGAATAGAATGTGCAAATGCAAGAGGATTTTGATAACAGCAAAATCAATGTGCCTTTCTCTGTTACATAGATATGAAATGGCAAGCCAGCAGGGGTACAGTCGTTGGACTGATCAATAATTCTGAGCACAGGAATGGAGATGAGTTTAATGCACATCAGCAAATCACCTGTGGTTTCTCTAGGAGAGTCTCGAGTGCAGGCAGACCCAGCCCAGTGCAGCAGGACACATTCCAATGATTTGGCAGGGCAGGTTCCCCCATGTGGCATGTCTGCCTTGGAGGATGGTGGCAGCCTTTGGGTCACTCTGCCCAGTCATCAGGGCTGGGAAAAGCTGGATGGGAAAGGCTGAAGCTGAGTAATCCTGGTGCACTGAAGGGAGGAGGATGGATGGCAGCTTGTTCTGTGACAAGGAGTACAATGCAGGGTGACAGCTGAGTGTGCAGGAGAGGAGGAAAGAGCAATATAACCACAGAGGACAGGTGTAAACCACCCTGTGGCAGGGGCTTCCCAAAAATCTGAGTGTGAGCAGCTTATTGGGGCAGAAAATGAAGGCAACACAAAAGGACAGAGATTCTCCTTTGCCAAACCTGGCAAGCTCTGTGCCTCTTAATTGTGTGCCAGGAGTGCCAAGAGCACCCCAGACTGATGCTCCATTGTACTGTGGCACCAGATATGAGTATGTTACAGGCATGTCCCTGTCCCCAGGGGTTTACAAATCTCACAGACCATATAAAGCAAGTGCCTGTGCTGTACTGAGCATGTACCTGCATCGCTGCAGCCTGAGCTAGCCTGGGATGCAATGCTGTCCTTGCCCTGCATCCCAGCACATGGGACAGCAAGGATGGGCCATGCAGTGCTGCTCTGCACTGCTTGGGCAGTGTATCTCTTCATAGGCTGGGAATTCCACCAGGTCTCCTAAACTCTGGTGCCGTGCCTCTGCCACAGCATCGTAACACATGGAAAGGATTAAATCTGCTTTTAAAGCGTAATGTGGCTTTGCAAATCCCAAGGCAGTAATGCAGTGCAGAAGCAGACTAAAAATATGGCCTGGTTCCAGCCCAGCAAGCAGGGCTGGATCTTCTTTCTCTACTTTTTCTCTTGCCCATGTGAGTGCACTCATGTCATTTCATGCGGAGATTTGTGGCTCTTTCACCGCAAACGGGCAAATGTGGCTCTTGCTTCAAGGAGTTTGCAAGCCAGCAAAGCTGATATTAATTCCAGAGGCCACAAGATTCACCCTTTATTTACTCCTCCAGGCTACATGGGAGCCCAGGCAGCAGAGCACACCTCTGACCTCTTTCATGGGACCAGAAGGGTCAGCTCAGGGAAAGGCATCAGTGAGGCAGCTGTCAATATTCTCACTCTTTCCAAAAGTTTCACCACATCCTGTCAAATTAGTAGGTTTTTAATTTTTTTTCCTTCCTCAATTTATTTTCTCACATGGATGAAACCTTGACAGAAAGGTACCCCACCCCTTCAAATCCAACAGCAAAATTTCCAGACTGTGATGATGTCATAATTCCAGCTCCCTTCCCCACCCTTTCATTAAACTCCCCAAAGTTGCTAACAAACCTCTTACACATTGCAACAGAGCCTTCAACTATTTGGATTTGGTTTACATCAGCACTTATGATCAGACAAATATTGCACAAACAGTAAGAAAAAGTCTGTCCTGCTGAGAGTGTAGGATCTACTGGGGAGGAAGATAATTGCCAAGCCCTCTGTCCTCACTAGCAGCTCTGTGGCAGGTCCTGCAGAGCCTGGTTTCTGCAGGTTCCCTCACTGCCCTGCTGGGCTGCACTTTGGTGATGCTCAGCCCAAAGATGTCCTCCTTGCTTCCACATCACAGCTCCAGCTTTACCTCTGCCTGTGATGCTGCTGGTTCCTTGGCTCAGGTGCTGTGTTCTCCCCCTGTAGTCACTGCAGCTTGGCTGAACATATTCCACTTCATCTGCCTTCTTCCACATCCAGATCTGAATCTCCCAGATCCACCCAGGTGTCTCCTGGATCTCCCAGATCCACCCAGGTGTCTCCTGGGGCTCAGCTGGATGTGGCTCCCGGGGCAGCTCAGCCCTGTGGGCACACAGAGCTGGTCTCTGTGCCCAGGGCCACTGCAGCCCTGTGGCACCAGGGGCTGTCCCCTCGCCCTTGGCACAGCACACTGCTGGGCAGTGTGAGTGAGCAAAGCCTAAAGAGAGAGGGAAAGGAAAAAGCCCAGTTGATTTACTCGACTATCAAGCTACTCAACAGTTTCCTTTCCAGCACCCTCCTGCAAGTGCTTGGTGACAGATGGGGACAGATTGAGTGGCTCGATGCAGTGAGGTAATATTCCACTAAATCATTCCTCCTTCTCTCACTGTCAGCAGGCACCCAGTCTTCAGCCTTTCCTCTGAATCTTCCTGTGTTTCCCACTTTAATGACAAAGCCATTTTAGCTCTACCTCTGCTAAAATTTTTGAGAGAAGCGAGCACGGCTGTTTATATGCTACGATAAAATGGGTGTTGTAAAACAGCAGAAGGAAGGAGTGAATCACCCTGAGACAGAGAGGGTTCTGCTGCTGTTTGCTGGTGTTTCTGATCTCTTTTTCTTGCCTGTGTGCTGGGGCTGAGCCCCAGAGGCCAGCACAGGGAGCCTGGCTGGGCAGGCAGCAGGCTGCGGGCAGGTGTGCCGTGGGCAGGCGCGCAGGCTCACACTGCACGTCTCACAGATGGAAGATTCATTTTTTTAATCTGGATGATTTGTTCCAATGGTTAATCATCATCACACAAACACAAAATTATTTTTTTTAATGACAGTCCAGTAAATAACGTTCAGAAACTTTAGGATGGGCTTTCTCTCCACTGGCAATCTCTTGATTTCTGCCTACTCTATGAATGCCATGATGACTGCCTAAAATTAGCTGTGACTTCACAGCTTCCCTGTGCCCTTGCAAGACTAGCTTTGAACTTGAAAGCCTCCTACACAAAGTGCTCTGTGCTATCAACCTGGTCACTGCAGACGAGAAAAATGTGGCACTGAAGACAGTGGCCTTCCAATAAATACAGCCACAGTACAGCCATGCATGACTCGAGATCAAAGCCAGAGTGCAAGTGCTGGGGTCATTAAACATGAATAGAAATACAGAAATGCAACAGCTTGCATGAAAGGCTGAGCTTGAGTTTAAAGTGATGAAAGCTTGTGTAGTCAGCGATTGTTCACCCGTGATAATGCTCTTGCCATCAGTGGTTGTCTGTGTTAGAAAGGTGAATAACTAATCATTCTTGGGATAAAGCATCGAGGTGTGGGGCAGTTAATGATTTGTACCAAGTGAAAATGGAGATGTTCAGCATCAGCAGCTCTAGGGACAGTCAGAGTGCCGCAGATGTCAAGCTAGAAAATCGGCTCCCAGTCACCAGTTGTACAGCTGATGGATGAGCAAGGATTTACCCCACACAAATCCTTCAGGATGACACTGCATCAGAGGTCACCAGCATAAAAGGAGGTTTGGGGTAAGATATCCATAGGCACAGCCCCAATCCAGCATGACTCACCAGCTTTTAGGACACCATCTTTACAGGTGGTCTTTCTCAAATGGCTGCATTTCTTCAACGTGTCATATATTTTTTAATATTCTGAAGCCTAAGAACATCATAGCATGGGAAATGCTTCCTGGTTCCTATCACAATAGAGTTAATTATAGCCTGTGCAGTGTTTTGAGCTGCTACAAAGGAAGCTGTGCTAAAAATCATGACTTTAGGAAACCTCTATTAGAAAACAGCCCCCCTGCCATGTTTCTAATAATTTTTTGATTAGCAGCATAACTATCTAATAAGGTTTCTGGGGTATTCTGATACTGTGTGGAATGATCCAATCTGCAGCCTGAGCTAATGAAGTGATACTTAGCATTGCATTCTGCCAATATGTGTCTGTTACTCTGTCTGGAGCCACTTCCCTCAGGGCAGTTTGTTGGCAATTCTGAGCAAGTGCAGGTGCCTCCAAAGGGCAAGGTGACTGTGCTTAACCATGTGGGGTGAGTGGCAGAGGTCCAGCCACATCCTTTTCTGGGAAGAGAGGGAAAATGCCAGCTTTGCTCTCCCCTGAGCTCCGCACAGTGAGTCCCAGGGCAGTCCCACAGCATATGGCAGAGCAGCCTTCCGAAGATGTAGTTGTACCCCATCCAGGTAGAGCCTCAGGAAAGAACTGTTGCTATCAGACTAAGCCAAATTCCTGCCCTTTTCCTCGAGGCTACTGGCTCCACACCATTTTGGGAGGCAGCTTTGCCTCCTCTGTGCAGACCTGGTATTGGAAAAGCAAATGATGACAGCTTGTGGGCCATGCATGCCCTGCTCATCCCCCACCTCCAGCATGACCACAGAACGAGACCTTTACCCAACAACATTATTTGGCTGAGTCCAAATGTTTCAGCTCCTTTCCTAGCAAACTCTTTCCAAATCTAACAGCAGAGCTACAAGCACCCCAGCATACTGCAGGCAGTGAGTGCTGTAAATCAGACATCATCTTAGCTGCTAACTGGGATTTCAGACCAGTGCCATTTTTCAAGCTGGCCTGACATTTAAGTCTATACTAAAAACCTCAGCTGGCTTCAAGGTTTTGACTGGAAATGCTTGTAAGGAATGTGTTAAATACCTGGTGAGTGAGTGAAGATGCCAGCAGAAATCAAGATTTTTCTGGAGCAGCTCTCAGCACAACTGCAATCCCTCACCACAGATATGCCGAAGCAGCATGCTGTGACCTCTGAGCCAGACTGTGAAGAACCTCTGGGGGAGTTGATATTGGTATTTCCTGTGGTACTCAGCACTTCTGGTGCCCAGAATATGGGAAACTATCATGCAGCTGCCTGGAGGGATGGAGAGAAGACTGAATGTACATTCTGGTGAAGCACAGGTCGATGGAAGAGCTGGGAGAGCCCCACTGCTGTGCAGACCACCAAACCTTTGTGTTTTGGTCAGTGGGGATGGGGAGAGGTGTTCAAACCATCTGAGTTTTTGCAAAAGAGCCCAGGACTTGTACAAGCAGCAATAGCTTCTCATGTGGGAGCAATTATTAACAGCCAGCTCTCACTGAGTCTCAGCCATTGACATTCCTGAGACTGAAAGCACCCTGGTTTTTGTGGGATGGAGGATTTACAGCCACTCTTCTCAGTCCCAACAGCAGCAACCATCTCTGCCTGTGCTCATTCCATTCTCCCCAAATTTATTTCTCTCTTTTTGTTTTTTTAATCCAGAGCAGGTTTTCATCCTCCCCGACACCCCTTCTCTGATCTTGGTCAAAGCATTTAATCTCTGTGACCCACTTTCCCCACATGCAGACTAAAGGCTGCTATCAGAACATGTTAATGCCGTGTTTAGGAAGTGCTATTTTTTTTTGCAACTTTCTTATATTTTCTCAGATTTCAGAAGTAATGTTTATCCTCTGGATCTTTTCCAGCCCTTTCTGGTTTTTCATACTTTCTTGGTGCACTTTCAGCCAGCAAAGTGGTGTTTGTTGGTGTGCTGGCACTGAACACTCCTTAATTTTCTGCTATGTCCTTGATATTTAGTTTCACATCTTTTGGAATTAAGCCCTATTGTACAACACCCATCAAAACCCTGAATTAAAGCAACTGGAGTTCCTTCTCTTTTGTAGTACCACAGCCAGGATCATCATCTGACTGACATCACAAGTACCTAAATATAAAATTAACTTCAAACATTAACTTCAAACAACACTGATTTTGCCCTCAGAGTACATCAGGAGTCCTGAGACAGCCCTGGAAGCTGTGTGCAAGCAAAAGGCGTGGTATACAGATTTTTTTTTTTTTTTTTTTTTTTGAATGCTCATGCTGTAGCAAGGCTGGGTCTGGCTGCCACTGATGTGTGATAGCAAAGCACCTGTTATCTTCACCAGATAAGAACCAACTCACCCATCTCCTGAGGGCATCACTGAGCCAGGGGATAGCTCTGCACAGAGGCTGACATTCATTACAGAAGCACTGCTTAATAAGCCAAGCCTAATTAAAACCATCAGGCCACCCAAAGGTGGGTTTTCATCCCCCACATATATGACTGACTCTACAATTTGTGCTCATTTTTTGTAGAAGTAAAAAATCTGGTCCTTGCAGCTTTTAAGGAGATATTTTAAAATAACTATTTTCCCATCTCTGTGGTTTAAATAGAATCATAAGCATACTACTTATAGCCTGGAATAGAGAGAGGATGCTAAAATATCAGACATTTTTAATAGAATAAAGAGAAAAAAAATATTGGCTTGGTTACCAGCAGGATTAGGAAAAAGACTGCAAGATCTGAGTTACAGATCACAGTTCTAGGCCCCTACTACGTAGGCAGCTTCCGAGGGAAATGGAAATATGAGATATGAGAAAAGTTCCAAAAGTTGGAACCCTGCAAAAAAAGACCTAGAAGTAAATCAGGGGTGTCAACTACACTTGGAACACAATTCCCAGCAACAGCATCCATGCCTTACCCCAGAGTCTTTGTACCAGCTCTACCCCATTACTCTCAAAGACTCACTAAGCTATCATCTGATATTCCAGCCTGAAAATGTAATTAGCACTGATAACCAGCTGCTGCTGTGATCTGAAGTATGTGACAGCTTTCCTTCTGTACCCAGGTGCATTTTCAAAATGCTTTAGAAATGATCATTAAGTCTCTTTGTTTTAAAGAGACCCCCATCCATGGCCATACTTCTGAGTCCAGTTCTGGCAGCATTGGTGCTGCAACTGCACCAAAAAAACTCAAATTGCAACCTCCTCTTTATGCACTTCAGGAAATGCTGTCTTTCTGGTGTCCAAATCCCAGCTGGGGGTGGAAAACAAGACTTAAACCAAACCATGAGTCCCACTTCATTTCATTCCCTGCCTCAATCTGAAGCTGCCACCTTTGCCCTCTCCTGATCTGCCATGTCCCTTCTGTGCTCCCTTCACAGTCACAGGACAGTGACTTATTTCTGAGTTCATGTCTACCAATTTTGGGCTACTCTCTGAGTAATACTCAGCAAATGCAGATTTCTTCACGTCAACTGAGGTTGTATCCCTGCCATTTTGTGTGTGACTTGCTGCAGCACATCTGTTAAATGTTACATGATCCGTAAGAAGGGGAAGCACCTCAGGGGCAGCTTCCTCTGAGATAGCTAAGAAGCTGGGCCAGGATCCTGCCATCAGCTTACCAGTAAAAATACTTTTACAGATGTTTTTTGTAGAACAGAGCAGGTTAAAATGCCATGCCTAATAAATGTAAGCTTCCCATTAAGAATATAGTTTATAAATGAGTATGGTATTGACCAAGCCACAGTGTTAAAAAACTGCTTTGCCAACTGAAATTAGCCATCCACAATTACACACTCTTTCCTATCATTAACAGAGAAGCAATTAAGCTACAACAGAAATTTGGTTTCAGCAGACACAAAGAATTGTGCTATTTAAACCTGTTGCCCATCATGAATTTAAGTCTTCTTAAAAATAGCTTTAGTCACTTTTATTGGTATAAACACCTAAATTGAGATCTAACAGCAAATAAGGATTGTGCTTGTCCATAATAACCTTAGCTGTGAAATCTACTCAGACACAAGACATACAACCTTCCACATACACAAGTTATTTGTCAGCAAAGCAGAATGCTGCCATTCTGAAACAATTACATACAGTAAAGGTTTTCAATATTTTATTAAAGAAAACAGTCAAAATGTACAAGTATTACCCAGGTTTGTAGATAACTTCCTATAAAGGCAGTAAAATATGAATTTCAATCTAGGTTTTAAAAACTGCTATAGTTGCTTATTTTTAAAGTTGGTATTTTAAAATCACGTTTCACAAATAGTTCTGAAATATTACCAAATGAATAGTGCAACAAGAAAAATTGAAATTAGTTCTACACTGTTTGCATGTCAAGCAAAAGTTATAACTAACGGCTTCAAATACTCAAACCATTTGAGAATGAATGAACCCAACAACTCCCACCAAAACTGACTTTTGACCACATTAGGAACGTCCTCTTCATGTTCTTCACTTAAAATCAAATAATAATAAAACAACACCCCTTGAGGTCATCAAAAATAACTTTAGTATAAAATTGTCTTGGCCCTTATCAAATATTACATGAGTAAAATTGTTAAGCCTTTATCAAAACAGACAGGAATAGGGAAACAAAAAAAATGTCATGGCCTTAATCCATATCTGTTGGAATCATGTTTAGAAACATTAGAAGCAAGACCAGAAACTCGGAGCCCTGTTTTGTTTTTAAAAACCACACAATCACAAAGAAAAAAACAGCTTCTTACTGCCTAAGGTTTGGGGGTGTTCTGCTCAAGTACCTGGTCCCATAGACAGCAACCTGTTATGTTCTGAAGAGAGCATACGCAAAATATAGAAAAATAAATAAAATAGCTTCTTACAGCCTAAGGTTTGGGTGCTGGGTGGTGGTTTAGCATGTCCCCCACAGGTCACACTCTCTTGAGCTCATATGCAGAAACATGGAAATTTATATCCATCTTTCTTTTTTAGAAAGAGAAAAGCCCCCCTACATCCCAAAGCTCTTGAGATCGCAAAGGATGGTGCCCTGGGTGCTCTGGATGCTTTGGCAGCACGGGAAGTGGGCTCGGAGACAGACCCTGAGCTCCTTGTTGAAGATGAAGCAGAGGATCGGGTTGACCCCTGCCTGGGCAAACGTCATCCAGACAGAGGTGGTCAGGTACACCTGGGGGATGGAGCTGGCCTTAATGAAGACCCGCAGGTAGCAGGCCACAATGTACGGGGACCAGAGCAGCAGGAAGAGCAAGGTGATCATGTAGAACATCTTGCAGAGCCTTTTCTCCATCTTAAACTCCTCCAGCACCAGCAGCCTCTTGATCTGGCTGTGGGTGGCCTGCCTGATGCCCACCAGGGTGGGCGGCGTGGGCCCCCTGCCAAAGCCAGCCGTCCAGTTTGCCGCCGCTTGGCCGGTGGCTCCCGGCCCGTGGAAGGTCCAGTTCTGGCTGATGGCCGGGACCAGCTGGGCCGGCTTCATCTTGCGGTGGCCGTGGATGAAGAAGAGCAGCTTGATGTAGACCAGGTGGGTGGCGGCGATGACGGCCGCCAGCATGAGCATGAAGCCCAGCGTGTCGTTGGCCTTGACGTAGCGGTGCTCGAAGATGCACTGTTCCTCCTCGCGGATGAACTTGTAGGTGCCCACGTCAAAGACGGGGGGAAAGGCCATGGCCATGGAGAGGGTCCACACCATGCACACCACAGCCAGGCAGGTCCAGCCCGTCATGCGCTTGGCGTAGAAGCGGTGGTGGGCGATGGCCATGTAGCGCGTGACCCCCACGCAGAAGAGCAGGAAGGCGGCGTGGAAGCAGAAGAGCACGGCCAGGAAGGCCAGCACCTTGCAGCTGAGGGGCCCGTGGGGCCAGGCGGCCCCGCTGCGCACCGACAGCATGACGAAGGGGAAGCAGGCGAGCGAGCGGAGCCCGTCGGCCAGGCAGAGGTCCAGCAGCAGGTAGTAGGGCGCGCGGTGCAGGTGCCGGTCCTTGAGGATGAGCCAGGCGAAGAGCACGTTGCCGGCCAGGCTGACGCAGAGGATCAGCCCCAGCGTGGCGAGCTTTAGCCCGGAGGCGCTCAGCAGGCCGCCGGCGCTGGGCAGGTGCGGGCTGCTGCTGCTCCCCAGCTCGCTGCTGTTCGCCATCGGGTCCTTCCTCCTCCTCCTCCTCCTCCTCTCCTCCTCCGCGCGGGCAGGGCCGGGGCTGGGGCCGGGGGCTCAGCGCCGCGGCAGCGCGCCGGGGCCGAGGGCCGCGCCGCCCGGCGCCCCCATGCCCGCAGCCGCCGCCGCGCTGCCGCCGCCCCGGCCGCCCCGGCGAGGCGGGCCGCGCTCCCCCACGGGCCATGCGGCTCCCCGCCCCGCGCCAGCTCCGCGCCCGCCGCCGCCGCCGCCCCGGGGCATCGGGGGAAGGGTGGGGAGCGGAGCGGAGAGCAGCGGAGCCTCCCTTACCGCCGGCAGCTGCTCCTCCGCGCCGGGAGGGGCCGGGCGAGCCTGCGCACAGCGGCGGCGGCGGCTCTGCCCAGCTCCCGCCGAGGACAATGGGGTAAACCCCCTCCCTCTCTCCCTCCTTTTTTTCCCTTCCTCCTCCTGCTGCTGCTGCTGCTGCCTCCGTCCCTCCGCCCACGCCTCCGCCCCCGCGCAGCCCGGCCCCTGCGGAGCGCGGCGCTGAGCCCGGCGCGCAGCGGCGCGGAGCGGCGCGGAGGTCCCGCTGCCGCAGCGGGGATGGGAGCGGCGCTGGGCTGGGCTGGGCTGGGCTGGGCTGGGCTGGGCTGGGCTGGGCGGAGCCGCCTGCAGCCGGACCCCCGGCCCCCGCCCTTCTCCCCCCGGGATGGGGCTCGGGGGTGCGGCGGGGCGCGGTGTCCGGCCCCAGCGGCCGTGGCGGGCATCCCCTGCATCCCCTGCATCCCCTTCCGGAGGAGCAGCGGAACGTGATGCTCACACACACGTTCACAGCTGATGAAGGCAGTGTATCTGGGCGTAAGACAGATGTGTATGTGTCCATATACACACATACCGGTAGCCATGGCATGTGTTCTGGCTCGCTGTAGCCACACATTAGTGATACGCCCGTGTCACAGTCACCAGTGTGCTCCTGCTAGATTTGGCCATGCTAAATGGCCATTTAACTTCCTGCTCGCAAGCAAGGCAAGCCCAGCAGCACCTGTTGAAGTGCAGCATCCGAGTGTGCTGTGCCTTGCTTGCAGGGGGGGTTGGAGGGGAAGGAGGCTTGCGGCAAACTTACAGGGCAAATGTTTCAGTGTGAACATCAAGGAAAAGGTGCCTCTGCGAGTCAGGAGCCTGACATTTGGGTTCCTAGAGGAACCTGTCATTTGGGGTCTGACTAGGGTTCTTAAGAAGATCAAACAGGATGCTCTCCATGTTTCTGTGTTGTTCAGGGGCTTACCAACTCCCAGGCTTAGCTACACAGGACCCACGGAGGGCTGGGCAGGTTTTGTGAGTTGGATAAACCACATTTGACCCGACCAGCACAGAGCATCTGCTGGTGTACCTGTGCTGTTGGTGCAGGTTTGCAGTGGGCAGTTTAATGTAGGCCAGTGAGACACAGATCCTTGTCCTCTCTCTCCCACTTTGCCATCCTTGTGTATGTAGGGCAAGGCCTCTCTGTGTGCCTTGTAAGGCACGCACCAACGTGCGGCCCTGGGCTCACTGGAGATGCTAATGCAATTATCGTACTATTACTGAGTTTCCTTCGTGGCCTCTTGTGAAGGACACGTCTGAAATCCTTTTTGAGCATTCTATTAAAAGCCATCGGTAAATTCAGCATTATTCCAGAAACTGTAGCAATTAAATCATCTGCATCAGCCCCAAAAGTGAAGCTTGGTGGAGCATCTTTCAAGTGGATCTTTCTGGCTGGTTTCAGAAAGTCTCTCTGTGTGTAGCACGGACCAGGCTCTGACCCTGATTGTGCCACCAGACGTCCAGAGTAGCTCTGCTGAACTCCTAGCATTTTAACAGTGGTGAACCAAAGCCAGACTTTCGCCCAAAGATGTGTCGAGGGCAATCTGTATCACACAGGACTTCATTTGCCCCTGGATCTGGTTTGTATCCGTTATTTATTGCAGTGTTAGAAGACCAAAGAAATCCTGAGAGGGGGGAAAAAAAATAGGTGGTAGATAATTGAGGCTGCTTTTTGCTTCCTACCAGTGCATCTGAGCTGTTTTCAGTTGTTAGGTTTTTCATTTGCACCGAAGTTTTACTGTGACAGAGAATTGCCCACGGGCTGTTCAGTGCTTTGTGCGATTTTCCAGGCGTTTCTCACATTCACTGCAGTGACTGGAGCGCCGGGTTGGCGGTGTCCCCTCGGCAGCCCCGGCACCTCTGTCGGGAGCGGTGTCTTTGCGGAGGAGCCGGGACACCGCGTGTGTCGCCGGCCCCGGTGCAGCGCAGGGAAAGGCGCTGCCACGGCAGGCTGCCAGGAGCAATGTGCTTTGCCAAACACGAGTACGAGCATCGACTGTCCTTGGGGGCATGTGGCTTTTCAGAGGAGCCCTCGTGGCCCGTGTTAGCTCTGTGATCTCTGCCATCAAGTGAACAAAAGGGAGTAACACACCTGCTTCCCTCCTCCGCTCCTGCGGGGAGGGTTTCTCCTCTCCCTGAACGCTCGCCAGCGCAGCTGAGCTGGCTCAGGAGCTGCCGTAATTCACTGCTATCTTGCCAGGCCAGCAGCAAATTGCTAGCTCATCTTTCTTCCACCTGTAGCGAGAAGAGAGCCGGCAGGGAATGGTGTTTCATCCATTTTCCCAGGGCTGCTTCCCTGATGAGGCTGTTATATAGGGCTATAGGAGGTGTGAGCCTAGAATTTGGCTGACTGAGAGATGTGACACTAAAGGGACAGCCAGAAGGAATGAAGAAAATAAGGGGCAGGCAGGGGGTTAACAATCTTTATATGAGCAGGCTCCTCACCTCCCAAACGGGCTGACCTGGCATTAGACCCACCAGGATAACTCTGCCTCTTAGTTACACCCTGCCAGGAGAAGAGCCCTCCCTGCCCCACCTGGCTGACCCCATACAGGCAAGCCACACCAATCCGGGCTGCTTCATGTCTTGTTGAATCAGACCCACCAACTTCAGTCTCAGCTTGGACATTAGTGCCAGACTTAGAACATATGACTAAAAAATAGAAATAGGGTATTTTGTATCCCCTTTGCTGTTGCAGAGGTGCTCAAGGAGCTTTTCCCACCTGCAGGGACTGCAGTGGCTCTGGAAGTGTCAACCACTGAGAGTCAGAAGGAGCAGCAGGGACTGCCCCGTATCCACAGGACAAAGCCTTCATCTTCTGTGCTGCTTGTCTCAGCAAGGCTCTGCCAGGTGTCCAGCCCCCAGCCAAGCAGGGACACCTCTGTGCATGGGTGTACCCTGGAGGCTGAAACACAGAGCTCCTCCCTCCAGTGCCCTGGCAGGGGCTGGAAACGCTGTGTGTCCATTGATTTGGGCATAGCCAGACAAAAGCCAGACCCATCACAGCAGTCATGGGGAACAGGTAATTCCCAGAGATTGTAATGAGAGTGTTAAGCTATTTTCCTTTCTCCCTTCAATCATTTTCACAAAACGAGTTTAATGAAGAGCTATTCTCTGCTTACAAAATGGTGCTGCACAAGCTAGATGGATTCCTCTGACCTTTCAGCGTGCTTTACTTGAATTGGCTGCCTCTTCATGTTCTCCTCTCACTGCCTTGAACAGGAAAGACAGCTGAAATAGGGACTCTTACAGCAAATACTGTGGCATATTGCCTTCTTTCTATCAGTCACTGGTGTGCTTCCTGAATCCTTATCTATTTATTATTAGTGGTTTTATTTGTGTTCCTGTGGCTGGGAGCTCTGCATAACGTTTCTGGAAAGAGAACTGTCCTGTACCCCTGTAATAGTGTAGTAGAAATCAGTATTATCCCTGGTGTGATGTAAGGGAAGGAGTAGGAAATGTCTGGACATGCCTGAAGGACAATCCCTGAGCTCCACCATGGCTGACACGCCACAGGGAAGCAGGACAGGTGAGAGCAGTCAGCCAAAGCAATTTTGCTGTCACGAATAATTCAGGCAAGGAAAAGTTTTCAGGCTTTGCAATCAAGGAGATGGAAAGGTCAGTCTGGAGCAAAAAGGGATAACAGAGGCTAGAGCTGGATCTGGCACAAAAAGATTAAAGGTCCTCCTTCCCAGCTTCCTGTAATTCGCAGAAAGCTCTGTGGATGACACTCATTATTTGTGTTATCTTTGCACCTAGTGGAGTGAGTCAGGGACCAGGGTGCTACACAAGCAAAACAAAAAGCTGTACTTTTGCCAAGGAAACTTAAAATCCAACAGTGCAATGGGAGAGAGAGCTGATATGAACCCTAGAGAAGGGGGAGAATGAGCAAACCATGAGGCTGCAGCCTAGGGAATGGCATCGGCATAATGGTGGCTATCAGTCATCCCTGGAAGGGGAGGAGGGAGTGTCAGGAGCTAATGAGGGAGGTTTGTGGGTGTTTACAAGGATCATGATAATACTTTGTGGCAATGACAGAACAGAAGATGACACATTAAGGTAATGTTTAGGCACTGGGTAATGTGAAAACAGCGTGAGAAGATTAAAATCTGCAAAATTTACAGTACTACCCAGAATAACTGCTCTGCACAGGAGCTATGCTTGTCTTCTGTAACCAGGGCACAGCCATGGTACTTACCAGAGAAATGAAGGCAGATTTAAACAATGCTGGAAAACTTCCACCCTGCCTCTTGCTTGCAGAGGATCCAGATGTCAGGTTGGGAATGGGGCACTGGGCACTGCCATCAGGCTGGGAAAGCAAAACATTAATGAAGGATTTTGGATGTGGTTTTGTTCCATAATTATTAGCACAGTAGTGCAAAATGTACAGATGACACCAGAGTGGATGGGACTATTAATGTCACTGTTGAATCCTGATTTCCTGGATGGCAGTGGAGGATCTGCTGTCACAGTCACAGAGCTGCATCTCTGTGACAGGGGTATCTGACAGCTAACGATCACATTTTTCAAGGGCTTATTCCTGGCTGTTTAATACTTCATATGCTCTCTTGGGGAGGGAGGAGGGAAGAACGGAGGAGTATATTTGGCACAGCAGGGAAGTGGACTCGGGTCTTTTCCATCCCTTAGTGCTGTGCTGTTGCAGGGGGAGAGAAAGCCTCCTTCCACAGCAGTACTAATCCTCCTCCACAGCAAGATGAACGTTTTGAACTTGAACAACTCCTCTCATTTTTCCCCCATGTGATTGTGAGTCAGGCTGAGCTTCTCTATTCTTCTCCATAATTGAGTAGGAGATTATTTTGACTGGAAATAACCAGACACAGGTATCATGGCTGTGAAAGCCTCCATGCATGCCACTTGCTAGAAGTTCTGTAGCCTTCTGCAAAGGGACCTGGTCTTTAAAGGCTTTCCTCAATGGAGAGGGAAGAAAAGCAGAGGGGAAGAATAGCTCCTTCTTGCTCACTTCTATCACTGTCTCTGCTAAACTTAACCTGCTGAATTGTTGGTGACACACTGTTCTTCAGAAGCAGCTCCTTTGTAGAAGACCTCCCCTGTGACACGGGGAATAGCTGCTGTGAGGCAGGAAATATCCCTGGCATGATGGCTTTCTGCAGGAGCTCACAGCTGCTATCCAGTCCCATGGACATGCTGAGATAGTTACGAAAAGCCATTCCTTTAAAATCTCCCAGGCACAGATTTTCCTGTCCTTCTCTTCCTGTGTCCATAGTTGTCTTCCATGGGATGCAGGCCAGCTGCTTGGGTTGCATTCCCACGCCTCTGTCCCAGAGGCAGTGAGTGATGGAGGAGTGCAGGGCAAGCGTGAAGCAGATGCAATGTGAGGCTGTGTCAGGGCACGTGGCTCCTCTGCTGCTGTGGCAGGGGATGCTGCCAGATGCTGGTTCTGGCTCTTGCTGGGTACCAGGGAGGTGGGGGCAGCCTCATGGCAGAGCTGAGTTTTAGCTACACACACTCCTACCAGCAAAGCCAGACACTGAGGAGCATTTCACAAGATCAGGCTTTCTCCAGTTTATACACAAGTGGGATTGCTTCAGGCTATTGAACCAGCCTGCTGCAGACTAGCCAAGCCCAGAAGTTTTATCTCTGCTGCAGCAAACTCAAGCCACTGCTCTTCTGCTTGTGCATCTAATGTCTCAGCTGCTTGCTGAAGAGCTAATGAGCTTTTGGGGATACATGGGTGCTATAAACTCCTTAGGCCAGAGATAAGCAGCTTATTGACTTTAGGAGCACTGCCAGCCCTTGGCTCTGCTGCTGCAGTGCTTCTCAGCCCGAAGCTTGAAGGGCTGGAAAGTCTTGAAATGAGTGTGTTCCTGATTTAATGTGTACATGTGCATGCTGCAGCCATCTCCACTGGGTGAGGTAAAACCAGGCAGTGGGACAAGCAGGCTTTACACACTGTTGTCACATCTCCCTGTGTGTGACTTCAGCCCTCACAGAGCACATTCCCTGCACTGAGGCTGTGCTGTCTCATCTGTACAGGATGAATCCACCACGCTCATCACAGCAAAATGGCCTTTGGCACCCAACAGGAAATTCACTATGGACAGTGTGGGCAGCTTCAGAGCAAAAGGTGGCTCTGTTGGTCATGAGCCAAATTATTTCCACTGCTATCCTCTCTGCCTTTGGATAGACCTACTGTGAATGTCTGTCTAGAAAATTCACTGGGTAAAAAAAAAAAAAAGAGTAATACACAACTGAAAGTTCACTTGCAAAGCCACTGTGAAAGCAAGTTTTTATTTTCTTCATTGAATTCAGCCCTTGCTGTTCTCCACTTGTTGTCTGCAGTGTCTACCATCAAAAGCAATCCCATTGCAACTGGCCAACAGGCTGAGGTTGCTACTGCTACTAAATGCTAGAGAGAGCCTTCAAATCTGCTTGGCTAGTCAAAGCATCTCCATCCTTATTGTGTATTTTACTTTTTACTTCCCCTTTTGCCCAGGTATAAAGTAGCCAAACAGGCATAACTAGGAGCAGAGCTTTGGTATGCAACTCTCGAATTTTTATTCAGTTGCTCTCGTTGGAGCAGTTTTAGAATTAATCTAGTCATCAGGGAGTTATTGGAGGTGCTGGAAGTAACTTCTGATACCATCTTTTAATTTGAGTAGATAAAATCTAAAATCTGATTTCTTTGCTGCTCCATTGTCCTTATATGTTACCTTTCCTGTTGGTTTACACTGTGCACAGCCTAGATGAAGCCAGAACTACTCCCTTATATCAGCAGTCTGTGCAAATGGATATCCTCTCCTTGCCTATGGCCCCTTCCCCCCAGAACTGGTGGAAACGAAAGGATGAGCAATGTAAAAGCTTTGGTGTGACTAAAACTGTGAGATTTAACTGCAGCAGAGAGTCCATGAACACTGCTTGGATGCTAAATTCATAGTTAAAGGGGTGTTGTCTGTTGAGATAACGCCCTTGCTGGGGTGTTGGAGTGGGATGATGATCCAGCAGTGTTCTGTGACACCTTGAGGTCAGCTCAAGGCTCTCCACCACCATTGCTGGAGCAG
Organism: Muscicapa striata striata; assembly: GCA_030060385.1. Taxonomy (NCBI): domain Eukaryota; kingdom Metazoa; phylum Chordata; class Aves; order Passeriformes; family Muscicapidae; genus Muscicapa; species Muscicapa striata. The sequence continues at coordinate 5,170,363 of JAREIS010000002.1, read as the reverse complement.
CACAGACGGCTCAGTGCCATGCCTGGAATTCAAACCCAGCCATCACCAGATTCATGCTCACAGGTGAAAGTCACTAAGTGACCCTTCTGTATTTAAATCAGTTCTTCAACAAAGGCGTTCTCTTGTCATTTAACTTTTCACTGTAGGAATAGCACATTAAAAGGTTTTGCAGTTTTAAAGTGTTGGTGGGTCTCAACCAACTTTGTGGGCCAAAGAAAGCGTGAGAAATATTTTTCACCAGACTATCCTATCAACTGAGCTTTTAAGGCAGAATGATGAAAAGGAAACTATTCTTTTAATAGTGCTTTCTCTCTGGTAAAAGGTCTTGCTAACTTGTTGAAGCAGAGCTTGCAATAACAGATGAAAACTGTCAGAAAAGCTGTGATGTACTTTGGATCTGAGTGAAAATTGTGCCCAAAATCTGAGTCTGCCCAAACACTGAGTTGTATGCCAAAATGCCCCAGGATTCCTTGGATCATCATGCAAGTTCATAAGGGTAAGAGCTTGTTTTGGGGTTGAGTTTATTCTTAGGCATTCCTTTTGTGCAAAGGATTTTTCTTTGGAAGGGCTGGGTCATTTCAGGGTTTATTCTTAGGCATTCCTTTTGTGCAAAGGGTTTTTCTTTGGAAGGGCTGGGTCATTTCATTTCTTATTTATTTGGCCTTTTGTCTTTGCATTTTATCTAACAAAGTTCACTTCAATGATGCAAGATTGATGAGGAAAAACCTCCCAGAGCCGTGTTAAACCTGAAGTCTTCATACCTGAGAGAAGCAGGGCCTGGGATTTTGGGATGATCCAGCAGGATTCCACATTTTTTGAGATCTTGAAAAAGTTTGTTGGGGTTAAACAAAAACAAAGCTTAGGGAAAAAAAGAACAATGGTTATATGCATAGCACAAAAGCCTTGTAGAAAGCCTCTGGATGCCACTGGCATGCCAATTGATTTACCTTTGCAATAAGGACATGATGACTGGGAGGATCACAGAGAGCTGTACAAATTCTATCTGTGCAATGTGTGAGCTCAGCCTGGGAAACAAACCTCATCTGCCAAGTTCTGTAGGGCAATTTCCAGCTTTTCTCCTTGAAGGAGAGGCTCTGCTACCAATGAATAAAGTGGGAATTTTGACACTGATTTCAAAGGAAGCTAAATTGAGCTCCATGGAAAGGGAGCACTAACACGCAATGCTGCTCTACGTTTTTTCTTATTAATGTGACTAATTAAATGTTTGTATTTTTTAAGCACTAACAGTTTTTTTGATGGTCGTTTAGAGACTTTGAGAAAGTCAATAATTTTGATGAAATAGGACTGTAGACTCCAGAACAAAGTCCACATGGAATCCGTGATGTTGCTAGGATACAGCTATTAGTATTTTCAGTGGCTGGGTTATTTTTTGGTGGTTTTTTTTTTTTTTTTTTTTTATAGAGTTGGCCTAACCTCTCTTACAAACAGTAGAAGAACACGTGATGGCCTGATCCCATTTACAAGATGCTCCCTCCGTTTACCTTGATGAAGCCAAACTTGACCCTTTAATTTCAGCCACTTTTATGTGTGAAGAAGGAAGACAAAGAGCAATTTGGACCCAAATCTTGTTTGTTTTTAATGAATGTGCAGGATTTTCTCCCTGTGGGTGTTCATTGCTGAAGTCAGTCTCCCTCTAGTGGTTTATTTCCAGAGGGGGCCTTTGCTTTGCTGGCTTGGACAGGTACCAAACGTGCTGGTGTGATGCAGAAAGTGGAATGACCCCTATGAGCTGAACCATAGAGCAGTGAGCTCGTATAAATATATTACATCCTGTAATTTTTATCTGTTGGAATGTACTTTTTTTTAACAATATCCATAGTAGTGGGGGGTTTCCATCCCAGCCTCAGTCTGCAGTCCAGGCTAACATGGTTTGTGCAATGTGTAGGATGTGACTCTTGCACACTGTTTCTTTCAGCTGTACACTGGGAAGCCTGTAAAAAAAAAAGATCAGTGTTTAAGCTCATGTTCCACATCAAAGCCAGTGCCAGATGTGGTGCCAACTACATTATGACACAGAATAGCATTGAGGATGGTGCTATTTTGGGATCCTCATGTTTGGGGAAGCAATATCTAAGTGAAACACTGCCGATATTTTATTGGAAAATCAGGAAAAGCAAGATGTTTGGAGTTTGTTTCCAATATATAACTTTGGGATCTGTGAAGTTTCTTGCATTTATGCTCCTGACCTCACCTTTGCTGGGGATTTCTTTAGCACCTCAGAGAGCCCCAGTGCTTTCCAAGTGTGGGGAACAGGGAAAGATAAAAAGAGAAGCCCAGTATCCAAAGCTAAGTAAGAAATTCCAGTCTCTTAATACCTGATGCATGGATTGGATGCTGGGTTAAGCCAGTTCAGCTCCCCAAAGATGGCTAGGTAAAGAAATAAAAATCTAATCTAAAGCATGATGAAGTCAATCTATGCCCTTACTTAACTGTAAAAGGTTTTGGATGAGGCTCAGCATTCCTTCTAAAGAGGTGGTAACCAGAGAGAGCTGTGACTCTGGAATGCATCAAGGATTCTGGAAAGACTGATGTCTTTCCAACTTGTACACTAACTTGAGGTAGGTACTGCCTTCTTCATGCTCATATCTGGCAGAATTCCATCCTGTGATTTGCTTTTAATATACCAAAAGAGCTACTGGACCCATTTTTTTCCTTTATTAACTGTGATTAGAAAACCTGGAGAAATCTAGGATCATCTGCCCCAGAAATTAGCAAGCTCCTGTTCCATTTTCACAGGAGGTCATGAGATGCCATCTCCTTCCCATGAAACATTTCACAGAATGTTCAATTATGTAACAACTTAAAGGGAAGATTTAAATTTTGCTTGCCTTTTTGTTAATGCTCAGCTTCTCTGGGGCAATCAGGAATCTTGGTCCCTTGGGAGATGTTAAACCACCTTCCTTTGGATGCTACCTCACAGAGTCTGCACAGTGGTTTCCATGAGAGTGATTTTGGAGCCAATTTTCTATTTCATTTTTGTTTTCACTCTTCAGGATAAAGTTTCTACACAGAGTCCTGGCCAAAGCTGACTTGATTTTAGTTTATAACTTGAGCAATACCTATTCCATTTATTTTTGATTATATTTAAAAAATGCATTTAGTCCTAGGATGTGGACAAAGTTCCTGTACTTTTTAACAGCTTCACAGCTAAAAAAGCAAAGGTACAAATTTAGCATGCACATGTCCTTTCTGAGGTTTTTTCTGCCATCAGTTACCAGGAATAAGTTAATAGGATTCCTCTGTTTAGAAGGACACTTATGAGATGCCCACCACCACATGAACTGGCTTTATTTTTATGTAATTTTATAGGGTTTTTTTTTTTTTTTTTAGATTTTCAAAATGCATCTGTAGGAACTTTTTTAGCAAGGAGGGAGAGGATCTGGTTGAACTGCACTTCTTTTGTGCTAGTAAGTAAATGGTTATGTCAGTTACAGAAACTGAGGAAAGGGTCCTCTGCTTGTTTGACTTGGGCAAGGTTCATATATTTGAAGGAAGACTTCTCTGGGAGCTTGCAGGCACCAGCTGCTTGAGGATCCTCTCCTGTGGAGCAGGTACTGTGTGGAAAACCTTCTGTCCCAGGCAGGACTGGACACAAGCCTGTCAGAAAACCAGGGGCAGTGAGCCAGGTTGTTTTCAAGAAAACAAAGTTATGCAATATAATTTAGTTCTGACATGTTCCCAATATGCAGCAAATGAAGAACTCACTAAATACAGTATATCTCTGGCCATATCATTTGAATAAAACTTGTTTCCATGACAACCTCTGCTTAACAGCTTGGCTGATATGAAATCATTCCTAGATGAGGGAGCTTTTGCCAAAAGCATTGGGATTCAACACTTTAATATTGTGTTTTAGGGTTTAAAAAAACATTTATTTAAGCCTCTGGAAGCAAATATCAACTAAAATCCCTTCATCCTCACCTCTGTTTCAGCTCTCAGTTGATCAGTTTATCTTCCTGGGAACCTCTCAGAAGCAGCTCCTGTGTTACTTAATATGCTTCTGAAGTCCCAGGCAGTGTTTCAAGAGCAAGTGATCGTGACACCAGCATTTGGTAGAGAAATTACATTTCATGGCTGTTGGCTCAGGCTGTGAGGCAGCAGCGGCAGCAGCTGGGCACAGCAGCCGAGGCTTGTGCTCCAGCCATCCCTCAAGTCCAGGAAGGTTTATGTTCCAACCAGCTCTGCCTCAGAGTGAAAAAGAGGATCTCCAGCTGGAGAGAGGTCTAGCTAAGGTTTCACACCATTCATTTTTTGTCAGCAGCACTGAACAAAGCCAGGTGATCTCTTAGATTTTTTTTAAGGTGCGGTACCTGTTGTCTCAGACAGCTGTGGAACATTTCCAGGGTGGAAATGCACTGTGGCTGTTCATATGGTTCTTGTTCCCTTCCTCCCTTCCAGGTGCTACACTACTAGAATATCACTAAAATAAGCCTAATTCTTGCCTGATATTTCTAATGTACGCAGGCATAGCTGTTGCCACAGTGATGGTGCACAACTGTCAGCAGGGGAAAGGAAGGTCCTGATGGTTTTAAGAGGCATTCTGCCCCCTCAAAACACCATTGTATTGTATCAGGGGGATTTCCTGCACCATCTGGGAGCAGGGACTACAGCAAAATCTACTGGAACAGACAATTAATGTTTCAAGCACATGTAATGTGCCCATTGCTGTCAAGATTTTGGGATCAGCAAGGATTATAAGGGTAGGGATTTAAATCTCAAATAAAACCATGGAAAGAGGTATGAAGTATTTATTGTTTCTTCTGGCTATAATGTGCCTTCTTCAGCTCTAATTCGTGCCAGCATGGCCTCTGTGTAGCAAAAAGGTTCAGGTGCCTGAAACTGGGTGCAGACAAGCAGTGCTAGGAGCACATAATATGGGGTAGAGCAGTATTCCCCACTCCAGTTTCTTGGGGTTTTTTTCTTCCCAGTTGTTACCTGGGAAAATTTCAGCTGTTAACCATTGGAAATGAGCTGAGCTAATCTACCAGCTGACTCCTGCTCTCCACACCACAGTCCTGCTTTGTAAGGCCTTAGCAGAAAATTAGCAGCTTACCTGGAGAGCCCTGCAAGGGAAAGGAAGATGTGGCTGGGAGAGGTGTGAGGAATGGAGCCACAAGCCCCTTCTGTGGTGGTGAGCTTTAAGCAACTCATCTCTGCACCATCTTGTAGCACAGGGCTGCACCATAACACAGTTTGCTTCTGGTAAAGCTGCTGGAGAAGGTACAAGAGCACAGGAGGCATCACCAGGGTTTCCTTAAAAAGAAACCTTCCAAATATGTAGCAAACACCAATAAAATCCATTTTTAATTCAAGTCCTATAAATACCTCTCTGAAAGCAGTAATAACTTCCTGGGATTTTTAATCTCCGAAATGATTTCACTCAAGGTGTGCTGGCAGCATGAGGTAGCTGAGCAGAATGAGGATGCTGTGCTCGTGATCATTTTTCCTTGAGAAATTCATCTCAGGAGACTCTTTCTCTGTGTCACGACTTCTTAGAAGTCTCTGTAGGCAAAGGATGCATTAATTTGATGCATCCTGTGATTGCCCTTCCTCCACAACCAAATTAATTTACTGTTAGTTGAGATTCCCACAACGTTCCTTGTGCCACTGTGAAGCCTGGTATTTACCAATGTAAATAAGGAACAAACTGAAGTTTTACATCTCTCATTTGGAATAATGATACAGGCTGTGCCTCCTGGCTCTCACTCCATGTCTCAGAGGTGTGGGGGTTTTATTTCTATAGCGTTCCTTGCAGCCCAGGTTGTTTATAACAGAATGATTTGTTTTCAGCACGAGCTGTAATGTTTTAACTGATGAGCAGCTCCCTCTTAATGGAATCTGGAGGTTTTCACTGAAGCGTGTGGTTCCATCAGAGGCAGGTGCTGGATTCAAAGTTAGTTTTTGTAATACAGTCTGGTGGGGTTGGCCTTATTTCCAGAGTGATGATGCTGCATATCCAAAATTTAATGCTGTGTTGGCAACCTCAGCAGAGGACACCAAAAATATGTTAGGCGTGAAGAGTGTCATTGGCAGTCACAGAGGCAAGATGTGGCCCATTTGGGTAGTAAGAAATTAGCACTCTCCTCCTCTCCTCTCATCTTCTCCAGCTCTTCTGAGAAAATCTGTGCTTAGATACAGCCATTTATTGTAGGGTTTTTTCCAGGATTACATTTTTGGTGGGCTCATCATTAAAATAGAGAGAAAACTCTCTGAGTGGGCATACCAATGAAATTTTAGATTCCAAGCTCTTCCAAATGGTCATTGTCTTGCCTCCTATTTAAAGAGGAATAAATAAAATTGCAAGAGATGGTGCGACTTGTTTTGCAGATCTTATTTAATTTGGACTAGCAGTTTGCATTTTCCATCTGTACAACATAATCATTAACTTTTTGTGTTTCTTCATTGTCGCTGTGCAGACTGCCTTTTATGGGTGAACTCTGCCCTTTCTTACTGTTAGATTTTTATTTCTTTAGAGGAGTGTGTCTATTGATTTTTCTTTTAGGATGAAGTATATATAAAATTATTCATCCTAGTAAACGTGCTTGCAAAGAAATCTATGTGATTCATGGTCTTGGATCCTGTTATCACTTATGTGGGTATTTAACTTTACTACTGTGCACAGTCCTAATGGGGCAACCTTAATTTAAAAAGTACTGTTCTAAAAATAATGTGAGGGGTTTTGCACATGTCCATGTTCGATTGTGAGGAACATCTCCCTGGAAAACCAGACATGTAAATTAAATGGGCTGTAGAGAAGATGGGAAAACAGAGAAATTATTATCCCCTAAGCCTGGAAAAATTTGATGTTGCACTGTCTCCATCCATGGTCAGTCTGCACAGTAGCCATCCCTTCATTGTGCGAATGTAGAAAATGTTTTGTACTAAAACTTGAGGTTTTGGAAAGATTTAGTGTTTTGGTCAGCATTGCCAAGCCAAACTGAGCACGAAGATTCTTTTGCTGAGATTTGTCAGGTCTGCGGTGTGAACTGTGTACGTGCAGAGAAGGGGCTGGCACTGGGGACCCCCTGTGCCCCAACGCCTCGTGGCCGTGGTTGTAGTTAAGGTCTCGGGAAGAGGATCAGCGATTCCCTTCAGCTGTGCCCTGCAGGAGAGGCAGCAACGGGACGGAGCGAGCGCCTGTGCCCCTTTGAGGAGCCACCCTCACTCCCCAAAGGTCCCTTGGCCGTGCCCATCTCTTGTCACCACCCTGCCCCCTTCCCGTCTGTCTGTCCTTCCCGTCTCACCTCGTCTCTCCGTCTCTCATCCAAGCTCGAGTCCCGCTCCCCCCCTCCTGGCAGTGTCCCTTGTCCCCTCCCCTCCCCGCCCGCCCGGGGAGATGGCGCTGAGCCCCCCCGAGCGGGGCGCGCCCGCGCTGCCGCTGCACTCGCCATGGACCTTCTGGCTGGACAAGTGAGTGGGGCTGGGGGCTCCGGGACCTGCGGAAACCCCCACATCCCTCTAGGAAGGGATGCGCGTCTCTGGGATTGTCGGTTCGCTCCTGCAAAGATTGGTGCCGGGAAGTTAATGCCAGGCTGCGTATGGGAAATGTGCTGTGAGAGGGATCGTCCCGGTGCCGGTCCCCATCGCGGGGGTCGGGAGCGGTTCTGCGTAGTGAAACTGGTTTGGAAATGCTTTGGGTTCCGTACTTCAGCGGACATACATCGGTCCAGGCACCTTCGGTGCAGGTTTGAGCTCTAAATTTAGAGATGACGCTTGCCAGCCCCGGCGATAGAAGGGTAAAGGTTGTGCTTTGCTGCTGTGGTTTGTGTATCCCTGCTGCCCCAGATGGACCCGGTCCCACCGACCGTGACCTGCCGAATCCTGCAACCTTTTAATATCAGGTTTGGCTCCCGCAGGCGATCAGTTCTTAAAATCCGAAGTGATATGTTTTGAAGGATTAGCTAAAATTTATTAATTACCTGCAGGTTCTTATTACATATCGTTTACTTGAAGTCTGAGCCTCTAATGCCGTGGAAAGAGGCTGCCAAGGGAGCTCACCCCTGCGGTGCACACAGCGAGGCATAGGGAAGAAGTGCCAAAGTCAAAACGGAAAGTTTCTTACCAGCATTTGATGTTGTTTTCTTAGCATGTATTTTCTAGCATCTTGTTATTTAATCGACAGCTTCCCTTTCTCAATTTTTTGGTGTATTTCTCCTCTCTCCCTACTCCAGAAGGCAAGTTTATCAGCTTTTCTGCCACTGAACATACTGCCCCAGGCTATTAGCAAAATTCTCCTCTTTAGTTATTTATCTGGTAACTTTTGAACTCATGACGGAGAAATAACAAGGAACTGTTGAAAACTCAGGTCTAGAAAATCAAATCTAATAAATAAACTTATCAATTATTTCTGATTACTCCTTTTGCAGTTGTGACGCAGTTATGGTCAGGTTTGGGATCCAAGATATATTAAACTTCTTTGTTTTTAGAAAGCATCATTTGAACTGGTGTTTAATCAAGTCACAACCAGGTCTGTTTGTTTACATAAGCCGTGTGGAGATAAGCATGTCTATTTTTTATAATCAATGTCAGCAGTTAAAATCCATTTTGAGTTCCTGAGTCCTTCAATTTTTTTTTTTTTCTTAAGTCTTACTTCCACAATGCTCTTAAAATTCAGTTATTCTATAGATTTTTTAAAAAAGCACACAAGACACAAACCATGGTCTTACTTTACTGCTGTGTGTGGAAGTTCACATCTCTCCACAGAGCCCCACAGAAGTGGCTGGGACATTTACTGGTGTAGCCACAGAGATTTGATGGAGGCTTAGGCTTGTATCAGTTGGACTTTCTGTAGAAGATAATTGTGAGCACTTTCTTAACCTACTTCAGTAGAACCTAGTGTGGAGCAGTGCTGTTTCCTCAGGAGATGGTATTGATTTTTGACCGCTGCTACATTTTACCACGTAGTTGCACAGAAAAGCAGGAAGAAGTGATGCTTAAGGATAAATAAATGTTGAGATGGATACATAGTTATCTCTTTCTATTAAATTACTGTGAGAGAGATCTATGACATACAATTTTAAGATCTCTAAAACATATCTTTTCATTAAGTCACGCTGTTAAAATAAATACCAATCAGCTAAGTGGTACTTTCTGTAGCAACTAGTGATGTGCTACCCTTGGGGTTCACGGCCTTGCTTTTATCATAGCAGCACTGGATCCATCTCCTGCTTTAGAAGTAAATGCCCTTATTTTACCTACATCAGCACTTGTTTCTGTGAATGCCTTGGCACAGGCTGAACATCTGGAGGCTGACATCCTGTGGCCAGGTCCTCGTTCATTGCCATCATCCACACGTGTCACAGGGCATCTGCATTTCCCGTTAGTGCTAAGCCTTTCTTGGTATCCATGGCTGAAACAGCAACCATGTGATAGTGCTCTCTGCTATCTTACCCCGTAAACGCCTTAGGAAAACAAGCATGATGAAAGCTTTGGGGGAATATTATTCACCAGTTTGACAAGAGATCCTATCCGTGATCTTGAAATGCGCTTGCAGATCAGCAGTTCCAAAGAAGGTGAAGAGAAGCTGGCAGGTGTTTTCCTCTTAAGACAAATGACATTTCCTTTTTAACTGTTAAAACGTTCCAAGGTCAAGTGCTAGAAGTCTGGGAAACAGTTTAGATCGGCTGTTTATTTAGTCCATTCTACAGATTTCCAAGATCATACCCACATGTCTCATTGGTAGGATTTTTTTCCTGCAGTGATGTTAGGGAGCAGGGGGAATTTCAGCAAGGCTTGCAGGGGCTTTTGATGCTACCTTGGGAAGCTCATCATGCTGATGGCCCTTTACACTTGTGCTTTTCTAAGGAAGACTCTGGTTCTGCTTGTAGTGGCTTCTGGCTCTGAAAGCGAAGGTTGCCTTCTTAGGCTTTGCTACATTGTGTAGTATTTCAGTTATTTTTTACAATGAAGTATCAATATGCATCATTTTGTTTAACAAACAAAATATGAGCATTACCAATCTGGTCGCTATATTGTGTACCACATTCAACACCAGAATTGCCCAAAAGGAAAAGCCAAGTGAGATGACCATCAAAGACTGGGCTGTCCTGGATAACAAGCCACGTTATGCACTTGAAACCATCCCTTAATGGGATTTGGGGCTGTGGATCTGGGTGTGATATTTGTGTAAATACAGAGCTGTGACGATGGTTTTACTTTTTGATGTATGTGTGGACATGATGCAAATATCCTACTTAAGAAACTTTGCAAATCTCAACTGTCACTTAGCCCGGGTATCACACAGTGTGGTTTAACCCCAAACAAAACCCAAGTACCACACAGACACTCGCTCACTCCCCCACCAGCAGGATCGGGGAAAGAATTGGAAGGGTAAAAGCTGGAGAAGTCGTGGGCTGATATAATGACAGTTTAATAAGGAAAGCAAAAGCTGCACATGCAGGCAAAGCAAAACAAGGAATTAATTCACTGCTTCCCATGGGCAGGCAGGTGTTCAGCCACCTCCAGGAGAGCAGGGCTCCATCCCATGCGACTTGAGAAGACAAACATCATCATTCCAAACATCTTTCCTCCTTCCCCCCCTTTATATACTGAGCACAATGTCAGATGGTCTGGAATATCCCTTGGGTCATCTGGGGTCAGCTGTCCTGGCTGTATCTCCTCCCAGTTTCCCATCACTTTGCAGGATCATTGCCTGCTTGTCCTGTTTTCTCGCCTGACTTTGAACAATGCCCTTTAGATGATCTGAATTCTCTTGCAAGAATAGTTTAACTCTTCAGTATCTTTGTGAGGGGAATTATGTGTATATAAACAGTCAAGCAAGCAGTGTTATTTGTCCAGGAAAGACAAAATATTCTTACATGAGGTACTATCCTTATGCGCAGATTTTTCTCTCTGTATGTTATAGATGAGTTCTATATAAAACTGAGTAGATACATTCTGATAACTGAACCATTTTAATAATGTGTTAATCTTCCTAACTGAACACATTAGACATTTGAAACTAAACTTAATAATTTCCCTTCCTCCCTATAGCAAAATTTATTTATCTAGGATCATCTATTTCATCTATTACAGCTTATGAGTAGGTGGCTTACAATGAAAAATGATGGTTAATATCATAAGAATGTTCAATCCCGTAAGTGCATTTTGACAGGCTTTGATGGCTTGAAATCAGTCTTTTTATTCAAAATGGATTACCAGATTTATTTAGTTGCCACAGCATGTTTTTGACTTTATGCTTTGTAAGTAAATATTTTGCTTATTTATACCAAAAGCAGTTGTGGCTAAGCACTTCTAGGGGTATTTTCAAAACTGCTTGGCAGCTTTTAAATCTTCCACTAAAGCTGTGATGAGATTCCCACTGGGAAACAAAGGCCAGTGTGAGCACATATGAAACAACTTCTATACTTAATTCTTTGCAGAAAAACAGAAAAGCTACAGTTCAGCATCAGAAATTAACATAAGTGCAACCACCTGGAGGTCTATTCATGGATAAAACAATGGAATTTATCTTTGTATCCTTTGTTCTGTATTCATGCTGGAATAATGAAGGAGTAGCAAAGAAAGCTGGCATTAGAATTCATTTTGTGGAGATTATTCCTGTTTTCACATTCCCATGTGATTCACCACGAGATGCTGTACAGTGGGTCTGGCCTGCTTAGGCAATTCAATTAGTCCTGATACTGCACTAAATTTTCTCCTGTAAAGGTCCTGAAGATGCAGTGACATCACAGGGCATGAAACAGGCAGACCAGGAGAACCCTTGAAATATTTTATGTGCAGACTCTCCATGGAAAACCCAGATGCACAACTGTAGATGAAGTGGTAACAGAACAACTATTTCCACCCCCAGAGGATCTGTCAGTGCCAGGCTGGTGCCATGATCCAGCTCCTTCCTGTTCCTGTGCTCATGGGGATTGGCAGGGCCTGCTGAGTTCTTGGAAATAAATTGTTCACCATGGCAATAACTGACAGGTCAGCAGGGCATATTGGATTAATTGTATTATAGATGGCAGTAAAATTATCAGAATGGGAAGAATCGTGGCTTCATTTCAAGAGTCAAATATTTGCAGGGTCTTGTTTTATAGTACCACATGTACTGAGGTTTTTGGTAAAGCACACAACAGTCTCACTACTCCTACCTTGTAGTGCAAGTTTTTGCTGGAGAGTTACAGAAAGAGGAATTTCTACAGATTCTTTCACTTGAAAATCATCTGTCATTTCTGCTAACTTAATTTAAACTTAACTTAAAATGTGTACTCAACTAAAAAGAAAATAAATACCAATTTCATGGGTTTCAAGGCACAAAACTCCCAGGCGGTCATCTGCATGGATCTGCTGAGAAGCACTATGGTTCAGATTTGTCAGTAGTCTGGAATTTTGCAGGAAATTCAAGGCTTTTTTTTCTTCTGTCTGTCTGATTAAAATACTGTCTCTGCCTTATAGTCATGCATTAAACCAAATTTGTGCAAATGATCCTGAACTTTTAAATTGATACATCATAATTTTCTCAATTATGGTTTTTTAGTAGGACTTTGGTTTCATTTGATTGTTTGTTTTTCAGATAAAAACATATGGGTGTTCATGCTGATATCCATAAATGACTGACACTTTCCAGATCTGAATGGAAGGCTGAAATAACACTGTAATCTTGTGGGCCTGGAGCACTTACCAGGCAGGTTACTGGGAATAAATGGTCACTTTCCATAACTTTTAAAATAGGTAATTTGCTGGTTGGTTGGTGCTTTTGGCCAGCTGATCATAGTTTCTCTGGAAAATGTTATTTCCAACTATCAAAATGAATGATTTTATAACCTTGGAGTGGTATATTCTGTCTACCTATCTTTGCTGCTCTTTTAAATGGCATTAAATTTGCTACATGGATACCATGGTGATCTAGGTAACCTTTGAAGGCTATGGCTAGAGAATACATTTTAATATTTTATTTGGGTAGACCTTACTATTGAAGCAACTCAGTGGCAGTATCAGCACAAGGATATCAAGTGATGATAGTGTCTGTTGTACAACATATGTAATGCCAGAAGCCTTGGTGACTGCTAAGCCACCAGTGGCAGAAATAGTCCAAAAGAGAAGTAATTTCTTGGGCAGTGGGGTGAGATAAAAAAGGTAAAATTTGTCTCAGGTTTTGCCTCTTTGTGTTCCATTCTACATGGAACAAGGTGTTAGAGAGGTGCTAGTATGGTTAGCAAGAAAAGAACAAGGGGTAGTTGGTTGTGAATCCTCTACTTACTACTGACAAATAGTTAAATCACTTGGTAAGTTTTAAAGTCTGTTTGAACGTATTACCTTTTTTTTTGCTTTCAAAAGCAATCTGACTGGCTCTGTTGCTGTAAAATACTGTGAATTTCTCTTTTTGCTCTTTAATGCTGAGTGGAAAGTGTACATAAAAAAATGCCAAAACACACACACGGAAAAACCCCAGACCTCCAAACTTTACTATGGTAATTCCTTTTATCATGTTGATGACATATTTTTTTGTTGCTGGTTTTAAGTTATCAGTTTTTTCATAAGAGTTCTCATAGTTCATGAGCCACTGGGCTACAAGCTGTGCCATGGTGATTTCTTGTTGATTTTTTTGTTTGTTTCCTGCCACTTCCACCGTTGTAATGTGCTCTTAGTTCTGGTAATTAACAGGCAAATAGTAAAGCAGATGTTAGTTTGCCTGTTTTATCCTGAAAAAGTTGGGTGGTATTTTTCTGCTGGTTTTGTATGTATTTTTAAAGGAGCTTATTTTAATAGGAGCCTTGAAAAAACCTTAGAGCTATTATTAGACTTTTGAAGATATGATGCTGTTTCAGTAGTTTTGCATATTAAATTTCTTCCTTTACATGAATATCTAGGGTTTGCCCAGAGCTTCAATTATATCTGTAACAACTGAGAGTAACTTCAGAGTTTCCCTGGATATATTTCATGCTGATCAGATGTATCAGGGAGGGATGCTGAGATCTGGTTTGCTTTTATCCTTTCTTCATCTGGTACCCGAGCAACAGCTGCGTTTTCTTCTGTTTCCTTAAACCTGCTCTCTTGCTTCTGTTTCCAGATTTAGTAATTTTACACATTTTTGTTTCCTCTTCTGAGACACAATGGGAGGTTGCTTTTGTCTTTGATCTTCGTTTTCCTTTAGAAATCCTACTTCAGATTCTGAAGGGAAAGAAAAATGTTTCTAGTTCTAAGAAATTGAATGTGCCTTAGCAATTTTGACCTCATTCCCCCAAAATTGTGCCTGTGGGATTGTGTGCTGGGAATTGTAAGGTGGGTGTTACGATGCACTGTTAGTGCAGTGACAGGAACACAGGGATGTCTGGGGGTGTGGATGCACCATCCCATGTCTCATGCACTGAAGAGTAATGAAGATTATAAATAGAACCATTTAGGTTGGGAAAGACCTTTCAGATGATGGGATGCAGCTGGTGCTGTGTGTACCTAAAAAAATCACAGAATATGCTGAGCTGGAAGGGACCCATAAGGATCAAGTTGAACTCCTGGCCCTGCATAGGACCATGCCCAAGGGTCACACCCTGTGCTTGAGGACATTGTCCAAGCGCTCCTGGAGCTCTGGCAGCCTTGTGACTGTGACCATTCCCTGGGGAGCCTGTTCCGTGCCCCACCACCCTCTGGGGGAAGGACCTTTTCCTGATATCCACCCATTCCCTTGGCTCACCAGAGATCAGTGCCTGCCCCTCATGAGGCACTTGTAGACTGCAACGAGGTCTCCTCCACGCTGAACACACCAAGTGACCACAACCACTCTTCTTATGGCATTCCTGAAGGCCCTTGAGGGAGAGAAGCGGTTCTGGGTGAAGCTGGTGATGGTCGGTGTGAGGGTGAGCAACAGAAGCTGAACTACGCCTGGTGCACCAGGGTGTCTGGCAGTGAGACCAGCCCAAGGATCTCGCCTTTACCGGGCGTGCTGCTGAAGGCATCATTGGAGAACTGCCTGCAGCCATGGAGGTTCCCCGGGTTCACTGGGCGACCTGTGGGACTTGCGCTTCTCCTCAGGCCGTGTGCGTCCCACCCTTCAGGGGCGCGTGTGGCCAGCCTGACGAGGACGTCGCGGCGCTGAGGGGAGGTGCGGCCGTGCCCGCTGCTCCGCCATGCCCCGTGCCCCTGGTCCCGCCGTGCCCGCCCCCGCCCGCGCCCCGTGCCCCGCCGTGCCCGCCTCCCGCCCCCGCGCCCCCGTGCCCCGTGCCCGCTGCTCCGCCGTGCCCCGCCCCGTGCCCGCCGTGCCCCCGCCCCGCCGTGCCCGCCGCCCCGCCGTGCCCGCCGCCCCGCCGTGCCCGCCGCCCCGCCGTGCCCGCCGCCCCGCCGTGCCCGCCGGCTGTGCGCCTGCGCCACCTAGCGGCCCGCGCTGAGGGCCTGGCGAGCGCCGCCCGCACAAGGTGTGCGGATGAGTTTCCTTTTCAAACTGTGAAGCACCGGGAGCGCCTTAAAACTCTAAAAACGGGGGCTGGGGGGTATGAAATGCGATTGGAAATAATTCCGGGGTAAGATCCTGCGGTCCCCTTCTGGTCGCCCATCACCTGTGAACAGCAGAGCTTTGATGGTGTGTGGTAGCTCTGAGAGCAGCAGTGCGTTGCTTGGCTAAAACTCCTGATACTTCTGTTTAGTTTTATGAATTACCTGGCAAATATTAATTTATTCGCAAGTATAAAAGAATTTTTAACTCCTATCTTTAAATGATTCGTGATAATTTGGAGCTGGACTTCCCCTTTTGACATGTGAACATTTCAACTTCACGCTCATCTGATTCACGTTTCCTCTCCATCTCCCTTCTCTCCCTCCTTGATAAAATAAATATTTTAATTAATCAGTGCTTTGTCTTCAAGGTCACTTCCTGGTACCACAGCGGCTGAATGTGCATTAAATTTGAAGAAGATTTATACAGTACAAACAGTGCAGGTAAGGCATCTGGCTCTGCTACAGGAGCTGCCACATGTTATTAATGTAACTTCACACCTCAAGTTTTGTTTTTCCTCAAGGATGAGTCACACCTGTGGCTTTGCTTACCTGAGGTGTGAAACGTGAGTGTTACTGGTGCTGTGTGTTTGTGTTACTGAGTCAGTGTTTGAATTCCATTTGTCTTTCCGGATGGGGAAAGGAGGAGGTGTATTGGATTGGGCATGCTGGATTCTCAAACCCTCCTGAGTTTCTACTAGTACATAGAATTATTTTATTTAATGTATTTCACATATATTTCCAGCCTTTTCTCATTTTTCTAATACAGAAATTAATTGCGCAAAGACTAAACATTGCAGCATGTGGCTTTTTATTTTTTTGTGGGGTTTCTTACCTTGAGGATGTATCTAAAAAAAAATTCTAGCAAACCGAACTGAAAGATTTTTAAACCATGTAATACTTGCAACAGTGAGAAATTCTGCATGTCTGTGTCATCTGCCATTGCCTAGTAATGAGTATCTTCCAAGTAAAATTGTATTTCTGTTTTAATACCACAGCATGAAGTGTGTAGCAAATTGGTATTTGTCTCACCTTAGTGCTAAGCTGACAAGTTCACTAAATCTCTGAAATTTTAGGGTAATACCAGACACTTCTCTTTGAGAAGCACACTTGTAGCAATCTCCTGAAGTTTCAAATAAGGCTTTCTCATGAAGGTCTGCACAACTTCGTACATTGCATGACGTTTTCAAACAGAAAACCTTCCAAACTATGTCCCTAGTTCAGGACAAAAAGAGCTCTCAAATGTTTCTACAGCCATCTACCCAGTGTAGCTCTGCTCCTTCTTCTGCAAGTGCTTTCAGGGTTTGGGCACACAACTATTTAAGGGTAAGATCATAGTTGTAATGGGTGTTTCATACCAAGATTTTCTATTTTTAGTAGTCTTTGATTTCTTCTTGTGGCTGGGTAAAGGTAATGGCTGTTAGGCAGAGTTGCCAAGGGCCACAAAATTTTATCATATAATGTTGCAATCCTTGTTTCTAAAGTTGTGCTAGTGATTAAGTATTAGATATTACCTAATGTATTAGATAATATTTAAATATTATGTCTAGATAATACTTAATGAGTTGCGCTAATGATTAATATTGCATCACCACATATTGATGCAACTTAAGTCTTTAAAAATCCTTTCTAATCCCAACTGTTGGATAAAGAGAGAAGAGATTGGCATTTCTTCAATCATCCCTTCCTGTTGCTCACTACTGCTTTTGGGTGCTTTTTTATCCACCCCAAATTTGCCTGACAGCTTCTGCTTTTACCAGCAGAAATACTGGGAAGTAATCCAATGGTTTCTGGTAATTTGAATCTTTGAATTTCTCTCCCACTCCTGTATTAACACGTGCATCTCAGGTTCTTTGCATCTGGTTGAAACTCAGACAAACTAGTTGGGTTGTTGGTTAGACATTTAGTTCACCAGAATTATTGTTTGTGGTGTTTTTGTAACTCAGGATAATCATAATGATGCAAGGTAGATATTTGATAGAAATATATCTTTTTAATATGCTAAGGAAGTTTTATGTAGTGGTTTGTTCTGACATTCTCAGTGTAACTCTGGTTTTGATTATTTTTTCCCTCTGTATTCAAAAGGATAATCCACACGTGGACTGCTTCTCTTTTTTCCACCTTCATGCATGCAGGATTGGCATCTAAAAAAAATAAAAGTAGAAATTATTCTGTAAGATGTTCTTTTCAGAGCATTTTATTATGACATAGAAAGTGCCCGTTCTCCAGGAGAAGGATGTGTAATTGGTTCAGAGAAAATTAGCAAGGAAATAAATCTGCACGAAACACTCTCTTGTGTTAATGCAAGTAATATTTTTCCTTTTCAAGGATTTCTGGAGTGTCTACAACAACATTCCTCCCGTGACAAACTTGCCTCTGAGGTGCAGCTACCATTTAATGCGGGGAGAAAGGCGCCCGCTTTGGTACGTGTGCTGTCATCAGACATTTCTGGGAATGGGCAGTGGAACAACTTGCAGGAGTGAAAGGTGTGGGACAGGAGGGTCTTGTTTCTGTTGGCTGCAAACACCTGAACTCAAGAGACCAATGAAAGAAATACCCTGAGGTTCTTGTTCAGTTTAAAAGTGGCTTGTACCAAAAAGTCTTTATTAAAAACACAGACTGTAATTTCATTGTCCACCTCTGGATGTAAATGTACAAAAATAGATTATGAAATAGAAGCTAAGAATTTGGAATATGACTCTGAATCTCAATTCAGGAATAAGTTACTTCTATTTACATTTTTTTAGCTTGCGCATTATTTTCATTTCACTGAAGCTGGTGAAATAATGATGCAAACAACTGATGGTCCTTCATTCCTTTTCACCTGTGCAAAAGGACAGGTGAAGTATATGCTTCATATATGCCTATATGTGCCAATGCAATGCAACCTTGGGTTAAAAGTAATTTAAGACATTAGGAGGTGATTCATTGCAGCAAATACATGCTTGGTTGTAGGATAGTAATGGAATAAAGTATAAATAATTGATGTTTTCCTTTCAGAAATCAAACTCTGCATCCCTTCTTCCTGTTGTAGTCCTGTTGCATCTCAGAGAACATCAGCACTTTCTGAAGAGTTTTGAAATTTTGGGCATAATTTCTGTAGATTGCAATTGCATTAGGGTTCTCTAATTTGATTGTAGATGTCTAATTGACTACAGGAGATTTCTGTCCTAATCTACAGGAAATGTAAATTTGTTGAAGTGAAGTGCATCTGAAGGTCTCTGTTACTTTTTGTGAAAATACTGTGACTGGTCAGGATGTGGGCATGAAAAAACATTGGTGTCTGTATAAATCAACTGAACCATTGTGTGCAGGTCTTCATATCTTTGTAAGGATGAATGAGAGAATTTAGGGGTTTGATTTTTTGGGTTTGTTTTTCCTAATTTTAGTTTTCATTTGTTAAGTGACTACTAGAGGTGTAAAGTGCAAAGATCATTTCTGAAAATTAAACACTTAGCCTATCAAAGTAGTTTTGCATTTTAGGAAAGGGATTGCAAGAGGTTGATCTCATCATCAGTAATTTGCTAGCTTTTCAATAATTACTGCCAAGAAGCTTTTCTCAGATTACCATTACAGTATACTGGCCAATTTCAGCATTTTTCTTTTTTTTTTTTTTTTTTTTTTTCTTTTAGAAAGAAAGAGAAATCCTTAAGTAAGAATTGAGGATGCAGATTTTTGAAGATGTCCTCCCACTGTTCCCCCCTCTTTTCCCCAGCACCTGTCAGGATTGGTGGGAGACCATTGATCCTGAGGAATCTCTATAGGTGTCACACAGTTTAGATATTCCAAAGATGAATTTTTAGGTTGTTCCTTTAATTTGGTCTTTACAGAGTTTTAACAGGAAACTAGAAGCCCTAATTTAAAGTCTTAGAAAAAGAATTGTGACAGAATAAACTTGAGAAGCTCACAGGTTAGTGCATTGTGCCTTTGTCATTTCAAGGCAGTTTAATGGTTATGTCTGCCCTGACCTCAGGCAGCTCCAGTCTTTTTTTAATAAGGGCAATTAATTTCTAGCTGTCACAAAACTGAAATGAAGTGTGCTCGTGTTCTTTTATTAAATTGAGTAAACGGAAGAGTAAAATCTGCTTCTGTGAAAATATGCCAGAGGTTTTCCAAAATTAAAGGTTACCATAGTAAAATGTAAAATTGTTTTGTGGCTTGTTCCCATAGAGTGTGCAGCCACTTCAAAGATGGTCTGTAGTCAGGGAAAATACAAGTGTTTTCCAATACACAAAACTTAGGAAAAGGATTAGGTGTTGAGAGATACACTTCATATGAACAATGAAAGAATTATCTCTGATGTCAGAAGTCAGAGTCATGCTCCCTGGAGTTAGTAATTGCATTTCAGATGGGATTTTTCTGGGAAAATTCAACCACAAACATAGGGTTATCTAGATGTGGATTTGAATATTTATTTTCACTGATGTATTTCCCATAACAGGGAAGAAGAAAGCAATGCCAAAGGAGGTATATGGAAAATGAAGGTCCCTAAAGAAAGTACGGTATGTTACATAGATTCTGTACTCAGACCTTGTTTAGTAAGGGAGTTTCTTTAAACTCTGTTTGATAAAGCTGTTGTAAAGGTTTTTACTTCTTACATCACCCAACACAACAATCAAACACTACTTTGACTTCTATAACCTTTTAAAGGCAATGAGCAGAAGTTTCTTTTCCAATAATTCCATATGTCTTCCTTTAGATAATATTTGACAATGTATTATAAAACAAATGAAAGCTACAGTGTTTCAATTTGGAAACATGGCAATTTATAACCATCATTGTTCTGGAGTCTGTTTCCTTATAGGCATACAAAGAAAAATAGAAATACTTCTCCTGATAATCTATGCTAGATTATATATATATATATTTTTTTTTTTTTAATTTATTTAAAAGTGTGGAAGATGAAGTCTATTCAGGCATATCCTTGAGCTGTAATGAAATAATTGTGTGTCTCTTTACCTCTCTAATCAAATGCATGTGAGCAACTTCTGTGAACTGCCACAGAAAGGAGATTTGACCTCTTTACACATGGTGTTTATGTGTATAAGTGTGCTCTGGATCAGGCCTTTAAACAGAAAAAGTGAAGTGTCAGAAAAATGTGACAGCCTCACAGAAGGCATTAAATGCTGAAAGATGGTACTCAAAATTTCAGCTGAAAGTTAATTGATTTTTGCCTGTGGGCTTTTTTCTTGTGAGTTGCAGCTTTCCTCCCCCACAGTCCCAAGTGGTCACAAAAGACTGAAATTGAAATTGTCTTTTTCCTCCTATAATCCAAGGTGTGAAGATTGTCAGAAGTGACAAGTGGTTTGGAGAGCCTGAATTACTGGGCAGTGAATTTAGAGACCCCAGAGGCCTTGTTTTTCAGAGGCTGAATGACAGCCCCTTTTTGACATGAAGGTACTTTTGATCTCTCAAACTATGCAGCACATGGCCTCAGTCACTTCTGAAAGGTTTGCTTGAAGGTGAACTTCAGTCAGCTTTCAGTGCCTTGTAAATAGCATAAATAACACCTTTATGCTTATTTCTCTTTTTTTTTTTTGCTTCATTCTTCATCACACATGGGCACAGTATCTCCTTGGCTGAGATGAACTATCTTGTACAGACCAAACAATTAATTATATAACACAGCATGCACTTTTTGTCTAGGCAACCCCAGAAAGAGAAGACACTCAAAACTGAGCTAGCAAACCTAACTTTTAAGTTAAGAAATAATAATGTCAGTGTAACATTTTTCTGCCTCCTTAGGCTGCAGTTTGGAAAGAGCTACTGCTAGCAACTATTGGAGAGCAGTTTACAGATTGTTGTGCAGCAGGTAATGACTGAGACATTTCTCCATCATTTCTTTTCACCATATTTGTTTCTCTTCTAAGCATGAATATCTGATAAAGATGGTTGTTACAGTGACAGGGAATATCCTGTTAGGAATTGTCTATCACTGGCTATCAGTTAATGAAAAAGAATGGCATTTCTCAGGTTTACAGAGCAGTTCAGAAATAACCTTTCAAATGGTTTCTCACACCCTTTATACACTGATAGGGTTGTCTTGGGGTCACTTTAAGCAAATACATGAATTCTCTCCCCACAGAGGTGGTTCTTGCCCTTGGCCATGTGCTTCTTACACCACCTTTGTGTATTGTTAGTGACCCTTTCCTTGGGATTCAAAGAGCAGCTAAGCCATGGAGTTCCCATGGATTCGCCACTGCTCCCAGCTGGGGCATGGCCTTTGAGCTGCATCCTGAGAACTTCACACCAAAAAGGCTTCTTCAATGTAGCACTGAGTTACCAGCACTGGCACCAGCCTGACTGGGGCTTTATTAATTTCATTAATTTTATTTTCTTTTTTTTTTCTGTTGCTGCCTTGACAAAATGTAAAGGGAAAAGAGAGCTAAGTCTGGAAAAGCTGGTGTTTGATCTCCACCAGGTACTGTTCCTGGGGTTTTAGTTGTTTCACCCTCATCCTCCCATTTCAGCTTGTAGACATCACTTTAGATAAATTGTCTTTAGTAGTTCATATTGCTGACCTTACTGGAGGGTGTCTTGTGATTCTCTTCTAATCAAGTCTGAGAGTGTTAATAGCAAAGATGAATAATCCTATGGCACTTCATAAAAACACCATGAGGTAATATTTCCAATAACTTCTAAAACCAGAGTTTCTTACTGGTAAACTACTTTGTCTGGTTTGAACATTGGTATTTTCCTCACTGGAGATTGCTCTTTTTCTCACATCTTTATTTTTTTTTCCAGCTTTTGGGCACTGTTTCATAATACACAAGTAGCAAATTAGATGTGTCTCACTTTTAAACTATTCCTTAATGGTTCTTCCCCTTCTGTGCAGATGATGAAGTAATAGGGGTTAGTGTCAGTGTTCGTGACCGTGAAGATGTTGTGCAAGTCTGGAACATGAATTCCTCTTCAGCAAGTGAAGCAAACGTTTTAGAAAAGATTCATCAACTTCTCCCACACACATCTTTTAAAGCAGTCTTTTATAAATGTAAGTATTTTGTACTGTTCATTTCTACCTTCATTAGAAAAACAAGATGCTGGTAGGGTATTTCTATGGGAATATCCTGCCTGATTCATCATTAATCACTTAGGAATGTAGCATCTGTCATTGCATTAAAATTATGTCCCTTCAATGTAGAAGTTAGCTATCATTCAAAAGATATTTTTAATTTCATTGTACAATCTGTTTTGTTTCATGTTTAATTTGCCTGATTCACAAATTCAACAATTCTCTTAATAACTCTCAAGGCTACATACCGTCCAATTTAAGTAGTAATTTAGAGGAACCATTTGCAATCAGGATTTTAACGGATGTCATATTTTAGGCTCCCTATAAATGTATTATCAAACAGTGTATTCTGAAAGATCCCTTGTTGGCACATTGTGTTCTCCCTTGACTGATTTATGCATTTTTATCTTCTCTTTTTAAAATCTTTTCAGCTCCTTGACAGAGTTTACATGGTCTTCTATTCCCTTTTTTTTCCTTCTCTCTTCCCTAGCCCACAGAGAGCATCATGCTTTTGAAGGCTGATGTGGAAAGCATTGAGTGCATTGTATGCCAAGATCATTTGTTGTTATTTGATGTTTTGAGCTTGTCTGGGCAGGAGGAGGATGGTGGAAGACCTGCAGAAGTGCTACATGGGGTTGACCCTTTTGAGTTTCTGACATTTCAAATCGGCCTATTGCTACTGAAAATTAAAAAGACTCGAACAGTTGCCTTGATCACTAAATACCTGATTCATTCCTTCATGTTGAGTTGGTATTTTTAGTTCTTAGTTGTTTCTTTAAAAAAATATTCCGGCCACTTGTTTGTTCAGCTGGATTATATTTGTTCCCATTTCTATAAGATAGTTGGCTTTTTCTTCTGTGCTGTACCTAGTGAAAAGCAAACATGCAGAGATGCTATGCTGCTTTTCCAAGATATACTGTACATAGAGGAATCCTGGCTTGGGAAAATGTGTTTTCAATTTTCACTTTGAAACATTCTTATCATGTTAGGATTTACTCACTGGTTTTGTCCCAAGAGATTGCACTGCATTTATTCTAATGTTCAGTGTAATCTGGTCTTGCACTGACAACAGCACATACTGTAAATGTAAATAGAAAAGGGTACCTTAAATGAACAATTAAAGAAAACACATTTATATTGGAATTAACCCTGTATAGGATGATGTTAATGTATTTTAATTGTATTGATTTCAGAAGAACAGCCCTTATTCAGGTTAAAATCAGAAATTTCTCAGTAGGCAACCCTGCAAACTCAATAACTTATTTAATGGTGATAGGGTATTTATGGTTTTATATTGTGTGCTCTCTTATAGTACCTTTCTGTACATCCATGAAAAAGTGTCATGAATAGTTTCTAATGAATTGTGCAAACTGGATCCATCCCTCCCACTTCCTTAAGTACATTAGGCCCATGTCTGTACCCACTGTCAGTGTCAGAATTGCTGCTGACTTCAGTGCAAAGGAAGAGATCCCATTGTCTGTAGTTTCAAGCCCTCAAAACTTCCTAAGTGTCCTTTTTAAAATAAATAATAAGTACAGGAAAGAAATTTGTGTTGCAGCTTGAATAGGAATATCAACAGTGTTAACCTTGAATTATTTGTCTATATTAACTATTTGAGGTGTTTTAATATACTACCAAAGATTGTTGTGGTTCCTTTTACAAGGAGCTGCAAGGTAGAGATGAACATACCCTCTGCTGAGCACTCCTTCATCCTTTAGAGGTTTTGTCTGGCAGCTCTTCAAGTTGCACCGTTTTTCACATCTTTAGTATATTAAGAGGCAGCCATAAAAATGAAATAAATTTAAAAATAAATATAACACATTTGAGATTTTTTTTTTTACAACTTTATCTTGTACTTACAACTTTAACTTGTATTTATGGATTAAAACTGTGTAGTTAATGAGCATTATTAATTAAACGCATTTTCTAAAATCCAAGTGTCTTGCTTCTGTAATTGCTTTCTGGGATGAAGTGTTACTGGTCCTGCTATTTCAAACCTGTGTATTTTACATTAAAACTTATTCTCTTAAAAGCTGTCTGTTTTGTTCTTAGATTATTTTTTTTCAGTGAAGAAATGTGAAGTACAGTGGATACTTGCAGGGATGTACCTGGACAGCCTCCAGGTCTGTGTGATGGAGGGGAAAAGTGACTTCAGAGAAGTGAGGGTTAGAACACAGTGAGGAGAAATGTTTTCAACTGTTTGATGAGCAAGATTTCTCACTTGAAATATTTCCCTGTCTTTGGAGGAAATGTAAGTGGAATACTAATGGAGAATTAATCATGCACCTCTCCCTCTGCTTCCTTTCACTTTTGGAAAGAAGCCACAACCTCTTATTTCTTCCCCAGGTTTGTTTTCAGGATGGATGTTGATTCCAGTAGAGTTGGAGCTGCTGGCAGAAGGAGCTGATCTGATGATATCACTGGAACTTTCCAGTTTAAGGTATATTGTTATGTTGTTGTCTAGTGTGCCTCTTTAATATTAAAGACTTCTGCTTCAGCACTGGGTAAAGATAGAGACATCATTCTAGCTGTAGGGTAGGGTTACAGGCTGACTATCAAGATCCATATTTCAAATTGTTGTAAATTTTTCATTCTTCTAAGTTCCTAGTCTATAAAATCAGGGATTTTATTTTTTTCCATATGCCTTAATACTAATTTTAGTTTTTAGTATTACTTAGAATAAGGGTTGATGGATATCTTCTCAAATTCAGTGTCTCTTATCCCACAATCCAGGATTGGGCTTGGATCAAACTGGGCAGTGCAAATTCACAGGAACATGACAAATTACATATTGGAATTTTGCAACCATTGATTTTAAGACTTAGTAAAATTTTTGAACCGTCCTTTCATCCCTACATCTGTAAGGATATATTTATACCAAATGATGCTGAACAGTTAATTTTTATACTCTTTTAAATATTCATTATTTTCACCTGGAGATTTGCTTTATTGAACTTGATTAAATAAGCCCCCTAGTACTTCAAAATCTTCTAAATTGTTTAAATGGATATCAGAGAAGTGCCTACAACTTCCTATCAAAATTAATTTCTGCTGGCATTTCAATGTAAAATTAAAACATTTAACTTCCATGGTGACAGACTGCAAAGAAACTCCAGATTAGGGGAATGAAAGAAACCTGCTTCCCTCTTGGGGTGGGAACAAGCCCTGGCTGATCCCTCCCACACTGGAATGGTGCCCTTGGGCACTATCCAGAAAGGCTGAAGCTTTTTCTGTAACTGGAGCACTTGTCACTTTTATCCAGGCTGTTTTGTGAATTTTGTGGAAACTTCATATCCTCGATACACCTGGGAAGCCAGGTGAGATGAGAGCTAAGAGGAGAGTTCTGGTTGGGTTTAGAAGTGTTTGTAGCACCTTGTAAAAATGCTCAGAGCACAGGGGAAGAGGAGATGCTGGCCATGCTGTGGCCACCTGGGCACTGGAGCCAGGAAGGAGAGCTGTGGATTGGTAAGAGGAATGAACAGTATTTTACTTCTGAATGTTACACTTGTGCTGGTCTGCACCTTCCCAGGGCTGAAGACAGCCACTGGCAGGAGATGGGGGCCAGGCTCTGATGGTCCCCCCACCTTTGTGGCCATCACTAATTGTTCTCTGGGGCTCTCCAGGCTGCAACACAATGGCTGCTGGAGGGATTAGTTGGGAATTTCACTTAAAAGAGATGAAGGGATGTCTTCTGGGGCTGGCTAATTAACAGGATTTTACTCTAGTAATTAAATACAGTTTGTTGAGCACAACTTAGTTGATGAAATCTTTGGAAAACATAACAATTAGTATGCAAGGAACGGCTGCTTTGCCTCAAAAGCCTGTCCCCAACCAGTTGCTGGCATGGTTTTAACCTTTCCTTCCCCAGCAGAGACAGTGTTGACTATTAATTTATTTGGGTTTGCTGCTGTTGTTGGACAGCTTGTTCACCCTCTTCTGTCACAGCAGCTGGTTCCTCTAGGGCTTTATCTCAGCTGAAGGGGCTTGAGATGTGCCACATGTTGCTGTCTCTGACACTGCCTTCTTAAAAGCCAGCGGTGGAAGACAGGAGTGTTTGCTGCAAGACAAAAGAATATTTTTATTTTTATATTCTTTCTAAGGCAGATTAACCAGAGGGGATGAAATCTAAAAGTTGTCTTAAAACATAAACCTGACAGAGGGAAACTATTGATCCCACACAGCTTTTATAAACCCTCTCATCTGCACACACATAGAATGGGGAGGTGCCTTGACTTGGAAATTGTTCCTGTCTTCATCTCTCTACTTCTCCCTGTCTTGTAATGATTCTCTTAGGACAATAAGGATGAGGAAATTAGATTAGACAAACAGTGGGAGATTCCACAGTTTGCTATAAAAGCCACCTCCAATCTTTGCTACACTTTGACAGCTCTCAGTTTCTTAATTTGACAAGGTAATGAACACTGGGTTATTTCTGAAGCCGTATGTACCACAGCGCAGGGGAATGGGGGCTGTGCTCTGCATGGGGACTACCCACCCCAGCACCTTCCTCCCAGCCAAGTCACAAAATCTCATCCCTGGGAGGGAGGTGGTGTGTGCAGGAGCCAGGGTTGGGAGCTGTGGTGTTAGTGCAGGATGCTCCCATGCCAGGAGACAAGTGGACCTGCCTCGGGTGCCTGTGTCATCTCCAAGAAGCTGTGCAGCAGCTTCTGACCTCCCGGTGTTTTGCTTGGCTGGGCAGCACATTGTTTCCTTCCACTCTCCCCGAGGCTGTGCAGACAGTGGAATGGGCTGGCCAAGCCAGCCAAGCTAAATACAGCAGGAGACATCCCGTGGGTACCTCCCAGGCACAGCATTCCTGCAGTGGGCGGGTGGGCATCCATGCACCTGCGTGGCTCTTGAGTCCAGCCTGCTCTGCTGCTAGTCAAAGGGCAGGAAAAAGGGCTTAAAATGTGGTGGAGAAACTACCAGCTGTTGGGAACAGTGTCAATGGGAAGTGCAGCAATTCTGGAGCAGTCCTGGGGTGTTCCTGCACAGTGGTGAGGCCAGGAGCAGAGCTTCAGCTTTTACTGCTCCCTCTCCAAACTGCCCATTGCAAGCCCAGTGCCTGTGATGTGCTCTGTCTCCTAGAGGAACTGGGAGCGTATCCATCAGCACCAAGGCTCCATAAATAAATAAGCACATGGAGCAGGCTGGAAGTGAAGTAGGTATCATTCATCATATGAGAGGGCCTGGAGTATGTTCAGCTCATAATGTGTACAGAGTTATGAACAGGCATGGGATGGATCCCCTTCTTTTTGGATCATGATTCTGTGTAATAAACATGCAAGACAATTTGTATAAAATAGTGGGGATTCTTTCCTAGAGAAGTCATTTAAAGCTATATTTGCACATCAGTGAACAGCTCAGAGGAATGTTTTGTAGTTACATTTCCATACAAGTGTGCAAAGAGAAAACAACCCAGTCAGCAAGTGATGGATAGTGCATGTAATCCTGTGCCATGATGTGCCCTCCCTGGGTAATCGCATTCCATGGCCTCCCACCAGGCAAGTACCCATCCTGGCACCCCTGCCTCCTGCTGGAGCTGTCACAGCCATGGGGTGGATCCCATTGTAAATCCCTTCAAAGGTAGAAGGGGTTTTGCCTGCATGTCTTTGGTCATGAAATAGGGGGTTTGGAGTAGGAAAATCCTGACCCAAATGGATTAGCATTGCTGGCTCTTAGCAACCTTTCAAAATAATATTTGCCTGTGAAAGGACAGGGTGGCCTGCCAGGTTAGCTGGGAAATGATCTTGCATTGGTGGCACAGGCACAGTCTGCACAGAAAGCTTGATGGCTTTTTTTTTCACTTTGTAATAATTTTGGGGAGACTTTTTTGTGTTTTTTGCATTCAGTATTTCCCAGCCAGCTTGTTGATCTCTCCTTACATCTACATCCTGCAGCAGTAGCAGCAGTGCCACTCCTCTGCCTTTATATATCATGCTCTTGCTGTGACTGTGCAGTGAGGGTCAACTGGTGACTTTCCTGGAGTTTCTCCCAGCAGGACACCTGACCACGGGAGCACAGGGTGGTCCCTCTCTATGTTTTCAGAAGCAATCAGGGTAGTGTTTCTCCCTATGAAGTCAACCTAACTACAAAAGTGATATGAGCATCTTCATTGCCCTCACCTCCATCCTTCCTGCTTCTTAGAAAAGAAGTTATCTCTGCTGATTGTTCTCCATCCTTGAGCTTCCTTGGAAGGCTCTTAAGTTTCTAAAGTTTTTAAGTAATTACCACAAACTCTCATTTAATCTCTTCAGGTTTTTTTTTGTTTGTTTGTTTGTTTTTGTTTTTGTTTTTGTTTTGTTGTTGTTGGGTTTTTTTCCCCCCAATTTTTATTTTTTATTTTTATTATTCGAGTTTATAAATTTAAGGCCTCAGCAGCTCAACATGAAAACACCTGCAAAAAGCTGAAATCAAGTGGATCTCCTGTGAAAGGCTGGCACTGGAGCTGCCATGAGATGGCACTGCGACATCAGGCATGGAACTGAGCTGCTCCATCCCGCTGGGGTGTGTGGGGAAGTACCTTCCTGGAGGGAGAAAAAATGCCAAGGAAGAGAAGGGACTTATGTAAGGATAATTCTGCTATTAGTCAGGAGGAGCTGTCATGGAGCTGTGTCTGGACTGGACTTTTCCTGCTTATACAAAGGACATAATGCTGTAGGAATTCGTGTATAAACAGTGCAAATAAGAGGAGAGGGTGGTTAAATTATGAGCAGCAGTAAGGAAATAGATTTTCTTTAACTGTTGTTGGCAAATTCAGAAAGTCTTTGATTTCTGGGAGGTTTCTGAACACAACTGCATGCTAAAAATAGTCATGGTATAACTTTTTTTCTGGACGTGTGTGTTTCTCCCTTTCTTTGAGCATAGAAAAAGTTTAAAACAAGCTGTATGAACAGGGAGAAGTTGTCATGGCTGGGCAGGTTTGCAGCTGGAGTGGGGCTGGCTGTGCTGCCCTGGTGTTTCTCCATAGGGATGGGATCTCTTCCTGGGGCTCTGAACTCCTGGTAGGACATAGGAAAAGCACTTTATGTCTATAGTGGGGTCAAGCAGCATGCTCTTTACAAAGGGTCAGGCAACACTGGTGGTTTCAGGTGACATCTCTGACACCATAAAGGAAACACCCTTGAAAAAATGTTTTGCCAACCATTTTGCTCAAAGCTGGGCAGAAAGCATGGGATGAAGCATGCTACAATTTCTAATTAATTGTAATTAGAAATACTACAAAATGGAGGGAGCCTCTCCCTGCTGTGAGTGGCTTCTCCCCTCTTCTGAGCTAAATGGAATGTCTTCCCTCCCCTCTGTTCTCCTCACCTAGAAAAGAGAACTTCTGGTCCTCAAACAAGCCCTTGTACAGGTCTGGCTCTTGGAAGGTGAATGCAGATCATCAAATACATTTCTGCACTCAGAAGGTGAGAGTGGGCTGCATCTCCATGGCTTCCCTGTGGTGCTGTCCAGGTCAGAAGCAGTTCTGAAGAAGAGGGTAAAGCCCATCCAGGAGAGTGGGCTGGGGTGGTGTTTCCTGCCCCACAGCATGAGGAGGGATTGGTAACTGACACCAGCAGTGGGATTTTTTCATTGCCCATGTGTTAAACCATGCCAAGGACCTGCATTTTCCTGCAGGAAAAGAGCTTTGGTAAAGTGCTCTGGCATTGGGGCCAGCTTGTCAGCAGAGAAGCTCTTTCAAGGGTGTAACAGGTTGCAGAAATCCACCCGAGCTCAGACTTCACCACTGCCACTGCTGATTGAGGTCTGCTTTGCCCAGGCACCATGATCTGTGTTATCCTGCCCATTACGTTTAAAAAAGAAGCAGCCTCTTGTACTTGACCCACATTTCTCTGATGTCCCTTTTTTCTTCCCTATTTTTATCCTCAGAATCTGTATTTCAGTCCAGACAAGGAGCAGAGACAGGACATGTCTCCCCGTGCTGCTCTGAGCCCAGCAGGCAGCCACTCCTCCCGGCACTGTCATATTTGGGGCTGGGACTTTTTTCTCCAAAGGCACAAAACTTAGTTTTTAAGGGTGTTTTTTTAAATGAGACTTTGGGGAATAATTACCCTTTATGCTACTTCAAAGAAGTCCCCAGCACGATTAGCTGTACCCTCAGAGGACTGTGCCTGTTAGGAAAATACGCTGGCTTAAGCATCCTGTGAGTAATACAGACTTTGAGTGATGGTACTTAGTACAAATGGGCCAACGATCACATGCCTCAGTCTCCTAAAGCCATTCAGGAGATTTTTGCACCAATTGCAGCCTATTCATCAAAATAAGATGCCAATAAGTAAAGCATTACAATGCTTTCAGAGGGGAGTGTGCAGAGTAAAGTAGGGGAATTCTGCCCCCAAATGGATATTCAATCTTATGACAAGGATTTTGTATTAGAAAAGGGGAATGCCTTGGCTCCTGGCCATACTGGGATCCTAGGGATAATGCATTATCTCCGTTATCTTTCAGCTGCTTTCCTGCCTCTGCCGAATGTGAACATTGAAACGACATTAACAGCCAACCCCAACAGTAAACCATTTTTTAAGAGAGCATGGTTTTTGCTGGTTATATCCTGAGCTCTTGAATTCAAGTTTCCCAGCTTTTTCTCCATGATTCCAAGGATGCAGCAGGTACTCCTCCTATTTTTACTACCTCCCCTGGTATTTTTAAGGGAAAGCCAAGCATCTGACCCTAGGACATGGGGTTTTAAGGAGCCAGTTCCCTGCACTGAAGCCTGTAGGAGCTGGCAGCACCATGGTGAGAAATCATGGGGTTGGGATTCACCTGTGGGGAACAATTGGTGCAGACAAGAGACGAGCTGTCTGCATGTACCTGGAAGCACTGATCCAGAATTTGGCATGGGGATTTTTGGCTGCTGTGGTCATCCCATGGAGGAGCATATACTGCCATGCAAAGGACAGGTGTTGAAGGGCCACTGAGAGGACAGGTCTGACATGGTGAGAGGGCCAGGCTCCCTTAGGTGCCAATGGCAGGGAGGTGTCATGCAGTCCACGGTTGAAGGGATGCCTGAGGGACACCAAAATCAAAGCCCTCTGGGCTTTTGAATGGGAGGGCAGGAGTGCAGGGAAGCTCTTCCCTGCTCCAGACCATTTCCATCCCAATCAGCCCTGTCCCTGCTGCCTCACCCACACTGGTGTGTATGGGTTTGTGTTTAAACCATTACAAATGCAAATGATCCTTCTCAATTACAAAAGCCTGTTCGAACTGGCATCTTTGAAGGAAACTCTGAAAGAGCTCCTGGCAAAGCTCTTCTTCAAATATTTGCAAGCTTTGCTAAGTCTTCTGTAACAAAGACAGGCACAACTTCCTGCTCCTCTCCACCATCCCTCCTGTGAGCACACTGCCAGTGAGAGAATGTCACTGCTTGAATGGTGACTGTGTGACACGAGGGTGGCAATGGATGGAGATGCCATCTGGGACAACAGCAAGGCTGTAATGCTGCACTGCAGCTCATCTCCGGGTGCCCTGCCACAGAGCAGCACCTTGGGAAACACCTTCCTTGCTTTAGTATCCAAGTTTCCCTCCTTATTTTCCTGCTTTGTCCTGCTGCATTGGCCTGAACTTTGTTTCCCTGTTCTCTGCCACAGGCTCACTCTGCACTGAAGGTG
This sequence comes from Muscicapa striata striata, assembly GCA_030060385.1. Classification (NCBI taxonomy): domain Eukaryota; kingdom Metazoa; phylum Chordata; class Aves; order Passeriformes; family Muscicapidae; genus Muscicapa; species Muscicapa striata. Next base: position 5,138,284 of record JAREIS010000002.1, on the reverse strand, counting down.
CCCCAGGACTCTGACTGGTCCAGCTCCCCTCCTCACTGGCACTGGCCAGGCACTCCTGAGGAAAGGATGGGCAGAGCCATTTGGAGAGCCTGTCCCCTGGCTGACTGGAGCAGTGGAAGTGAAATGAATGATTAAATAAATGTGATGGTCAGTGCACACCCTCCCTCCAACAGTACTTCCAAAGCACTGCAACGTCCTATTTCAGATTTGGTATCTTCTATCAATTGAGATTGAAGGTATTGATCCAGGCTGATTGCTGGGGATAATCAGTAAGTGGAGGGGTAATTGACTGTCATGTTTCTCATTGATTGGGCACCACAGTTCACAGCAGCCAACATTATTTTCAAGCACTTTGCAGCATCTTCTTCAATAAAGAAATACAGACTTTAAGTAACAGTGATTTATGTGTGCTGCCATTTAGAGGATGGGTGAGGACATTCTTAGCCAACATGTCCTTGCCCTAAACAAATTGAAAGGTGTCACCAGGAGAGTGCTGGAGCAGGAAAGCATGGATTTTGGTTTGCATGTGTGTCACTGTGAGCCAACATGCTGCTGTGGGACCATCCCACTCCTTGCTGCTTGGCTGCAGCAGATACTAGCAGAGAGCCTCTGAGACAGCAAAGGCATTGCACATGGGCCAGGAGATGTGACCTCCTCTCTAGGTTGTTTGAAATGTTAAAGCAACAAATATTTTATACCAAATATTTTCTACCAGGGCTTGTTAGCAGCTGATCCAGAAAAACTGCCCTGGGAGAAGAACAAATTGGGAAACATACCAAGTTCCTGCAATCAAATCCACAAAAAGCTCACATAAAATTTTATATATAATCAGAAGGATGGAAAAATTACCTTATTCCCTGCTATGCACTTCAAATTAACAGAGACAAACATTATTCAATCCTAATACTTATGGTGACCATGAAACCTCTTTCTGTACTTACCAGAAACAGGCAGATAAAACTGCTTTTCTCCTGGAGGAGAGACTGGGTTAGTAGTCTGCAAACAGTGTCTGCTGCTGTTTTTTAACAGTCTGTACTACCTGACTTTGCTGTCCCTTATCTGTAAGCCCTTTTGGGTAGGAGCTGCTCCCTGTGAACAGAGGTCCAGCGAAATGAATGGGATTGAGTTGTTCAGTGAATTCTTGTACCTAAATACCTTAGTGAACTTTGGAGTGGGTTCAGGGATGAAGGTCCCAATTTTGACTCTGCAAAATCCAGAACTGGTTACATTCCAGTTACAGCTAAAGCAAAGCAGGCTGCAGAGTTACTGTACGTGCTGGTTTCCCACCTGAACATTGTTTACAGGCAGATTTGGAGGCTTTTTTTTTTTTTTGTTTTGTCTCAGATTTCCCAATGTCTGGCAGCCTGTTGGGAGCTGCCAGATGTCCAGAGATGCTGACCTCGCCTGCTAAGCATGCACAAGCTCTTTCACTGCAGGCTCAAAGCAAGCCCAGTGCCTCCAGCACCACGGGGTTGGCCATGCACGTGGTGTCTGGCCCTTTGAAGAGTGTGGAGCAAGCCCAGGAGATGCCAGGGATTCTGTCTACAGCCCATCCCAGCAGCACAGCCAGCTTCAGTCGCTGCGGTGCATCCTGAAATCCTTGTCTGAGTGGGCAGCACTATTTGTTAAAGTCATTTGAGATTCAGAGGCAATTTAGTGGTAGGAAAACATGCAGGAAGAAGCCTGTGGACTTCGTTAATGTACATAAAGCATGAAGGCAACTCTGACAGATGTCAGTGTGTAGCCACTGCTCCTTGAGCACTTGCTCTAAGCCCCAAAGTTGGCTTTTGCCTTACAAATGGGACTTAATGAGCTACATTGACTTTACCCAAATTTCTCATTAATTTCCTTCACAGATTTCAGGTGGTCAAACCCCATTTCAGTGAATTTTGGGTTCTTCTCACCCACCACAGTTGCTGAGTCGAGCTGTTCCTCACCTTGGGTTTCAGTCTGTTAAACAGCTCAGCCCAACCTGCTTTTGGTTTGCTTTGTCTTGACTTTTTGGTGCTGCTGGTGAACTGAAACACCCATCTCTTGTGTCGAGGGCAGGGCTGACTGGGGAAGTCGCTGAAGCCACTGAAATTTCACAGTGACAGGTGGCAGCCCTGCGGGCACGGCTCATGAGTCAGCCACGCCGCGGGGCAGCGAGGGCGCCTGAGGAGGTTTCTCATCCCACCCAAGTTTCCTTTCCTGGGAAGCAGGGTGGCTGTGCTGGGCTGCGTGGGCTGTGTGAGCTCCCAGAGAGTCAAACCCAAACTGAGCTGACGGAATAGCTGTAGCCCCAAGCACCCCAGCAAAAGCCTCCTGTGCTGGAGGCTTAAACTGCTGATTACACAGAGCTGGCTGCCCCTGGGTCACAGCCGAGGTGCTGGCTCAGACCGTGCTTAAATGTGCAAGAGAAACAGAAAAAATGCTGTGCTAGATGGGGTCAATGCATCAGTCACTTCAGAGAGAGGTAAAACCTACAAACAGCAGCCATGTGTTGCTTACTCCCCCTCAATTTTTTCTGTTAATCCCAACAATCCTATACTGGTGGGTTTATGGAAGTGTGAGACTGGGATCCCCTCCGACCTCTCTTAAAATAACTTGTGTGAGAGCTCCATACATGCTTTTAGTGAGCAACTGCAACACACTTTCCACTGCAACTGCTGAAGAGGGGATGATGAGGAGGAACCAGCAGTTGAACCAGCAGTTAATACTGAGGAACAAAAAAAATGAAAAGTTTAGTGTCACAGCATTAATTTACACAAAAAAAGAAGCATCTCTCTTTATTGAGTGGATATATTGCAGGAATATACGACAGGAAAAGCAGAGCAAATGCATACCACAGTGAAACAAGAGTTAAACAACATCAAATCATCCCTGTGATGGATCATTAAGGATGTGGAGTCTAAATGTGTGTAAAATTACAGCATCGTGCAGATGCTCCTATACCAGTGACTTATTTTACATATTGCAAAGTATAGAGATAATTCCTAGTAGCAAATGCACACAAAGACCAACCCCACAGTGAATGCACATTTGGATTGTTGGACAAGGTGAATTTTGAGGGGTGAGAGGGACTGAGTTGAGCTGCTACTGCCTGGGATTACAGCTGCCTTCAGCTGGAAATGGGATTTGTCTCCCTCCAACCTTCCTACTTCAGACCAGCCATAAGTACAGCAGGGATGGATCAACAAAGAGTGAGAATGGATAAATAAACAACAGAGCCAGGACTAAATAGATAAATGCTAAGGAATTCTCTTTTCTAACATGTATATATATATTGTAAAAAAATTTAAGGTAACATTCCTCCTGCTAATTAGTGTTTCCTCAGCACTGTGAAAACTACAGCTGTAGGAAGAATTCAGGAAAAGTAATCAGTAGCACAATTAAGCAATCTGCCATAATGACAGAACACAACTTTACGGATAGAATAATCAGAAACATATCTATTTCTCCTTCTTGATTTTCATTTCCCACCCAATGATTTGTCTTTGCAGGGTGTATATAAAGCAATGCCTGATAGAAGTGCCCATTTTTCTCTGCTACAGCTTGTAGACCTTGCTGCAGTGAGAATGCCCATGTTAATTCCTGCCAATCACTTACAACTAATGTTATTCTTACTGTAATTTTGAAAAACCTAATGCTTGATCTGCTTTAATCCTAATTTTGCCGCCTTGTCTCATATAAACTCCTTTCACTCCTTTGAGTTAGAGGGTCCAGCTCCTTTAAGTGTAAGGTATCCAGACAACAAATCCTGGAGCTGAGGTCCCTTTTTTTCTTGCCAGCCATCCCACCCAAGGAGGCAGAGCAGGGAGATGCTTCACACTGTCTTTGTGCAACCTCCAGCTCTGCTCAGGAGAGGAAAACGCCTACACCTGGGAGCAGACAGTGAGGGGAATGGCCCTGACCTGCTCCATCTGCACAAGCTGTTTTCCCAGAGCCCCCTCAGGCTGTAGGAGCCCACAAGCAAGGTAAGTTCCCTCCAAGGAGGTGGTTTGGAAGGGAGAAGGGAAATATGGCCCTTGAGAAGGGGGTCCCATGTGTTTCAGCTCTCTGCCAGTCATGGACCAAGGCTGGTTGGAAAGAAGCCACAGGAGAGAGGGAATCTCATGTGCTGCTGTGGGCAGGAAGGTGTTCTCCTTGGGCTCTGCTCAAGGTTTACTGGCTGCAGGGATGGGGCTCTCATGAAAAACTGGGGGAGAAGCAGTTTTGGTGGAGCCAGGAGTGATTGTGTTCTGTGGTAGGCCAGCAGTTAAAACTGGGACTTGGTGAGTTTTGTGGTGGTAATTCCCAGGAGCTGGGGATGCTGTTACTGGAGAAGGCCACCAGCCTTTCTTTGGGAGGTGGCAGCACTGCAGTGGTGTAGCAGGATCCTTCCAGGATGGTGAGATAGGTGGGATTGCTGCTGAAGGTGTCTGGATGGAGCTCTTAACATGTGCTCTGTTCAGCTGGTGTGTTGGTGCCCTGGTACCCTCCCACAATCATGGATTTCTCCTCCTCATTCCCAGATGAAGCTTTTACTTATTATTCCTCTGTATGGAAAGAGTTGGCTAGTCCTGGAGGTTCTTAGAAGTGGATTTATAACCTCTGTAATAGGAGAAGGCCTCGGGTGTTTTGAATTTACATGTGGCTGCTAAAAACTGAGCTTCCATCAGAAATGAACTGTAAATATTATACTGAGGAGTCTTTATAAATGCAATTCTCTGGTTTGCGTCCTACATAACCTAATGAAATGACAACTATGAAGTTATTATTTCAAGAATTAAATTTTCATAATGGGATAAGTGGAGCTGGCAGCCCGGAACTTTGATAACCTGAGAAACTTTTATTTTTGCCTTAAGGGATAAGCTTGAGATAAAAACTTAAAGAAACACCTAACACTGAGGAGCCCAACACCTCCTCATGTGCTGGAAGATGTGAGTTCCACCTGCTTCAGGTACTAATGAAAAATCTTGGTGCTACCTAAATCAGTTTCTGGTATGTGTCTTAGTATGGCAAAATATAGGTATCTTGGTGGCCAGATTCTTATGTCACTAAAGCTGGTGAAAAGTCATATTACCATGACCCCTTCCAGAGCCCTTGGATCAGAGCTGATACTCTTCTGCACATTCCCTTTTCATTGGGACACTGTCTTGCAAACAAACATACATACACAGATCTGTTCCTCCTTTTCCTGCATGCCCATGTTAGAGGAATTCATTGGGATCACCAGGTCCAAGGAGCAGAGACGTGTCTATAAAACTTGTTCACAAAATCCTAATCCATAGAGGAATGCTGGGTTAATTTTTCATCTGAGTATCAGCTGAAAGTAATGTAAACCCGAAATTAATGCAGACAATGCCTAGTCTGGTCTGCAGGCCCTCTGTATTTTTGAATTCTTTTCTACTAAAACTCAATAAAAACATGGGGGTGGGAAGGTGCTGCTGGGAATTTGCTTTTTGTTCTGCTTAAGTGCTGTATTTCTCAGCAGTCTTCAAGTTGCTCAGCATGAAGATATTGTTACATTAGAACTACTGTGGGTTTAACACAATTCAGAATTTGCAGGCAAATGGATGTATTGTGTTGGGGCTTATCCACAAAGGACTGTGAAACTACAAATTACAACCCAGCTGCATTCTCTTATCTGGATTTTTTTCCCCCCATGTGCCTGTGAGTCCTCTCCTGTTCACAGGCAGAAGGTGTAAGGAGAAACCCAAGTGAGAAAAAGAGATATAGGCCTGAAGTCAGAAGGGCTCCTGACACTGGAGATCCTGCCCATGTCCAAGGATGCTTTCCATTAGCAGAGGATGTGATGCCTCTGGATTTAATGTTTCTGTGATTGCCTGAGAACTTTTTTTTCTGTAATTCTCCCTAGGAAATGATGGGGTAATAGTTAACACATCCGCTGAATGCTTCTCTGACAAGCAGGAATAAGGGAGCTATTGATTCTCTTGGATTGCTAAATATGGAAGTAAAACATAGGATCCACCCATGTTATTTCTCAGCTGTTCTTCATCCTCATTCTTCCTCTTTGAAGGGGAATGAAAAGCCCCCAGTAGGTCTCTATGGGAGAGATAGGAGGCACTTACACTCTGTAGTAGTTTAAGGCAAGGCTTTAGCAGCTCTTGCTAGTCCTGAGCAGGTTTTTCTGACCTTGTCCCAGTTACAGAGCTGAGGCCAGGTTATGTACCAGAGCCCCATGCCACAAGCATGGACACCTGGCTTGGGGACAACACTGGAACAAGCAAGTCTGTCTGGGCAGAGGTGCTACACCCCAGAGAGACAAGTTCTTGGCTTTCATTCTTCAAAGCAAAAGGCCATATTAGCTGATTTGAGTGATACTCTGCACACCTGCTAGCCAGTAATAGGCTGGAAACTCAATGACCCCACCATAATGTTGTTATGTTTATTTGCTTCCTTTCAAATGGCTGTTCCTATGAAGGATGCTGACAAATGGGGCCTGAACTCATGCATTTAGTGGGCCAGGAAATAAATATATCAGAGAGACAGTACTTCTTTGGACTCTTCTGAGACTTGGGAGTTACTGGCCATTCTGTTTGCTGGCTCAGTTTAAGCAGCAGAAATGTCCATGTGTTCTGTCAAAGCACTTTACTTGTGACAGGTAAAGTGCTGTCCTGACCTGGAAAACCATTCAGAGCAAATAAATGCATTAATTCAATGTGGACTATCTTATATTTGATACACACCACTTCCTAATCACTTTACTGAACATCTGGATTGCCTTGAAATGAAACCTGTGATGGCGTCATCTGCAATCTGGACATGGGATCCATTTCAGAAGGCTTTTTCCAGGAGAACACCTCTTGGATCTTGGTATGATTTAGGTTGGGTCCTACAGGTCTAATCCAGAGTAAATACAATTAAGGGTTGCTTCACTGCTGAAGGAGGACAGAAAGTAGCACACGGGAGCCAGCTGGGCCCTTTGATACTTGTAGTCCAAATGTAGAATCACATTAAAAAGTGCAGATGTTACCAAGCAGCAGGGATTTTTCCTGTGTCTGAAACAGGGTCTGTACCCCTTTCTCTTAGGACAGTACAGGTATGTTCTGGCAGAAGAAATGAGAATAATTCATTCTGACTGTTAATATGGTACGAAAGGCTGAAGTTAACCCTGTTGTGCTGGTAAAAGTTGCAAAGGAGCCAAGGGTGCAGAGCCCCTGCACTGGCTGCTGTGTGTGAGAAAGGGCGATGACTTAATGAGAGATGCACTCACATTGCAACTCGGGCTCAGCTGAGCAACAGCAAGAACTATTTGCAACATCTTTTTGTCAACATCTGTTTGTCTCTGAGCTCATGAGAGTGAAAAAAAAAATCTCATTGATTTTTTTTTTTCCCTTGTGTTGAAATTTTGCACAATTGTTTCTGTTATTTTGGCAGCCAAAATCATACTGGAATATTTCACCTTCTTTTTCCAAGTTTTTTAGCTGAGTTGTTCAGTTGAGGTTTGTCACATAAACCATGAGGTTTTACTTCTGCTGCTAGCCAAATTATAATCTTTATATCATAAGCCTTTTGTTGTTTATTTTTTTTTTTCTTTAGAACTCCAGCTTCTGGAATCATGAGAATGCATGAGAATCTCTACTCCTGCTTTCTGTCATGTGTTTGTTTTCCCTTGAGTTTTTAGCACTGAGAACCATGGAGAAACTTCTGGGTGCCATCTGAGAGATGAAAAACGGAATTAATTAAATTTTGTTTGTTTGTTTGTTTTGAGTTTGTTTTGTTTTTTAAATACCATTGGGATAGTTTTTGGAAACTATGACTCATGATTTTCAATGTTTAGATTTGGCAACGTTGTTGTTCTCCGTGCTGCTTCCCCAGGACCAGGAGTGTTAGAAGAAGCCTCGTGGGGCTTGTCTCCACGGACAAGTTCCAGCACAGAGAGCCAGGGTGTGAAGTCACAGTGCCCTAGTTAGGTTACACAGATTGCCCATGAGGATGCAGAGTGTGTAGTACCTGCCCTTTGCAAGCATTCTAAGGGCATGTTTCTGTGACATCAGCTCACCCCAGCCTGCTCCAGCTCTGGACTGAAGGCAGCAGGGCCATTCCATGCATACAACTGGACACAGCTCTGAGGTGATGCTGCTGGCGGAGTATTGAGCACCTCCCAGCTGTGCTGGGCTGTGTGGATGGGATACTTTTGGGTGCTCCAGGTGATTCTGAGCTTCCTCAGGTGCCCAGGGCTGGCCTCTCCTCTTCCTCCTGGCACCCACCCCCTGTATCCTAAGGGGAAACTGAACTGGTTCATTTTCTGGTGAGGACTCGAGGCTCTGGAGCCGACCTTTCCACGCAGTAAAAGCAAATGTGCTCAGCAGCAGCCAAGGGCCCTGTGTAGGGAAAGCAGTGACCCCTGTGTGACCTCTGGGGGCTTTGTGAGGCTTATGTGACTTGGTTTAACACTGGAACTTGCCTGTGAGTTCCCAGCCCTCAGAATGCTCTGAGCATGGCTTGGCTCCTTGCAGTCACAGGGATGGGAAAACTCTTTGGGGAACACAGTGGATGAGGAGGGGATGGCCTTGAGGGACCAGTTTGAAGTTCCTTTTGGCTTTCCCCATCAACTGTAGAGAAAAAAAAGAAAATGAGCCACTAGGGTATACCTGGTAGAAGGGGACAGGGGGGAGAAGAGCCACTTAGGAATTATTCAGCCCCTGGAGCCAGAAAAGCTGTGGTAGCTGCGGGATACCCACTGCACACAAGGCCTGGGATAAAACCCAGGAGACAGAGATGTTGCTGCTAGAGCAAACTCCCCTGGCCAGGCTGGGTGGGAGGGAAGAAGCTGCTGTGGCTGGAGCCCTGTGGGAAGGGTGCTGTGCCATGGGAAAAGCAGGGTGCTGCAGGGTGCACAGTGGCGGAGGAGGGCTGGGAGCAGCCTGAGGTCTCTGCCCCTCAGGAAGCCGTGAGGGACTTGTGTGTTTTCCAAGGCAGCAGAGACAGGATGCTGAGGGGTGGGAGACAGACAGATTTCCTTCTGCAGTGAATAGACTGGGGTGGGGGATGGCGGCTCCAATTTAACCCTTGCCTGTTCCTTTCATCTCCAAAATGAAATGGTGGCTTAGGAAAAACATTCCAAGAAAACTGCATAAATGAGAGGCACAAGAAGTACTGGGTTGTTGGCACCAGGGTGATGCTGTGAGTTTATTATCCCAGTTCTCTTGCCCCCAGGCATGTCTCCCTGGCTCTGGAATTCCTTTTTACTTTGAAGTTTGTTTGTTCAGTGGCACTGGCTTTGCTGTGACCCACATGAACACCAGTGATGCCAAGGGAGAGGCTTATGGGACATTACCTTGTGTCAGGTAGAAGCAGTTTGTGGGAGACAGCTGGAGATTTGGGTGCTCTAACAATTTTTCAGCAGAACCCTGAAAAGATGGATTTCATTTGGTAGGGGAAAAAATCTTAATAGTAACTCCTGAAAGGTTTCTGTTCTTGTTCAACAGTGAAGACTCTTCTGTATCTCTTGTAAAGTCATTAATAGGACAATCTAGAGGAGAAGTGGAAGAAAACCCAACTACCATCCCCTCCCACTCCCACCAAACCCTTGGAAATGCTGTGGAAACAGACCTGCGTGAAGACCTTTAGGGCGTAAGTACATGAAGCATAAGTACATTTGGGAGAGGTACCTGGAACATGGGAATCCAGAGAAAACTACTTTGTTTACTGCACCAGAGTCTCCCAGAGCTGTGGAGAGTCCACACAGCTGAAAGTTGGCAGCCAGGCTGCAGGTGTGGTGAAAGAGACGTGTTTTCTAAACACACCAAATACTTATTGCTCCGGCCTTTTGTAGATAAAGATCAGCTCTGCCTTTAAAAGAAGTTACAGCAGAAGTGCTTGTATCTGGGAGGATGAATACCTGCTTCCAAGTTGGGCTTTGTAGAATTGAACTTCATAAACAAATTACTTGATGTGATTAACCAAGTCAGAGGGTTGAAGGAAATGTGCCTCTGTCTCTGACAGTATCGGGGTGGAAGCTGTAATGTGTTGGCCAGAGAATTACCCTGGGTAGGAACAACCAGCCACAAGGTTCTTGGGTGTGAGGTTGCCCATTAAAATAATATCTTCTCTCTGAAAAAAACTCACAGCAGAAAAAAAAATAACCTTCCTGAAAGCCTGAATTTTTTCTGAGATTCAAAACACTGTCTTGACTCTGCAGATGTTTGATGTGCAAGGACAGCAGAGAGCAGTTGTGAACCAAAAAGAGCTAAGAATTTGTAGGAAAACATCTGGTATCTAGACTGACCAGAAAAAGAGTTTTCAGTAGCTCTGAAAACATTTCTGCCCTATGATTGTGCTAATTTCACTAGGAAAAACAGGGTCTGCACTGACCTCATTCAGTTTTACAAGTCTGAAGGTTGGAATTCACAGATACTGGCCTATTTGTCCCTATGGTAAAGGTGACTTTAAAAAAAAACAAATATAAAGCAAGCAAAAAAACTGAATGTTTTGATGATGACACAGGCAAAAATATTGCAAAAACAAACAAACAAAAAAACCTAAAGCCTGAAATAGAATGGCAGGCAAGACAAGCTGACCTCAGAACCTGCTTCAAGAAACAAAACATTTCCTCATGCCAAGCATGCTCTGCATGAGCTGAGTTTGCTTGGTCTCAAGCTGATGACAGCACTTTTTGCTGCTTTTGACAAATAATGCAGTGGGGGAAGATGGTTCTCTGTTAGGGCAATTTTTTTCTTTCTTTCTTCCAAATGGGGTATCAGGTGCTTTCTGGTATCTGAGTCCATTCACAAACTGGGCAGGGCTGGACAAGCCATTTCACCCAGGAGGAAAATCTCACCACAGCTGGGATGTGCAAGGAAATACTGCTTTGTGCTGTTTGGAAATTATCCATTTGGGATAAAAATATATGTTTAAGGGGAGATTTCCACCCTTTCTCAGGTGGGATTAGCTGTGCTTTGGTGCCCACAGCACTTGACAAGGTGGTGACAATGGGAGAGCAGAATGTGTTGTGCTGTTGTCTAAAAGCAGAAGGGTAGGTGGGAATCTTCAGGCAGGTTTCTGCCTGCAGTGCTTCTGGTTTGGTACACCTGGCCTGTGGCAGGCAAATCTGGATTGCTCTGTGTGTCCTCACAAAGCTGGGCAGCACAGGGCTGAGGTCTCAGCAGCCATCAGTGTCACTGTAGGAGCCACCAGTGTCACTGTGTGTCCCCCGTGAGCTGACAGCATGGGCAGAGGCAGTGCTGTGTGCAGAAATGCTCTGGAGGTGGGTGTGGGGGAGAGGGAGGGTGGGGAAATGTGCTGGGATATGTGGGCTGTGCAGAGTGAGTGGGACCACGAGTGCAGGTGACATCCCTCCCTCCAATGAGCACTGTCCATCCCATCTCATCCCATCCCATCCAGACTCCAGCCAAACTTCCCCATCCAATTGCTCCAATTAGTGCTGTGGAGGTTTTTTCTTTATTAAGAAGGTGGCTCGAGACCTGCCTGGTTTTGAGTCCAACTCCCTTTAATCTGTCCCTACCATGATTGAGGTTAACAGAGTTTCCTGCCCAGCAGCATCTTTGGAAAATTAGAGAGAACACTGTCAATAAACTTCCCACTGTATAGATTTTGTCCAGCAGAGCCTGAATAAATTGGGTCATGCTGCCATATGTAATCCATGCTCTTGAGGTTTGACCTAGCTCCTGTGCAAACCAGTGGGCAGGGATGTGTCTGGGAGCTGGACTGGAGCTCTGGCTGAGACAGCTGAATTTTGAAAGAGCTGGGGTGGAGCCGTGCCGTTCATTTTTGTGGACCAGTTTCATTTGTACGGGGAGATGATTGATGTCTTCCCGCGGGAGCTTTTGTCTGTGCTGGAGTGTGTCTCCAACAACATTGCCAAGATACCTTGGGGCTGGGTTTGGTAATTATTTTGTGATTAGATACTGAAATCAAATAAATAAGTTAATCATTTTACAAGTTCAGAAGAAAATACATTTATTTAATCTGAAACTTCTTCACAATAGCAATGCATAACTCTGTCTTTTTCTGCATGGTGTTGGCCTCAGGTCAGATGAATTCCCACGGAAGAATTCGCTAGCATTCCATGGCAATGCAAAGTCACCTGCTCAGAAGGAGGCAGGATTCTTGTCTTTCTCTCCTTTGGGCAGTTGATGAGAACCCTGCAAGTGGTGGTGATGGGCCAGTGTGGCTGCCATCAGTTGTCACAGCTCATTTTGGCAGCACAGGAAAGATCAGTGCACTAACAGAGGAGACTCCTCTTTTGAAAAGAGGCTTTAAATGATGTCAAGAACCACCACAATGATATGGTTTTTACATAAATAATAATTAATTACATGTAAATCAGACTTTTCCCCACCCCTTCCATTAGAATCATCTTTGCTAAGCTCTCTGTCTTGTTTCTGTCCTCTCACTTTGAGTAGTTGAATGGCAACAGACATCATTTGCAATGCTAACGTCAGATACGGGTCAAAATGGACAAGGAAAACACAACCCGGGGTTTTATCAATGCAATAACAACTAGTTCTGTCTAGAGATGGCAGTGTACTGGGGTTTAACCTCTTCACTGCCACAGAGCCAGAAACAGCAAGAATTTACTTTCCTGGTTTCCTGTTCTGCTATTTCTAACTTCCTTCTCCTGGCCACTCTACTTTTCCCCCCTTCTCTCTCCTTTCTGGTGTTTACTAGAGCATCTGGTAGTGTTTATCTCCCAAGACACAGGAGACTGCTGTTTTCATAGATATGTAACTAGCCTAAAAGCTTTAATCTTTGTTGATGTTGGACTTTTGGATTAAAAAATAGTCATAATAGTGGAAAAAGTTAAGATGAAATAATACTTCAGCATAGAACACTTTGGAGACAGCATCAACAGAAAACCCTTCACAGGGAAAGCTGCAATTACTGCATGTCCTTCAGAGGCAATGCTGAAACTGTGGGGAGAGCAGGGCAGGGAGTGAGGAGACCAATTCCCTGAGATGACACTGCTTGTTCCACTGGAAGAGGAAAGTGTGGCATGTCCTTGTGGAGATTTCTGCATGTGGTCCTGCAGCAGGAGTTTAAGCAGACCCAGAAATGCCAACAAGATGTTAGAAATCTGTTTCTATCTCTGCTGGCTTCCAATGCTGCCTTCCAGGAAGGCAGGGAAGGTTTTTAGCAGAAGCACACCACACATGCCTTGGGGTTTGTATCCCCTGTGGAGTAAAGGCTGTGCTGGAGGTCAGAGGAGGAGATGGTGTTTTGGATTTGGTCTCTTGATCTAGACAAGTATGCTGGTTTTCTCTGAAAGCTTCAGAGATTATGAGATTGGGTTAATCAGAATTTGTCAAGATGCAGCAAGAAGTGTTGCTGTCATCAGAGAGATGTAGAAAGTGTTAGAGAAATTGGGTAGCAAAAGGCAGGTAGGTGTCTTTTATCTGCAGATCTTATTTGCTGCTTTCCCAGGGGACTAGGCACTGTCCCAAACCTGCAGCAAAGGCAGCTAGGCTGGAAGCAGACCTGCAAAATCTGGGTGGCTGCTGCTTTCCTAGCAAGAATTTATTCAGTTGCTAATATTGTAAATGCTTGGTGGTACATTTTTATAGCAATAGCATTTATGTAACATAAGATTTTTTATGTAATTTAGGATTTTAAATTAAATGTCTTAATTCAGGTGATACATACCTCACTTTCCACCCCTGCTCTGCTACCACATAAGGTGCAAACCTGACTGTAACCCCTCCCAACTTCTCAGGATAAAACATTTTTGAAAACCCTTACTTTGGGGAGGCAGCGAGCAGATAAAAGGGAGCTTACTAGTAATGAACCAAGCTAATAAATTACCTAATGTCACCTTAGGATAGGTCTGTGGCCGCCTGTCACACAGCAGCCCATCAAGCTGGAGATGCACAGTCGGTCTCTCCTAACCTTTGTACCTCCTCCCGCTAACCAGGGAGCTGGTTCTGGAAAAGACCAGGCCTGTGGAGTCCTGCAAACTGAAGGGTAAAATATTAATAAGCCAAAGAGGAGCTGGAGGTGTCAGTGAGGCTCCTGCACAGCACAGCCATGGGGGAGAGGGCTGCTGGTCTCCACACAAAGGGAATGGCAAACGCCTTCCCTGCAGAAAATTTCACCCGACCAATTTTTTTTTTTTTTGCATGCAAAAATGCAGATTCAGCAGCACCAAAACGGTCTGTGCACACATGCCAAACTTGTCATTTATAAAAACTCAAAAAAGCTCTGACAAATGCTGAAGCTGTTAGTTTTGACACTTCTGACATGAAACACTTTGATTTTTCATTTTGAAACTACTTTGTGTTCAAAATGTCCTTTAATTTTATTTTCAAGCAAGGGGGTGTGTGTCTTTTTTCTTATTCCCCCAAAAAAATCAAAATTGAAATGAAATCTTCAGGTTGACTCAACATGAAATTGTTCTTCGATTTTTGATTTCACAAGGCTTTTTTTCTCTTAGATGTGTTTGGCTTCAAGTCACTTCTTTTTCACCCCCAAAATTTGCCAGTTGGTTTATCAAGAACCACAGCAAACATCAGCCCCTTTGAAGGGGCGCAGCTGCCACAATAGAATATTTTTTCATGGCTGTCAGTTGCAGAAAGAAGGGGAAAAAAAAAAAAAAAAAGGAGCCTTGCTTTTGCTTTCCAGGAGATTGAGTTCATTTTCTATCTGACAGGGATAAATAATAAACAGTATTTTTTTTTTTTTCTGCTGTGAGGGATTGTGTTACGTTATCTGTTTAAACATTCCGTTACATTTTAGTAATGTGAATAATGATTATTCCTGTGCTTCTGAGCTCTCTCTCTTGGCTCAGGCGCCGGAGGTTCAGGAGACACCTGGCATTGTTGACAGAGTGCTGAACTTGAACGCCTCTCACTGTGACAGGGCAAGCCCAAATATTTTGGGAAGAGTCCTTGTTATGTTACGACAGGGGTTGGTAGCACTGATGCTGGGGATGGGTTTTGCTTTAATACAGAGCTGATTATGCTTTATTATTCAGGGAACAGCGTGAACTTTGGCAGGTGGGCTGCTGGGAGAAGGAGGATTTTGCTTGGGCACTTCTTATTTGTAGGGTGTGCTGAAGGTCTTCCAGGAGATGCTGTCACTCAGAAGAGGCCAGGATAGGAGGCCCTGAGAGACATTTTTCTGTAGGTGAGACAGTGAAATTATTTTTTCAAAATAATATAAATGTTTAATGTCATCCCTACATGTAGACAAATATCTGGGGAAGAGCTTGTATTAAAATACCTTTTTAATCATATTTTCCATCCCTCAAGGTGGTGTTTGCTTCCCACAGTGTACATCCTCCCTCTTTTATTGGCTTTTTCTCCTGAAGTCAAGCTGCATCTTGGCAGTGCTTTATGCATCTTCAGTACTGCACGAGTGTCCAGCTCGTGGTGTTTAATTGGTCATAGACTTTCAACAAGATTGGATGTCTTGTGGTGTTTGCCAATTCACGTACAGCACGTAATTATATTCAGGAAGCAATAGGAATTAAATGACATTAATTCCCATGAATATTCATTTAAGAATCTCGACCAAATTCAGGCAGATTAATAGTCCAACACAAATACAATGGCTATTCATTGCCCCCACAGGAAAAAGAAATATGTATTGGCTGGCAGCTCAGGACAAATGGAAGTGTGCTATAGAAAAGTTATCTCTGGGTGGCTTCTGGTATAGTGGCAGCTGGAGGGACACCTCCATGAGTAAAGAGGATTAGTGTGGGTACAGGCGTGGGGAGCCTTTCCCATCCACTAGGAACCCAGAGGAGTCTGGGGTGAATCCAAGACTCATGTCTCTGCACTGCCCATGCAAATCCAAACCAACTCTGACTGCAGTGGAGCTTCTCTGGACTCACAACAGAGCAAAATGTCATTTTTCTGTGCCTGACTCGCACTGCCCTGTGTGTGGAGCCAGGCTCCAGCCTGCTCTGCCTGCATGGTGATGCTGTGGGGCAGCACGGCCACTTCTTTCCCTTACAGGCAGCACTAAGCTGGCTGTGCTGCTCGCTGCCTGCTCTGCCACACCAGCCCAGCACCAGCCCTCGGGGTGCCTGCAGGGCAGCCCTGTCCTGCCAGGCACCTCCTGGCACACGGGAGCTCGCTTCTGCTCCAGCTTGCCCTCCCAGCACAGGCCAGGACACGGCTTCTGCTGTGGCCAGGGAAACTGGGAAAGTGTAATGGCAACAGCAGATGAAGGATGCAAATGCATTTGCAACTGAGGCATCAGAATTTAGGATGCTGGAAACCCCCTCCCCAACAACAATATTTCATTTTAAAAAAGTATCTGAGTTTGATTATAGCTCTCATTTGAGAGAACTTACACTTTTCATTCTGTCAGACAAGCCAACTTGAGACCTTAGCTGTGTCACATTATCTCTTTGTGGGAGTGGGACTTCCCCAGCTGGAGAACAGATCCTTCTTCCACTAAAGCTGGTGCAAGTGTTGCAAGAGCTTTGGGCTTAGTCTATAAGATGACGTTTACACCTTTTAAAATTCCCCCTCATAGGCAAGTTGACCTTTCCTGCCCTTGAAGTTCTCTGAGAAAAAGAAAGGTCCAGTTATTTTACCTTGTACATGTACCATGTGAGAGGCAGACCTGCATTTTTCTACTTTTTTGAAGGTTATTTGTTTCCAGACTGATCTGACTTTTCCTAACTACACTGAAAAAAAAAGGAAATATGTGGAAAGCAGCAACCACCATCTTACCAAGTAGGGGTTTTGCCTCAAGTTGCAGTATGAGGGTACTCACAGGGCTGCTTCTGCTTGTGCTTATTTGAAACAAAATCAGATAATCATAAAACCAGGCTGTAAATTCAATGTACATTTCTCTTTATGTCCGCCAACTTTTTGGGGCAGTACATAGTGTGTATCTCATCTTTTCATGTCTGATGAAAAGGCAAAATAACAGCTGAGGACCCACATGGGCTTTGCACCTATGCAGGAGTGCCAAGTGGGCCAGGAACCCGCCGTGCAGCCTGGTGATGTGCTCTGCAAAGCCTCATAAACCAGTGACTAAGGCAGAAAGGACTCCAAGGCCTGGCTCCTGGGACATTGGAGGTGTGGCATTACAGTAGCTTGGAAAACATTCTGACTTTATAACAAGTAACACCTATAATTACAGAGGCGTCATCACCTTCATAATTTTTTTTTTTTTTTTTTTTTTTTTTTAGCTAACAAGCTGTAGTTGTAGCCTGTGTAGATCCCTGCCAAAATCTGCCAAGCATTTGCTCTTGGGATGGTTCTGCCGGTGGTGGGAATATTAAGCATCTTTCTCCAGGCACTTGTAAAACAATACAGCAGTAAACAATTCAAGTACAATTAGCAGCTACATCGGCAGAGGGGGAGGGAGAAGTCCCACCGCTGGTACTGTCTGTGGAATTAATCATGTTTTATAGAGTAGATATACTGGTTTGGATGTGCAAAGTTAAAAAAGGGAGATGAAGAAGTAGCCAATAAGCGTTTATTGGAGGATGAAATGTAAAACAAGCATTTTTTTTTTTAAAACGGTATAGTGGAGAGTGTTTAAAAAATGCTCTTTAAACAGGTTTAGCTCCTTTTTCTTCCTACTGAAGAAACAGATGAACTAAAAAATAGAACAAGACACGCTGAAAATGATGTTTGCTTTTAAAACTGGTTGTCCCGCCGGTCACACAAACAAACCTCGGTGTCTCCTGCGGTACCAGGGCTGGAGAAGCAGGATGCTGAACGCTCCGCTCCCGGCTCTCGCCCGCTCCCGGCCCCGAGCGCTCCCCGCCGGTCTGAGCGCACCGCTCTGGCAGCGGCGCGAGCATCACCTCCGCAAATATTTATTTGCAGAGATTTTCCGCTCTTAATTATTTAAAATATAATGAATTAGGCATAAGTACCTCGCTATTAGGGTAATTCCAGGTCTTAATTGCTGGCAGAGCGGCTCCCGCAGTTCCGCCGGGAGGTGGCGCCGCGGGCCCGGCGCTGCTGCCGGAGCCGCCGGGGCCGGGCGGGGGACGGGGACCGGGACCGGGACCGGGACTGGGGCACAGGCTGGGCTCAGCGCGGGGCTAGGCTCGGGTACCGCTCCTGGCAGTGTGCGAAACCACCGCGCCCGGCCCCGAGTCAGTCCTGCGGGCAGCTACACGCGATCGCCCAAAAAACAAAGGGAGGGAAGAAACCCGGGCGGGTCAAGGAAAGAGTTTTTCTCCCCGAACGAGTCGGTCGCTCGGTAACTTCGCGGCCGCTCGCTGACTCCCGCCCGCAGAGCCGGGCAGGACGCGCTCCATCCCTGCGGGGCGCCCGATGATTGAGCCCCGTGCCCCCGGTGCTGCCGGCGGCGGGCCGGGGTCCCGGGCAGGGCAGGGCAAGGGGCTGCCCGGCGGGGCCGCTCCCTTCTCCTGCTCCGGCCGCCGCCGAGCGACCCCCGCGCCCCGGAGGTTCCAAATCCGCGCTGAGTGTTAAAACTGGCGCTGCACGAGTGCCGGAGCCGCAGGGCTGGGGCAGCCGGGTGCTCCCGACTCTGCCCCTTCTCGCCCTCTCCTCGGGAGCCCCGACGGCGCGGCCGAGAGCGCTGCCGCTCCGCGCACCCACCGCGATGCGGACCCACCCCCGTGGAGCGGCTCCGCACCCGGCCCGGCCCTCGGGACGGTCAGTCCCGCTCCGCGGCCGGTGCGCGCCGCTGCGCACCCGCTCACTGTGTCTAAGCGCTGTTTGCGCCCGCAGCGGCGAGCGCTGCGGGGATAACGCGGGCAGCGCGCGCCTCGCCGCTCCGCGCAGGTAAGGCGGCTCCGCGGGTACCCGCGGAAGGCACTCCGGGGTCCCCCGCATCCCCCGCCTCCGCTGGCCTGATGCCCCGCTGGCCCCTGCGCGGCTGCGGAAAAGTTGGTAGGGGCGCGCAGCGCTGCGCCGCCGCCGAGGGGGCGGCCCCGGCCCGCACGCTGAGCTGTCCCTGGGGGTGCGGAGGGGCGCGCAGGGATGCGCAGCGCTGCGCACCGCGCTCCACCGCCACTTTCGCTTCCCCGTAGGGCCGCCCCGCCTTCCCCGGCCCGGCCCCCCCGCCCCCCTGGCCGTCCTCCGCGGAGCTCCGCGCCTGCGGGGCTCTAGCCCTTCACCCCCTGCGCGCTTCACCCCCCGCTTCTATTATTTTATTTATTTTTTATTATTATTTTCCCTTGCGCCGAGCCTTGTTTACCCAGCAGGTGGATGTGACGTCAGAGACTGACAACAGCAAAAATAACAACATCTCCTCCGCGGGGTGTCGCGGCCGCCCCGGCCCGCCCGCGCGGGGCTGCGCGGGGCGGGGAGGGGGCGCGGGGCGGCGCGGGGCGGGGGCGCGGCGGGGCGGCGTGCGGGGCCCGCGGGCGCGGCGCCGGGCGGAGGGCTCTATTGTTATTTACCGAGCGGCGGAGCACGCCGCCGCGCCGCCCGGCTCGGCGTGCCGGAGGACGGGAGGGAGGGACGGGACGGAGGCAGCCCCGCGCCGCTCCGCGCCGCCGCCCGCCCGCCCGCGCCGCGGCCGCGCCGTGCTGGGCAGCGGCAGGGCCGAGTCCTGCGGGTGAGTCCGGCGCCCCCGACACTTTCCCCGCTCCTCCGGGGCTGTTGCACTTTTCCCCCGCCGGCCCCACGTGCCCGGCCGCCCTCCCGACCGCCGCCGCGGTACCGGGGGTGGGGGATGTGGGGCGGCGGTGCGCGGATGCGGAGCCCCTTCCCCGGGCTGCGGGGCCGCCCGCACCCTCCCCCGCCCACTTTGGAAACTTCCCCCGCCCCGCGCTGCGCGCACTCCCCGCCGTGGTGGGATGCGGCGCGTCCCGCCCCCTCCCATCCCGCTCGCGCTTTCCGCGTGTTTTCCGCCGGGTCCCTCCGCGCCGCCGCGCAAGGGGCGCGCACGCCCCAACTTCGCCACTCGGGGCAAGAAGTTGCGGTGGGGCCGCACCCCCTTTCCCCAGCGCCGTGCCTCGCTGCCCGTTCCCCTTCCCCGGGCACCTGTTGCGGCTTCACGCCCGCGCAGCCCCTTCCGCAGGCGCGGAGCCCCGCGCCGTGCATCCGCCCCCACCGCGGGTCCCTGGGACGCGTTGCGCCCATCCCCTCCCCCACTCTTTTTTTTTTTTTTTTTTTTTGAATACGAAGTGTTTGAATAAACACCCGCGCCTCCCCAGCTCAGCCCGGCGCAACTTCTCGCTGCGCGGGTGCGGACCGCGCATCCTTCAGGCGCGTGTGTGCGTGCACGTCCCCCTCCCGCGCAGCCCCGCGGTGCGGAGCCTCGGGACGGAGGCGCGGCTCGCTGCGCGCCGCGGAGCCGCCGCCGGTGCCCGGTAAGTAGGGCCGCCCCGCGCACCTGCGCTGCGCGCCCGCGCCCCGGGCAGCGGAGGGGTGCGCGCTGCAGGCGGCCGAGCGGCGTGTCCGCGCCTCCCTCCTCCCCACCCCCGCACCGCCGGTTTGTGGGTTTCTTTCTTTCCTGAAAAAACAAAAAAAGAGCAAACAAAAAACCAACCAAAAAAAAAATCCCGAAAACAACAAAAACCCAGAGCGACCCAGCGAGCGGGGCGCGGGCCGGGCTCCGCGGGGCGCAGCGCAGCCCCCGCGCACGACCCGGTAACTCTGACTGACCGGCGCGGAGAGCATCGCCCGGCGGAGCGCCGCGCTTCTGGCGAGTCTTCTGCTGCCGCTTCGCTGTAATGATTTTAATTGCGTGTTTTTGCTTTGAGTGAACCGAGCCGAGCGAGATTACTTTTTTTTTGTTGTTTTTCTTTTTTCCCCCTCGTCCTTTTCCCCCCCGGTTCACCCCGAGCCTGGCAGCGGCGGCGGCGCGCAGCCCTCCCGTCCCTGCCCGAGGCATCTGCCGCCTGCGAGCGCTCTCTGAGCCGCTTCTGTGGAGAAGCTGGAGCCCAACTTCTGTGCTCAGAAGTTTAAGGTTTCATTTTTAGTAACTGTTCTCGGAGTGAGTAATGGATGTGTACTGCTCTTAGCCTGTCGTCTACACCGTATAGCCTTCTGATTTCTGGGGTGCTGGATGGTTTTAAATATTAAAACAGTTTTCTAAACTGTGTTTCCTTTCCATGCAGTTTTTCTAAACGTGGATTTTACCTGATTTGACCAAATGTTGATGTCACTAGTGACAGCTGCTTAATTACACAAAGTTGCAAGCATGTCATTGAGGAAACTTTTTTACCTGTGCTGTTAATCCATGGCTTGCTTTAATATTTTGGCAAACAGGCATTTTGCTCGGTTTAGTATTATTTTTACAGTTTCTGTTACCGCTGAGAAGCTCTTATATTTTGTAAGTTTCAGAGAGCCTGAAATATCTCAAGTTTCCAGAGAAGCGGGTGTGGGCAAGGAGGTACCGTGCGTCGGCAACTAGATTTGGGGAAAGACACGGAAATTGGGGCTACTTGTTTCAACTTTTCTCCTCTGAAGCTTTTCCTCTGCACATTTTTTTTTGAACTATCTCCCAACCATATTGAATGGATCAGGGCACTGGGGGAGGAAGCTCTCCACTAGTTAGTTACCATTCAAAAGGTGTCGGCTAAAATCTCATTGCAAAAAGGTATTGTAGCTTTAACATCTTGCATTGGCAGCATTCTTCCCCCTTAGTCTTTGGATTAGTCATTGTATGAGAGACAGGAAAAAAAAATCACTTTTTTTTTTTTTTCTGGAAAAAGTAAAGTAAACAGCCTCCAACAAGTGAACCTTGACAACCCAGATTAAGGAAGGCAGGAGAGATCAAACAAAGCTGCTGCTGGGCTGTTGTCAGGAGCTGCCTCACTGAAAGCTCTGGACTATTCGATCAGGCAGCAAGGCTATATGTTCACTTATGCAGAAATGGACCATTACAAATGCTGATCTTTGTTGTGAAACCAAAGGATAACTCTGAGAAAAATAACTACTATTTCAAACAAGGCTTTCTGTTGCTTGCGATTTTGATTGCAAAGTTAGTTTTATGTGCATGGGCTGGGGTTTGGGGTTTGTTTCTTTTTTTTTTTTTTAAAGTGATTATGTTTTGAAGTGCATTTTTACACTTTCAGAGGGACTTAGGATTTGATTTTGTTTACGCTGTCTAGATCTGCAGAGAAGAAGGCTTTGCAGTAGTGCAATGCAGAGAAACGTAGAAGTTCTGTGGAATTCAGCTTTTATTTCTGGATCACTGAATTGTAAGGAGATGTGGATTTGTTTTTTTTTTTTTTTAATCTCTGTGTAAGTTCTGTGCTGTTGTAAAATAGAGGAGTTTGGTTGTGATTAAGCACTGTATGTTGTATGACTGCATTCCTAGAGTTTGGAAAACTTGTAATATCTTTCCTTCTAACATGTTGCCAAGCAGTCAGGATGGACCTTGCTTTTGATATACCGGGATTTTTACAAGACTCTGTGTAATGTGTCTTCATGGCTGTATCAGAGAGACTGTTACTGTGTAGTTTTTAAGTGGAAATACCAGTAAAGAATATGAATAGACACTTGATTTTACTTCAATAAACAGTTAGGATTTAGGTATTAATGGAAATGAACCAGGGCAGTGAGGTTAGTTTTGTTGCTTGTCAGTTTCATGTTTGTATTCAAACACTTGATTGCAAACTTTACAAATTTGTTCCTTTCATTTCTTTGAAGTATTCTAGAACAATGGAAATATCTATTAAAAAAAATCCAAGTAAGTAGCTGTTATCCTAATGTATATTAACCAGGAGGCAGACCAAGTGCACATCTGCTGAAGAATTAAGAAATCCCAAATCTTTTTGCATAAGCGTTTTTTAAATTAGCAGTGCAGATCCCACAAAAAGTACTTTATACTTTCTGTAAGGTAAGGTTTCATAACTGTTCTGCATAACTTATTCTAAAGCCTGTAGATTTTTATGGTATATATTTTAATTAGACAATAAAAAGTACGTGCATTAAACATGCACATGTATGCTATTAAGCCATTTTGCGTAATGTGTAATGTTTTTTAACATCTATAAACATTTTCTGCTTAAATCAGTTCCACCAGTAACTGTAACACAGCTGGGTTTTGCCCTGGTAGGAGAAGGAGCAGGGAAGTTGAGCAGGGAATTGTGCATTGGACATTAGTGTGCAGCATATGCTGCAATATGCATTTCTCATGGAGTGGATCACCTTTTTCCAGAGCTAAAATCTGCATTATCATCCTCGATGTGATATACTGTAAACATTTGTAGCTCCTGAATTACTCCTGTTTCATAGTGCTGTAAAAACTTGGAAAAAGGCTGGTATTAAAAAGGCTGGTATTAAAAAGGCAAATATATGAAATGTATCTAGCATTTAGTATTTGTACCTCTTGTGGTCATTTATATTGAGAGATTGCATTGGATAACACAATTCCTTTTGTGAAATATCTGTTGAGCGTGTATTTGTGTATCAAATGAAATCACATATGCGCACACATGTGTAGGATATGTATGTAAAATACAGTTATTTCACCAAGGCTGTCCAGTTATTTATGGGGCATAATGATACTTCTGTCATCTTAAATTTTCTCCGAGAAGCTTTAATAAATTTAAATAGATTATATGCTGTCAGAAAATAGTATAAATTTTGTTTATGATTCACTTGCTTTAAGGTACTTACACTAAAGAAGCTCATTTAACCCCAAGACTGAGGAGCATTAAGTGGTGAGAGGAGTCTGCTGAAGAGCTGCTGCTGCCCTTTGCTCTTGTGATAATCTTAAATTACTACAATTTAATTGCAACTTCAAGGCACTGAGCTGAAATATTTTTACACAGCTGAGCCAGGGCTGAAGAAGGCTCGGTGGGGTTTTTGCAGGTAGCTGGGTGTCTTTTGGAGGTGCAGCGTTTGCTCAGGCCTCTCCTGCCCTTCCCAGCACATCCAGCATCGTGTGTGCAGGGACAGGGCACCTGGAGGGAGCTTTCCTGGGGGTTCCCACTGCAGAGGGAGCGGGATCAGGCCCTGCAGGGCTCTGGTGCACCAGGGTTTTGGTTGCTGTCCATATTTAAGCTGAATTAAACAGCGCATTTTAATCACTCCTCAGATGAGCCTTGCTGTCAGGTTGCTTCCCAGAGCTTTTCCCTGCAAGCCTCTGCTGGGGAAGCAGGTGAGAAGGGGCTGGTGGCTGGAGGGGAAGCCTGGAGGGTGGTCAGCAGTGTGGGGACACGGTGGCACCCTGCTCTGAGCATGGCCATGGTGTGGTCCCCGTGTCCCCAGGGGCGAGCTCAGGGTGCAGCCGGCTGCCCTGGGCCTGATCCAGAGTGTGCTGGCATCAACTGGGGCTTCTGCTGATGTTGCTGCCTTTGGCTTTTGGTCTGTGCCACTAACTCGTGTCACTGAAACTTTTTCTCCCCCTCCCTCCACGTATAGTAGCGTGTTTTCACACCCGGCAAGCGCTTCAGCAGAGATGTGCTGTGCAGGAGAAGCCAGAAAGCATTTGCTAGGTGGAATTTAGAGATGCTGTGCACTAGAGATCAGCAGTGTCTTTGAGACCATTCTTAGAGGTCCTGGCAAGCAAAACTTTATTGAAGTGCTTCGAAAGGTATGGCCAGGCTGGGAGCCCTTAACATCGCGCCACCGAGGACGTGCGTCAGTGCCGGCCGTGCTGAGGCACAGCGGTGTTCAAATCGTGAGTCTGATTGTTTTTCTGTTGGCCAGATCCTTGTGAAGTGCCTTGTTGCAAGAAGAAGCAGAGAAGATCTTGTGCTTGCTAGAAGTGGTTGGTTTTGTGCTGACAGAAGCGCTGCTCGCAGCCTGCTCACTGCGCGGTTCGATTCCCGCAGCTCGCTGCGCTGGGAATTGCAGCTCCTGCAGGTAACAAGGTGATGCCAGTGTAGAGAGAGGGGGAAAAAGCCAGTGTGGAATAAATCATGCAGAGGAGAAACTTAATTGTGGGATCTCTGTAGTCTTTTACTTTAAAAATATGTGTTTTGTGCTGTAGAGGAATCGGTTGTGCTGTTTTACAGAGATCATACATTTGTTGGTTGGGATTTCTGGAGGGGTTTAACACGTGCTCTTTTTCCTTAATCCAGCACTGGAGCTCCCAAGTCAGAGAAGCTGCTGGCTCTGTTTGTGTGCAGCCTTCTCTGCAAATGCGCTCTAGGGTTTTGTCTTTCTGTTCTCCTGGCACGGGTCTCTTCCATGCATGCAAGTGAGCAGGCTTATGTCTAATGGCTCTTTGGAGGTGGCAAGTATCCAGAATAATCTTGATGACTTTTTGTTCCGCGTCACTCTGCAAATGAAGATGGGATTCTATGGAAAATGGGCAAAGAGAAGATCATGGGCAAAATCAGTTTCTCCCCAAGAGCCATCTGGTACCTGAGGAGGACTAAATAATTTTTCTCCTCTCATTGACCCTCCTGGTGCTGTTTTTAAAACATCTCCATTTTAGTGCCTTGAAATTGCAATTAAGTTGTAGTAATTTAAGATTATTGCAAGAGTGCAAAGGGCAGTAGAAGCTCTTTAGAAGTCTCATCTCAACACTTAATGCTTCTCAGTCAGGGGGTTAAATGAGTTTCTTCAATGTGAGTACTTAAAGTAACTAAATCGTAAACAAAATTTATACTATATTCTGACAACTAATAATCTATTTAAATTACATTAAAGTATGTGTGTGAAAATTTAATTTAAGGCAGAAATACTGTCAAGCCCTGTAAATATCTTGACGGATCTACTGAAATGGAACCCATATCGTAAAATATTTACATAGATCTGATAGGCTACAGTGTTTCTGGGAGTGCTATTCTGAAACTAACTGTGGGCTTTTTTCCCTTCCAGTTTCCCATTTAGTTGCAATGGTCTCAGAAGGCAACACAAATAAATACCCAGAATGTTTTATTTGGATGATTCTCCCGTGTATTGTTTACTGCTAATGGTGCTGTCTGTACAATGCTTGTCACTGGTGTGTTTTTATTAGGAGGACCTGTTTCCTCACTAAGTTAGTTTGATTCAGAGGCCCTGAAATTAAAAAACTGGCACTGAAAACTGGGGCTCTGCAGCGTTCGTGGTGTGTCTGCGCTGGATGTGCCATCTGTGAGTCAACTTTCTCCTCGGTGTGTGTCCCAGAGCACAGTGCTGCAGCGTCTCCTGCACTGCTGTGACTCTCAGCTGAATGGATTTTTCAGGTAGAAAGAGCTTACAACCTTTTCCAAGGGTTTGAGCACTGTATGGAAGTGTTTCCCAAACTCCTCATGGGACACAGCACTGTTTTGCTGGTGCACCTGCAGGCATATCTGTTGTGGTGCGTGGTCCAGGCTGTTTTTAAGACGAAAAATATTTTCCTCCAGGTAAAACTGCGTCTGTCTGAAACTTCAGCCAAACTTTGGCCCTTCTTAAAACCCACTGGCTGGAATTCTGCAGATAGTTTTGCTGGGGAGGCGCAGCATGAGCCGTGCTTTCTCATCATGGGTTGGAGCAAACTCCTCGCTTTTCCTAGCTGGAGTGTACACCCTGGATCTGCAGGGTGGCAGGAGGAGGATGAGGATTTGGGCATGGAGAGAGGGCTGTGATGGGAGTGTGGTGCTGAGGAGCCCAGGCCAGGTGCTGGGCACTGAGTGCTGACAGCCTGACAGAAGGTGGCACAGTGTGGCAGGTTGGCTGCAGCCTCCAATGGCATCGTTAGTTTCCCCCTCTTCGCCAGACATTTCCTTTCATGTTGGATCTGAGTTTTAGCTGTACTTCCCGATCAGTCTTGTCATCTTGTTGCTAACAATTAGGGTCAAGTGTCTTTCCTTGGGCTCTGCGCAGTCTTGGTGTTGGTGTCCCTCCCCCAGCTCCCTGGCTGAGCTGTTTGTTCATTAATTAGTGGATGGGGCATATTAACACATCAGTAAACCGGAGTAGTCAGAGTTCCCAAGGCATCTCGGGAAGCCCTCGTTGCTTTTATGTGACCGGACGTGCACTATTGCTGATTTAGATAGCGGAGCCGATGATGCCAAAGTGTTGTTAAGAGAGAGATAAATAGAGAGAGCCCAGCAGTAAGCAGAATGTCATGTCTCTATTAAAAAGCTGGTGATAAAGGAAGATAAAATGGTGAGGGGGGATTGCTGGAGTGTTCAGAGCAGCCACTAAACATCTGATCACAAAAATCGATGCTGAATTCCCTTTCCTGCACAACACTCGCCTGCAGAATTCTGTCTGAGCCTGGGTCTGGTTGCAGCGAGCAGAGGAGTCCTGAAAGGACTTTTGTTCTTGCCAGAGCGACAGCCAGGGCTTCTCAGGGATTCAGGGGCTGTCTGAGCTGGGATTCAAACATCCCTCCTGGTTCCTTTTGAAGTGGTGTTCCTGGGATGCTGATGAAGTTGTTCCAGGCTCACGCTGGGGCTTGTTGCTCTGTGCTGCCTCGTACCTTGATTTCCTGGGTGCTTGGGCCACCTGCCTTTGTGTCAGTCTGGAGGTCAGGCCTTGGCAGAATAGCACCGAGGCAGGCTTTTGTCCATTGGTGTTTTTTCTTTTCTGGGTGTGGGGGCTGCTCTGCAGAAGTGAAAAATGGAACTGATTCTAAAGGAACGAGCGGTCGCAGCAGACGAGAGAGGAGTGAGGTTAATTCTTCCAGTGCAATAAAACGTTAAATCATCACAGCCTTGTTTGCTGAAAGGATGTTGATCATTCCATTAAGGAGGATTAAGTAATTAACTGATATTTCTTTAGGAACCCATGTCAGTTTTAAAAAGCATCTTCCTGGTGTCGCACAGTGAATGTGAAGTGCATGTTTTTCTGCTGCTAGAAAGCTGGAGATGAGCATGACTGAGACACCTCTTCCTAAGAAACTTCTGGGAGTACCAAGGGAGCAGAAATAGGGAGGGGGATTTTCAACTAAAATGTGCTGTTCCAATAGATTTTTTGATAACAAGGTTGTCTTTTATGGATTTTTGTCCAGTGGGCCTGCTGCAAGCCTCATTTCACAGGTCTTCTGTTTGGGATTAAGAAGTTAAAACCTTCCTGAAGTGTTCCTTTTGGTGCTTGCATTTTTATTTTTAATAATAGTTTTTATGTTGTAATAGTGAGCTCACTGACAGTGAGTCATGAACTCTGTCTTTCATGAACCTCATGACAAATCTCTGTTAGCTGCTCGTCCAGCCCAGTTCCCACGTTTTAACTTGCGCTGGAAAGAAAAATTCCATTAAAATCAGCCTTGTAAATCCTCCTTTTCCTCCTGTGGCAGAAATCCCCTTGAAAGCAATGCAGTGCAGGGGGCTGTGGAGCATCATGGAGTGGCTCCAGACATTGGGTTTGGAGCACATTGGAGC
This sequence comes from Muscicapa striata striata, assembly GCA_030060385.1. Lineage (NCBI taxonomy): Eukaryota > Metazoa > Chordata > Aves > Passeriformes > Muscicapidae > Muscicapa > Muscicapa striata. The sequence continues at coordinate 5,110,197 of JAREIS010000002.1, read as the reverse complement.
TGGGTTTGGCTGGGAAGGGCTGGCAGTCCAGGGGAGGATGTGCCTGGCCGGGGTTTTGATGTTGGTGCTCAGTCAGGTGAAAAGCGTGTTTTGGGGATGGTGCACGTGCAGGTAGAGCAGGAGGCAGGCAGAGGAGAATAATGACAGTATTTTTCACTGTTTCATTTTTTAAGGATCAGGTTGAAGCCCCTGGATGAGAGGAGCAGGGGGCTGTGTTGGTGTTTCTGCATCCTGTGCTCCCAAGCTTGCTGCCAGGGTTCCATCCGTTCTTTGCCTCAGCAAATCACAGAATTTGGCATTGACCTCATCAAATCGCTGCTGTTTCTTGCATAATGGTCCCAACTTCTAATACTGCAGTTAGTGATACTGAAACTGCACCCAAACTGAAATTTTCTGTGTGAGAGATGGATTCTGCCTGGCAAATAACACAACCCAGTGGCACCAATTGTGTTAGTATTGATACTTTCTGCTTTCATAACAGCTCTCCTTCCCAAACAGGGCTGCTCCAGACACTACCATGCAAACTCTGTTGATCAGTGTACTGTAAATTATTCCTCCCCCTCGGGTGAATTTCATAAATAGTTGTATTTCCATAAGACAGGCAGATTTAGCTTCAGTTATGTGGCCTCAGCCCTAAATACCCCTGTTGAATTAATGGCAGCTTTGTTGGATGGACTGAGTTTAAAAAAAGTAAAATTAAAAGAAAATCAGTTTGGCTAGATAATAAAGTATTAGAATATTCATGTGTGTAACATAAGAATCTCTCTGTATGATTGTGCAGAATATCATGGCCTGTACCTGCATTAGCAGATTTAGAAGAGAGTTTTTTCTCAGTAAGTTTTGCAATAGTAATAATGTCTTAACAGTTTTAGTAATTAATTTTAATCAGAGAGTTGTCAGGGGCCCTATCCTTCTGTCATTTAATTAAATGAGTTCTGGGAGAAGGTATCTCTGAAATAGCTCATAATAAATTGTTTTTGTTAGTTTTTAATGATATGCCTGTGTATGTGTATTCAGATAATATGTATTAAGGCTTGTAAAGCTCCCGAGTTGTAGGTTTGGAAAAGAGAAAATGTATTTTTCAGTGATGAATTACTTGATACCTAAAAGGCTTTGAAAGAGGAATGTCAGAAGTATGCAGCGAAATTATTGTTTGTACAAGTATGTTAAAGTTTTTCTCTGGTTTAACCCATCAGAGTTTTCTCAAGGCCAGTAGTGGGAGGAATAATGGTCTTGTTCAGAAAACCTTTCTAATCCATAATTTTATTTACAGGATTTGACTGAAAATGGGAGAAACCCATCTTGGTATATTTTAGCTCATTTTGTACCATGTATATTTGTTCTGATTTTCTTTTTTCCTTCACTTCTGTAAAAGCAGTATCTGCAGCATTCAAAAACGCTATTTCATAAAAGTTAAAATGGAGCATTGCCTGTGAAGTAAACTACAGTATCTTAAGCTTATCCATTGTATTCCTGGCATTAAACAGTCAGAGAAGGCTAAATATTTCCTATTTATTTTTCAGATTGGCTGGAGTATAGTCTTTCAGGCAAAGGATCCTCAGCCAGTTGAAGGGGAAATCTGATTTTTCAGCAAGTGCTTTATATTTACTGAGGAATTCTGAGTGTGCAGAAGCATGCTGCATGGAAATGGAAATTCACTGTCTAGGATTTTTAGGGATTTTAATCGATGCCATTAGATAGAGGCACGCTCATAGGGATGTAAACTAGTAAATCTGAACAAACTGAAAAATGGTAGCTATAGGTGTCTGGCTCTGTTATCAAACTTGCTGCCTAAGCCAGAGTTTATGCACTGTGATAATGCTAATGACCAGCAGAGCCAATGATGCATGACTGGAGGAAATCAGTGGTATAATCGGAGAAAGTTATCAGGTTTTTGTCATTAAATATTACTGATAAATAATACACTTCATTTTGAGTAGATAGGATGTATTTAATTCTGATGTGGAGAGTTTCAATTTAATAAGGGGCATTGCTGAGTAAAATGATAATCTTTTGTAATTTAAAGGGAAAAATAAAAATGCATTTGTTTCAGCACAACCTCCTGGCAGCCACCATCCACTGCTGTTGTCTACACTGGTGTCTGATAGTGAGGAGCTGTTTGAGGTGGCTGCTTAGAGCAAGGTGTTTTATCTAAGTTATTACTTTGTGCAGAATTAATTACACGAGGCCAGAACCGAAGGGGTTCTGGTTAGTATAAACTAGGTAAAATCTTACATTTTCTGCTTAAAAATGTGAGTATTGCAGCAAATATAAACTCTGTGCTCCATGCAGTGATTCCCTACAGAACAATCTGCCTGTCCAGGCAGTAACAGGAGGAAAGGGGTGAGGACAAAAGATAGAGATAAATTAGATCTCATTTTGCAACTTATCTTTTAAGTCAGTGGGAGAACAAGGAAGAGAAGTAGAGCTTAAACTGAAGGAAGAGGGATATTAATAGTCTCTATAAAGGACAGTTTGCACCAGGAAAAAAAAAAAAAAATCTGGTTGGCTTTTTTTAGCAAAACAGGCTAACACCCAGAGTAAATCTGTGTCATTAACTGAAGCAGTGCATGATTTTTAGAGCATCTCTGTTCCTCGTGTGCGCTGGTGCCTGCGGAGGCTCATCCCTGGGCTGGAGGCAGATGTGGTGCAGCCTCTGCCCTGAGGAGGCTTCTCTTGCCAGCTGCAGAACCTCAGTCTGGGTCAGTCCATGGCCCTGTCTGAGCAGGTACCACCAGTTTAGCCCAAGGAGTGGCTTTGCAGCGGGGCCAGGATCTTCCCACCAGCCCTTGGAGTCGTGCTCGAATGTTGAATCTCAGCTCGAGTTTCCAGAATTAGATGGCACAGTGAGTAAACACAGCGTACTTGCCAGTTCTCACATCCTCTTTTGCAGCGAGTATTGCAGCAAATCCTGCAGGTTTGACTCATCTCTGAAGTTCTTCACTGATTTGAAGCAGATCTCGTCTGCCTCTCTCAAAAGAGCTGGGAATGTGGCCTCATCTCCTGAGCTCACAGTCCTTCTGGACATGAAAACTGCTTGAGTTGGTCTCTCAGGAACTTGGGCAGCTCTGAGTAACTTTAGCTGGAGTTATGTGCCTGTATCTATGGGTAAAATTTGGCCTGCTTTTATCTTTATTGAAAGCTTTATGGAAATACTTCGTTTTTGCTATGCACAAATATTTACATTCTGGTAGGAAGACTTTTTCCCCTGCAATTTTTCTTCCCCTTCTTGATGCCATAAGCACAAAGAAAGCATAATGCTTTGTCAGGTAACAAGCAATATTCAAGTTTTCAATTTGTATTTCTCATACATCCGAAAGGAAAAAAAAAGATTGTCTGCCCATACTGGAAGTGCTGTCTACTTGCCAGATTGTAGTGAGCCATCCAGGGGAGGATGGAGATGCTGCTTAACACATGGGTAAATTGGCAGGGGAAGGTCATACAGGGCAGAAAACTTTTCTGAGTAAATAAAAGTGGTGTCAGGTACGGCCCCTGGGTTAAGAACAGCCTGTCTTAGCATTTCTGTTCCTCGGTGTTGAATCACCTCCGCATGTTCCAACCTCTGCCTGTGGATGCTCTGAGCAGTGAGGAGGAGGACACATCGCTCCCAGAGCACTTCACAATGGTCCACACGTGTGCCGTGACTCAAGCGCGCTCACAACTTCTTCTTGACACGCATCAAAGGAGAATTGTTTCCTTGGAAAGCCTTTGCCTCCTTTGTTTTTTTTTCTCAGATGAAAGCTACTTTCTGTTTGACTGTTTGACTTGGTGCTGTACAGAGTGAGGGCTCGGTTCACTTTGCAGTTGAGTAGATTCAGGTGTCTCAGCTTGTCCCTGGGTGTGCTTCCTGTTGCATCCCCTGTGCTTCAGCTGGCCAGAGGGTGAGGCTGCACAGGAAGCTGGACCAGCAGAAAACTAGCTTAAGCAGGAAAAACGTGTTTTCTGCCAGTTGAACATCCTCATTGGATTCTGGAGATCAGAGGAAGGTCTGAAGGGGTCAGGGCCACCCCCTTGGCCACTTGATTGCGTTTGCTGTAATGTGAGACCTCTGCTTTGTGTCTGGATGTGCTCTTCTCAGTCTGGGCAGAGCATCCTTCCTTGCCCAGCTGCCCTGGGGCATGCTCCCAGCAGTGCCTGCTGGTGGGACCACCCTGCCAAAGCTGCCAAGTGTGGGGTTTCCTTTAATTGCTAATTTGATGCTCTTCCCTTAGTGCCAGGTACTGAAGTTGTTAATGTGCACGTCCTGGCATCGTGTATTTGGGTTTCCTTCCTTCTGAACTGGATAATGAACTGGTCCAGAGGCTGGGAATTTGTGATGAGGGCACTGAGATACCCAGATTGCTGGCTGCTGTTGTTTCCTGCTGTTTTTATAATAACTTACCTGTGCAACAAGCAAATGCAGCTGCACACAAAACTCAGATAAAGCCGTGCCCAGCCTGCCATCTGCCTGTGGAGTTAGAGAGCCAAGCTGGTTAGGAAAGAGGTGGCCTGAGCTCAGGAGCAGGTTCACCCCAGAAAGGGTCTGTGCAGGATGGGTGTGCTGGGTGTGTGTGGCCTGGGGGTGTCTGGGGAGCACAGGTGGCCGTGGTGGTTCTGTGCAGGGACAGCCACAGGCAGCGTCACCGGCGGGGCTGCTGCTGAGCCCAGGTGTTGGCGTGCACCAGCACCAGCTCAGGCTTCCAGTGGGGCTTTGAATACACTTTATGCTTTTACTGCTTTTGATATGGGTGCAGGTGCACATTAATAGGAAGTGAAAGCAGAGGAGCCCCGAGGGAGCCTTGCTCGAGCCATGCCAAGCAGGTACAGCCCACGAGTCTTACCTTGGGATAACCTGGCGTGGTGCTGGCATTCCCGTGGCACAGGGATTATGGGGGTGAGGGCGTGCTGCAGTTTGGACCTGATCCCTTTACCCTGCTGTGTGCTCAGGGTTGGCCTCCCTCCCCATGTGGAGACACCTTCTTGCCCCTGAGATCTCTTCCTTTGCTGTCCCTGTGCTCCGATGCTGGTGGATCAGCAGAGTTTTTTGGGAGGGGTTGGCACCACAGAGCAGCATTGCAGGGAGTCCCTGACTGCCCCCAGGCCTTGCTGTGTGACCAATGTTTGGTGGTGAGGTGAGCATTGTCCATGCCCCATCAGAGCCCATGGATAATTTTGGGTGTGAGGAGAGGCTGGGTGCCCACTGGCCAGGGCTGTACCCACAGGGCTTTCACTGTCAGTGAATCCTTGAGCACTGATGGAGAGACTGCCTGTGGTGTGCCAGGGAAGTGAGACCCAGCCCAGCACACAGCTGCCTGCCCTGGGGCCTCCCTGGTCTTGCACAAAGTCATCTGCCTTCTCCAGCTGACCTCAGCCTGGTCACTGCCTGCTTTTGCATTGCCTTGTTGAGAATTGGAGTGTGCACTCTCTGAAGCGAGGCAGCAAAATGTTAGCCTCACTTTTAATTATTACCTTTATTTTTGGAAAGGGGTAGCAGCCAGAATAAAACGTTTAGTAGGAATAAAATTGTTACCCACCTTTTGTTCCTTGGTTTGTGCCTGACCTGCGGTGTGGATATCCCCAGGGGTGGCTGGTGTGCAGGTGAGCAGAGCTGTGGTCCTGAACCTCTCCTGTCCTCACCCCCTCTCTTCACCATGTGCTGAGGTTGCACTTGCAGTTACTGTATGCTCCTAAATAACCCTCACCTTGCATTAGGTTATTCACTGTTCATTTGTATGTGTCAGCATCACATCTGATTGGAACCTCAGTTGCTCTGTGTGCTCCTGTATTTTCCCTTCACCTCCTGGACCAGAGGGAGGGTTTGTGGCAGGGAGAGTCCGAGCCAGTGTTATCAGAGTCAGGGCTCTGCCACTTCCCAGGCTGCACATGCAGCGAGTGCCTGGAAAAATGCCCCTCCAAGTCATGGCAGATGAAGCATTGCAGGCAGATGCAGAGATGGAGCTCTGTGAGGAGATGTGTGACTTGATCCAAGAGTTGTGAGATGAGCAAAGATGGAAAGGAAAGCAAATTTCTCATCCAGCACATGGAGTCTGTGGTGCTTGTGCCCCAGGGTGCTCCAGTGCAGCCATCCTAAGGCTGCTGAGGTCTCTGTTGTCCCACCCATGTCCCTGTCACTGGAGTGCCATAGCCAGGAGCTGGATATGCCGTTTTTGTTAGTTTCAAGGTAAGTAAAGTAAACCCCATTTTTCTCTCGTATGGCAGAACTCTGTTTCTAAGTGAGCTCAATTTAACTCAATTTTTCAAAGCAATGAGAGTTATTTCATAGAATTAGCATCATTATAACTGGAAAAGACCTCTAAGATCATTGAGTCCAACCATTCATGGTACCCCATCAATAAATAAAGGGCTGTTTGGAAACCCTGAGCATCCTGTCTGTGCCCCACTGTCCCTATTAGGGCCTCCATGTATGACGTGTGCACTGAATCACATCTGCTACATGAGTGGGAATATGCAGGAGGAGATAGAGACTTCTGAATGGCAGAAATGAGTCTGAGCAGGAGAAATTAATGGAAGACAAATGGAGAATTCTTGCATTCACACAGCTCATTATTCAGACCCATCATCATGGCAAAGAAATGGGAGGAACCTCTGTCACCAATTGGGGTGTCCAACAGCAGCAGTGTAGGATATGTCTTCCAGCCTGAACTGAAAAAAAAAAAAAAAAAAAAAAAAAAAAAAGGCAGTGGTTGACTACCTCTTGGCTTTAAATAAGTGTAGTATTGAGTGCAAATTAAAAACAACCTTGAAACAGCACAGATTCATAAAACTGTACACTGGGATTTTAAAAATTGCCTCCATTGGAATCCTGGAAGCATCTGTTACATAATTAATGCACTTAAAAATATATTCTATTTATGATTAATCCAGCTCTGTAGTGTGTGCTAGTTAAATGCCTGGATCCCAGGGTGCAGTGCGAGGAAAGAAATGCAGTTGTAATCTGTTTGATGCTTATAGGAAAGGACATTTGCTACAAATAAATACATTTTCCTTAGTCTTTTTATTTGTCAGGGCCAAGCTTATGTCTGTTGTGCTGAGTTTGTTGACTGGTAAATGTTTTGAGATTTATGCTGATAATTTTGTAGATCTACTGGAAAAAATAACTCAAGAATAATTAGGGAGATTGACCATACAGTAATGTACCACATGGGCGACAACATAACTGGGTTGATGATCTTGGGTATGGTGTATACAATTAACAGTGCTAAGGCTTAGCACTGCAGAGCTTTTCAAACACTCTCTGAGTTACACAAATGCTTTAGGGGATGCATGTCTCTCCTTGCCAAAGTTACTGGATGCCTTGGGTCTCCTCTCCAGAGAAGTATTCCAAGCTGAGACCTCTGGGTGAGGGTGGTGGAGCAGGCACTGCAAGCACAAGTATGACTTGACAAACCTCAGTCTGCACAGATTTTTTTCACCAGGAAGATTTTAGGGGCTCTGGAGCCTTTTTTTTTTTTTTTTTTTTTTTTTTTGGAGGCTTTGAGTTGGCATCCAGCCATGGGGTCCTGGAACAGTTTCTGGCATCACACTTCCTCTGACAGATTTTTCTCTCTGCCCTCAGTTTCTGTTCCCTTTTTTACTCTCACCCTTCATTGGACACTGTCTTGTCAGGCTGGTGCAAACTAAAACTCTCCTCTTCCATCTTCCTTTCGTTCTTGTTTGTAAAGCCTGCAAGCTGTTACACTGGCCCTTAGGTCTGCTGTGTTCCAAGGTGATCCCACCTTGTGGAGTGCTGTGTGTGGATCCTGTGTTTCCCTGCCTGCCTTGGGCTGGCTGAGCATCCCAGCAGGAACTGCACAGTGCTGTGGAAGTCTGTTAAAAGCTGCTTTTCCAAATATATATATATATATTTTTTTTTTTTTTTTTTTTTTTTTTTTTAAGTGAGCAATTGTTGTGTGTGTTCGTTCAGGAAGGATTTTGAGTGATGGAAGTCCTGTTGCACCAGAGCTGTGCTGTTGTGAAAGGAGTCACCTGTGTTGAATCCACACGTGCTATTGGATGTACCTGCCATCAGCAGCATGGCACAGTGTGGACACTGGCACCTGTTGGGCTCTGCCCAGTGCCCCAGCCCTGCTTGGGGACAAGGCAGTGATGGGCAGGGCAGGATGCTGTGTCCCACCTGCCTTTGGAGTGACCATGCCCAGCTCTGTGATGTTTCTGTGCCATCCCCAGTGGGTGCTGGAGGCATCACTGCAGGGATGTGAGAGGTGTGTGGCTCTGCTCTGCTATCCTCTTCTCCATCACTGGAAGTGAGTTCCTAATGAACTCAGCCTTCCACTTACTGTTGGTTGTCTTGTTTCTGCACTTCAGAGTCCCCGATGCCCCTTCAAAATGTAACGAGGGGGGAGCGAGCGTGGTTTTGTGGGAGAACACTCTTACCTGCAGACTGTGCTCTGGGCTCATCCTCGCCACTAATCCCGCTGGAAATGTTTCTTCTCACTTTTCCCACTGTATAATGCAAAGCCTTGTTATCCCTGCAGTATAAAAGTGCACTCAGCATGGGCTTTCCCTTTAGTCCTGAGGAGAGATGGATGTTGAGATACATGTGCATAGGCCGTATTTTGAGCAAATTGGGACAAAAAAAAATTGATTACTATTGGTAACTTAATTTTCTTCAAACTAAAGAGCCCCAAAGGGAACCCCACTTCAAAAGCTCTTTGTTTCCTCCTTTTTTGTTTTTTTAACAAAGGATATGTTCTAGCTGTATTTCAGTGGTCTCTGGTTTCAGCCACTTTCTTTGATACTGATTTGTGTGAAAGCAGTTGTCAGACAGAAGGAAATGATAAAATCTACGAATTAAGGCAAAGATGAGAAGGGCAGTGGGTAGCATGAAATGGAGAAATGTTGGGATCTAACAAGCATTCCTGCAAGCAAATCCCATTTCCTGTGCTTGTAACGGGCCAGGTTGGTGATGTTTGGCAAATTTAATGGATTGTGGTGGGTGGCTGATAAAAACAAAGAGGATTTTAGGGGAAAGCAGAGTCTGGTGACTACAGTAGTGCATGTTTATTTTCAGAGCTCGATTGCTTTTGAGTTGCTAGCATTAGAAAAACTTCTTAGCTCACATTATACTGCAAATTTCTTTATTTTTAAAGTGGAAATTTTGCAAGCTGACGTTTTGCAGCATGCGTAGTGCGCTTTTGGCTGACAGCATTGTCTGGCAAAAGAAATAACCAAATTATTATTCAGTCATGGGTTTTTAACAGCCGCAAAGCAAGTGGATGTTAACTAAATGATGCAATTTATTCCCTTCCTGCTTATTGCCAGCTTGCCTATTACAGAGAGACTGCCAGCTTTAAATAAGTGGTACCCAGATGGTAGTCGCATGACGCCCACTTGGTTACGGAGCCTAAGCAGGGAATAACTCGGCAGCCACTACAAGCTGTGGGTCAATTGAGGGGGAATGCCTGTTGCTTCACAGTTTTGCATATGTAAATCTGTTAATGTTATGTCAGTATTGTGCGGTCTAAACACAAGCATTGCCTTTCTCCGGGGCCCAGATGAACTTGGATCGCCGCCCAGTTAATGAGGAGCGGGCGTGCGGAGCGGCGCTCGGAGGCGGCGGTGCCGCTCCCGCATCCCCCGGCGCGCCCGGGATGCTCCGCTCCAGCGCCGGAGAAAACCAACACCTCCTCTATTTTTAGCCCCGGCACGAAAGAAGGCTGGCTCTGCTCGGCTCGGCTTGGCTCGGCTCGGCTCGCTTGGCCCGGCGCTCCCCGCTCCGTGCGCTGCAGATGTGCCGCAGGAGTGATGAACTGTGTCGTCTGCGCCCTTTAGCAGCCAACATCTGCTGCGGCTGCCTGCTGCAAGCCGCATGGAAACAATTCTGCCGGGAGTTTGGCCGTGCGGATTACTTTGTATTAATTGCATAGATAGTTTGCTGTACCGCTCAGGTTTAAAGCCAATCCTCCTTCTTCCGCTCCTCAACCCCGCCTTTTTTATTATTGTTTTAAAAGCAGTAGTTAAAATTGTTTGACATGGGAATGCATTTTATTGTTGATCATTGCTGGTTCTGAAAAGTTTATTACAATGGGTGAAAACAACAAGCAAAAAAAAAACCCATAAAAACCTGGGGCTGTAATATGCTTATGGGCTAAAAAAGTACCAATAGTGTTGATTTAACCAAAGAAAATGTTCCTGGAGGTATTGTAAATTTTATGTGCCAGATGAAAAGCATTAAGTGTGTTATTTTTCACGAAGCAAAAACATTCTGATTTTTAACCATTTTGTAAATTATATTAATGCTGTAATATGGGCCTGTTCCAGGAGTGCTCGCCCCATGAGCAGGTCCCATGGGGTGTGAGTTGGGGGCCCTGCTTGGAGCAGGGCTGGGTACAGGGACTGGCCAGGCAGAAATCTTGTCTTTTTGGGCAAAACACTCTGTCTCTGTTTGCTTTTTGGGTTTTTCCCCCCCTCTTCTTTTTTTGGAAGTTGCAAGCGAGCATTTTAAATGCAGCAGGAGTAAAATTTAGGGAGAAAATAAGCCGCTTTGGAATGTAGCGGAAAGCTGAGATGCTTCAGTATTTTATCTTTATTTTGCTAATTATTTGTCATGGAGATCGGAGTTGATTCCCTGAGATTTCTTTTAAGCCTCTTAAGATTAATTTTTTTTTGGCTAATGGTAATTTTCCTCTGCTTGATGCTCCCCAGCTAGAGCGTTACTGCTTAGCAGCACGGCTGGGGGAATAAGCTCAAGGTTCAGAACGTGGACTAGCAAAGGGAAAAAGTGATGAGGGAAACCAGAGGGCCTGGGAGTGCTGTAGGGATTGCCTGGAGGGTTTATAATTTGGGGCGAGTCCATCATCCCCATCACTTGGGCTGGAATGGGAATTTATACAGCAATTGTGCTTTTTGATGGAAAATTAGTTAGCAGTTGTTGAAAAGCCCGTAGCAAATCCTTACACAATAAAGGTAAATCAGGCTCAGCATTGGTTTATATGCGATTTTTTTTCAGTTCCCTATATTAATGTGAGAGCTATAGCTTCCCCTACTGAAAACTTAATTAGGCAAACAGAATGCTATGTTAGCAGACACTTAGAAACCCAATGTGCTCACAACTAGATTCAAATAAGTTAATAAGAGTTATATTAGGTGTTTCTAATGGTACTCTCCATTTCTTAAAATAAATGCTGTCTTTGGTAATAAGCCACCCACACCTTTTTGGGTAATAGTTTAATTGAAAGGCTTGATTGTGTCCATTGAGTTGCAGAGGATCCCTTCTGCTGTGTGCTGTGGTAATGCAGGGCTCTTTGAACCCTTTTTATTTGGGTGCCTGATGTAAAACCCCCTTAGGAAAAAGCTGGGATGAGGGAAGGAAACAATCTGTTGTGGAGTAGACGCAGAAGAGCCAGCAGACAGGAGCAGAACAAATCTGCAGAGTTAGTGTGGGTGTAGGGGTGCGTGCGTGTTTGTGTGTAATGTATTTAAAATGCCAATAGCTTATGCCTTTTGAAGGCTCCAAATCATAGCTGTCATATTAGCTATACCATTTCCAAAATTAATGCCAGGAACAGACTGATACTGATTGTTCAAAAAAAGCATCATTATTCTGTGACACTTTTTTTTGGGCTTTTGACATCCCCAGTTAAAACAGGTGTGTTTCCATGCAGTGTTCCTCAAAAATAGTTTGCTGAAAGGATTTTGATTCCAAATTGAAGGTATTCTCTTAATTTTTTTTCCCTTCCAAGAAGGCAGGATAACAAGGGGAGAGAGAGGGAGCCTTCTTACTTTCCTGCTGATTACAGTGAAAAAAAGGGCATTAATGTGAAGTCTGCAAACTTAAATTTGCTGTCAGAAATTTGAGACTTTGTTATTTCTAACTGTTGTTACACCATGTCCTCCACAGTAGTATTTTTTACCACTGTAGCAGAACATGCCTGGTTTTGAGCCCCCAAGCAGAATTGCCCGTGGTTGCTGACTTTAAAACATTTATTGAACGTCAGTAAAGCAGCTTTTTTTTTGTTATGGTGTTCATATAGATCACGTCCCCCTTAAAATTTATTTTATGTAATGTTAACTTGTGGCCAGTTAAGGTGTGTGTCTGTGTGGGGTATGGCAACCTTTAGAGAGCACAGCCTGGTAAGGATAATCTTGCCAGAGCAACAAAAAAAAAAACAACAACAACAAAAAAAACCTACAAAAAAAGGCGACAGTGCACCAAAGTGCTGTTAGTTTGTCAGCATTTTGCACAAACCTTCAGTGCTAAGGAGTGCTCAGAGCACAGCTTGAGAGGTCCTTTCTGAAGCTGGTTTGGGGGATTCCCTCAGAGAAGATCAGATAAGATAGTACGCGGAGGATTTGGGCGGAAAAGTGGTTTGGAATTGCAAATCAGTGGTTTGCCCATAAGTGCTTTGGGTTGGCTGTGGTGTCTTCTGATCATATATATTTATATATTTTTTTTTCCTCCGAAGATCTTGAGTGTTTTTCACCCGTCTTTAAGCTCTCTGAGCAGGGTCCTGATTTTCAAAGGCTGGTGGTGGCTGCTCACTCCAGAGCTCTGCAGGCTGATGTGAAATCACTGCTTGTTCTCTCGAGCCTCCTGATCTCTGCCTCTGATAGAGCTCCTCGCTTTCAACTGCTTTAGCATAATTCAGTGCTTTCTTGAACATTGTAGGAGGTTGAATAAATATGATTCCTACAGTATGTATGTATACATAGATCTATGTATGTATATATAAAGTGATGAAACTTGGACATGCTGGGTGTTAAGCAACATGCCAAAAGCAACAGGAGGAACCAGTGTCAGAACAGGACTGAAATTTATCTGTTGCTCACTGGTGATCCCACAGCTGGGCAGGATCCAGCTGAGCAAACTGTGATGTGGTGACTGTTCTTTCTCATCCCATGCAATGTACTTACATTGTAAAATATATATTTAAATATTTAGGAAGTTGGACATTCTTCCTGTAGGGGCTGGAGGATGATAGCTCTTGGATCAAGCCCTCTAAACCTTGGGCATTTCTTTACTGATGTGAATGTAAGCCTTCATCTAGGAAAAAGAATGTAGATTTTACAAGTTTAGTAACTCTACCAACACCTGGCTCCACAGAGAGGTAAGTGGGGATGGGGGTTTTGTTGTCCTTACCTATTTGCTCAGCTTTTTGCCAGGCACAGACAGGTCCCAGCTGTCACCTGCCTGATCTCCCAGGGACTGGCTGCCCGGGGGGACACAGCAGGGTCCCCACAGCAAAGGTGTTGAAGCTCTGTAAAGTGCCTTGTTTTGCTCAGGTCTGTGAGAGCCTTGTCTGATTATCCTGGCACGCTGTCATCTTCATCTTCTGTTGGACTTGTGGCCCCTGCTCTGGTCTGCTGTGTCCTTGCACCTTGGCTGCTCTGCTTTCATTTGAGCAGAGTTTGGGCTCTGTTTTCTGTCCCAGGTAGGAGCAGAGTGGTTTTACAGACAGCACCAGCATCCAGCTGTTCTGCCTGTCCTGCATCCCCAAAACACCTTCCACGCCTACTGTCCTTTTTCTAGTGGCTTGAAACCTGTGGTTTTGTTTCATCCATGAGGCAGTGGAGCTATCTCCAATCTCAAGACTGAAGATACTGTTGGCATAACACAAGTATAATTACTGTGAGTATAATCAGCAAGGATTACTGGATTGATTTCTCTGTCTTCTTTTTTTTTCTCCAGGTGTTTAAAAAAAACTCAAACATGCATAAGAGTACTTAACTTGGTAGAGTTCCCCGTTGCTGGAGGCACTTTGTGAGCTGGAGCTCAGCTTCCCCTGAGATGTGGGATCTTGCATGCCATCAGTCTGGGCTGTGGGCACGGTGTTGCCAAACCATGGGCACGATTACAAGGGAAAGGTGGAGTGGATCAGGGTGTCTTGTCCACCAAGATGCTGCCCCAGCTGTGTGTGGTGTGCTGGCTGGGAGCTGCTGCATCCCTTGGGACAGGGGAAGGGGCAGGGAGCAGCAGGGAGGATGCTGTGGGACTGTGATAGTGATCTGGGGCTTGGAGAGAGAGGGTTCTCTTCAACCCTCCTTCAGCTCTGACTTAGTGCAGTTAAAAGCTGAAGAAGGTTTGGTCTCCTTGGTGATTTGGGTGAGGGTGGAAGTGGCTTTAATCTTTTAGGCTGGAGCCTCAAATGAAGGTACAACCTTCTTACTGCATCTGGCAAAGAAACTTGTTTCTTACAGGTGTAGCTTTGGTTTTTGTCCTGCCTTCTCTTGCAAATGAGCATCCCTTTTTTCTTTTCTTTTACCATACATAAGCCTCCTTTTGGAAATCCTCGTTGCCATCCAGGCACCTGCATTTCAAGTCTCTATCATGCAGATTCATTTTTCTCTTTAGGCATGTGCCATGCTGACAGGCCTCAGGCTAGAACATGCTTTTTATCTGTGAATGCTTTCTCTTGTGCTTTCACTTGGAGTAGATGATGCTTTGAGGTGAAGGTGGGGGGCTGTGCTGTGCTGTTGGGAGCCAAGACCTGGGCTGCTGCTCCACTTTGGAAGTCAGATTGTTCCAGACCTGTGACTTGGATTCAGGAGTACTAAAAGGTTCACATGCCATGAATGAAAGGAAGAGAGGCATGGAGTCAGAAAAGGCCTGCTTGGAGAGAGACTTCTGAGTTTAATTCTGCTTTTGCTTTCATTTATTGAAATGCTTCAAATCTCAAGAGGAAGATTGAATTTTGGGGGTGGTATCTTCATAAATCTGACTTTTTTTTTTTTGCTGGACCAATATGTGAACAGAGGTCCTGAACATCACAGGAATCCAGATAAGAAGGCTGAAAATCACAGGTTGTGCATTGCATGGAGGTTGTATCAGAATTTGAGAGATGCAGTCTTTTTGTTGAATTCTTGTGGCACAGGCTGTAAGTCTTGCCATCTCCTGGACTGCCCCAGGAGCATGTTCATTAACTCCCACCATCTTCTGCATTAGCATTGGCTTCTGTGCTTCATTTAGATTTTCTTTAGAGCATTACATAAACAACTATCATGTAAATACAAGCATTTGTAATGGTGGTTTTAAATTAAAAAGACTTTTGGATCCATGCAAGTAGACACATGCTTGCACAAAATAACTTTTGGCTTTCCCCTAACACTTTTCAGAATAATTTAAAGGAAGAAAAGATTTGCAAACAGTTGTAAAAGAGCCATAAAAAACTGTCAAATACCAGACCTTCAGCTAATTGTAAACTGTTTTGCTCTTGGAAGTCATACAACATTGATCTCATAGTTGCTTCATTAAGAAGGTGCTTCTGTGTAGCACGGGAGCTGCTTGCCTAGGTAGCCATGAACAAAAATAGCAGGAGAGATGTTGGGCTTCTGCTATGAATGCCCAGTATAAACTAGAATAGCTCCAGGCAACTGAAGTATTCTGTACCAAAAAGGAAGGCAAGTGTTGCAGGGAGCTGAACAGGAAAAAAAGCTGCAGATCTGAAAGCTGCTTTTCTCTGCTCCCAACTGCTTCACCCTAGAAAAGGCACAGCATCTGCAGCCCTTTGCGGGCAGGATGGCAGAGGTGGGGTGTGTTTTGGAAAGATGCACTGGCACAAGAGGATGCAGCTCTGGGTGATGAGTGTGGTAGCACTTGCAGGCTTCCTCTCTGACTGACTGTCCTTATGGAGTATGGTTTAATTTTCAATGTTCAAAGGAAGATGTGAAAAAAAAAAAAAATCTTTCCTGGACAGAGAATTGGCTGACATCCCCAGCCAGCTGGTTACTTGTATATTTTTTTTTTTTTTCAGTATACCAAGGAAGACAAGCATTCATGGTCAGCTTTTTCTGTTTGGGATTTAGAAAAAAAAAAAAAAAAAAAAGGTTAGTAGTCCATTTGACTAGATTGGTGAAAAAACTTTTCTTTTTCTCTGAACTCAGCTCTAATTCTGCAGCTGGGCAGTGTTTTACTTGAAGAACGTGCCTAGCTCTTGGAATTGTGTCCTTCCAATGCTGCAAACTGGGAAATATTAATAGCAACCCACTGGGTCTCATCCCTAATGTGTTCACTCTCAGTCTCTCTCCTTTAACCAGTTTCTAAAGCTCTATCATTAAATCTCTTTAGGACGGGAAATTCTTGCCTTTGTGTGCTGGCTGAGCTGATGAATGGTCGCCTGTTATCTGCTGGGTCCATGACTGAGTCAGGCTGTCAGACACAGAGCTGAAGTCAAAGGGACTTCATTTCAGGCTCCTCTACCTCCTCTGGCTTAGCCATGGAGTGGATTCTCTTCCCATCTGTTCCTGGAGCAGAAACCTCCTGTTTGACAAGAGGGAGGACTGGGGATTTTATCTGGCCCAGCCATTTCCTTCTTGATTTCCTTCCCCTGCAGAAATCCTGTGTTGATCCTTCACCTCCAGCCATGGCTCTGGGACATGGCCTCCTTTGCAATGATTTTTCCAATTGCTGAACAAGGGGAGAGAAACAAATGTGTCATTGCTCACCCCTGGTGAATTTGGGCATCACCTATAGGTCACCCCTATATGCCCAGTTGCCTGAGTTCCAAGCCTGTGCTGGCAGATGAATGTTGTGGTTTGCAGATGTTGATATGTTACTGGGGAGGTTAAAATAATTCAGGTTCTTCTACAAAAGTCTCAGCTTTTCTCTGGAAAACTCACATGTGAGTTGTGTAACTGCAGGGCTGTGCTTACAGAGTCCAGCTTGGGTGCAGTCCTCAGCACAGGGTGTGTGGATGTGACTGTTCACAGCAGTTCCAGTATGTGATCTTTACTGGGAAGTGCAGCTGAAACATGCAGGCAGAGGGGTGTTCTCTCTTGCCCCAGAAGTAACTCCAGACAGGGAGTGGGTTTCCAAATTTTAATCAGGTTATTCTGCTGATTGTTTAATTTTTAGTAGGTGCTGAATTCCTGGCCAAGGGATGGTGCAGGGGAGAGGATGGGGTGGACAGGAGGCAGCCTACAGTGCAGCACACAGAGAAAGATCAGGGAATAGTCCAGCACTTAATAATTCAAGAAGAAATTCCTGGACATACAAATGAAGCAACAGTAAATAGAAAAAAAAATCATCTTTGTGCCCAGATTCATGCCAGGTAGCATCCCCTGTGCAATGGTCAGGTGCTCTGAGGCACTGCTGT
Source organism: Muscicapa striata striata (assembly GCA_030060385.1). Classification (NCBI taxonomy): domain Eukaryota; kingdom Metazoa; phylum Chordata; class Aves; order Passeriformes; family Muscicapidae; genus Muscicapa; species Muscicapa striata. The sequence goes on along the minus strand of JAREIS010000002.1, from coordinate 5,093,167 downwards.
CCTTGCTCACTTAGGTGTGACTTCTCCCATTCATTCACCTTCCTCATCAGAAGCACGTCAGAGAGTCATTGAACCACCCCACAGATTTTGGCCTGGCTGACTGTAATAACTCTCAGATTTGTGTTTTATAGTATGCTTAAGTGGTTTGGAGAGCATTAGGAAGTAGGAAGGGACTACCCACTGCACAGTGTGGTCAAGGGAGCCCTGGTGAGTGATTCCCCCATGACTCTGAGATGGTGAGTCCGGGTTGTGTTACCTGCTTAATGTCTTACAATCCTGCCCTTCTCTGACTCAACTGCTGCTCACAGTGAGTTCTCTTTTATCTTCTTGCCTCATCTTTTTTTTCTTTTTTTTTTCCTTTTTTAAATGTGTATCTTTATTTCCAAGGCTTTCTCCACCATGAGAACCACTGGGTTTGTGGCTGCAGAGCACCACTCTGACTTCAGACTGCTTTTGCATCACTTCACGGCTTTGTTCTCCCTTGCAGAGACAGTTTTTCCCAGCTCTTCTCAGTTTTGCCCCATTTTAACCACCTTCCTGTATCCCAGAGTCATCAGTACCTTTTCAGTGCATCAGTGCCACAAGCTCAGATAGTCCCAGTGTGCTGGCAGCACTTTTGTTTCCCATTTACAGCCCTACTGGGTGTGAAGGGGCCTGTCGTAGAGAATACGTCTTATTTTTGGACTCTCATCTGCAATGTGCTGTTATAGCACCCAGCAGCACTGTCTGCCAGTGGAACAGGGCACTGGGGTCTGTCACACATTGTCACCCACAGGGTAGGAGGAGAATATGGGATCCTTATCCTAGAGCTGGGCAAGCAGGGGTACAGGAGATGTGCAGCGGGGCAGAAAGTCCATGGAAAAGAGGAAAACCAAGCATGGGCCTCCTGATGGAATCTCCAGCTGGTGGCTGAGCTCCAGGGCTGTTTTTTCCCCACTGTGACAGCTTTAGTTGATCTCCAGAAACTGCCACAATATGAATATTCAGTGCCAATGAAATATGTAAAATATGGTAAACCAGGGTGAGGATCTTGAGGGCTTGATGAACTTTGTGACAGCATTACTCTGGGATGGGGCCACGACTGGTGCAGGAATTGATTTCTCAGCTCAGGCTTCACCGTTTGAGCAGAGTTCATCCCTGTTTGCTTTTCATAATAGCATTATTACACCTCGCTGGCAGCAGGACAAGGGAGAAGCAACCACGCAGCTTTTCATTCCTTGTGTGCTCCTGTGCAATAATCAACTGTGGTGAACACCAGCCTGACAGGCTTGGATTTTGCATATCTGAAATGTTATCAGCTGACTATCACGGTATTAGCTCTAATGTAAAAGACTCCTGGTTTAACCTGGAATTTTCCAACAGCTACAGAGAGTTTCAATATTAAAGAAAAGTGGGGAAAAAGAGCAAAGCCATGCTGCAGTAGCAAGAATACAAAAAGATGCATCTTAAAACTTTTCTTTTTCTCCTGATCTACTTTCTGTATGACTCATGAGCTGGGCTCTAAAATGGCCTCCAAACATGCATGCATAATTTTGCACATCCAAGTGTCTGCATATGCAGTGCTCTTAAATATCCCGAGGCGCTGGCTTTGCTGCTGGGGCGGAGCAGGGAAGGGGCAAAGGAGCTCATCCCCAGAAGGGCCCAAATTTGTGTTAGCATCACTTCCCTGGTGGCCTTACCCAGCCTTCCACGTGCTCTGGTCAAGCACCAGCATCTGTGCAATCTGTTCCTCTCCACAGGTTTATGCTGGGCTTGTTAGCTTGAAAAATGTGTCTTTTTTTAGTGTTTTGTATTGGAGGGGCTTTTTTGTCTTTTGGGGTTTTTTGGTCCTCTTCTCCTATGAAAGCCATAGCCATAGGATGAGCACATTCTGAGTATATTGCAAGAACTAGCTGGACAAGGGAGGTCTGAGAGAGAGAGAGGTCTTGGAAAAAGTCACATTTGAAGCTTTAGAAATGAGGCTATGAGCACCTTAGGGTGATGGCATTGGGTTTTTTGCTTTTTACCAATATGGCAGTGGGTCCTGCCACCTCTGCTCATGGAATCCATAAATAAATAGGCTAAGAAGAAATCCACTTACCTTTTTTATTTTTTCTTCAATGATTCCTGTTGGAAACCCTTCTAAAGCAGTTGTCCTATCTGTGCTGCTCATTTTTGTAAATTAATTAGGAGCTCCTAAATGGCTCACAGGTGTCGGACCAGGGTTTTCACCCTCAGGAGAGGATGTGCTGTTTTCAGCTGAGGTAATAGAGGCCAGTTAATGGTCAGTCAAGGGTGGCTCTTTCAGCAGTTCATGATAATAAACCCCAATTTTTGGGGCTGTGTGCAGGTGACATCCCCATTTCTGAAGGTGGCCTTTGTGTGCAGTGATTCTCAACACGTGTATCGGTGCTACTGTTAACTGGGGTAGGGTGAGCATACCTGACATAGCAGAAAGCTGTTGATTTGATTAAAATCTGCCTCTATTGTCTGGCAGAAGCCCTGAAGCCCCCTTTTACCCTTTCTGCTTGCAGAAAGAAGTGCAATTTTCATTCAGCATAGATGTTTCCCTTTCATCCCTGAAGCTAATTTTTTTTTCCTGCAGCAGTTTTGGTGAAATTATGTATCACTTGTGATAATTCATTTTAAAAATTCCTGAGCTGTGTGGCGTACTTTCATGAAAATTCATTTAGATAAAATTAGATATTATTGTTTAATGAGGTGGCATTTCAATTTAGACCTTGCATCATGCATATACCAAGAGTTTTTTATGGAATAGTTAGGTTCATTTGAGTAATAAAGGCTGAATCATGGGGGCTTTAATTCTTAATCGCTGTGAGGATTGTTATCTGTGGGATGTGAGCTGTCTTAGTGGTATTCAATCAAGTGTCCACTTAGCCGTGACCAGAAGTAATTGCTCCCAAGTGGGTTGCACAATGACCTGTTAATACTTGCTTTGACCCTCTGACCTTGTCTGCCCCATTGTTTAGGATTTTATAGCGAGCGAGTCTGCATTTCTGTGGGGTCAAGTAGATATCTGAGGTCAAACATTTTCTGATTGCTCCACAGTGTACACTGTAAGTCCGTGGAGTTGTTGCATAGCAATAGTCACCGCTCCCGAGCAGGACGCGCGGGGTTGGGAGATTGTCTTCCTGAATGCATGTAAACAGTTTAATATTTTACTGAAAGAAGTTCATCTTGTAAATTAGGTATGAATAATGCATTTGTAATTACTACTCATGTCTTTAAACACTTGTGTCTTAATTGGCTTGGGTATTTTTTTAATGTATTTGCGTTTTGTCTGGGAAGTTAATTGTAACTTGCAGAGATGGCAGGCGAGTTGCGTAGACTGGGAATGGCTTGGTCCTGGATCCCTTTGGCACCTGGGCTTGTGTCAGTGCTTTTGGATGAGCTGGAATGGGGATTGCTTCATCCCTGCCTCGGACTGCTGCCACACACTATTTTATGTGCCTCTCACAGCCTTCCAGAATTAGTTTGACCTACTTGTTGATGACTGTGACCCGTGGCCAGTTGGGATGTCCTGTATTAATTTATTGCCATATTTAAATGTTGCTGGAAGCGTGGTCATATTGTGCAGTCATTTGCAGGGGGACTGGCTGTGTTGTGTAGCTGAAATGTGGTATTTTCTTAGCAGTGTATCTGGCACAAACAAAGCCTTGGTATTGTTTGTAGCACTACTCCCTCTTTTCATGTCGTGTTTCCTGAGTTCAGTAGCCAAAACACTTCTGCACACCCTTCAGCCTTGTGGGTCAGCTTTGCTCTGAAATAACTTACATGCCCATCTCTCTGCATTGCATCCTAGCACAAATATTTTGATCGTTGCTCCCTGAGCTGGGCTGGTGGGATGACACAAAGCAGTTGGATCAGGATACAGTTTGGGGACAAACACAGCTAGCGTTCCTCTGAGAGAGGCAGACTATAGGCAACTGAGTAAGCAAGAAGCGAGTGCTAGAGACAAAATTATATAGCATATGTGGGGGAGAAAAACAAAACAGTGACTCTGTTTCCACTGCCAGAATATTTCAAAACAAACAAACAAGAGCAAAGCACAGCAAAGCACGCCTTGCAGCGAAGGGAACCTGTGGGATTTCCTCACTCCGCCTGAGGCTGTGAGTGGATCTGCTCCTGCCAGAATGCTCTGGAGAGTTTGGACTGTCCCTGCTCCGATTCTCACTTAATGCTGCTTCGCTGGATGGAGCCACCTCTTGTCCTGGGGCCTGCAAAGATCCCTGGTAAGCAGGATCAGGAGTGGGGAGCTTCAGCATCCTTCCCTTGGAGCCATTAGGGTGGGGAGGCTGCGGGGGTCAGTGCTGGAAAAGCAGCAGTTCTTACCAGGTGCGTGTTTTAGGGTTGATGGTTATAAGAAAAGTGCATCAGGAAAAGAGCAAACAGCGTCAGCTTGTGCTGTGGAAGCGTAATTTGGGTATTATGAAAAGTTTCTTCCCTGAAAGGATGGTCAGGCACTAGACAGTCTGCCTGGAGAGGTGGTAGAGTCACCATCCCTGGAAGTGTTCAGAAAATGAGTGGATATAGTGCTTAGGGACATGGTTTAGTGGTGAACGTGGCAGAGCTGGGTTAATAGTTGGACTCTGGGTCCTGCACTGGGAGGAACTCACTTTTGGGAGAAAGATCTTGTGCCCAATCCAGAATAAACAGAATATTTCTTAACTTTCAAAAGGAATGCAAGCAGATGCTGTGAAAATGAATTTAACACAGATACTGCAACCTTGATCTTGTTTTTTTTTCGTTGTTTTTTTTTTAATGTGGGAAAACATCTGAGATGTTTCAGAGGGTTCTGGGGAAGCCTGCATTTCCCAGACACTTGAGTCTGTGCAGTGCCTTTGTAGGTGGTGTGTGGTTTGTGTCAATCGTCAGTCAGGTGCTAATGGTGATAGAGCTGCATTCAGCCTCTGAACCTAATGCTGGGCACATTGATCTCTGCAAGCACATTTGTACAAGCTGGGGGAGCTGCAGGCTTGTAGCCACAGTTTTTCAGCCATCTCTAGAGTTCCCGTCTGTAGCTCAGGCAAAGGCAGAATTCCACTTCAGCCTCAGACATTGCAGTGATGAGCCCTTCCTTTGCCATGATATCAATTTAGCTATTTCATCTTTTCCCCTGCAGACTAAGCAGCAGCACAGATTGGCCGTTATAATTAATTTCGTGCAGGAAGCAAGAGCTGAATGTTCCAGCGTCTCCGATTTTCATTTCGGTTGAAGAGGGCATTCCTCATACCTGCTACTCTTCCAGTTACAATCCTTTCAAGGAAAATATGACACTTCTCATGGGTCTGGGGATGAAGGTTTAGGGGATCAGTGTAGCATCCTTGTTGTATGCAGATCAGAGGAGCTATTGATCCAAGTGAACAAAAGGATTAAAAAAACCCATGACAGTTGTTGGGGCATTTTGTGGCATTTTGAGCTTTTCCTGTTACAGCTGCTTGCATCTTGTTGCTTTTCTGAATCCACTATCAAGACTGAATCCCAAGAAAGTAAAACTCCTGCATCAGCCCAGCCGTGTCCTCACGTGATAACGGTGCCGTTTGTCTCCTTCCATTAGTCTGTGTTTTAAAAAAGTATTTTCTATTAATGGTATGTACCTGTTAGTGTGGTCCTAGGAGGCCTTGCAAAGCTGCTCCTACCAAGCACTGAGCAGCCCTAAGAGTTGTCAAAACTTTAAATGAGAAGCAGCAGCGCTCTGCACCTTCCAGGATAGAGCAATTTAAAAAAGAAAAAAAAAAAAAAAAAAAAAAAAAAACAAAACCCCACACAACAAAAAACATGAGATGTAGTTATGCAAATTATGACCTTTAAATGCATTTTATATTTGGATTGAAGTTGCTAACGCATTCTTTCCAAGTTCTGTCTTTTCAGTGCAATTCTGCTTCAGGTGCTTCTCCTTTGTATTGGTGGAGCTGAGCAGTGCTGGAGAGAGCACGGGACACGATGATGGGAAAAGCAGACACAGTGCTCTGGGATGGGCAGTGCTCAGTGAGAGAGGAGCCTAAATAGGTGGATTTTAATTTCTCTGGAGGGTCTGAGCCCGTTAACTAGATGGCAGATTCCTCATTAGCTAGATGGATTAAAATTGGTATCATGGCTGATGCCTATCCTGACTAATACGTGTAAGTAACAGCTCGCTCTACTAGAGCTATTGGATGTGGCTTGGGTGGAGGAGAGGAATTGGCTTCTGCGGAGGATATTTGCAAAAAGTCACATTTCCACCATATGTTAGCAGGAGTCTCTTTGGATGCAGGTTTTGGATGGAGTCCTCTGTTGCTGTAATCTGGTTTGTCCTTTTTCTACCACTAGTTCTGAATCATACCAACTACTTGGACTCTTCTCTGTTTCCTGAAGGACAGTGGGAACATTTCTGCTGGCTCAGCTGCCTTTCGCCTCTTACTTCATCTTGATAAAGAAGTAAGGTCTGGAGCACTGAAGGAGAAATTCTGTGTCAGTAAGGAGTGAGAAGGGCTAAAAAAAAAAAAAAAAATCAGGAAATTCTGGCAAATTAAAAAAAAAAAAAAAAAGAAAAAAAGAAGGAAGGCACCACGAACCTTATCAATCCTGATTTAGGTCTGGCTTGTGACAAATCATTATGTAGAAAGGGAGATATCCCTTTAATTTTTGACAGCTTTGCCGTGAAGTTTTATTAGGCAATAATCTGGATCCTGAGTGGATAAAAGATAAGTGTGAGGACCAAGTAATTCTTTCCCCTCCTGTGCAGCTGGGAGAGGCAGAGAGGGGTCATGGCGAGCCGGCTGCCTCCTGAAGCTCAGAGCAGCATCCTCCTGTGTGCCACAGGCTCGCCAAGTGCTTCCAAATGGATGTTTACAACATAAATATGTTCAGGATGTGGGTAGCGAGAGAAGTGTGGGAATAGACGCGAAGGTGCATGGGAGTGGGGATGCGAAGGGGGAGGTGTGAAGAGAGCCAGGAGAGTGTGATGCACATTTTGCAGATAACTTCTCCTCGGGTACCTCCTTCCAAAGCCTGGGTGTGGACTGGCTGCTCCTACCAGCGTGTCCTGGGGCTTTCTGCTGGCTGCAGAGAGGTTCTCTCCCCCGTCTCTGCTAACGTCACCAGCCCCTCGCTTCCAGAGCGGTTTATTTCCAGGGACCAGCCGCTGATAATGAGCGCAGATTGGTCAAGTAGCTTAATTTGTAGTTTGGTGGTTGGTGGTTGGTGTTTCTCACTGTATTTCCCAGGCATTGAGTGCAATAGACACTTCACTGGCACTTAATAAAGCAGTGCAGGGCACTCCTCGATAATACAATCCTTATGCCAGCCCGCCTGCTAAACCCAGGAGTCCCTCAGGCAGTAGCAGACAACTCCACTTGGCGTTGCTGCTTGTTTTACTCCTGTCTCAGATGACTAGGCAGCATTTCAGAGATTTTAAGGCAGTGTGTTATTGCAGTATCTGGGATGAAATTACCACTTACAGATGTAGAGGTGACAATCTGACTCGCTTTGGCTGTTGAGCTCTGGTGACTTGGGCAGGCTGGTGGTGTGGGGTGCCTTCATTGCACTGTGACAACCACCAGAAATGAGCATCTGGCCTTCTCTTGTCATTTTCCCCCTGTTTTTTTTTGAACATCTGCTTGCCTGATTGTTTTCTGGTTTTGTTATTTTTTTTTTGTTTTTTTCTTTTTTTCCTTTTCTGTGGCTCTTTTAATTTGTGGTGAATGTGTATTTAATGTAAGTAAGATGTTAGCTTCTGTCTAGTTTTTCAGCAAGCATTCCAGTAATTACTGGAGTACCTTTGAATGCTACAGCTGCTATTTCTCAGTTAGGGAATCACATTTTCCAAGCATTTATAACTGAACTCACATGGATAAAACTTGGCATTCAGATTGCCGTCCCACATATCTTCTTTTCTCTTGATCAAGTTAGTGTATGAGCTTTGTATTTGATTGAAATGGTAAAAGTGGCTTCTTGCTGCTTTGGGTGGGCTTGTAGTGGTGTTGTTTTATAGAATTGTTTTAATTTTTTAAAATTCCATTGGTTTGGACCCTGAAATTACTTTTTTTTTTTTTTTTTTTTTTACTACTGCTGTAGGCTGGTGTCTCTTTTCTTTTTTCTTTTTTTCCCCTCCCTCTCTGTCCTCCTTACAGCTCTTATTACTGTGAATAAGTCACTATTATTTTAATATTACTTGGGTTTTTTATATTGCGTCTCTAAGGAACTTCTCAGAGCGTGGTTTGATCCTTTCTGCTGATGTCAGGCAATCTCTTCATGCCAAAGGATGTTGGCTAAGGCCAGGCTTCCCCTCCGTGCCCTCGGTGCTGTGAACTCAATTTTTCCAAGTGCTGCTGGAGAGCTGCGCGCCGAGTTCCTGTTGATTTTAGAAGATTTAAATAACAACCACCACGGTTTAAAACTCGGCTTATCTCTCCATCACAAATAGATGCATTCTGTCCATAGGGTTGGGTGGCAGTGCTTTGCTCTGCATTATTGGAATTCTGTGTGGATTTGAGGATGTCCCAGTGCTGTCATCACAGCTCCAGCCCAGCGGCTGCTCTGCAGCATGAATTGGCTCCCTCTCTTTTCCTCTCCCTTCCTTTTCAAACTGCAATATCTGGTCCAGAGGAAATACAATCTTTTTTCTGCTCAGAAAGTGTTGGTTTTGTTGTTTTTTTTTTTTCCTTCGTTTTTGAAACCGTTTTCTGGAGCTTATAAGTTGAAATGTAACAAGGGGGGAAAAGAAAGCCCAAAGGAAGAGATCTGAAGTTTGACCTCCAAACACACTTAGTAGATGTGGTGGAAATTACAGAGCTTTTCTATGGAGAAAATAAGGTACAATGTGAGGTTTGTTTCTGTGGGCAGGTGTGCCAAATTTAGGGCAGATGAGTTAACAATAAAAACTTAAAGTGATTGATCTGGTAGAGCTAAGGACTTAAGTCAGTTGTATTATTTAGTAACACAAATTTAGTGAAAAAGTCTCAGTCTGACTTAAAGTCAGACTTAAGCTGGACTTAATCAACTACTAGTATTAATTTATGCCATTGGTATCAGCAATCATTTTATTCCCATTTTATTATTTGAGCTGCTTAACTCCTAGTTGTGTTAAATGTGCCTTTTATTGGACAAGTAAAATGATGTTTCACATGTAGTTATGCTTTGATGTCATGCATTCAGGAGAGAAACGCATACAAGCTTGGAGGATAGATGGTGGAGTTGGACTTGAACTCAGTTTTTATTTGCATGTTACTGGAAGTTGATATTTATAGGCCCTGCAGTACTTGATGCTCCCTGCTTCTGCCATGGGAGGTAATTCAGATGCATGAGCCTGGAGGAACACTCATTTCTTTCCCAGGATCAATGAGGTCAGGAAAAGTTGTGCCCATGTATACAAAACTGCTTTTAAGTGGCTGTTCTAAATTAGAATAAATCTGTGTCCCACCAATTAAGCTTTGAATGCACAGCTGATACTGCTCGCTATTTTAAACAAGCAGCATAATAAACACAAAAAATCAAGTATTTCAGAGAAAATACTTGGAGAGTTGAGACATTAATTTAGACATTAATTTTGCCATGTACAATCTGTTTCACAGGGATTTTAAAAAGTATTATTGCCACCCTGGGTACACTGGAATAAAGAGGACGCAGCATCAGGGAACGACTGTTCTGTGAGCCGTCTGCATGATGCTTGTGGGCAGAAAACAACCCAAAATACCCCTCCCATGGGGCCCTGGGCGTGTGTGGTGGGGTGGGTTTCCCTGCCCCAGGACCATCCAGGGAGAGCATCCAGACAGAACTGTGGGTTTTGGCTCACGGGCGTCTTCAGAATCGCTGAAACTCGGGGAATTCATAACTTCAGAATTCAGCAGATTTGCACAACTCCCTGCATCTGCGCCTCCGCCAGCACACAGAGCTTCCTGCCTTCCTCACCCTGAGCATCCTGGGCTGAAAACCTCGTGATTAACAGCCCTGCTCACGGGTCTGGGATCCCGAGCATCTTATCAGCAGCCCGGGAAGGTGAGGTCGGTCGCGGCCGGGAGGGAATGGCAGCGCTGGGTGAGCCCAGGCCGGGCTGGGGCGGCTGCTCTGTGGTTTGTTGTGTCTGGTTTGGTTCCTACTTTTCGAGTTGCTGTTGCATTTGGTCATTCGAAGCTTGTTTTCCTAGTCTGGCCAAGCCAGCAGGATCCCCGTGCGCTGCAGGGGAACATAAAACATCAGCCTTTAAGCTGGAGTGCTCAGTAGATAAGGATTTTAAGACTCTTGCATCATGCGCTGTGTCTTATGGGCTTACTTAGTATACTCCATTTGATTTAATTTAGATATTGAATAAGGAGAAATACTTTAAAAGCCAGAAAAAGTACTGCACATTGTAGCGCCTCTTCTTTCCCCATTGCCTTAAAGACAGATGGCCGGGAGGGCCAGCTTAGGCTGTGATTACATTTATTTAATTGTAGGCAGTAACAGGGTGTTTTCAAACTGCTTAAAAACGATGTTACGCCTTATCTGTGAAGTGTTTCAAAAAGCCAGCAAGAATTCTTGGGCTTTTGTTTTATTTCTTCTTTTCCGCAACTAAACGTAAAGAGTAAGTTTTCAACCTTTTCAAGGATTAGGAAATGTGCAAAATTAGTGGAATATTTCAGTCGTGTGCATGGGGGAGGGCATGAAAGTCAGTGGGTGGCTCTGCCAGTGGTCTTCCCTTAATTTCCCATCCCATAAATACAAACTGTACCCGAGTTGCTGTAAATGTAGCTGGAGCAGTGCTGGGTAGCCATTTGTCCTGCTAAAAGGCTTGGTTTGCTGTGTGTTTGTGTTGGCAGGGCTGGGGAAGGCTGGGGAGCAGGAGGTGCTGTGGGATGGCGTTCCCAGGGAATGGGGTGACCCTCTGGATGGGTTTTGCTTGGCGTGGCGCAGTGCTGCCTGCAGGGTTGGATGTGGTGGCCGTGCTGGTGTCACCACCCTGCAGGGGGCTGTGACAAGGGGCTGCTGTCTGTGCTCAGTATAGATTAGCAGAATAGCAAACCTGCCACAGACCATTTTAGTGCAGCAGTGAGTGGGGAGCTGGCAGGAGAAGTGAAATATTTGCAAGTCGTAAAGGAAGCGGGTTTGGGAGTTCTGAGGTGGGATTGGGATTGTTTGCAAAGATCCCTCGGCTGGCCAAGATGCTTGTGCTGGATTTCATCTCTGTAACAGGCTTGCGTGCCTTTCACTGAACACCACAAGAAGTGCCTCTGGATTATAACAGATCTGCATTTATTATTTTATATAGCATGTATTTATATAATACGTTCTTGCATTCATTTATAGATATAGATAACTTTGCATTTGAGACTATTAGTTGTTGCATGAATCTGCACCACCCTGCAGTAATCACGGCTGCACATTCTCTCTCAGTCAGTGAGAGCCTGGAGAATATTCAGAGTGGGTGAAAATTATCCCAGACATAGGTTTAAAAAAAGAAAGGGGGGGGAAAAAAAGGGCAAAAGAAAAGCAGGCCTCCCAAAAGCTGTGGTGGAACCTGGTATTAGCAAATGCTTCTAGGAAGTTTGACTGAGAGCCATATGGCAATGTGGGGAGTATTATCCATCGCTCCAGAAGTTGGTCTCTGAATCAGCCTATTGACTTCAACAGCACTTAATCATGTGTTTTAGTTCTTCTTTGAAAAGGCTTGCATTCCTGAATCATGTCCTCCGATTTTAACCACTAGACGGTACTTTGTTGTGTGGCAGCAGACAAGTTCAGTCATATTTCTGTGACTAAGTTTGCAAGTTGTGACTGCATCACTAGTGAAGTATGCTGATGAATATTCCCCTTCTTATCAAAATCCAAACATTTGCTGCTGTTCCTGAATTTTAGGCTGAGACTCAGTCACTTCTGGGAAGGAGTTGGTGGGATGCTGTGGGATACTCTGAATGTTCTGTGTTCTTCTGCAGCGTTGTGGATGCTGTGATGGAAGCAAACAGAGGCAAAACCATTGATCTCAAATTGCTGCCTTGAATTCTGCTTTCAAAATCCCTGAGTGTTGGTGGTGATCAAGCCCATGAAAGAAAACAAGAACTAGTCATGCAGGTCCAAATTTGGGTTGTATTTGGATGCTGCAGGGACCGCGGAGCCTCAGATGCGGCTCTGCTGTGTCAGGGGTGATTTGAACTCTGCTGGAAGAAAAGGTGGGTTTGTGTGTCTTTTTGGGATGTACTGATTTGTGTCCATGGCATCCACAAGTGCCCTGGTGTTGCTGCACAGGTGGAGTTGCCAGGTGCCACCCAAGGGCTGCGAGGAGCCAGGTCTGGGTGCCAGCAGGTCCCGTGGGCTCTGTTCACAACAGAGCAGAACTGCAGGGCAGGTTTGTTCCCCTTCCTGCTGCAGGAATTCCTGGGGGTTCTACTCTGTCCATAATTGAAAGGAAACTCAGAGCAAACCCCCGTGCCACTACCTGGCTTGGCTCACAGAGTGCAAAAATCCCTGTCCCAGCCCTCTCCTGGTGAGGGGGTGCATGGGCTGTGCTTTCATCCGTAAGATTCATTATATTTCAGCAGAATTTTTGGTCTCACCTTTCTGTGTTTTTACAGCTAAAGCAGTTTTTACTTCCCAACTTTCAACATCTGGAATTCGGTTTCGGTTTATTAAAAAAAAAAAAAAATCATAATCCGCAGTCTGGATGAAACACCCATGCCTTTGTATTTGTCCGCAATTTTTAGTTTCAATTTTGTATCCTTGGTAAATGCCAGAAGTCCCAAGTCATTCCATGTTCAGTAGCTGCAGTTCCTTAGGCTCAAACAATTTTTAAAAATTTTTTTTTCCTGTTAGACACTTTTCTAATTGGGAATAATACCAAAATGATTAATCAAATTAAGCATGAGGGCAAAGTGGCTGGTGCACAAAGCTGTGTATTGCTGCTGGCTTCAGCAGCAAGGTTCTCTCCCTGTAGCTGCAGTTCCTTAATGGGCCTCTTAGGCTCTGTTGTGTGTTTTTTTTTTTTTAATAAGGTGCTGTGTAGATCCCATTGACTTTAGTTGTTGATTGGGATGTCTGACAGCCGGGAAATTAAGCCCCTTCTTTGTGACTGAGTTGAAGGCCAGATTTTCAAGGATTTTCGAATGCTTAGCACCCATAATTGGTGTTAGATTTTTTTCTGGGTTTTTTTTTCTGTTTTTTTTTTTAAAGTTCACTTCTCATTTGGACATATAAATAAGGGTGAGAGATTATGCTACTTGTAGCAACTGGTGCTGCTGGGTCGTAATGAAGTTTCTTTAGCACACCCTGACTAATGAGCTGGTTATTTTACTGTCCCAATAAGTTTTGTTCTGCATTTCTGCCTTGTTTGTGGATGCTGAGCATTCCTGTATATTCTGCTCCTGGAGGAAAAAACTTCCTTGCTTCAGCTGTGTTTTTCTGTGTTTTCTGTAGCGATTGTGAGGGACAAGGAGGAGGCAGAATGAGTTGAGTAAATTAGACAACTGTTGGAAAAAAAGGGGGACATGCAAAATCAAGTGTTCTACTTGCGTAATCTGTTTAACACGGGCGAGCCTCGGAGCCTTGTGGGACCCGGGAATAAAAGGAACATCTGTGCAGGCCACATGGCATCCTCCCGAGGAGCCCTCCATCCCAGGCAGCTCTGCTCTATTTGCAAATAAAAGCTCCAACCAACATCAAAAAGTTGAGGTGGATCCCAGCTGAAAGGGGAGAGCAAATGTTGCTGCTTGGTGCAATGAGGTTCCCCTTGCAGGCAGACTTTGTGGCCTTTTTAGGGATGCTTTGGACATGTGTTTCTAATGCAGTTTATTTAAAGGAGGGGGGGAAAGAGGAAAGAAGAGGGGAAAAAGGAAAAAGGTTATTTATTTTGGAGAAAAAAATGTCTGTATTGAAACATTTTAGCTGATCATCTCAAGCTGCAATCAAAATATATTAGGTAGAAATAAGAATAAGGATGTTAGGAGGTTTTTGGGGAGGTATATTTTGTTTGATTGAGTTTTTGTAGGTTTTTTTTTTTTTTTTTTTTTTCCCACTTGGATGTAGATACCTTGAGATCCCAAGGCTTTGCTGTCTGATCTTACTCCCTTTATTTTGCTGCTGGTTCTGGTGCCTGATAAACAGCTCCATGGTTAAGGCAGAGCCCTGGGGAGCACCTCTGCCTCACTCCCCCAGGACACTTGCCAGAGGGGAGGATAAACAAGCCAGCAGTACATTTTATTTCCATTTGAAACCTGTTAGAGTGCAAGGACACTTCTGGTTTGGGGCTTTGGATTTTCTAGACAGGCTCTGTTTTTAACAGAGTCGTGTATCAGCAAGCCTGGTAATCTGTACCAAGAAGGCACGTATTTTTTAATATGTAAATAGGAAAGGATGGTGTTTCATCTTTATTCCAATGTACCCAGGGTGGCAATAAAGCTTTTTAAATCCCTGTGAAACAGATTGTATATGGCAAAATTAATGTCTCAACTCTCCAAGTATTTTCTCTAAAATATTTGAATTTTTGCGTTTATTATGCCGCTTGTTTAAAATAGCGAGCGATATCAGCCGTGCATTCAAAGCTTAATTGGTGGAACACAGATTTATTCTAATTTAAAACAGTCACTTAAAAACAGTTTTGTATATATGTATACATGGGCACAACTTTTCATACAGTTGTCTGTTTTGGAGCAGTCTCTTAGGCACTGATGTACAAGTTGAACCTGTTTTCTTTTGTGCAACATGGCTTTGAGAAATCATTAGCTAAAACAGGGTTCTGTGGTTCCAGTGCAGTCAGTAAACAGCCTGACATGAGTCGTGTGTGAGATGATTGAAGTTCTGCCTTTGATCAGGCCTGGATTTAGATACAGTCCCGAGGTGTGTGTTGATTCATGTGTGGACGTATTCATGTGTTGGTGAAAGCCGCTTCAATGAAAATTTGGCCAAGTAGAAAAATAACCTGTCCATCAGCAATTGCCACAGCAGGATGATGGAGGAGCAGCAAAAGGAGCTGCAGCCATGTGCTCATCCATGTCACCCTCCCCAGGCAGGGCATGGGTGTCTGGAGATGCTTTGGATGGTTCTCCTCCTTTTTCAGTCACATTTGTCATTCGTCTTCATTTCTTCAGCCCCTTTCTGACTTGTCCTGCTCCTTGCTGTCATTTTGTAAGGCCTTTTCCTCTGCCACCTGTTTTCTCCTTTAAAGTGGGCTGTGTTTTGATGCCCTGTGTGGTGTTGGGGGGATGTTCTGCAGTTTTGGGGGTTGGTGCACTCACCTGGCCAGGTCTGTGTGCCAATCCCTGACTCGCTCCGGTGGAGCACAGCAATTTCAGATACTTTCTTGTTTTGAGCTGCTTGCTGTTTTCTCCCACTGCACTTCTCATTCCCATGTGCACACAGGGATGCCTCTGCTGCCTCTCAGGTGTGTCCTGCCCTTTGCAGGACATCACACATCCCCTCACACCCAGGCAGCCCTTGGCATGGGTGGCACTGCCAGCCTGTGCCAGCCAGGCACTGCTGCCTGTGCTGCTGTTCCTTTACAACATAAACTCTTGACAACTCCTGAGTGCTTCAGGTACTGCAGCCAGTTCTGCAGTTTAATGTGGGAAATGATGCTCTGGGTTCCTTCAAAAGCCCCAGGAGCAGCTGGACCCCAGGGTGGAGATGCACAGAGAGGGAGAGGTGAGGGATGATGATGATGATGAGATGAAGTCCACAGTGATCTGCCTGATCATCTGAGCTGTGTGCCTCTGCCTCTGAGATTTAAATAGTGAAATATTAAAACTTGTCTTTCAAATCTGCTCAATATTACGAAGATTAATTTTTGTTGGGGGCAGATTAATAGGTTTTCTATTCTGATTAATACAGTGATAATAAAAACGTTGTGATTGCTGGAATTAATGAAGCCCAGATTCCTGTTTCAAGGTTTGATTGACTTTGTACTTCAGTTATGCTACAGCTGCTGCATCTCATTGCCCCTTATTGAGCTGTAGCCTTCGAAGAATCCATATGGGAGCAGGGCAGTGCAGAAGGTCTGTGTTAGAGAGCTGTACTGGAGGCCCTGTCAAAAAATCTTTTGGGGAAGAAGGTTTGCCAAAAATTGATCAAGGGTTTTGCTCATGTTGCAGCAGCATTAGAATTTCTGTGTCTGTAATCCAGCATGCTATTTTTGTGAAAGTTGTAGAAGAGGAGTGGCCAACTCAAATGTGTGGGCACATCATTAAAAGCTTCAATTTGTCAATGCCAGATCGAACTCAAGTGTGTGGGTAGATCATTAAAGGCCTGAGTTTATCAGAACCGATCTATAATCTGTTCCTCTTGCTTCCCCACCCTTCCCCCAGCAGTATGGGCTGTTTCTCCAGGTTTTCCAGCACTGAGGTCCATGCAAGTGCCTGAGCTGCCTGTGTGCCCCTGGGCTGTGCTGGGCTCCCTCCTGGCAGCCAGCTGCTGTGCTGGGCTCAGCCTGGAGCCTCTGCTGAGCTGGGCTCAGCCTGGAGCCTCTGCTGAGCTGGGCTCAGCCTGGAGCCTCTGCTGAGCTGGGCTCAGCCTGGAGCTGCCGCTGAGCTGGGCTCAGCCTGGAGCCTCTGCTGAGCTGGGCTCAGCCTGGAGCTGGTTCTGAGCTGGGCTCAGCCTGGAGCTGCTGCTGGCTCTGGGACACAGCTGATCCAGTGGGTTTGGAGGCCACCAGTGGGACAAGCCCCAGAGTTAATGCCGTGAGAACTCGTGTCTTTGGGAGCTCTCTGCTCCCATTAATCCAAGGGATTCAAAGGATGCAGGTGGGGCTGGGTGCAGAAAGTACATGGTGATCATGTAGGCTTTGTTCTCTTGGGAAACCTGGCTGAACAAATGTTTTGTGGAGTGAGGTCAGTTTTGATGGCGTAAGAAGCATCCATTTTTTCCAGGTGCACTGTCAGAGTTCAGGCCAAGCTGGATGGAATGTCTTTGCCTCCTCCCTCTATTACTTCTTATTCCTTGGGTAGGAGCTCTCAGCTTCCAAATTTGCTTGTTGGCACAACGGTGCAAAGATATTCCTTATGCTGAAGAAAGAAGTGAGGAGTGATCTGCAGGTGAGGACAGTGCTTCTGTACACTGTAACCCTCATCTTCTGCAGACCTTATATATTATTTAGACAATGATTTTGCTCCAGAAGTCTTGAACATTAACTTTTTTGAGCAAGCATTAGCTAAAATGAGCCTCGATTCCTCATCTTCTAAAGAGGGCTAATGATACTTTCCTGCCCTACAGATGTATCATGGATAAAGATTGGTTGAATACTGTGGTGCAGCAGGTCAGCAGGGGACATCTTGTCCCAACATATGTAGATGCAGCTTTCTGCTCAGCTACAAACCCATCTGCATATCTGTCATCAAGCTCAGCAATAAAGCAAGGCTCTGGATATGTGTTTCTGACACTGCTCCTTTGCTTCTCTCAAGTGCTCTGCCCCTCATGAATAAAATACAACCAATGCAAGATGCAGGTCACTTTTGGTTTGCAGGTATTTCAGAATCTCTGAGAAATAAGTAATTTTTGGCATAAATGCTGTTTAAAAACTCCTTTTGGATCTATTTTTATTGTGTAGCACAGTTTTGTAATAGGGTCACATAATCCCTATATTTAGATTTCTGAACCCTTGTGTTCTTTGAGCCATTGCAAATTCAGCAAAGAACGGGAGAAAGCCCCAGGGCCAGAGAAGTACCTGGATTTTGTCTTACAAAATTTCATGCAGTTGTTGCTGAGACAGAAGCTTCCAGATGTTCCTCAGGAAGGCTGCAGTGGACTGCCAAAATAATTAAGTCCATGAGCTTAATTTGGGGATGGCAGTGCTTGCCCCTGTCAGAGCACTGGTGGATGTGGGAGGGCTGGGAACAGCCACTGCCTTGGGGATGCTGCTGAGAGTGAGGACTGGGGAATGAAGGGCGATTTTTGCTTTCATACTTTTTCTTCTTCGAGTTTTTCAAGATGTTTTTCTCCATTGCAAAGTTTGTTTTGTCCCCTGGGGTTTGTGCTGCAGGTCCCTGTTGTGCAGAGGTCCTGGGAGCAGAGGCTCTCCCAGGTGTTGGTGCATTCATTAGGGCAGAGTGTGCCCTTGCCCACTTTGGGCAGGCACCAGAGCTGCTGTTTAAATCCCCTGTGGTTTCACAGGTGTGATGCAGAACAACCCTGGGAACACCTCTGGTTGTATTTCTGAATATGAGTTGCTACTCAGTGCAGATACTTTATCAGTGAAGATATTATACATATTATTTTAAAATACCCTTATTAGTAAATGGGTGTTTCATCTGTACAGGGCGCAGCTTCCTCTGAGCTAAGCTTAAGCTCAATCTGTGTTACCAATAGCTGGGGAAAAAAACCATACTAATTGGTATTTCTTAACTGATGTTTGCAAATTTTGCCTTTCCACCCTGAACATCAAATAGTTTTTATATGTGTTTTTCCTTATCTCAGAGGAAAGATTAATGCTAACAAGAGATTCTACATTTTATTAAGGTTTTATCAGGATGCAGTGAGTGAAGACAGAAAGTAAATAGTTCAGAAATTCAGAAAGTCTTATATTTTGATAATGCAAAGTAGGTTAAAGTATCTGGATTTTGTGCTCAGTTCAGTGTTTTCAGGCAGAATGTGGATTTGGATGGTGACACATTTTTGTATTTAGAAGGAACATAAGCTCTCCTGTCGGAGGAGCACGTTGCAAATGTGAAATAAGCATTTGTCTCTAAAAACCTTTCTTAATATTGTAAGTTTTGGTTTTATTTAAAGCCAAATAGAGTCTGCTGTGTGATAGTTTGATACATAGACATGCTTCTGTAATGCTCTCCCCAGCTCCAGCATTTATAACCACCTTTTACTTTCAAAGGAAAATGATAGGCTTTGATATGATTCTAACTGAGTGAAGTTTTAAAACATGTTTTTGTCTTTCAGTCTCCTGAGAACATTTTTTCTGAGTGACTCCAACTTCCAGACACATTTGCCATGAGAAGGGTTCCAATCCTTTCCTGTATTTGCCCTGAGTCATGAATGGATATGTGTGATGCCTGCAAGTAAAACTGGTGAGTTGTCAAGCCTGAGTTTGCAATAACTCTCACTTATTTTTTCTTACAAATTTTCTTTCCCTCATTTTTTCCTCCCCTTTTTAATGTGGTGATGGGGGGTTGCATTGTCTTTGTTTTAAAGCAAGCCACCATTATTCTTAAAAAAACCCAAAGCAACCTTCACTGTCATGAAATAGCAGAAATATCAAATATTACTTATACAGAAAAAACACTTTTTTCTTTCTTTCTTTTTTCTCTTCATCCCCCTGAATCCTATGAACTGTGAAGTCTTTGGTGGTAAAACTGGAGTTCAGTCATGCAGGCAAAGCTACTGCCCAAAACTGAATCCCTGCAGATAGACAGGAACTAAACCAAGCTTATGCAGGCAATTCATGTTGTGATTAAATATGGACATGGAGAGGTCTCCTTGCCATCACAGGAGGGACTCTCTAAGGAGCCATTGCCAACAGATAATTAACTCCAGTGTTTGCTGCACTTGCATCCCAGTGACAAAATGGTGTCACTGGTACACAGGAGAGCTGTCCTGCAGCGTGTGCTTCACCTTGGTGCTGCTGCCCAGCCTGGGGGACCTGGGGACAGAGCCTTGCACAGCCTGTTCTGATCAAGGTCCAGAGGATGGTACAGTGACACCCCTCCTGTACTAAGGGTCAGTTGCCTTTCCTGGTGGGGTTACATCCCCTGAGAAGCCCCCTGGTCTCTTTTGTGCCATGCAAGGGGTGGTTGTGCCTTTTCCAGCTGTCCCCATCCCCCAGGAAACTGGCATGGGGAGCTTTCCATGCCCACTCATCTTACCTGCCTCCTCCTGATTGCCTCCCTCAATAACTGGGGTGAGAGGAGGGGCAGTTTAGTTTAAAAAGCAAGAATCATCTCATTCTGCAGCAAAACTGGAAAGTCTGTGTAAGAAATCTTTCAAACCAGGAAATCTGCATAATTAAATTGTGTAGGAATTGGGAGCACAAATTGTTTTTTTAAATAAATTCAGGTTTCTATTATATATTTAATATCCCTCTGTGTGTTGGAAAGTGCATTTCAATTCAAAGATTATAAAACCTGAGAAATTCGTACACCAGTGAATTGCGATTTTTTTTTTTGTTAAGTTTCCATTTTTTTTTTCCTTTTTTTTCCAGAGGTAGCATAATTACCATGTCATTTAGCAAAGATTATAATAGCTGTTCAGTTTTTACCGACTGGTATAGTAAACAGTCAAATAAACCCATATGGCAGCTCAAAGTGTGCATGGAGGAGAGGGATTCTTACCATTTCCTTCATGTCTGAATTACCAACCTCACTGATAGGACTGAGATCCCCAAACAGGAACCAATTCCAGACTTCTCCTTCTGCAAAAATTTCCCACTGCTCTGTTGCATATGAATAAATTGATTTTAATCACAGTGGTTAGATTATTAATTATTTCTTTGTGCCTATAAAGTATGCATGGGAAACGTGGGATTATATGCAAGGTACATGCCTCGATTTAAAGCACTCTGTGCATTTGCTTAATGCCTCTTTAGTAAATGTAAATAATGCCTGGGGTTGGAATCTCAATATCCAGGAATTGTTAAAGGTCAAGGCCTTTCTAAAGCTGGCATGGGTGCAGTGTGCCATCTCTGGGTGCTGTGACAGCCCCGTGGCACTGATTGTGATGGCTGCTTGTGTCTGGTCTTGGTGGCAAACAGAAGGACCAGAGTGTTTCAAAGCATCCATTTGAAATACCAGGTTGAATTATGGAGGTGTGGAGCTGTGGCCAACCAGCATGTGGAGTAAAGACAAAGTGTTGGAGTAACATGCCCTCTGGATACCTTCACTATTAAAAAATAAAAGCAGTGAGAAGAAGGATTGTTAACTCCCTCCAAAGGCTGGCTTGAACAAAGAAAAAGACTCATGCTATTCCTCCTGAAATTCACTTACTTCCAGTTATCTTAAAATTTTCATGTCACATAATAGCTTTAAAATACCTTCTGAATGCATTAGACTCTCTAGGTGCTTAGGAAATATTGCAGAATAATAATAGGAAATGACCAAGCATTGAGCATTCCCACTGGAAAGGAGCAGTTGGCCCAAACTGGTGCTTGTGTTCATCTTAACCCTGATGTACGACCAGCCCTCCACCATAATTCTATCAAGAGATGGTAAGTTGCCTAGCAATGTGCTGACTGCAGAGGGTACGTGTCGAGCTAATTCAGTTTTTGTTCTCGTTTTCCTTGAGAGTTCAGCTTAAAGGAGTGATCCTTTCTCCGGCTGCAGCAAGAGCCACTTCTCGGCCGTCTCTCTTGTTCCCCACTCGAGTGTCCCTGGTGATGTCAGGAATTCATTCACCGCCGTGCACGCCTTAAAGGTTTCCAGCTTATTGAGTAACCAAATGTGGTTTCTGCTGATTGTGTTGACTGAATACGTAGGGCCCTTTCCAAGAGGCAAGGGTTTTATTTAAAGCAGAGCGTTTCGTTGTATACCATTTTATGGCAGGCAAAGGTCATCTGGGGTAAGCAGCCAGAACAGTGAATTGCCTCGTTGCAGCACCTCGGAAAATGAGAAAGATACAGTAAAAGGTTTTAACAAATTGCTCGTAGTTATAAATTTTTAAAGTCGAGGAGCTGGTGCTGTGTGCGTTTTTAAATTGGAGATAACCATGCTTGTAGGATAAATTGAGTTAAGAACGGAACAAATCAAAATAATGGGGTGGTAACTAAAGGGCTGGTGGTGCTGCCGGCGGTGCTGAGCACCGAGCAGACGGTGCATCAGGGAACTGCTGTGTCCCTGCCCTTCCCACGAGGGTTTGTGGGGACCTTTCTTTGTGACAGTGCCACTCTCCTCCCTCAGTCCTCCCCTCCTGGTTACAATAAGGGCTGGATTTGCCCTGTGATGATACCCAGGGAGCCAGAGCCAGAGCCGTTTGTCGTGGGTTCCCCCAGGTTGTGCTAACCCAGATGTGTGTCAGTGGGGTGGGGGAGCTCCAGCAGCCCAGCCTGGCATCCCCTGGCAGAGCTCCTCAGAGGCAGAGGTGGCAGAAGCCTGGAGATGCCACTTCTGTCCTTGCAGGATCTCCCTGGCTCCTTGTGGCTCCAGAAAGACTGTTTTTCTGAAACTTTTTTGTCCGTGGAACTTTCTCTGTGGCAGGGGGAGGAGAGAAGAAGTAATTTTAACAATTTAATAAAGTACATAATGTAAGTTTTATAAGCTGGTGTGAATGCTCCTAAGTATTTTGGTCTTTTTTCATAACACAATGAACCTAATATTGGTAAAAATACAGATCTTAGCTGCCACCATAAAGAGAGGCTAGATTTAATAAACAGTTATGAATGTTGGCAGCTGCCTATCAGATTGTATAACATCGGCTATAGCACATGAAGACAGTGTCAACTTACATTTTATCTCAGAAGTATTTTCAAAGCATTTATTTTGCTTTCTCTTGAGTCCTTAACCTAATTCAAGTTATATAATTGGCGGAATATTTTTCCACACCGCTAATTGGCTGGGTGCCAGCGTGGAAACCATTGTATGACTTGATGATGATCAGGAATTAACATGACATTTGCGTGGTGGTAATGGAATACATTAGTAATGTAATTCATGACTGTAAGAAAGAGACCATCATCTCCCACCTCTGATCAGCAGGAGGGGCTGGGAGGATGATGAAATGCTCCCAGCAGGCACCTCACAGCAGTGGCTGGCCAATCTCGATGTCAAATTTAGTTTTAAATTCTTCAGACAAAGCTGTAATGCTTACCAATTAATTACTACAAATGTCAATTAAAAATCTACCAAATAATGCAGTAAGATTAAATTTCAATTAAAAAAATTACATTTAACAAGGAAGATACAACATTATTTTAATGAATTCTGCTGAAGGTGACAGTTTATCTAGATATATTTATACCGTGTAGGTGGATCTAAATTCAATGGATGATGTTAACCATGTTACTCAGTGTACATATTAGTTTTGAAAATTATTTCGACTTTGGCTATGTCCTGGAGGAGCTGGGGCATCAGGGGGCATTTCTCATCACCAGGAGAAGGGGGAATTTCACGCCTTCTCAGTAAAAAAATCTCACACCTAAAGTGAAGGCTTTAGTGCAGAATTCTATCCTGACCAAATTTGTGGCAGTTTTCATTGCTTTATATTTAGAAAGGCAAATAGAGCATTTTTGTTGTGGCAATAGAGCAAGCCCTGACTTTTCTTCGTCTATAATGATTTCTTGGGATGGTTTTTCAAGTAATCTGTTTTATCATACTAATAATACCTTTTAAATCACATAACAGGAAAAGATGTTGCTTTGGGAAGGTGGTGAACTTGAAGTCCTGAGTACAGCTTTTATCTGCAAGGCTTCACCCTGGCTTGGTAGAGGTTGTGAATGCATGATTAAAATCACCTCGTTGATACTTGAGATGCTTGAAGGGATATTTTGAGCTAGGAGAGGCACAGCAGAGATGTTGTGGGGCATGTGAAGTTGTGAGTTTGCAGATGTGTGTACTACAAACTCCTGTAAAGCACCTGTACCTCTTTGGATGCAGAGTGCTAGTAGAGCAAAGTGGGGCTTGTAGCTGGAGTTTTGTGTGGCAGAAGCTTTGTTTTCATTGCTCAGAGCAGTTTTTAGGCTGTTGGAGATTGAGGTGCTTTGGGAAGGCATGAGTGCCTGCAGTCAGCAACGTGGCACAGGGGCAGAGCTGGGCTGTGCAAGTGGCTATCTTGGTATTAAAGTATTTATGAGATCTGAAAAATACTTTATCAGCTTCCTTGAATTTCTTTCCTGAGAGCTTTTATTGTGTTTTCACACCGTCACGTCTAGGTAAGAGGGAAGACATAATTGAGGAAGCAGATTTTACGTGTCAAGCCAGCATGGAAAGAAGTCCCTCTCAGGGACCAGAGGCTCCTTTTCCATGGCACTGTTGTGTCTGGAGCTATCAAATTTCAGCAGGTTTTAACTTAAAATAAAATGCAGAAAAATACAATGTGCATGCAGAAAACCAGAGAAGCCAAACAGCTGCGCATGGCAAGTTAAAGTAGTGATATTCTCTTTAGTAGACAGGTCCCTTAGATGCTGCCCAGGCCCTGCCCATTGGTGGGTGAAGGCAGCAGGCATGAACTGTCTCACTGTTGGAATTCAGATACCTCTGGGTATTGGTAACAGCTTTACAGGATCATACTTCTTTGTGCTATTATCTGATAAAACTATCACCAGCAGGAGATGGGAGACAGCCTTTTTTTTCCATAAGGGCCTCAGAAATGGATGATGTGGAAGTGTAAGAGCAGTGGAAACATTCTCTCAGCAGTCCTTACAGACAGAAAGGTGATGGAGAGGAAGTTAGAGCAAGGCAGAATCATTTCCTCCCCAGCAGCCAGAAAGCTTTAAACAAGGAGACAGAGAGGGAAGAGTGGGGGCACATAACATCCTTCTGCCAGGAGATAATGGTGTGAGGAGCTGGTGGGTTTGGGGCACCCACTGGTCAGACAATTAGGTGGCAGCTGGAGCTCCTGCTCTTAAAAACCCATCTTCCCAGGGGCTTTCAGCTCTACACAGTCATTTTCTGATTTGAGTCCCAGGAGGAAGCTCTTGCTCTGGCTGTTGTTTGAGGTGTCCGTGGTGCAGCAGGGATCAAGCACCTTCTGTACCACAGGTTCTGCTGCTCCCATGTGGAGCTTGTGCCCATCCCAAGCACTCAGAGTGTCTGGGCTCCTCATTGGGGTGTCCCTGTGCCCATCCTGAGCACTTGAGGTGGTGTCTGGTGTCCTCCAGATTTCCTACCAGTGAAAATTTCTGCCTTTGGTAGGGAAATAAATGCTTCCCTCTTTGTGTAAGAGTTGGCCAAACACATTGAAGGAAGAGTCTTTGACTTTGGAGAAAATATTTATATCTCTTTAGATTTTTCCTTTTTTTTTTCCTTAGTGTAGGTTATGTCAGCTATATTACATTGAGGGAACACTGAGCTGGGGGAGGAAACTTAAATAAGCTGCCCTCATATTGCCAGTTTATTCCCAGCTTTCATCCACTGATTTACATGCCATCTGAAATAAAAATACCCAGACTTCAGTAGTTTGTTTACCTTTGCTGGTATCAGTGTGGGGCGACCTGAGGAGATGTAAAAACTGTTCTGGCTCTGACATTTGCATGAGCCACGAGGTTGGGTGAGAGGAGACAGACGCTGCACAAAGTGAAAAGGCAACAGGGTTTATTAAGTCTTCGTCTTACCCTGGTTTATAATATTTAGACAAAAGCAAATATCTCCAGGGAGGCCTTGTGAAATGAGAGA
Source organism: Muscicapa striata striata (assembly GCA_030060385.1). NCBI lineage: Eukaryota > Metazoa > Chordata > Aves > Passeriformes > Muscicapidae > Muscicapa > Muscicapa striata. The sequence continues at coordinate 5,067,968 of JAREIS010000002.1, read as the reverse complement.
CCAGAGGAAGCTCTACAAGCTGATGGCAGATTCTGTCCTCGTCAGGTGGGTTTGGGATGCTGAGGAGGGTCAGGCACACAGGGGGGTCCTGGGTTGCAGCTTGGGGAGGAGGATGTGGACTTAAAGTACTGGTGTAGGACAAAGTCTTTATTCTGTCATCACGGTAATGCTCCAGGGGGGAGCAGCCTGAAGTGCTCTCTGTCTTCATTAATACTTCTTCCCAGCAGAGCCTTGAGAGATCGTTCTCACGTTCAGATATACAAGGAAACTGAATATAGAGTTGTTTGTCATGAAAATCCCATTTATATACAGAGGCTGTAAAATCCCAGATGCTGAGCGTGGAGGGAGGCTGCTCTGTCATCAGCCAGTGGAGGGGAGAGTTGACTATAAAACCCAGCTGTAATTCCCTCTTGACAGGGGTGTGGTGGTTGTGTCTTCAAACAACTTCAAGAGCCTGCCCTGCCAAGCCTTTATGGATTTTATTCTCACAAGCCAGGTAATAGATAAGTCTGAGCAAGGAGATAGATACAAATATAGATATATATGAAAGGAAGACCTTTGCTCTAGGAAAATACCCATCATTGCTTTTTAAAGTCTGGTTCAGGATTTCAGTGGAGAGCCTGTGAAGTGTTTGAGGTCCTTTTGTTGCAGAGGAGGTGCCGTGGGCCTGGGGCTGCTCTTGACACCTCCCAAGCATTCAATATCCCCTGGATTCCAGGGCAGCAGGATGTGACCCTCACAGAAAGACAGATGGCACTGGGGAGCTTGATGCTTATTGTTTTCAGCAGAGCTCTACTGGAACCAATAAAGTTGCTGCCACCACTGCTCGGAGCAAAAGTGGCTACAGCTGAACAAGAGACACAAAATTATCAATTAAAAAAGACATCACCAAGCCCATTATTTTACTGCTGAAAAAACATTCTCCTTCCCAGTCTTGTTTTTTCCCCACATGGAGTGAAACTTTGGGATATTAATGATCCACTGTCATGTTTGTTTAACATATTTTTTTTGACAATGCCTTTTTAGGGTTGAAGCCTGAAGTTTTTCTCCATGTGTTTCAGCTAGGGAAAACTCGCAGTGTCTCAATGGGGCCTCTTCTGAAACAAATGAAGACTAATTTGTCTCAACTTAATTGGGAATTTCATCTGAATAAACAGAGAAAGGCCCAGGCTTTGTTTATGTAAAATATCATGAAATGCTGTTCTGCTGAGCAGCTGAATTGCTGCTGGTGGGCTGGTTCTCACCCATGAGATTTCACATGGAATTGGTGGCCAGAGCCCTCCACAATGGCTCAATTTTCACATGGACCACCACGACCCCACAGTCTCCTGCCTCATCCCTTGCTTTTCCTGCATCACTGCAGGTGCTTGGGCACAGCTTGGGAGCTAAAGACAGTGTCATTTTGGGAGATTTCGCCTAAACATGAAATTTCCATGTTTTTGTGGGTTTAAGTCAAATCTTAATACTATTTCAGCATAATGTTTTTGTGGTTTAATGTTCTTACAGTTTTTTTACAGTGTTTCTTTTAAATTCTGTCACTGAAGTGTATGAGAGTTGACAAGTGTAAATATGTAGTTAGACAATTTCAAAAGTGTATTATTTACTGATCGACCATAATGGCTCCAAAGAAACCATTATACTCAATCATATCATGTCACTCTGTGGCACTTATTATGATGGTAATATGGATATGCATATTATTTTTTTTTAAAGCATGAGAAGCGTTATTGTGCATGTGTAAAAGCTGTTTTTAATTGTCAGCAATGCTCTGAGCTTTTTTTTATTAACCAAGAATTAAAACCACCTATGGCTAACAGCCTGCAAATTGTGGAAGCAAAAATCCAGGTCTTTAGGAGGCTGGAAAAAGCCACCCTTGGTATTTACAGCAATGCAACTGTGCATCTCCTTAAAATGGTTCTTTTATAGCTTTGTTAGATCCGAGGGCAACGTAGAACCCTAACCTGAGAGCTTGGCAGGTAAGAGCTTTCCATTTTATCTCTGCAGCTTTCATCTGCTCCTGTGAGCTCTTTTCCCTGACTTCCTAATTGTGTTTGCAACATTAGCAAATGGGCGGTCTGAAAATACCACGCAGTGCAAGTCACGTTAATTCAGGGACCTTTTCTCTTTAAGGTGTCACAGAAGATGTCTTTTTGTAGCACCGGGGCAGAGAAAGAAGGAGAGGAGGCAGAATGAGAGCAGAATGTGAACACTGAACCATGTAAAATAAAAGAAAGAGACAAGCAGAGAGCTGGGAGGGCTAAATATGCTCCAGCCTTTCTGAAGAGCTGGTTTCAGGAGAGAGAGAAAGGGAGGCAAGAGAGCATAAGCCTGCTAGAAAATTGTCTTTTGTGGAGAAGATGGGAGGAGAGTTTGAGTTTTACTGACTAGAGGTGAGGAGCTAAGGTGCGAATTTGGCATGGCGCACGGCAAATCGATCGCGGAGCAATAATTAGAGAGAGGAGGAGGAATCAGAAGTGTTTCTTAACTTAGAAACAAGGATGTGACTGGCTGCTGGCTGTTGCTACTTGGAAGCAGGTAAAAAAGAAGGGAGTCTGTTGGGCAAAGTCCTCATCACACAGTGAAGGTGAAATCCAGCTTGTGGTTGATGGAGAGAGATGTGGGAAAGGAAAACCCAGTGTGATCCAAAAGGTCTGCATTGTCCAGCAGGGCAGTGACCCCCCTGTTCTGGGGCTGGGTGTGTCAGTGGGAAAACCTCCCATTGGAAATGCATTTTGCTGTAAATATGGAAGAATAACCCTAAGATGCTAGAATGAGCCAAATTTGAATAGTTCAGGACAAGGACTTGTGGTCTTGAACTAGTAACAGCCAGATTTCCATGTAATAGTTTTTAAATGAATAAAAGTAACAAGTTTTTTTTTGTGGTTGGGTTTTTTTGGGGGTATTATTTTTTTGGGATTTTTTGTTTGCGTTTTTTTTTTTTGTTGTTGTTGGGTTTTTTTGCTAATTCTGCAATAATTCTGACTTGACTCTGTTTCTGAAATTGTATTAAAGCCAGTTGTTCTCTTTTGAAATACTGAGCAAGAAACATAAAAACAAGTAAATGCACTCTTACTATTTCTGTCCTTGACCTACATAAACAGCTGTATAGTCAAGCTTACTCTTGTATTCGTGCAAAGTCTGGGGCAAGTTGAACATAATTTTTGTGATAGTTCCTGGTTAGAAGAGTAGTTGAAGTCTCATCACCCAAAACATGAAATATTGGTGTTTCTGCTGGGATCATTAGTTTAATATTCTGAATAAATTGCATAACTGCCAGTTTGTATAAGAGGATGGAATTTATGAAGCTACTGTGCATTTGTACACACACATGCACTAGCACACAACACTTGTTGATGATTCAGAGAAGGAGTAGAGTAATTCAGCTCTTGGACTGCCTCACGTGTGATTGGCTTCCTTTCTGGGGGACTTATTTTAGGGAAAAATCAATGTCAACTGAAAAACATTCCATTCTGAAAAGACAAAAATTCCCCTACTTGTGAAAATGTGTCTTGGCAGCTGATTTAACTTATGATACAAGATTTAACACTTTTCACTAAACATGAATTTTTTACCATGGCAACAGCTACGTTACGGGCCACATGTTGGAGACTTGCATGTTGTTGCAGAAACTTGTAGCTCTCCACATTTAGCCAAGTCCTCGTTTCCACCGGCAGAAGGAGCCCACTCCTGCAGCTGTTTTGGGCACAGATCTGCTGCTGGGGCCCATGGGCATCCCCCTGCCCCAGCAAGGTGATGCTCTGTCAGGTGCTGTCTGGGTGATGTGCAGGCAAAGCTCTTGATGACAGAATAACCCAGTTAAACTCACGTTTTTGCCTCCAGTTTGCCAGTCCAGCGGCAGGGTGGGAAGAGCTTTCTAAGAGTCTCACTTCTCCAGCTTCTTTCTCTCTTCCCTGTATCCCTCCCCACCACCCCTTGGACACAGCTCAACCCCATGTGCAGTCACAGTTCTGCAGTGTCCCCCTGCTGCTCTCTCAGCTCCTTGTCTCCTCTCATTTGCACTGGAGTGGCTTCTCAGGTGCTGTTAATTGAGTCCTGCTCATCATTAGAGCGTGGTGGGTGGGATGGAGCCCTGGCAGATGGCAGCCCTTGACCAGAGGATGTGTGGCTGGGTGCTCTGGAGGTGATGGGCTGGAGGTTCTGCAGGAGCACAGAGTTCCTGGCTTCAGAGCTGTGAAAAGAGCAGGCCAGCATGAGCGAAGGGATGGATGGCTTTAGATTTTTTTTTTTTTTCCTCAAACAGATAATCATTCAGTTAAACTGTAAATCCTAGCTTCTACGAAGGACTGGGTGTGAAACAGCAAGAGAATTTAAGTTTATAGATAATTGCAAACATCTGCAGGTACCTTGAGTAGGAGCAGTTTTATTTAATCTTACAAGTTAGAAGAGTATAAATTCTCTTGTTTTAGGACAAAGCTAACAAAGGGTTGGCAGAAAGTCCTGTTTCCAGAGGTGAAAATTCTGAGTTCAGATGTTTCTTGTACCTTTCTCTGAAGTGTCTGGTCTTGGCCATTACTAAACAATGACCAAGCACATTAATGTGCCCTTCTGGACACTGCTGGGACATTTGCCCTTTTTCTTACATGCAAAACAGCCCGAGTTAAATGAAACCAGCTATGCAAAGCAGAGGCTTGGCATGGTGGGGATAGTCATCCCCATCAGTTCTGGGCTGTGGTGGCACAGTGAAGGATGTCCTCTGCATGCTGGTCCAATGTCCCCAGCAAAGCTCATTCTCTTGGCTGTAAGACTGGTTTAAATTTGGCCTTTACTTGGTGTGAATTCTCCAAGCTGTGCTGGTCCAGAACTTAAATAATTTGCTTCTCTTTTTAGCACCGTGTCTTTTAAAGGTGTTATATTTGTTTCCATTTAGCGTTAAATTAAAATTAAATGGTTCTGCTTTGTAGATGTTATAGTGTACAAATATATCTATTTTTAAATCCTTTTAGCCCATGTCTATGTGACTAAGAAAAAAGCAGCAGAGTAGGGGCCTCTGATTTTTGTTTTACTTGAATCAAACACCCTATTGGGATTTCAGTTGTAAGTGAATGTTACACTTGTTTGTTACTAAGGTGACTACAGTGTCAAGGTTATGTGGATGTTGTAGTATTATAAATGCAGAAATAATGCAAAAAAGAAAAATAGTTGTGTTGGCTAAAATAATTTTATTCCTATAGCATAAAGTTGCACACTGTCCTACATTTCAATTCTTGTTCTATTAAATTACCTGTTTAATAATTTGAATCCAGTGTTATTTTTATATTATATTGCAAATGTGTGACTGTGAGGTTATTTTTAAGATATATTTATTAAGGGAATGAATACAATAAGACAAGTCATTGCAGCCCACATACAGTTCCTTGACTTCTCATTTTATGATGTTTCAATTGCATATGATTACCGAATATAAGTTTTAACTTTTATGGGGGTTCATTAGAGATGCAGCTGTGTAGAGGGAAATTCAATAGAATCTGATAATTTTTTTTTTAAGCTCTAAAAGTGTAGTGAGATGGAGCAACTTGATGGAGCATAACTCAAACTTCTGACTTTGAGCTTGGGTGCACAAATCGTGGGGTCTTCAAAAGCTTAGCAGGGCTGCAGTGGAAATTTGCTGCTGATGGAGAGAGGAAGGGCACTAATAAGAGGTCTCTGTGTTTGTGGTAGACCAGAGCATCTCAAATGAAAGGCAGTGGCCTTTTTTTTCTGTGTAGGACAAAGAGAAGAGGTGATGTCCTTGCTTGGGTCCAGGACTAACATGAAATGTTTTTTGCTCCTTTTTGAATCAACACTGGTGGAGAAATATGGTCTCAGTAAATCCATGGTGTTTTCTTCTTAATAGAGAATCTAAGTAAAATGACCTCCTCAAAAACGGATACTGAAAGCAATCTTAGTGAGCAAGTGCTGAGAAAACAACTTTTGGGGCACATTTAAAGGAATAGATGTAGTAAATGAGTAAATTTACCCTGTGGTTAAATGCTGCAGTGCTTTGTGTGAATACTAAACAGGAACATATCCCATCAAATACAGTTTTCCATAATTTATTAGCATGATATGTTTGTTTTTAATGCATAGGAATGTAAACATTTATAATGGAATTATCATGTCTTCTAGTAGGAGGAAACCCTGTTCAAAACTATTAGTGCATTAGTGGTTGGGGAAAAGTTATTTCATGATAACAGATGATTTCTTTCCAAACATCAGCTCTCAAGAGGTTGCAAACACAGATCCAGAGAAAAGACATCTTTGTCTGGGCATGGGAGAAAGTATCACAGGTGACTTGAATGCAAGACTTCAAAAATCTCTTCTTTGTGATTAAAGCTGTGGCTGGGCCTCATGTCCGTGCTTACTTCTAAGTATTTGCTGCTGATGGCTTCTCCAAGTAGGGCCTTGTGGGGTGGAACAGCTGGATTTGCCTTACCTTAGAGCAGAAAATACCTCAGCTTTATTTGGAACCTGGTTCTTGCCTGTGGGGAGTGCAGAGGAGGGAAGGACAGTGGCCCTGGGGAGTGTTGGTTTCATTCTGCCCATAGAACATCATCCCCAGAAAAATGGTGTTCCTGGGGCCATGCCTCCTCCCACAGCAAGGGAAAACAGATGAAAAGCAATGAAGCACACAATTACATAATGAAAAACAATAAAATGCATTTTCTAATATGTACTACTAGTGACCAGATGACTTTATTAAAAAACTAAATGTGATTACGTTTCCAAGCACTGTGCTGTGTGATAAACTCCGGGGAAAAACTGACGAACAACTAAGGAGGAGAAGACTTCTTGTTTAATATAAACCTCAGACTTTGAAGTGACACATAGCAGGGAATAAATGTCCATCATCTATCAAATGAGGTTTGAACGGTTTAGGTCACACTAGACAAACACTTCTCACCCTGAAACCTTCTTTTCATCTTCATTCATCAACAACACCTTAAGCTTGTGCCCCTCTTCTTCTTTTCCACCCTCTCAAAAAACAATAATCTACTTGATGCCTACAAATCACTTCTGGCTGGCACTCGTTAGGCGAGTTATGAGCTGTGGCTGCTGCTGCTCCCTTTGGAGCTGCCTCCTGTGCAGGGAGAAGAGGGGGTTGGAGATTTGGGAAGAGGTGGAGGAGGGTGAAGTGCTGCAGAAATGGTGGCTGTAGACAAGGGAGGCAGCACAAGGAGCTGGGTGAGGTAAGAGACAGCTGGCAAGGAGGATTCCTGCACGGCAGATCCCTCTCTTGAGCTGGAGATGGGAACTGGTGGCTCTGGTGATGCTTTTGCTGCTGTCTGTGTAACTCCAAAACAGCCACATTTGGAGTCTTAAAACACACAGGCAAAGCTCCATGGGCAGGCTGGAGAGGAATCTCTTCTGCAGATTCCTCGAGCTGCCCTGGTGGGTGCTTAGACCCAGAAGCTCATTTTCAATTTGCCTTCTTAGTCTCAGGCTAACCTACATCACTGTGCCTTGGAATTTCTTCCTGTTGCCTCCTCTGAAGTCCTTGGCTGGGCTGTGCATGAGGTGCTCAAATCACAGTTCCTTGTAGGAAACTTCCTCTCTTACACTAATCCTTGTCCAATAACTCCTAATTTTAAATCTTAGCCTTTTCCAACTTATGGGACTCCTCTTGGATTAGTTTTCCTGTGGCACAGTTTCCTTCCCTTGGACTGCTTGCTTGCTTGTTCCTTCCTCACTGGTTCTTTTTGCTTTCCAAAGATATTTTTCTGACTCCATCCCAAATTGCCTGGAAGTGATTTGTTGAGCAGCTCAGTCCCCTGGTTTTCAGAGGCCACAGACTGTTTTCTCTTGTTTTCTGCCTTCCTCCTTTTTTTTCTGTGATTCTGGGACACAGTCTGGCAGACCTATGTTCCTCACAACCACTGATGTTAATCCATGGGACTGCAGGGGATGTGAGTAGCAGCAAAGTTCTGTTTGAAGGCAGAATTTTGCGTAGAAATTTCAAGGAGAATTGAGAGGGCACAGACAGGCTGGGGGAGAGCATTTTGATTGCAACATGAGTGGATTTTTTCCTCCCCATCTCCCATTTCAAACATTGCTTCATCTTGTTCTAATGTGGGATTGGGATGGTGCCACCATCTGTGGTGTTGTGGCCCAGCATCAGGGACCTTGGTGGGGAGGTCTGTCACCCACCCAGCCCATCTCTGGCATCTTGGAGTTGCTGTCTCATGCTCAGCAGCCTCTGGACATATTCCCAGGGGAGTTTTGATATCATTGCTCTTTGAATTTTGTCACATTTGATGCAAAATCCTCAGGGTATGACTGGTGGTGGGATGGGGGAGCTCCAGGTGGTCAGGGGGGACCAGGAAATCTGTAGCCTCATTAATGAGGGAAGAAAGATTCACCCATTTGTGGGAGCTGGTCACACATCGTGGAATATCATGAGGTAAGCCAATTTCCTACCCCAATACCTTCTTTTCCACTTCTCTCTTTCACAGTTTGAAAACCATAAATCACCTATTCGAAATATATTTAAGGAGAAGAATTTGTTGGGATCATTCATGTGCTAAAGCAAGAGAAAAATTCTTCTTTGATACTGTGTCTTCATTTTAGACCGTTTCCTCTTTTACTCAGTTCTTAGATTATAATTCTGAGTCCTTAGATGCTGCTCATTCTGTCACAAAGAGAAAATGCAAAACAGGATATTTTAATATTAGTAATAATGAGTGTTTACATGATTAGCTCAATTACTTTGTTCAGTTTGACATTTTGTCATTGTGGACCTGTCTTCCTCTCTCTTTTAAAGTGTATTAGTAGTGATGGGAAGTGCAGAGGTGGGGCTGTGATCTGGGTCATGCTGAGCATCTCCCTGGAAGGAGCAGGGATTCTTATCCCTTACAGTCCCTACCATCCCAGGCAGACTTGACAACACCTCTCCTTGTCCTGGACTGTTAGGGACACTTATTTGAGCCTCATTAAAATAGTAGTCTTAGAGAAGTTTTATCCAAAAAAATGTATTCTGCCTGTAAAATGAAAAAGTTGCATCTTCCATGTGGCCCTTTAAAGTCTGTACGAGACTGGGTCATTCACTGGTCTAGAAATTCTCTTTTGTGAATCAGCTCTGTGCTATAAGGATGAGTTGTTCATCCAACCTGTAATTGCTGTTGTCTGACACATTTATTTTAGAGATTTTGGGTGTATGTAGTTAGGAAAAATACTGTTCTGCAAAGATGGTTTCTGTCCAAAAAGAAGAAGAGAGCTGTGGAGGTTCTGGTGATACTGGAAGAAAAACACCTCAGTGGGTTTTGTTCTTGGTGTTTTTACTCAAGAGAAGCAGCAAGGATAACTGTGTTAACAGCAGGGTGCCACTGAATGATCAAGATGCTGAAGGAATGGCTCGTTTTCCTGTTATGTCACTGCTTTGGCTTTCTCATTCTTGTTCCTCTGTTTCTTCAGAAAGGCCCTGCAGCCTGCAGATAACAGAAATTAAATTAGTATTGATAAAACATTAGACACTCCTATTAATATTGACAGTCTGTCGATACTGTTGTGCTACTTTTGTAATACGGGATGTTAACGGATAATACTTTAAATAAAAACACACTAATCTTATAATCACTGAACATGCAGCGGGGTCTCGGCTGGGCTCACTCCTCCCCTGAGCTCCCCCAGCCCTGCCTGCCAGCCCTGCCTGCCTCCAGCTCCCCTTGGAGCCCCAGGGGTTGGGAATGTTGTTCCCTCTGGGCTCAATCCCACATCTGGAGAGGGGCAGAGGTGATGGTGTGTTCAGTTGTAAAGCAGGGATAGGGATGGGATGGGATGGGAATCTCCCTGTGGCTGTGAGGGTGCTGGGGTTGGTTTGAGGACCTGTCTGTCCCCTGCACTGAGCTCTGGGTGCTGCCCTGATATGGGGTCAGTCCCAGGACAGTGGAGTTTTAGTCCTGTGGTGGTAGATGGGGTGCTGCCCTCCCTGGTTGTGTGTGTTCACCCAAGTTTGGGGCAGGAGGCAGCACAAGGATGACTTCAGGTTCTGATGCAAGGCAGCAAGCCACAATTCCCTGTTGGACTGTGCTGGCTGAGCGTGCAGGGGGTGAGAATACGTGAGGTCAAAGCAGTGCCCTTAATCTGTGGTTCTTGTCCTAATACTTAGCACATGTTAGCAGCTCCACATTTCTTGTGAACTTTTTTTTTTTCTCCTTTTAAGTCTATCATGAAAATCACCATGTTCATCAGAGCTAAAGTTATTTGTTAAATGGCCTAAAAAATACGCATTAAACAATAATGATTACTTCTGTAAACACAGATGTCCTTGTATTATGCAGTGGGTTTCCTACACGAATTTGTACATGTCTGTGAAACTGGATTTGCCATCTACCTTGAAAAATGGGAACGAAATCCACGTTAATTGCTTCTCCCTGAGCCCCCTGCTCCACCTGCAGTGCTGCTGCAATCCCCTGAAATCTGTGGAGCACGAGGACGGGCTCAGCCACGAGCACGTTGGCACTTGCAGATGTGTGCCCATCGTGGGAGGTAGCAGGCAGCAGCCTTAACTTCTGCCTCTTTGTTTTCCAACTCCGGGGATATTTTTAAAAGGGGGAGGGAAAACCCTTTATCTTGCTGAAAACCATCTAGTGATGATCAGTTATTCACCACATTATTAATGCTTATTTGGATGTTGCTTGGACTGCTGGGTTTAGCAGCTTCCCCGTTATGTATTGAATAAAATGAAATACATGTCACAACAGCGGTGCTATGATGCTGACAACCGTCCTTGGCTGTGCATCTCATTAGAGAGAGATACATTTTTCTTTGTTGTGTATCTGTGAATGACAGAAGTTGACAAACATCTTTTAAGAAGTTGCTGTTGGGAAAAAGTTACATTTATGGTGAAAAACCCAAGAAGAAACTGCTTGTTGTGAAGGTAAATAATTATTTCCCCACACTTGTGTTTCATAAATCACCCTCCTCTGTCAGAGTCAGTACTTTTTACTTTGTTGTTGCATATATGTTGAAGGAGATCCTCCCCTGGATCACTTGCTCTTGGAAGGAAATCTTGGAGGGTTCAAAGCTCAGTTTGTGTTGAAACTTGGACTTAAAACAGGATGAAAATCTTTGTATTTCACAGTTTTAAAGACTGAATTGGTTCTCTTATTGTAACAATACATATTAATTCCCAGGGGACAGTTGAATTTTTCCATAATGTTTTTTTGGGGCAAAGAGTATTAACTTGACAGAGGAAAGACACTCAGGAGGAGAACTACCAGGTAGAGCCTGGTTGCTGTCAGCTGAACAGTGAGGCTGTACTTTAAAACACCGTTTTCCAGATGCATGCTATATTTGCATAATTCACCTCAGCCTGCATTTCTGCAGGTTGCTGGCTCTGTCCCCTTTCAGTGCCTGCCTGAATCAGGGCAGGAGCAATGACTGCCTTCAGTGATGGTCTCTGTGCACTGAGAGATCTTTGCACCATCAGTGGGGGAGAGAGGAGCAACAAGAAGTCAGGATTTTTTTTTTTTTTTTTAAAGAATACTTTCCAAAGTGAAGAATGGAGATGTTCACCATCCTGGTTAAAATGTGTCCTACCTGTTCATAATGAATCAGAGAAGAGGATGTTGCATATTCAGGTGTGTGTGCATGACTCTGGATTTCACAGGTGTTGTGTGAGTGCCAAGGCAGTGCTGTGGTGACCCACAGACATCTGAGAACAGTTGAGAAACCAGTGGGAAGAGGCAAGTGTGGACTTGCAGAAGGGAGAAGAGGCAGGGAGGAAGCAGGCTGGAATCCCTTTTTCTTGCTGTCCCTGCACTTCCAATGTGTGATGGAGCAGTGGTCGTACAGCCCTCACCCAAAAACATCTGTGCTGCTGCAAGAAACTCTGCTGCTTCTGGGATCAGTCAGTGATGCACAGTCTAGTTGGATTTTTTTCTTTTTTTCATCTAGACCCGTTCACCCTTCAGCATCCTGAAGCTGAGAACACATTCTCTGCAAGAAATTGTCATTTAGGGAAAAGTCTGTATCGGAGGAGTTCTCAGCTTACACTCACCCTTGTGTCTGAAATTGTTTTACTTCTGTTCCAAGTAACACCTAAAATTGCCGCTTAACCTTGCAGACACTTTGTTAAGTCTGTATTTTTGATTGCAGCAGCTGGGGTGGAGTTTCCTTTGGGAATTAAGGAGTAGGAAGTGTTGTTTGTAGTTTTTTGTTGGGGTTTTTGCTGACTGGTGCTAATGTGTAGGTGTGGATATGCTGCTGTTTTTGTAATACTTTTATTGTTTATGGAATTGTTAGTTAATTGATGGTAACAATGCCTGGAGCCTGGGAGAGGTATTCTTTTGTGTTTGCTCAGATCAGAACAAGTAAATAATTTTATAACTTACGAAGAGATTCGAGATTATTCTCCTCAGTTTATTTACCTTGCAGGTTTGCATCAAGTATTTCCACAGCTTGTTATCAAATTTTCCCAAATTAATTAGTATTGTTTCTAACAAAATAACTGATGAGAAGAATGCCTTTTTTTTTTTTAGGATTCAATAGGATATAGGTGGAGCCCCCCAAGATGGACCCAGGAGCAGGTGCTGCACCTGAACTTGCTCTAACCTAGTTGGTGTGGACATGGTGAGGTCTCAAGTTGATGTGAAATAACTTCCATGTGAAAACTAGAAGGCAGTAGGGATTCTGATGGATGAAAATGCATTTTGGAACTCTGTTAATTGCTTCACGGTTTACTCAGACTAAAACCTACTTGGTGACTTTGTCTTCCACATTTTTCCAATGAAATAAAATTTAAACCAGCCCACAAGCCAGAGAATGTTTTTTATTTATGTGCAGTGTAGTTCCATCTGGTCCACGTTAAGGACCCCAAAAATATATGTGATTAGCTTTATAGTTCACTGCTAAAGGTAGCAAAGCTGGCTTTAAACATCTTTCCCATTTTCAGCTTGCATCTCAAAACATTTGCTGGCATTTCCTGACTATGATTACCAACCAAAGATTTTCCTGGTTGTCTTTTCACTTTTTAAAGTATGCTGCATAGTTTCCCTGCTTAAAATATCACTGAAGCCTCTGCTGTTCCCTTTATAACTCTTATGCTAAGTATCCATCTCTGTCAAGACTGGTCAGTCTCAAACCCTGAAACTCAGTGTTAGGAAATGTCAGATAACATATACTATTAAAGTAGTAAAATTTATGACTATCACCAGCTCTGAGATCATGCTCAATAAAACGAAATGCCATGTATTAAGAATAATACAAAAGGTGAGCTGTGCTGCTTCACAACAGTTAAGGAGAGGATTTCATATAATTGGCAAAAGCCAGCTCAGAAATGCCCATGGAGTGCACAAAGAAGGCTTAACATCGTCAGCTCACCCCACTTTAAATTTTAGGTGTTGGCTAATCAAAGCCCTGTGTTTCCACTAACCAAGTGGCTGAGACCTTGAAGGGAAAGAAGAAAAAGCATCTTAATCTACTGCACTTAAGCCGTCTTCTTTTGCATCGCTGCTGTAACAAATCCATGTTTGTGTCTGGAGTTACTCCACACTGGAAAATATCAGTTTTTGAGTGGTTCGGTGCAGCCCCAGCACTACCAAAATCCTTTGAAAAGGTTAAGAACCCCAAATTCCCAGATTTGTACACTTCCAAGGTTTTTCCACCTGTGCCTTATTGACTTCTGGAATGCTTGGAGCAGAAGTGGAGAACTGCTGCTGGTTTTGGAGCAGCATGTCCCAAACACCACCGTGGCACAAAGTTCTGTGGCTGCCCATTTCTGAAATACCATTTGAACAACAATTTTAGCAGCTGCAGGGCTCAGAGCACATTCAGCAAACCCATGCTATCAGCTGGCTCGAAGGGCCCAGAAAAACACCCAGTTTTCTGCAGAGACACAGCAGAGCAGAAACCTTAACCAGGTTTGCTTCACCTTGATGCTGCTGATGGAAACCTCAACACGAGGTGTGGACATCACTATCCATCCCTTTAATTAGCAGACAATACCCCAGTACCTACCAACAGCATCCAGTGTTCCATGTGCAGTTATCCCTGTACATGGTGGTAATTCAGGGAATTTTCCCTAAAAGTTCAGTATTTAGACCTCGAGGAGACAGGCTCTGAACCTCAAGAATGTCCAGAAGTGCGTAGCAAGAAGTGCCAAGGATTTTCAGGAGTTGAGCTGGAGGTGTTGTTTGAAGTTAACCATATTTTATTTTCTCAAACCCTTTCTTGGAACTTAATTTATATAGCGCTGTGATGGGCATGTATAAACATTGTGATCAGGTTACAGAATGAGTGAAATAGGTAGACTCATTTTCTTTTTCTCTTCTCACTATAAAAATGTAAGAAATTCAATTGCTTACCCCATAAAATGCTCATTTCTGCTACAGATTAGTCATATTTTAATGAGGCTGTTACTTACACAGTAGTACATTAGCAAAGTGTCCTTTGATTTTTATGTAGCCAGTGTTTATGCACTGTTTCAGAGAGGCCTGACTGTTATTCCCCCCTAATTCCCAAGATGGGATATTTGGGTTGAAAAGCTGTCGATATGAGATTGGGACATTTCTGGGTTACACACAGGTGCCAGTAATTTAGGGAATGGACACATTCCCCAAAATCTGCATCTGAGCTGCTCCACAGCAGCAAGGTGGGAGCTGTCCCCATGCTGGTGGGTGCAGGGGCCAAATCCTGCACAGACCTGGGGTATAAAGAGATTTTCCAAGTTTCTGGCTCCCTTTGATTGCCCCTTTCTCCGAGGAATCAGCGGTGAAGCGGAGCAGAAAGCCTGGCAGTGGGATGAAGACATCCTCTGTCCATCTCTGCCTCTGAAGCTGAACTGAAGCCTTCCTGCGCTGCTTAAAATTGTGATTTTGGATAAAAGGCTGTGTAATAACTTGAGAAATGTGTGAGAAGATCTCGTGTTAATACTGTATAAACCTTCTTTAACTTCAGGAAGCTTAAAATCAAATTTGGCAGAGCTTACAAGGGCAGTGAATATGGAGCCACTTGACTCTGGTATCCGAGAGAATTGGCTGACAAACCTGCAGTATTTAGATTTTTTTTTTTTTTTTAGTAATGCTCTCTGCATTTTGAAAGTATTTTCTTCTGTGTAAAAATACATATTTGACTTTACCTATCTGTTAAAATTTAAGTCTGATGTCTGTGCAAAGATTTCCCCATTTCTATGGGGAAATGGAATGAGGAGAGCATTACAGTGCAATTTAGGTTCCCTGGGTTTCAGGGTTTTTTAAAAAAAAAAGAGGTAATAAGGGAGGTTAATTGTGGAACTAGGAGGCTCCACTGACTCATCTTCTGAATAAAGAAATTCAGATGTGTTGTGACCTCAAGAAAGTGAATTTTTAGAGCAGTTGAAGTTAGAAATCTGGGATAAATTCGGGTATTTGAAAGTCATGGTAACAACCATTTGTAAGAGCGTATCATGCTTTATAGTAAGATTGCATAAGGGCACAGGAGGAAGCATCTGATTTTTTACATTTTTTTTCCCTTTTGGCATTCTGTTTGTGACAATTACATGACTCTCTATTAACTGTGTGTGGAAGAAAGCAGTGTTATGAAATGAGGAGAGATTTCCTTCATCTGTTACTCTCTAGGTAATTTTTGTGCTTTTTCCAGTATTTAAGTACCTCTTAACTGCTTGCTGTCCATCTGTATACCATTCATAGTACTGTAAACTAGTATATGTAGCATGACCTTGTAACTTGCTTTGTTTGTGCATCTGCCAGTACAATATGTTGTCTTTCCTTAAAATGCAAATATGCTCCACGCAGCACAGAGCTCCTTAGTCAATAAATAAATGGAGGTAAAAAACTGTACCTAATACCCATTTAATTTAAATTCATTTTATAAACATAAAGACGCCTTTTAAGAGAAGCTTTAATTCAGACTAGCACCTTGATTTGTGGTTGCCATGGAGAATCAAATCTGTCATTTGACAAGAAAAGTCACCCATTTATGACAGCACTTTATCTTGTCTCTCCAGGGGAAGAAAATGTCAAAAGTGAGAGCAGAAAAAAATAAAGCCTTGAAACACCAGAATTTCTTGATTTCATTTTTATTATTCAGCTATCATATCCTTTCTGATAATAGCAACTTGGTGAAAATAAATAATGTTCCTACAGTAAAATCAAATATTTCCTATTGGAATGGACAGGGCTCTTTGTGATTGTCAGTGCTGTGAAGTCTGGCAAGAAATAGTGTTATTAGATAAACCCACAGTGCCCAAATCCCATTTTCTTTTCATTACAGTGTCAAAATAATTATACCTGTGTAATTTGGGTAAGAAATTGTAGAATAAGTAAAATGGTCCATTGGAAAAGATTGCTTTAAGCTTGTGTTCACTACGGGGTGGGGTTTTTTTTGCATACTGAAGGGGAAAAAAAAAAAAGTTAAAAAATTTGTATAATTTCATTTGAATAAAAATGTCTGGTTACTCTTTCATGTTCTCTGCAACCAGAGGAGACGGCAAGTGCTGTGTTCTGTTGGGGTTTTTACATCCATGCAGCTTTTGTAAAAGAGAGTTAAAAGAGCCAGGAGTTTTAACACTTTTTGATTCTCAGGTGCAAAATCTCTGTAGAGTTTCAAAGACAGTAGATAAAATTGATGATTATCTGAATTTTTTCTGTTTTTGAAGTGTTTTTATTTTGTAGGATTAAGAGATGGGAAGAATTGGGCACTTTCAGGAATATAATTAGCTCTCGCAAGTGTTTACGCGTGTACGTTTAATCCATATAGACACTCAGTTGCCCCCAGGGGAGAAACACTTACTGTAGCATTGCATTACTTTTTACATAAATCTAAAAAGTGCCGTTGAAATAACGAGACTAAAATAATCCACTCTGCGCCTCTTTCTTGAGACGGCGTTTGTGCCTTTCACAGTGTTACGGGGTTTGATGTGGTTCAGGAGTAATCTTGTATCAATGAGATAGCATTATAATAGAAAGTCCTTTAGTGGTTTAGTGTAAATATTGGGCTGGTAGGGGAGCTGCTTGCTGGAGCCGCTGTGCCTGCAAGAGATTACAAAAAGGGAGAGAAAGGAAAGGGTCGGAGGCTCTTTTTTTTTTTTTTTTTATCCTTGAAATTGGCTGGCGGTGCTGGATCCATAGCCAAAGCTAGTTGGGATCTGCTGTGAGAAAACAGGCAGCACAATAGTTCCCTATTCCTGCCTTCATGTGGAGTCTGCAGCCAAATCCTGCTCTTAAATACTTGTGTGTAACTCAGCGTGCCTTCACCAGGCACTGCCATGCCTGCCCGCTGGAAGTAAGTGATGTGTTGTATCCTGGGGGTCTTTAAAAAATGTACGTGGTTGCAAATGTCACCTTCGTGGGGAAATAGTTGCAGTTTGGAAATTTGGATTTTTTTTTTTTTTTTTATAATGTTGGTTTTTAACGCGTATTAGCATCATGTCATAGGAAGTGTGTTAGTATGGGCTACCAGAATGTGATAACTTAGGGGTTTTTTTATGAGACCATCTGGAATAAAAGAGGGTGAATTAAAGATGCTCTCTAGGGTTATGGAATCTTAAAGATATTAAAAGGTCTGATTTCCATAATGTCTGCCTCTCCTTTTGCCCAACTGTTGATATAATCTGCTTTAAAATCGATTTGCTGTCATCGTGTAATCAAAGCCTTAATTGCATCATCATTGACTTCAGCATTTTTTGCTGATAAATTTGTGCGACTGATGGTGAAAATGTTGTGAAAAAAGAAACAACAAGTGTTTGAAATAATTTTGCTGGATGTGCTGTCTCTTGCATATTGACACTAAATTTCACAGGTAGTCCAAGAGTCCTTGAATTTCAGTGAGAGATGGGAAAACATTTTCTTGTGTTCAAAACCTTGAGGTTTGATACCACAAACTGTTTAACTTGTTGAAATCAGCGTAGGATTAAAAGATCAGTATTTAGCATGGCCTTAACAAAACTGTCTTTTAAAATATAAAGTGTATTTCAAATTGTAACTTTATACAAGTTGTTCTTAAAAAAATAGTAATTTTAAAAAGGGATGGTGGGGTAAAGCTGTGTATTCACTATTCACTGAGGGTGTTCCCCCAAGCACTGAATTAATCCCCTATAAACTCTGTCCGGGCAAAGACCAAACCGAGTTTAAATATTTTTATGAAACAAAAAAAATTGTGAGTAATGTGTCTCTCTGGCTTCCGACGGATGCCATCTGAAATGGCTGATATCCTGTCCTGAAAATCACAGATGGAAACTTCATCTTAGCACAGTGCTACGGCAAGAATGAAATGAAAGTAGCAGAGTCTCATTTACATTTCAGAAATAGTTCTCGGTAGTTTCCTGTTCAATCCACCAGATTTTCTTGTGTACCTGGTGTTGGTTGTTCCCCTGGCTGGGAGGGCAGTGCTGTAGCTGTGACCCTCGGAGGGCTGTGTGTGTGTAGGTGATGCTCTTGCCTTGCCGAGGGATGCAGTTTGCAGCTGCGAGTCCCGGCGCAGCGAGAGCTGAAGCAGCAGCGACTGTTTGATGCTGTTCCCACAAAGGTTAACTCCTTCCTTTTGGCTCTCGCTGTTCTCTTCAGTCACAGCAAATGCAGTGCAAGCTTTTCCCAGCTGATTTTTTTGCTGATTTATTTAAATTCCATTTTTTGGTTTTATTAACCTGTGCTTGGAAACGCCCTGGACTCTGAGAGTCTGTGATATAAAATGGCAACACTCGCCTGTTGTTTCTGTGAAGGGGAAGTCAAAGTAAACACGTACTTTGAGAAGAGAACATACACCAGGTGCTAATAAGACTGTATTGACTGTAAATGGCTTTTATGGGAGTCTTTGAAAGAGAAGAAAGGGCAAATTACTGGGGAGGATGGAGAATGCCATAGATCAGGGGAAAAATGTGATACTTGTTAGTTTCTGTGTATTAGTGCAGCCCCTTCCCCAGCATATAATACCATGTCAGCATTGAACAAAAGTGAGATATGCCACTTCTGAATAACACCTGTGACTTCCTCGAGTATATACAGGGCCAGAAATTAAGCTGCTGGGAGAGTGGCAAGTCTGAGAGCACCCACTGACCTCACCAAGCCTCCTCAGCTGCCCAAGCAAACCCAAAGGGGTGCAGAACGGACAGGAATGACAGCACAGCTCACTGCCATATAAAGAATTGTTCTTTTTTAACGTATGGGTGCATGTGTACGTGTGTGTGTGTATTTTTAACGGAGCTGCAGTGTGTCTGTGCAGGAGCTGTCACTGGGGAGGGGAAGCCAGGGCAGGCACACACAGCATTTTGCTGAGCACAGAGGGTCCTGCCCAGGTGCAGTGGGGGAGGACGAGTCCCACAGTGCCTCAGCATCCTCCTTGTGTGGTGCCATGTAGGGTTCTGTGGCCTCAGGGTGTCGTGGGTACCCTGAGAAGCAGTGGGAGCTCCTGGTTTCTCACACTGCTTTGGAGTCACTGGAGTTGTCAAGGCAATTCAAGTTGTTTGAGGATATTGGGAGTGCTCCTAGTGGGGACTTCACACTTATGGCTGTTGGAGTGATCCTCTGGAGGAGGGGTTGATGCCTCCACCCTGCCCTGCACCAGCAGCTCCCAGTGCCACCCAGCAGTGTCTGGTTATGCTCTTAGTTCTGCTGCTGTCACTCTGGTTGGCCACTCCACTCTCTGGTTGTGTCTGCTTCTTGCTTCTCTGTCAATTCTCACTTCTTAAAGACAGAGTAAAAAATTCTAAAGAAATTACATACATTAAAAACAGGTGTGTATGAAAACAATCTTCAAGATGGTCTGCTACATGAGATTTGGGAAACAACAGAGTTAAAGTGGCACAGGCCTTAACCAAGCCTCTGGGCTGTTAGATGTGTGAAACTCTTGATATGTTAATGTAGTTTTGGGTGTTTATTTTGTTATTGTTATGTTTTTGGGGTTTTTTTGGTTTGCTTGTTTTGTTGTGTTGGGGGGGGGGTTTGGGGTTTTTTTGTTGTTTTTGTTTTTGTTTTTGTTTTTTGTTTTTTTTCTTAAAGAGCTTTGTTTGATCTAAACTAGCCACATGGTTCCCTGTTCCTCATTTCTGCATGCCCACCAAGAGACACCTGGGGCCATTTTACAGAAGTGATCTGGGCTTGTCAACCACAGATGAAGCCAATTGGGGCTATCTGCTGCACATGGGGCTGTTAGAATCCATAAAGCCTGTGAGTCAGGGTGGGCTCAGGTTGGTGCCTTGAGTTTTTGGTAACTCAAACCAGCAGCTAAGAGCCTCCCTTTTGCTTTGTCTTGGTTTCCCAGCCTTGAGGTGGTTGTGATGCCATCAAACATCTTTGCAAGTGAAGGTGAGAAGGTTTTTCTTAACATCCTGGTACTCTAGTGAGGGAACTAGAGACATGGTCAAGAGGAGTTTGGTAATTCTGATTTCATTTTGGATTTGCATGGCGTGTGCTAAATAAGTAGTGTGTGCCACTGGGAGAAGAGGTTTTATAAGGAGAAAAACAATGTTTTATAACTGTGCATTAGATGGGAGTCCCACAGGAAAAAAAAAAAAAAAAAAGATTGTGTAAGCGAAGACTTGATTGTAATACTCATTCCAAAGGTGTAAATCAGGATTGCATGTTGATGTTGCCAACTTTGTTGCTTAGTTTTTGCAACCTTAACGTTATTTTAATATAGCTTTGGAGGCAATTCTATAAAGGATGTACAGCAATATGTTAACATGCTGTGCCATCCTACATTTAGGGCTTGTAATAAGCCTTTTCTATTTTTTTGGTATTGTCTTTGCCAAAAAAAAATAGTGACTGTTGAGCAGTGAAGTATGTGTTCATATTGCTGCGTTTTTATTTGATTCTGGGTCCTGCATCTTATCCCCAGATCTCAAGGCTGTTACTCTGTTCTCTGTGTTTGGGAGAAGGAGTCAGGGCAGTCCATGAGCTGCACTGGGATCCCTCCTCAGGGCAGGATATCTGGTGGTGGTGGGAAGGGCTGGAGGCAGAAGAGCAAGCACAGAAGAAGTTATAACCACTTAAATCAGACTCTTGCAGCTGAAATAGCTAAAATATTTATATTTGCTGGGGGTGGGGAAGACATACCAGGATTAGTTATTTTTGCCTAGATGTTATAGGTCTGTATTTTGAGGGGGAGCCTTGTGAAACTTAATTTTTTGTTGCCTAAGGGAAACAGCAATTCGTATGCTATGAGAGAAGTTTCCAATGATGGGGATTTTTCAGTAATTGGAATGATTATATGCATGGACTAGGATTTCCCCCCTTCCCATTGTCCTTTCCCCCACTTATAACTATAGCTACACCAGTCTCATCCAGGCTGAAATGAAGATGGAAAGAAGTGTAGAATTCATTCCTCCTATTTTGATGTCCAAATATAGTGGTTCAAGTGGACCCACAGATGACAAAATTGATCGTATTAGCAGTTTGTGTGCCTGGCTTTCAGGATGACAGGAGATTGGTGTTCTTATTACTGACATTCTCACCGGTGCTCTGCACATCTCAGAACAACGTGTTTCAACTCTCTCTGCCTAAATTTCACCATATATAAAATTAGATAACCTTTACTGACTTTACAGGTTTTGCAACTATTATGTATGCATCCAGGTATTCCCAGAGTACCAGCACATGGCTCTACTCTCCTCTTTCCCCCTGTTCCAGCCCTGCCAGCTGGAAGTGAGCTGTTCCTTAGGATTGGGCAATCCTGATCTTGGTTTTCTTGCTGCATTGATTAGTGATCCTGGCTGAACAAGGAGGAGCCCTCACTGTCAGTTTCTGGGGAGGTTGTTTCCAAGGGATGTTCAGAGGAATGTTTGTTTTGGGAGAAGCTCACTGACCCCTTGGGACGGGGCAGTTTCCCAAGGCAGGAGCTGGTGCTTCCCTCCCACCCAGGAACGTGCCCACGCTCCTGCTCTCACAGCCCCAGGGCTTCCTCTGGGTTTCTTATGCTCCTCTGCTTGTGAGGCTGAATTTAATTACGGGGGATAAGGTCCTCCAGAGCAGACCTTTAAAAGTCCTATATAAAGATGCTGCTCTTAAGTAATTCAATATTTCAACTGCTCTGTGCTGGATTGATTGATTGATTAATGGAGGAGTTCATTTAATTAATCTGGGCTTCACTAAGTCACATGTGTTACAGTAAATACTGCGATGGTGGTGATAAAGGAGGCGGGTGGGAGCTGCAGCTCCTGGTTTGCCTCTGGTGCTTTGGATTTGGGGCAGAGCCACAGGTGCAGAGTCACCCGGGGCGCCTGCGCCGTCTCCTCGGGTTGCTATCTATAGGCTGCTAAATATGTTTTGGGTGGCAGGCAGACGTGATGCTTTGTCACTTCCTACAAGTGTGCATGTGGAGCGAGACGGTTTTTTCCCCTCCTTAGCCCCAGCGCACGCCCAAGTGGTTTTGCCTCCAGTTTTGGCTTCTGTAATGTTGGTACATCATCACGTATTGACAGGCACCATATCCACTGTTTCTGAGCAGGGTTCCTCTGCTGATGGTTTGTCAGCACTTTGCTGGCCAAGTTTGAGGGGGCCCAGGTTATCCCCCTGTCCTGGGGGTGATGGAGATGTGCATCCGTGTGCTCTCATGGTACATGTGCAGCACCCAGGGGGGTTGTGACTCAGGCTACAGAACGTCCCAAAACTGAAAGTTTCAGCCATGGGTGGAGCCTTCAGAGCCTGGTCTGCAGGCTGATGGAGGGTTTATTACTCCTTCCTCACCCTCATTGCCCTCGGTAGCTTTAACAAAGGGAAGTTGTGTTTTCTCTGAGGGTTTTCTGTGTTGGCCCCGAGTATGTGAGGTGTGTGGGGAGCTGTTCAGGAACTCCTCCAGGGCTTTGGTGCTCCATAACCCACTCCATCTCCAGTGGAGAAGCTTTAGTCTTGTACAGGAAGATGCCATTGGTGGTTTCAGATGGGAAGGAAATGACTGAAACGACTGTGATCCTGACACTGCGAGATTTGGTACAAGTGTTCCCAAATCTGTCATTGTACAATAATGAGACATGAAGGAGATGTGACTGCCTGGCCACAAACCCTTGTCAGGGGTGGGATTTTGCAGCTGCACTGTGTGGGCTGTGTCCCAGTGCCTGAGCTGGGGGCTGTGCCTCTGTCCTGGAGTGTCACCGTCGGTGGCTCCAGGGTCAGTCACTGCTGTCACATTTCCAGATTTCCCTGTCCAGGCTTTGCATAGATAGATGTAGAAAGAGTTTAACAGGCACATGTATGATGCACACACAGTCATCCACACTGCTCCTGAATGAAGGCAGTGAAAAGCCCAAAAGCCTCACGACTGGCTTTGCTTCTACATAATCAACATGTGAGCAGTTGCACAGCAGCTGAGCGGGCTTTTTTTTCCTCCTCTATTTTTTTTGAAAAAGAAATGAAGCCTTGATTCGTGGATGAGCAGTTTAGTGCTGCTGTCATAGGTCGGTGGTTTGTTGTGTGGTTAGCTTGGTTCTCAGACCTGTGTGCTGGAAGGTAATGGGGTTCATTTCGGAGAGAGCTTTTTCTCGGCAGGATGTCTAACGACGTGTTGCCTCTGTTTTCTCACTTGCTACTGTTACAGAATTTAGTCACGGTACAATATTTCATGAATAGCCTTTGATGAAAGGCTTTTATTCTTTTGTCTTTTTTTTTTTTTTTCATTTTGGTCAGTGTTGTAATACTGTGAAATGCTGACGGAAAGCCAAGTGAAAATGATCACTAAGCACTAATGTGATGGGCCAGAAGTTAACCTGAAGGAGTCTTGGAATTCTGTGTGTGCTGAGAGGATGCTGCTGCTGGATGTGGGGGAATTGTGCTGGTACCTGGCAGGGCAGCCTGTGGGTAAACCCTTTCCAGCAGCTCATGGCTGTTGCTGTTTTCCATTGCACAGGAGGCAGTCTCTTACACTCTCTTTACCTCCAGCCCCCAGTGAGTGTGGGGTGAAAAATCCCAATTTTGATGCTCTCTCTCCCTCCAGCCAGGCTGTACAGGAGCTGGTGCTGCAGGAGTTTTTAAGCTATTGGATCTGAAGCAGCTGCATTGTTCATCTGATTAAATAGCATTTAATTAGCTTTGTTTTGTCCTTTTGCTTCACTGTGAAGATTGAGGGGGAGGGAAAGGAAAAGATAAAAATTGTCTAAATGAAGCTTTGTCATTTAAAACACATATAAAAACTCAGTGAGATGCCTTTTATTCCCCAGTCCCTTTATCTTCCCTCACAAGCTTTCCCCGAATGAGTAGTGCATGTTGAGGTTTATCTTTGCTTTTATGTGCAGTAGCCACATGCTTAACATCGAGCACGTTTGAGTTGCATTTCACAGGGCTTTGGCAATCCCTTTATAAAGGGACTGATCTGCTAACATCACCCTCTTTAGATCTAGCAGGCAGGATGTTCCTGCACACAGTGAAGTGCTCGCAGTCTCTCTTGCCAGACCAGTAAGTGAATGATTTCAAGCCTGGTGGGCAATACTTGTGTCCATGCGTAGCACAGACAGACCACAGTAGTAGGCAGCTGCATGTAATTTTGAACTCCACTCATTGAACTGTAATAAAACAATATAAGCACTGCTTGGGGGAAAGATTGGATGCAGTTATCCTTACACAGGGCTCGGGCATATGAAAGCAGCGCTGGCTGACAAGAGGATTTTGAGATTTGATTTTGATTGAATTGCAGAATTGAACAGGCCAGGAATGTCAGTGGAAGGCTAAATGCCTGTAGTGCCATAAAGTTTTATTCATGTGAGGCTTTCCAATATAAAGTAGATGGATTATTGGAGAAGGTGTCAAGGGACATGAAATAGAAGTGCCCAAAACATAAAATGTGGGTATAAGGATGAAATTACTTCTTGCTTAGTACATAATTAGCTCACAAAAATGTTTTTGGGTAGTTGTTTGTTTATTGTTCAACCTTTTTTAAAGCTAACTCATTACACAAAATAAAATAATAGTCCTTGGTTTTTCTTTCATGTCTCTCTGGCTGGAATTCATATTGTTTTAACAACAGGTTTAAAAACTGAATTCTGTCTTAATTTAATATTTTATTAGAAAGTAAGGTGTCTCATTAAAAAAAAAGTGGGGGAGGAGAAGTCCACAGGATAGAAAGGAAAAGGGGAAAAAAAAAAAAAAAACAAGTGCACAGGATATGAACACTGTGCAGACACTGAAAACTATTATGCTCAAAAACAAGAGCGGGATGTGTATTCACATACCACAACACACTGACTTATTTCATAGCTCAGTAGTGCATATGTAATTAGAGTCAAATTTGCATAGGACAGCTGATAGCCAAATTTGTATGGCATTAGAGACAGCTTCACTCCTTTGCAGTGACCTCTGAGCAGTAAATAAAGTGGCACACGGGTTGGGTGTGGGTGAGCACAGGGGGGTGCATTTCTGTGCCCAAATTCTGGGTCTGTTTACAGCCCTGGGTCTCAGTTAACATTTTCCCTAAACATACTCTAAATCACATGTATTATGACCACAGGAAAATAATCATAGCTTTATGCTATATCCAGTCACTTAAAATTGTAACATAAACAGTAAAACTGCCTTCTTATTACAAGGGCTTTTTCTTTGTTTTGTTTTAAATTGCCTTTTTTTTTTTTTTTTTTTTAAAGGGCTTGTTGTGTTAATCTTGCCTTAACCAAGAACACGAATACCTTTCTATGTGTGTTTTTTATAGGAAGGTGGTGTGTGGTGCATACAGGACTGTCAAAATGGGATCTCAAATTGCCATAAAATCCAAACTTACAAAATTGTATTTAAAGGTGTATTTAAAGAACAGCATACATTTATGTTTTCAGAACTAGTTGCCTGTAAGCTGTGTTCTTCCATTCCAGTCCCTCCTGATTGAGATAGCATGTATGCTTAGGTAGTATTTATATGTAATTGTTTTTATTTTAAGTCCAAAAGAAACACCCAAATAGTTGTTACCATGCAGACTGTAATTATTATTTTTAAAATCTTCTATTATGAGCTTGGATTTGTAAATTCTTTAGGAAAGAAATGCCACGTTCAGTGCTGGTGGTAACTCTCCAGGGATTTGTTAAACTTTTATTTGCCACATGTTATATATATCGTTCCTTCATGGCATTTTGGGTTATTTTGTATTATTATTTAGGTTTGCTGAAAGTAAATGTGATGAGGATTTACCTAAATGAATAGCAGTTTATTTCTGATGTGTTTCTTTGAAGGAAAAGGATAAAAAAAGCTCCCTTCTCCCCCCTACCCCCAACTCATACTGGCTATAGTCCTTGAATTATGTGTGCTAGAGATGCTGTACTCAATAGAGCGACTTTTCTTTTCTTCCTCCCCCTTGCTTCCCCCTCTGCCTATTTTTTTTTTTTTTTTTTTTTTTCTTAAATAGGGTTTTGCAGCAGACTGTAATGCAGGGAGATGGTTTCAGGGGGGCTGTGTTTGGTATCCTGGCTGTGAGGATGGTGGAGCCTTCCCAGAGCTGAGGATAGGGCTGGGGGTGTTGCATCACCTCTTGCAGCAAAGCCAAAATATTTACAGTCACCAGGTAGCAGAGAACCAAGAACTCTGAACCCAAGATAATAGACCAGCTTTTTTTTTTTTTTTTTCTTTTTTTTTGTTTTTTGTTTTTTTGTTTTGGTTTTTTTTTTTTTTTTTTTTTTTTTTTTTTTTTTTTGGTTTCTTTGTTTGTAAATACCTCCTGAATTCTAATATCCCAAGTTAAAGAAAAGTGAGCTTTGGTTTTTTATTTTCTATTTTTTTTTCATTTTATTGACTGTGCTAGTTATGACCTACTTAATATTTAGGCATTTTTAAGTTATTTAGAAGTGCAGGCTAAATAGGCAAAAAGAAATTATTTAGCTTTAGACAGTTTTAAAAAATATTGCTTTCATTTAAATTCTGATATTTAATTTTTGAAGTATTCAAAAATACTTTTTTAGAAGATAATAGTGAAATTTGAAACAAATTTATTGTGTATAAATGATTAAATACAAAAAAAAATAAACTTTCATGATTATATTTTAGAAAACCCAAAGACCTAGCTGAAGTTGGCTCTTTCAGTTATGGTAGAGTATGTGAATATTGATAAGCTTAGATGACCTTCTGTAGATGAAGTTTGGTTCCAGTGTTCATTGAGATAGGGCTGAATGATTAATTTCAGTAATTCCTTTGATGATTCAGTAAAAACTGAGAAAAGGAGACCTTGCTCTCCTTTTCCAATCTAGGAATAAAATAAAGGTGTGGAAGATTGAGATCTAATACTGCTGTGATCGTAATGTATTCCATTTTCTTACAACAGATCATGTTCAGTAAATGTTCTACATGCATAAATGAATAAACTCATTATGTATCCAGCATATTTAAACAACCTTCACTTAATAAATAAAAATGTTATTTTCATTTTCTTTCAGTTTTATTTTTCAACCAAATGAAGACCGATATGAATCCTAAAATTGCCAACTAATAAAAACTGTCATAATGTCTAACATAGTCATAGCCAAAAACTTAGGGATGCTAATGAATGTGAAAATAACCTGTTATCATCTTTAGCAGACAGAAAAATTAAGGTAATGAAAAGGCCATATTTTATTAAGTTGCTAACCAATTAGAATTGACGCTTCTTTAGGAAAATAAATAAAAAATAGAACTGCAAAACAAGATTGAAATCAATGATTTAAACCATGTTTCCTGCTTTTTGATATAAACCATGATTAGAATCAGTGATTCAAATCACTTTGATTTAAATCAGGCTCATGCTTGGGGTGGATTAGTTTGTGGTTGCCAACAAGAACCCTCTGAAGATAAAGGCAGGGAGTCCAAAGTGGAGGGTGAGCTGCCTGTGACAGGGGGGCTTGGATGTGATGGTCTTCCAGGTCCTTTCCAACCAAGCCATTCCACGTTTCAAAATGTCTCCTCATTCACTTGGCCTCAAATGCTAAAATTAGCTGTGCAGGATTCCTGTGATCAGCTCCCAGAGGATCCATCCCAGTTTGGGGGCTGGTGGCAGGTGAGGTGGGGCTGATCCCATCAGCTCTGGGAGCAGAGGGGCTCAGGCCCCTTCCCCTGTGCAGTGTGTCCTCCCCTCCCTGCAGGCACCATCCCACTGCCTTCTGCCCTCCCTGCTTGTTCCTGCAGGGATTTATTGCTCTCCCTGCTTGGCTTTTCCTGTGCCCCTTGCAGAGAATGTGGCACAGGCACTGATTTGCACGAGCTCACAGAAGGTAAATGAAAGAATGCAGAACTAAAGAATGCAGAATTTTTGGCCATCAGTTCTCTCAGGTAAAGAGCAAGTATTAAGGCTTCTTTTTTCCTTTCCTCAAAACCCATGTTCTTTTCCAGGAGGAGCAGGGTTGTGTCCCTTGCAGTGAACTCTTTTTTCCATGGTACTGTGCATTGTTTCAGACCATGGCAAAGCTCTCCCCTTTCTGCCATATCTTTCTGGTTCTTTCCTGGGCATCCTGCAGGAGAGGTAGGGAAAGAGAGAGCTCACCTACAGGAAACCCTAAGGAAGAGCAAAATGAGCATTGTTTTGGGCATAACATTTTGGCAGACTGGCAACAATGGGGATTGGTAGAGCCCTGCTTCAGTGGCTGGTGGTGGAGAGCTCCTGTTGTAACAGCATAGATCACATCTTCCCTTGACAGGGTCTCAGTGTTAAAGAAACCCAACATAAACCTCGATATGCTCTGGGTCAGAGATGTCAAGTAGAGCAGATTGCATTCAAGTTGCACATAAATTATTTAAAATGCCTGTAAAGATGGGTCAAGGGTCCTTGCATTGGTAGAAGTCAGTTTAAGCTTGTGTGCTGTAATTGTTTCCATATGATGGCCTTTTTGAACACACAGAGTAGAAATCCTTTGCAAGGTGCACAAGTTGAGAGAAGCACGTGGATTTTATTGTAATAAAGGTCTCAAAATAATTAGCTTGATTTAGCACTCTCATTTCTGCCTGTGTTCCAGACTATGTCCAAGCCCTTTATGGAGCATAAATAGTTCCTTCATGTGGTGTTGGCAGCTGAATACTCAATACTGTGAGAATAATGCAGAGAGAGACCTTCCACCAGTGCTGGATGAAGTCAGCTCTCCTGAAGGAGGCAGATGTTTTGGCAAAGGGAGGTGCCATGTGTTTCCTGAGTCAACCATCGTAAATTTGTGAGCAGTTGGTCCTTAAATAGAAAGGTTGGGGTTTTTCCTTTTATATTTAGGGATAACTAGTAGTGGACTGATCCTATTAGTTAATGGCATTTAGGTCTCATGACTTAAGCTGCGCAATTATGAGAGAAGTTAACTCCAGTTCTGTGTATTTGAACACAGTCAAGTTTCCTCTGCAGGTTTCCCTAGGTTTAATCCATGCTAATTTATTCTTACATTCTGACTGTAGTGACTATCTCGAGGCAAATCAGATGAATGGGGTCAGATTTTTAGCTGGCATAAACTGACACAGTTCCTTAATTCTTCTGCACTTGCTGTAGCTGTGCTGATTTATGCCAGCCAGGAGTCAAGGCCACTTAGATTAACTGGGTACTGTCTGGTGACTAAGTTTGAAAAAAAACCCAAATACTTTGTACTTCTTGAGTGCTGCAACAGGAAAACATCCAGGAAAAAAGTTAAAAATGGGATAGGAGGGCTCATCGTGTGTAGAACAGGAGCTATATGGACAGTAGGATGCAGAGATGCAGGACTGAGTTCCAGGGAAATGTGATTTATAGAGATGATTTGTAGCTGGAAATATTGCACTGCTGGAAGTGCTGGTGCATCCATAAAGGTAGCAGCCAGTGTTTAAGATTTGCTTTGAAAAGTTTAATATTTCTTCACAGTAGGAAGGAATGATGCTTGAGGTTTTCCTCTGTGTGTGAACAGACACGTGAAATACATACACAGAACACAAATTACAGACACATGGAGCAGGCCATAAGAGATGGTGTGAGAGAGCAACTTCACCTAATCAGGGGATTGAACCCACATGATCTGTGTTTTGGGATTTCGCCCCTGGAGAGGAAGATGCCTGGTTGCTTTATGCTTTGGGGTACCCACTAAAAGAAGCTGGTGTGTGTCTGAAAACCTCCCTTCAGTGGTGCCTGGTTGGGCTTCTGGAGCCTGGGGATGCTCCTGCCTTCCTGGCTTGGCTGATCCCAGTTGAATCATTCTTGAATGTGTTGGGTTCTTCTCTTGCAAATTGCTTTGTGTGGTTTGTTCTTAGCAGGGAGTTACTGCTAAATATTGGGATGGGCTTATGGTGACACACTTGAATTTTTGTTGGTTTTCATCTGGGCTGCTTTTTGGTTGGTTGGTGGAGTTTGAACTGAGGCTGGGCAATGTTGTGGAGAATGTTCTGCATTTTCAGCTCCAGTGAGAGGTGTAGTACATCAGCCTTATCAGAGCAGTAACTTCATTGTGGTTGCTCTGGAGGGAGGCTACTGGCTAATTCATGTGCACAGAGAAGGATGGGTGGGTGCCTGTGGGTAGTAAGTGATTTTGGCATTTGCTGTTTGCTTTTGAAGTACACCAACCTACTGGCCCCCAAATTCAGAACTAATAGACCTAAAAATAAATAACCACACTAAAGCCAGAGATGATTTGAAGAAGAGTAAGGTGGCAAACCGCACCAAGAAATCTTTGCAAAAGGCAGTGCAGAAGTTTTAGTGCTGCTCTTTATTATTCAAGATTTTATCTTGGAGAGTTATCTTTAGAAAAATAAATGTTCCCTTGGAATCAGGTATACTAATCCCGTGATAATGACTGTGGAATGCTTATTTTTCTGGAGAGACAGTAGGGAGGAAGGTGATGTTCATTTGAGCAGCTTGAGACCCCCACAGCCTGTGTTGGTCTGATGTCAGTCCATTTGCTGAATTAAGCTGAAAAGCCCTGTCCTCCACAGCAGAGGAAAGCCCTGTCTGGAATAAGATTTCTTTAAAAAATAAATAAATAAACTTTAAAAAAAAAAAAAAAACTTCCCTTTTGTGATTTATGATCCCTTTAACAATGCCACTTTCTCAAAGCCATGCATCATACACAAACAATGGGCCACATAGAAAAGCGTGCTCCCCGGAGTATTACCAAGCATGTAATTTTGTCTTTAAATTCTTTGGAGTGAATTGTAAGAACATGACTTCATAGGAACCTTTGAGACATTACAGCTTTTAATAATGCTTTGCTGCTACATGTAAGACTTCAGTTTTACTTTTATTAATTAAATTGCTCGTTGTGTGCAGTGGGGAGGGGATCCCGTCCATCCCGGCACACCCAGGAGGGATGTGGCTGCCAGAAGGGCTTTGCTCCCCTCCTGAAGGTAAAGAGGCTGGGTTCTGCTTTGGTCTGATGGAGGTTCAGAAGGCTTTCTTCCAGTTTTCATCCCCTGGACAAGCACATCTGTGCATCTCCCAATCCCTGCAGCCTCGGTGCCCGTTGCTGTGCCCACGAGGGGGTGCGCACGAGAGGCAGCTCCTCTTCTTCCTCTTCCTCATCCTGAGCTCATGCAAAACCCCATGGGGTGTGCAGCTGTCCCATCCCTCACCCAGCTCACGGGCATGGAGTGGGGTAGCTCCTGCCTTGGCTCTCCTGCCTGGCTGATAGCCCCTCACATCTGTGATCTTCCCAAATTTATATATATATATATATATATATGTTTTTGTAAGTTTTCAAGAAAATTGAGGTCAAACTTATTTCCTCCTGTAATCCCTTTGCACCCCCTGTCAGCTTTATTTTTTTTTTTTTTTAGCAGGCACATCTTGCATTATGTAAAACATAGGTGAAGAAACATGTTCAGTAAATCTGTGTTGCCTCTCTGTCTGCAGCAGCTGGGTTTGGATCTGGCTGCTTATCTAATAAAGGGTGGAAGCTGCACTTTTTACAGCTTTTTGTAGCACGGTTTGTGGGCTTGCCCATAATAATACAATTATGAAGGTTAACAGGAAAAAACTGGGTCCAGGAGTGATTCCAGGCAGCTGGCAATGCCGACGAATTGGAAGCGCACCACCAATGAAAACTGCAGTGAAAAGCAAATTAAACCTCATATCTGCCATCTCACTCGCTTTTCTCTGCTTTCCTGTTTGGACTTGAAAGGTGATTGGAGCCAAGGCAGTGACAGTTGACGGAAGTGCTGCAAGGAGAGAGTATTTATTTACAGTGAATCGTGGTGATGCTTGTTCAGGATGCGGTTTCACGCAGGATGTTCTGTCCCCACCCCCGGTTTGATCATTTCTCCAAAAAAAAAAAAAAAAGGAAGGGGGGTTAAAAAAAGGCTTCTTGATTGTTTGAGGCCACAGCTAATGCTTGGAGAAACAGCATGCAGCATGCCTGTACTTGGAGTGTGCAGTAATTTGCTGTCGGAGGAAGTTCCTGTATTAGGCACAGAGGCTGCTTGGGACTAACTCCTACCCAGATGTGTTCAGAACCCAGTGTTGGCCCTACACATTTAGGCTGGGAATGGGCCAGGTGGGTCCCTGTGCTGCCAGTGATGGCTAATACAGGCCACCCACTTGGATGTCAGCAGCACTGCCAGCTGATGTGGCTGTAAATTTATTTTTTTGAGGGGGAGGAAATAGAAGTCATCCCGCTCTGTGCCTTTTAGTACATCAAATTAATGTTAATAGAGAATTCAGTGTGCAGAAGGTTTGGGATAGTTTAGCATTTGGATGAGGGGTTCCCCTCACTCTTTTTCTTTAATCATGGACTCATTGAATCATTTGGGTTGGAAGGGACCTTAAATCTAGTTTTGGACCCTGCAGCAGATGCAGTAACAGAATGTCCCCATTTTGGGAGGAGAATTCCTCATCAGTAAATAACAAGCACTGTGCTGGTCCAAGGACCCCGTGGACAGGGTTTATCTGAAGTCCTCCTGCCATCCCAGCACAGGAGAAGGGGTCTGGCTCGCTGGGATCAGGCTGTTCCCCAGGGATGTTGGTGTGGGGTGAGTGCCCATCCCAAAGCTCCCGGACAGTTTTACAGCTCTCACACCTCTTGCTCCCATATCAGCCCATCACTGATGGGTTTTGTGCAGCTCCTGACAGGCAGGCAGAGATAGTAACTTCTGTTAGTCCCAGACGGGGCTGCTGATTAGATAGGGAGAGTTTCTCTATCTCGTTTCTTTCCGAGATAGAGCACAGGGCTTAGGGATGTGCTCTAGCATATATGGTTTCCTTCACAGGCACTGAGTGGGGAAGCTATTGGAAATTTGAGGGATTACAGGGAGGGTGAATATGTTTGTTTTTTTGTTATTTATTTATTTATTTATTTACTTTGACATTTTCTTTTAAACTATTTCCAAGAAGTACATTTTTACCAGTTTTTATGTCTGGAAGAAGGAATCTGATGGGGTTTTTTTTCCACTCACAGCTTTTAATTACACCATTGCCATCATTGGGCCCTTTCTACAACTCCCACATTGTTCAGCAGACACGGTGAAGTGTTTTTTAGGAACCTATAAAAGCCAGTAATTTGCATCCAGAGGCCATGGTTGTAGTCAGCATTCAGACAAGGAAGCAACTGCCTGGATAACTTTATGGCCAGGACATGTGCTGCATTGTGGAGCGTGCTGGAGAGGAGCGGGGCTGCTGCCTGCCCTGCTCCTGCACGGATTTCTCTGCCAGTACCATGTAATTAAGTCATGAAGCTGTTAGGGCTCCTAGCTGGGAATCCAGCTTCCCAAAGGTCCATTGTGCCAGGCAGCTGAGCTGGAGCCAGCCTGCCTCCTTCCCCAGCTCTGTGCCTCCTTTTGGGGTTGGGCTCCCCTTGGGCACCTTTGGAGTGGGACCTGCAGGCAAGTGGGGCTGTTGTTGGTGCAGGATGCTGCCTGGCAGTCCTGTGAAATGGTTCTTGCTGCGGGTGGTGGCTGATGTGACACGGGGCATCAGGGACTCCCACGCATCCACAGCTTTCGGAAACCATCGGTTTCGGAGGCTAACGAGGGCCTCGTCTTGCAGAAATATGTTAAGGTTTAGGACGAGATTTGCAAGATTGCCAAAGAGATGATTTTTTTTTTTTTTTTTTCTTTTTTTTTTTCTTTAAGAGCTGTTTGAATTTGGGCAATCAAAACATCTTAAGTAGCTCTGAAAATGTCACTGTGGAAGATCCGGCTTATAGCTGGTCTAGCTCAACAAAAAAGGCTAAGATGCTGCAGAAGGAAGAAAACATCATTTCTTTTAAAGGTGATGGGATGGCTGTGGTTTGGTATTGTGTAAAAAATTGTAAGTAATTTCTTAGGAAGAAAGTGCTGTCTATTCTCAGTGGGCTGTGAAACCATGACATACAGGGCCTTGGAGCTAGCCAGGGAAGAGTTGTTTAAAAAGTAGTTCAAAAATCAGGAATATTCACTTCCAAAAAAAAAAGGAAAAAGACATTTTAATTGAATTGAGTCTGAGTTTTTGGGAGGGGTTGAGGCTACTAGTAGTAACTAGCCTATATTAAATTCTGACTTCCTATCCAAACAGAACTTACATGCACTTTTATTTTACTGTCACACGTGTGTACCTTTCAGACTGCCAGTCTCTCCAGTCAGGAGCACAATGTAGTTTTTTCATTGTTGCTTTGAACACTTGTGCTTCTCCACCACCATATATTCTGTCCATTTGAAAGAATAAAGTGCTGCTCTGCTCCTTGAGTGGGAAATAACAGTAAGGATGCTGTGGGTTGTGTGGGATGTCTCTGCCCCCTGTGCAGGCCTTCTATTCCCAAGATTTCCCAGTTTCAACTGTTTCAGCTTCTTAAGTTATGTCAACATCAACAAAGAAATAAAGCCAGATCCTTACTTTTAGCACAGACACCATGAACAGGCTATTCAGTGTGTGCTCAGCTCCCAGCAGGAATGTTTGTGCCAGACAGAGGAATTTTTGATTCCCTATTTTCTTTCTCCATCTGAATAGGCTGTGGGTGAGATGTCTGTTGTTGGACAAGGGGAGCTGAATATCTAGAGGGCTTAGGTTCTTCAGTGCTCACTGTTACTCCTGGGGAAGAGAGGATGGTTTGGTGAGGATGGGGGGAAGTGTTTGTCTCCTTGAGGGCTGACCCAACACCTTGAATTTTGGAGATGCAGTGCAAGGGGCATATCTGTCCCATGGGACCAACAGGGAAAGATGCTGCCTTGCAAGAAGGGAGACAGTGGTCTCAGAAAGTTGTCTGGGAGTCAGAAATGAGCAGGGTTTGTGCCTAACCCAGGCACATCGTGCTGAAACACGCTCCTTGGAGCGGGGTGAGCCGGCAGTGACTGACACAGCTTCTCTGCCCCGAGCCTGCAGCCAACTGCTTTTCATGGCCTCCAGTGTTTGCCCAAGTGGGTCCCAGCCAAGACAGGAAACTATTTGACTTCGGGTGCTAGAGAGCTCCTCTCATGGTATTTACAGATAAAAGGGGAGGAGTTGAAAACCGTAGTCCATGTTCAGCCCAATCTGATAACCTCCAGGGATTTTATTAGTTCAAAGAAGTTTTGGATGGCGAACTTGTGTGCTTAAGTGGAGCTGAAGCCCCAACCCTTGGAGGCATTCAATCCTTACTAAAACCTTAGAATAGCAAATGCTGCTTGTAACAATCTTTTTTTTCTTTTTTTTTTTTTCTTAATGTTTTAAACCATTAGGCCATTCTAAAATTTAACACATAGGTAAGAATACGTCCCTGATCTTTGAAATTAATTGTCTCTCCTGAGCATTTATGGCACAGAAACCGATTTTGTTCAACAGACTTCAGTCTGTGAGGGGCTAAAAATAAGAG
Source organism: Muscicapa striata striata (assembly GCA_030060385.1). NCBI lineage: Eukaryota > Metazoa > Chordata > Aves > Passeriformes > Muscicapidae > Muscicapa > Muscicapa striata. Next base: position 5,032,414 of record JAREIS010000002.1, on the reverse strand, counting down.
AGGTGAATTATATTCAGTAACTAGATGGGCAGAATGTTTTTTGTTGGAATAAATTAGGGAAGCAATAGTAAAAGGACTGTTTTCCACAATGCTCTGCTGGGTTACCAGATAGTTTAATGCTGTGTCCTTGTGTTGGATGGAGATCTACAACTTCTCTGCATGCCATGGTTGTGTTGTAAGTGGAAATGTCTAAAGGAACAGGCCCTTCACCTTGGAATTAGATATGTCCTGGCATCTGCCTGCTGTTGGGTCAGAATTTCTCCTTGTCTCTGCTCAGCAGAGATAAGTTGTCCACCTCCCACCCTTCCAAATCAGATGGAGACTCTTCCTAGCTCTTCGCTTTCTCCTTTTCCCTTGGTTTTTATTTCACCACTGGCTGTTGGAGACCTTGGATAAGATACAGGTTCTGCTGGAGGCAGTAAAGAGGGTCTGGTAGGACCCTGTGCATTGCCAGGTTTCCAGCCTTTTTTTTTTTTTTTTTTTTCCCCTGGAGCCTCTGTTCCTTTCTTTGCAAGCCTAGAGCTACCTTCTGCTTCAAACAGGCAGATTCACTTGCTGATTAAAAAGCATTGTTAATTTAGAAGGAAGGCCACATTCCTTCTCAACACCATCATTAATTAAAGACTAGGAAATTGCCAATTCACCCAAGATTCACATCCTTACCAGACTATACTCACATAATTTATTGCCCAAATATCTTAATGCCCAAGTACGTGCTGAGGCCCGTACACAAAACTTAAACTCCAATCTCATATATTTTTCCTATGCATAATTAAGATGATTGCCTCTTAAAACCTTGCTTATTTTTGGTAAAACACCTTTGTTTTTTGAGGTTGGGTTTTTTAGATTGTGCCCAAACATGGGCACTGACTGTGGCCACAGCTTTATTAAACTGTATAATTTTGCGTGTACGGGTGTGAATCATAACCCCCAGATGAAAATAGCTCCTTCAGAGCTGTGTCTCTGGGAGGAGGGAAAAAAAAAAAACAGCCAACATGATACCAAACACTCCCTTACGCCTTCTCACAGTTCTAAACTGTTGCAGGTTGGACATAACCAGAAAAGAGAGTTTTATGTCGAGTTTTGTGTCGGTGAGGGGAATGTAACTATGCAAAACCCACTTACAGCTTAGACACATCACTCATGAGTTACACCATGGCTCCGAGCTCATGGCAACGACGAGTGTCTGGCAATCCCCACCATCTGGTGAACTCTGATGTGTATTTGAACAGCACGCTGTGTTAGTGTGCCTATATACAAGACATATTCGCACACAACATATAGTGGCAGGGGAAAGAGAGAGAAATTATGTTTCAGCTGTGAATGACTTATATTTACTCGAGCAGCAAAGAAATAGCTGATAGCTCACGAGTGATCAAAGCTCGTGGTGAGTTATAGAGGTCTTTCCTCACCAGTGAGGAAGATACAGCACATTTCAGCCTGCTGTATATCCTTTTGGTCCAACACACACGTTTTAATGCTTATTTTTATTTTGGTTTAGAGGCCTTTCTACTTTGCCCAGCAAGCAATTTTTTTATTGTTATTATTATTATTATCTTTTTTTTTTTTTTTTTTTTTTTTTTTTGCACTCTCTTCTGCCTCTTCTCTGTCTGCTGCTGATGCCAGAGACAGAGCAGATTGGGAAGCCTTTGAACACATTACTGGTTGAACTCGAATGAGATTTTTGTATTGCTTGGTTGCAAGCTCCTGTGATGAGCATAAGGAATTTAGTTTTGATTGACATGATGTTCTCTTAAAGCAAAAGTGATCTATCAGCATTCAGGCACCCGCAACTTGTTTTTTCTTTCATGACAAAAAATAGTTTTGTTGCAGTCGTGCTACAGCCACGAAGGTTGAATTGCAGTTTCCCTTTGAATCCTCTGATGGAGGAGGTAGAGAGGAGTGAGTCAAAATGGGCCATTTCAGGTCACTCCTAACAAGCCAGGCTCGAGGATCTTCTCGGTTTCTGTTGCTCTGCCTGTTTTGTGTTCAGCCAGCTCTTCCTCTGGTGCACCAGCATGCTCATTCCAGTACAGAGTATTTGTACAGATAACACAACCTTATTATCTTCAGCTTCGGTCGCTTTAAAAGGAGTTTTTACAGTTAACACACCCGTGATCTTACACCACAAAGAGAACTGGTCTGGCAGAAAGATATGATATATCCTGAGACAGAGTCTGAACGTGAGACATCCTCCCTCTCTCCTCCTTGTGCTCATCACTAAATGTGAAACCTCTTCAAAATAAGCTGCTCTCCAAATGAGTTATTATTTGGCCTGTGTCGGTGTAGAAGACACGTGAGCATCCTCTGGGAGGAAATATAATCTTATAAATTAACCTTTGAACTTGGGAGAGTTGGATTGTGGTTTTTATTCAGCTGCTTTGTAGGGCACTGGGAGGTTATTTAAACCTGCCTTTTTCAGGTCTGGGAAATGGGTGCAGAGCTCCTTACCCCCACCACTGCCTTGCAAGCATATTTCTTCTGTCTGGAGGCCTGGGCTGTCAGTGTGTGAAAAGCTATCAGAATTAACACTGTATTAGAGTAATTTTATTATTACCTGAAAACAGTTCAGTCTACACATAGATGAACCTTTGAGGGGGAAAGGATTGATTCAAATGAGGGTAAAGCAGTTTTAAGAAACTTTGTAAATGCTGAAGGTTTCTAAGAGTCATGCCTTGCTGAGGCTTGGTGCTGAGCATCCCTGTAACATGCCTGTGCTGCTTTTTCTCAACTGACAAACTCTTACAAGCGGGTTATTTCTGGGTGTGAGGTTTGTATGGTTTGTAATGCCTGTGTTTAAGGGAGAGTCAGGAATCTGCTGTGAAATTGGAAAGGCTCATTATCCCGAGGGTGGGCTATCCTTATCAGTGGTTGTTGAGGCAGGTCTGTTGGGGGGAGTCTGTCACTCTGCTTCCCATGCCCTGCCTGGTTAGGAGGAGAAATGAGGGAATGCTCTGGCCTCAGTAACAAGCTTTATGGTTTATCAAGTACAGAAATAGTACTTTGGAGGAATTTTCCATTTTTTGCCCTGAATCGTAGGTACGTGGGATACCACATGCACACCAGGCTTTAAAGCTCAAAACGAATGATAAAATAATTTGTAATTTATGTAGTGAGCATGAAAATAAACATCTGAAGATGGTAATTTTAAAAAGTACTTCTAAGACCTTCAGCTTTACACTTTCCTTCTATTTGGGCAGATTTTACTAATTCTTATAGGACTAAAGGTAGCATTTTCGTGGACAGTGAATACATCTCTGCTGGGCCTGTCCTTGGTCATCCAATCATTCCGAGCATGCTAATTCAGTATCCTCCTCTTTGTTGTCCTGCTCCTTCATTTTTTCTTCCCAGGTTCCACTCCTGGCACTCTGCAGCTTCCCATTTCTATTTCAGTGTTTCAGGCACTGCTCAGAAACAGATGGATGGCGAGATTTCAACCCCACCTCCCAACTTCCACATACAGTCCACATCTCGCGCCGCATTCATGAGTACACACAAGCAACGGGACGCTTGGTATTTGCTTTTCTGATAAGTTTATCCCCTAAATCAGAGCTTCCCCATTTAGGCCAGGTGATCTACCACCAGCAATTCCCTCCTCTCCCCGGGAAAATAGCAATATAGGGATATATTGATGTGTTGGAAGGGGAGGAGGGTGGGGCGCGCGCGCTTTTCGGAAGCGCCGCGTTTCCCATTGCCTGTTTTGATGGCTTTGAGCAGGTTTTGTTTGCAGGTATGCCTGGCACTGTGCGATCGCCTGGGGAGCGATGCGATGCCGATACGAGGAACAAAAACCTCAGCTCTACATTTGCTTTTCCTCCTTTGCTTTTGCGGCGCCCGGGTTTTGATGTGTTGCTTCTCAGAAGGCTTGACGGCGGTAATAACGGAAACAGCAAAAAATGTCAGCTTGACTACTGTCTGCGTGTCGGCACTAGTCCAGGGAGTTTCAAAGGGATGTTTTATTGATTCTGTAATTGCACAGTAGAATGGACAAACTGAACTGTACCTCAGGGCAAGGAAAGCCCCTGTCTGAACGGCATCTGTGCGCTGCTGTAATTTGGGCAGGGAGTGCTCGCTGGGCGGTTTGAACCAGGGGACTCAAAGCTTGGCTTAACCCTTTCGCTGGAGCCAGTGGGAACCCCAGTTTTGCCTTCTGGTGGCAGCTTGGGAAAAAGAGCTGCTTTGGGGGGATCCCTTTTAGCACCAAAGTGGAAATTTGGGGCTTCGCTGGGATTTACACCAGCGTTGCTTTTAAAAGGAAATTTGGCATGAGATCTTTTCCCTGGCATTGCTCTCCAAGTATTCCCCCTCCTCTGGGATGCTGAGCCCACAGAATTGTGACTTGCAGTGTTGCCTCACTTGCAAAATCCACTTCTTAACTGAAAAACTGGTCTTAATCACTGATGAAATGTGTCTGCATTATAGTGCTCCTGCCTGGGAGCTGGTAACTTCCTCTAGCATGAGCTGATTACTTTCCAAAACTGAAGGAGTGGACTGAGCTGTTTTGCTAAAACAATTGCAAATTAAATTTGTAAACTTTTGCTGTTGCCATATTTTTTCACTGGCATGCTGTCTGCGTGCTGTGTCTTTAATTTGGTGAGAACACGAATCAATTAGGCTAACCTACAGCGATGCAGAAACGGAGGGGAAAAAATTAAAATGCACTGTCTTGACTTGATACGTGGGTGCTCAGGGTTTCTGTTCCAATTATTCTCTATTATTTCTGTTAGCCAGCTAGAGCTGGGCATCCTGCAAAGAGCAGTGCTTTGTCCCCAGGGCAGAGCCCACAAAACCCAGGAGTAGAAGAACAGTGCAGGAAGAAGCAGAGTCCAGCCAACCTCCCTCAGGAGGACTGTAAGTTTGACTGGATTTCACAATTCCAGGATTAAAAGAAAAAAATTCTGGGGATGGGAGTGTGCTGGGGATGGGAGAGTGGCAGCACACAGCTGGTGCTCCACAGGCTACCAGCAGATGCCAGCGGTTTGTAAAATAAACCCTGATCTTGGGGTTTCCACTGCACTTATTTATGGCCATAATTAGAAATCTTGCTGTTTAAACTCAAAGCTCTTTACATGCAATTTTCTGGGAGAAACCTGCAGTGCAGTTCTGTCCTGATATTAGTAGATTTTACAGGAAAGCACTGTTTGAAGAAGAGAAGGGTCTGATAAGACCTCATTGGGACTTTCAGTGCTTAAAGAGTGCTTATGGAAAAGAGGGAGAGCTACTATCTACACAGGCAGATAGTGATAGGAAAGGGCCAGTGGTTTTAAACTAAGCAAGGAAAGATTTAGATCTGATATTAGGAAGAAACTGAACACTGTGAGGGTGCTGAGGCCCTGGCACAGGGTGTCCAGGAAAGCTGTGGCTGCCCCATCCCTGGAAGTGTCCAAGGCTGGAGCAACCTGGGACAGTAGAAGGTGTTCCTGCCCATGGCAGGGGGTTGAACTGGGCAATCTTTAAAGTCCCTTCCAGCCTAAACTGCCCTGTGATTCTATTAAATGAAAGATGATGTGCACTAGACTTCATGGTATTTTTGGATATTGATTCTGATGAACTCCTTTTTCTGGAGCCTTGTATGCTGTAATAAAAATAGGCACTTAAGGATGTGGAGCACTCTGCCAATTAAACAGAAAGAAAAGTGAAGCCCATCTTCAGTAATTTGTATTGCAGAAATCAGCTGGGGGAGATCCTGCATCTGGGATTTGCTGTGTTCCCTTCTGGTGGTTCAGAGGAGTGTAAATTATATACTAGTGGCAACAGCTGTACTTTGGGGCTTTTGCCAGAGGAAGAGCAGCTTTATTCTGCATTGGGATGAGAATGCCAGAGATGTGTTGATTAGTAGGGGAGGGGAACACTGCCCAGTGCAGCTGATACACTGATTTTAGTACATAATTAGTTGCAAGTACACTTTGATCAAGTCCAAAACTCACAGTCCTGCTGAAAGGAGAAGTGAAATCTTGATTTGTCCTAGCTGGTGAAAGGTAGCTTATCTTTATCTAGTTTTATATTAAATTCATGGCCAAGGTATTGAAAGTCTCTAAGACAATGGTGCTGAGATTAGTCAGGACCCACAGCGTGGGGTGAGGAGTTGGGGAACACAGACAGCATCACTGCAAGGCTTGTTCTTCATCAGGATGATGCCTAATTTGGAGACAGGTTTAATAAAAGCTGAATAGAAATTAAAATATCAGACTGAACTAGTAGTTTAACATTTGGCTGAGTCTTTATCACCTTCCTCCCCCATCTCTGACTTTTGTCAGATTGCTCATAATTTCAGTCTCAGTGATCTGACTCTGTTGTCTTTTTTTGTTGTAAGAATGGTGAAGTGAGTGTGACTGAAAATACAGAATATGCACTAATATTTCCTGTGCCACATCAAATCACCAAAATGACTAAAGAACATCCTGAACTCTGAAATTCTCAGCACATATTTTCTGTCAACACTAACGCTGAAGTGGAATTGCCCCAGCCAATCAGACATGGGAAAAACACTGGCTTACTGACCCAGAAAAAGCTGTATTTCCCAATTTTTGCAGGTCCCTGCTCTGGTTGTCAAGGAAAGGTGGCCAGAGTCAAGATTTGTGGTAGCACAGTGCTTGGAATCCCAAAGGCGCTCCAGGCACGTTGATGAGCATGTTAGAGAGGGCTTGCAGAGTCCTGAGGGTAGTAGCCATGGGAAGCAGGCATTTTGCCAAAGCTCTGCTGAGCATCTCTCTGCCTTGCTGATAAAAATCATTCATGCTTTTTGGCAATAGTATCTGTAGCTGGTTTTGTCATGCCCTGAGTCCATTGATGACTATTTGCAAAAAAATAAGATGTATAAAAGCTTGTGGGGTTTTCCAAGTAAATGCTTGCTGGGTGCTTAAGAGATGCTGGAGAATGTTTTCAAAAGCATCCTAGAAAGATCCTGCCTCCAGAAAGATCTCTGATAGAGACAGAGTTCTCTGGGGTAGCTGTTGGTGCTGTGTGCTGCCTTGTTTATTGCTCTTTTTTGTGTAACTTTTTTTTTTTTTTTTTTTTTTTAGCCCACATTAATTTAATTATTTCTGTTCCTGGAAATTTCAGTCCAGGATTTGATTGTAAGAGCTGGGTGTCTGGAAGATTAATTTGTCCTTTTGGACTGCATCTGGACTGTTACTATTTTATAATCATCGACAGTGGCTGTAAGGAGCGAGGAAGGATGCAGTAAAACACAGCAGTGCTGACAGTGTAAAAATAGTGCATCTTCTTGCTGTTTGATATTTTGATAGAAACCTTTTATCACTTTAAAAACTGGCCGTGTATCAATATGGTATGTTAAAAACAGAAGTAGGAAACTGCAGGCTTTTAATTTGTGCCATTTGAACCCTCTTACCTTGGATGAATGCGGCGTGTAAATTATAGTTCCCATGAGGTAAAAATCAGTCAAATGCTACTTAACCTTTACTCTGCCATGTTTCGTGTTCCATTTGTGCTTAAGAGAATATGTGCATATGCTTTCATCTCACTACCATGCAAAATCATCCTTAGGGTGCCTGTAACAACACAAAATGGCTTTACATTTGGATTTAAGGTGAGCAAAGCTGCTGTCGCCTTTGAAATCTTAGGGCTGAAGTGGTTTCAGGAATTCTGTTTACCTTTCAAAGGTGAGAAGCTGGAAGAGGTTGTTTTTTGTTCAGCATGGCCACAGCAATTGCTGCTGGTTCTAACTGGTTTATTAGCATGGTTATGTTTGTGCTGGGTGTTCATGGCTTGGATTGGTATTTTCCAAACTTGATGTGCTGCAAAATACCTTATGTTTTTTCTAGTTATTTCGGTTAAAAATATTCAGCTATTTCAGTTGTTTAATATAGAAAGCAACTTCTCTCCATGATAATTTCCTAGTAAAGGAGTCGGAAATTTGTCAGCTTTGGTGCTTGGCATGCAAAATACCTGACCCAGAAACCGCTAAACTTCCTAGAAAAAGTTTTCTTTTGACTTATGTGTTTGGATCAGACTTACTGTTTTCAATGAAGCTTGTGCCTAAGATGATACTCACATAATTTATTAAATTATATTAATGAGAGCCTAAAAAACATAATTTCCCACTCTTTAGATGCACTTAACTATAGTTTCTGAAGAGCAAGATATTTATAATAAAAAGCAGAAAAAAAAATTAAAATAGTTTCCCAGTGAACATTTTCATTTGAGACAAAAAAAACAAAAAAACAACCAAATGAGCGAAAGAAGAAAATTGGGGAAATGAGAAATGCTGTTTTCAAATTAGCAGACTTCAGAGCCTGCGTAACATTTGCATCCTGTTAATTCAAGGGGTCCTGGAAGATAATGAAACGAGTCAGTTGTGTTCCCTGGTGAGCTGCAGGGATTGCAGTGGGAGCAGATGTGGGCTGGGAAGCCAAGGGGAGCTCCTGCCCTGAGCCAAACGGGAGCTGCAGCAGGAGCTGGGTGTTACCCCTCACCCTGACATCCCTCGTGCTGCTCACTCGCCCACAGTGGAGACTCAAAGTCTAATTGAGGAGTTTAAAAATAATGTTTTTAACACATGCCTCTTTTTTTTTTTTTTTTTTTTTTTTTTCCTAAGAGAAAAAGGAAATTAAATTTTCACTAAAATGCCGTGGTTGGAACAGTAGCAGTGAAGGGAAGTGCACAAGTTGGCATGGTTTGTAATGCTTAAGTTGGCTGTACTGGGTATCTTATATATTTAATTATATACACTTGTTACTGTATGGAAATATTAAATTTCACACTTAATGGGGACAAACAAATCTCAGAAGCTTATTGCGTATGTTCAGTGTGGCAAAATAAGTGCTTGTGGAGGAAGCTTTTTCTTTAAACAAGCTTGGTTTTAATAATGATGATTCATGTATACAGAATCAAACCTTGTGTGTTTATTTTAATTCCTTTCTTTTGCTCATTCATGAGGCAGAATTCCTGCTGATGTCCATGATCTGCAGGTGCTCACCTGAATAGAAAATCAGTGGAAATGAAGGAAAGGTCATGAGAATTGACTTTTTTTTTTTTTTTTTAATAAGTGTACTTTAAATAAATAAAAAAGTACTTTGAATTGCCTAGAAGCAGGGAGTGGGAACAGTGCACTGAGTTGCATTTCTCCTCCACAGCCTTTGTATGATTTGGAGAGTCTTTGCAAACAATCCTGCTGGTGTATTTATTAATGTGGAGCCCTGTACCGTCCTCCAGGCCAGAAACTTTTTGTTGTGGTGAAAGGGAAAAAAAAAAAAAAAAAAAGGAGGGGAAGAAGGAAAAGATTTGGAGAGGCCTGGAGTACACCTGTACTACCCTCAGAGAGCAGTGCTGACATGAATATTCTTATTTGCAGTGCTGAGAAGAGGAGTGAAAATTAAACATACATAGTTTGCAACCAATCTGATTTAAAGAGTTTTAACTAAATGTGATCTGCATTCAAAACAAATAAAAAATGCCTGTAAAGTGTGGTTTTTTAGGGGTTGTGTTAGCCAAAGCCTCTCTGACTCCATGCGGTTGTCAGATGAGTAAATAATGAAACTACAGGGTATTGCTTTCACTTGTGGACAGTGCCCAATTTTCCCCCCAACCTCTCCAAAGAGCCTAAACAATAACAGAAAGAAGTTTCAAATGTGAAAAAATGAAACATGGTATTTATTCATGTTTTAGATACGAACAGAGAGAAATACGGGGCAGTAGCTGGCTCCAGGGAACAGTGTGGGACAGAATCATCCCTTTCTAGAGAGAAACCCTCATAGCTCAGTCAAGTTCTGCACAAGGAGCATGGAATGATGCTGTTTTCAATGACCTTAATAATGAACTCAGTAGCTATGGGAAATCCTATATTTTGGGGGAGAAGGCAGCAGCTGCCTGAGGGGTGGGCACCCAGAAGGTGCCATGAGCATCAGGACATCTGGAGATCCAGCCCTGACACTCAGTCTGTCTTTTCTGCATTATTAAATGTTTGTGAATGGAAAAGCATGCACAAAAAAACTTTGAAGTCAACCACTCCCAAGCACTGGTGACAGCAAGGCTCTTTAGGGGGTACTGAACACTGAGAGGTTGGTGGTCTTAAAAATAAAGTGGAGCAGGAACCAAGTGCTCCAGATTCCCCAGAAAAGTTAGTTTACAAATTTTTTATTTCAAGAACCTTTCTATAGTGTTGATGTCAGAACATAAAACATTTTTGGATGAAGAACTGACAATGGTTTTTCATGAAAGAATCAATACAAGGAAAAGAAGCCTTGATTGTTATTTGTCACGTGCCTGAAAATAACCCTGCAGCAGAGCAGCGATGTTCAGCGCAGATCAGTGATAAAGTGAACAACTTCACTGTGTTCTTTTTCTCCTGTAAATGGTTTGTTTCACTTTGTTTGTTGGAGCATGGTTTCGGCTGAGCTTGTTTGTATGCACAAACTGGATAGTAGTGAAGTTGGGAAATTGTTTGACCTTCTGATCTGTCTAATAATCACTGACAGAGACACGTTGCAATATTGGTATGTCATGGCTTTAGGTGGTTTAGTAACATGAATGAGGCTGGTAACAGGAGCTTCATTTGTTTTTTGAATATGCTTATTTTCTGTAGCAATTTTCTAAGTATTACACATTAGCCAAACCTGCAGCTGGACTGGAATTGCCTTTTGGAGCTTTGCAGTTGACTGTGGGCTTGTACGTTGGAAACCTGAGAGGCTGCATCCTGAATAATGCACCCCATGAAGGAATAAGTATGTTTGAATATTTAAAAAGTCCTTGGTGGCTTCAAGAGAAGGGTTGTGGTGACAAAATTCCAGATTCTGTGGCCAGGGAAGAGCTCCTTGGCAGAAGTACATGGCCTTGTATCTACAGTAAAAGCAATGATCTTTGAGCATCTTGGTTATTTTGGGAAGATGTTCAGACAATGCATCAGTCTAGTTTTGAAACAGCTTCAAACATTTCCCCACTGAAACCTCTAAAGCAAATGTTACAGAACATGCAGCTTGTCTGTTTATCTTCTCTAAGACTATGTGAAGTCTTATGTGAAATGTGATAAGAATCACAGCATCTCCTTTGGTTGCTCAACATGAGAAGTTGATGAGGAGACAGTCATCTACAAGGCATTCTTCAGAATAGCTGCAGAACAGATAGCTTTGCTGGGCTGTCTCTGTAGAGGGATGAAGGGGAAATTGTAACTCAAGTACCAAGGCATGGTGTTTCTTTTAAACCTGGCCTAGCATAAGTGAAGGCTTTGGTTTAGCTTAGCCATCAAATCCATGTTTCCAGCATTTCAGGAGTTCTGAACACTGCCCTGTGCTCCTGTCTGTGCTGCTGTTCCTTTTAACTGGTTGGGTTCAGGTGGATTATTCCTTGCTGTGTTTCTGGCAGCAGTGCACAGGAGGGATCGCTGGTCCTGAAGGATGCACGGCAGTGCTCCTCCATCGTGTCAGCTCAAGCCTGCCCAAAGGAAATTTACCAGAGGGTAAAGAAGAGTTGATTCCTGCCCCTTATGTGGTTCCCCGGCAGATTACAGCCCCTGTACCAGCAAAGTGGTGTTTTGATGGATGAAGTGAGTTACGCCCAAACCCCATGGCAGAGCTGGCAACAGAGACCATTCTCAGTGCTGTTCCACTAGAGAAGAGCTCATCATCTTCTCTTCTGGGGAGCTACAATGTCCAGGGAATTCAGGTGCAAAAAGATCTGTTGTTCCTTTTTCTTACCCCTTATACAGTCACTGTGCATCTTTTGTATATCAGTCCTCTGCTGAAGGTGTGGATACTAAGGATGTGTAAAGAGCATGCAAATCATTCTTCATAACAGAAATACAGAAACCAAATGTTTTTGAGTGCTTGAGTGGGAAGTAAACTGAGGACAGAATTTAAATCATTGGGTGACATGAGAGATGGGATGCACACAGGCAGTGGGGACAGCATTTAACAAAGAAGGTGAAGAGATACAGTTAATCCTTGCAGGTGACTTTTCCTTGTGGAAAACCAAAATCCTTTAAACAGTGTGAAGGTGCACTAAAGCTAATGGAGAGTGCTCACATGGAGATCTTCCCTTATTATATTTTTTATTTCTGGAGCTGTTTCCCCAGTGTTTATGATCTGACAGCAGTAATGAGTCATGGTATCAAAGTTGTGGCCAGGAAAGGGAAAAAATTGTCTATACCAAATGTTGTGGACTAATGCTGTGTGTGGCAACACAAATAAAGGTGCTGCAAAATTTGGCTCACAGAATGTACCTGCTTTTAAAAACCTTAGCAAGTAAGATGATCTGTTATTATTTCATTTGCAGGAGTGAAATGAGGGCGAAAAAATCCTCTCTTGGTCTTATCTACATGTGTTACATTTCAGAGTAACCTCCATAATGATGGGTTGGGGAAAGATGAATGTTTCTCAGTTTCTGAAGTTCTTATGTAGAGATATCTTAACTTTTTGTTGGCATGGCTGTGAATGTGGTCACTGGCTTGTTTTTTTTTTTTTCCCCACTCCTCTGCCTTGTTGACAACCTGCTGGCACAAGTGGATTCAAAATTGGGATAAATACTGCAGGTGTTACAAGCTTTTCTGATTCCTTTGTCCATATTTAATCTAATCTCAAATTAAATGAATGCTATTGATTAGGACAATTCCTTTCAAATGTGTATGGGTTACTCAATGTGTGGCAAAATGTTATTCTATTCTTGGATGAGTGGAGCATAGAAGGTGAAAGTATGCAATTAATTTGCCTGCAGTTTCTTGAAAATTGTATGCTGGATTTCTGTGAACACACTGTATGGAACAATATTGCAAGCAAATTATTGTTATTTACTGTGGATTTTGCCTGGATATTAAAAGTCAACAATTATGCTTCCTTTTGGTTCTTAATGGCTTTTTATTTTGAGAAACCTGCCCAGTTCTTTCTCAGAGTTGGTGGCCCTAATGCTGATCTTCAGAAAGCCTTAAGTAGCACATGGCATAACTTCACAATGCTGTTATTTTGCTGCGTCAATGACTATTATATTAAGTTTAAAGTGTTGATAAATTTGGTGGGGGCATGGGTTGCAGAGTCCTCACCAGGGATGAGGGTCTGTTGTGGGGTAGTTGTTGCAGCTGGATGGGTCAGTGGTGTTGGCTCCCTTCTCCATAGCTGCATCCCGTGGGATGGGTGCAACTCCTTGAGGAGAGCGAGGTTTGCAGCTGTGGCACAGCCAGCCTTGCAAGCAGTCTGCTACAAATCCCAGTGAAGGTGGTGATGTGCCCCCTGCCCTCCTCAAAAACGCACAAGGAAAATCCTGAGCTCTTTACAGGTCTGCTGCTTTCTTGGGCCCCCTTCTCCTTCCCATTTTCATTCAGTAAGAGTCACCAGTTGGATGGTGACCTTGAATGATGGGGTGCTGTTTATTGTCTGGAGAAAACAGGCTGTGTTTCCTGCTGCCTTTCTGCTGTATGTGATTTCCCAATCCCAGATATCTCTGGATCTGCATGGCACCTGCCTGCCCCAAGTATTTATGAGTGGTTACCACCTCTGGTTAAAAACATCACCGTGACTTCTTTGGAGACAGCATTAGCCTTTGCTGGGTACTGAATTCCCTGAAAAAAACTCAGGGTGGTTGCATTTTGGTGTTGCTGGGGTGAGAAAGTGTCACCAGCTTTCAAGACAAAAGATGTGCTAGAGAGGGTTTTTAAGTAGGTGTGTGCATTATAGTGGGTGATTTATCTGCTTAGTATAGACCATCCCCATGGTCACTTAACTGGTTCATTTAGCTGGTTCATTTAGGCTTTTGTTAAATGCATTAATTGGAGGAGCAAATGTCCTTGATTTATTATATTGGATTAGACAGGCAAACCTTGTGATAGTCCTGTCTTTATTTCTTGATTAGCGTTATATAGTCAAAATTGCAGGTTCCTTCCTGCAAAAAGGGTTCCTTTAAACACAAACTCTTTTCCCGATAAGCAGAAAACTGTGTTTATGGAGAACTGCAAAACAAGGCTTGGTAAGGGAAATCTTTTCTACTTGGAGACTTGATCCATGTGTCAGAAAGTGTTTCTGAAGGCAAGGGTAGAAGGTTGGATGGTTGAGGAGCCTTGCAAAAGGTGTGTTGAAAAACAACAAGTAAGAAATAAGTGCTGCCTTGAAAGTTCTTGGGTTTCGGTTCCTTTTTGAAGGTAAAGCAGTACATGCAAGGTTGAAAAATGTCAGAGCAGTCACCTATATCAGCAAGTAAATTGGAAACCAGTAGTGATAAGATATTCAAAGAAGCATGGAGGGTACTGTCCTGGGCATAATGTAGTTTATCTGACCCATCAGTCTGGTTCACTGGCAGTTTCAGTTGTGAGGTGGGGCTAGCTAAACAGAGAACAGATTTTTCTGTGAGAACGAGACCTTCATTTGAATTCTTCAGCGAAGCCTGGCAAGTGTTATGGGTGTCAGTGTTTCTCCTGGCTGCTTCTGCAGAAAACAAGAAATGGTTCTTGGACGTTTCAGTCTGGAGCTTGGACAGGCCATTCTGGAGTTGCCTCAGTAGAGGTTTCTCTTACAAGATACCCAGAGTTCCTGTAGGGCCATGAAAATCTTCACTTTTTTATTTAGTTATATTTGAGAAGCTCCAGGGCCTTGGAGGAGCAGACTGGGTCAGTGTGGTTCTCCTTCCTATAAGAGTATACAAGATAAAATCAAGTATTCGAAGCTTGAAGTTCAATCCAAGCAACACCATGGTGCTGACTGTGCTCCTCACTCCACACCCTCTCCCAGTACAGCCCCTCCAGGTCTGGTCTTTATTTGGGTTCCTAAGGTAAAAGCAGAGAAAGAATGGTTCCTCAAAAAGATAGTGTTAAACTATTAGTACTGGGAAATGCAGATATTATTTCTTTTTTTTTGAGAGCTGTGGATAATTTTCATACGGGTTTCCTTAGCTGCAGCGTGTTTTTAATTGATGGCTGTGGCATTTTTGGAAATCATCTACAGCTTTGCCCTCCAGGTCAGCCAGGCTGTCGCGCCAGGTCAAATGAAAGTCTGTCTCTTCACTTTTTGAAACTGCCTAAATGTAAGCAAAAGGACCCTATAACCTTGTCAAGGATAAAAATCCAGCCTGTGTGTACCTGTGGAGGCACGATTCTAACCACTTTAGTAGTAACATGAAGCTGATTGTCTTGAAATCTTCCTGTTTTGTCCAGTAGCGACTGATTGCTCAGGTCATATTTTTCCAGACAAGGTGTTTGTAGGTGGCTCAGAGCAGAACAGGCAGTCTGACTGATTCTCACCTGCTTATGTATTTGCTTAATTTTATTTAAGTTTGTGAAAAAGGATGGAACTTAAGGAGCAAATAAAGGACAAAATGGCATTGAAGCATTCCCCCTTACCTTTTTTTTTTTCTTTCATGGTTTAGGTGAAAGGCTTTCAAAGAGTTATTCCTGTGTGCCTTTCCCTATTGTTCTTGCAGACCTATGGAAGATGTGTCCTACCTTCATGATCTACCCATTGGTAGTGTGAGTTGCAGAAGTATAAGATACTCCCCTGCAGCTTAGTGCTGCTCCCAGGTAGACAGCACTGAGCTCTGCTGGTGTCAGACTAGTGAATTTCTCTCTTATTCTTCTCTTCTCCCATCTTGCCTTGATCCTTTTATCTAAGCCTTCCGATTCCTTACTGCTGAGCGTGGGTACAGTGGGATCTCCAGGAGGCAAGGGTTAATGTTGTTTGTTTGCAGGAGGAGGGTGGGGAGTGCTGCAGCAAGGCTGAGATGAAAGGTACCACCGGGAAGTGGTTTTCTTGGCTGGGGAAGGTAGAAATGCTTTTAGCCTTGTGACCCAGTTGACAGCTTCGAGTTCCATGCTGCTGCGAGGTAGCAAGCCCAAGGGCAAGGGCTTATTCTGTGGTTTTTGGTGTGGAAGAGTTTCCCAGGAGTTAGTGTATAGTTTTCACTCGAAGGCTTGTCTCCATTGTTCACACAAAGTTCACACAAAAGCTCCTCATAACAGCCCTTGTCCAAAGTTTCTCCACAGTGCCTGGCCAGTGCTGCTCAGTTCTGGGAGCCCTTGGCTGGAAACATACAACTAGAAACATACAGTGTGCATGATTTGAAGTTTCTTCTCCCAGTAAGAGTAATTATTTTTGTCTATGTAAGCACCGTGCAATGTCACATGCTCCTCTTCCTTTGGGTCAAGGCATCATTTTTCTCCCTGTGACTCTTCAAAAGATTCCAGTACTCAGTGTGTTTGCACTGCACAACTTTTGGTGTGGGGGAAAAAAAAAAAAAAAGGGGGTGATGCACCACCTAAAGCACTGACTCAGGGTTTTTTGGAAGTACAGGAATTTAACTTGGATGGACTTTTGATTTGACTGTTTTCAGGCCTGGCTGTAGCTGTCCCACCCTGTACAGAAACAGGCATTTCAAAATGCTGTGCATGTGCAATCATTCATAGCATCTCTGCTGCCTAATGCCTCTCTGTATGAGGGCTCGTTTTGGTGAATGCTTTTCTTCCTCCAGGTTATGCTATGGACAAGCACTGACCTACTTGGTCCTTCTAGTGTTAATTTTGCCTTGCTGGAGGTACCTTGGCGAGATACGGAGGTGAGTGATGCTCACCCAGCTGAATGTAGGGGAAGGTTTGTAGTCACGGTTAACAGGAAACAGTGGAGACTGTAACAAACCAAGCAGAAAGCAGGAGTGGGTGTTTGGATATCTTGAGAGATGGTTTTCCTTTGGCGGGATGAGGGGGTGGGGAATACACCAGGCAGAAGAAGGTTCAGAGATTGAGAGAGAAACTTTCCAGAACAGCACCTGCAGTAATTTGGGGCGCTTTTAGCTCAGGGTGGTGTAGAAGAACTGATATGATGGTGCTGTGTGTTGGTTCCCTGCAGTTCTTTGGGGTCTTTCATGCAACTGCTTTTCACAAATGTGAAAGGGAAATTAAACTACTCTTCTGGGTAATACAGTAATGCTTCCTGATATGATGGGTTTTTGTGTTATGGGTGCTTAAGGAGCCTTATGTTTATTTTACACCACGGGGATGTAGAGAGCTGGTGGCCAAAATATGTCAAGGTGTTGGAATCCAGGTCTTTCTGCAAAATACCCAAACCTGTGTTAGGTTCTGGGGGGGACAAACTCAGTAATGGAGGGGGTAATAATTCTAAAGCATGTCTTCAAAATGGGGATTATTTTAGAAACCTAAATAAAGCTCATTATTAGATTGTTAGAGAAATGTATAACGATTGGCAATAGAAACAAATCTTTTGGGTGGTTTGCAGCTTTCTGGAGCTGTGTCTGCATTGTTCAGCAATGCTGGGCAAAAGCAGTGGCTCTGTGCAGAGAGGCAGCTGGTGCCATGGACCTGGGAGCTTCCCAGAGGTTTTACACTGTCCCAGATTTGATCCAGTCCTGTGGTTTGAGAGTTTGGTGCTGAGCATGGGCTCAAAGGGCTGCTCCTGGAGCTGGCCTGTGTCACTGGAGGGAAATCCAGCTGATGTTTGGTGAGCCTGCTCCATGATGTGAATTACAATGCACTAAGGGAAGCCTAATGCACTTTGTCCCAAAAGCACTCTGGATTTGAACTGAAATGGTTGAGGCACCATTGGAGCCTGTCAGACTCCAGTCGCTCTTTACGTGTGAATATTCCAGCATGTGAGCTGGTTTAAATGACACCTTTGTTCTGAGTGAACTCTTAAACTTCCCTTGTTTATATTTTAATTGCTTTTAGAAAATTTCTAAATGGTAGAAGAGCTGTTTCTATTTGTGGTGTGCTGGTTTCCAAGCTGTACAGGGTACAGAGATGAGTTTTCTGAATTCTTTCCAATACCAAAGTTTCTTCCTCACTTTTTCCTTGCTAGTGTAATGGTTCTTCTCTGAGATCTTCGATGGCATAATATGTGCTTACATTTCAGAAAGAATCACTTTCATGGAAAGTTAAATAAATAAATATTATAATCAGTGAAGCATCATAAATAACTTTTATGTCTAAATCAAGCTATTAAAAGCTTTTTTATTTTTAAGTAGATAGGGGAATAAAATAGCTGCATAGTTCATAAAGTGGTATACTATTACTGCCTGCTGTGCCCATGAATTATGCCAGCTTTTTACACTTGGGAAGTAAAAAGCGGATTAGAACTGTGATCAATGTATTATCCTATATTTCTTATTGTGCATTATATTTCCTTTTTTGAGAACCTTTGTAGACTAAATGGCTACTAATGACATAATTACAATTGTTTGTCACCACCATAATGTGTGATTTCCTATCTCATCATGAAGATGTAAGTTAGATAAAGGAGGAGTTTTGGCAGGAAGACAAAGTGCAGTGATTTATTAAAGACCAGATGTGGTTGTTAAAAGCTTTTCTACAGAAGGCTCAATTGAGTGATGTGAAATAGGAACGAAAGCTCGGAACACCACAGTCAGTGGTTCTTGGTGTGAGTGACACAGTTGCTCAGAGGAGCATGACAAATTAGCGGCGTGTTTTATTGTTGTGTACAAATTTACGCTTGAATTTAAACAGCGTAAAAAGTTCAAAATTGTTCGTGCTATTAAAGTGGATGTTTAAAGGAAATAATTATGCTGAAATGGAGTGGATAACTTGAGAAGCTCAAATTCTATGAAAACAGCTCAAGATCATGTTCAGTCAAAGGATCTCAGGTCTCAGAAAGAAGAGGGTTTACTGAGGCGACTGACAACAGCAAAAGCAAGTGTGCTGGAATATTAATTGTTTTGATGGAGGCAGAATATCAGTGTAAATCAGCATAACTCCATCAAAGTCAAGCTGGGGAGTGGGTTGCCTGTATATCCCTCTGCAGAGGCCGGTCTTCACACGTCCTTCAGAGCGGGTGGAGGCTGCGGAGGCAGAGCAGAGTGCACAGAGCAGCTGCTGAGCGCGGCCCTAACATTGTGTGCTGGCTGTGGGGAAGTGAGGGGCAAAGCCTAAGAAAGGGCAATTAAGGAGGAAATAATTTGTTCTGTGGCTCTGAACTTTTGCACTGAGCAGCTTGGCTGTGTTTGCCGAGGAGCTGTGGCCAGCCCCTGTCCCATGGGAACGCTGTTACAATGCTTTTCCCGGTCCTTAGGCAGCGCCGTCTCTTGGCTTTTTTCGTGTTCGTGTCTTGTTGTGCAGTTGTGTGGCTCTGGCTGCTTTCCCCCACCTCCTCTCAGTGCAGACCTCCCACACCACATGTCCTCCTCAGCACCTTGTGCTTGCCAGAGCGTTTTCCAACTTACGCCATTGTGTTGGGCTGTGTGCTGCCCATGGTCAGTTGTCTGTGCCTGCTGCTGATGTGTTCTGAGGCATGACTGGTTTTGGTCTAGCTTCAGCTGAAATTGTAATGTGCATCTGTTTGTCTGTTGGATGTAACACTGTTAATTATTGATAGCTGTTGGCATTGATATTTATTAAGTGATCAGTGGTGATGGGTCAATTCTGAATAGCATAGAATGGTTTGGTTTGGAAGGGACCTTAAAGGTCATTCACCTTTGAACCTCTGCTATGGGCAGGGAAATGTTCCTCTAGACCAGGTTACTCGGAGCCCCATCCACATCCTTCCTTGTCTTTTGTTGCTCTCAGCTGTTACTCTGATCTAAACTCGCAAAAGTCAAGATGTTCAGTCGGGGAGATGGAATGATAGCTTCAAAACCTCTTTTGCCCTTATTTATTTTAGGGGTCTTTACACTTATTTTTGTCTCTTTGTGTCTTGCTTAGACATGTCTTGTGTCTTGCTTGATGTGGCAGGTAGCTGATAGGTGGTGGGGAGGGAGAAAGAGAAATATTCAGTGAAACAGCTTCTGATAAGCATCTGAAATTCTTATGTACGTGCCTTGTGGTCTGGGAATTCTGCTGAAATGTCATGAAACTGGTTTTATTTTAAGAGTCTGCTGCTGCTCTAGGTTAGGCACTTTCCTGGTTTTGCAGCTTACTGTGATACTGGTTTTCACTGAAGCACAGGAAGTTTGAAAAGAATATTAAAATAGAATAAAATATACTGCAGCCTTTTAATGAATCTCTCATCAGATTTTGACTTAAGATTTTTCTTAATGCTTTTTAAATCATTATTTTATCTGAACTGGTAAGCCCATCCCCTTTTATGAATAGAGTTTAAGCTAACTTTGAATTTCCTGTCTTCCTGTTTAATCCAGACCTTTATCATTGCTAGCAGGCTAGGAAAAATACTATTGTCTCAGAGTCTGGGATAACCAAAAGTCCGGTTTGGACACATTCAATCTAATGACTTTATAGAAGCATTTTTCAAATGAATTTTTGTTTTCTGCTGTCTTTTGTGTTTGGGTTATTTTTCCCTGCTCCCAACACAATTAGAATGTTGTTGCCTTTCAAATGAAATGCCTTTCCTTTTTTTTTTTTTTTTTTTTTTTTTTTTTTTTTTACCTCTGTCCTCTTTTAAGCCCTTCTTGCTGTTCTATAGAAATAAATCTTATTGCTACAAACATCACAGATTCATTGTCAAAACTTCATGCTCGGCATTTTAGCGATAGAAATCAAGTTGAAATACCAGTTCTGGATTGTTTTGCACTGTTGAGCAATGGCAGGCAGACTGGTTAGTGTGGAGAAGTCTAAGAGAATGCAACTAATATTTCTTCATTACCTGTGTGACTTGTGCTTCCTTGACATTGGTTGTGCTCAGGTTCATGGGCAGACAGCTACTGATTTAAAGATGTGCAGGTCAAGGCAGTGTTGTGTAAGATCTTTGGTGGCTTTTTGTGTTCCCATGAGTGTCCTGAGTGTTGCTGAAGCACAGTCAGGTGGATGCTGCTCAGACCTAGGATTCAAAGGGGCAGGGGATCAAAGGATGAGCAACGTGGGAAGAGGTTACTGGGCAGGACAAAGGGAACTGGACATTTTGGGCTCTTCTTAGTGAGCAGAAATGCTCCCTCTTGTGTAGTGCCCTGTGTTATCTCTGCAGTGGGTGGACTTGTTCAGGTGAGGTATCCCAGACCTGCAGGACAAACCTCAAATCTCAACAACTTCGTGAGTCTTGTTAAAAAAAATAAAAACTAATAAAAATGGCAGCTGCCTGTTACAGAATATTTACCTTTCTTATTTCACCCAATGTGAGATCTAAGAGAATGCTGCAAGTGGGGCTGTCACAGCTGCAAACAGAGCAAGGGAGACACCACAGAAATGTTTAACTCTGCATAATAGCCATGAAGAATTAATAAGGCTGGGTGAGAGTTAGTTTTTTGGGCAAAATTTCCCTGGGAACGGTTGTCTGTAATGTTCTCAAGCTTGTTTTTCCTTGTTTCGGTGTCCACTTCTGTGAATTTGGTAACATGCTTTGTGTGGAGGAGCTTCTCAGCAGCACTGAAGTGATTCTGTATAATTTGTATTCACTGTTAATTTTAGTAACTGCGCTGAGATTTGAATTACGCTAATCAACTTTTCTTGTAATTTGTATAATTTACATACTGTACACACACTGCAAATGCAGGACTCTGGTGCAAAACAAAGTTTAATTAGTGTAACAGAGCCACATCAGCTTTCCAAGTGATTGATTTCTGAGCGTGGAAGAGATCTGTAACAACAGATTAGAGCACTAAAATGTCCAGTGTTAGTGTAGGGCCTCAATGTGCTTGAGATGAGTAGAACCAGCACAATTATTTCTAACCATCCCTGTTCATCACTTGACTTGCCTTCCCCAAATATTTGGCTTGTGCATAGGGAAGCACTGAGAACTTTATGGATGTCTTGGTCTCTCTGGTTGTTTCTGTAGCTTCCCCTTTATAGGAAGGGATGTAGGATGTTCAGCACCTGCCCTGGTTCTCCTGTCCAATCTCCACTTGTGTACCCCAACTTACAGATGTTCCTCTGGCTCTCTGGAAATTATTTCCCTTCTGAAGGACAGGTGACTGTTGATGTTCAGTGATCTGACTGTGAAAAGTGTACTGGTTTGCAGACAGAATTGCAAATCTAATCAGTTTTTAACATTGTGTTATTTATTGTTCCTGCCTTTAAACTCCAGATCACTTGCTTGGTACTTGTGGTTTTACTTAGTTATAAGTATGTTTTTTGGCTAATTCATGGACAGACCTCAGCAACATAATGAAGAGGAGACCCTAGTTACAAAGGCAACAAAACTGTTCATTTCACAAAATGTTGACAGATCTAGAAAGCAGAAAACTTGGGCTAAGAACAAAATAATTCCGCCTTTCTTGGTTGCATGGGCTTCAGTTCTTGTGATCTTGGACAGCATCTGCAAAAAATGAGAATCTGGTGAACTTTACATTGAGTTCTGAAATACTTTTTCTCTTAGAGAGTATGAATATTTTAGAACATTTTTTTTAAAGTCTGTAGGTAAATTAACAGGTGTAAAACTGGTGAGAAAACAATAAACCTGAGAAAATGCTTGAGCTGGTGTGAGGATCACTGTCAGCCACACTATGTGTGGCTCTTGGATTCTCATTTCTACAGCTTGTTTGCTGCAACTCAAAAGTCTCATCTCTGAGCTTGCTTTAACTTTTGCAGTATTTGTCCAGTTGAGCTCCATGACATGATCTCCAGGTGTAAAGCCCAGCCTGCTGATAAATTTCTGCAGACCTGGGGCTTTATTTTGTGTCTGATCAGGCACTTTGGTTCTCCTCTCACTGTGTTGGTTATGACTTCAGAGCTGTATTTTTTCATCCTTTCAGGGCTGTTAATAGCAGGGAGAAGTTTTAATGTCTATTTTTGTAGGCATTATGTTAAAACCATTGTTACCTAATTAGCATCCGTCATTCATCTGTATGTGACATTGGATGGGCAAGTGTAAGTGCAGTGGACTCTGAACATTTTATGAGGTGCTGCTGTGAAACTACTTCACTCATCATTACTTAGAAGTCAGAGATTTGGCCTTAGGTATTACATCATGTGAAAACCAGTAGACAAAAATGGTGATCAATTTTTTATTATAATAAAGTTTTAATATGAGGCATTTTTAGATATGTGTCATGAATATATGAGTCATGTATTTCACACCAAACTAAACCTATTATGATGATATTTCTACTTCAAGGGGTTTTCAGTATTTAAATACTAAATTTAATTCTATGGTTAAAAATGATTCATATTCAAATCTATTTTTATGCTTTATAATTAAATAAGAAAATATTGCTTGTACCTACACTTTTACTATTCTGGGTCGTATTATAATTATTTCTTTAATTTGACCCATAAAAACAGTCCATTTCTTCATTAGTAAATTACAAGGATATCGCAACAGAAAAATGAGTTTTGAAGGTGTCTTACCATATCTAATGGGAATTTCAGTTTGGGATTTTCTCATTTCTTTCATTTGTTCCTTTTGTAAAACATGAAGATACTTTCTAGGTAAATTAATCCCTTCAAAGGAGCAAAATAACTTCCTTTTCGGAAAGGGTTATTAGAGACTTATTCTTTATAATCTTAAATACCACTTGTGTTAGGCTGAACAATGCAGGAAAAAATTACACCAGTTAAAAAAAAAAAGAGAGAAAAAAATGATTACCAACCAAAGCCAAGTATATTACAATTATGTGATCATGGAAAAGTGAGCTTTCTACTGGGAAAAACGTGATCTAGATTCCCATGAAATTTCTAAGTTTAAGTATTTTTGTAAATTAGGTTGTTCCTAGTTAAACAGGTGGCTTTAAAGGCTGGTTTCACTGTTGTTTTAATCATAGTTTAGTTACCATGGAGAAATATGCAAGTTAGCATTTATACACAGAAGTGAAATTTATGCTGCATAGATAATAGCCTAAATTTAGCATGACTTAAGTTTACCACTTCCTTAAGAAAAAAGATATACATGTCTTATTATTATACTATCACACTATCAAGAAGTTAATTTCTTTAAAATATTTTAAGATTTAAAATTCCAATTTTGTTGTCTTGAAATAAACATTCTTTTTTTAATTTAATTTTTTTTTTTTTGAGCTCTAGCTTGAATTTATTTCCCTCCTTCTCCTTTGATTTTTTGGTTGATTTCTCAAGTTTGAGTTTTTGACAAGTTCAGTGCATGGTGTGGAGCTGGTTTTTATCTGTGCAACTGGCGCGCAGCAGTTGACTTCACAGGAGGGAAATCTGTTTTATAAAATTTACTGAGGCATTTCAGCTGTTTGACCCAGAGTTTATCAGAATGGAGATTTCTGTTACTGAGCTAAAACAATGCTGGGAGAAGGAAGAAAGTGGTGAGAAATCATAACATTGTGTTTTAGAGAATAGAGCCTGTCCTGGCTTAGCCAAGCCTCGTGAGCAAATGGAGATGCTGAGTGTCTTTGGCTGACCTGGAGAGCTTGTTTCTCTCACCCAGATGCCCTTTCCTAATTTAACTTCTTTTTTTCTTTTCTTGTTTTTAAGTTTAACAGTCCTGTCTGCAGGACCTCACGGCAGAGCTAAGTTTTCAAGGACAAATGTTGTAAGAGTAGCATGATCCAACAGGAGGTCCCCCAGCACACCGAGTGCAGCAGATCCCTTTCAACACCAGCTGTTCTCACAGATATAGATTGCTGCAGTGAAATTTTCTTAATATAATTCAGGAAGCTCTAGAGAATTCTCCAAAACAACTGTGCCAACAAGGAAAATGTTGAATTTTTCATCAGCTGCCCAACGCTGAGAGTTAGTGGGCAATCCGTTCATTCATGACCAGATGTTCAGTGTAGTAACGCTCTGCAGTTAACTTGAACCTTGTGGCCTGTTTTCCGGCGGCTGCAAGGACATTGGCAGCAGCCTGGCACGAGAGGATTGCGGCCTGAGAAAGGTGCAGGATCTGCCTGCGTGTCCGTGGCTGCCTGGTTTTCCACCAGTGACCAAAGGTAGGGAGTGATGGAGGAGGGAGAGGCTGCAGTATCAATCATTGCAGGGACCTGGCGAGAGGCGTCTTTATTTTGCAGCTCTGCTATCAGAGGAGGGCTGACCAGTTTTTATCTTTCTGTCTTCAGAAGGAAAGGTTAGGTTTTTCAGTCTGTGTGCAGGGTGGGGTTAATGCTTGATGCTGTGTGTCATAACTTTGGTTTCTTACCCTTTTTTTTGTGGTAAAATGATCAGAAGACAGGTGACTGGGAACTTTGCACGGCTGTGTGGGTGCATTGAGGTGGGTAAGGTCAGGGTGGTGGTAACTCCACCTCAGCCCCATCTTGAGCTCAGCTGAAGGAAGAGAGTTGACTCCTGAGTAGACTCGGCCGCTCACTCAATCTCATGGTTTCTTTCATAAAGATGCATTTATGCCTTATGCCATTTCAGCGTGTTGTGTTAGGCACTAGTACACAGAAAAAAATAGTATTGAGTAGGAGTTCTGGAATAAACGGTGTGATTTTCTGCTTTGAAAAGGATTCTTCCTTTAAATGATTAACTGTGTTTGATTCTGGGTATGCCAGCTGGCTAGAAGAGGGAAGGCAGGATTTGATAATGTTTAGTTTTTTCTTAGATGTTACAAGAATCTTAATTCCTTCCTTCATTGTATTTCAAAATAATATAACTATTGATTTCAAAGTGGAACCGTCGATGAAACTGCTATTATCTTACGCTGTCACAATAGCCGCACTTTCTCAGGTTCCTTTGATGAGCAAGGGGAAAAATCCCTTTTCTTTAAATGCAGCAGTTTGGGCTTTCAACTTCCAGGCATGCTCTCGAGGAGGGAGAAATCTCTTCTAGGCATGTTTTTGAGGAGATAGCCATTCTGACACGGCGTGCAGCAGACAGGGAGGGACTATCTGGACTTGCCCCAGGGAAGCAGTTGTTGCCCAGCTCCACACGAGCCCTGGGTGAGGAGCTGCATGCCTGCTTTGCGTAATGGTAGCGTGACCATCGCCAGCCAGGACAGGACACCCCTCCAACTGTCATCTGTGCTCGAGCAGAGCCCTCCCAGTAATGGTGTTTGCTTTGGCATGGCTTTCTGGCTCTAATTTGTCAAGTTGTGCTGAAACCCTCCCTCTGCATTTCCTGCTCAGGGAGAGAGGAACCTTGTTGCATATTGTGTTCAGCCCTGGAAATTCATCTTTATTGTGCTCATGAAGTTGAGCTTGACCTGTCCCCTGAAAGGGCAGGGGAAAGTTTTGCAAACAAGTTTGTCTGCTTAGAAACAGCAGCAAGAAAATGCCCATAACCATAAACTGGAGGAATAAAATGAGGGTAAATAAAAATAAAAGTTTATTTTTTGCTTGGTTTTCTTTTTTGTTTCTTTTTTTTAAAGGAAGGATGGGGGAATAATAGCCTTGTTTTCATTGATGAGAACTTGCTGATAGAAAAATGAGAACAAGTTTACAGTAGCTTTGACATTAGTTACCTTTATTCAGCATGCTCCAGCTGCATTGAGCCCTCAGGAAGCCTTCACCATGCACACAGTTTGTTCTTGGGTGTGAAAGCAAACAGTATTTGAGTTGGCAGTAACTTCCCTTTTAGAGAAGTTTGCTGCCTCGGCAAGAAACCGCAGCGTGAGCTTTGTGCTGTTGAATGTTTCCACTGGCAGGATGGCCTTTTTCCACATTTCCTTGGTTTAAGGAAACAGATTTTGAACTTTTTTTTTTTTTTTTTTAAAAGACAAAATGCCAACATTTAACAGCTGGAGTTAGCATATAATTTATGGGTTTCACTTTTATGCTTTTTCAGTATATAAAAATTAAAAATCTGCAATTATTCTGAAGTTATGCGAGTTATTGCAGAAAAGTGATTAAAAAGTTGAACCTCTGTTATGAGGATTTCAAGAAAGTCATTGTTATCTAAACAGTTATTTTTAATTACTCTCTTTAATGACTTGTAATTGTTATAATTTACTTCTGTTATTACACTTACCATGTACGTGATATTTAAGGAAGTCTTTTGTTTTCCCCCCTTTGATTAACAACAAGTAGTTTGTGCAGTTGAAGCACTTTATATATTTAGTTTTTTAATTATTCTTGCATGAGAGCTTGTTAATCTTCCCTCTCCTATGAGAGTCTTCCCACTGTGGCAGCTCCTTTTGGAATATTGATGCAGGTAAAGCAGGCAGAGGCTTCCAAGCTGCACCTTGCCAAGTTGCTACTTGCTAGCAAGAAGGGCTTTTAAATCTGGCAGTAAAGATATCCAGATGCTGAACGGACCCCTATTCACCTCCCTTTGCTCCCTTTTGGGGTGGCCTCTTTTCCGAGCCGAAATTCAGTGCACGCTGCTCAAACTTTGAAATGCCTTGCATTGGCTACAAATTTCAGATCCCAAACTCAGCAGCTAGAATTAGAAACAGATTAGATGCAGGAAATTAATGCAGCCAGCCAGTAAATTATGGAGCAACAGCCGCTGTAAGTGTGGTGGTATTTGTGTTCTGACAGTTCAGGGATGCTCGTTGTGTTTTGCTGAGCATCACTCAGCTCACATCTGTATAAACACTGGGAACACAGCACAGATCTTTAAAAAGCAAATCAGCCCAAAGAAAGCTTTGCTGAAGGAGTTTCCCTGGTTTCGCAAGCTGGGAAAGAAGGGAGGGGGAAGGAGAGGAGAGGCTGGAAAGTAAATATATTATGTACAATGCTGTTCATATTAAAATCACTTAATTTGTATTTTAGATTTAGGGGGAAAAACATGTTGTAATGATGAACAGCAGTGTATGAGAAATGTATATTTTTTTATTTTCCCAGACAGTGGCTATTTGTCATTTTTATCTGTGGGACTTGAAGACTTGATTGGATTTATTATGTATGCTGCATGTTTATGGCGCTTTTATTGTACGCTGTTAATTTGTTGTAACTGCTGCCACTTTCTTGCCAAGGACCCCTTGAAAGCAAGTATGTGTCAACAGTTACCTTCCAGTTTAATAAACTTAATGCTATTTCTCAACTTCGGTTGTTCTGTGTTCATGGGGAGCTTTTGACTGTTGTAGCTGAAGAAAGTTGCTGGGACACAGGGTCAGTCCTGCAGCATGTGTGTTTGAAAGTAAAGCATTTTCTTTTTTGTTGAGGAGGTTTATCTGTATTTTAAATTAATAACACAACGCTAATCTATAGATACAGTTACTTTAGTTCATGGCAAAGAAAGTTAAAGGAAAAAATCTCAAGCTTCTTTAAAGTAAGCAGGTCAGTCGGCTTTTAAAATCAAATATAAAATATCTTTTAAATATGATGCTAATAGTAAAAAATGAGATGATACCTTTTTATGTTTTTGAAGCCTGGAAACATTGGTAAATTATCCAAACAGGATTAGAGTGTAGTTATTGGTAATAAAACTGAATGTATTTATATGATAAGGATTAAACGAGATGAGACTTCATTTTTTTAGGAAAGGTGCAAAGACAACAATAATCCTAAGAAAAAATAATGTGCTGTGGATATATATTTAAGGCACAACTGGAGGTAGAATTAAAACGGTGGATTAAAGATGCTTTGTGGTAAAATAATGGCTGGAGTTGATACATTTCATTTTCATTCTGTTTAATTTATTTGAGTTTATTGCCTGCCGATGAATCTCACTGATGATGCCAATTCCATGAGGTCAGCTGGGTTATTAACTTTCTTGATAACAAGGTGGAAGTGTGCTCTGGAGAAGGAGCAAGGGTCCTTCAAATGGATGGGAACTGCTGGATTTTGTTTTCTGTGAGGGTGTGGCTCTCCAGCCTATGATAGAGTGATGGGTGATGTGTAACCTGCAAGTAGGAGTGCTCTTGTGTAGGAAGGAGATCCTCCTGTCTTTGAGAGTGCTTTCTGTGGAGCATTGTGATTTGGTGGGATCAGGTTTGTGAGATGGCTGAATTTTTAACATCTGTGAAAGGCCTTATAAAACAGAGTAAGTCACACGGGAACACAGCACAGTTGTTGTGTGTGTGGCCACAGCATCTTTTCAAACCTGCAGATTGTATCTTGTCCTGCAAAAACCCTGCATCAAAATCCTCCTTCCTGGAAAGGTCATGCAGTTTTACTTCTGGCATTGTTAAAAACTGTCTGTTTTCACTCTTCATGTCCAGAGACTGGTTTGCTCAAGGCAAACCCAGA
Source organism: Muscicapa striata striata (assembly GCA_030060385.1). Lineage (NCBI taxonomy): Eukaryota > Metazoa > Chordata > Aves > Passeriformes > Muscicapidae > Muscicapa > Muscicapa striata. The sequence goes on along the minus strand of JAREIS010000002.1, from coordinate 5,003,602 downwards.
GTTTGTTCAACTCATTTCATTGGTATGACCTGGGTTCTGTGAGCTCTGCCCCTGTTTTGTCTCAGATTATTACATTCCCCTCCCGTTCCACCTTGCCCATCACTATATGCATATTTCATATTGTAATGGTTGCCCATATGCATGCTTGGAAATAGCACCTGCTTTTTCCAGAGTCACAGTACTACCCAGGGAGACACCTGATTTGTAATCCTGGTAATATTAAAAGCCAATGCAATGCTGATGGGCCATAGAGGGCAGATTCAGAAAGAGAAAAGCCCCCTCACTGCGTGATTTGATATGCATTAAAACAACCCCATATTGCTAATATGTGCATTTGCACTGGTGTGCACGTGTGTGTGCACACATGCCCTCTGTCTTACTTTGACTGAGTTCTCTGCACTCACATATGAAGGGTGGAATTCCACCTGTAACAATGTAGAAAACAGACTTTTTTTTTTTTGGTCACATTTCCTTTATACAATAGTTGTGAGTTCACTAATGACGAGCACTCTAGTTGGGCACTATTCACTCTGTGTTCTGCATTTATCATATGGCAGAGATCCTTTGGTGTGCTCTGATGAATCAGCATGCAGACAGAAACACAAAGCATTGACTAAACAGATTACCAGGAATAGTTTATTTAAAGAGGGGATGTTCCTGGTGGGATGAGAGGATCTCAATCTGCTCAGCTTTAGCATGTGGGGCTTAACGTCTCCCTCTCTGCCCCCTCTGCCAGAAAAGTTGGGGCTTTGTTCTTTGCTGTTGTGTGTTGCAGTAGAAAAAAGTACTTATAAAATGCTGCAATTGCTTCCCCAATTCACTTATATTTTATGTGTAGGTGACTAGTTACATACCTGCCTTCTTCCACATTTAATTCCATGATTTATGTGGGCAGGAATGTACTTTTTGAGTGTCTAGGAACAGGACTTGTGTACGGTCTGACCTGGGGCCTGTTGGATGGAGAGAATTGAAGCACCGCCTTGCATTTGGTAAGCTGGTGGTCAAACTTGCACAGTCTAAAATGGCTTTTTGCTGTTGGATTCAAGCTGTGAATCCATGAAGGGATGATTCCCCCTCCTGAGCTCCATCTGGGTGTCCAGGTCCCCTGCCTGGGTGGGTGGGTGCCTGCTTATGGCAAGCATCTCTCTCTGTTCCCCTTGTGCCAGACCCTGCCAGGGACTAATTCCCTGCTCCGTGAGATGTTACCCTGCCAAACCCAACCCAGGACAGATAAACTGAGAAAACAGGTCTCATGTGAAACATACAAGTAACAAACATAGTTTGTTTAGTGCTTCCCCACCCTCATGTTTAATTGTATAAATGAAATGTCGCGTCAGTCTGCCTCAGGTGTTGGCATCCTATTCAAATTTCAATTACCACCATTAAAGTATATTTATGCAGTGCACAAATACAGGGAGAACATATTTATAGCAATCTTTTATTGCTGGTTACGTCCTAAAAAAATAACTCTGAAATGCTGAATCGCTAAGTTTAAGCAAGTTTGAAGTTGAAGGAAAAATTCTTTTCTCACACAGTACAAGTCCTAGATGAAACAAACAGCCATGAATTGTATCACTGCTCAGCTCATGTCTCTGTAACTGTACAGCAGTAATCATATATTGTTACTGGAACCACCTAAATAATTAATTGTAAGAAAACAACATAGCTAAGGCTCAGGAGGGGAGCAAAGGGGAGAGGTGCAAGACTGAATTTCCTCACTGCCTGAAAACAACATTTGCAAGGCTCTCTTTAGCTACTGCTAGGAAGAATATAATTGAACAGAGGCTGAAATTATACTTCTGAAAGAATACGCTTTTCTCTATATCAAACATTTCATACAGTAAAACAATGCTATATCCGATGAATAATTAAAGTACTGAAGAAAAACATCTCTCCATGTGTAACTTAATTATATGTGTGAAGCATTTTTACCCTTATAAAAAAAAAAGTAAGGAACAACTTTTGTTTTCATCTCTGCTCATTATATGAGAGGCTTTTTCTGTAAAATATGAAGTGTTATGGAGCTCTGTGAACTTCTCAGTGGCTTTCTGGGTTTGTCCTACGTGACCCTTAAAGTGTTGGTGATAGATTCAAGTGTGGTGGCATTTCCAGGGTGAGTTTTGGTTTTTTTTTTTTTTGTTTTTTTTTTTTTTTTTTTTTTTTTGTCTAAAGCAATGGATAAAAACATGTAAGAAGAGGGAGCGTGCAAATGGTAGCACTGCTTCCTTGTGTATACAAAACATGGTTTGTGAGAAAGAGAATTAAGAGTTCAGTATTTCAATGATGAGAAAATAGTATTAATTTATAGATTTTTATGAGTGCAAATGAACTCCTAGATAAAGTTGCAGCCACTCTACAGTATTATCTTCCTTACTCTGTTAATTGAACATAGTTTAAGTTTTTCTAAATATTGCTGAGACAGACACTTTTCCAACTTTCACCTTCAAGCCATTTTGCACCCACCATCCAACAAACTCATGATTCTTGAGGCTCTTGCACCACCAGTGCAAATGCATCTGCACCACAGATACTGACATTACCTCCAGAAACTGGGTCTTCAGATCACTCCAAGTGACTGGTGTGTTTGTGTTAGGCAGTTGTGAGGAGCTTGGGTTCCAGCATGATGATTTTACAGGTGTTCTGCAGTTATTGGGTGTTTTTTCTCTCACAAGAGAAATACCAGCTGGGAAGGGTCTTTTAACTCATCCAATCTCAGCCCTTAGTTGTGCTCCTGTCTCCAGTGCTGCTGCACCTGGATGGCTTTCCCTCTCCAAGTAGGAGGTTGGCAGCTGCTCTGTTCAAGACTTTGTAGCCTGTTGAATCATTCAAATGTGTGTCCCCCACATAAGGCACTCTTTTTCTTTCCTTCCTCTTTTTTTTTTTTCCTCAATGCAGTCAAATGTCTGGTTTTGTTTCTCACCTCCATGTAATAAAATCTAAACTATTAGTAATAGAAGAACCTATAGAAAGGGGGTTTTTCTCCCTTCTGCTACTTCATGCTTGGGTGTGAAAGGAGCCAGGATCACGTTTCTCTTGGCAGTTGTCTGGCTGGTGTCCTGGATGTGAGGAGGCTGGGGAAAAGTGCACAAGGGTGAGGGGGGCACCCTCAATGTGGCTTGGTCACATAATTGAAACCCCTGGTGACATCCATTGTTTTGGAGGTCTGTCTGTTGTCACAAGCTGCACCCAGGAGCTGGGTCACAAGCCATTCAAGTAAATCCTAAACAAGTATTCTCTTGTGAAAAGGGTAAGGAAACTGCTGGAAAAACATCTTTGTGGATTATTTTTAACCCAGTCTCTCAGGACCATCTATGTCCCCATGTGAGCCTTGTCCCCTGTAGCAGAGGAACGAGATGAAGTGGGTTGCATCTGGTTAATTAACATTCTCCTAAGGGTTTCTTTGGGGGCCTTCTTCCTCTGAAAGTACTTTTCTAAGTTACTCTGAATTAAGGGTGGGAGGAGATTTGATTAGCTTGGGTACTTCTTGGTAGTCATCATGAAAGCCTTAATTTTTGTTTGGGAGGATTGAAGAGTTTTCCTGGTGTATGTAGTGGTTACTGCCATGGAAATACCTCTAGTGCAGAGGCAGAGCTACTTAAAAATATTTCCAGCCAGCAGATCCTTGCTGTGTTTGCAAGGGTTCCTTTGACAATGAAGATGATTTCAGAAAAGAGTATATTTTTTTTCTTCTTAAAAGGTTACTAAGGATACTGTCCCTAAAATAAGGATAGGAAACTCTTAAATATGGCATCACAGATTGGATACCTTTGCTTCTAAATCACTTGTGTTTGATATGTGGGTGCTTGTGTTGTTTTCTCATTCTTTGTTAGTCTGTCTGTGCAAACAGATATACATTGTCTTCAGGATTATTTTAAACCATAAACTATTTAAGACATTCTAATTTGAAAACAGCAGTATTAGACATCCAAGCTGGAAGCAGGTTCTAATCCTTCTGCTTGATAACTCAGGGAAGGTTTGGGTGTAACCAGTGAAGGTTTTTTGTTTGGTTTTGGGCATTTCAGTCAAGAACATATTTTTATTTTCTGTAGACCCAAAAACATGATCTGAATATATTCTGTACTTGGGAGTATTTTTTTCTATTTAATGCTAATGATGTTTACAATATTTACTTTGTTCCTGTTAGTTGTCTTTAGCTTTGTAAATGCGTCTTTGACTTCTCCTGTACGTCATTGCATGCTCAGATGGCTTCATGTAGAGACAAAGTCATCAGAGCATTGAAAATGATTGAAAATTTCTGAGCATCTCAGTGATGCTGTTAGTTTTCATTTTCCAAGAGCAATGCAACCCTTCATTGCAGGTTGATATACCTGACATGTTAGAGGGGAATTTTTGAAAAGGAAACAGTTTTCAAGGGTATTTTATTCTTGAGCTCTAAGCAAATGTTGACATCAAAGTCTCAGGCATTTCTAGCTGAGGTGTTAAAGATATCTGCATAGTTCTGTACTGCTCCTGGAAGATGCTGCCCATTTTATTAGTTTTTAGAGTTCTCTGGTCCTGTTATTTGAGCAGGAGTATGGTTGAAGATGGAGGTCAGTCTCTGTACTCTTCAAATAACAGAATGGGCACCATCAAGAGGTTTCCACCCCTTTCTTCTTTTTTATGAGCAGAACAGCTTTGCTAAGCAGACACATTTTAATGATAGCAAACTACATTTACACATTGTACAGTGGTATTTTGCTACATTAATTACCTTGTCAAATGTAATAGGTAATTACCACATCAAATCACCTTCATATGTTACATGGAGGTAAAACTTGCTAAATTATTTTAAAAAAACAAACAAACAAAATCCCAGAAGCCCAAGGGCAACATCACCACAAACCTGTCTCTTACTCTTTTAAAATAACCCACTGATGTATGTGAAGGCAGGAGCCTCACTAACCTCAGCTAGTGTTGGCTTTGGGGTATGGCAGCGACTGCTCTGTGTCCCCCAACACCGTGCATGTCCCTTCTCTGATTTTAAATGAAATCCTCTGATTTTGTTTTAGCTGGTTTTTTATTCCTAGCCTGAAGCTGGTCTTTTGAGTGAATCTGTGAATAGATTTGTGCCTAGTCTAGGCTGTGCTGGAAGGAGCACTTTTCCTGTGTGACCATCCATAGTACACAGAAGAAGAAAAATAATAAATTTTGGTGGTTCTTTCCTATCTGATAGCTACCTAAATGGCATTTCTGGTGGAACTCTTCAACAAATGTGTGATACTAGTCAGTGCTTTAATGTGCAGTGAGCATGTGCCATTGTGGTTACCACAGGGACCAGGAGCTGAGTGATGCAGGTCTTTGTCTTACCCTAGCAGAAGAGGGATGTGGGGGAAAGGCTGCTTTGAAGTGCAATTCTGAGTAGAGACCAACCCATAAAGCTCAGTTAGCAGGTTACTTTGCAGATAAGTACTATTGCTTTAGAGCCTCTTTATTTTGCCTTCTTTTGGGGATCTACTTAGTGTCCTCAAGGGTTTTGGCAGAGGCTGCTTGGTGTACTACATAGCTCTGGGAAAAATAAAGAGCAAAGGGAGGGAAGACCTTCTCATGTATTTATATTTTGTGTCTTTTTTTTAATATGCTTGATGTCTTTTGTCCAGTGGTGAAAGAAGCATGAAAAGAGGTGGCAAATGCTGCTGTTTGTACTTTCATACACATTACATGTGCCTAAAAAAGACTGCAATTACCAGTTTTTGGAAGACAAATTGATTTATTTTGAAAACTATATGACTGTGTTACTATGTAACTATAACTATCAATCTACAATCTATCTGTATATATACATAACCATATATAACTATTATTCAGCCTTGAGGAGATTGAGGCAAGACTTCATTGTGATCTTCAGCATCCTTATGAGGAGAAGCAAAGGGGCAGGTACTGATCTCTTCGTTCTTGTGACCAGTAGCAGGACTCAGAGAAATGATGTGAATTTCTCGGGGAGGTTTAGGTTGGATATCAGGAGAAATGGTTTTCATGCAGGCGGTGGCTGATTACTGGAAGAAGTCATAGCATCAAGCCTATCTGAGTTCAAGAAGTGTTTTTTTAACAATGCTGTGAGGCACATGGTGGGACTCTTGGGGTCTCCTCCACAGGACCAGAAGTTGAGCTCAGTGATTGTGATGGATCAGCATATTTTGTGATTCCAGTAATGGCTCCTTGGCAGGAACTGAAACTTATTTATGGAGGCACCCTCCAGTCTCAGTGACGTGGCCTCCTGTGAGCTGAAGACCCTTTGGGGCTGCTGGTTCTCCTTTTTCGTGGTCGCTGTGGTCCCCTAAGTGAAGGATCACTGCCCCTTACAAAATTAGGAAGGCCTGGGCACAGCCTCTCTGGTTCCTCCTGGGATTCTTGCTCCACATGGCTTGTAGTGGAAGCAGAGGGGCGTGTACTTCGACCCCAGCCAATGGCACTAGATGAGGTGGTAGGCATCTCATCCACACTGGATCTTGCTGGAGCAGGGGTAAGAGATGAGGACCTGTCCTCCTGCCCTGTGGCACCACGGTTGTCCCAATGGCGTGGCAGGTGGTGGTACTCCCTGCAGCGCTGCTGCTCAGGGACACGTGTGTGCTGGGCCCTGGATGTTGCTGTTTCAAACAGCATCTCCAGGCTCTGACGGAACCATGAGTGCAGAGTCTGTTGTAATGCTGAGCTGGCAGAGAAACAGCTCATCCAGTTTGGGAGCTGGAAACCACCCATGAAATGCTGGTCATCTCCCTGTGTCACCCACTGCTGATGTGTTCCAGGGCGATGGAGGCTGGGAGTATCTGGGTCTCTGTGAGCATTTCCTGCTGGTGGAATGATGACATCCTCCTCAAAGTCATCATCAGCCCGCACTGAGTGCAGGATGGAGGTCATCTTCCCCTTGCACAAGGGGCACTGGGGTTTGTTGTCGGCCCACCGCTGGATGCAGGAATAGCAGAAGCAGTGCAGGCACGGCATCACAAAGCTGGGCTCCCTCCAGCTGTCCAGACAGATGGGACAGCGCTTGTCCACCTCTGTGTCCGTGCTGCCCCTGCGCTGTGGTGGGCTGGGGGGAACTTGGGATGGTGAGCCTCTCCCCCTTGCTGCTTCTGCAGCAGTGCCTTCCATGCTGGGGAAGGGCAAGAGACACAGTAGTCACTGATGGGCCCAGGGAGGGGAAAAAAGAGATACTCAGGTTTCTCAGGAGGGAAACCCTCCCAGCTCCCAGGCTGACATGTCCCTGTCCAGCTCACCTTGGTCGCCATGAGCGCATCTTCCTTGAGCCCCGGCTGCCTGAACCTGGCATGGCCGGGGAACGTCCTTCAATGGCTCTGCAGTGAATGGCTGAGTGCTGTGACCAACTCTCAGCTCACTGCCAGCCCCAAGGCCTGGCACTCCACACCTCGCGTCCTGCTGGGCTGGAGTCTGCTGCAGACTGGCTGGGTCAGGTTCCGTGCCCAGGTACGAGAGCCAGGGCCGGTGACACCGCAGTCATCGCTGGGAGACGGTTGGGTTCCTTCCTTGGTGACCGTGGAACCATCGCTTGAGCTGCTAGCAGTGCCAGAGCCCGCTGCTTGGGGCTGGCAGTGCCCCAGGCCGTCCCTGCCATGGCACTGCCTGGCAGCTCTGTGGGCCCAGCACACATCAGCTCTGTGGGCCCAGCACACATCAGCTCTGCGGGCCCAGCACATGTTGGGGGCTGCCCCTGCCCACCCCCTCCCCTGTCCCGTGCTCGGCACCAGTGCTTCCCAGCAGCCCCCAGGCCTCAGCCGTGTCTGCCCAGGGCTGTGTCAGATGTCTCTGGGCGTGCACGGCCAGAGGCTTCACTTGGTAACACCTCATGGTGCCCTTGGAGCTCTGTTGCTGCAGGCCATCCCTGGCCTGGTGCTTTTGCCTGCATCTCTTCCTCTTAGATGCTTCATATGCTTCAGTTTATTTTTCCCCATGATATCTCTGCTGGATTTCACAGAACCAGTGATCTCCAGCTCCCTTCTCTCTGCTTGCTTGTTCAGATAAAGCAAGCCTTCCTGCTCTTTCACCTGCTGCTGCCTTGCAGTTGTACCTTGTGTCCTTACTCAGGCCATAAGCCTGCAGTCAGGGCCTGGAAAGATGAGCAGAAGGTTGGGAAGGATTGCTGGTTGTTTGGATCAGTGCAGTGAAGCCATTCCTGAGTTTATTTTACCTGGTGGTTTATTCCTAGCCTAAAGCTGTTCTTTTGAGGAGATTTGTCTAGCCTAGGCCATGGTGAAAGGAACACTTCTTCTATGTGACTAACTGCAGTACCCAGAGGAAGATAAGTAATAAGTTTTGATTATTCTTTGATATCTGATAGCTACCTAAATGGCATTTCTGATAAAGCTCTGAAGTAGATATGTGAAACTAGTTTAGTGCTTTAGTGTATAGACTGCATGTGCCACAGTGGTAGCCACAGGGACCAGGCGCTGAGTGATGCAGGTCCTTGTCTTGATGCAGCAGCAAAGTGGGCTGAGGGGAAGACTCCTTAGAAGTGCAGTTGTGAGTGTGTAGAGACACAAAGGGGTGAGCTCGTGGGGCCTGAGTGAGAGGACTCTTCCCAAACCACAAGTTTACTTTAATCCTGATTAATTATGGTCCTGACATTGCTTTTAGCAAGCCACACAACTTCACCGGTTTTAAAGACCTGAGGAAGTTCTAAGTCTGTTCCCATGTGTTTCAGAAAGCTCAGTTGGTGGATTGCTTTGCAGAAAACTTGTAGAACTTTATATCTTCCTCCCTTTGTCTTCCCTGGGACCTGTGGAGGGTTTTTAAGGCAGGTTGGTGGGCCAGGCTGGGCCCAGGGAGCAAAACTGTAGTGATCCAGCCATCACTTGTGACCTTGGCAGATCATCAGGATCAGAAGGTTCATGATCTGAATCTATATTGAGAGCTGCTCCTCATCCTGGCAGAGGGTGAGCCTCTCCTCTCCTCGTGCTCTCATAGGGAATGGCATCCTTTGTGCCTCACCAACCTCTGAGCCATTCTCAGGGGCAGAGATGGCAGGGAAAGGAGGGAACTGCCTCACTGCTGCTCCTTGCTGCCCAGGTTGTCCTGCTACCCTCACCACTGTTTCTCTTTAGCCTTGGGTGAAGCCCAGCCCACAACAGGACAGCCTGAGATTGCAGGGCTACTGCCACCCTCCCGTGCAGAGCTAGGGGCCAGCAGGAGATCTCCTGCCTGCGTCTCTGAAGCTGTGTGTGACTTTTTTTTTTTTTTTTTTTTTTTTTTTTAAATTGTGTTGTTTTTGTTTTTTTAATTCTTTGGTGGTTGCTACTTCCTCTTGCCCAAGATTTCTTAGCCAGCGCTCAGGGAGAACTTGCCTTAAACGGGAAGTGTAACCAAATCCATTGCAAATTAGCAGTTAAACTGACAGAAGGACGTTGGAGTTTTTAGTTGTTGCGTTTTGAAGTTGGCCAAGTCATGCTGTGGATATAAAAGGATTGTTCTTCACACTCTGGCATGCTAGGCGAGGAGGCTACTGTGGTGTGTCCACACAAACATGGCTGAATGTGGCATAATCTGGTTTGAAATAAACTTGATGACTTTCTTCTCCTCTGAATTAATATTGGGGGTTCATGAGAACAGAGCAAAATGCATCATGTCCTTATTTTTCCGACAGCTGACACATAGAGATGCCGTTGTTTAGGAGAAGGCCACTCACCAATCCATCCCCAGCCATGTGGAAAATGTTAGTGGTGCTGTATCTTGGATACAGTACCTCTATTTTCCGAAGAGATGAACACTGTTAAGTGTATCTTTCTGCAGGAGCTGAGCCTCCCTTTAGGATTCTGGGATCTCTCTTTCTGATCTTTTCTTTCCTGCTGAGTGCTGACTGAGGTATTTCTGGGGTAAGTGCCAGGGTTGTTCTCTCACTAATGATTCATGTGCCCTTCGCATGTTGCTCTGCAAAATGACATGTAACAGCGTGTACCCAGTATCCACTTTACATTGGCTTGGCTCTCCAAACATGTACTTTTGCTTTCATCTCGGAAGTTGTGCCACTCCAGTAGATTTGTGGTGCTGCCATTGGTAGAAGTTATTCAAATGTTAATTTTTGGGGCCACTGGTGAAGTGCCCAGTGCTCTGCTGTGTCACAGTTTCTAAAGATGTCATGTGCTGCTGGGGATCTGTGGTGCTCTGCAAAGGGACCCTGGTGCTGAGTACATAGGATTGTCAGGCACTTGGCTCTGAGCTCTGATGCTGTGCAGTAGCTCCTTTGCTATTCCTACCCTGTCAAAAAGGGGTGATGAACCATAATGTGAGAACTGCAGGTATCAGGCTCCATGCAAATAAAACCCCTCCTAAATACTGATCTCAGTGCAAGTCAGCAGTAAGCAGCCAGGAGGGCACAGGTGGGGGTTGTAGAGCCCCCTTGACTGCAGATTGCCTAATATGTTCCTAATAGAGTTGTGGCTTTTCCAGAGTAGATACAGCGCGTGAAGGGAGACCACAGATTGAATTCCTGGAGACCACTAGAGAGCCATTAGCTGGTAATAGCTTTCAAACTGTCCTGGGGTGCTGGTGGAGCGCGTGTCTCCCTCACCTTTGTGTGTAACACTTTCGAGTTTATAACGTTTTTCTAAATGACTCAGTAGCGTGTGCTAGGCTTTTGGTGGCCCACTTGAAACGCTCTTAGAAGGGTTTGCTTTTCAGAAAGAGCTGAGTGTTATCCTTAGAAATTCAGGCTCTTTTTCAGAGTAGTAATGTCTCTTCAGTCTGTGAGTTTAACATATGACACATGCCAGTCAGTCCATTGGCCTCTTCCAGGATTGCAATTCTGCTTTGCTGCAGAGGTATTAGAAAAGTATAGAACTACAAATATAGTAAAGATATGCAGTGTAAGTATGCTCCATAAATATGCTGGATCAGGACCCAAAGTGAGGAATAAAGGTCGATTCTGGAAAGCACCATTCAACTTTTCTTACTCTTTATGCTTTTACATCCAGATCATTCAGAGATACATAAAGCCCTTATGAACTTTCACAGTTCATAGTGAGGAATCAGTTCTAACAACATAATCTAGGAAAAAGAGGCAGTTTTATTCTTAACCTGTGATTTGTCTAGCACAAGTTTCTGTTCTAGAAAATGTCTTTCTCCTAGGAGAAAGAAAATACCTTCAGAGCCTTCCTTTGTCCATAGAATTTATGTCCTCAGTGATCCAGACAGTAAAACTCCATGAAGATCTATGGTATTTGAGAAGTACTATTAAAAATTAATCCAATTTTCTATTCTTCTGGTGTAAATAAATGACAAAAAAACCAGCTTGAAATCAAAATGGCCACTTTCTGAGTTTTATGCAGAATAAAAGGCTGTTTATCCTTTCCGCTTTATTTTAAGCTGTGGTTTTACTATTCAAGAAACAAATTCTAATCAGCCACCGTATCAGACAAATGGGAGCTTTAGTGAGAGGTTCGTATGTTGGGAGGGAGCACTAAGATTCTCATTATAGTGCATGTCTGAATAATTAGTAGGACCACTCTGCACTTTTTTTGGCAATAAGAAGAAACTCTCCATTCAGTGCAGCGACAGACTGACAGGAGCATCGAGCAGTGCAGTCATTAGTGTGTGTCTGCCATCAATGTCATGTTACGGTGTCAAATTAGTTAGTGCCCCCTCCGGAGCCAAGCTGGACCTGCAAATTATCCTCCTACATCCCAGGAAACCGTGTTTGCTAAACCTCAGATCAAATGGGAACAAATGATTAACATGGCTCATAAATTAACTACTTTACAGGCTTATAACTTTTTACAAGTAGATAATAAAGACAGAATTTTTAGGGCTGTGTTGTGTTTACTTCAAAGCTGTGATGTATTCTGTTTTTTTTTTTTTTTTTTTCTTTGCCTATTTGTTGTAGATAAGTTTGCTTTTCTCTTAGGGGATAAAAAAATTGTATACAGCCAGGGAAATAATGTTTAGAAAATCTAGTGTCCTAAAGGAAGCAAATGTAAATCCACTGAAAACAATATAATTAAGTTTGTTATCTCATTGCCCGATAAGTCGCTGACAATAGTCTTTCTTCTTGTAGTGGCAGTTGTTCGTTAATGAGTTCACCAATTAAGTTTGAAAGATTACAGCCTTTGCCAAGAGGATTTATCTGTTTAAAAGCATTATATTTTTTGTGATACATTCTTACCATATTGTAAGCCTCTTTGTTAAAGAGGTATAAGACTACCTCTTAAACACATTAAATCCTATTACAGGCCCAAAAATAATTTTACAATCTGTTTACACATTAGCATCTACAAAACTGTAACAAATCTGTCCAGAGATGTCTGTTTTGAGAATAGGATGCTAACAGATAGTGCACTTTCTTGAAGCTGGATTGCCCTTGTGAAACGAGTGCTTTTTTGCTGCAGAATAATTGTTTTATAATGATTTATGACTATGCAAATAATATTCTTTTTATATCTCCTCCTTTTTAAATCTCTTCTCAGCTGCATTTTTTAACCAATGCAGAAATAGTACTGAATTTTTAGTGCTCTTTTATAGCTTTTGAATCTAAAATAAACTGAAAAGAGTAAGTTTTGTGCTTTCTATATATTAAAGTCTCGTTCCCCCACATGCAAGCTACTGTTACCTTTCTGTTGCACCTTGAAGGGGGTGAGTAAGCCTTGATGTCAGAGATCAAATCAGCATTTTGGAAAGGGCCTAGCATGCAAAAACGTGCAAAATATATCTATTCATAAGAAAACGTCTGAAAATGCCAGAGGTTATGTTCAGTTTATCTGTCAGCAAGTTTAACTTAAAAGTAGGTGGTAGTCAATTTAGTAAATACTTTACTAATACTGTAACTATAAAGAACCATGAGTGCAGTCTCAGCATCCTGACCTGTGCACGTTTTAATGACTCTGCTAGGGAAACACACTGTACTGCAGATTAGCAATAACATTTAAAACACAAGTAATTTCTGCAGGAAGGTTTGCTTGTGTACAGTCATAGTGAAAACAGGAGAGAAAATTGTGCTCTTTAGTTAATCCTGGGAAAGAAAACTTCTTGTTGTTGCTTATATATCCAGTGAACCTAGGCACATCCTGTTATGAGTAATGCTTGTGTAGATCTGTGGACTTTATCAGGGATAATCCTATGACATTGTTTTTTAGTTTGTTTTTTTTTTTTTATGTTTCAGTGCCTCTTTCCTACGTCTCCCTCTTCCCCCTCCAGTGTGCTCATTGCAGTCCTTTACGTGCAACTAAAGGAAGAGGCAAGAGTGATTTCACACATCAGAGCTGCCCTAAAGCTCATTGCTCTGAATACCTTGTTGCCACACGCCTGCAGACCTGCTCCTGGCACAGAGCCCTCTCTCTCCAGCCTGGCCCATTCCCTGGTGATGCCCCAGCTTCCAGAAGCAGCAGAGCCCCACAGGCAGGGTGGCAACACCTTGGGGTTTTTTTAAGCTTGATACTTCCCTGTCACTTTGCCTTTCTCTTGAAGTCAGGCCCTGGGCAATGCATTTCCCCTGGATGGTTTCCCAACCCCTCTCAGGAAATGACAAGGATATTTGCTAATATGATAAACCAGCTGGGAACTGCATCCCCAGTTCAATCCTGCCTTAATGTTTCTCTTCACTTTCTTACATGTAAAGTGCCTGCTGTGAGCTGGTAGCTCATAGCTGAGCAGTTAATAAATGTGATATATCCCCAAAGCATTGCACCAGATGCCCAGCAGCAGCTCTAAATCAGCAGGACTGCCCCAGATCTGCCACGGGCGCAGGGCTCTGGTTCACATCACCTTGAAAAGCTTAAACCACTGAGGTTCTAGAAACAGAGTTAAAGGTGGGACTTTGTGTTTCACTAGCCACCTTGTTGTGGTTTAAATATTACTTCATTGCAAATAAGACCACCCACCATCTCACACATGCTGTGTATGCTGCTGTCCTACATGTTCATTTAGGGGAATAATGAAATTATACCTGTGGGATAGTGCTACTTGATGCCTGGTTAGCAAGACAAAATTACAATCCTGGTTGTGAAAAAAAAAAAAACAACTTTGTAAATTAAATATACTGTGAATTGCCTAATTGTTGAGAAAAAACATGGGAGGTTTTTTTTCACATCTTTGGCCTCTGTCAAAATCAAACTCATGGTACTTCTCAAAATACTGAATGTTTTCATTCCCCTCACCCCCCCCAGCACAGTTGGTACTTGGTGAGAAACACTGCTGGATGTTTCTGTGGATCTGTGATAACTGGGTTGATCTGGAGCGCAGTGGGGTTGCCTCCATCACATCGTGGCTGTTGAACTATCCCAAGCAGCCCTCTTTAGTCTGCAATTGCTGAGGAAGCTTCTGTAGTCCCAAATCAGACTTTTCCTTCACTTCCAGCCCCCCTTAACTTCTTGTGTCTTTGCTCTCTTCCTTACCTTCACCCAACCACATAATTGCTTTATATTGCTTTAACACGCCAATCTGTGAAACTGCTCCATTTTCTCAGTTATTGGGCTATTTTCCTTGTTCTTTTGCGATAGAAATCCTAAGAGATTGTGCCTTTTGCACAATAGCAGATTTATGTTTAAGGAGACTGGCAGTCCTTGGAGAATGGGAAGTCTCGTGTCTTTATCCTTGGATGATGATACTGAAGAAAGGATTTCTAGTACCAGTAGGCTTGCATGTAGGCATGTAAAAATGATGCCAAAAGCCTATTTGATCTAAATACATGTATTCACAAGTATGGGGGGAAAAATGCTGATTCTGATATTGAACACCGCAGTCTGCTTTGTGTTCTAACCTAAGTGGAGCAAGCTGGCTTAAATCATCAAATATTTTTGAACTCTGCATGGAGGCGGCTGTTGTCTTACAGAGTGAAGGCAAAGCTGACATGTACTGGCATGCTCGGAGCAGACTTTATAGCACTGAATAAGGATCACATCTTATTTAAATCACAACAGGACAAACCACCCAACCTTGCCTACCCTTGGGAGCGGGGAACACCCCTGGCACTTCCTTTTAGGGTGGGAAAGCTCACTTCCAGATATGTCCCAGGTACTGATAAGGAACTTGGAAGCTTTAGTTAAACTGAGTTAATCATGGTTGTTTTCATTTTTATGGTACATGTTGATGTGTTTGCAGTGACACCCTCTACTATTTTTTCTTTCATGCTGTTTAAAAAGAAAAACCAAGAAAACAATGTCCTGTTTGCAGTGAACAAGAACTTGAGGGTACAGCATGGAAAATTAGTTAGAATTTCTGTCTTGGGAAAAACATATGAATTTTGTGCTGGGTTTTTGATACTGAATGATCAGGTTCTGTTTTTATTAAAGCAAAACATATATATTGTACCAGGATAAGTGTTATATTTATAAACACTTGCCTGGCTCTATGAGCTCTTGTTCCCTTTACAAAAAAAAAGCTGTTCATGCTGCAATAAAAATATATACATTTAATTCTTAGGGAGAAGGTTCATGCATTTTATTCCTGGTTCACAAAGAAAGTTTTGCTGAGCAGAAACCTGCAGTTCCTTTCAAGGCAGCTGCATGAATTTACATAGAAAATGCAAACTGGCACAGAGAGTAAACTCCTAAAACCTGGAAAGGTCTGGTGAGAATCCCTGTTCAGGGATAGCTCATTCAGAAATGGTATCTCATTCAGAGATGTTACAGTGTGAGCACAGGTCATTTTCCTGTGCTGTCGTTTTGATTTTCTTAGACCAGTTCTAACTGTGCTTTTGGAAAGCTGAAGTTGCAGAACATGTTGGGACTGCAAAGCCTGCTAGTTATGTAGTGGATAATTAGAATTATCAAATCATAGGATGGTTTAAGTTGGAAGCTCAATTTGTTTCAACCCCCTGCCAGGGGCAGGGATGCCTTCCGCTAGATCAGGTTTCTCCAAGCCTCATCCAACCTGGGCTTGAACACTTCCAGAGGTGGGACATGATTCACCCACTTGTTTGAAAACAATATTTCTATGTGAACATCCATGGGCAGGGTTAAGGGAAGCTCAGTGGTGTTTCAGATTTGATGGCTGCTGTGCTGGTGCTGGGGTGGGGAGCCCTGCGAAGAGACCCTGCTGGTGTGGCACAGCTCATCCAGGTCTGGATTGGGGCTGGTTGGTACCAGCTGCTGTTTCAAGGCTGAGGGAAGGGCACATTCTGGGCTGAATGCTTTTCTCCCCATGCTCCAGCTGTGTTTGGTTGGAGCAGCAGCAGGGCTGCAGGTGGGCACAAGGGTGGTGCTTGGTGGTATCCCCAGGGAGTGGATTGGATCCAAGGTGCCTGAGCAGCCCCTGCCCAGCTCCTGATGCTGACAGTTACATGTTTTCCAGAGAGCTGGTGGCAAACCTTCAGCTGCTGGTGAGTTTGCTGCCTTCACCACTGGCTTTGGTCTGACCACAGGCATGAAGAAAATGGGCTTCAGGCATGAGCCAACGGCTGGAGGAACCTTGGGTAATCCTTCTGTAACCATGGGCAGGAGCATGCTGCCCATGATTTGTGAGTTCCTCTGCTTTGAAAGCAGCCTGAGCGTGACTGTACTTACTTTAACACAGGGAATGGGTTTTCCAAGCCAAAGAGTCAGTGTGACCTTTGATGGGTTCCACACAACAAGTACAGAGATTAGGAAGAAGCAAATCCTGTGCTGAGCTGAATGTCTCAACTGAATGATCCTTCAGTGGGCATGCTGGACCAACAGCCAGCAGGGAGGCAGCCTGCACAAAATGTTTCAGGCTAACTTACTTTGGGTTAACTAGTATGACAGAATGATGAATGCTGAGGTTTTGTGATGCAGCAATTGCACAAATGTTGAAATGTTAATTGTGTGGGCTCAGCTGCCTGGGGCTGGATGTGCTGTCCCTCAGACGTGGCTGCCCTGGCAGCTGCCAACCCAGGGGCGGGAGCTTGGCACGGGCAGTGTGGCTGCTGGGGAGGAGCTGAAGTGTGCACTCAAGGCTGTCTTGACCCTGTTAAAATGGTTTCTAGCTTGCTTTTCTTTCCTTAATGGTGCAAATGTAGACCAGAGCAAACTGTGCTGCTTGTTTGTGGGTACCACGTCTACCTTTATGCATTGCAGATGTGAAGAAGCAAGATTAGGTAGTCCCATGTTTTGACCTTGACTTTGCCTTGAATTTGCAGATGACTACACTGGGCTCTGCAGTGGTGCTGGGAGCAGAGCTCACTTTCTGCAGCTCTGCAGTGGGAATAGTGTTCAGAGCAAAGGTTAGAGGCCATCTGTGCAAGAGGCAAGTGTCATTTAATGTCAGCTGTGTGGGATACAGGACTTTTCTGCAGGCTATTGACTATTCCCAGCTTTAAAAATCAAGTCCTGTGTAATTTGCCCAAAGAGATGGAAGGATGGAAGCTGACCTCAGGCCTCCTGTTTCTCTGTTCTTACTTCAACCATAGATTCATGTTTCCCACCAATTTCACACATATGAACTCATGGCTTTGAACACACAAAAACAGACACAACTCAGATGCTGTCATGAGGCATCTTTGGTCCTTTCTTCTGTTGTTTCCTCCATTTGGGGCCTTAGGGGGAGGTATGATGATATCTGATTAGCAGTAAGTCTGTTAATTATAACTACTGAATTAGAGCATCAGTGCAGAAATCACTTTCTGATTTGGATTAAAAAGCCCTTCATCTCAACAAAGCACAGCCAGTTGCAGCTGATAGCAAAGTGCACTGAGATGCATCAGATCAAAGTGATGCATTTCGTGTGTGATGGCCAAAATGGCTAATGAATTACTTAGACTAAGATTTATTACCTACTACATACTGATGCTCTTGAAAGGTACTATCCAAAACCATGGGTTTATGTTTAAACCAACCTGCTGGTTTATCTTTCTGTTTCACCAAGTAGCTCCTCTGTGAGTGTCCAACTTTAAATAAGCCTGGCGTAGTCCTTCCTTAAATTCTGAACTTGGTAGAAGCTTATTCTTGGGATGAGACTGAACATGGGGGCTTTAATTCAGAGTGTCTGTATTTCCCGGGCTGTATCCAGAGCTGCTGGCCCCATGTATGTCTGCAAGGAGGGTAACAGATAATGTCTCACTCTCACCTTTACACTCCCCTCTGCCTGCTCAGCCCTTCTACAGCCACCCTCCTTCCCAGCTTCCCATGTCAAGGACCTCTCCCAAAATACCTCTGGTTCATTTTTGCTTGTTAGAAGGTCTCCATGTGATCTCAGGATAATGAGGAGGCACTGAAGATCATTATACAGCTTGCTGAACAGCTTCTGACTCTTTCTCTTTGCTTTTGAAAAGAGGCTTTGGGAACTGCAGGCCATGATATGAACTAAGCTGTGAGTAGGGTGATTTTTTGCTGCTTTGGTTGCTTCTGTGCCAGGGTTATATTATGCATGAACAAATCCAGGCTTCTGGAAAACGTTTAGGCTGTAGATTTAAGGGTAGGAGATGTTAAGAGAATCCACCTGGCTTGACATGGAGCCATAAAAAATAGGAGGGCCATGTTGAGAGCTGAGTTATCAGAACTTCCTGTTTCCAGCTTTCTTTATACCAAAATTCAGTGGCCAGTGGTTTGGCCACATACAAAACAAACACTTCTACTGTTGTCTTCAGTTGCAATTTGTCTTAAAATAGGGTAAGACAAAGCACCTATGTCTGTTGGGGTTAAAGTTTGACACAAGTAGGTGAAATGGCCTGGCTGTGTACAAAGATATAGGAACAACTATTTTTGCCTTCAGGACTTGCTGGGCAGAAAATAACTCGGTCCTACCAAAGCTGGGACATCTGGTACATGAAAGTGTTTTGTAATGAATTGGAAATGGCATTACTGCAATATATATAATAACATGGAGATGGTGGTGCAGTATGGTGTGGGGAACTTGTGTAGAAGATAGAAAATGTCATGGTTTTCACATACATTGTGGAAAAGAGAAAATAACTTCAAGTGTAAAGGATATGGAAATTCAGTGAATAAACATCAGTGCATTCGAGGATTTTTCATGCAACAAGCTAGATTTATCTTTCACAGAAAAAAATCTATAAACATCAATGACTGCAGTTAGATGAGAAAGTCTGGTTGTGCAAGAAAACCTACTTTTCAATGGATCTCAATTTCCTTAAATTTAAACAATCAAACATTAGAAGTTTTAAGATCTGATTCATTTCTCATTTGTATCGGTTTCATCCAGGACCCTCCTGAGATTTGAAAAAAGCTGTGCTGTTTAACACCTGAGTAAGCGAAAACCAGCTTCATTTTTCTGTTTGAGTTCAACAACATTTCAACAGCTTGTTTCTTAACAGGCAAAATGGACTAGAACTGTGAAAACACTCGATTCACTTTGAGCAATAATTCACCAGGGCTGGGCAACTTGTAAACACATTGAGAAACCGTTCCTTCCAGATTTAACCAGAGACTGGTTGGGAGTAGGAAAGAAATCCAACATTTCTTGAAAAGCTTGGATTTCTGTTATTTTATTGTTTTGAAGCAGAAAAGGACTCATGAAACACAGGTGCAGCTCTGACTTCCACCTAGGCAAGGAATGGCTCAACAAAGAGCATTATCTCCTTGTTCAGAAACAGATGTGGTGCCCTTACCTACTCCACTGCATGGGAGAAGACGTAGGAACCTGGAAGTCCAAGACCACCTTCATGGAATATCACATATTCCAGTATTTTTGTTAGCTCATGTGCTCACAAACTACATCCACATGGTATAATACCCCAGAGACATATAGTATAACATGATGCAGTTTACTTCTAAGTCAGGCCTCTGTTGTATGGCCTAAAAGCTTTGTAAGAGTTTAGCAGCAATATCAAGGAAAACCAATATAAGTGGTCCATTAATGAATAGGTCCTTGAGTGTCAGGAAGCAGACGTTGTTGGAAACTTGTGTAATATTACTGTTGGGTTTTATTAATTAAATATAGCTATTAATATGACCTTGGATTTAAACACAATGACCTCTTTTGTGAGTATGATTAGCAGATGTTTACCATAATTCTTCACTCTGTGAAAAATGCTTGTTGCACCCAATAAAAACAACCATATTTACTTTGCTAAATCAAATATTTGGAACTTGGGTCTTACTTTATATATCATGGCTCCAGTGTCTTAGACTTTCCGAGTTTAAGGTTGAGAACCCTTGGAGTAACATATGTGGTAGATCCGGGAGTACAATGACCTATTGTATCAGGGAGTGCTTTTCCCCCTCTCTTTGGCATTGTATCTACTACAGTGGAACCAGTGTGTTCCACCAGCCTCTGGATTTTATTTTTACAGAAGGGTGAGGAGAGCATTTTTGATTCCACAAGGTTTTCTGTATTTTATCCATTACTTGCGGGCAACTTCCTTTCCAGAAGAACTGCAGCATTGGAAGCAGGAAGCACAATTCCAGTTCTTAAAATAAAGCTGGAAGTTATTTTCCTTTTCAATAGCATCTCACCTAATTTTGGACTTTAAAAAGTCTAAAGTTTGCTGATAATTTTCCTTTTCTCCTACCAAATCCAGAATTTAGAGGTGACAAATCCCATTAACATCCCCCCAAATGCCACCTGCTGCCCTCAAACTATTTTCTGGGTATATTGAGCGTTGATTTGTAACTGCTGGGATCAGTTTTAGTAGCAGGTCTGCTGCCTGCTTGTCTGCAGTGCTGAAAGGAAATAGCAAGGGAACAAAACTATGCTTTTCTTGGGAAACCACTCCCTTTGGAATGGAGAGATATGACTTGCCACTTTTATTTTGTTTCCCCCTCCAAAGTAAGCAACAACACTGCAAGGATCAGGGCCAGCAAGAAAAGAATATTATTTAAAAGGCGTCATCTATCTAGCCCAGTGTATTTCAGGAAAAGGAGTCTCCCGCTTCATATTTTAAGGAGTGTAATAAAAATAGCAGTCGGTTTAAGAAAGGGGCTGACGGACCGGAGAAAGTGACAGCGGCAGCGCGGGGAAATAGTGCTCCATTTATCTGAGCACGCGAGCACATTGATAACGCTGCTCTCTGCAGTAGGTGCCATCAAATCCCAGACAATTTGTATCCCCGGTGTGGCAGGTTACTTACATGGGAACAAGTCTCCCTGACTTTATTGCAGATCATCATTAACCAGCTACTGCTGTTTGTTTGCTGTTACCTGCTGCACGGTGTTCCTGAGCCGTGGATCATTTATTCACCTCACCCACTTTAGGGACCTGCTGCTTCCAGAAACACACCCTGCCTGCCATCTCTTCCCTTGCTTCCCTCTCCATGAGGGAAAAAAAATTACTTGGTGCAGCTTCTCTCTTGGTTTAGCCTAAGCAAAGGTTGCGTAATGAACGTTTAACAGGCTGCAAGAAACAGCTACAGTGGGCATAGACAAAAGGAGGGGCAGCAGTAATAAGGAAGAAGGATGGGCTCCTCTTCTCCATCCTCAGATCTGCTGTTGACAGGGGTGTGAGTGTGTAAGGATCCAGATAAGACTTAACGGCTCTAGGTGGGATATCCTGCTTTCTGAAGATCTTTAATCAGTTGGACTGGCATCCTATAAGCACATTTCTTGATTATCTTTCTTGGCATGTTTCAGTTTCCTTTCCCTTTGTTGTGTAATATTTGTGATTATTGTCTTTATTAAAATGCTAGCTCCTTTGCAGCTTTCAACCTGAAAGCTAATTTATTTTTTTTTTTTTTTTCATTTTTGCTAGTTTTTAAAGTTTTATTTGGTGATTTTTCCAGCTTGATTCGTTTCCTTTCAGGAGTACTTAGTCCTTTACTGAAAATATGGGGGCTAGAGTGTCACAAGTCTTTGGAAGCCAATTGCAAAATCTCCATTGAAGACAGTACATCTCTTGATTTGTAGTTGACAGTTTGCCCCATTATATCTATCCTAAATAGTTACAGGTTAGGTCACTTGGGAGGGAAGGCTATAATTTTGTCTGAAAGCACAGTTTGGTGAAACTATGATATCAACACAACTATTATAAAACATGAAGTCCTTTGTCTTCTCCCTTATAAAAATATGTAATTTCTACCCATTATCAGTATTACTACAAGAGTCCTTGCAGTAAACTTGTCTTTTGATGGGCAGAAACTTGTCTTTGCTAAGAATGAGTACAGTGAAGTGTAACATCTTTTTTAAAGGAGAATAAATAACACGAGTGAAGTTTACTAGAACACAAAGCTGTTTCCCGGAAAGCTGCTGCAGAGTCAGGTAGGATATGCTGAAGATTTATACTTGAGGTGAACATGTGCTGTAGAGAATATTGGAGTAAAATATTTGATCAACAGATATGTCTAAAGAAAATACATGGTTTGGATTTCTGACCTGCTTTCAGATTACAGGACAGTTAAATGAAAAGTTCCTTTAAATATGTGCATGGAAGTATCATTGTGGTTGAGGGGGGAGATCAGGTCTAGCATAGTTACCTCTTTCCTAGACAGAAAAAAGTCTCAACTGACCACCGATCTCCCCTGGACTGGGGACTCAGGGATGAGCTCCAGGAGGAGCAGAAGCTGCACAATGAAAGGAGGGGTCTCATCATACAACTCACTGTGCAGCTGCTACACTGAGAAGGGTTTTAAAACCAAAGTGTTGCTTATCCTGGCTAGGTGTGCAGTTGTTTTGAACTCATTCAATCAAGAATCAGGAGATTTATAGTGAAATAAAGAAAAAAAAAAAAAAAGGAAAAGATCAATAGAAAGGGTGGAGTAGCAGCTGTGATTAAGGAAAAGATTACTGTTGATTTATTGATTCGGTCCTCAGCTTGCCATCTCAATCAGGGCTTTTTTTTTTTTTTTTTTTTTTTTTGTTAATGTTGTTAATATTTATACTTCAATGCCATGTGCCAATTAGAGTAGATTGTAATTAAGTCTCCTGGTCTGAAAATATTAGGCCCCACATAACACAAAATGTTAGCATTGCACGTTACTGGAAAGAGAAACTTAAATCTGGAAGGCTGGTGCTGGGCACAGAAAAAGGCCAGTTCTCTCTGCAGTGCAAGCGGCAGTTTTTGTGGTCACCCTTTCTGGGAATGCCAGAGAAAGATGATTGCAGAAGGCTGTTGTGCCAGGCTTTTGAGTTTTGAGGGAAGTCACTCTGGCCAAGTCTGTTTTCCCCTGCATGGAGTGAGAAACATTTCTCAGGCTCATGTTGAATGTCTCCTTTTCTCTGCAGAGAATTCAGTTTTAGGGTGCTTTATTCTTCAGGTGATGTTGTCTGTTTGCTGGGTGTGGGCTAGCACAGCATCCTGGCCTAGGGTCTTAATGCAATGGGCAGCACAAATTATAGGAGCTTCCAAGGTCTTCCCTTTGGTTTGAGCTGAGAACAGGATAGTTGAAGACTTATTTTCTTTTTTCATGTGTAGAGGGAAACATGAGAACTCCTTGTTGAGAAGCGGCAGAACTGAGTCAGCGAGGGTTTAGTCAAAGAAGAAACACATCAGTGCAAACCAGAATAAAAAAATGTGCTTTCTTCATTACTCATTATACCACAGTGGGAATCAAAATCACTCAAAAATTGTTGTAACAGCTATATGTTGCTTAGATAAAATAGTCTGGAAAGGAGCGATTTTGTGGGAATCGCTTCTGATTTATGCAATACAATATGCGAAGCCAACTTGCTGTGATTTTTTCCAGTTATGTGCAATTATGTGAGATTTAATCAAAGAACTTTGAATTACTTGCATTGCTCCATAGTGCTTGCATGGTACCTCTGGGTGTCACTGAATGAGTTGTGGCTATTTAAGTGTATTGCTCTTGCAAACAACACAGTGGGAAAATTAATTTAAAATTTCCTTTTATATCTGGATGCTTAATTTTTAGAGCTGCACTATGTTCTATGTTGGTTTTCTGTATTTGAAGCATAAATCCAATTTTTAAGACAAACTGTAAGCAATTCTATTTTGCCCTTACAGAATAAAGAGATTTACTGTATAATATACTGTGAATGGGGGCTAAGTTTAACCTATTGTGTCAAACTTAGTGCTTAACCTCCCTTTCCTGCTTCCATGTGGATAGACAGCAAGTGGAGATTTTTTCTTGTGGAGAATAACAGACCCCAGACCCCCTCTGAAAATGTGCTGTGCTCCTCAGCCCAGGGGTCAGAGCCACATCACCCTTATGGTCCACAAGTGATGGAGTCACCCAGCCTTGGCTGGTTGGGATGATGGGATTGTCAGTTCTGGAGCTCTGGATGAACCTTTGAGGTTGGTGGGAGCACATGGGATTATCTGGGTAACCAGTTTCTTCATGAACCCACACCCTGCCAGCCTCTGCAGTGGCCTTTAACACCTCTGGAGCTGCAGCAAATGTGTTGTTCTGTGCAGTCACTCACAAGTGCACTTCAGTATCATTAGAGGGAGGGATTTATTAGTTTCTCCCATTAAGAAGGTTTAATTAGTTCCTGTAATATATCATATTTTACGAACAGGGAAGATACAAAATGGCTACTGAAGAAAATGGAGCCAGCTCAAAGGGAAAAGCCCTGACCTTGGGAAGCCTTTGTAAAAGCAAAAATGTGACAGAAAAGTCTTACCAGTTCTCAGCACCTATTTGATTTATTATATTTTATAAAGCACCTACCTCGCAGCATCAAGAGTTGTATTTGAATTTTCTTGGTACAAACCCACATGTAGGGCAATATACCCTACAAATACCACATGAAAAGATGTTGGCTAGTTTTTTCTACAAAAGACAAAACTATCTTCTTGTGCTGGAGCCAGCACTGGCAAGCTCTCCACTGCTGCATTGGTCAAAGCTCTTTCAGCAGGCAGAGCATTGAGGACTAAGAAGATTCACAGCCCCTGAGTAGCTAAATAATAGAAATTCATTTTGTGTTATGTTTTCAGAAAGACTCTAACTTTGTACATCAGCAATTCAACACATTTGGACTTTGGTTAGTGTTGCAATGGTTGTGAAAGAAATGCATCTTTTTAGTTTTAGAAAATACAATAATTGCTATTTAGCCATGCAAAATAAATAGCTATATAAAAATGAGCTCCTCCCCTAGGAAAATAAATAGAGCCTATAAAATTTATTATTTTTGTTGATCTTTGCCTGCTCTCCTGCAGCTGCTGGAAAGGTGGCTTTACATTTGCAGAGCTTGGTGCACAAATAAAGGAGTAAATAAAAGGGTTTGCTGACGCAAGCATCACAAGGAACACACAGCACGTGAGTGGAAAACCACTCCAGTGGGCAAACAAAGTGTGATGTGCTGCCTTGAGTATCCCAGGCAAACCTGGGAGGAGTGGAAGGCAGTAGTGAGTTTTTGTCTTTTTTAGTGTGAATGTTTTTAAAACATTGCTGACTGTCAGTGTCAACAGAGAAGCACAGAGGAAGAAAAGCAGAAATAAAAGTGTGACTGGAAAGGTGCATCAGAATGCAGTAATTACAGAAGCTTTATTTTTGCTGCCTTTGATGCCAGCATAAGTACATGAAAACTAATGCACTACAGAGGACAGGTTTGTGGTTGAAATACACTTGATAGATTTTGACAAATTAAACAGTTGTAAAGATGTTTGGAAGTTTTCCAGATCTTTACTGTTATTTATGTCACTGAACTAAAAAAATCAGTGGTTAATTTGCAGTTCTTATAATTTTTATGATACTTATGTTGTTGTAAATTTAGTAGCGTGCGGCATCAACTCAGCGGGATACATTTTATGTTGTCAGCTACCTTTTGATATCATAATAGATTTCAGTTGCCAAAGCTTCGGGGAGAGAGAGAATAAAATATACAAGTGCACTGTGTGAGTGCCTGGATCAGACCCAAGTAGGAGAGGAGTCGGTGCAGGGTGGTCCCTGAAGCCAGGCCTGGTCCTTGGGGGACAGCAGGAATGCCCCAGAGCCTGCTAGTGGTGGCAAATGTGTTTTAAAGTGGTAAGGATGGATAAGATGCTGGTAGGATTGGGCCCTTCAGTATCATCGAAGTCTGAGTGGATGCTTGGAGCTGAAAATAGGAGCAGTGCTGAGCTCCTCAAGTCTGGGCCTTCTCCTGACCCTGCATCCCAGCAGTGCCCAGTATGGGCTGTGCCTAACAGGTGGCAGGATGAGATCTGGTCTTAGCGCAGTTGTCAAACAGTGTGTCTCAGTGTGTAACCTGGGTTTGGGGAATTCTCCACCCCTAATTTATTTCTGCTAGTGACTTTCTCCATACACAGTGGTCCACAGTGTGTTTCCTGGGTAAGCACAGTTTAGAGCGAGAGCAAGTGGGTCTCCAACATGATGTGGTTGGACGTGAGAGTAGCTTCTGTGGGATGGCGTTGATCAAAAAGACAAAGTCCTAACTTGTGTTTTACAGAGTGTCTCTGATACCTGAATTCACACATTTTTTTATAGATCGTTTTTGCACTACTTTTCTTTTTATGAAGACTCTATTCTCTGTATTTATAGACTTTTCTTCCGTTGTCTCCTATCATGGAAGATGGAGAGACATCTTAAATTTAGGTGACTTAAAGAAGAGATGTAGTTGTTTCCCTCTTGGGAGGCTTTTTTTAGTGGGTTAAAAATACTGGTTTTAATCTGAGGAGTGAGACCTGCCTCAGGAATATGTCACACGTGAAATGGACTTTGTATAAAGCCTAGCCATGCCCTTCCCATCTTCTGCCTCTTTCAACATTTGCCCTTTGCCTTCTAAGCCTGAAGATGGAAGAATTTATTAACGGTTGTTTCCTCAGTGTTTGTGGCATTAGCCACGTTTCTCAAGGGCGTTTCATGTGCTCTTTCCACTCTAACGGGATTGTCCATTGAGCTCAGCTCTGGCACGTTGGGGATCCATTTGCACAGATAGCTGATTAAGCTGAACCTTCCTCATCCGTAGGTAATCCCAAAATACGCAAATTGTTAGCGTGAGATTGGGTTTTGAACATTTTTAGGTTTATAATTAAGCGCTTTGTAGTTGTCCTCCACCTCCACCTCTCTCCTCATCGGAGTCTTTAGCTGTGCTGACTCCAGCTCTCCCATTCCCTTTTTCTTTTTTGATTATCTCTTTATTTCTTTTCTTTCCCCCTGGAGGCAGTTTTATGCCTGGCTCTTTCTCTTGGTACCGCTTCAAAGCTGCATGTCTTGGAGCAGGTTTTTGGGCACAAAAAATTTTTGCAAAAAGAGTGTTCTGACACTGCTTGGGGTTTTTGCTGGGTCTTGCTTCCCAAGATGACAATGGCCAGTGCTGGACTGAGCACATTGCTCTGGGGGAAGACACTGATTTACTCTTGACTTGAGGAGAGACTGGAGATGGGACAGCTGAGATGGGTTTGTTTGGAAATTTCCAGCCAAGAAGGAGGTGAGGTGTTGGTGTGAGCAGCCAGGAGCTGATGTTTGCTTGTGCTCCTGCACTGGTGATCTGCAGGTGGAAGATGCTGCTCTTCTGTGTTGGAAGAACAAGATCAAATTTTCCTTTTGCCTTGCAGCAGCAGACTGGTATGTTAGTCTGCAATCGCTGGCTAGACTTACTCTGGCTAATGTTTGCCAGATTCTTCTATTACATATTAAAATAAGATTGTATGAGTGGGTTTTTTTTTGGTGCGTGTTTCAAAAAACTAGGCCAGCCCTAACAAGCACATTTTTGTGTTTTTGTTGGTTTTTTTGCATTTTGTCATTTTACATATTGAAAAATGGAATGCAAAAAGAAAAGGGAAAAGCCTGCTAACATCAAAAAGAAATAAAGCTTTGCATTATTCTGCATAAGTGTTAAAATCTGACTGATAGTTTGTATATACAGACTTCGTTCTTTATGGTGTTTCCTTTCCCTACCCAAAGATCACAGATGCTATGATAAAAATCAATGCTCTTTTAGTAGATGCTTTTCTTTTCTGAATTTGGCCTAAAGAGGGTCATGCAGTGCTTTTGTTACTAATAAATGTGGCAGGATTTAGGTAAAAATAATATTAGGCAGACTTTAATTTGTTGGGGCAGGATCCTCTAAAACAAAATGCAGAGCATTTCTACCTCCTTAAGTCCAGCTATGTTAGTATCATAAAGTTTTTATTTTAACCATCGAGAGAGGAGCCCTGTTTGAAGAATTCAGCTTTAAAAAATGTCTTTGTAAATTGAGATTTTAGGACTACCTATTTGGAGGATGTTCCATATGATAAATGACCCTTATAAGACAAAAAAAAAAAGTAATTTTGCATGTCTGCTCCCTAGGATGTGTGATAATAATAAATGAACATTTTATATATCATTATATATATATCATGGCAGAACAAAAATCAGAAGATATATTATTCATTATTCCTGTTACTTGATATTTAAAAGGCAAAGGTTTTTGCTTCTTTGCCAAAACAACGGCTACAGAATGTATTTGTATTAATCCCCACAAATATGAAGGGGAGAAAGATCTTCCAGGTCGTTAGCACTGAAGAAAACAGAGGTGCCTTTAATTGTATTCATTTGAACATTAATACATTAATGCTGAGATTTAAGTACTGTTACTATTAAAAATTAAACTGGAGGGGCAGTGTGCAGATCATATGCTCTAGTGTAAGTTGTCAGGTGCAGTGTTTGCATATTTAGCCTGCCATTCCAACACTAAAATGGATGTTTGAGGCCGCATCACGTTTTCCAAGGGGCACTTTTTACAGAACCCAGTCCCAGTGTCATTTCTGGCAATAGCATTTCTTTTCATGGATGCAATTGCACCACCTGAGCAAAAGTTGCAGTGGTTAAAATCAGAGGAGGGGTAAGGAGTCACTTGTTTGCTGTCCTGAAGTCCTCTTATTCTTCTCCCTGTCCTCCCCCCGCCGTGTCCACAGTTATTTTGCAATATGCAACCCCCTCCGAGCGCTGCCTGCGGAACTGGAGTAGCTCTGGCATGTAGATTTCCCAGTGGGAGAACTTGTGTGGATGGTAATTTTAATGAGACCTGATTTAAGCAGTAGAATAGATCCATAAAACTAATACAAGCAGACTTTCAAGAGCTCTACTATTTGTCAGGGCAGTGAATTTTAGAGGTGCATCCATTGGCTTGGTAAAGAATATTATAATCTGGAAAACTTAGTCTGTATTAATTGAGATTGTTTCTATGCAAAGTACTACTGAGAGTGTCTCGAATCCAGGGCAGGCCAAATATAGACTTATTTATTTTTGAGTCTCAACTTTCATCCAAAATTCATGCTGGAACCAGAGGACCTGAAAGCTGTTCTCTATATGAATGAATGCAAAGTCTGTATGAGTGCACACAGCTGTGCTTCCAAGCTGTGACAAACCCTTAGCTTTGCTTTTTTTCCCCTTCATTTAAGGCCACCGCTTGGTCCATATGTATTTCAACCTCTCACAAGTTGTCACACCTAGTTATGTATGGCAGTAACGTGGGTTTCTTTGGATACAGAGTTTTTCTGCAAATACAGGCGTTACACCCATTCCAGAACCTGAATCCTGCTTCACGTAATACACTTGGTCCATGGCTTTTATTTTTCATCCCTGTGCTCTGGAGCGTCTCTGGCTATTGTTGGAAGTTGTGCAGTTCTGCTTGGCCTTACTAAACTGTTTTCTTTCCCTGCTCTCCTCCCCAGCCTCTTCCCTCTGTCCTGTTTGTTGTGGGCTTTTTCCCAACTAGCTTTTTTCACCTCAGCTATCTCAGATGGCAGCAAGGAAGAGAGCAGGTGTAGGAAACTGAGGGCAGGAGCTTGAGATGGGAATGGGGGGAGTTGGAAACCAATAAACAGCAGAGAACAAAGGGCAGACAAATAAAGAAAGAGAAATAGAGGGATGAGTGAGGAGGAAAGGATGGAGACAGGGCAAGGATGGAGGAACAAGGCCAGGGAGTCTGTGTGAAGGTGAAGCAGAGGGATGCTCTGTGCCATGGGGGGGACACCAGCTCTGCCACCCCTTCCCAATCTTGGGCATCCCCGTGACTGCAGGGATAAGGGCAGAAAGGAGGTGGCTTCTGGCAGAGCTGGTGATAGCAGGGACTTGCATTTAAATAGGGAAAAAGTTTATTTGCTTTTTCTCGCAGGAGATGCTAAGTGATTTTTGCAGTTTGAGTGGAGTGGCATTATTGTACTTAGCTCTGCATTTATTAAATAAATTTGTTCTCCAACTCAAGTGTTAAGTGTGTATTATGAAACCTCGGAGCCAATCTTAGTGGTTGCAGTGTGCAAATATTTTTAAAATTA
The DNA here is from genome assembly GCA_030060385.1 of Muscicapa striata striata. Classification (NCBI taxonomy): domain Eukaryota; kingdom Metazoa; phylum Chordata; class Aves; order Passeriformes; family Muscicapidae; genus Muscicapa; species Muscicapa striata. Next base: position 4,973,656 of record JAREIS010000002.1, on the reverse strand, counting down.
TGTAATTGAACAGGGCTTGGGCTGCAATGTCCACTGAAGTGATTTATTAATTGAATGGTTTGATTAAATTTAATGTTATTTTAGTTTATACAGAAAGGGTTGGTATCTGTTTCACAGACAGGGACATCTTGTGGGGCTGTCAGTGATGGTTCAGAGGTCCTTAGGAGGAATCTTTAGCACCCAATTAAATATTAACCAAGAAGATGTGACTCGTTCTTTCTCTGTCCCTGTAACTGTGTTTTGACATCTAAGGCTGGTGATAAAAATTTGCTCGGCAGAATCACTTGCAATGCACTCTATTTATCACTAGATTATTTCCAAATTAATCACACTAAAAATCTTTCCATTGTAATTGTGCTGGGGCTCAGCGCCGTACGATGTGTGTAAATAAAAAATGCCCTTTTAATTCCACGTTAACTGTGTCTTGCTGCTGTTGCAGCCCAACTGTATCTGTTTCGGTGGAATGTCATTTTAAAGGTATTGTGGTTACTGAGCGGCAGCTGTGATTGAAAAGTATGTAAACTAATCTTTAGTTGCTCGTGTCATTTTTATATTCTTATGTCAGAACACAAGAAAGCTGCTTTAAATTTGTCTTTCACTGTGTATTAATTTTCAAGTCTAATTTTTCTTGGGTTAAAGCATATACTGCGTTCTCTGCTACACATTACCATTTGGTGCCAAAGTAAATGGCTACTTGTGAAAAAGTACAAAATTAGTTCCTGCTTGATTGCTCTAAAATACATATTTATTTTCATAGGGAGAGTTTTTATTGCCAGTGTATAAAGGACAATTGTCCTGTATGGTATCGGTGACTTAAAAGGCAAAGTAATCATGCACCATTTATTTATTACTGTGAAGAGCAGAGTTGTGCATTGCTTTCCCAAAACCAAGAAGGAAGGTACAAGGGGTTTTGAGTTTTTTTTTTTTTTTTTCCTTTTTCTTCTAGGCTTGCACTATGTGTTGTTTTGCTCTTTTAAATGCAGACCATTCGAAATGAAATCCTCAGCTAATATGTCTGCATAAGAACTTCTTTGTCTCTCAATGCCCAACCATTGAAAATTAAATGTGTTTGCGGATAAGTATTTATTCATACCATACCTCACACCTGATCTTGTGTCAGTATGACATCATCTTTGCCACAAAGACTTCTGGTGGTTTAAAAATGTTCCGTTGTGAAATAAGTGGGAGAGGTAGAAAAGGGGCAAGGAAGGCAACAAAAATAAACTGCTAGTGGGATTTGATGTTTTGCCAATTAAAAACGAAATATAAAAAATCATGTTCTGAGGTCCACATGCTGCCTTTGATCCATACACAGGACTTCCATTTGTGCTGGTGGCTGTTCAGCCTGTGGAGGGAAGGCTGTACATGACTTAATTTGTATGTTGTGGGAAGTACATTTTCCTAGCATGTGGTCTAGCTTACTTGAAGAATCTGAAATGCGTTATAAATGTAAATGCTGTGTTTAAGTAAAACTTCATTATGTTTTGGTGGTTTCCAAAAATGCACAGGATTTGACCTTAAAGTGTTATTTCAAGGTGTTATGATGTATGAGCTAGACTTTGTAGTCTTCTAAATTAAATCTTTGAACATGTTATTATTGTATTTTGGCATCGGCAAGATGTAGTTCTCAGCTATTTTTTGTCACAGCCTTCATTTTTCTAACAAGAGTAACAAGACAGGGCCAGATTCTTCTGTAAGAGGCGTGTGCAGCATGGGGATTACCCTGCATTCACCGTGGTGTAACCAAGGACGGGTCTGCCCTTCGCATCCAAGTCCAAGGGCACGGCAACTCCTCGCCCGTGGCTGCCATCAGTGCAGCCACCACCCACCACCAGTGCCCATGACCATCACAGAGCCCCACGGAGGATGTGGTGAAGGTTTAGCATTTGGATCCAAATCTGGTTCATATATAAAAGGGGTTGTGTTTCTGTTTGGAAAATATGAGCCCCTTTCACGTAGCCCAGGTGTGGATTAGCTCTCTAAACCATTTGCCCATTCCTGTGTTTGTGGGAGACTGTTTTCAATTCTTACAAAGAGGCTGTACAAGTCAAACTGTACAAACAGCAGAAGCAATCCAAAAGTAGATTAAAAAAAAAAAAAAATTAACAAAGTGTTTGTGATCTCAGCTTGGTAGTCTGGATGAGGGGAGCAGACATAACCGCTATACATATGTTTATTTCCAAAGAAAATAACTGCAAAACATTTCCACCTATGCCATGAGTGCTCAGGGCTTGTATTTCTCCTGCTCTGTGTTAGAGCCATCTGTTCGTGTTGCAGCAGGGCCGTGGGGCACCGTCCCTGCTGTGCCGTGTCCCTCGGGCAGTGCCAGGCACGGGGAGTGTGCCAGCCAGCCATGGGCAGAGGCAGGGCTTGGGCTGGGGTATGTTGTTGCAGAAAAGTCGATTAAGAAGAAGAGCTCTGAGTCAGCCCCCGGGGCCGTGGCCGTCGGTCGGTGAAGTGCCAGAGAGAGACCGTCTTTGTAGTGTTGTTTTTGGTACCGGTTTCACGTTGCATGCTCCTGGTATGAATCACGATGGTTACAAGGGTGATTTTTCCCTCAAGAAAACAATCCCTCCCCCAAAACAATCGTGGAGCCACCCTTTTGGACCCTTTGCATGGGTGGCTTTCTGTCTGTCTGTCCTGAGGTGGTTTTCCACCGCAGGCTTGGGGTGGGAAGAGAGAGCGGCACTCAGCCAGAGCACAGCAGAGGCTTGTCCTCCATCTGTGGCCAGGAGTTTCCCATTTTCCTCCTTCATGAGCAGGCTGGCTCCTGGATGGGGGAGGCCTGAAAAATTCGTGCAAATGTTCAAAATAAAAGACATATAGGATACCCCGCTTTTCCCTCTGTCACTCCTTCCCTGCATCCCAAATAGGGTAGTGCTTAGAAATGCATCCAGCCTCGAGTTCAAAACGGATCGCTTACCCGTGGTTCTTGAACAGCTAATTTTGCTGGCATGTTATTATTCACCCTCTGCTATTTTCAAACTGTGACACAAAACTAGAGAGAAGAAGAGATTGAAATTTTGACCGGTACGTTATCCTGATACCTGAGATGCTGTGTTGATATGAGAGTATCTTTACCACAAGGACTTTCTTAGTGGTTTTAGAGATCCCAGTGTGAATAAGTAGAAAAAAGCAGCACTAATAGCTAAAGAAGCAAAAATATTTTTTTCTTAAAGAAATTGATTAACATGCAAATATGTACTGTATGCATATTAAATATCATTTCAAAATGTGATGGGCAGGAAGCATAAGTGATGCCATTTGGTTTTGTGGCATCAGTGTGGGTTGATTAAGGGGGTGGGGATAAATTTTGGGGATTATTGATATAGCATGAGTAGAGCCAGATGGTTGTATTACACATCTTTTGTGTTCTTGTTTGCTTCTTAAAGCAGTTGCAGAATTTTGCCCTGGGCAAAATTTACTCTTTGCTCGTATGTTCCCCTGTGAATTTACTTTTGACAAAGTAGTTCACAAAGAGGGGAAACGCTGTGCCCACAAACTCATCTCTTCCCTTCACAGGGAAGCCAACAGCCCCCTACTTCAGAAACATTTTGTAACTTGTGAAATAAATTAGCACTAGGTGCAAGTTCAGAGTGTGTGTTGTGTATAGTTCCCCCTCAGTGTGCAGTATTGATTTACAGAGAATGCCGTTTTTGAAATTTTCCTTGCGGTGTTGTGAAGAAGAAACTGTGGAAATGGCAACCAGTTCAGTTTAATGCACTACTTATGTAGTGTTCTTCCATTAAAGAAATGTTGTCTTAAAGATTAATGAGCTAATTTTTCCACTACTCATTTTTTATTTTAAGTTTTGAGATTGTGGCATACCTGATTCATGTGATCAAAAACACATACTTTGTGGTATTCAGGTTGAGTGGGAGAAGGTTGTGCTAGGTAGATGTTTGTGACATTTGTTGGAACTGCTTATCACTTATTTCCCTTTGAAAGCAATTTTTTTTTTATTTCCCATAAAAAGATGGGTTTTTGTAAAGGCTTTGTAGGAAAGAATTTATGTCTTTCTTGTGCCTTACACCACTTTTTGTGGGTGTGTAACTCCACTGACTTGGATGAGGTTACTCCCAGCTTACATTGCTGTAGGCTCCTGGATGATGAGTTCCCTCTACATCTGGCAATTATAGTGGAAACAGTCCTACAGGTAAACATGTTTTGTCCTCTGCCTGTGTCCCCGTGTGAAATGTCTGTTGGCAGGAGGTGAGGAGACTCACCTTGTTCGTGCTGGTGGGACTTTTACTGGGGACCAATTCATGCTGACACTGATTCTGCGGCCCCATGTCTGCATCCCCTCTCCACACAAAGGCGAGCCCTATATTTTGTCCAGACTGGAAGCAGCAGCTTTGGGCCCAGTTTTTTAGAACCAGTACTTGATGTGGAGATGGGGATGGGCAGCTCTGACCCCATTGAAATCTCTGAGTAGTCCAGTCACAAGTCTGAGACCAGAGCAACTTACTCCTCATAATGCTGCCATTGTGCTCATCCGATCTGATCAGTTCTGGAAATGTTTTAGTAAGTCTATCTTACAACACTATAAGAAGATAATCAGCTGCCTTAGAAGGTCCCCATCTGGAGTATAGAGTTCTTTTACTGAAAGATGTTTTGCCTTTCCGAGATAGCTCTCGCATTTCATCATCTGTTGTGCAGAGATGAAGTGCATATGAAAAGTCAGTGACTCTGAATCCATCTGTTGTTATTATTTTCCACTGATAATTGGCTTGAACAATGAAATGTCTGTGTCTGTAGCCTTTGAAACTGTACACCCTGTTTATTTTCTGGAGGTCTTGCTCCACTCTCCCCCTCTTTTTTTTTTTTTTTTTTTTTTTGGTTTTTTTTTTTTTTTGTTTTTTTTTTTGGGGTCTTTTTTTTTTGTTTCATTTTTCTCTCAAGCTCATAACTAGTGGAGCTTGTACGAAGATGACATCTCTGACTCTGTGCATCAGTATGTGTCACTCAGCATCTAAAGCTTGCCTGCCAATTTTTGTCAGGGTCCTGTGTCTGTGCTGTGTGAGTGTAGAGCAGGCTTACAGCAGGAAGACCGGCAGATCCAGAGTTCATAGATACCTTACCTGAAATGTGGAATTTATATCACTTTCTCTATTGAAATATTAATTTAGAGACCAGTATCTAATACCTATGGAATTAGATACTACCTGTAATTGTGTAATATATTCAGTTGCATCCAGTTTTGCACGATGCAGGGTATTAATATTGGATTCCACTAACAGCAGTTCCATTAGCTTGCTCAACCAGTATGAGATATATATGAGCAGGGAGGCATAACTACCAGCCAGAACTGCCAAAACAGTCATTAGAAGCTCCATTGGGATGGACAAAGGCTTTTACACTGTGATATACTGATTAAATTTTGTTCTATGGTTTATTTGCATCAAGGTTAGATCAGTATCATCTATGTGAACGGTATTATCTGACGCCTTATTTGGAAGGTCATTTCAATGCAAAAATGGTGAACGACACAGAGGCTCTAAAATTTCTCGCAGGATTCTTTCTTGGAGGATTTTGATCCTGTTAGGATTGACTAGCTCACGTTATCAGTGTTATTGTGCTTTAACGTGGTGAGTTTATCCAAGGAGGTGTAAAAACTCCCTCCATACCTTACAAGTGCTCAGTGGAACTGAACACGCTCGATGCCCATTAAAACTGTGAGTTATATCCAGTATCCTTTGAAATAATCTGTGAAACATGCTTGAGAATCCAGTAAATGTGTGTTGCATCTTGAAAGGCTGAATTTTCCTGTGCCTGCCTGTGTGTAAGTGCTCTTTCAGAATGAAATTTCGGGGCCGGACGCAGTCGTGTCGTCCATGTTATGCTGTAGTCTGGAGCACCAGAGAGTAAGGCAGAGGAGTATAATCTTATTTGTGTTTCAATGGCAATCATTTAATACTGCAAGTTATTAAAAAATAATTAAATTACCAAAACCAACATGTAGCTAGGACTTACAATAAAAGGTCAATGTGATTTGACTCCTTAAGTTAGGAAGGGACACTGGTGAATTCCAATTGCTTTAAAATCGTGCTGCTTCATTCTATTTCTGGACTGGAAGGATAAACGAGGCTGAAAAATAATTTATTTTTCTAGAAGGAAGAGTAAATCACAGTATATAATTATGTATATTCAATTATAATAATAAATGTTTAGATGTGTTTGGTGGTTATCACAGTCTCTAATTTAGTTGTTTTTTGAAGTAAATATAGTTTGGAGGGGTCGTTTCATGAGAGCAGTATTTTGAAAATAATGTTTTTAAGGAACACTTCAGAAATTTCTTCCTTTTCCCCAAATAAACTAGTAAATAGGTGTGCATTATGTGGTGATTCATAACAGCTAAAATAGGTCTGTGTCTGGAATGTCTTTTATATAGTAAACAAAACAGGGACAGTAAAAGCAAATTTAATCTGTCAACTCCACCAAAAGTCTCTGTATTAATTTTAAATCCTTTTTCAGAAAAGGCCGGGCTGGGAATGTATTGCATTTCAGTACAGTTAATGAAAATAAATTTTACAGGTGGTGTTTGGTTGTGTTTCTTCTGCTGTGGTGAGATGGGTGGCTGAGCCAAAGTGGGCACAGTACACGATTCAGCTCTGTGCCAGAGCAATGCTTAGATTAGAAATGAGCGTTTGGCGTGGAGTTGTTGGTGCTGTTGTTATTTACTATCACTATCAGAAGAGCAGAGCGTTTAGTGCTATGATTTGATTTGATTTTGCAGCTCCTATCCCCTTAAACAAGCTGTGTAGCTTGTCAGAGATCAGGACAGGTAGAATGCACAGCAGGCGTCTGATTTGAGCCAGTTACTCATTTGCTGAGTGTTTGTGTTTATGCAAAGGGGCCTCTTCCTGCATATTTAATCTAGAGTAAGGCAGTGGCTTTTGTTGTGTTTAGACCACATACCTTCAGTCCTTCCTTACACTGCAGCCAGTGTTGAAGCACAGAAAGGCTTGATAGTCAAAAGTGCTTTAGTGTTTTCAAACTCTCAACTTTCTGCAGTTGGTTGGGAATTACTCTACAGCTTTAAGCCTTTTTCTACCTCATTAATGGGTAAGTTTGCACTCGGTAGAATAAGATACTTTTGTTTCTGTTCCATTTTATAAATGCACAAAATGTTTGTTTGTAGTTGTCCAAACCTCCTTGAGCAAAACTGGTCCGCTGAGGGAGTTTGTTGCAGGGAATTAGATCAAGAATACAGGTGTTTTCTGGAATATACTTCTGAATCAAGTATTAAATGCCATATTGCAATAGGCAGGTATTTGCGGGGCGGGGAAGTGGCGGGGGTGGGGGGGATGAGTTCGGTGTTATTATTCTTTGTACTAACAAATCCTGTTTTGTAACTGTCCTGAAGATAATGCTTCCATTGTTAGCTAAAAGCTTTCAAACAGTGAGCAACGCAGAACTGCAAAAGAAGCAGCAAAAGAAAAAAAAAAAAAAAAAAAAAAGAGGAGGAGGAGGAGGGGGGAAGGAAAAAAAAAAAAAAAAGCAGCCCTCTGGTCTTTATTGTTTCCTTTGCAAGGGTCCTCACTCGAATGTCTGCGCTGTAATAGGGAGGTTTTTCTTATGTGGAAATTGAATCGTCTCTTCATTGATATTAATAGCACACTAGAGATGTTAGCCATGATGCAGAGTACCAGAGCTGTGGAGTAGGAAACCTGATATTGCAGGGGGAAAAAAATGACAGTGCTATTGCTCCTCAGTGTGGGAGACATCCCTCCCCGAGAGCGGAGTTTGCATAATGGCATCCTGCCTCAACTATTTACTTATAGGTATTTTAATCTCGGGCTCTTTCTTTTAGTACAGGCGTAATTACTGCCGCTCGCTCCTGCACTTATTAACTGCGCAGCTCGGTTTCTGATTCCGTCTGGACAAATTAGTTTTAAAAATGACTTTGGAGAGAATCCGTGCGGTGTGCCTGCACAATGTACACAGTGTATACGTAATGTGTGCTGGGTTGGGAGAGCGTCGGGGTCCGACGGGAGGGAATTGGCATCAAAAATTAAAGGAAAGACGACAAAGGGCACGTCTTGGAGGCTGAGGGTTGAAGCACAGACAGCGCTTGGAGAAATGTGGAAAATGTGCGGTGAGGCCAGAAGTAGTAGTTTTGGTTCCCAATTAACTATTTCCTTCGTTTGAGTAACTCCTCTCAAACAGAAGAGTGTGCTGTTCCACCACATGTTGGAAAGTGTGAGAATCTGAATAAAATTTCATCAACCTTATTAAAATATGTAGGGACTTTGGTCTTCTTGGGTACGAATCAGCCTACAGACTCAGAGGCATTTATTAACAATAAGACTGCTGAGGTTTTTTAATAACAAAATTACAAATACTGTGTCTAATTGTAAGTGTATTACTTTTATGCACCAGTTAAAAAAAAAAAAAAAAAAAACTTTTTATGAGGAAAAGTACCTCAGTCAAAGCACCTCGTGTGATTAGTGCTATTGTATTCTTAAATTTTGATTGATAGAGATAATAGTTTTCACTTAAAAATACAGACAGGTACTTTAACTTTCCATGACAATAGCTATTTGCATTTCTTTTATCTTTTTGTTTAACATTTGTGGGGGTTGGGACGGATTTGATTATTAACTCTTATTGCACACCGAGGTAAATGCTAAAACAAAGCTTTTGTTAAAGCTTCAAAAGGTAAAACAGCAAATATTGTTTTTAGGCTTCAATATTTAAAGGCTGTTAAAGGATACCTCGAAAATATTTTCACATGACCACGACCAGGAGTGTCACTCGCCTGCCAGGTAAGGGACGGGACGGGGGTGGCGGGGGGCGGAGGGGGGAAGTGTCCCCGAGCAGCGCCGGGGTCAGGGCACAGCGGGGCCGATCTGTCCCCGTCTGTGTGTGTGTGTGAGATCGGAAAGTGGCGTGGGGACAGCCCCAGTCTTGCCCGAGCCCCCGCGGTGGGTCCCGGCCGGGCGAGCGGCGCTGCCGGACCGGCCCCGGTGGCCGCGGCGGTGCCGCCGCTGGGCTCGGGCATCCTCCGCCCGCCAGCACCCGGAGAGGTCAAGTTTCATTAGGAGAGTTGTAGAACAGGCATAAAAATGGTTAAGGCTGGCAGTGAGGCACGGGGAGTTATTTTAAGAAACGGGGAAGATGTGGCGATACGAGGCAGGCGGCGGCGTTTGATGGCTGGCTCCGGCTCTGGCTCCGGGAGATGGTGGCCCGTGGCTCGGGGAGCTGCGGTCTGTCCCCGGGAGATGGGCTCGGGCTCGGGGATGGCCTCTCCTCACCTGGCAGGCTGGGTGGCTCCCGGCAGCGCCTTCCCTTCACCTGGGATGGGTTCGGTGTCACACAGGAGAGGCGCACAGCCCATCCATCCATCAGTCAGAGATGCAGGACTGAGCGGTCGCGGTGCAGATCCCGTGTTGGAAGCGAGCTGTTCTCAACTTGCCTGCGAGCTGCACCCGTGTGTTCCCTGTAAGAGCTGTTAAAAAGCGGGGGAGGAACGGATCGTGATTAGTTTTGTAGATTTGGCTTGCGCCGAGTTATTCTTTTCCAAGGTTATGGTGGACTTGAAAGGTAATATTATTTTGAAAGAGCGAATGTGCTGTACATAGCTTTGTCCTCGTGCTGCTATTTATTTTTATTTTATTTCTGTTTGGAATAAATAATAAGCACCAGCCAGAGATTCTGAACGGCCTGCTAATGACTGAAAAGGAAAATACAGTATGATTTGCTCCCTCCTTCCACTGAGAAGCAGCAAGGTAGTCAGCATTGATATCCCTGAGTTTTGGCCTGTACCAAATCCACTTCCCCCTCTTCAAAGAGAGGTGGAAGAAGTGCACATAGTCTCTCACAGTTTCACTCTTCACCTGCATTTCACTTTCTGAGGAGGTGGTAATGACTCCTGGTATAGAAAATCTCCTGTGCCATGCCTTTTCAGATTTAATGTATGCTACACAATAAAAAGTGGCCACCTTGACAGTGGTCAGAAAAAATATTTCTCTCTCAGATTATTTGAAGTATTTAGTTTAATATATATTTTTTCAGGGTGCAAGATAGTGCTTTAAAAATAAAATAGTTACAGCAAATCTGAAGAGACAACTACTGACCATCGTTAAAACAGTTCTACGTGTGATTTGTGTTAATGCAAGTAACCCAGCTGGGTGAGGAAAGTAACCTGTGTGCAGGAGTCTGCCTGGTACCAGATGTTTTCTCCACATTCAGTGTATGTCCTGTATTTTCAGAACCAGCAAAATACCAAATAAAAAACATTTTTGTTTTTCTCTTACAAGCATGCAGTTGATAAAATCACAGGCTGCATCTTTTCCTGCATAGGACTAGGAAATAATGATTATGAGAATAGTAGGACATATTTCATACATCAGCCTGTGTGCAGTTGAATGTGACTTAGGGAGTTTTGAGGGGAAAGAACAGCTGTATTAGGTGGTTACGGTTCACTTTATTTAGAAGAAATTATTGCACAGAAGTGCTTATTTTGGTGATCAGGTTTTGGTATTTTAAAACTTCCAGGAAGCTTTTTAGTAAATATTTTAATCAGACACATTAAATACATTTCAGCTAGTCTTATATAGGAAAAATAAATCAAAATCTAATTTCAAACACAGCTTTTTCTTGTGCTATCAGATGCGTGTGTCTGTTTTACCTTTTTTTTTTTTTTTTTTTTTTTTGTGCTTTCTAGGGAGTGAAGGGAAGATTCTTTTGCTGCTTTAGTTTTCCTGTAATAAATTGTAGGCTGCTGAGGACTGGGACACTGACAAAAAAATGTACATGGTAATTCTGAGCAGAGGAGCAGCTCAACTGGTGTTCTACTTTCCTGTGTAAAATTACTCAGAGCCAGTTTGTGTGGGATCAAGGTCCTTGTTAATCTATTTTTGGCTATACCCAAGGCTGTTCTCATTTAGATATTAGTAAAAATGTTAGAGTTTTAAGTAGACTTTCATTCTGCAGTGGTCTCTGTTTCTGAGTATTCTCTGTATTAGTGGTTAAATTTGGCTTTGCAGTGATGCCTTGGAGTTAGGGTTCCATCCTGCAGCCTCCCTGGAATGACCTCGCTGCCCTGGAGGAGGAGATCACTAAATCAAATAAATGTTATGGGATCAGAAGAGTTACAAGGTCCAGCCCAACAGCAGGTGTAATGGCAAAGCTGCTGATCTTTGTCTGGTCCCCTTGGAACTGGGTAATAGGTAGGACCTGATCCAGGACAAGAGTGGGACTTTCTGTGGGAAGAGGTTATGGCATTGGCTCAGGGCATGATCTTGTAAAGATAGTTGTTGTCTTTCCAAAATCCTGCCCCAAACACTGTTTTAAAAAGTATCTTTATATCCAAGGTTTTCAAACTCTGTTACAATTGCCTATCTCACTAGTTGGTAAACTGAGGGACGTGGTGAACAAACCTGACATTTTCAGGAAATTCTGGTAAAATCTGTTCAGGGCACAGAGTTTTGTGTGGTCTCTTCCTCGTGTATGGAATCAGTTGAGCCTTGGAGGTGGCACTGAGGGTGCTTTGAGACCTTCCCTCTGCTCATCAGGCAGCAGGACCACTGCTGCTTGCTTGCAAAATGGATTTTTGTTTGTGGTTTGCTTTTCTATTTTAATCATCTCCTTGGAAGGAAAATATGAGTGTAGCGAAATGTCTTGCTTGGGTAGGATGGGATTTTTTCTTTGTTTGCTCCACACACACACAGTGTTGATGGTACTCTGTATTTATCTTAAAGACAGCATGATGGAAGGAATGTGTGTTGCCTACATCAATTTGCTCACCCGTATAAACAGTTTCAGGAGGAAAGTCTGTATTTGTGTTTCTACATTTTGAGATACTCAACTTTTAGACTATTAATGAGAATTTTTCACAGGTGGGAACAGCTGTTTCTGCTGCTCATTTAAACTTTAATGGTACATTATCCATATTTTTGAAAGCCAGGTAACATATAGCAGGAGTTTGATAACCAGAAATTAAAGCAGTCTGGATTTCAATCAGGGAGTAATTTGTGAGGAGAGCTGAGTCCTCCTCAGCCCCATGTAGACCCTGTTGGTCTCCCACCAGCTGATTATTGGGCTAGATTTCCTTGGAGTGTGTTTGGTTCATGCAAGACAAATGTGTTTAGAATTATACCTGCCTTTTTCAGCACTGCCCAAAGAGATACTGAAGGCACATTTTATGCAAAAATGTAATTTTCATCAGCTTCCTTAAAAAGTACATTTTAAGATGGTTCATTTGCTATCATGAAGACTCAGGGTAAAAATGAAGTCTGCTTGCCAAAATACTGCCAAAATAAGGATCTGACTGCCAAATACCCAGAAAATTTATAAAACAGATAAATATGAAAAGAGGTTTAAAGTGTCAAACCCAAGATAACCCCTGCAGCAAAGCAGGATAAAAGCCTTTATTGTTGCTAATCTAAGAGCACATCACATGTCGGAGGTCATGTATTTTACATAAAAGATGTATTGTTTTACATACTCTCAGGAAGGTGAGCCCTGACCTATTATGATGGAGTAGTGTTATGTCCTTTTCAGTGCAGAATTAGGAATGTCTTATATGGCACACAGGGCTTCCTATACAGCAAACATGTACAAATTTTGGCCCCTGATATTCTGGTACTGCATTACAAGAACTGTGAAGAGCTTGTCACTCAAAACATTAGGAAAAAAAAAAAAAAGAAATAAAGTGCCACTGAGCAACAGATAAGACCAATATTCATTTCATATCAAGGTAACCTTTTTTCTCCCTGCTAAAAATAATCAGGTTTTAATGGTAAAGAAGTAATGCTACATTCTCATTGTGAAAACATTTTTCCTTCCAAAATAAATGGTGAATGAGTTTATATTCTTTTGAAAGAACTTAGTGAAGATTCTGATTTTTTCCCAGAGGTTAGTATTTTACTGCTTCAGTAAAAAGCTTCACCTAGTGATGTAAATAGCACAACTCACCATTTGGTGAGTTTCACAAACACCCCCAAAACTCCACATCACTGTGTGAATTTTATGAAATGGAGTTTCACGTAGCTCTGTCTTACACATCCACATGTCACTGACTTTCCGTTTCGTATGAAGTCATCTGTGTCACCAAATTATCACATATTTCTTTCTGTCTATATTGCATATTATTCTGTACCCCTGTGGCAGAAGATCAACATTTCAGTTAAATTATGTTATAATTTTACTCTGTTAAGGTATTTGGTCAATTGATGTGGAATTAATTCTGAATGCTGTTAGTGGTTTGAGTTAGTAACTTGATCTAAATTAATAAACAAATGTTTTTCTTTTCTCTTGTACCATATGTTGATCCCAATTACATGAACAGAAAGTGGCAGATTGTCATGTTTCTTAAAAGATTACATACTCTTTTGCATAAGAGAGAGTACACAAGATGCAGTAATATACAGGGTAAAAAAAACTGACACGTGCTGTTTTCTCCCTCCTACTTTTTATAAAGATACACTTTAATTATTCCTCCTTTTAATACCCACTGCTCTCACCACCTTGGCGTACTTGGCGTGCTCTTGGTAATGCTTAATGAGAAGATATCCCAAGACAGTAAACAACTTTCTGAATTAGGAAGATGCAGCTAGTTCTAAAATCTCATCTAGGACTGTGTCTCTATGGAAAAGGATGAGAAAAAAGAAAGGATCCAGAAGATAAAATAGCGGTGGTTACAAATGGTCTTAAAATGCCTTAAGTAAGGAGAACCCATGCAGACAATAGTCAGATTTCTGAAACAAAGAACTGAACTCATTTATTATTCAAGCTGAAAATAGATTGATAGACATCAAGATTAAGAAAGTTTATGTTAGAGAACAAAGATGTCTCATCTCCATGGGGTTTTTTGCTTCTCTTTTTCTCCTCCCAAAGACCAAGTTGTTTGTGCTGAACTGAAGAACCTCACACTAGCTGGTACTGATAAGCAGCAGTCCTGTGACTTGATTGTTTTTATTAACTCTCTCTGAAAGTCATTCACCATCAAACACGATTAGATTCATGTGTTGCTTTATTTATGTTTGTACTTGCAAATGTGGTGCCAATGAAAATGCTTTGGGTGTTGCTGCTGACACTGACCCAGAGTCACGTGTGTTACCTCCTTTCTCTGCAGGGTAAGAAGAGTGACCTTTTTGGGTGGCTGTAACTGAAGATTGCTTTACAGGAGCAACTGAAGAAGGTAAATACAAATATACTGTTTTTCACATGATTTTTGAAGTATGTCTGAACAAAGGATCTGATCCTGCAAACCCCAGGATTGTACCTTAGTTGCACAAGTAAAGGCTTTTCTGGCAACATGGATAAAGTTTGCAGCTTTGGGCTTGGAGCTTTTGGAGTAAATGATGTGCCTTAAAAACCCATATTTTGCCTGGGAAGCCACTGGTTTAGGTGTACGGTTGTATTTGAAGAGCAAGGCCAAAAAGATGCACTTTTTGTCTTTCAGCCATGTTTCGAGAAGGCTGTCTGGTAACTGGGCAGAACCTGTGTGGGAATGGGAAGACCCTGCTCTGGCTGGCCTTTGTGGCAGCTCCATGGTCCATGGGTGCTGGGCTGGGAGATGCAGCAGCACAGCCCATGGCAAGGTCCCCTAACTGAGGCAAATCCCTGGGGAGTGGTCAAGTCAGCTTCAGTGCTGCTTCATCCCAGGCTGAGACACTCCTGGATTTCCAGCAGCACATTGAGCAGAGCAGGAGAGCAAAATTTAGCTGTTAATTTGACTGCTTATTATCACTGCAAAAGTTAAAACACATGCTTTCTAGTCTTTTGGAGCACAGCAGAAAGGAAAGAAATATCACTCTCTACAAAATGATTTTTATTTAAAGCAGTGTGAAAGTCCTTTGCTTCTAAATTAACTCCTTGCCTCTCTTCTGGTCCAAAGTTTCAAGTTGGGAAGGAATATTAACATCACAAAAGTGGTGATTCACAAAATTAACTTGCAGAAGAGAAGAGTAACGCAGATCAGCGTTTGGTACTGAAGGGTGTCATCTGACTGAGGTTCATATGGCTGCTTTATAATCACCTTCTTTCAGAAATTAATAGTCGGTTAAGCACCATAGCAACAAGCAACACTGATGTAAGCGCTGAGCAGTGGCTGCTGTTCGCTGTGATGTCAGTGCTCGTTAGTGCTGTTCTCTTGACCTTGTTTGAATATAAAATGGTGATTTCATTTTAAACTTAGAATTTTACAGAATGACTAAATGCATTGGAGTGAATTAGAGCTATTTTTATTTTTAATTTTATTAAAATGTACTTGAAGGGGGAAAAAAATGTCCCTGTTCTCTTCTGTTTTAAATTAAAATAGATCTGAGGACGATCTGGGATTTTTTTTTTTTTTTTTTTCAGTTCTTTGTTGCCAAAAATATCTATTTGGTTAGGATGAAATTCATGAAGTTCAAGTGAATATTGCAATCCTTGGCCAGGCCAGTGGTGTATGTCAGCTATATGATATATCTCTCTCTTCAAGATTTGAATCTTACTGGTTTGTTTTTTTATGGTGGAGCCCATGAAGTATTAGATCTATTTCAGCTACTGGAGAAGAAGCAGATCCTGCAGTTTGAGATGGTGTTTCCTTGCTCTGCAGTGTTGTTCCTTCTTTGAGTTTTTGTGAAGAAGGGAAGAATTTGAAGTCCCAGGTGGATCAGAGGGCCTCGTAATTAGTGGGTCTCTTATTCCTGGTTCATGTCCTATGTGACCCAAGAAAATTTGGAATTTTGGTGGTGTTAAATGCAGGACACTACCTTTAGACTCCCTGAAGCTTGTAGGCTGTGTCTCCAAAAGCAGATCTATTTTGTACTACTACCATCAGTGCACCAGTCAGACACGCATCTCCTCTGTCACTCATCCTTCAGCAGAAAGCAGTTTGGGTGATTCACTGGAAAAGACCATTAGATTTTTCAGTCTGATCTCCTGTGTATCACAGGTTATTGATTCTCACCCCTGAGCAGAGCTGGTGAGCAGAGTTCAGCCAAACTCTTGTCTCCTAGAAGCTGATCCAGGCTCAGGGGGAAGACAGTGAGGTCTGGAGAAGCATGGGGCAGTCGTGGTGTGTGCCACAGGTGGATTTGTTTTCAAGGATATGTTATCAAACTGCTCAACAAAATTTAAAACTCAATGGAAAACAAGCTGTTCAATGTGTCCCTTAATGTCAGGATTGTTTCTCAAAGAAGGTTTGGCTCTGTCCTGTTTCTGCTGCAGTGAGGGGTGCAGTTTTCAATGAAAACCTATTTATTGCAGGATCGGTCTGTAGTCTTGCAACATATTTCATAAAATAAAGCCATAATGAATGATATGTGGTCCAAGAAACTGGATGTCAAATTTATACTGGGCGAGAATTGAAACCGCTGAGATAATAAACCATGAGAATAGGAGATAGTAATGGAAATAGTGATAGAGTCCTAATTAGAGCAGTGCCACTGAAACAGGGAAGGTTAAGGGTTTGGTTGATTGAGTTTGAGCTCAATTGCTTGATAGCTTAATTTCAGGTGAAATCCCATCTCCTGAGTTAGCGGTTAAGCCGCTCAGAGCAGTTGCAGAGCAGGACTCTGCTCCTTGAGGAGCAGCCGCGTGGCCCTGGGCGTCCCAGCCCTGCGCCGAGCCTGGCCTCGGGCACGGGGGTGGAGGCAGCTCAGAGCTGGCAAAATAGATTTTTATTCTGTGTGTTTGTTTGCTTGGTTTTTTTTTTTTTTTTTTTTTTTTTTTTTTTTTTTTTTTGAGCTCCAAGGAGCTCTGAACAGAAGCACAAACAAGAGAAGAGATACAGCAAGGGGCTTTGACGGTTAAACCTTCAGAATTAAGATGTTTGCATTCTCCTTTATTTAGCACTGTTAGGCATAATGCCTAATTATATGCCAGTTTTTCCTCAAAGTAAGAATTCAAAATGTTTGATTTGGGGAGAAGGGAGGGGAAATGTATTTTTACAGAATTATGGACAATAGTGTTAGTTTTCCAGAAGCCCTCATTTGTTTATATGTAGTAAAAGCATTTCCAATAATCAAAGAGCATTCAGTGAGCATAGTAAATGAGGGATAGCTTGCATGCTGAAAATTTGAAAAGTACAAAACATGCTACTAAAATTGCACATTATTGATAACAAAAGGCATGTGTCGACTTTTAAGACAGCAAAGATGGAATCCTTTAGAAAACCTTTAACAGCAAAAAAAAAAAAAAACAACAGAAAGGGTTTAGCAAAGTTGCACTTAGTTTAAAATTTCAAATCTTAATGCTTGTCAGAGTTAAATGGTGATTAAATATTGATAATAAACCAGAAGCTGCCTGCTGAAACTCAGAGCTGAATGAGATGATCAACAGATAAATCTCTGGGTTTGAGCTTTAACTTTCTTATGTAGGTATATATTTTCCTCCCTTCCCTTCAAGCCAAGAAAGAGGTCAGAAAGACTTCTTCTCCTAAGCTCAATACAAAAACTGGATTGTGTAGTTGGTCTATGTGGGGAAAAAAAAAAAAAAAAAAAAAAAGTTGAAAAAAGTAATTTTTTTCAACATTATTTCATCAGGAAGAGAAATGGTTCTCAAACCAGGTTGTCAAGTCACTGTGCCATGTCTTTGCTGGCCATTGCAGGCAAAAGTCAAACCTCTGAAACAAACTTTTCAGACACATTTTGGCTTATGAAAGGCTCAGCAACCTGTGCAGTTTCTTCCCAGCTCTTCTCCTTGCTGGTGGCTTTCAGATGTGCTGGTGATGTCCTCAGTCTTTTTTGTTGTGCTGGCTTGAGTGGCAAGAGTGTTTGCACATCAGGCAGTGGGAAGTTGGCAGGATGATGTGAATTTGGCACCTTGACTCTTCCTGTTCTTCACCTAAAGGTCTTAAAGCATAGTAAGGAGCAGAAACAGCTCCTGTCCCTAGAACATGTGGTGTGCAGCTACTTCTGAATATGGGTTCTGAATATGGACTGGGGTGCAGTCACAAGGAAGGCTGTAACAGAGCAGACAAGCTGGTTCTTGGACATTTTCTCCAGTGTTTTCTCTGCAGTGGGCCCAAATTACACAGAGCTGTACTGGAAGCAGTTTGCATGAGCACTTGTGTCACCCTCAGCAGGAAACAGGAACTGGGGAGACTGACCCCACTGGTCCCTGCTGCTGCTGGGGTGGGAGTCCTGTAGCTGGAGTGATCAGTGTCTGTCAGACCTCATCTAAGACTGGATTTATTTACTTTTGGATTATTGAAAGATGTTATAATATCTTAATTGTTAAGAATTTTGTTTTACTGGAAGGTCCTAAGGTCACACCTTTTCCTAATGTTCAAAGGTACAGTGTGGTGCAAAGCATTTCCATATTCATTAGTGACAGAAATTACATTACTTGCATGTTTTGGGGTAAACCTTTAAAAGTCTGTGTGTGGGTCTTTGGAAACAAAAAGAAAAATAAAAAAATGTTTGAAGGCTTTACCTATTTAAATGAAAAGTTCAGTCCAGACATGTGTGAAGCTGTGACTTTTCTGAAGCAATTGGGTCAGGAAGATGTAGAAAATAGATTAAGACATTTTGGGATAATTTAAGAAGTATCTGAGCAAATCTCATTAACATGGCCCACTAGCTTGCTGTATTGAAGACTTCAAAGATCTGTCAGAGGAGTTCTCTCTGTGCTATTGTCTGCCAGCATTAGCAATCTCAAGAGAACATGTTTCTTTTGTTTTCTTTTGGCCCATTTAGCTTTTCTTCTTTTTCTTCTTCTTAATATTCCTAAATATCTTATAAATCTTCAAGTGGGTTGATAGAAAAATATGTTTCTCTACTTTAAGGTAGTCAGTAGCAGGTTTTGATCCTCTTATCTGATGCTTTTGGACCAAATCTTTCTGGTCTTCATGAAGACGGCTAAAGTGAGCAAGATTTGGCCAGTATTTTTCACAATCCCAGTGTTTCTCCTGTTAGTACCATAATCCATACTGAATCTGTGAAGGACATGGAACACAAGGCTGAGAGGTTCAGATTAGCCTCATCTGCACCCACGGATCAAGCAGGTGCAGGTATTGAAACAAATGCACATATTGAAAATGACCCAACATGCAAAGGTTGTGACTGCAAATTAAGCAGACAAAAAGGATGCGCTGATGTTTGCCAGGACAGGTGCATCATGATACACCATGTGATGCAGACTGTGCAATTTCTGGCCTGGTTCTTCAAAATCAAGCTGGATAATATGTCAGGATGTGCTGCATTTTATCACAGCATGGCTGAGGAAAGAATTTGGAATGGCAAGGACAGGAACAGCATTGCTCTGTTATTCCAGAACCAGGGCATGACCTCCAATTCAGATAGCCTGAACTCATGCTCAGTCTCAAACACAAAATGTGGTGGAAATACCCAGTTTCAAGGTTTCCTTCTGGAGCAGGCAGTGAACTCTGAATTCAGAGCTGTGCTAGTAGGGCCAGTGGATACAGTGATGTTTTTCACTTGCTTGGTGGGCTTCCAAACACACCAGTGCTGTCTGCTGGGGTCTCATGGTGCACATTCCCATGTTGTAAAATCTAGAGATGTGAGAAAATGACTCCAGAAATAGATTCTTATTGCATATTTAATTTGGTCATCTCTAAGGTCACTGCCTGTTGCCTGCTCCCACAACAGAAGTATATCTTCCATGATATTTAAGTTATTGTTGTACAGTGATGGCAGCTGTGTTTTACTAGTGTTACAAGACCAGTGATGTCAGTGGGCATTATGGGAGGCCACCCTTTTTTATCTGATAGCTCATCCCAGAGCCAGGGCATAAAAGAAAAAAAGGTTTTATTTGGTCCTGATTACCTGCCTGTATTTCTCATTGCAACATACGAAAGCATTTTTCACTCAGATAATGGCAGGAACTTCAGACAGCACCTCTGAGATGTTTAGTTGTTCAGTGTTTCTCCCAGTGAAATCTGTGAATTTTAATTTGTGGCTCTCCCACCTCTGCTGGCCCTGTACTTTTCAGTGTGTTTTATGTAATATTGCTTAATTGCTCAAATGGGTCATTTCTGACTCTGAGCTCACTGTTTATTTTTTTAATAGGGTAGCACAAACATTTGGACATTTGTAACTAAGACTCTGACGTCATTTCCATTGCGAACCATTAATATCCAAGTTTATAATATGGCTTTTCAAAATAGATTTTTGTTGAAATATGATGATCTGTTGGTTTTTTTTGGTTTTTTTTTTGTTTTGTTTTTTTATTTTTTTTTTTTTTTTTAAGGATAAAATTGTTATCCCTCCCTTAAAAAAAAAAAAAAAGGATAAATTTGCATCTTTTAAATAATAGGTCTACTTCCTTCTCCCATCATGCCCTTTTTGTTAGTTTTGATAGCCCCTGTATTTATCCTTATTAGTTGTAATACAAGTGTTTAATCTAATCCTCTGACTTATTAAGGGTTAGTGGATCCCAGCATTGGAAGGAAATGTTTGTGGAAGGGCACAGCATTTCCTGCTCCTGGGGCACTTCCACCAATGGAGCAGGGCCACAGAGTTGTGACATTAGTAATTGTCTGTAAAGATCTTAGAAACAGAAAGTGCTGCATTTAAAAGCCAACTGCAGCATAAATCAGTAATATGGGCAATGAGAGCATTTCCTTTTTTGGAGGGTTGAGGCACTTTTTAACCCCTTTTTTGTGGTTTGTGTTTGTTTTATTGCTGTCATTCTTCTCCGTTTAAATTTTATTCCAGTAATTGGGAAAGGGAATTTTATTGGGAAAATTTTGCTTCTAAAGATTTAGTGAATGCAAATTGAACATTATTAAAAACATTGTTATTGAAAAGGAACAGAAAAATTAGCTCTGAAAAAGTGCAAATTTGTTTGCATCTTAGTTCCTCTTTCAGAGCCAATATTCAGGAAGAAAAATGTGGTTTAATGTTTGTTTCTTTTTTTTTTTTTTTTTTTTTTTTTTTTTAAGGAGGGAAAGATGCTTGCTTTTGGTGCTACTTGCTTAGAGAATCCAAAGTTTTGAGCTCAGTTTTGGAGAACACTAAAAGAAGCCCACAGGAGGTCTTGTAAAAGTTATAAGAAATTGTAAGCATGTCTGCTGAGTCAATTATATGAGACAAATTTCCAGGGTAAGGCTGCAAGGTTCCAAACTTGCTATTTACTCTCTGCGATCTTTAAACCAATTCATTTCTGCCTTTGATTTCACAGCAGATAAATACATGTTTCTGGGGGGGAAGGGTACTAATTAGACAAAATATTAGTTAAAATTGAAAGAATTACCTGGAATTTTATTCATGTAATTAAAAGGAGAATCTGGCCTGTTCTTCTTTAGAATGGTGAATATCTGAGAGAATATAGTTTAAAAACGCAGACTGGCTTGTTCAAATTTCTCCTCAATGAGCCTCAAGTGCACAAGGCAATTTGTTTTAAAGACAATTTGTATTTTACTAATAAATTTATTAGTTTTTTTTTTAAATTACACATCTTGAATCTCTGAGACCATTCGCGATTCTTTCCAGTTTCTTAACCCTGCGATAAGTTTCACAAAATTGTGAGAAAAAAAGTGCAAATCTAGCATGTGCAGGGTGTAAATCCCATGTGTATACTGTGTGCATGCTAAATCTCCCCAAAATTTGTGTCCTGTGCTCGTCTGCTGGAGTAGTGCTGCTCCATAAGCTGCCATGGTTAACTCGCCTTGAAATAGATCAGATCAGCTGCTGGATTTTCTGGATTTTGATAAGGTGAAGGAGTCCAGTGAAGTTCTTTTCCTCCTTTCCCAGCACAGTTAGGGTGGAAAGCTCAGAGAGGAGCTGGGTAAATAGTTTTTGGTTTATTATTTGGCTGTGTTTGAAGCTGGTGCTGAAGTCCTGCAGTGATTCCCAGGTGGGCAGGGCTGTGCTGTGGTGCTGTGCTACATCCCCTGCATCCCAGTGTCACTGGTTCTCCATCACTTGAGGAACCTGTCTTTGAAATTGCTCTGCCAGAAGCTGCCAGCTGCTCTCTTAGCAAGAGAGGGCTGTACCAGCTGTGTGATGAGGTACCAGGTATCTGCAGAAGTGGGTCCTTAAGGATCTCCAGGTGTCTGGGGCTGTATCTGTCCCAGGTCTCCTGCTCCCCTGCTGCTGCCATGCCTGGGACAGCACATGGCTGGCCAGGTGTGAAGTCCCCCAAGAACAGGTGGGACTGTGCCCACTGATGACTGGTCCCCAAAAGGAGGAGCCTGGAGTTAGGGATATTCAGTGTGAAGCACAGCAGTGGGTGGGCTGCTGGTGCTGTGGGAGAAGGTTGTGTGGGAACCTGTGGTGTGTAGGAGAAAACATCAGTGGGACAGTAAATTCTTCACCTGGGAGCAGGGAAGGGAAAAGGTCCCAACAAACTTGGTGGACATTTGACCACTTTAAAAACAGCTGTGAAGAGACTTGTCCTCTGACATTGACATCCTGTCTGGTCACCGCCCATGAAGAGTGATCTGTGGCATCATCTGGGCAAGACCTTGGAGTATCTCTGCAGGAGAACTAGAGTTTATCATAGTTTTATATTGGGTTTCCCTCAGCGTGTAACTGGATGCATTAACAGTGACATGATCCCGGTGTGACCTGGACTTTAATGGGTTTGAACTTGGAACTGTTCAAACATTAAGAAAAAGTCCTTGCTCCCTGCATGTATTCAGCAGCTGCTTTTTATATGCAGAACCCAGGGCTGCAAAGGTTCACCGGTGGTGCATTTTCAACTCACAGATGAAAAGGACTAAATAACTGCCAAAAAACCTGGGCTATTTCTCTCCTGATGCAGATGTGTGACTGCCAGGACATGCATACATCAAAAGGACAGCCTGCCTCTGAGCAGTTAAAAACCTACTGCTTTGTTTTGTTTTGCTTGAGGCAAATAAAATGTCAAAGCCCCTCAGTCTTGGGAGAGGGTTTTTGCTGTTAATGTGTCCTTTGCACAGAGCTTGAGCCCACGAGACAGAATTTGGGGTTCGTTTCCTACCCCTGCAGCTGACTCACTCCATGGCATGGGGACTGTTTGTTCTGGACAAAGCTTTCTTGGGATTTTTTTCTGACTTTGCACACTGCCAGCTGTGCGTGATGTACCATCCAGAATGTGCTCTTTATCCTATGTTGGACCTTAACTGTGGCAACAAGGCGGTGATTTGATTTTCCTGTCTGCAACGAGAGCCAGATTTGCCCCTTGCCCTCCAGAGGGACATTGCAGGTTAGGTTATCTGGCTGCTGTGTGCTCAGGCAGCTCAGAAAGGTACAAATTGTTCCTTTTTAAAAAGAAAACAACAAACTCAAAGCAAAAAACTCCCCAAAACCCCAACAACAAACCAAACAGATCCTGCAGGGCTTATTTTTTGCAGTTTTGGAAAGGTGTCCCATTCCTCTCCTGCTCAGCCCCACACCTAAAGCGGTTTCTTTACCAAGTTTCCGCTTGAAAGGAATTCCATTTACAAAGTTATCAGCTACCTGCAAACAGATGGGCATAAGGGAAGGCCTCATCCCAGCTTGGGCTCGTGTTTCACATGGAGCTCTGCAGTAATGATGGAGAAGTTAGTCACCTGCCAGCAGAGTCATTCCCATGGAATGATGATAGAGTGACCCGGAGTAAAGATGTCTCTTTGGAGAGCTGTTGACAGATTTACTGACCACCAGGTCAGACTACATTGCCCTTTCTTTTTGGTATTATGAATTACTATGCATCAAGTTTACTTATTAAATTGTTAACAAGTTGTGTTGTACCGTGTCCCTGTGGTGCCACCAAAGTCACCCTGCCTCACTCCTTCTCCCTTCTCCCCTGCTCTGTTCCAGGAAATCCATCTCCTGCTCTTCCACAGTCACAGCAACATTGTGTTTCCTACATAATACTTCTCTTTAACTAGGGATGTAAATCCTTGGTTTGGTTTTTTCCTTAAACCACTAATGAGCTTTTTAGGTTTTTTGGGGAAAAAAAAAATTGCCGTTGATGATGACATGGTATAAAAATGTAGCAGCTAAAGCATATGTTCTGTTGGTTTGCCTTGTCTTACAGGAACATCATTTTTGCACATCACTATTAACAATGCAAACACCCTGAAATGCTAATAGCACTAGTAAGCTTTTAATTCCATGGAATTTATTGCTTGCTGTATTTCCATGAATTTATAACGCTTTGATTCTTAAGAGCCCCATTTAATCAGTTTTGCCTGGCACAGAACATAATAAACAACTTGCTGGTGCTAAAGTGCCACATGGGGGAGGCTGCTAACAAGAAAGTTAAATGCTTCTGCCACTAGCAGTTTCTTCGCTGTATTTTTCATGAGCTGTTACTACCAGTAATGTACTTTGCTGGCTTTAGAGCAGTGGTTAAACACAGTGACAAACCAAACAGTGCTCCAGCGCTGTAAACACCCAAAGCAATGCCATTTTTGTTCAGTGCTACAGTTTAAACCAGACTTGAGACTCAGTGGCATTTTATGGTGATCAGGGAATTTTTTTTTTTCTCCAAAGGTCTTGCTTTTCTTGGGCATTTAGGAATAACTAGTGAGTAGTATTGATCAAGAAAAACAGTGTGGGGAGAGAGGGAGAGAAAAAAGAATTGAAATACCTTAAAAATAATTCTTGTTTGTTTATGGTGTTTGACCATCAAGTGCAAAAATACTGTCTTATTAGAAAAATACCAGATTATCAAGTGCTTTAAAGCAGAAAATGTCATTTGAGTCTCAAAACTGCACCAACTTTGTATAATTACCCTTTTAATTATCCCCAGTGGCCCATGAAATTTGTAAAATAGAGCATTGAGAGTTTGATTTACTTACATGTTGCACTTTAGTGTTATGCTCTTAATGAATATTGTTTAGTACTAATGTCAAGCAGAGATAGCTGAGTGCTATAGAGAGGTGCATGCTGCAGAGCTGGCTATTCAGCAGGGAATTGTGGAAACTCCACCTTAAATGAAAAGTATCTATGTATCTAAAGCAATATGCTATAATTTTTATTACCTGAATGGAAACTATATTGATTTTATCCTCTGCATGCAAAGTAGTTTACTATCTTTTCTTTATTTAACTGTGCCAGAGAAGGAACCATTTTTAGGGCCATTATTTGCTTTTGTGTCAGCATCTTCCTTGTTATGGAGAATAGTTACATCCTTCCTCTAAAGGACCAGAACTTGGAAGCAAGCTCTTTAATTTGCCCTTAGGATCTAACTGGTTTAGCCTCTGGTAATGGAAATAACAGTAATCAATATTTGATGTGGGGTTTCTGTGGGGTATCCAAATATCATTTATTGCCAAGAAATTGCTGGAATAAGCTTGTGGGAAATGTAATCCACAGTGTGGTCTAAAAACCCAGCTAAATTAAACAGGCATCTTCAAAGGTGAATGGAAAAATCAGTGAACAGTAAGAGTAAAAAGAAAGAAAGCAGAGTCTGAAGGGTTAGATAATAAGATGTAATAGCTGGTGACCTCTAAATTATTGGTACAAATCTGAGCAAGGTGGAGACTCAGTGGAAAGTATTTGCATTTGAAAATGGTCATAAAGCGCTTTGAAGTGATGGTCTGATCCTCAGGATCTGTCTGCTGACAAGTTGGGGCAATTGGACACTGTGTGTGAGTGGCTCTTGGAAGGATGGGCTGCCTTCCTCTTGCCTCACTTTCTTCTTTCCCCTTTGGAATTTAGCAAGTTTTAAGAGCACTGGCAAGTGCTGGTATGGGAGATTGGACCACTGGTACCTTGGCATCTCTAAGAAAGTAGATGACCAGATACCTCTAGAGAAAGTGGAAAGTCTGAGGTTTTACTTTTCCTTCACACATTTTTTTTTTTTTTTTTGTGTTT
The DNA here is from genome assembly GCA_030060385.1 of Muscicapa striata striata. Taxonomy (NCBI): domain Eukaryota; kingdom Metazoa; phylum Chordata; class Aves; order Passeriformes; family Muscicapidae; genus Muscicapa; species Muscicapa striata. The sequence continues at coordinate 4,947,971 of JAREIS010000002.1, read as the reverse complement.
TCTTGCATTTACTTCTGTGACAGTGTTGGTACTCATCTATCCCTGAGCTAGGTTCATTATTCTGCTGAACTCATGAGATTGCAGCATGGCTTCACATTTCACAGATCAGTTTTTACTGAGTAAAAACTCAGTTCTTTTTTTTTTTTTTTCAAATTTGTGAATATTCCTGTACATTTGTCATTTATGTTGTTGATACATAAATACTGTAGTTTGAGGAGAGAAACAACAGAAAACCAATGATTTTGCAACTTTCATGTCGTTCAGAGAAATTTTGAGCTTAAATACAGCCTTTAACTGAACGACAAGTCTGTTTACATCCCAAGGACCAATATTTTAGAATATAATTTTTTTTTCTTAAAGAAAAAGAATGAAGTTTTTGGTATACAGCTTAAATTTGGGAAGGCAAATTCATATTAATTGTTTGCAGATGCAAATTCTGGGGAACTGATTTCTGGAACTCTGAAATTTGAATTTATTTATATTTGAAAATATCTTGTTTAAAAGAAGCTGAAGGGAACAACCTATGAAGAAGGCTAATTAAGCATTTCTGTACGATGCTGAGCACAACAAGGGGCTCCTCTTTTGTTCGTTCTGAGGCCCCACAATAATAAACAAAATAACTGCTAATAACTGGGAGCCTTGGATTGAAGCTGTGCTGGCTGCAGGACACAGGCAGTGTCAGTTTTCAGTGAGTGCATCGAGGCTGACCTTGAACTCGTGTGTGCTGATAAGAGCAGTGCAATAACCCGGTCATACCCAGGGCTGGTGCTAGGCTCAGCACTGCTGGTTGGCTTTGGTGGTGGTTCTTTCTTCCTTGTCTTGTGCCCTTCTTTGGCCAAAGGTTGGATGCTCCAGGTTCTCGTGGTGCAGAGAGTCACCTCAGCACAGCAGTACCACAGATCACCCAGGTGCTCCTTGTGCCAGTAAAGCCGTGTCCAGTTTGGCAAGGGAGCATGAGAAGATAAATTTGTGTAACAGAAGTGGCTCTTTGGGCTCTGTTTGATTCTGTGTGCTGTGTTTGCTGTCTCCTCCACCACTGTGCATGGCTGCATCACTCCCTTCTGCTCGTACAGCTTTGAAAATGTGTGTGGTACCACATCACACTCTGGCCTTAATATACTAGGAGATGGTAGAAGACAGTGTATTTATCTGGGTTTTTTGCTATTGAAAGGGTTGGAGGTTTGCCTGCAAGCCAAATTGCATGGCAGGAGATTACAAAGCGTTTAGTTTCCAAATCTGATTTTCTCCCTTGTGAATTTTTCTTGCTTGCTCAAAGGCAAGATTCATCTTGACCAGCCCAGACTGAGGTGGAGCTCATAACCAAGCTGGAAAGCATCCTGTGGCTTGGAAGAGTGGCTGGTTGGAAGGAGAACAGTTTTTCAGGAGCACTCAGGGCACTTTCAGTTCTCACCCCATCTCTCTTCATACTCACGAGCGTTGGTGGGAAGTGGTGACAGCATGGACTTGTCACTGGGTGTTTAATGAAGGTAATAATTAGTCACAATGCTGCCCCACCACAACGGACGGTTGCAGGTTGCCCTTGCAAATTTCATATCCAAGAGATCACCTCTGCATTTCATTTTGAGTTTAGGCATCAAAGTTCAGGCAAGAGCTTATGGCACTTTTGGAGCCACTGAGCTGCTCTTGTAATGAATGGTTCTAAAAAAATAAATTAAAAATCCAAGGAAAAGTAGAAGAAGGCTAAACCCCAATATATTAACTCAGTGTTGTGCTTCTGCAGTAGTCTGGCATCACAGATATGGGCTGAAATGTAAACTCTCACCTTAGAAGTAATGAAGAATAAAGGAAATTTCTGAAAGGCCGTTTTACTGCAATCTAGACTTGGAAGCATGAAGTGGAAGGTTAAGAAGAACACAACTCTCTGAACCTCATGGTTAGACTCACATTTGGCCACGCAGCTGAGGAGGGGCAAGGGAGCCAAGCCAAAACCATCACAGAGAGCCCAGATCACTGTAGGCATTCTTGTTTTCAAAGTTGGTAGGAAATGGTTTTCTTAGAAAAAATGGAATTGGTGTTCTTTTTTTTCTTACTTTAGGAGCCAGTTTTCTGATCTCCACTTCATATTATGAACTCGTACTGGCCTCGAACTTTGGGTCTCCATTTCACTATTTTTCATGAGCTGTAGTTTGTACATTTGTTGGCAAATTGTATGTTTTTGCAATCCTGCACGCCTCTTGCTTTTAAGTAAAGAAGGGAATAAGGAAGAAAACTGTGCTGTGTTGAAACACTCTTTACATCCTTTTGCATATACTTTTGCATATTCTTGACCGATCTTCCTTTGTTTTAGGTGTTTGTAGCATTTTCTCACACTTTGTACAATCATTAGCATTAACAGGGTAACAGGGGTGTAACAAGGAGAACATACTGCAGAGTGTATCGCCTAATTTCCCCTCTGAAGTGGAAGGAACTTGTCCAATTGGCCATGTGCTGTGATTTGCCATTGTTTTTGGGTGGGTTAATCTGTTCTGGGGAGCCTACAGTGAATCTCACTGGACTGTATATGCCACAGATAGGTAGGTGCCACCTTTAAAAGTGCCAGTAAGATCCTGAGGCACCTTTTCCAGCCAAGAGCAAGAGGTGCACGAGATAAAAGAACCATTTGCCCCTGCAAGAATTGTGCATTCACATGATTAGTGAGGCGTGGTATTAAATTATTTGAGCTTTGTGCATAAATATATACTGAGAGAAGCTTTGTAACTGGGGACTTGGGCTATAGTTTTCTTTTTTATGGGCCAAATGCTCTGCTGCAGACAGGGCTAAGAGTATTTTGGAGGAGCAGCTGAAGAGCTGGTCCTCCTTGTGTGCGTGTTGCACTGTCCCACACCCAAAGAAATGCCTCCTCATGTTTTATGGGTGGACTTTGCAGCTTGATTGGAAATAGAAACACAGTAAACAGCAACTGCGTCTCAGAAATATCCCCAGCAACACAAACTGTCACTATTTCAGCTTCTCTCCAAGGCTGCTTCTTAGGAGGCTGATCTGCAGCTATATAAAAGCACGGTAACATAAGCTGCAGCACCAGCCCTGGAAAATCTTGTAGTACAGCTAACAAATATCTTCAAAACCTTGTTTGTATGTATGTGTGCTTACGTTTAAGATGCAAACTTGTATCTGAGTGTGCTCGGCTCCCCGCAGTATATAGCTGCAAAGCTATTTTGAACATCTTGGAAAAGATGAGTTTGTAGTCTGATTTTCTTTTTTTACTGTGTTTTTCTCCCCCTGATGATGTTTATTAACATCCTCCCTGATGTCCAGCTACAAGGGATGGGCGCATAAAAGTTTACATGAAAATACATTTTCTGTAAGTGCTCTCTCCCTGCGATTCTTTTACAGCTTTAACCAAAACCAGTTTCATCCTGTTTCATCCTCTACCCCTCAGAGCTGATAGAGGGATATTTCACTTTAATCTACAATTCACCTTGTCCTTTCCATTTCTCACTTTGGTTTGCTTGTTGATTTGAGGGAGCGGGTGTGACCAGCCATCAAAGAGCCCTGTTGGGAGCCCACTGCCAGGGAGAGCGCCCTGGAGATTGCAGGAGGCACAGCCCTGACTCCTGCTTTTCATCCCAGCTTTTTCCATTTGAGCACACCAGCACATCCAGAAGTCTCCTTGCTGACCACTAGTGACTGGAAGCACTGAAACAGGAGCTTGGAGTCAAGGCCAATGATTATCTCTTCTGCTTCACTCCCTGAGCCAGGACCTATGGCCAGGCTCTCCAAACACGGTTCAGTGCATTCAGGGATGGGCTGGACATGCAGGATTTGCCTGTTTGATAAAAGAGCTGCTGGTGCCTCAGGCAGCTGGCACCTCTTTGGGCCAGTTGTGTTCTCCTCAGCGAAGAGCACAAGGAGGGCAGATGGGAATATGGAGGAAATCTCATTAGACTGAGCCAAGGAAGATGGAAGGGCTGAGCTCCAAGGCTGACTCTGTGTCCCTGGGACCAAGAGACAAGTGTGTGTGAGAGCAGTGCACCTCCATCTTCTCGCTCCCACCCCTCTTCCTTAAAGATTTTATGATTCTCTGTGAGTCTGGAGACACACCTGCCATCTAGCCACCTTGCAATGGCTTTGTTGGGGACAGGACTTTGGTCAGCAGTTTATGTTCTTGTCCAGCTTTCTTTAAAGTGCAAGCTAACGAGGTGCTCTAATGATTATTTCAAAGCAGTTTTGGAGGAAAAGCTGTGCTAATTGGTTTAGTTTTACTGCATAGCCACCTCCTGACTTCCCTTATTTTTTCTCCTTTAGTTCTGTCCCCTGCCAGAGCTGGAGTATGTAGGGCAGACCTGGACATTCAAGGGGGTGAAAACTTACGGACACTGAGATTCCAGGATCAAGAGATGGATTTGGAGCAAAGTTCTTGTTCTTTTTACCAGATTCTGCTGGTTGAATTGAATTTGGTTTGGTTTGGTTTGGTTTGGTTTGGTTTGGTTTGACAGGGAATATCTTGATCACCATTTCTAAGGATCTTTGCCCTGCCTCTAAAAACAAATGTACCAAATGCAGCAGTAAAAACAGGCCCTACCCAGTGTTGTTTCTCTGGTTCCTTTCCTTGATGGAGTTTTCCCCTCTGCAATATGAACAGTATCTTTGGATTTCCTAGATTCAATATAAAATGTTTTCAAAAATTAGTTTGATGCCATGTCCTCTGGTAGCCAAACTCCATTAAAAAACAGTTTGAATGTAGCTGTGTGTAAATACAGCTGAAAGAGTCTTTCTTGTGTCTTTTACTTAATCCTAGTAATGTCCATAGGCTGGAGCTCCAGCAGGTTCTTGGGTAGTTTGGGAAGAAAAATGTGGGAGTTGTGCTAAGCCACCTGAGAAGGAATTGCAGCCAGTAAATCCAACAGCCACATTTAACCTCTGGTACATCATCGTAACACATGTTTTAAGAGTGATAATGATTATTTCTGGTACCCTAAGCTGGGAATGTGTACTGTCAGCTGTTGTGGAAACAAATCAAGACAGTGCTTTTCCTAACCAATGTAAATCTTCTTTTCTGCTTAATTTCTGCTTAAAAGGGAAGTGATTTTGAAGAACTGGGTTTTTTTTTTTTTCCTATCATAACGTTTTAGTTCCCTTCACCCACCTTTCCCAGAATCTTCTGTGTAGCTAAACCATAAAATAATTGCAGCTGCAAAGCTAAGAGTAAGGCCAGGAATAGGTTCCAAGTGCATATTTACAGCTGCCCTTCTCAAAGCATCCTGTTTTCTTCAACACTGAGTCTGTTCTCCGTGAATCAGAATCTCCATTAATCTCCTTTTGGAGATTGAGTGACCTCTCTTAAGTGTCTGGGTTTGAGGAGGTTTTTGTGTTTGTGAGGATGGATGCATGTCTCTACATGACTGGCCATCAAAGCTATGACTTTTGTGATTCTTATTATTAATGTTTTTGTCTTTCCTGATTATTTTGTACTACTTCTCTCCAGTGATTTCTTTCTAAAAGGCTTATTTTGTGAGCCATTAATGTCAGTGGGCTCAGCCACTGCTATCGTGTGGTGCAGAGGAGTGGGAAGAGGGTATGACTTTGCAGAAACATAGGGTTACCTCCAACCACAGAAATCAGGCTGTAAAAATGATGAATATCTCTCTTCTGTCATCCATAGATCTGACAGTTTTGTATAACTTATGAATTAAACATCTGGGAGGTGTAGATGTATTTTTTTTTCTCTGTTTAACAGTCACCAAAACTGATGCCGATAAGCCGTTGAATAATTTTCAGTCATCCTGTAACATTACAACAAGTTTTGGGAGGAGATCCCTGGATTGTCTCTCTTAACAGAAATGGCAGAATTGTCATTAGAGTTAGTGAGATCAAGGTGGCACCTGGTGCTGTGTCTTAACCATGAGACTTTAACCTTCAGCTCCATGCAGAACAGGCAGGACCTTTCCTGCAGAGGCCTCATTGAACAGACCCCAACAAAGTAAACAGTGTGACACTTAATTTATCTACCCCAGAAACATGAAGGGCTCAGTCGACCTGATGGGATCTGTGGTTCCAGGGAGTCTAGGTATTTAAAACGTGATGCTCAGCCTGCTAAGCCATCCCCTGCAGCTTTCCTTAGTGCATAAGATATGAAAAAAATCTCCTGTCCTGCAAAACAGATATTAAATTGGATACTCTTTCACCCTGCCATGATAAGAAACGCAGCAGAGAGAGGCAGGAAAATGGAATGCTGCTTAGAAAGAAAATATATTTGAATCTAACATAAAAATTGGTGAGATAGGAGGATTTTCAAAGCTAGTAGCAATCCCCTCCCCAATGAGTTGCTGAAAATTCAACTCTCCCTGTAGTTTTTGCACTGGATTGTGAATAAAAATGGTTGTGATTGATGAAGCGTTTGGTGTCTCACTGTAAGTTGGTCAAGAGGGACTTCTAAATCACCCAAATGAAATATTGCATTATCATGAACGGTAACATGTAACTGTTAAGTATGCCGTTGCTTATCGTAAGCTCAGGCTCCTCTGGAGCTCTACCCGGCGAGAAATCTTTGTGAGCATTGGAGCAGAGAGTCTCCACACAGCCTGGCAGTGCACAGGCCCTTCCCTTCCCTTCCCTTCCCTTCCCTTCCCTTCCCTTCCCTTCCCTTCCCTTCCCTTCCCTTCCCTTCCCTTCCCTTCCCTTCCCTTCCCTTCCCTTCCCTTCCCTTCCCTTCCCTTCCCTTCCCTTCCCTTCCCTTCCCTTCCCTTCCTTCCCTTCCCTTCCCCTTCCCTTCCCTTCCCTTCCCTTCCCTTCCCTTCCCTTCCCTTCCCCCTTCCCTTCCCTTCCCTTCCTTCCTTCCTTCCCTTCCTTCCTTCCTTCCCTTCCCTTCCTTCCCTTCCCTTCCCTTCCCTTCCCTCCCCTTCCCTTCCCTTCCCTTCCCTTCCCCCTTCCCTTCCTTCTTCCCTTCCCTTCCTTCCCCTCCCCTCTGAGGCAATGGGCAGGGGGTTGATTTTTGAGGTTTGAAAGGAGAAAAAAGGCATGGTCCCTTTCTTTGCTGAAGGCTATGGACCCATCAGTCAGGTTTGAGAAGCCTTGGTAGTGAATTACTCCCTCCTGTATGGGGCTCATTACATTGTTGTGTTGCATATTGTTGTTTTTTGTTTTTTTGGTTTTGTTTTGGTTTTTTGGGTTTGTTTTTTTTTTTTTGTTTTTTTTTTATATAAAGCTTTTTTACCAGTGCTGTACATGGGATGATAGGTGAGAAGACAAAGTTGATGCTTCATGGGAAAAAAATAGTGTTACAAAAAGAAAGTAATTTCTACTTTCTTTACTAACACAAAGAAGTGGCTGATGTTACTCCTATTAAAAAGAAAAATGCATCTAGAGTAGAGACCCATGCCTCCCATTGAAAAGCCCTGTATTCACAGTAGGACTAAAAGCCAATCCAGTTGGGCTGAAGGTTTCTATGTCCAGAACTTTCCACAAAAACCTTGGCAGCTCTTTCTCAGAAAAGGATTAGTGAAATAGATGTTACTTGGCTGAGTGAGAACACAAAACACCAGTTAGCCAAGCAGCCCTAGGATTTTCCATGTTTTAGGACTAAAATGTGGAAACGGGGAGGGAGGTCACCCTTAAGTCCAGGATTTTGCTTTGGATATACCTGCACATCCTGATCTCAGACTGGCCAAGCTACAGGTCTCCAAAAACACTCCAAACTGAACTAAACTCTGTAGTTCCCTGTAATGGCCAAAAAGTGTAAGCAGCCCTCAGTATGAGCTAGGTGACTTGCCTAGGCAGTCATGGTTCATTTCTCTGGCTTTCTTGTCCCTGTCTGCTTGTTTTCCTGCTTCCGAGCTGGCTGTGTCTCCTCTCTATTCAAATCAGGTGGCTTCCTGTACCCCTGCCTGTCCCTCTGCTGGGGGGCAGAGAGGAAGAGGACGAGGCAGTAGGTGGGGAATGGTGCCATCACCCACCTCCCACTGAAGTCTTTTACCTGTCTGTTCTCATGTCTGTGCTCCAGCATGGGAGCTTGGTGACTTATCAGAGAAGTGGTGATTGGGGTCACTCACCATGGTAGATCAGTGATGTTCCTTGTTTTCAGGAGTCCCTCAGGAGTTTTGGATTTTTAATTTTTTTTTTTTTTTTTTTTGCCGGCATTCGGACTTTGGCAGAATGCTCAGCAAGGGCAGACTTCAGTACAAATGGCTAAAATTTGTCAAATTCATTGAAAATAAGGTAATTGGGATGGGATGTGTGTGGTATGTTGGGTGGTGTTAGCGGTGACACCTGTGCAAGTATGCAAGTATCATGCTTGAAAATACTGAGAGTTTAATCAGTGTGAAGTTAGAGGAAAGTGTTCAGTGTGTGCTAGTCTTGGATCCTGTTGGGGTGAAGGGTGTGGAGGAAGAAGAGGCAGATGAAGTTGGGCCTGCACTGGTCCCCCATCAATAGTAACCTTAACGCATGAACCTAAAGTGAAACAATTGTTAAACTTCTATTCTGAATAGGAAAGCTTCACGTTTTCTTAACAGAACAGATTCTGTGGCTTCTAATTTATTACTGCAATTTAAGAAACAGACGTCTGTCTGACATGTGCCATGTAGTTCAGTAGGTCACTAGTGACATCATCCTTAAAATCGTTATCTTTGCAAACCGTGCATTTTGCATAAAAGCTTTTATTTATAGTCAGTCATTAAAATTGGACCTGATATTTACTTTTCTTCTGACTAGGTTAAAGAGTGAATATGAACAAAAAGTACCCTCCTGTTAGCACCAAGCAGTTTGCAAAGTGTGCTATTCACATCCAGCCTTTCTAAAGGAATTATGTTGAACCATTATGGGCTTAGATGGTGTGTGTCGGTTAATGCATTTAGTTTTTCCGCTGCTAAGACTGAATTCATGTCACAAGGGGTGTATTTTACTTGGTTTTGTCCTTACAGGTTCTTGTCCTCACTGCTGAGCAGCTGGAGCCCGTGGTTTACAGTGGAAGTGTTAGACTTATAGAGGAGTGCTATTTTGAAGGATGAGGAGGCTGCTAGTGGGTCTCCTCCTTTGCTCCAAGGTTACAGTAGCAGGAGGTCCAAGGCAGTCCTGGTTCCTGTCTGTGTGTGTTTTGCAGGGCCAAATTCTGAATTGTCCCATTGTCCAGCCCCTGACGTGGTGGGTGTTTGACCCAAGGCAGGGGAACAGATTCCTTCCTTGGGTGCATCTTTCTAGAGCATGAGATGCTGTAAGGCACAAATGAGGTCCCCAAAGGATGCCCTGAGTTGCACTGCAGGATATCACCACCCAACAGCCTGTTGATCTACTGGCCATGGCTTACAGGGCAGCACAGCCCTAAAGGGCCAGACACAACAGCCCCCTTCAAGGGTCAAGTTCTTGGGGTGTCCATGAACTCTTATTCTACATTTCCTCATCCCTCTGTCCTGCCTTATCCTTGATACCAAAGGTCATGTTGAATCTTATACTCTGTGAGTGCTTAAAAATAGTGAACATGGGTGCTGGTAACTTTTCCACCCCACTTTTCCCCATGGAAGCTCCAAGGTGGCATGGAGCTCCAGCAGGATGGGTTGGGCAGGATCAGAACCTGGGGGACCAGGGGCTTCTTGCTAGGCTGGAGAATGCATGAGGCGAGAGAAGAACCCTTCAAAACTGAGAGGTGGTATAATAACGGTAATGAAAATGATTTTTGACCAAAAATTATGTATTACCAGCTGGCTGAACTGCACAGCATACTTTCTTAATATTAGATAGGCCTGGGTTGTTTTTTTCCCCCAGATCTTACTGCTAAGATCACTGGCCCATTTCAATTTTTATTGAAACAAATAAACCCAATAAAAACACTTATGCTGAGAGCTGAAGCTCCACAATAGAAAAAAAAAAAATTACTCCGTATTGAATTTATTGATTTATTTATTTACTCCAACTGGAAAATTGAGTATTGTGTTAATGTATTTTATAAGAATCACAGTGCTCGATGAAATGGCTAATTTATTTTAGCGTATACATAAATAGCTAGCAATTTTCAGTGAGACAGGCTAATGAAAATGATTCCATGAAATTGTCTATACTATGAGGAGTGATGGAGTCAAGTTATTATTGGTTGAGTGCTGCGACGTAGTGAACTGGCCATCATGTCTTTGAACTTTTGAACTGCTACTTGGTCGTGTGATTTATTGATTTTGGTATCAGCGTATTAACTTTTTATTTTTGTTGGGGGGGGTCGCACACGCAGCACGGATGAGTAACGCACTGCGTAATTTCATAGATGTTTAGGTTAAACAAGATGGTTGAAAAATTTAAAGCGTGCTAACGGAGCAGGGTTACGCCATGTGGAAAGGCAGAGAGATGCTTGTAGGTACCATTAGATGTCAACACTGATGTTCTGATTGCTGCGGATTAGCCGAATACAAGTGAACTTGGCAGGGTAAGTGTGCATCGTACTTGTCAGAGAAACGTTGCCTTTGTTCTAAATTAGGTGCGTGATCTCATAGCAACTTTGTTTGCCTATCTACCTTCAACCTCTGCTCGTGCTGTGTGTTATCACGGCCGTGCCTGGTACGGGCAGAGCATCACGCTCTCCTCTCAGCCCTTCCCAGAGGCACGCTCCATGTTGCCGGCTGTTGCTCGATGGAGGATGCTCACTGCCAGTGCAAACAGCTCAACAGCTCCTGTTGGACTGTTGTACCAGAGAGCTGCCCCCATCCCCAGTCACCCAGACGTGTAAACTTGTTTCGTCTCCTAGCTGTGATCCCCTCGCAGGCTGGCTGTAGTGCTGAGCCTCGGCAGGCAGCGCTCGCCAGCGGCTGCCTCATCCCTCGGTGCGAGGAGATGCTACACTTGCTGTTCTTGGTGGTTTGCTTAGGATGTGGAATTCAGGCATTAAATAATACTGTTTGACTTACAGTGTTTTCTTGCAGCAGAACTTTTCTCTCGACTGTGCTGGTAGGGGACCCTTTGCATGGCGGCTGCTCTGAGCTGTTTCTGATTAAACCGACTAACTTGACACCTGCATTTTACAATTTGCTTAAAGTGATTTATCCTGTAAAAGCAGCGATTTCAAAGCTTTAAAGCCAGCAGACTTGCAGGGCTTTGCACAACTTAGCTCATCCCACCAGTTCGCTGTGATTGTGCAAAACACGACTGGACTCTTCTACTCTACTTGACCTCTGTTTTCAAAATTACAGTTTTAGTGTCTATTCTTCCCGTCCCCACTAACTCCCTTTTTCTGCTGTGGGTCTCGGCAGTGCATGTGAGCATTATTGTATTTTTTTCCCCAATTCTGAAACTGACATGTCTTTATTTGGATATTAAAAGTGCTCCCCCCTTTCCCCCACTGCGACCTAAAGCATTTCCAGCAGCCTCGCGGTGAGCAATTGGGAAGCTGGTACCACTTGCCTCTCCCTTTGCACCGTCCTTTGCCTCTCCATTCTTTTAATTTTCTTAATAGATATATTTTTAATTTTTAAGAGATGGGCTGTTTAAGCCAGGAAACAAAACTGGTGGGAAAAGGCTAAAAACAGGACTGACACCAACACCATTAGCGGGGCGGGGGTGGGGGGAGAAGAAAAAAATTCCATTTCATTGCAACTCTGTTATTGTTTACTTTGCCATACACATCCTAATATGGTTACCTCCCTGTCAAAGCGGCCGAGCCGGGCTGAGGGGCCCCCTCGGGGAGACGCTTCCAACTGCTGCTCAGACAATAAGAAACAAACGGCGCAACTCCACAAAAGGGCTGCCCGGAAAATAAGTGTCAAATAAATCCTGCCGAACTCTTCCTTTTTTTTTTTTTTTTTTGCTTTATTCTTTTTTTTTTTTTTTTTTTTTTTTTTTTCCCCAACCCCCCCAGCCCCCGCCGTGTGTGTGTGTGTGTGTAACCTGCGGGGTTTGGGGGCGGCTCCGCGGATCCCCGCGGCCGGGGCCGGGCCGGGCCGGGGCCGGACGGGGCGCGGCGGGAGCGCTCCCGCTCCGCTCCGCGGCCGCGCAGCGCTGCCAGGTGGTGCCGAGCCCTTCCCCGGGGCCGCCCGCCCGCCCCGAGCCGCGGCCGCGGAGCCGCTTCTCTTATCTGCAGCGCCAGAACAAAGGTAGGTTGTTCAACTCCGCGCTCTTACCCGGGGAGGGACAAGTTATTTTTGGAGGGTTGTCTTTCCCAGTGCATGACTGGTTGACCTAAAAGGAGAAGGGAGAGAGGGGGGGAAAAAAAAAAACAGGCGGAAAAAAAAAAAAAAAAAAAAAAAGCCCGGCACCGTCACCCCACCGGCACAGCGCGGGGCGGGCAGGGGAGCAGCGGCGCGGCGTAGTTTTATTTTTATGCAACTTAAAGAAGCCGGATTCCCCCCCTCCCCGTTCCCTCCCCCTGTAAAATGCCCAGCTATTTCTAGAAAATTTGCGTTGCTGAAATACTTTAATCTGTGTGCTCTATTTTATTCTTATAAGTATTTTTTCTCCTTTTTTTTCTTTTTTTTCCCTTTTTTTTTTTTTTTTTTTTTTTTTTTTTTAACGTTTGTGATTTTATGAGCACATATTCCTCTTAGCGGCTATGAATTTCTATGAATTCTAAATAAGCTTTTCTAGGGATGAAACGTGCGGGGTATTTTTACACGAGGATTTCAACTTTTCGGTTGACATAATCTGAAGGTACCACAGCCTTTTCTGCGACTGTTCAAGTGCTTCCCTGCCCTGCAAGGAGTTATCACATTGCTTAAACCAGCCCTTTATGCCATCATTTTTCTTTTTTTTATTCTTTTTTAAGCCTGTATGTTGCTCAGCTTCAGTGGATGCTTTTCTTCTCCTCCAAACTGAAATGCTCTCAGGTTTTGCTGTGCTTCTCGGTTTGTTTTGAGCACGTAGGAAAATATTAATACAGAGCAGTGAAAAAGAAACAGTGATGCGTCTTCCGTTCAGGGGAGTCGGCAAACCTGTCCACTTATGTGCTGGGAAGTACAGAGAGCAAATCCATAATTCAGTGCAGGAGCAAATGAATTCACGGTGGTGCATAGGATGAGTATTATGTAACTTAATAAGAAATGTGGTTTTGATCGTAGGAGCGGACGCTGCGCTTGTAGGTATAAATATCAAATCTAGGTAAGTCTGTGGAAGAGCACTTTTCTTCCAGTCTGCATTAAGCAGCATTGTCTTCAATCCCTAATTCTTACGGGATTTTGGGAGGGAAGCAGCTTCTTCCTAAATTGAGTATCATTCAGAAAATCTTTTAAATACCTGTTGTGTACTTGGTTGCTTAATTGGCTCTCCTTCTTCCTGTCCTGCTGCCTGCTTTCCCCAGTTATTATGGGATCTCTAGATTTATTTTTTGTAGGAAGTCTCAGTTCCAGAGCAAACCTGGATAGCAAAGATGTTATTTTCTTTTTTTTTCCTTTCTCCCCTGCTAAAATATTATTTCTCACATATTACTGTAGATTTCTTTTCTCTGTCTTTTTATTTATTTTTCTCTTAAGCTGTGCAGCCTGACCTGTGCTAATCAGAAACTCCTTTTAAAATATAAGACCAAGTCAGATAATGTAAATAAACTTTTGTACCCGCAAACTTTTATCCTACAAAACTGGGATTGATTTTTCTTTTTTTAAAAAAAGACATTGCAACTCACTAATGGTAAACACAAATAAATGTGTTTTGTAAAATGAAAGGGTGTCTTTTTAGACACATTTCTAGTTTTTGCTTTTTGGGCCTTGTAGGGGATGATAGGAATTAGTAGCCTTTAATTAGACGTGGAGATATTCACATTTTACAGGGATTTATGTTAGAACATGGAATGGCGGGTGGCTTGTTTCCTCATTATGAATACTCCCTGCACATAATGAGGTTCATCATTAGTTGATGGAGTGAATTTGCCCTAGCTCTACCTTGAAAGGCACATAATTTACATACTACTTCAGAGCTTAGGCTTTAATGGATTCCTCGATGAATAAAATGAAAAGCTACTTTCTTTAAATTTTTGAACAGTGTTTTGATAATACGGATTTAATAAGACATTCAATTTCCTTGTTAAGTATATTTGAAAGTGCATTCCCAATTTTAGCACAAAATATACTTCCCTATGTTGTTTCTTATAACGTTAGGTAATACATGAGCAAATATACACCACTGTAAACATTTTTGGGGACGTAGAGGATTTATTTTACCCAGTGTGTGAGGTGACACTGGGCTCCTTTGGCCTGGTCTCCGAGCATAGTGGAGCTCACCTGCACTGTTAAAATATCACAGAGCAGACCTGCTCCCCTGTTAAAGCTCGTGCTGCCTGAGGAGTGCTTTAACTGTGTATTTGCTGTGCACATTGCAGTGATGCATCTTTGGGAATGTGTTGCTGGCTGCCAGGCTGACAGTGACAAACCCTCCGGTCCCACCTCCCTATTTATTTTAATGAGACGAGAACAGCAAAAACTTCTCTGGTGCAGTTCCACCTCTGGAACTGCTGCGTAGATGTGATTAGATTAGAGTAAATTGAATTGTAGGCTGCCTGATGTGTTATCATGTCATCAGCTTACTCCAGCCCTGGTCTACAGGGTAGAGTTAGCGAGACATCCTCATCTTCTTCCTCCTCCCTCGGTGTGTAAGGGGGGCTGTGCATGTCCCAGGCGTGGGGCAGGCTGGGCACAGCCAGCACCTCTCCCCACTGACACTTGCCAGTGTGGTGGTGCAGTTGAGAGGCAAAAAATACGAAGGGAAAGCTTGTTTTGATAGAACGTTTTATTACCTGAAAAATGATGAGCATATATTAACATTAATAGAATAGTCTGTGTCATTCTTTTTTAGGCAATTTACCTCCGCCACAGACCTGTCTGCTTCAAAATCTTTCTCTGTTCTAAAACATATATTTGTTTAGGGAGTTTTCATTGAAGTGTACATGACAATTACAGCTGTTCATTAACAAAATTGGGTATTTGTTTTAAACTTTAACCAATCACTTTGATATGCTAATTATGGTGTAATTTAATTTGAGCCCTGTAATGATGATGCCGTTATTATGGACATAAATGATGCAGTTAAGCTGAGAGTAATCTCATTTGCATACTGTACATGCCAGTAAATTAAGCCCTTTCTTCGACTGCTTCAGCTTTAATTTTCCACTTCTTTTCACACAGCGCCTTTTCAGCCAGTCTCTTATAAGCCCACTTTGTAATAGTGCTGATGACTGTTTGATGTGGAGAGTTGCTGCACCACAATAATGCAAGACACAAGATGTAACATTTAAAGGATTCATTATCTTACTGAGTGTTGCTTTAAGAAGCTGGGATTAACAAGGGTGGAAGTGTCCTCTCTGTGGAGCCATGTGGGTCTTCCAGAAACAAGTGCAATCTTTATTTTTCCCCCCCTTTCTCTTGGTGTACCCTTACAGTGAAAGGGTTTCAGTAAGGCCTCATGGTATTTCTCAGGAATGAACTAAGACACTGTCAGAGCTCTATAGTACAACATTTGACCTTCTCTGTAGGGTATTCTGTGGTGTTCCACTGTAGCAGAAAAGTTATTGGATACAATTTGCAATATAATAGAGATGTGAGATACCAGATTATCTCTCGTATTGGGTATGTGGGCTCCGGATCTACCTGTGTGACGTAGAGCAATGCAGAATTGAAATCTACATTTGTTTTTTTTCTTTCTGTTCATTTGCCAATTTCTCCTTCCATGGCCCTTACAGCAGTTGACCTTAGAATCAGGTTAATTGCATATTCAAATTTTAAAAAATGTTGTTGCCTCTGCTGTTATTAGTGAAAACTTGTGTTTTGAAAGAAGAAAAATCACCAACACCAAACAAAAATGAGCTGCGTAAGTGCTGACTTCAATAGTTAATCTTTTCCAATTTACTATGTTGTCATTGAGCTGAAGTATTCTCCTAACACTGTGGCATACAAAGAAATCATGTGAAATAAACAGGGCTCTTTTTATAGCTGCTTACTATTATGGTTAGATATTTTCATAGTTTAATACCTCTGGAAGTAAAGCGCGTCTCAAGTTTTTCGCAGCAGTTGGCCTCTCAGAAAGCCATTGTTGTGTGGGTAACCAAGTTAACTAAAGATCATTATGAAAACCTCACAATCCTTTCCTTGCACAGGGTCCCATGACCAAAAATAGCTTGTGCAGTTGCCCACAAACATGCAAGTTAATAACTTCCTGGGTGAACAGGGTAAAGGCTGCTGATTTCCAAGGCATGCACGTCACCCTGGCCTCCACCCCTTCGGGGTGCACAGCAAACAGATGGGAGGGTCCCTGCTCCCTGCCTGGACAGCATTTAATGAGACTTCAGTTTTTATGGCTGTCACCTACACTTGGTTTCAGTTCTGCATTTCTCACATGCCATCTTGTTTTCCAGCAGCCCTTCCATGGTAGCCTGGCCATGCATGAGCGCAGGCTGGGGCTGTGCTGTGGTGAAGTGCTGTGTGATGACGATTTGACTGCCCTGTTGAACCCCCTGTTTCTGGTTCAAAACCCCAGGAATCATTCCTAACAAGCCCACTGCTCTGGCCACCAGCTGCCCTGACATGCAGGTGTTCAATTCTCCTTGTACACATCTTCTACACATGGCTGGTGTGGAGAAAACCAGGGGGATCAGTACAAACATGGAGCATAGTGTGGGTCTTGGCTTTCACAGAGCCTTTGCTTTTCACCCATAACACCAAAGCTAAGAAGGTAACATCTGCCAGCTACTTCTTCAGGGTGGACTAAATCAGTGTGCAATGTCAAATCTTGGGGTCTGCTTCCAAAGCAAAATGTGTCCTGAAAAGAAAAGGA
This sequence comes from Muscicapa striata striata, assembly GCA_030060385.1. Classification (NCBI taxonomy): domain Eukaryota; kingdom Metazoa; phylum Chordata; class Aves; order Passeriformes; family Muscicapidae; genus Muscicapa; species Muscicapa striata. The sequence continues at coordinate 4,931,285 of JAREIS010000002.1, read as the reverse complement.
CTCCCCAGTGCCTTTTCTGTGGCTGTCCTTGTAGACATAGGGTTTATACATGAGCACACCCAGGAGACAAAACCCAGCAGCTGTTCCATTTGTGCTCACAGCCCAGAGCTGCTCAGGTTGCTGGCAAAACTGGGTACAAGCTGACTCCACCTAGGGCACAGGTAAAGAAAGGGTTTCTCACAGCACAGGATGATTCTCCCCAGAAACTCTGTGAAGTCAGAAATTCTCTAGAATAATGCTAGAAAAATTTGGCCTCTAGAGCTCATGAAGAAGAGTTTGCAATTTTGTGTATTTCAGCAGTACCCCTATGGCTCTACCCTTTGTCATCCCTCTAAAGTTAATGTATGTGTTGCTTTAGGATGTCATTGGCTGCAAAGGATGTGTCATGTCTTCAGCTTCTGTAGGAATGAGTATGCTGAGCATCTGTCTCTTGTGTCGTGGAGGGATTTCTGTCCCAAGCAGACAATGCCAGTAGAATGGACTGAGAGTTGGGCTAAGAGACTCTCTTTTGGTGCTTGTTAGTGTTTTATGAATGCAATGATGCTGCAGTGTGCTGTGCAGAGCTTCAATGTCAATCTTCTTAGGAGGTAAAATATTTCTTCCAAAGTGGTTTCAATACCTTGCCCTTAAAGAAATCACATTGTAGGAGTTGTTTTCACAAAAGAGGTTTCAGGCATAGGTTTTCCTACTCTCTTTGTCCTAATGAAACACATATCCTTCCTCCCCTCACAGGACCTTTTGAGTTTATTCTGGATAAAGAAATTAATTTATGAAGATTTTACCTTTATCATCCTCCCTCTTTAATCTGATCCTGGATTGCAATTTTCAGTAAGTTTCTCATGCCACACTTTCCAACATATGAACCTTTTGAACCCAATCAGGTGGGAAATTAAAAGTTATACCAGTTTTGATGATGTACTGTGCAGCCCTGTTTGAGCATTTCAGTGTAATTCAGGATTGCTGGGTTTAAAGAAGTTTTTCACCCTGGGTAATGGTAGCTCTCTGCAGAAAGTTATTTCGAGGAGTTTTGAGCTTTGTGGGAGATGGATTTCTCTTTTTCCAGCTTTGTTTACAAACTGCTTTGTTCTTACCCTTTTCCAGTAAAACAAGTGTTTCTTTACAGAAATATTTGTGGTTGAGAGCAAAGCCACTGAACCTGTCTCCAGAATTATAACTACAACAGATTAAGGAGTAATTTATCATATGTTAATATACTTACCCCATCAAAGTCATGGGCGTCAAGACATAAAAACAAAACTAGACCTCTGATCTCTATCTCTGTAGAGTTTTTCAGCATTGAGTCTGCTATTGGTATCTGGAGAAAAAGCTCTAGGAATTTGTGATTGTATTTGTGATTTGTATTTAGTAGCTAAGGAGAACAGTTGTCTGTCACTGAAATTACCCCAAGTGCCAAAGTTGCTGCCTTGTTTGACTGAACAAAGTTGACTTCGAGTTCCAAAGTGTGAAGATTGCCTATTCCACACTTGTCAGTTTGTTCTTATTTGTAAACATCTTATCATGGCTGTAGATGGTGCATAGGTATCTGTGATGAGAAGCTTGGGAAGCACATACAGATCCTTTGCTTTTCCAACATGAGGGAGCCTCCTACAACTGTTCCCAACAGCAGGAGACTGGCTCACCAGGAGAGCATCCTGAAAAGGGGGATGTTTTGGGAGTCCAGGTGAATCTACCTGTTGCTGCTGCTCCTGAGTGTACACAAGAGTCAAGTAACTGTTAGGGTTTCTTTAATCTGTGAGCCTTTAGTTCTTCTGGCTGCACCCTCTTCAGCAGCATTTTTCCTGTGACTGGAGGATGTCAATGTCTCTCTAAGCTGGCTGAATGGAAACACATAGAACAAACATACTTCAAGCAGGACAGTGAAGTTTCTCAACCAGAGCTGTTAGAGAAAGGATTTGGGATAAAGCACACAGTTCAACCCCTTCCTTTGCTCCTGTTATCCCTCTGCAACCTGGGGGCTATTGGGAGCAGCAGTGTAGGTAGGAGCACCCTGGAGTGTCACCAGCTCTTCTCTGTGACATGTGCCTGCTTCTGGCTGTCCTGAATTTGATTCCACATTGGCTTTCCCTCCAAATGAAACACTTACTCTAAGGATGGTCTTTCAAAAGACCATGTTCTTTTTTCCATAACTGCAAATTCTTCAGCTGGGCTATTTAGGTAGTTTCCTGCAACCATCACTTTGAGGAAGATGAATGAAAAAATTCTGCTTTCAGGTGCATGGCCTAAATCAAAAGCAGCTTTGTTTGAGTTCTGTGAAGTCTGTCAGGGTTTTGCCATTATTAGCAGCCATATAGCCCCAGGCAATGGTCCTCTGTTTTATGGGGGAGAGCAGTATCTTCTGGCCCTGTGCTTCTCTGCTTCAGTGTGACAGTGTGCAAGGGGCAGCCACAAGCAAGGAGGGCTCCAACAGCTCTGGACTTGGTGCTATGGCCAGAGCTGATGGAGATGGGGCAGCCAGGCTGGTCCTGTGTGGCAGAGCCTGGCCTGGAGGCAGTCTGCCAGCTGGGGAGACTTGCCTGTGTCTCTACAAACTCTTGGACTTCGGGGCAAACAACAAAGCTGATCATGAAGAGTTTCCTAGGCTTCACACTGGAGTAAGGCTTTCAGTGTATGATCAGCAAAACTTTAAGACCTGCAGTGCTGCCCTTCCAGCTGTGGGATATTTCACGTGTTTGTTGGTATCTCCTTTGGCAAAGGAGGTTGAATCAGGGTGGGTGTGCTGCACGCTTGATGAAGGAAGGCAGTACTACAGAGTGAGCAGCTCCCAGTGAATGGGGAGCTTTATATTGCTTTTACTGTGAAACAAATATAAAAAGGAAGAATGAAATGATAATAACTTAAATTGGTGCCAAATGTATGGGATTCCATGTGTGTGCAGTAAAGGGAAACCTAGCTCCTGTAGTTTTCCCTTGGAAAATAATTTGTTCTGTATTTAGAACCTATGTGCAGGATGACCATATAAATGTGGTTAAATGGCATAGGATTCTGATCAAAGGGGCAATTACAAGTAATAAAGTAGGAAATATAATTATTGCTACCATTTCAGATCTTATAGCCAGGGAGAATCCTAGCTGCTGGATGGAGAAAAAAACATAACATGAAGAGAAGAAGAAACCCCCAAATTTCAGTTTGTTGGGCTCTAGAAAAAGAGAGCTGAAAAGTAATGATACATTTCCTAGAATCTCAGAATTCCCAAATAATTAGCAGGGCAGAGTTGTGAACAACTTAACTGTTGGCTGAGCTGAATTAGAGCAGAAACTGAATTACCAGCTTCCACACAGGAAAATGTACCGAAGTCAGAGCTGTGGCTGGGTTATTTTCACCAAATGTCCAGCACATATGCTGCACTTGCTTTTATTGTTCACCGTTATGGTGTCATGTCTCGCTAGATTGTGCTTTGCTACACACCTCCACCCCCTAACAAACTGGCCCTATATGTGCATGTAGGCAGAATATAGGGAATTAAGCTGTGTGACAGTGAACTTCTGGGGGTTTTTATATGCTTGACAAATGTTTCTTAAACATGGTATAAATACATTGTACAGTAGAATTCAAGTGTTGGAGGGGCACGTTTTACTCCCAAAAGAAATGTGTGTATTTTGGCTTCGTGTTCCTCTGTCTTTTTTGTTATCCTCTAAAAGAAATATTTAGTATTTTAATGGCACCTATGTTTAGATAATGCAGGTTTGGACAGTATTTCTCCTCTGTATGTTGTAGAGTTCCTGCCGACACGCCTGGACAAACCTCACCACCTAAAACCCTCAGGCCAGGTTTTGGCATTCGGTGTCCTCAGAGGGAGGGATCATAGCTGTTAATCCTGTAACAGTCAGATTCTTCAAGGTAGCATCTTCTGTCCTCCCACGGGTTAGATTCTCTGTTTTACCTGACAGCCTGAGTATTTCTCTTCAAAGGGAACATAAACTCTTCTGCAGGCTGGGCTCACCCTCGCTTCCCCTCGCCAGGTCTTGCCCGGGCACTTCTCTTGTTCCTTGGCCTTTTTGCCATAGCTATTTTCTTCCTTCCTGGTTCCTTGGAGAAAATACACTGCATTTGTAAGGGCCTGTCCCTCCTAGCCCATTCCCAGGGGTCTGCCTGCCTTGCTAAGAGGCCTCTCCAGAGGAAAGGCAAGGGCAGCTGGACTGATCCCATCACTCTTCAAACCGCGAGGTCATGTATTTGGTCCCCTTGCAGAGATGCCAAAGCCTATTTAGAGTCAGACATGTAAATACTCTGCTCAAAAATAATAATTAAAAAAACAGTCTTGTGGCTGAGTTCTTCAGAGGAATGGGAACGTCAGCTGGCATTGGCTCTCACCTGTTTTGATAAGGCACTGTGTTTTCAGCGGGTGTTTGTAAGCTCCAGATACTTGGGATGAAAATAGCTTCCTCATCCTGTTCCCTTGCTGCGGGTGGGCGAGTGGCTCAGAGGCACAGCAAGGGACATGGGTGCCTTATCCCAGCTCCTTGTCTTTTCCAGTCACACTAGCTAGGTTGTTTGGAGCCAGTAAATGCTTCACGGCACGCTTGGCCCCATCACACCCAACCCCACGTTAAACTCTGCCAATAGATGGGGGCTCCCTGTGCCCTACGAGCTCCAGCCATAACAGCTCATCTGCTTTATGGAGCTGCTGTAAACCCCAATTAACTGGTGGTTGTGAAGCACTTGGTACCCCTCAGATATGTGGGCCCTAAGAAACATTAGGAGGTTTTGTGTTTTTCCACTGGAAGCTGTCCTTGCCCCTGTGCAGCTGATGCTCTGTGGTGTGGCACTGCCCATGAAGGCTTGCTAATGTTCTCAGGTGAACTTGGCTCACATGAGAGCCTTTGATAGAACACCCTCTCCAGAAAGCTGCAGGAAAAGCATTTTGTTTCATTAGTATTTGGGGTGGAAATATGCTGTACATTAATCCTCTTTGGAAAGAGATTAAGAAATGTTCTCTCCTCCTCCCTTCTCATGTAAGAGTAGGTAATGTTTATTCTTTCTTTATTAACTACAGACGTCAGAGAAAAAGGACTGTTGCCCTTTGATTTTATTTACAAGGCAAAAGTGAAAACTTGTTTGATCATATCATGGCTGTTTAGCTTCAGTGTAAGAGTGGAAGGGAACCTGTTTCCAACTCCTATCATGTCTAAATATAATTCTTCTGTTTAGTTATCTCTGAATTTTAAATGCTGCATCCTTGGCCTTGCTTATTTGTCAGGTTGAGTGAAATTACTTCATGCTCTGCTTACAGAAATAAGCTATTTAAAATGAAATTGTCTCAGAGAACTAAGGGATTTTTGTTGGTGTCAAATTTGGAGTCCTGATTTCCACAGAAATGGCCCATTGAAGAGCAAAAACTGTTCTGAAAACTTGGGTTTGCTTTTCAGTGAGGCAGGAGGAGGCCTGGGGCTTGATAACTCTGGTTAGCAGTCACGTTCTGGGGCCAGACAGGCTTTTTTTTTTTTTTTTTCCTTGTTTCTTGCCGACCCAAGGTATAACTTGATAGGAGACAGGATTGCTCGTGTGAGTTTTGCTGTGTGCCTCCAGCACACTCACCTGGGCCATCTGTGCCCAAAGTTGCCCATGATGCTCAGTTGGGAAAGCAAAGACCTCCAGCAGCTGTCTGTCCTGCTGTACTGATGCCAGTCCTGGAAACACTCGTTTTTCAGGAATCTCTGAAAATGTTACTTGTTAACAGAATAAAGGAGTAGCTTTCAGCTGCCCATTGATCACTGATAAGAGAGTCAGTTCTGACTCTTTGTATGTGTATCAGTTGTGAGTTTATTTGGTGCTGGGTTGTACTCTTTGTGACACAGAGCTGTGTCAGTATAAATAGTAGATGAGGTGGTGTGAGTGCAGCACAGCAAACATTCAGGTGCTGAACAGCAGTGGTTCTTCAAAGAGTAAAACACTGTAAGGGCATTCTCTTCCCAGACAGATGTGATGGAGGGCTGGCCTTACACCCAGGAGATGCTGTGTGCATTCCTGTGCATTTTGGTGTGTGAGTTCAGCTTTGCTGGCACCACAAGGGTTCCTCTCGATCACTTACCCTGGCAGATCCCTGCATTGACCTAGAGATAGGTTAAAAAAAAAACCACAAAAGTTGGCCACTCTGGAAACTCTTTCTGTTTCCTATTAAACCCTCAAACTGCACAGTGCCCAACTTAGGAGCCTGCAAGCTTTGCCCCTTTCTAATGGTTCACCTTTTGCCTGGGACACTTTCTGCTCTTAAGCGTTGATCTCTCTTACACCTGAAAGAATTTCAGACTGGTTAGGAGGCTTTAA